>JAREYC010000006.1:53885000-55153333 GCA_030015325.1 Cryptoblepharus egeriae
CTGGGAAACATTACAACTTCTCCCATCCTATATGATTTCAAATTCTCATTATTGAAAATCTCTGCACCAACTTTGATTCCTTGCAGCTTGTCTAATAAGCCCAACATTTTGGACAGAGATTGCTTAGAAGTTGCCCAGCAGTTTTAAAACAAGACAAGTCAGCCACTTTCCCACATTATTTTCAACCAATAACCCTGCTTTAACAATCAATATCCAACAAAATGAAATAGAACTTGATGGTCCTTGGAAGAACTGCAAAAATGTAATACTATCTATCTATGAAGTTGGAAGCAAAAGATAAATGCCCCAGATGAAGTTTAATACGAAGTTTTACCATGAAAGTTAATGGTTTAATTTTGTCTGCTGATAACTTACCTATTTAATATTTCTTTTTACAAGACTCTAATTTGGGGGCGGGAAAGAAATTTATGTTTGAATGATGGGCCATAAATCGTACTAACTCCCAGTGCTAGTAAGTTTAGAGTTAATAGATTATTGATCAGCGCAATGCTTAGGGGCAAAGCCATTTTTTGCCATCCATGTTCTTACTGGAGAGTTGTCTTTTTGGATCCCAAAGCATAAGGCCCTGCTTTAAGCCCATATATAGGATATAGAACATCTATTTGTTGATTTCCAAACGTGACAGGCTCTGGCATTACTGCAGAATATCTGCATTCTTAGGGCGCAATCCAGAGTAACTACGGGGAGTTGTTGCTTCGGTGTAAGAACAATTTGCTCTGGATTGCAATATGAATTTCCCATAGGTTTTCACTAGGTGGTGCAGTAAATACGGGTACACGTAATGTCTCTTACGTGCTCCTGTAGTTACTCTGGATTGTAGGGTTACTGATGTTCAGCATCTTCTTTCAGAACTACTTCCTCCTTTTCCTTTGAGGCTGTAGATCTTTTTCTGTGGCCCATGTTGGGCTTAACGGACACCATATCAAGAAAGCTATATATTCTGGTATCCTCACCCATGAACACCTGCTGACACTTGACAGTTGTATGGCTCTCCATCCAATTCCATGTGCAGAACAGCTGAAGATGACAGGCTGCTGGTGATCCTTCTGCTGTCCCAGAAAGTTATCTGAACAAATGGTTAAAGCCACTCTTGACTACGCTGATATAAACCTGCCAAAAATATCTTTGTTTATAGAAGAGATGGTAATGGAATTTGCAAACTGTTAATTTTTTTAACTAAAGGTGGAATCATTAAAAAAAAATTCTGAAGCATGATAAGGAGTTTTTTTTCTAAATAGATGAAAGGCTTTAGGGATATATATTTTGCTGCTCAGTTATAAAACAGAAAGGCTACAGTTTCAATAGTAGAGAGATACTCCCTGGGTAGCAGCTAGACTTATGCAGTAGTACAAAATTCTTGAACAACATAAAATGTGCAGTTCCAAGCCATTAAAGTCAACTGGAGATTTTGCACCAGTTTGTGAGATATAGTGCACCTAAGACCTACGAACCCTACATATACAGTTCCAAAAGGGCTTTATAGCCCAATTGTATGCATGTCTACTCTACTCAGAAGTAAGTCCTATTGATTTCAGTGGGACTTAGGGCACAATCCAGAGTAACTATGGGGAGCCCTTGCTCTGACATAAGAACAATTTACTCTGGATTGCAATATGAATTTCCCATAGGTTTACACTAGGTAGTTACTCTGGATTGTAGGGTTCCTCCCAGGATGGCAGCCTGAGCATTCAAAGGGTACAATCCTAACCTAGATCAACACAACTCATTGGTCTTCCTGTTCCCATGATGATGTAGGGAGGCCAGTGCATGTCTGTGCACTGGCCTTACCTTCCCCCAGGAGTCGCACAGAAATGTCTTATGTGACATCCGGAGGTCTGCAGAGAACTTATGCCAGCGCTTAAGCCTTCCTAACTGGAAGTTAGGATTGCAGCCAAAGTTTTGTAAAGTTTGGGTAGGTTCAGAGGCAGTAAGCCTCTATCAGTTGTGGTGAAGCAGAAGAGGTCACAACTTTTGTCAATGGAAAAGATGAATGCTTTGGTATTCCCTATTTGTTGTCCACCAAGAGACAAACAGTGGACTATTATGGGAAAGGCAGGGTCTGATCTAGCAGAACTTTCATGTTCTTATGTTCCCAGGCTTGAAAAAAAATGAAAAGTCAGAGTTGAAGCCAGTGCTTTAGTGAGATGGATGGAGGCAGCAATGGGATCACCTGTGCTGGTGCGTACCATATCCCATTCCTCTTCTTTGGCCTGATCTGCTGACATAAGTCAGCACAGACTACTGCTGTTATAGTTGGCACATGCCCAAATAGATGTCTACTGAGGCTTAACTTATGGCAAAGTGATAAATGTCCCCTTACATTGTAGAAATTCCAGCAGTAAAAAATCCTGTGCAGGCTGCAGCACTGTCCACACTCACATCTCTACATTGCTTCTGTGAACTGCTGGACTGGGCAGTGCACAAAAACAGGAGATACACAGAGTCTGAGAGTGTTGAAAACACACTGTTTCCAAAGAAAGTTAGCCTGACTAGGTACCATTATATCCATGAGACCAAATAGTTGTGACTAATTAAAGTACCATTAATTTCAATAGAAGTGGATCATGACTAAATTTGGATATAACTTGTAGAGTAATAACCACCTGGTCCCAAACAACCAAGTACTGTATGAAGGAAGGTATAAGGCCTGATGCTTCAATCCTTAGAGCCCAATCTGATCCAAATTTCCCAGTGCTCATAAAGTCATCCAAAGGAGCATGTGCTGCATCCTGTAGTGGGGGTTCTGGAAAGTTGGATCAGATTGGGCCTTTACTTATTCTTCAGAAGGAACACTCAGTTATGGAACAAAGTTGAATTTGAGGCAAACCCAGTTTTGAACTCCAATGTGAAATGGGTGACACTTCTTGCACATTAATTTAATTGCACACTTTAGTCTTCAGTTAAGCTCTTTACACTGCACTTATTCTATAGCTGATATACAGAGTGTGTTTAGTGGTAGCACTTTGCAGAATTATAGGAAACCCAGAAAGGGTACAAAGAAAAAGTAGAATTGTGTACAGCTCTTCAGCCAGCAGTTCTTTGCCTGGAATTAAATTCACCTTTTAAAAATTACAACGCCACCAAAATTGAACATGAACAAGAACATAAGGAAGAAAAACGAAGATTTTCTGTAGACGCAAAGGGCATTTACTTGTTCACAAAGGGAATGAACACGAATCAATAGCTTGCTTGCTGGAAAACCCAGCATTTCTTGAAATCTCTCTAGAATGAAAGCCTACCTGGATTATACTGGAAAAAATGTCCTTTTTTCTTTCTTCAAGACCAATCCTAAAAGATTCACCTTTACTTGTTGCTACCTAAATATATGGACACATTCTGGATTTTAGCAAAGCAGCAAAAAAGATTTCACTGGACTGAGGAACAGAATATACCATCGTCTATGTAAGGTTCACATTTTGCAAATATCCAGGATTAAATCACAATAGCCAGTGCTTTATAAAAGCATTTATTGTAGTTACTGGTTGAGTCTCAGCACCTGCAAAGGGTCCATTCTGGGAACTTCAGCGGAAGCAGATTTTCATTTTAAACAAAAGCTATTATAAGATTAAGCAGCCCTTTAAAAATAGCCCTTTAAAATAGCTGGCTGCTGAAATAGCCGGCAGGCAAACCCCTCCCTCTCCTTTGGAGTGCAAAAAAATTCAAGTGATAATAATTTCCTAATTCAAAGGGGAAGGGAGGTGGTCTTATTTTAGACTTTTAAGAAATCTTTTACATTTATTCTGAATCTTCCTGATTTCTGGTATGGGAACAGTGGATTGCCACATCTGCTAGCTCTGCAGGCACAGATTTGCAAGCAATTTTGAATTAGACCTTTAAGGTTCAGTATTGTTTTAGGAACAGGTTCTGCCCAGTTTGCTCCTATGTAGGGTTGCCATAATTATCTTCCACAAAACCAGGACAGGACCCTCTGTCCCATTTGCCAATATGTGAACATAATCTCCAGAAATTGGGATTGTCCCTGTGTTAAGGAACGTATGGCAACCTACTCCTATGGTTAGCCCGATTTATGGGACTACTGGCAGTGGATTTCCTCCAGTAAGCTACAGTATGTGTCCAAATGGGAGAGAACAGAGCAGGAAGGGAGTGAGCATGCTAACCACTGTATGCTACTGCCATGGATCAGCATGCAGTTGCTCTCAGCCTCTCTCTATCCTGACATAGGGAAAATCACCATTTGTGTTACAGGGTTGTCAGAAGGACAGTATCTAGAACAGTAATTCTCAAACTTTCTAATGCCGTGACCCCTTTATAAGTTCCTCATGTTGTGGGGACCCCCAACCATAAAATTATTTTCATTGCTACTGCTGCAGTGCTATGCACACTTTCCTGGGAGTAAACCTCACTGAACTCAATGGGAATGACCTCTGAGTACACATGCATAGAATTGGGCTCTAAGGCTGCAATCCTAGCACTTTCCTGGGAGTAAGCCCCATTCACTATCATGGGACTGACTTATGAGGAGACCTCCATAGGATTGGGATCTCAGGCAGCAGAGCCAGCCACTGTTTCCTGGGAGTAAGTCCCATTCACTATCATGGGACTGACTTCTGAGTAGACATGTATAGAACTGGGCTCTAAGTCTGGAATCCTAGCATTTTCCTGGGAGTAAGTCCCATTCACTATCATGGGACTGACTTCCGAGTAGACATGCATAGAACTGGGCTCTAAGTCCCATTCACTTATCATGAACAACAACATTGAGGGGGCTTACTTTTGAGTAGAGCACATGATCAGTGCACAAGCGAGGCGCCCACCCGCCAGCCCACCCGCCAGAGCTCTGGTGCCACGCTCACACCATGCTCACATCTCAGCGCGCTTAACACTCTCAGCCAGCAGGCGCACTGAGGATCTGCGGGGGGGGGGGGGGAGGAGGAGGCTGCCGTCTGTGGTGTGTTGGGTGTCTCCCCTCCCCCAAGTCTCCACATCTGTCTCACAGCAGCTCAGAGGCTCCTTCTGAGACGCTTCTCAGCCACAGCGGCTCCAGCGTTTCTGCCAGGTCTTCCCACCTGGCCCCCTGCACCAGGGGGTCTTTAGGCGACCCCCAGGAAAGCTCTAGGCGACCCCCAAAGGGGTCCCGACCCCCACTTCGAGAAACGCTGATCTAGAAACACTTTGCACCTAGTTGTAAGGACAGCATCAAAAAGCACTCAAAAAGTACTATATAAAGTGCTGCTATTTTGCACCTGGGATGCTGGTTCCTTCCTTTAATGAGTCCTTCCCACACTATATCATAAGTATCATAGGTGAGAATATTCTTAGATTGCAAAGATGTATAAAACCTTTCCAAATTGAAATAGCCTGGCTCACAAGTTCTTGTTACAGGGTGCCTTTCCTCAGTCCCTCACCGGTTCACAGATCTGAACTTTCAGTATCAGGTCTAGAAAAAGGCAAAGAAGTGCATACACACAGATATGCCTCCCAGCTCAATACCTCTGGAATGGCACAGCAGTTGCAGCATAAAACAAAGGTAATGCTTAGCTACAGAGTTTTGTTTTCAGAGAGATAATCAAAAGAGAAATAGGAGAGACATTCAATTACAAAAAGCCCTGGCGACTTGAGCTGCGGAGCAGTACAATATGTATCTGTAATGGTTGAAGGCACATGAAATTGGAAAGCACTAATCAGAGACAGGGAAAATTCCTGTGAGTGCAACCATACAGCGAGCCTGCTGACTTAGGAGAACTTGCTGGAGGAGAAACTGCCTACTTGAAGGCATCCATGGTGGTGGTGGGGGGAACTGAGGGAATTTCTCTCTTTGAGTATGTGGAAGGGAGGGGGAAGATGATGTTATAGGACAAGTGCTTCATGCTGTTCTTAAGTGACAGAACTGGAGGAAAACAGGATTCCTGTATAGAAAAACTTCAGTTGGGGTATTTTGACAATGAAACCCAAAAGCACTATAATCACCTTGCAACCTGGAACAAGTCTGTCTATGTTCCAAGCAGTATCACTGTTCACTCTGTCAGGCCTGAATATTTTCTCCATAAGAACCAGAAAAAATAAATTATCTAGATGCATGAGAAAACATTAAGCCAGCACGATATGACGGCTGACCTCTGTGTGTTTGTCAGATAAAAGCATCCAGGTACATAATGAGATCCCAGCAGTACATGGTACCACAATGGCTTAACTGGAAAACTCTCCTCTCTGACATATAGTGCTTTATTACACCTTTGCAAAGCAGTTGTGTTTTTTTGATGGAAGTAATGGAACAACAGTAATGAGAGAACTTGGGGTATTTTTTCCCCAACTATTGGTATTTTTGTGAAAAGTGCTGTAAAGGTTGCAGGAAAAAAATGCTGATGTTTTCTTCTCCTTCCTAGTAGTTTAGCGGTGAATTCTAAAATGAAGGAGCTTTTAATATTACTTCTTAGCATAGTTATGCTATGCTAAGTTATGGCCATAACTATAAGCATAGTTATGGCCAGTTAAAACTATACAACAGCAAAAACATCAACTTTATTTTAATTAAGGTGCAATCCTATCAATGTCTATGCAGAAGCCCCATTGTGGGTCTTACTCCCAGGAAAGTGTGCTTAGGAGTGCAGCCTTAGAGTATTTTTTGCTCCTGACAGGTATTGTATTTATTTGAATCTAATGTGCCAGTGAATGTAATGCACACTGTTATTTTAGAAAGCTTGAGGCTAAAAAAAATGTATTCTGGCAATTGTAAGGTGCAGCTCAGTGGTGCAACATTAAGCTGAAGCACAAGCAAAGTTGAGGAGAGGAGACAGCCTCAGTCGCTTGCCTGCTGGAGCAGCCATCCACTTCTTTCTGTCTCCTTGGACCCCAGAAGTGCCTCCCTCCAGATCCAGATAGCTCAGCATGGCACTGTGTGAGCTCCACATGTGCTCGCTCCAGCTTAAGAAACCTCACTGATGCTTGTTCCCTTACCCAGGGACCTCGCTCATGCCAGCTCTTCAGATTTCCTAAGCTGGAGGGGTAATGGGAGAAAGGGAAGCCCAGGGTAGAAGGGGGGAAGAAACGGGGATTTTATCTCCAGAGCCTGATCTGCAGGTAGGTTCAGGGTGACCAGAAGCCAAACCCAAAATTCCTAAACCCAGGCCAAAATTCCTACCCGCTGAAAAAAATTGCCAAAAATGTATTTTTTTGTTTTTGTTTTTCTGTTTTTTGACCATAACTTTTGATAGGAAGGAGATATCTCCAAACTGATTTATGCATTGGATTCTGCTCATCAATACAAATCTAATGACATATAGCATGATGGGGTACTGTGCACTATCACAAAGTTTCAAAATGAAGCCAAAATGTAGGACAATGATGCCAAAATGTAGGACACCCAGACAGGAGGCTAAAAATCCAGACAAAACCGGGTTTTTCTGGTCATCTGGTCACATGGAAAGGGGGTCCAGAGTGTGGTGTCTCCTCCCCTCGCCTTTGCCTATGCTTCAAGTCAATATTGACCCAATTCTAATGTGCACCCCTATTTTGAAGGGGAAATCTGGCCCAAAAAGGTGTGCTTTAGAATAAAAATACGGTATTTCTACTTTGAAGTACCTGTTAAAATTCATTTTAAGATCTAGCTCAAGGGTGTCAAATATGTTTCATTTAAAAGGCCACGTAATGTTCATGATGTCTGCTGTGGGCTGGAAGTGATGTGATGTCATTAAGCAGGTCATGACCAGAAATAAGCCCCTTGTCTTTACTAACTGCAAATTACTTATGACTTATTAGCTGCAAATGCAGAAGAGAAAAAAATGTGAAACTTGATCACATTTTCAGTATATAGGAGAACCCAATTATCATACATGCAGCTCTTTTAGCACTGACATCTCAGCACAGTTCAGCAGCTGAGAACAGCTGAGACCAGCTGATGCTGATGCTGTGAGAACCGAAAGGCTGAATAGAGATTCTAATTCTATGGGGTGCATCAGCCCATGGGGCTTATTTTTGACACACATGTTCTAACTCATTACATACCAAACTCTTGGAGTAATTCCAATAATTTTAAAATAAATGTATGAAAATTGGGGAAATTGGATTTAAAAAAACAACCTAAATAAATAAAAAAGGTGCTAGCTTGCACATGTTTTCTTCAAAATACATCCCGCTGCATTCAGAGACTCACAATGGGAAATTTTCACAGGACTGTAACTTTTATATATACTGTCTATATATAGACAGTATATACTGTCTATATTGAACTATATACAGTATTGAACTATATACTGTCTCTTAGGTAGCCTTTAATAAAGACTATGGACTTTATCATACCCCTATATCATATCACATCATATCATATATGGTCATTATCAGTGGTGGGATTCAAATAAATTAACAACAGGTTCTATGTCCTAATAACCTAAATTAACAACAGGTTCTCTGTCCATAGAACAACAGGTTCTATGTCCCATTAGTAACAGTATATGCTTATGACTCCATTAAACAACAATGAGCTAATCTTCCTATAAGTGCTGGTGACTGGGCAAGGGACTGATGGATTATTAGGATTAAAATAATGATAATACTTTTCACAATTGAGGTTCAGAATTGCTTCCCTCTCCCCCGTCACCAGCAAAAAGAGAACAGAATGCAAGATAAATGACAAAAGACTGGTGATATACTGGGCAGAGAGTGGGGGTGATTTATGGATCTGATGCTTTAAAAGCCTAAAGATGGAAACTGAAGCAATACTGAATGAGACAACAGAGGGGAGCTTATGCTGTTGCCAATGTCCTATAAAAGGATTCATCTTCTGTGCTGTTGCAAACTTGAGGAGTGCAAAAGGAGTATCTTTCCTATATAGCAGGGATCTTCAAACTCCAGCCGGGGGGGGGGGGAGGGTCAGATGTGGCCCTCAGTGAGCCTCAATGTGGTCCGTGGCAATAAACCCTCTATCCAGCCCTTGGGCAAGCTATGTAATTCACTCCAATACATTCTGATATGTAAATTTATATAAATGTATTCAAATTTGAAATGTAAATTAGTTTTCTGGCCCCCAGACACAGTCTCAGTGAGATGATGTGGCCCTCCTGCCAAAAACTCTGGAAGCCCTTGCTATATAGGATATCTGATTTGTACTATGTCTCACAAACATATGGTCCACAAAGCTCCATTGAGAGGCATAAGAATTTGCTATTCTTTGCTGCCCTGTTGCTTCTTTCCTTCTGACCAAGTAGCATTAGCTTTTGATGGCTGCACTGTCATAAGAGGAAGGGCAGAAGACCAGGGCAGAAAGGTAAAGAGAATTGGCAACAAATACTTACAGTCAGTAATGGTAATCTGTTAGGGTTAGGTTCCTGGAAAGCCTACTGGATAATAGTCTTGGCAATTGAGGTTCATTGAATTGCTGATTGAATTGCTTTGTTCATCACAAGCAAACAAGAGTAGGATTTCTGGATGGATGGGTGGGAAGTGGTACCATTAGAAGAATCCATACTCAGAGTGAAGCAGGAAATGCCATAATATCTTTGAATGCTCCAGCGACTTTCCAGAGGCTACAGGGATTTTCAAAATGGTGCCTACAATCAGTGCAGACTCCTTCAAAATGACAGGTGGAAGCTTCCTCTGGCCATGATGGACATTGGCACCATTCTGTAGGTCCCTGCAGCCTCTGGAAGTTTTTGCAGAGTGGTCAATGAGGGCACAAATAATGAGAGAATATAGCAATTTTATGCCTCAGAGATAGGAGAATTCACAGATAGGAAATCTGCATATAAAGAATATTTCTCCTGCATAGTTGAGTTCTCAGTTGCGTTAGTGGCTTGGCTAACCAGTCATATTGAATTTGTGTAATGTATACGGATTTTTAAAAACACTTTAAAACCCCATCTTTTTGCCCACTAGCAAGGGTGTAAAGGCGGCTTATACTGTATTAAAAATATAAAACTATCAACATAAAAACAATGCAGAAATAAGGCACTGGAAAATACTAAGAGAATGTAGCATAAAAAGTCATAATAACATCAGCAAAGCATAAAAATGCAGGACAGGAGCATAAAAACAATGTAGTAGCACTGAAAAATAGAAGCAGCAATAAATTGATAATAAAACAATATCATACAGCAATTGTAAAGCTGGCAATAAAAGTGGACGTAAAACTTTAAACCAAAGTGAAAACAAAATAAAAAATACATTATATATTCTAAAATACAGTTTGAAAATCCTCACCACAAACTTAAGACGGTATAACCAATAATACAAATAAATATTTTTTTAGCCCTCACTGGAATGCTTCAAAGAAAGGGACAGTTTGCAAGGGAGGGAGTTCTATCACTGCAGTGCCACAGCTGAAAAGGCCCTGCTATTTGCTGCTACCTTCTCACTTCTGCTAGAAGGTAGTACACACAACTGCCTCTTGTGATGATCTCAGGGAACAGCCAGAATGAATGAATGAAAGCAGTCTCTCATATAGAGCCAGTCTCAAATATAGAGCCATAAAGTTTTTTTAAAAGCCCTAAACTTTTTTTAAAAAAATCAATAGCATAGTGAATTGAAATTACAGCAGACAGTGTAGTTACTGGAGCAGAATCTGATTCTGATGTGACAGAATCAAACCAAGACTCAGTAACCAGACAAGACACTGGTTCTGCACTAAATGCAGTTTCTGGATTTTACTCAAGGACAGCTCCATGTACAGTGTGCTATACTCATCTAAACAAAAGTCACCAAGATGTGGACCACTGTGGTTATGTCCATAGATACACCCATAGCTGTACTCAGATGTACTGAAGGCTGAAGCTAAATAAAAGTCTTCCTGGCCACAGCTGCCACCTGGCAATGTAGGAGCAGCTGTGAATCTAGGACTACCACCTTGCTTCTGCAGAGGAAGTACTGTCAATTTCAGAAAAGATAAATAACAACAAAAATAACACCTTGCAATGATATTTATAACATCAAAATAGCATAAAAACCAGACATCCTTTGTTGCGATAAAGGCCCTTTGGAAGGATTTGGTGTCTGGATAAATCATCATCAATGGCTCTATGGAAAACGCTATTCATGTTAAACAGAGAAAATGTGATCATTGTCAACATCCAGTGAGGCATATTCCATGGAGTTTCATTTTCCCCATTACTATTTGCGATAGCACTGATACCATTGTCCAATATATTCATTGTCCAAAATATTCAACAAAAACTGGCCATGGACATGATTTCAAAATCATCAACAATGCCTAATCATCTACTGTACATGGATGACCTCAAACTGCATGGAAAGTCACAATCTGAAATCGAATCATTGCTAAATACACTTCAGAGTTATAGCACGGACCTATCAATGGAACTTGGTTAAAAAAGTGTGCAACTTTGGTAATAAATAAACGAAAACATATGTTTATGGATGGAGGGAAGATGCCAAACAATAGTGAAATTAAGTCTTGAACCAGAAACAGCTTAAATACCTGGCAGAACCAGTTGTTTGGTATACAGCTGGCAAAGTTAAATGGACTCAAACTGACTAAGGTTGCAATCCTAAACACACTTTCCTGGGAGTAAGACCCATTAATTATAATGGGACTTACTTCTGAATAGACAAGCATAGGATTGTACCCTTAGAAAACTAATCCTAGAAAAACAATGACCATCAATCATGCACTATACCCACGAAGTGACGTAGATAGATTATATTTACCAAGCAAGGAAGGAAGATGGGCATGATTCAACTCCAGCAGTAGGTGAAAGAAGAAAAACGATCCCTGGCAGAGTATTTAAGAGGAAGTCAAGAACACCTAAAAGATGCTCACAAAGAAGGCATCCTAAAGTGTGATGAAATAAAATGGGATTACAAAGTGCAGATGGTAAAGAACAGAAGAGACAGGTGGTGAATTAAGGCACTACATGAGCAATACCTGAACAGCATTCAAGATAATGTTAATTGTGATAACAAAGCAACATGGCAATGGCTGAGGAAAGGAACATTAAAGAAAGAAACAGAAGGCCTTATGCTATCAGCTGAAGAACAGGCACTACAAACAAATGAGATAAAGGCCAAAATAGACAACAGCCAGAAAGACAGCAAGTGCCAGCTGTATAAGGAGACCAAGAAACGGTGGAACACATAATCCGGAATAAATAATCAGGCACATAATGTGGCCACTGTGAGTCAAATAATAATAGGCGCTCTTGGAGCAATTCCATCAAGTCTCCAGGAAAATCTAAACTTAATCCAGAAGATCACAACTGCCTAGTTAAAAAAAGCAGTACTCCTGGGAACGTCACTCATATTGAGACTACTTTGTGATTCCTGGTTCCTTGGATAGGAATTGAATCATAATAGAGCCAGTTCCAGTCAAAACATCTGGCAACTGTGATAAATGACAAATAATTTCTAAATACAGACAGACAAACATCTGCCAAACAATACACCAGATCTAACTGTAGTTGAGAAGAAAGAAAAACAAGTAAAAATAATTGATATACCAATCCCAGGTGATATAAGAGTAGAAGAAAAAGAAGTTGAAAAAATAACAAGATACAAAGATTTACAAATAGAAATTGAAAGGCTATTGCAGAAAAGACTAACGTGATCCCAGTGGTGATTAGTGCCCTTGCTGATATTCCCAAACTTTGAAAAGTGCCTGAACTGCTTTGACTCCACAGAAATTACCATCCACCAGCTAGAAAAAGCAGCTTTACTGGGAACAGCTTACATCTTGCAACAATATTTATAACATGAAACTAAGAAAATACAAGGCATTCCAGGTCCTTGGGAACTGGTCAATAATATCTACGTATGAAAATCTCATAATAATAATAAGGGGCCATCAAAATGTATGCATTAGAAGCCAGTTCCCTGCTAGAAGGGGATCAGAATCTAACATTCCTCTGCTATCTCATAAGGAAGATAATAGAGGAAGGGAGTGAGATGTGCCAGGATAGCTACATACATGCTTTCTGTAACTGGAGTAAGTTGGAAAGACTCATGAGGAGTGTCAAAGCTTTCATATAAAAGGTGGCTTGTGAGGAAGGATTTAAAGAAAGTAAGGCTGCAATTCTAAAGACACTTACATGGGATTAAGACCCAGGAGATTAAGACCAGTGGTGGGCCCAGCCTGGCCCAAGAACTGGTTCCCCGGAAGTGGGCGTGGCCAGGCAGGGTCAGGGGGCATGGTCAGGGTCAGGGGGTGGTGCCAGGGAGAATTTAAAGGGGGAAATTTAAAAAAAAAATTAAAAATTTAATTAAAAAAAATCTAAGTTTTTGTTAGTGGGACTTACTGTCATGGGACTTACTTCAGAGTAGGCATGCATAGGATAGGGTTCTCAGGCTGCAGTTCTAGCCACACTTGCCTGGGAGTAAGCCCCATTGACTGTCATGGGACTTACCTCTGAGTAGTCATGCATAGGATTGGGCTCTCAGGCTGCTCCCTGTCCACACTTTCCTGGGAGTAAGACCCACTGACTGTAATGGGACCTACTTCTGAGTAGACCTGCCTAGCCTTGCTCCCTGAGGATGCACCCTGTCAAAACTTCCCTGGGATTAAGATCCATTGATCAAAATAGGGCTTACTTTTGAGTAGACATGGTTAGGATTGTAGTCACCAGGCTAAGGAAAGAGGATCTATCGTGGAAAGGAGGCAGGCAAGAGTTAAAAAGAAAAAGCTGCGGGGGAGGTTGTGTTCTCCTCCAAAAGAGGAAAGAGCTCTGTGCTGGAGCCTTTAACTGCTGCTCCAGCTGGGAACCGGTCCCCTTGTTATGGCCTCCAGCTGCTGCTACTGGCTCCCCAGCAGCTGGGGATTTGGAAGATCCGGTTCCCAGGGACCGGAGCGAATAGGCCTCTGCCCACCTGTGATTAAGATCCCATTGAAAACAATGGGGCTTACTTTTGAGTAGACATAGGATTGTGCTCTAAAAGAAAGTAAAAGACCATCCTGCTGGTGGTCAGGAAATGGAAGAATGATGCTTAGCAATTGTTTTTAGAAGCAAATCTGTTACAGTTAAAGACATTTATGTACACATTCATTATTTTATTGACAAAAATTAGAATTAGGAGCAGTGGTGGGCTCCAGCAGATTCGCATCTACTCTATAGAACCGGTTGTCAACGAGAGATAGGAGATATAAAGTTTAAAAATAGCCATTTAAAAGTGGCTGCCAGATGGACATAGAACCAGTTGTTAATTTCTTTGAATCCCATCACTGATTAGGAGCCTGAAAAGAACTTACAGCCTAATCATATACTCCAATGCGCTCATATCTTCCTATAGTCTTCCTGCCAAAGAAGTCCAACCACTGATGTACATGCCATGGACAATAGTGCACGACGTAAAAATGCTGTGCCAATATAATTTGGGTGCCAGCTCAGAGGCCAAAATGGGATACCACATTGGACTTTTCCTTCTGAAAATCACTTTGTGAACTTTAAGTTGAAAAGTGTTATATAAATAAATAAATAATGATAATAACAAAAACAAAACAAAAACAAGTTGTACTTTATCTTTATAGTTTGAATGTGTGTTAAAGGAAGCTATATGTGAACAGTTTGCATCAACGATCATATGAATACCCCTGCAGAGAGAATAAAAATCAAGGCTACACTCTTATCTGGAAATGACCCTATCAAACTGCTCTGTTAATTTATTTTGAGTAGAAAAATTTAAGCGTTTAATCCCAATTTGCAACTGTCTAGGGGGTGGGAGGGAAAGTTTATTGATGGTTGATACTCAAATGCACAAATAATGTGCTTATGACATTATAATAGGTTAGTAATAGGTGAGCAATAAATTTTCTTTCCAATAGGGATGATTAGAAACTTTAAGACTAAGACACCATTAATGTATTTGCCATAAAGAATAAGAGCCGATTCTAATGAAAGTCCAGAATTGACAATTTAGCTTATAAATCTTATCAGAGGCGGAAAGAGTGATGCTTCTGTGGCTGGCACTCAATTGGAGGCCCTTTGTGGGACCTCACTAAGTCCTGCTGTTAAGCAATTATTTCTGCTTAACAGCATTGCTTATACTCCTTGCCAAATACTCCTTGTAAATAACTTTTTCTTTTTTACTGTAATGAATTTCAGCGCAGAGAAGAGATTAAAAATGGCAGACTTTCAAGAGTGCTGAAGTGACTTTGGAGACGCTTAGTAAGAAATTGGACCAAGATTCGCCACAGAATTTCCAGCAGGGCTGGCCTTCGAAGCTGAAGGACCCAATGTAACACAATTTGTTAGAGGACTCCCATCCCAACAGGGCCCCCCTATACTTACTTCAAAGTGCACCAGACTTGCCCAAGGCTGTTGGAGCCTGCCCTGATGTGTGGCACCACTGAGAAGTAGGTGGTAGTAATTTGTTGACATCAAATGACTTCTGGAAAGCCCATTTCAGGCCAAACGGGGCAGCATTGGGCAGGAGCATCTGACAAACAGAGATGCTCCCCTTGCCATACCAGCCTCCTGATGTGCTGTGGCTTTGGCAGCAGGTGATCTGCTTTCCACCTTGTTGTGGGCCCTCTTCATGGATGAGGCCAATCCGTCAAATTGGTGCAACGGCCCTAGGACCACCAGCCCTGAGTTCCAGAACTTGTTTTCAATTCCAGGTGTAGCCATAGAACAATTTGAAATGTAGAAGATGTGAAACAACTTTCTGTTTTATCAGCCCATGCACAGAGTGTTTCTACCTAATTATTGAGCAAATGCTTCCTATTAGGGATTTTAGGCTGAAGTGCTTGCAAAGTAAAAGATATTAATTCTAACCCCCAGTGTCTCTCCATTGGAGTATTTCTAATGAGTAGCCAAAGCCAATCTCCTCACACATAAACACACATAAGAGTATCACTGCTGTAATCTAATGCTCAATTTCAGACATCTTTTTCCTGCCTGCTGGGAAAGTCAATAACAATAAAAATGATCATTGTTGTAGAAAGGTAAATCTCACTAATATTTATAACTATTTATGATTACCTTGGCTGCTTCATAAGTAGCTATTAAACAGCAGGATTCATTTGTAAGATGAAGTGTAAAAGGAGGAAGCTTCTTTTAGTTAAGAGGTTGCAGGATGCAGAATCAAAGACAAACTAACTTTGTAGTGTATCCAGTGCACACATAATGATAATCCTCTCCTTGAGCCACCCTTGTGTGACTCAAATGCTGACAATCTTGTATCAGATTTTTCCCCTTTTAATATTGGGATATGCCACTGTGGGGAATATGGCCAATACCAGCCATGTCTGTTAAGGCTGTTGGTCACCTTGATGGCAAACATGGCAAAAATTTATTTCTGGAATGAGAAAACTGATTTTGTTTTTCCTCATACGCCTACAAGTAGTCAACCCCTTCATGGCTGAAGCTAGAGCTCATAAAAGGCCAATCAGAGAAATTTTATTCCATTATCCTTACTAATGAAGTTTGATTAAAATTAAAACAAACAAGCTAGATATCAAAGCATCTGTTCAGAAAGGGCAGAATATCTTATGTATGACTTTTAAGGAAAGGCAGGATAGGAATTCAGAGAGTTGCTATCACTAGGTGGTTAAATGTGAACAGGAGCATTTTGTTGTTTTTGTGTCAAGAAATCTGTACAAAATGAAGACAGATGGTTTTGTTGGCTCTCAGAATAGAGTTTTACCTTTTAAAAAAATGAACTGGTCTGGGAGGGAAGTGGGACATGCAGGGTGACCATATAGAATGGAGGACAGAGTGCCTGCAACCATTGCATTAGGGTTGCCATAATTCTTTTCCACATAATTGGGACAGGAGGACCCTCTGTCACATTTTCCTGTTGTGTGAACACAATCCCCCAAAATTGGGACTGTCTGTTTTTGGGACATATAACAACCCTATATTGCATAGAAATTGAGGTAGATTTCTCTCAACATAGAAGAGTTTAAAAAGCAGCACCTGCGTCAATTCCTTCTTCTTTGCAATGCTAAAGGCACTCTGTCCACCAGTCTATATGGTCACCCTGGGGACAGGTTTTACTGAATCTTAATCTCCCTTTTGGACTGCAAAGTTTCACACAGAGCTGCTTCAACAAAATAGCTGGTGCAGACTTGAAAAGTCTCATTGTGGAGCATGGGGCTTTCCTTGGGGAAAGGGGATAAATGTCCTGTTTCTCCAAAGAGATCTCTGGTGGCCTTGGTGAGGCTGCGAGATACAGTAGTCACCATTTTGGGGCCACTGCACCTGGTGACCCCACTGTTTTGATATTATAGCAACATGGCCATCTTCCCCACCTTGATGCACACAGATTTGGAGGAGCCAAGGTCTCCAGACACCCTTTGATTCAAGAAAAGCCTTCCCCCATCACAGATGCCCCTGGTTAGCCTCCTCCCGCAGGGGGCACCCAGCTGATGGAGCTTCTCTTCCAGAGTGCTGAACAGAAGATGTCTTCTCAAGTCTTCTCAGAAGTAAGTCCCATGATAGTCAATGAAAGTGTGGATAGGATTGGGGGACACAATCCTGTGTATGTCTATTCAGAAGTGAATCACACTGCATTCAATGGGGTTTAATCACAGGAAAGTGCATAAAGGATTGCACCCTTTGAGCCCAATCCTAGGCATGGCTGCTCAGAAGTAAATCCTGTTATAGTCAATGGGGCTTGCTCCCAAGGTTTGGCTTCAGAGCCCAAACCCAGGCATGTTTACTCAGAAATAATGCCCATTATAGTCAATGAGGCTTGAAAATCTCTGATTTAAGCTAACTACAATGTTTAGTAAGATCTGAGAAGCACTTCACGGACAGGGGAGAAACAAATCTTTTAAAGACGATCATTTGCTTTTAAAAGAGATAGGAGGAAGAACAACAAAACCTATTCTTGAACCCTCATCCATTTACCTGCTGCAGATCTTGGGCACCTCAAAGAAGGGATTGAGGGGAGGGAAGCATATACTGGATACTGTAATTTTTCAGTTCCTCAAATTTGGGCAATTCTTGGCACGGCAGGATTTTTTAGAGCCCCTTAGAGTGCTGCTGGTAGTTGCCAGGCCTGGCTGTTGGACAATGATAGCACAATAGTGGGAAGGTGGATCAATACTCAAATAAGAAGTTCATTCCCTCTTGTTACTTCTTCCCCCAGGTCCTGCTTCTCACATGGCGGGAAACATGATCAGGTTTTCAAAGCCCACAGAAAGTTCTGGTGATTGTTTTGCTGTTTTCAAAATTCCTTCCTGATGTTTTCTTAATGACACAGTCGCTCTCACAAATATTAGCTGTTTCTAATAAATGCTTATTTTTTATTTCATAACAGCTTTCCAAAGTTTCTGGATTTCACAATCCAGATTTCACAAATCCAGATTTCACAATCCAGAAAGATAACAAAGAGAGCTCTTAAAAATACAATACATTTCTCTTCTGATTTAGCAGAAACCGTACAGCAGGAATGTTTCCAAAAGTTATTTTACAATCATGACATGGACATTGAAAATAAGAAAAAAACATAAATTGTCAGTAGTTTATTTTATTACATGAGCAACTTTAGAACCCTCTCAAATTGCATTGCTTGTGAAAAATTACTATCTGGCTGAAAAAGTTTCTTCCTTTCCAAGTTTTTGAAAAATATTACCAGTTGCAAAAGTAGCTGTTTGCTAAATTAAAATATTCCTGTTTGGTATACTGCCCAATGAAATTTTACGAAAACTGAAATATTGTACTTGCAGACACGAAGAAAAGAGGTTTATACCACAAGAACTCAATTCATATCTCTCTTTTTATTTAACTTTTAGCTGCACTAAACTCTATGAGGTTATTGAGAATGCTTTCAAAATGTTGGAGTACCCAATCCAGAATGAAGCCATACTGTAACTGGGATGTCAAATACTGAGGGCCATGACAGAACCATTAAGCTAAATGTATGATGCTCAGTAGATAAATTGCTCACTGCTCTCTCTGACATGAAGTGAGACATTCTCCATTACTTCTGAGAACTTGTGTCACTGTACATTATAGGAAGGAATATGATGCAGTGTGTCAGCCAGCAAACAACGCAGGGCACAGCTTTCCACACGCTTTTCCAACTCTCAGAAAAAATGCTTGGAAACAATCAGACAGATTGGGCTACAAAAGGCTTTTCAAAACCTTAGGTCTCTGTCACTTTGTGTGTCACACAGGGCAGAATAATTGGCAAACTATGGAAATAAAGTTCACTGCCAAATTCTGAATATTAATCTTCAGCCTGAAACGGTTCTCCTTAGCTAAACTGCCATAGACTCTTTGCAGTCAAAGGTCTATGATAAAAGGTTGGTAGCTACTGGAAATTCCCAAATATATAAACATGATTGGTGAGATTGTCCTAAAATGAAACAATTTTCTGAATGAACAATTTTGTGAGTATTACTTGTCAGAAAACCCAAAAACAGTTTTATTGGGGTATAATGAAGCAATAAAATTACAATTTTATTTAATATTTGTTAGCAGGTACATCAATATGTGAGGTGAAATTTTGCAAGATCCAAGGGGTTAAATTATTGAAAAACTAATGTGGATTATATGTGAAATCCATGTGGAATATAGAAGCACCATGGGAAAAAAATCATTGATTAGGATAAGAGAATGAAAGATATAAGCCAATTCTTTTTCTAGTTGTCTTCTCACCAGCTCCACCAGCTTTTTACAAACAATAAAACAGGGCCAGAGGCAGTAAAAAGATTTCAAAGAAAAATGTTTACTTACAGTTAATTACAGTATGCACCACTGTTACTAATACTAAAAATAATGTTGGAAACTCCTGAATGTTGGAGTTGAGGGTGGAAATAAGGCAGAGACACACCTTGTTCAGGTTATAGAAAATAAAAATAAGAGTTGGAGACAATGTCTGAGGGGGCAATGCTAACCAATTTAGGCTGGCATAATTCACCTGGCATAACTTCCTGTAGTGGTGTGGAGAGGCTGGCATATACCTGTGCACTGGCCTAACCCCTCAGGAGTGTGGCAGAGCATGGATCAGCTTCTCCACAACCAGTGGTGGGCCCCGCCTCGCCCAACAACTGGTTCGCCGGAAGTTGGGGGGCAGGGCCGGGGCTCAGGGCGGACCCCACCCCAGTGCACTACGCATGCGCCAACCCCCAGCGCATGTGCAGTGCGTCTCTTTCAGGCATTGCCCGAACCAGTAGTTCCCAGCACCCAAACCGGTAGTGGCGGGGTGCCCAGAAAACCCAGCGTACCGGTTCGGACGCCAGGAGAAGGAGACGCAATGCGCGTGAGCCAACCTCAGTGCATGCACACTGTGTCTCCTCCTGCTGGAGAAGGCACACAGTACACACCCCGGAGTCGGCGCTCATGCAGTGCATCTCCTCCAGCAGGAGGAGATGCACAGTGCACGTGCCAACCTCGGCGCATGCCCTGTGTGTCTCCTCCAGCTGGAGGAGATGCACAGCGCACACACCAACCTCGGTGCTTGCGCTGTGCGTCTCCTCCCGCTGGAGGAGATGCACTGCGCGAGCGCCGACTCCAGCGTGTGTGCTGTGTGCCTTCTCCAGCAGGAGGAGATGCTGTGCACGTGCGCTGAGGTTGGCGCACGGGCATTGCGTCTCATTCTCCTGGCGTCCGAACCGCTACTGGTTCGGGTGCTGGGAACTACTGGTTTGGGCAATGCGGCCCGAACCGGCTTGGCCCACCGTGCCCACAACACTATAGGAAGTTATACCAGGTGAGCCTGAATTGGTTAGGATTGTGCCCTGAGTGATCTACTTCCTGGACAGTACACTTTCCCTCTGTCAGCACTCCTGTGGAGACAGGATGAACAAATACACTGGAGAGTACCTATACCTTGAACCACTGCATAGGACATTTTGGATGGCGCAGCTCAAGATGGAAGGGTTAAAAAAGCTGTACCTGTTGAAATGCCCTTTTCTATATAATCGTTAATTAAGGTGGCACTCTCTCTTCCAGTCCAGTATATGTAGCCACCCTGTGCAGAGAAAGTACTGTACAGGTCCAAAGTTGTTATACACTGATTTTTTATAAACAGATTTGACTCAACACAAATGGCCACTGCAAATCACAATTTTAAAAACTGCTTTTCTACTGTTGTAGAGAAGTAGTCATGCAAGCAATCATTCCATTTTTCAGTCCGAAAATCAAACCCCTGCAGATATTGAGGCACTACCATATTCAGTTGAGTCCAATAGAGAAGCAAGAAACCTGGTAGTGGGTGTTTAAACCTATTTTCCATTTTTTTCTTTATAGACAGATTTTTTTTAATCCACACAATGTTCCAGAACGCAACCCTAGTGGATAATGAGGAATTCCTGTACATCTTTCCAACAAAATAAACAGCAACAGTAACAATGAATAAATATCCCCCTTGCAACGGTTACCACCTAATATCTTTGGTAGTGGTGGAATCTTCCAGACCATCAATATCATTAGGGAAACTTGGAGCTTGTCTCAGAAAAGGCAGAAAACCACTATACCCAATTTCCACCTCTATTTATTGCAACTGCTGATGTTTCAGAGGAAAAAGAGACCATTCTAAAGTAAATAATCTTTTCCTGATCTCACCAGCCTCTCTGTACCCACTTTGTTCTGTTGACTCCTTCTTTTGCCTCTCCTTTCAGGTTTGTTTCTTTCATCACCGTCACACAAAGAATATTTATTATAATTCAATTCCTATATTATAGGATAGGAAACCTTGGCCTGGATCCACAAGTCTCTAGGCATCCCACAGCCAGCCTCTGGTCCTCTAAGAGTTGTGACCAAGCACAACTGGAGCTGTGATGGTGGGATGAGAGAATGGGAGAGGGGGTTCCATAAAGTGTGCTTTATTTCTGTGCTGTGTATTGGTGCTTGCAGAAATCCTGGAACTCTAACCACATTTATTCATTAATCTCAGTTCCTTCTCTAATGTATTTATTAAAATTTCATACTGAAATTATTCAGTGAAAGTTTTTACTGTGCCAGATATCTGATTTGGCCCTTTGCAAAAATGTTTGAAGATCCCTGCTCTAGGGCAATGATAATGAAGTAAAGAGGCTTATGTTATTTCATATATTATTGCAGGGTATGATTGTTACTTTCACATGATTACCAGGGCCACTAAGAGCTGGCATTGGGACTGGGCAAGGTACCTGATTGGGCCTTTCATTCTAAATTGTAATAAATTTAATTTTTTACTGTACTTTATTTAGCGTATGGCAAATAAATGGACTTATGGGCTACAATCCAGAGTAACTACGGGACCATTTACACTGACAGGGCAAAATCTAGAGCAGTTACGGGTCCACGCAGTTACATCACCCTCTAGTGTTATTTTATGGAAAGTCACCTTAACTGCTCTGGAGCAAAGGGCTTAATTTGACTTTTAGGATATGGACCATAGTCAGTGATGGGATTCAAAGAAATTAACAACCGGTTCTATGCCCATCTGGCAGCCACTTCTACAGCCTATTTTTAAAAATTATATGTCCTATCTCTTGTTAACAACTGGTTCAACAGAGTAGGTGCAAACCTGCTGGAGCCCACCACTGGCCATAGTTACAGTGCCACCTATGGGAAATGCATAGAGTAATCCAGAGTAAGAGCCTCTTACATCTTCCCATAGTTACTCTGGATTGTAGTTATGGTATATCAAATATTAATGTTCAGTCCACCCAGCCATTCAAGGACAGAGTGGTCTATATTGAAAAAAATCAGACACTGGGCCAGTATAAACTCTTGATGGACACTTGGACACAATGTGATGAATATTTTGTCAAGGAGCACCACAGTCACACTTAGGAGTTCACACAAGTGAGTCCTGGCAGACACCGTGTTGGATATAGTCCTGTTCAGAGTTGACCAATGCTGGTGAGATAGGTCAAAACTTGGCACCTTTCATGTAGGGACATCTACCTAACTGTATCTGGGTGTTCCACAGCCCATTTAGCTTTCCATTGCATGTTGATGTTGAAGTTGTTAGATAGCTGTTGTGCTTCCTGGATTTAAGCCTCCCAATTGATAAGTGAGGAAGATCAGCGTGCACAGGAAAAAGTGGTTTTCTCTTAATTTGTTTTATTCCTTCATTGAGGCAACCTGCCTTTGTGGAGCTGGTGGTATTATGTGACTTAAAACAGGGAGCCGACAAGTAGTAGCCAGCAACTTGTTTTACTATATAGTTTATATTGACATGCCCCAGCCCCATAGAAGCCCAGAGGGTCCCCCTGTTATAGGGGATTTTGTCGCCTGTTCCCTCTTTCCTCAGGCATGATGGTTCTGCCCCCATTTTACATTTCTGCCCAATCTGCTAACAATTAAAGGCCCATATATAAACTCTGTTACAAATACGTTGGAAACCCCCACATCTGAATTAACTATTCCTGTTCAGAAAATAAAAATCCAAACTGAGGAAATGAGTTCCTTCTTAAATATTAACAATAAATAAAAGCAATATTACTTGCGCAGCTATAAACAGCTATAAACCTTAAGGTGTTGAAAGATCTCCAATTAAGACATACCATTCCAATTATTGTTTAAATTCACTTGCAGTTCATTGACTGATGGTGCTGTGATTAAAAGCTGAGGTGTACGAGTGGCTAATTATATTCTTGGTTTTAGTCCAATGATGACTTAAACCTGGGCTTATTAAGAGTGTTTATTGGATTGCCAAGTCAAGCATTTATTTGAATAAACAGCAATTTCCCTTAATTTCCTTGAAACCTCCGGGTGGTTGTAGTAATACAGTAAAATGTAATAAAGACTTCAGAGCATTAAATAAAATATCAGAAGATTTGGTTGTTCATTAAAGTAGAACTAATCTGCTTTAAAAATAGGTCTCTTTATTCCTTATTGAGGATGCTTACGAGCACAATCCTAACCATGTCTACTCCAAAGTCAGCCCCATTATGTTCAGTGGGTCTTACTCCCAGGAAAGTGCATTTAGAATTGCAGTCTTAAGAAAATAAGCTCTTGCTCATGGCAGAAATCAACCTGTTCAGTAGCTGGAAACCTGATAGTGTTCTTGAATTTTGCAAGAGCTGCTTGGAAGGATTTCAAAGTCCTACAAAAGTATGAATAATTTTTTTTTTCTTCCAGAAATAGGTATTACATGCTTCCCACTTTTCTGAATGCTTGAATAATTCCAGGGCTGACTTTTGATTTTCTTTGGATAAGAGGAAACTGGAGACTTTTAATGATTCCTTATTTACAAATATGGAAGCAAAACACAAGTGGAGATAAGGAGGCAATCGCATAAGGTAGCAGATGAGCTGCCATATAACGTGTCTCAAGTGACACTCAACTTACAGTTCCAAAGGTCATTCTGTTTCCTCCAAACTATTAATTGTTGATTCCCACATTTTGTATCTGCTCTCTGTAAAGGTAAAGGGGAATCCACCTTAGAAGGATTGAGAAAATCCAATTTGAAGATATTTTCTAGTTATTAGAAGACCATCTCTTAACCATGTGCTCCCTTCTCCAGATCATTCTGGGCACTTCAGCAAAGACTGAGCCTGGAGCTCTGATAAAATTTTGGTGCTTGGATCACACATTAAAGCTTGTGGTTTTGAAAATCCAATGGAATCACTTCTTGACGAGGTATCTTGTATATTTACAAGATACAAAGGGGAAGTGTCAATGTGCCTATACCGTGAATCATTGTATAAATAAGGGAATTTTGGCTGGTACAGCTCAACGTGGAAGTGTTAAAAAAGCTGCACCTGCCAAAATTCCCTCTTCTATACAATGATTCAAGTTATAGGCACTCTGCCCCTCTTTGTATATGATGAGACTGCTTTTAGGAAATATTTCTGTTCTTGAGGAATGGGTGGTGGGGGGGAAATATCATGGGTATTTCAGTAACAGCATGAGAGCTGGCAATTCATCAGAATAATTTTACAAACTCTATGATGATAAAACCTTATGTCTCTCCTGTTTTCTGTTAAAGAGGTACTGGGAGGAACCCTCTTTGTCACATGTGCCATTAGTAGACACAACTCAAATAAAAGGGGAAGGAATTAAGCTTTCTCATGGCAGGGTTTGTTTAACCAGTAGGCACCAGCATGGGTAGTGGAAGCAGCAAACCATTTGAAAGATCAAAGTATCTGTATATTTCAGTTGATCCTCTGTGTGCATCATTCATAATGACAGGTTTAAAAGAACACAAATGAATTGCACTATAGGTAGACTGCTTTGATATAATACAAGGAGCCTCTTTTTGTTGCAAGAAATAGCAAAAGGGATAGAGCGTGTCAGCGAAAAGTTGAGAAAGATTGAAATAGGGCCACATCACAGTACCTGAAAATGGATCTTTTCATCATAGGGTTTCAACAATAAGGAGTTTTTGAATGCAGAAAGGACTCATGAGTAGAAAGGAACATACTCAGTGTTAGATAAGAGCGAAAGAAAAAAAGGAAAAGAAAAAAAGACATATCCCTTTGTTACCCTTTGATTCCTCTCCCCCTTTTCCCTAGCCGTGACAAAGAAAAGGTCAGGCATGAGATGTGGAGATTATTTTGGCAATGAAGCAAGCTTTGTTGAGATTCATAACTGACAAAAAATGGAAGATCACCCACACAGAAATGACACTATTAATCACCAAGAAAGGGGCCAGAGGAGGAGGAGGCTGGAAGAGAGCACATGCCCTGTACACATGCACAGAAGATGCATCACAGTGATTCTAAAGAGCAGTGCATAGATGATGTTCACGAGCTGGTTTTGTCCAGGAAATTCCCTGCTCAGACACAAAAACATAGGTGGCTGCCTTTTACTGAGTCAGACTATTGATTTATCTAAAGTACCATTGACCACTCATGATTGGCAATGACTCTCCAGGGTTTCAGGTAAGGGTTTTTCCTGATGCTACCTGGAAATGCCAGGGATTGAAACTAGAGGCCTCTGCATGTAAGGTTCCCTCCTCAATTCTACAGTGCCTCTCCCCAGTACTAAAGTGGACCTTCTGTTTAGATGTAGAAGTGGTTAAAGTGTCTGCTTATTCATGGGTCAAAATCTGAAGCAAATAAAAATTTCAACTTACAAATAAAAACTGAGTCTATATTGGGATAGCCAAGCAAAGCTGTTAAAGCCATGGAAGCAGAAACAACAATTTTTTCCCTCTTTGACAATTTGGCAATCCTTATCAATACATCTCACTTTAAGAAGTTTAATAATTTTCCTCAGAAGTCACAATTCATGGTTCCTTCAAAAATATTTTTCTTTGTAACTAGTAATAGTGGTCTCTTTCTTGACTTCAGTACTGAAATCAGGAATGACAAAGTGATTAAGTCTTAAATTAACAGCTTCAGTTTGTTTTAGTGTTAGAACACTGCCACAAGATAATCGATGCTTGTTCCAGGTTTTTGAAAATAAATGTCTACCTAGCTGTCCCCACTGAATCTGAAAAAAGAAGGCTAAATAGTACAGCAATTGTGGTGATGAATGTATACTTTCACAAAGAAGAAGAAAAATTGTTTGTACTGATGCTCCTAAAATTGGGCTTACATTTCAAAATGAGTTCTAGAAAGGATGTCGGCTAGAATAAGCCAAGATACAAATATGCAGGGGAATTTGAGGAGATATTCACCAGTATTGAGTAACAGCAAGTAGACATGCCTATGATTACAAATAACATCTTCATGATGAATACCCCCACCTTTGAAACATCTTCATGGTGAGTATACCCCTTTATTTCTAGAAAAAGCACTACACTTGGCATCCATCAGTCTTGAAAGACTATGGTATCATGCTCGATGCTGACGCTGCATGCAAAGCATGAAGGCCTGGGTAGATTGTTATGGAGGATAGGCTGTTACCCAAGCAGCAAATCCCCCTTCTCCATGCCACTGAAATAGTCCAATGGAAAGGCAGAACCAATTGGTTCCAGTTGCGTCGCTGAGCTGGGCTAAGGACAGGAGCTCACCCTGTTTTGTCTCGAACCCTGTTCTTCTGGTTAACAGGCACAGTGTCTTAACCACTTGCACCACCCACAGCTTAGAATATGTATTCCTGGAGTCTGGAATAACTAGTATAAGAGATATTCTTTCCATCCCTGGAAGGCTACCCTGACACCAATGGATCCTGCAGACCTATGTCAGCCATTTTGTTGATGTATGTTTGAGGAGAAAAAAGGGGACAGGGAGGCCTAGGAAAGAGAAAGCAAGTGCCTCTCCTCTCCTCTTCTCTCTCTCCTTTCACTGTGTGTTCTGCTTCCAAAGGACAGATCTGCAAGAAGAAGAGTGGGCTGGAAGAAGAGCACACAAAGAAAAGAGAAGAAACAGGGCTCCATAGCCCAGTCAGCACAGTGGACCACAGAGTGGCTGCCTTCCTTCAGGGCTGCTGCCAGCACTTGGAGGGGGAGCAGCACATGGTGGTGGTCGTGGAACGCCCCACAGGGAACCCAGGCACCTCAGTCTGGCTCCCTCCCAACCACTCCTTCTGGGAAGCTGCCCATAATAAATGATAATTCCTAAACTCTCCTGGCACATCTGTGGACCACTCCTGGCCATCGCACACTGGTTTAAAATGCTGCAGTAGATGTCCTCTGGTTTAACCCTCCCTCAGGCAAACCTCTGGGACTCCTGGTTTTGGTGCAGTGAGCCTGACAGGCACCTGTCATTAGCACCTAATTAACTCAGTTCTAACGCTGTTAATTTTGCCTTGTTCCAAGAAGCATGGAAGCTGCAATTTTGCAAAAGTGATTTTATATTTTGGAGGATTCTCAGAAGAAAGATTAGTGGGGAGCCATAGAAGGTAAGCTGGAATAAAATTAATATATTTTTGTAATGAAGGTTTGCTCAAAGTCTTAACAAATAATTCTATGCTGACAGTATTTGCAGTGAAGGATACTTGTATATTATCAGCTCTGTCATTGTTAGCTCATGTTGATTAAAGGAATACTTATTAACTTATTGCAGCTTGGAAAGGAAAAAGTCCCCACAACATTGTAAAAACTGAAAGAGGTGTGATTATAAAATCATTTCAATCACCTTTTGAACCTTGACAGTCACCCATGTTAAATACCTTAAATGAATGCCATATTTCCCCCATTCTCATTTTTGGCCCTTTTTTTATGAGAGGAAAATCCCCAGAAGATCCTGTGTAGATCCAGCAGCCTAAAAAGCTTCAGGGGCATACTTTGCAAACAACTTTTGCTTATGAACTCCATTATTTTCCTAAGCCTGCACTTGATGTTGCAGGGCAGGTTTAGATACAAAACTACTTTGCCCACTGTAGCAAACCTGTTGGTATAGGTCCAAGGGGTTGAATGAAGAAGTCGTGTGGACTTCTCCAGAATCATGCACATTGATAGTGCTTGTGTTATTGTGGTGGAAGAATACATTTTCAGTCTCCTGAACTTACCTGGGACCAATGGCATCGTCAGGGTGCATGTCTTGGCCTGTCAAAAAGGCATTTCATGATTTTTATAAAGCAATGATATATCCTCTGACACAGGGTTCAACTTTGCCTGTTTCAGTTTTGTTTCAATTCCCATCTTTTAAATAGAGCAAGATCCAGATCTGGTCAATAAATCATTGTGTGTGGCAAGTTATCATGTTTTTAAGTGTGAACTTGTCCAGTTCTTTGTCATTTATCTTGTGTACTCCATTCTAGTTCAGCTCAAGGGTGATCCTTTACTGGTGATGAATGTGCATATTCCTATCTGTATTTGTACAGACCTTATTAACCCATATCCTCTTTAATCTTTCATAGAAAAATGCATTATTCATATATTGTTGCAAGAGACACGAATGAGATGGCATGTGTGAGGCTGCTAATAGACAGCAGTTCAGCATGAAGGGGAAACTGAGGTAGAGTACAATCCGAAGCATGTTTATTCAGAATTGAGTCTCACTGAGGTCAGTAGGTCATACTTCCTAGTTGGGCAACTTATGGCCCTTGGGAAAATTCAAATCAAAACAGAAAGTTTGTGAGAAGAGAAAGTGCCCTATGGAGCTCCCAAGTATACTTCAAATTTGATTCTTTTATAACCTTTGCAGCCACAATGACCCAAACCATTTTGTTTCTCTGCATATTGCGTAAGGAGAATTGCCTAGTTACAGGACCAGCAGAGAGACAGTATTGCTCACATAATGAGCACAGTACATAGGGCTTCCATTGATAAATGGGGAACTCAGTTTTGCAGCCTGCTAATATGCCAAGTTAATGAAACTCAACTCTTCACTCTCTTCACTTGTGAGAGAATACACAACAGCAGCCATGGTGGCCAGATCCTATATGTGATTCATGAATTCAAAGGAAGAGCAAATACTATATGTGCAATTCTGCAACATTATAGCCTGAGTGACTGCAGAGTTACTCAGATCTAATCCTGTTGAAATCAATGGGGTGATTTGTGCAGGGCAGTTGGTATTATATGGGATGCTGGAGAATCTGCTCATCACCATGTGCAAATCATCAGAACTTCAATCACAGTATTAAGATACACATCCTGACTTTAGATGAGTAAGGCTGCAATCCTATTTGGGATTAAGTCCCACTGAATATCATGGGACCTACCTCTGAGTAGATATGCACAGAATTGGATACATGACTACTTAATAGTAAGTCCCACTCTTGTCAGTGGGTCTTGTTCCCATGTTAAGTGTGGATAGGATTGCAGCTTTAAAATTGCTGCAAAGAGTCTTAAACTGTAATGAAGTGATGCAGTTCTGTAAAACTAGCTGAACTCTAATGAAACCCATGGAACTAATTCTTTTCTAGGAAAATGCCAAGGTTTTTTTCCCAAGCTTGGTCAAACACTGCAAAATTGTGCTTATGGTATTAGTTTTTGGTTTATATGTGGTGGCAGCACAGATTCATATTCGTAACTTCTCCCTTTCCCCCTTTCTTCTGTCCCAAACTTTTTATGTTCCTGGTTGCTTTCCAAGTTTAAAAATGCAAAGGATGGGGAGCAAGGGAGAGAGGAGGATATATCTGCGTGAAAACAGCAGACTTCAGCTGTAGCCTATTCTGTTTGCCAGTCTCTAGAGCAGTGGTTTCCAACCGGTGTGCCACTGCACACTGGTGAGTTGCGAAGGAACCTCAGGTGTGCCGTGAACTGGAGAGAACCTGCAGAGCTGTGCACAGAAGGAGCAAGCTGCCTTAGCTTCAGAAGGGGCAAGATGCGGCAGCTCCTGGAAAGTTCCTGCTTCTGATGGGGGGGGGGGGGGAGCCCAACGCTAGGCAGGTCTATTCAGATGCAAGCCCCCGTATAGGCAATTGAGCTTATTCCCAGGTCAGTGAGGATGGGGTTGCAGCTGGAGCATGAGCCTGCCTGGAAAACTAATTGGGCAGCAGAAGCCTGGAGGAGTTCCTGGCAGGAGGGAGCTCCTTTGTGGCGGAGAAGGGAACTAGGAAGCAGGCAGGGTGAAAGGGAAATGGAGATGGAAGGAGCCGCCATGGAGGACTGGCTGCTGGAAAAGGGGCTGAGAGCCCTTTTTCTTTCTCCTGCAGCACCCCAAGCAGTGGTGGGCTTCAGGGGGTTCTCACAGGTTCTAAAGAAACCCTTTGCTGACAGGTTCTCACAGGTTCTAAAGAACTCTAATGTGCACCTGGTTTTGAGAATGGGTTACTAATAGGACATAGAACCTGATGTTAATTTAGGTTATTAGGACATAGAACCAGTAGTTAATTTATTTGAATCCCACCACTACCCCAAGGCAAAGCCCCCTGCACTGCATCACCAACACAGCTCTTGCAGAGCTAAAGCCTGCAGTGCCAAAGCATTGTGCATACACCAGCCCAATCTCAGGCAGGTCTACTCAGAAATAAGCCCCATTATAGTCAATGGGGTTTACTTTCCAGTAAGGATTTGTAGAACTGCAGCCTGAAGCTGCACATTTCTCTCCTCCACCACCCCACTCCCTGCTACATAATCAGTTTATTCCCTCTTTCTGAAACCTTCCTTCCCTTCCCTCCCTGTCAGGGTGACCATATATCTAAAACAAAAGAAGGACAAGACACCCCCCAAAATAGGACACCCAGTAAAAAAGTAGGATGTGACAAAATTAAAGCTTTTAAATATGTGTTTGTAATAAATTTTATGCAACTGTTTTAAATTTATTACACATACAGTGCAATACTAATCATGTCTACACAGAAGTAAGTCCCATTGTACTGAATAGTAGTTAATCCTAGGAAAGTGTGTTTAGGATTGCAGCCTAACCACACTCTCCTGGGAATAAGTACTATTGAACACAATAGGACTTAGTTTTGAATAGACATGCTTAGGACTGCAGTGTTAATTTATTAATTTCAAGAAGACTACATGATGGCTGCTCACAAGGGAAAAAAGGACAATGAAGAATTTATTTCTAGGACATAGGGCTAAAGAAGTGGACATGTCCTGGAAAAAGTGGACAGGTGGTCACTCTGCTCCATGTCCTCAGTTTCCAAATGTCTCATTATGTCTCTCTCCCTACATCCCTACATAAATCCCACTCATTTATCTGATAAAAATTTTTTATCTATAAACATTTTTTAAAATTTTCAGAAGCTTTTTTATGCTTAAAAGTGGGGGAGGGGGACTTATTTTTTATCAGAAGTACCACCTAACCAAGGAGTGGGATTTCCTCTCCTCCTGTTTACTTTATGAGAAGGAACCTTTCAAACTCAGAGAAGTATAGTCTCAGCTAGTTGTGAATTCCTTTAATTTCCGCGCACGCACACACACACACGATTCATTTTATATATAAACTTGTCTGGTAATAATATATAAACTTATATATAATTATATATAAGTTATATATAAACTTATATATAAACTATAAAAATTATATATAAATTATAAATAAACTTAAATTATATATAAACTTATCTGGTAATAATTCAATGTAATTTTTCTAAAAAATTTGATGGTGTGCCTTGGGATTTTTAGTGACTTGGGAGGTGTGACGTCAGTTGAAAAAGGTTGAAAATCCCTGCTCTAGTGACTCAGATGTGGCATTCAAAAATGAAACTGATTTCAGATTCTCATGCCTGATTTATGACACAATTCTATGGCGCCTCTATGCCAGTGGAATGAGCTGTAAAACATGTTGCATCAGCACACCAGTTAGTTGCATTGGTGGATAGCCTGTACCAGAAAGCACCAGCTAAGGGGGCAGCCTATGCCAGAGATAGTAAGTTTCACAATGAGCAGTGCAGGGGCAGGAGAGGGTGGGGAATAGGGCTAAAAGGGTAGGATCAGCATCACCATGTACCTCATCCCTCTTCTTATCCATGTGCAATTTAGCAAGCACAGGTCTAAGTTTTCCCATTATGGTGAGTTTTCTCATTAAGCAAGAGGACAAATGTTTTCTTAATCTGTGGAGACCTCCAGCATGCAAAATTTCACTGCACTGGTGTCATTGCATTGATATGGGGAATTAAATGTGGTTAGGATTGGGCAATTAGTTTGACATGAATGGAAGTTTAGTGTATCCTGATCCAGTCAGTGTGCAGATCCAGCCTTGGTAATTAAGCCCCAGGTATATTTGTTTAAAGGCGCAAACAGCTGATCAGGAAATATTCTCAGAGCCACTGCAGGAGTTTCATTGCTAATCTCCGCTATAGTTCTTAATCACATGAGCTGGATGGGAATGAAGAACGCCCATTGTGTGTGTTGGAACTGTTGCCAAAATTAATTGTTCATTGGAGGCCTTGGACATGTGGGGAGGCTCAAAAGAACCTCCCAGTGATAGAAATTGTTACTCTGTCTGAAATGTAAAGAATAAAACTAAATAGGATTTAAGATTTGAGGCTCTGCAGGAGGACAATTAATGAGGTGCTAATTGGCTGAGAAGAGACTCCAGTGGTGATGCTGAGATCCTAACAAGAAAGACCTTTGTCCGAGGCTGTAAAGCTAAGACAAAGTCTCTTTATGGTTGTTGGTTGTAGTGCAGCATACCTGCTGTTGAGCCAATTTTTTTCCTGACAGTAGGCAGCTGAAACTCCATCATAGCCGTGGTTCATGATATCACCTGTCACAAGCCTAAATTTTTTTTGTTTCCCCCAGTGTCCAAACTCCAGTCTGCCAAGTCTCTCACTTGCTACGCAGGCAGTAATTGATTGTGTTACTGTCTGGCAGGAGTTCTTGGATGCTGCTTCGCTACTCATTAATTCTGTAATGCAGATAAACCGATGCAGTCTTCTTCATCTCAGGCCACTCCCTCCTTCCCCCCCCCCCAAGGGTGACGCAGTTCTTACTGCAATGTTGCTCGCCGTGTCTTCTTGACCTTGGGTTTGGAGACAGGCACAGAATGTATTATAGATGCAACATGGATATCTTGATGTCCAAAGCAAGAGCCACTAATAAACTAGACTGGAGCTGTCATCCTGCTTTGGTGATTTATTTCTGTAGCAAGAGTGCTCCGAACATGCCCCAATGCACAAAATGCACACACCTGCTATAAAATCATTAACATTTGGGGGTCCTATCCTATCCAACTGTTGGTGCTGATATAGCTTCAGTGCAGCCCTGAGGTAAGAGAACAAATGTTTCCTTACTTTGAGGAGCGCTCTTCGACTGCTCCACCTCCACAGGGTGCAGTGCACATCCTATTGGCACAGTTGCATCACAGTTCTGGGGAGTTGAATAGGATTGGTCCCAATCCTTTCCCTAAAATAGTGTCTCTGAGTTAACCCTAAGTTAGGCTGGCATCATTCCTGCCACAAAACATTCATGTTTCAAATATTTGCACCCCACTTTTTCTATTAGGAAAGGTCAGGATGGTAATGTCAGTAGATGAACCCAGTGCTGTAGAACTGCCCAGTAAGTTTGCCAAGCTTTCTAGATGATGATATACAACTTTAGCTGATCTGTCCTCTTAGGGCTGGAGCTTTAGAAATCAGCCAGGTCTTCTGGCTGCCATCTTGTAACAATACCAATGAATTGTTCAATAATTTTGCTACACTCAGTTATTGATAATGTGTTGATTTGCTACCCACAGACATACTACCAGGCATTTGTAAAAGGCATTTGCCACCTACCTCTTGGTAGTCGCAATGTGTTCTCAACTATCCTTGGTCTTTGTGCCGTCCTTGAACACCTTGAAGCAATCTGTGGCATCAAGAAGCTGGCAGAGACCATCAGTAAGGCAATTAACCCTACAATCCAGAGTAACTACGGGAGCACATAAGAGACATTACGTGCACCTGTAGTTACTGCACCACCTAGTGAAAACCTATGGGAAATTCATATTGCAATGCAGAGCAAATTGTTCTTACACCGGAGCAAGGACTCCCCATAGTTACTCTGGATTGCGCCCCAAGACCTTCAAAATGCTGTCCATCAGCATGTTGCTCATCATTCTGGCTGTCTGCTGGCATTCTGAAGCTTCCCATGGCCACTTTAAAAGGCTCCGCACTAATCACATGTGCCATTTTGAAGGCCTTTGCTGCCTTGCTGAAGGTCTCTACTGGGTTCTGAGGTCTTCACTGGATTCTCCTCAGCTGGCAGGTTAGCTGTCTCAACCGCAAGCCCACTGATCACATAGGATCAGTGATTCCCTAATCACAAATAAGGTATCCAGATGAGTTTCCAGGTACTTAACCTCTGCAGATATCAAGAATTGAATTTACTTTAGTCTTTTACTGATGTGGGAATGGGGAGTAGATATGCTTTTGCAAGCTTGTCAGATAAACAGAACCTTTGTGTATAAAGGCTCTTAAGACACACAGGATGAGAACAGGGTCTTCCAGGGCACTCCCTCTCCTTCCCTGCATGTTCACTGGCTATACCCACTTTAAACATCACAAAAGGCTAGCTATTGCCAAGCCTTTCATTTATCTGCAGCTTCCACTTCACTTCCTGTTAAACAGGTAAGTGGTTTTTCAAAGCTCTTAGGATGCATGATATATGAAGGATACCATGAAATTGAAAGTTGTACAATAAATGGAAGAAGGGGAAAAAGGTCTCAAGTCTAAAACTTAAATGGTGAAAATGACAGACTTGTCAATCCAACACCTAAGTGTTCAGAGAAGCTTGAACAAAACTATCTCACCTTCAGTACATTGTCTTCTATCTTGTCCCAACAGGATTCACTTTCCATTATGGTACATGCAGAACATGCTGTTGATGCTCATAAACAGCATTTTTAGGGTTTTAAAGTGTTCCTTCAGAATGAAGCTTGTATTTATTTGCTTTGAGATATTAAGAAATAATGAGAATATATTATATGTATGCTCTGCTATTTTAGGACCAGGCCACTGCACATTCAACATCCAAGGATGAATCTAGAGGTCTGTCTCATTGCTTTTTATCATGCAAGCAGGAAAGTCTAAATACTCCAAGCTGGAAGGATTTTCTTTCTTTTTCTTTCTTTTTTTTTAAAAGGACATTAGGGATTAGCTTAGAAAAAAAGGAGAAAACTGAGACTTTTCCACATTGCCATATTCATCTTCCAAAATCATGTGATTCACTGCCCAGTGCTGTTTCCCAACATGTTATTATAGCATGCAGCCACACCAATGGAGGTGGTGCTGCAAGTTATTGTAGGGGGTGGATATGACAGGAGGTAAATATGATTATTTCACATACCCGCAGTAGGCTGTTAGATTGCCTTTGGCTGCAATCCTAAACTCACTTCCCTGGGAGTAAGACCCATTAAGCACAATAAAGTTACTTCTCAGTAAACATGATTAAGATTGCAGCCTTTTGTGTATTTTACCAACTGTATAGCTGACATTTGTCTGAGAAGGGCTAGGGAGCAGGGCAGCCAGAATAAAATTGTTGACAAGATTTATATCTCCCTCCTCCCAACACACTCCTGGTTCATCTCCCAAAATGTCCTGTTTATTCTCCCTTCCTGGCTATGGCCCATCCCATCTCTCTTGTCTCCAGAGTTTCTTGGAGCCACAGTTCCAAATACAGTGGCGTCTCACTTAGAGAGCTTAATTCGTTCTGGAGGTATGCTCCTTAAGTGAAACGCTCTTTAAGTTACATGCTTGTTTGTGAAACATTCTTTACGTGAAGTGGATTTTCCCATGGGAAACAATGGAAACTCAGACAATTGGTTCCACAACTCAAAAAAATATTCATATAAAAATATTAACTATGTAAAAATGTATTTAACACAATGTGGCTTACTTCTGAGTAGACATGTAAGTAGACTTCTGAGCATACATCCTGAGTAGACATGGTCAGGAGGCTACAAACAAAGACACTTTCCTGGGAATAAGCCCCACTGAACATAATAGGGCTTACTTCTGAGTACGTATGTTTAGGACACACACAGACAGACAGACACACACAAACACAGAGAGAGAAACACAGGTGCGGGGGAGTGATTGCCCCTGCTTCCTCGCCATTTCTCTGGCTCCTACAGGGAGCCAGTGGAGAGGCAGAGCATGGGCATGGGGGAGTCCTCCCCACCTCCTCCTTCGCTTCTCTGACAGTTCCCTGGCCCAAGGAACAGATGGAGAAGCAGGGAAGGGGCGCAAAGGAGTCCTCTCTGCTTACTCCTTCACTTCTCCGACGGTTCCCTGGCTCAGAGAACCGGCGGGGAAGCAGGGAAGTGGAGGGAGGAGGCATTGCAGGCCAGTGATCCACTAGCCTGCAGCGCCTCCTTCATGGCTTCCCTGCTTCCCCATCAGTTGGAAGCAGCAGGGAAGCAGGGAGGCGGGGTTCCTAATGAGCACTTGCCAGCTGCCTTTTAAAGTTTAAAGGGCAGCCGGCAAGCACTCATTATGCTAGTCTGCCTCGTTAAGCGAGACAGAGGCCACACATAACAGAGTGCCCGTTAAGTGGAGCACTCATTATGCGGGGCGCTCACTAAGCGAGGTACCACTATAGCTTGAAAGGCAATGCAAACTCATCATTTTCCTTCCATTCCAGTAAGGTCATCCCTCTCTTCCTGCAGAAATTCAACAAGTGCTGCATTTCCCAGGATGATGTGCAGAGCTGTTCCTGCTGAAGTTCCACTGAACATGGCAGCTGTTAAGAGCATAGAAGTTGCTTTCTGCTGAATTGAAATGTTGCTCTCACATTGGTCAGTACTGCCTACAGTGATTGACAGCAGCTCTTCAAGATTTCAGGTTGGGGTCTTTCCCTACCTGAAGGTGCCAGGAACTCACTCCAGGGAAGCTTTTTCATGCAGTGGAAGCTTTGCCCTCTTACTCCAGTGATACATGGAAGAAGACTTTGGAGTGAAAAATGGGGAACCACAATTTATTCAATACTACATAGAATAACTTGCAACAGGTTCTATCTTGCCACATCTTCCCTTTTAGTGTAGACTCCTAACTTGATGGAGATGATAAGCTACTCCCATTTTGAGTATTTTCAGGCAGACACTGAGCCATAGATCCTCTTCTGATAATCCCAGTTTGTCTCTCGGCCGATCCCCAGGATCAAAATTCATGATAGATAAGAGAATGAAAGGGAGTAAGCCATAGCTACTTGTCTAGTTTTGCACCAATAAATTTATAAGTTTCTCCATTTCTAGTGAGAGTCATAAAAATGTCTATGTGTATGTGTGGTTTCTAGCAGTTGTACTCTATGTGTGGTTTCTAGGAGTTTCAGGAGCAGTTTCAGTTTCCTGATTATTATTAATTAATAAAGTAACAATTACTACTAAAGAATAAAAAAGTATTTTTTCTAGCTCTCTTTAGTGAATCATGATAGATGGCTGTCTTAAAAAATGAATGCTACTGTTGGAATGTTTGAGAAGCACTGATCTAGCTTGTTCCAGAGATGCACAATAACTAATGCAGTGTCACATGCCATCAAAATTACTGCTCCAGTGTCTCCTGTTGTGTGCCTCCTAGCAGGTAATGTGAGCCACTGTGGCAGCCTTTATAGTTAAAATCATGCGCATGGTTCAAAGACTGCAGCTATTTCCAAGATTTTAGTACTGTACCTTTTCTGCAGTTCAATTCAGAGCTGTTGACCCATTTCCTCCTTGTTTGGCTGATTTGCCATTTAAAAGGTACCATTCTTTTGCAGGGAAGGTGATTTGTTCAAAGTGTCCAAGTTCTAACTTTTTTTCTTAACTTTTCATTTTTTTTCTTTTTAAAAAGTGACCTGTGTATTGCCAAAAGTTTTTTTTTATCAAGGACAGTAAAAACCTTCCAGCTTTAAAACTAATTGCCCAAAAATCAAAGGCATGAAAAAGCTGGCTGTCTCCCATAAATATGTTGCAGGTCAGGTAAATCATGCTAAACATTAGTATTAGATGCACAATCTTGCACAACACATAAATTTACTGCCTCAGAAATGTACTTTCTCTCTTGGAAGAAATCATACCCCTCCCTGCATGTTCTCCCTACTATTGTGACAATTTTTCTCCTCTCCCAATCAGAGCTGCTTCCATAATATATGCTGAGAGCATCAGTCAACTCAATGTGCCTCGGAGACTGATAGCAGGGAAGAATGACTCTCCTGTGTTAGGGATGAGAAATACTGGTCAGAAATAGCTTAATAGCAGACATGATGGAGCTAATTCTGAATCCTCTGCTGTGGGATTGGTAGCAAATTGGTACCTGGCAGTCCTAGAAAATTATTTCTGAATACTGTACCTCTCTGTCCTGCAGCTTGGACTATATTTTATAAAACAGACATTTTTTTAATAGCTGTATTTCAAGCTGCAGAAATATGTATGGCCTCTACTTTGTTTCTACATTTTGGTAAAAGCATTCTGTCTCTTTTTCCTTTCTTTTCTCAAAATCAGTTTCTGACAATTAGTAATTGATGCTTATACCTTGAGGACGCTGGTAATGCTTAAACAAATACATAATGGTGGCTTTTTAAGTATGTGTTAACATGTGCAAATGGGTGAAAGCTCCATTGTGTACTGAGACTCCCTGTAGTGGCCAATGACATGGCTGGGTGGGGAGGGGAGTGTGAAGGGTGCAGCAAACCAACTCACATTGTGGGGTAGTTAACTATAAAGGGAAGGGAAGGAGTATTTGCACCCAAGCACATGTAGCACTCAGGAGACAAAAGAAAGGACAGAGGCATTTATTTAACAATTTAACTGCACAGAGGGAAATATAGAGGGGGTTCTGTGGTGTAGCAAGTTTGTGCCAAGGATCAAGCTTACCACACCTTTTATTATTTATTTTTCACATTTTATACTACCCTTCCTTCAGTGAGCTAAAGGTTGTACACATAGTTTCTCCCCTCCTTTTGTCCTTACAACAACCCTGTGAGGTAGGTGAGGCTGACAGTGATTGGCCCAAAGTCACCCAGGAAGCTTTATGGCTGAGAAGGGATTTGAATCTGGATGTTTAAGGCCAACTCAGTATAGTGACTACCCTATCCTGGCTCTCTCTTTTCTGCTGTAAGTGTGTGCTGTGTTGCAAGCTAGCAAGGCTAAGCATAGTTGCCAGGAAGAGAAGAAGGACCATGTGAGGAACCAGGGTGACCATATGACTGGAAAAACCCGGATTTGTCCGATTTTTAGCCTCATGTCTGGGTGTCCTACATTTTGGCGTCATTGTCCTACATTTTGAAACTTCTCAATGGTGCACAGTACCCAATCATGCCATATGTCGTTGGATTTGTATTGAAGAGCAGAATCCAATGCAAAAATCAGTTTTGAGATATCTCCTTCCTATCAAAAGTTATGGCCAAAAAACAAAAAAACAAAAACTATAAAAACAAACAAAAATACATTTTTTGGCATTTTTTTTAAGTGGGTAGGAATTTTGGCCTGGAGATAGGAATTTTGGTATTGGGGTTCAGGAATTTGGGGTTTGACATCTGGTCACCCTGGTCTCAGCAACTGGAAAATACAGTGCCCCCCACAATCCTGCAGGTGGCCTTGGACTCACATTTCAACAGATTGGTCCCCAATAATGGCTGTTCATATCCTGGCACAGAGGCTTTCAATGTCTTTTGACAAAGAAGAGGAAAGATAAAAAAGTTAGAAGGGAGTAGGGGTTACTGATCTTGAGTTCTGGCTTGTGGTTGGGTCTTCGGTTCCAGTTGAAATGGGGGTGATTTAACATCTGAGTCAACCTGAACTGTTGGTTTTGTATGAATGGGTAACTTTAGTATGAATTCAAACTTACAGGGTGCATAAAAGATACAGATCAAAAGATACAGACTGCATAAATACTTGTCTTGTTTACTATCAGATTGAAATATTCTGTCGTTTTCTATGCATCATTATAAAGTTATGCATCCTCTCCTTCTCCCTATGCTACATATTTTCTTTCTCCCAGCTTTTTCACTGCAGAAACTCCTCGTGATCCATGCTGGAACAAAGTCAGACTTAAATAAAGAAGGCAAATTGGCACAATGTTGTCTAAGCAACATTTTCAAATTATCAAGGCACCCACTTGGGTTTGCATTCTCCTCCTGCTGACAGCCTGAATGGGTAGAAGCCATGGCTATAGAAAGAATGTGCTCTGAACTGCCATCATCTCACAGAGCTTAATATATAGAATCAATAAAGGCTGCCGCGGCTGGTCTCTGGGAATTGGCATAGTCCAGGGTTATCCGCGCAGAGCTGAGGTTTCAAATTCTAGAATTAAACAAACACTTTTTGAAAAAGAATGGGAAGCTAATGTCCACATGTCAGCATCCCAGGCATAATCCCATACCCATTACAAATTCCCAAGCTCAAAGCAACCTGGTTACTGTTTACTCAGTCTTAAACTGTACCAGCCAGATTTTCCTGAAGAAACTCATCTAACAAGGAGAAGGGCAAGTGATAGGAGGACTGCTGTTTATTGCTATGGTCAGTGGCGTAGGCAGAGGTTTATTTAAAGGTTCACACACTGTCAAGGAAGAAATTCACTGATCTGAAGATTCTTGGAAATTACATGTACTGGTCCATGAAAGAATCTATGACTAGTTGTGCTCTGTTGAAGTTGGCTGTGTGATGAGCAGTCCAGAAGGTTTCTTGTCCTAGAGACTCATGAAAAGTAAGCTGAAAGAGTGGCACAACTGAACAAATTAACCATCTAGTTGTGATCTGGAGTAAAAACAGATGTGTGCACATGTATATTCTATGTTGTGCTGGTAATCACTGACACTGTATGGGCAGCTATTTCATGTGAACAGAAGGTTGCCACATGAAACAGTCTCTATAGGTTTTCAAGTGTGAATTGGGCCTTTCTGATGTGTTAAAAAAGGAAGCAAAAAGAGCATTTCAGCGAAGTTTTTCGAAGAAATCACTGCAAAAGTCTTCGAACGAATTTTTCTTCCTGTTAATTAGCTAATGGAGCACATTCCTTGTGGATATTAACACAGGCAACATTTAACAAATGCTCAGGCATTTTCCATTAGTACCTTGATAATCTGCACTTAGCTAATTCACACACAAAAATACCCCCCATGGACCCAGTGAAGATTTAATGCTAGAAAGCTTGTAATGGAGTCTTGTACTACAAAAATTTCATCACTTATACTAATATACTCCAGAGCATTTATTAGTGTACTGTGAAGTATTATGAATAATTAAAAATAAACTAGACTTGTCAAAGAAATGAACAAAGTGCATTTTATGGTGCATGAGCTCAGTTTTCCCCCCTCCTGCAATTCCTTTTTGGTTCACAAATTCCAGCAATTTGCAATGGGTTTCCAAGGCATTAAGACAATTTAGTGATGCTCTGCTGTATAATTAAGAACATTTGTAAGACCAGCTTATTTTGAGAGAGAGAGAGAGAGAGAGAGAGAGAGAGAGAGAGAGAGAGAGAGAGAGAGAGAGAGAGTATACTTCACAATATTCAGGAAAAGCTGTATTTCAATAACATGATTTGGAAAGTGAACAGAATATCTGGAGACACTGTGAAATGTTAGGTATTTGGGTTATAGCAGTTCTTGCACTTTATAAAGTCTTTCATCATGATAAGCGGTTTGCTTTTTGTGACTTTATGAACAGGAGGAAATGGATTTGTATTTTTAGATTTTTTAGTCTGGTTTTGGAATTCTTTGCTGCCTGATCCAGACCATGGGATTTCCGATTTCTGGACAAATCCCAAACACTGAGCACAGTGTTTCAAATATCCAAACACATTTGGATATTTGATCCAAATATCAAACCTCTAACACAAAACACAAACCACCTGTGCTTGCTTAAGTTGATAGTTAAAATAGATAAAATTGACCTCTTGCAAATAATTTTATATGGTTTCATTGCATTTTGGGGAATAGTAGGTGTGGAAATGCATCATCAGATCTGACGAGTCCGAAGTAACACTGACCTTCAGACTAGCACGTATATTTCTATCCTGTTCCCAATAAGATAAAATCTCACTTTAAGACTCTTCTTTGAATGCCAGGTTTATAGAGATGTTAAACTCCTGTTTCTAGTGATCCATGCCTGTGATAGTATCTTTTCTGCACCATGCACTACTTCATGGATTGTTCTGTCCATGCATCTTCATTTCTTGTGCAAATAATTCTAGGGACATTAAAGGATTGCAGGATTGCAGGCACTATGTTTCATTAATAAAACGTTTACAGACAGGTACTTAAAAGATCTTCAGTTGTGTTTTCAGGTGTGCTCCTACACTTTCAGTCAGCTTTCAGTACCACAGGGAGGGTCTCCTTCTGGAGATGTACTTGTCTTTTTCCCAACTTCTTATGCCTCTGAATGTCAAGTATGTTTATTTTCAGTGTGGAATTGCATGACTCAAAGATCAAGGATCCATTAACAGTTGCTCTTCTGGTAGGACAAGCATTTCTCTGGCCATCCCTGCCATAGTTTCAACCCTGTTGTGCCATTCTTGTTGTGTATCCTCTGTGCGCCACTGAGATTAATCTTCTCAGTTTGGCCAGGTCCTTTATATCCTTGTTCAATCATTTCTGTAGGAACTCCTGTCTATCTTGACTCTTCCAATTCCAAAGGTTGTCTTTAGTCCCTACCTCAATAACATGCATTAGAGTTCCTTTATGGAACTCTTTTATGGAATAGTTATACTCTGGATGTGTCTGTACTAATCTCTTTTTTCTGGATTTTTTTTACTGTTTTGTTCACCCACTTTTAATGCAATTACTATTAATCCCAACTTCTGGAATGAGAAAGTGGTTTTGTGACTGCATCTTGAAAACATCAGTTTGTATGGTTTGGGCTGTAGATTCACTCCACAAAAAATGAAGAGTGAAAAACTCAAATATGATTTTGCACAACATTAATATTTGAAAAAGCAGCCTATGTTGAGTCTAGGTTGGAATAGCCATGGTTTCATTTTATTATATCCCAAACCAAGCTGAATTTTTTTGTTCTGGAACTGTGGTGGAACAATAGAATAGTCCATACTAAATGTTAGGGTTATTTTAATAACCAGCTTTGGAAAACATTTCTTTTCAAGTGTAAATATCTGCCTGAGAGTTAGTTGACTTTCATAGCAGATGAGCATTCCTCGAAACAAGATATTTGTCCTGCTAATGCATTCAGCGCAATGCCATTGTGCCACATTCCCCAGAGAATACAAGGCATAGGACAAACCATCATGCAGAGACATTGATTCTGATGCGAGATGAAAATCCCGGAAGAATTCATTCTTTTTTGAAAAGTTGCTGCTTCTTGTTTCTGTACTCTAGGGAAATTGAGAAGGATGATGTTTGAAACTTTGGGAATAATTAAGAAAAATGGCAGGGCATATCATAGAACAAGCAGTAAGTCTTTTTGTCTCTACTTAATAAAATTCTAGTGTTTGATGTAAATGATAGCAGACCTGTAGTTATTTATAGAGCATTTGTTTTCTTTTTTTTCCAGAATATGCTTGAATAATAATATCAAGAGCTGCTCTACCAGCATATTTTAAGTTTCTTTCATTAGAAAAAGAGCAGAACAATGTTGTTAATAAATGATGAATAAAAAAGTAATATATGGAATCGACATGTGCAGTGAAAGGTCTTCATTAATCGTGTGAGTTTTATTATACATGCCTTCTCAAAGCATAATGCTTTGAAACCTTTAGGGAATTAGTGAAAAAACCAGTGATGGGGAACAAGATTGATAGAATAAGTTACATTAGGTTTCTGTTTGAGGGATCAGCCTTGGCCTTCTACCTTATCACAAACCAGACTGGAAGGGTATAGGAGGAACCGGCAGACGAAAAATAGAAAATTCAATCCACAACTCATCTAAGCTAGTCTGATTATTAACAGCCCAGTTCTATTAGCTGCTGTATGATAGCCTGAAACCCTCTGTTGTAAATGGCTTTTTTGAACATATTATTATTGGCCACTGGCAGGCCATTCTGAGCCAACACCACTTGCATTGATAGCATCAAAGTAGCATTACCACACCAGGCAAACCAAGCTAATACTGGTATAATTAACATGGAGAGTGTGGCATGTTGAAGGTGGGGAGGAGAAAGGAAGAACTAGGTAGTTCAGGAGAGGTTGGAAGGCAGGGATTGGACTGGATCTCAGTGGCAAATCTGCATACCAAGAACAGTGCTCCTTGGATCAGTCCATGTTGCCTTGCCTGCTTTCTTCACACTTAAACCAGCTATAGAACTGGTACAGGTAAAAAGAGACTCATGAGGTATCATGGGGCTTACCTTGAGATAAGGGAACAAAAATTCCCTTACCTTGAGGAGAACACCTCATTACTCCCCCTACCATAGGAGTGGCATGTGCCACTGTGGTGCAGCTGTAAATGGTGGATGGAAAGGCCACCTAGTGCTTTAATGGCAGAGGCAATATTTAAACTAGGGAACCCCAGATTCACAGTAGGGGCTCTTAACCACTGAGTTACATCAGCTTATGGATGCTGATTTAGCCACTGAGCAGAAGAGAGGGGTGGGTGTTTGCAGATATGTTCCTGTTAAAAGAAAAGTTAAGCAGCACAACTCATTGTTCTTCCCATTCTTGTGATGATGTAGGGTGGCAAGAGCATGTCTGTGCACTGGCATAACCATCCCGCAGGAGTGGTGCAGAAGTGTCTTACATTGCACAGCAGCATAACTAATGATCGTGTAACCCAGTGCAAAGCTCAAAATGTTGCCCTGGAAGTGATGTCACAACTGGAAGCGATATCATCCCCAGGTATTTTTAAAAAGAAAATTGGGGAAAAACAAGAAAGAGGGATGCCAAGGGCTCACACAGTGGGGAAAAGGTTAAGGGAGATGGGGATGACCAGAGAAACCCAACCAGGAAGAGCAATAAAGGAGGAAAAAGACACTGAGGATGAGGCAGAGCATTTAAGACCAGATGCCTAGCTGGTTCTGTGGGGAGAGCAGCTCTGGCAGAGGAGGATCAGGGTGACATAACCCCCTCCCTCCCAAGACCGCCGAGGCACCCTAACCCTCCAGTTGCTGGCCCTTCCTGGCTGTTCCCCCAGCGTGGGTTCCTCAATAGGGAAGCGGAAGATAGGAGAGCAGCAGTGCATTGTTGCCAGATACCCTCACAATACTGTATATATGTACTGAGAGCTGATTCATATTAATACCTTATTAGCTCCATACAGTATCAGAATTACATTTCATTGGCTCTCAGAGCAATCAGTAACATGGAAATGTTTGAGTTAAGAAAATCCACTTTTTGTTCCATAGGCTTTCGTGTATTCATTTTCTGGTTAATAGAAAATGTTTTTTCATTTTCTGGTTGATAGAATATAGATATTCCAATGTGGTTTGTTTCATTGCATTCTGTATAAAATTACCTTTTCAATGATATATAACATGATGGTGTTTTCATTCATACAAACCCCATTTTTCACAATTTTAGTCACTAGTGTCAAGCTCAGCTTTTAGCCCCCTAAAGCTTGTAGCCCATTGCAGCTGCACCCCTTGCACCCTCCTTAGCTATGCCATTACAGAACTTTTGTGATACCCCCCAGGTCAGCCCAGGACTTATATTGGGGCTTAGGTTGGCCTAACTGGAGGTTAGGATTACTGCCTTAGGGCTTATGTTTGGATGTGTGGTTAGTTCTTGTGCTTGGTTTTGAATGTTTTGCCCTCGGAATGCAGAACTGTGGGACTATGGAATAAGAAATACATAGTGAAAGGTAAACACACTTCAATGGGCTAAGATGAAGCAATCAATAGGAGTCCTACAGAGTTGCGCTGTAGGCGAAGGTTTTAAAACAGTTCAGAGAAATATGGTGATGTTGCATAAGAGCATAAAAAAGAAAACACAAATATTATTGAAATACTTCTGTAGGATGATGCTGTGCAGATACTCAAATACTTCTGTAAGATGATGCTGTGCATATCTGACAAGTGGTGGCTAAAGTTGGGTTGCTGATAGAACAAGGGGCAGTGTTTAACTTGACAAGAGACAGCAGCAATATCTGCAGTTTAGACAACCAGAAGTGCATGACAACATTATTGCTTGAACTACCCTGCAAGACAAAATCAATTCCAATTCAGCCATGGAAGTATGTTGTTGCCTCTGTTCTAGTGGCTTTTTCAAGGTTCTGTAATATTTCCTTCTGTAACCACAATGACATTTTTTGCAGTCAAAACCGTGTTCATGAGAGCCAAGCCAAGTTCTGTCACTATGCTAAATTTTTTGTTCTCTCCCCACCCCCTTTGGCTTTGTTAAAGCTTTTGAGAGGTTGCGAGAACCTTTTTCTCCTTGCCCATTTATTTTATTATAAGATCTGACAGGCTAGACCGAGATAGCGAAAATAGAAACTCAAAATGATTTTGGAGTTTTTTTTAGTTCAGGATAACAGAACTTTTAAATGTTTTCTTTTCTGGAAAATCAATGTAGTCTTTTTTCTATCTGATCGACTGAACTCAGGTAGAGTGAAAGGCTCCAGTGAGTTATAATGAATGAAGATAAAAACAAGTTTTCTAGGCAGACCTTTTTCTCTGCTGGGCATTTATTTTGTGCCAGATAGAAAGCAGGAGACCAAGAAAGGTGAAAAGTAGAAGACACGAGAACACTGGATCTCAGCCAACTTTCAGATTTGGATTTTTATTAAACAACGCGTTGGCCAGTGTTGCAGACTCTGTGCGTGCAGTGGTGAAATAAATAGTTCATGCCTCTTTAATGCCTTCATTTATGCTACAAGTCAATTAAAACTTGTTAAAATGTGTGGCAGATCTTGAGGCCCATTTTCACATTATGCAGTTGACAAACTAGAGGCAAACTAGAATTTAATAGTTGGATGTTGCCTCATTTAGAGACCAATCCTATACATGTCTACTCTAAAGCAAGTCCCACTATAGTCAATGAGGCTTACTCTATGTAGGAGTGCATAGGAATGAAGCTCAGATTAGTGCAACTGCTATAGCACCTCTGACAGTTGGTTTTCCAGACTTTGAAAACCTGCATGGGAGAGAGGCCACCATTGCAAGGTGTGGACTGTTCAAACTTTGGACCACATTCCCCATTCTGTCATCAACAGGCCACACTCACAACCACATGCAACAGACTTTATTGTTTTAATTTGTATTTATTAGCAATTTTAATGATGTTTTATTCTTCTATGTTAGCCGCCTTAGGCTCCCCCTTATGGGGGAGGAAAGGTGGGGTATAAATTGAGTTAAATAAAAAAAGTATTAGATCTTACATTCTTAGATCTTATATTCCTACATGAGTTAGCTGTCAAGCAGAGATCAGAACAGCATATTTACTTGAATCTAAGGTGCCATCGAATCTAATGTACATCCCTATTTTTAAAGTCTTGAGATTAAAAAAAAGTTTACTAGTGATTGTAATGCACAGCTGTACATCTGGTACAAAATTTAATTTGACTGCATATAATAATGCAAATAAATCATAATAATAAAATGGCAATGAGTTTATGTTATTTTTACCTTATTGCACTACTTTATTCAACACTGGATTTATAGTACATTTTAATCACAATTTAATAAACTATTCAACTAAATACTGACCTATACTTATATTAAAAATACCTACATATACTCAAATCTAGTGCACCTTTGAATCTAAGACAATTTGGAAGACTAAATTTGGCTGGAAAAGATGAGCATTATATTCAAGTAAATAGATTGAAATCCTCCATGACCTTTACGGCTTGCTTCTAGAAAATCTTCAAAACTCAGTAAGTTGTATACTAAGTAGGGCAATGAAATCTATCATGGCTTCTTGATAAATGTGCTGTGTTAGTCACAGTCACACTGTATAGTCTTAGGTACGTATGAAGACATCTTCAGCGCACACTTCCAAGCACAGTGATAGTTGGCTTCAGTACAGGCATGGCTTGCCCATGTTTCTCAGGCAGAAAATCAGCAGGGATAACCTGTCCAGTAGTGAAGCTTGGGGCACAGTTAAGTAGGCATTGCAATGTGCCATGTAAGTGGCCTATGTGTCATGGTCACTGCCTCAGTGGCTCTTATCGAAAGTGAGGGAGGGACTGTTTACAAAGTGCATTGTGGCACCTGGTGTACTTGCCATACCCTTAGCTACACTACTGTACTTGCCTTTACCCCCCTGCTTCCATCGCTTATCCTCCTCCCACTTTCTGGATTCAAATAGGAAGAGGTGGGAGCAAAATGTGGGGAAGAGAGGTCATAGCATCAGTGCTCTAACCCAGCACTGCCCTCTTCTCCCTCTTCTATTCTGTTTACCACATGGGAGGAGTAAGAAGATCAGTTGGTACACCGATTTGCCACCTTGCCTCATGCACTGAGAGGTCATGGCTCAGGCACGGAAATCAATGTAGGATTTATCATCCCTTAATACTGAACAGCTTCTAATGCTGAAAATGTTTCTGTCTTGCCGTTTCTGGATGAACCCGTGTGTTATCTTCACAGCAACCCTGTGAAGTGTGTTGGATGGAAAGAAGGGAAAGTGTAACTTGCCCAAGGCCACCCAATAAGCTTCACAGCTGCATGGAGATTTGAAAAGCTGTCAAGATTTGAGCCTGCATTCCTCATGTCCAATTGAAACACTATAGTAAATGGACCACCTTTGTCCTCGCTCAGAAGTCTCACATCAATAGTCTTATTTATTCTTCCAGCCTCTTCTGTAGATTCAGTGAGCACATATAGTTTCTCAGTATCTGCCACCAGATACCAAACACATCTTTGAAAGCTTATGGTTTGCCAGGATAACTTTGACCTTCTCTCTTCAAGTTCCCTTGCAACTCTCAAGGAGACAAAGGAAGTCACGCAAGACACCACTCACAAGGACAAAAAGGAAGTAAAGCAAAGAAGCAGAGTCACAACAAGATCAAGTAGCAAGAATGCAGATTTTGTAATGAAGTTAGTTCTGAGATTTTTCTGGCCAACAATAATTTTGTAATACCACACAGCAGGTTGTGAGAACACTCTCCTGAAGAAATTCCTACCCAAACCTCTCCCAGCGATGCTTTAGCCTACAGCCATGTCAAAAAAGTGTGCACTTCATGCTATGGTGTGTGAGAGAGGACAACCTGAAGACAAATGGGAGCTAAGTAGGAAACATTTTGACTGGCCTCCACATAACCCATGATTGAGACATACAAAATCATGATTTTGATTGACATGATTGAGACAAGATTGAGATATACAAAGTCATGCAAGGGATGGATAGAGTGGATAGCTCTTTTCCCTTTTACATAACACCAGAAGTAAGGGACATCCACTAAAATTGAGTGTTGGGAGGTTTAGGACAGACAGAAGAGAATATTTCTTTTCAGAGTGTAGTTGGTCTGTGGAACTCCCTTCCACAGGATGTGGTGATGGCATCTAGCCTCAACGCCTGTAAGAAGGGTTTGGACAAATTTCTGGAAGAAAGGACCATCACAGGCTATAAGCCATGAGGGACAACCTCAAAATGCTAGGTGCAGAAGAGGGCACATGGATGCAGGTGTCTTATGTGCTCCCTGAGGCGTCTGTTGGGCTGCTGTGTGATGCAGGAAGCTGGACTAGATGGGCCTTTGGCCTGATCCACTGGAGTCTCTTCTTATGTTCTTATGTTCTAAATCCCCAATCTGCACGTGACACTGTGCATTTTCTCAGACATACATCACTTATTTTGGTGGTGCATGTCCAAAAAGGGAAAGGGGGGCAGGGAGATTTTGGAAAGAGGTGATAAGAACTAGATAAGAACTTTTCTATGACTGCCTCTGGATCAAGCTGTCCTTCCCCTCACATGACCCCAGTTCCTTCTATGCTCCTACTTCTTCCCCTCACATCGTCCTCCCATCCCCATGCTGGTTTACCTGCACTGCAGTAAGTTGCTGGTGGCAGACTACTAATGCTACCTCCCCTTAATGGTGGCAGCTCAAAAGTGGCTGCTGGTGGCACACTCGTGTCATTCACAGCCAATTTATGGCAGCAGGACATTGTCCGGCTGCTGTAAATCACACTATAGGGTGGAGCCATATGGTTTTATTTATGACTATTGCTGGTTTCATGTAGGTGGAAGTAGCTATCACCTCAAAAGTCTGATTGCATGACCTAGCTTCTCTTTTTTTACCCCAAACAATTCATCCTGAAGGATTAGTCTGTTAAAGACTACCCGCTTCTTGCTATAGACACTTCAGCTCCTCATTCCCACACATTACCTGCCCCTCATGTGGAGCTTTATGGATTAGAACTGTGATAGCAATATTATATCAGCATAGAGCCATAGGGCAAAATCCATAGCAGATATGGGTCCATGCAGTTATGTCATCCTCTAGTGTTATCTTATGGAAAGTCATCTTAACTGCTCCGGAGCAAGGGACTTAATTTCACTTTAGGATATAGGCCTTAGACAATTATTGTCTGAACTGGACCAACCTAGCCTGCAAGTGGGGTTTTGTATATTTCTCCTATAGTAAAAGTCCACTGAACAGAAAAAAACTTGCATATTAGAGGAAAGACTGTTTTTAACAGAGGAAAAGCATGATAAATAAAGGAAGAAAGGAAGACTGACAAGGCTGAAACCTTTCTTCTTGATGCCTCAGTTTGCACATGGAAACCTCTTTGTGTGAGAAATCATTTGACACCTCCTCCCTCACCTGTCATTTAAAGTGATACAATCCAAACATATATGCACATATTTACCCCCTTACCATTAGTTCACAATTGACATTGCAGTGCAGTTTACATGGTCACAGAATATGGTGTTTTCATTAAAAAGAATTCCTGTTTGGTAATGAATACATACAGTTTTGCCTGCAGTCAATGCCTTGTTTAAATTAATGCTTGCTGCATAGGTACCTCTCTGGGGTAACTGTGTATGGCACAACAAGTTGTTTTGCAGTATGAAATTGAATAGCTTCACTTAACTCTAATGCTTTTTCTGATTTCTTTACTATTGAGTCCACAGATGGGTTCCACTGCAAGGAAAACTGAAGATGTGTCTCTTTTATTGCTTTTGGGAGAAGGGGAAGATAGCCATAAATGGAGACATACCACCACCACCACCCCATCCACCACTTTTCCAGTCAGGCATTCCCTAGATTTTTATCCTTTGGCATGCAGAACATAAGAAGAAAGAAAAGCAGACATTTATCCAGACCAATCTGCTGCCATACCCTGTCCACATTACACTGATAAATCATGTAGGCAGAAACCATTAGTCAAAAACACATTTAACTGGAATCAAATTTGGTTTATTTTCAAGGGGGTGCTTGCAAGGTTCGTTCTGGCTGAATAATTTATCAGCTCCTGATTTGTTGGAAACACATAACAACAACAAAAACAAGGCTTCCAACCAGGAAGATTTGCGCCTTCCTCGATATTTAACTGCAGTGTTACACGGGGAAACTAAATGCAATAGAAAAGCTATGCATTATTTTGAAAGAGACTGGAAAAAAAGTCATAAAGAGGCTTCTTGGTAGCTATTTGCTATGCTATTTAAATGGAGCCTCCATTCTAAGAGGCAATGTAACTTGGAGAGTGAGGGTGTTGGGAACAGGCAATAGAAGAGAGTTTTTTTTCTCCTGAAAAGAGAGCTGCCTGCAAAAGAGCTTTCCAGAGGCATCTGCCACTAGACAATAATGGCATAAAGGATGTTGCTTTTTTGAGCACTTGTTGTGCTCTACTTTCACTGAGCTGGGACCATTCTGGTGGCCTTGCATTCATGTGTTTCTGACCTGAACATGAGCCAAGGAATGTTTGTTTACTTGTGAGTAAACATGGCTGTGTTTTGCTTTCCATAGAGCTAAATACAGTTATCAGATAATTCATTCTGGGTATATTTGTGGGGGCTGTGTACATTGGATCAAGAACATTCTGGGGGTGTTGGATTCTTCTCAACCTGCCCTTCCCAGCAGACTTAGGGCTCAATCCAGAGTAAATATGGGAGCATGTAAGAGAAATTATGTGCTGCACAGTGGTGGGCCCCGCCTTACCCAAGATCCAGTTCGCCAGAAGTTGGGGGGCAGGGCTGGGGTCAGGGGTCAGGGGGCGGGACCAGGGGCAGACCCAACTCTCGGGCACTGTGCATGCACCAACCCCCGGCGCATGTGCAGCACGTCTCCTCCAAGTGGAGTAGATGCACTACGCACGCGCCGACCCCGGTTGGAGGAGACACACTATGCACATGCTGACCCCAGGGGTCGGCGCTTGCACAGTACATCTCCTCCAGCTGGAGGAGACGCACTGCACAAGCGCCAACCCCCGGGGGTCGGCATGTGCATAGTGTGTCTCCTCTAGATGGAGGAGACGCACTGCGCAAGCACCAACCCCCAGGGGTCGGCGCATGCGTAGTGCGTCTCCTCCAGCTGGAGGAGATGTACTGTGCAAGTGCCAACCCCTGGGGTCAGCGCGTGCGTAGTGTGTCTCCTCCAACCGGGGTTGGCGCGTGCGTAGTGCATCTCCTCCACTTGGAGATGTGCTGCACATGCGCCGGGGGTTGGTGCATGCACAGTGCGCGGGAGTTGGGTCCGCCCCTGGTCCCGCCCCCTGACCCCTGACCCCGCCCCCTGACCCCAGCCCTAGATGGGTCTAGGGAGACCCCGTCCCCTGACCCCGCCCCTGACCCCAGCCCTAGATGGGTCTAGATGGAGGAGACGCACTGCGCAAGCACCAACCCCCAGGGGTCGGCGCGTGCGTAGTGTGTCTCCTCCAGTTGGAGGAGATGTACTGCGCAAGTGCTGACCTTGGCACTTGTGCAGTGTGTCTCCTCCAGTGGGAGGAGACGCACATTGTGCGTGCCGACTCCGGCATGTGCGCTATGCGTGACCCCCAGCAGGAGGAGACACAGAGCAGTCACTGTGCAAGCGCCAACATTGGTGCTTGTGCAGTGTGCATTAGAAAAAAAGATGGCAGCCGGCGCAAACCGGTCCACCTTCTTTTTGACTTTCCCTGCTGCTGGCGAACCAGCGGCAGGGAAATGGGAAGATCCGGTTCGGGTGAGTAGGCCTGAACCGGCATCTGCCCACCCCTGTATGTGCACCTGCAGTTACTGCACCACCCAGTGAAAACCTATGGGAAATTAATATTGCAGTCCAGAGTAACTTGTTCTAACTCCGGAGCAAGGACTCCCTGTAGTTACTCCAGATTTCACCCTAAGGCAAATTCAAAATGAGTAAAGGTGTAATGTGGCTCAGTTTCAATTTTCATAAAGCTCTATGCATTTTTATTTTTTAGTTTTTTTTGGCTTTGTTAGATAGGAAATATTTCAAAGCTGTTTTTGCATTGGATTTTGCTGGAAAATACGAAATCCAACAGAATACAGATATTATTCCAAACCTCACAGTTTTATGATGTAAGTCACCCCCAGGTTCTCATCCCCCAAGTGTTGAACTCAGGGTGGACTGCCCCATCCACCCCCACTAGCTATGCCACTGCAAATGGATGCTCAGGATTGCATCTTTAATGGTTTAATATGAGGGCAAAACATGTCCTGTTCTTTCAAAATTTCTTTTCAGAAGATATAATACACAAGTACATAATGTTTTAGCAACTACATGCTATTCATCTTCCTGTTTAAGACAACATTTTGTATACCTGTTTTCTTTTAAAAAGGCATAATTGAGTTATGATTATTTCTCACTTGAGCATTTTACTTATCTTAGATTCTTTTTAAATGGCACAAATATTTTCATAATCTTTTCAGCTGCTTAGAGTGCCTTAAATGTTTGCTAATTTCATACTTATCTTTATATGTATAGCTGTAATTAGAGCTGCAAATGATCTTGCTTCAAAAAATACAAAAGTTATTTGGGGAGAATGCATTGATACAGCTTGTGTCCTCCAGTCACGTTCAAAACCTAATTAGCTCAGCAGTTTAACAGGTTGCGCAATTAAGAAGTATGCTGACATATTCAAACTGAGGTCTGTCTTTGAACAGAGGTAACAATCTGAAATGAAGGTTGAAGAAATTACTATTATTCCAATTAGCTGATGTGGAAAAGGTACTATCAAGATCAAACACTGCATCAGTCCTTGTGGACTAAGAAAAGACTTGAGTTGACCTTTTTGATAGTCAAATTTTTCTGAATCCATGCAATCATTACCTATAGTGATTACTTTCTAATAAGGTAATCTGGCACATATCTAATTAATTCTGCAGTTTGATTGAGACAGCAAATTGTGAAAGTCACAAAGATTCTGACACTTATATATATAAGATATAGATATAAGATAGATAGATAGATAGATAGATGTTTTGGCTTCAGAGGTTTGGCTTCCACCTAGCCCACTACAGAGTTCATCAGTAGATATGAGAAATAAGACCATGTCCAAATTAGCCACAATTAACACTTGGGTTAGATTACCAGACTTAGCAAAGAATTACCATCAGACAGTATGCTGAAGGATGCCAATAAGGCCCTTATGACAATCTCCACCACTAACATTACCCAAACCAACAAAGTAATATATGCCACAGCCGTTGTAATACTAGAAATGCTTGGCTAGTCAATTAAACAGGCAAAGTCAGCCCACACACCCCTTGAAAAATGAGGCTAGAAGCCTACATCAAGACATCTTGAAGAGAAGTCAACCAACTGGTGGAACTACAGAAGGGGGTGAAGATCAAAAACAAGTCTCGCATACTTAGAAAATATAATGGCCTGACTCTACCCGAGGCCCTCGAGACTGCAAAACAAAGGCTCACAGCCCTGCTGCAAGATTGAAGAGATATACCAGAGAAGCAGAGGCTAGAAGGATAAATGCCCTGTTCTCCAAAGAACCATCCAAGGTATACTTTGAACTGCAGAGTAACAACAAAGTAAGAACGGAACTCCCAGTAGTAGAAACTGAACAGTACTGGAAGAACATATGGGAAAACGAAATAGCACATAACACCAGCGCAAAATGGCTAAAGGAACTAAAAACAAGCCATAGCAAACTCCCAGAACAAGAGCCAGTCACCATCACAACTGAAGACGTCCAGCAACGAATCAGGAATATGAAGAGCTGGACAGCACCAGGGCCAGACATGATCCAAACTTACTGGCTAAAGAAGTTAGCAGCACTGCATGAACGACTAGCAGCGCAAATGAACCAGCTGCTAGCAGCAGGCTCCCACCCAGGCTGGCTCACACAAGGGAGGACAGTCCTGATTCAGAAAGACCCCCAAAGAGGAACAACACCATCCAATTACTATAACCTGCCTCTCTACAACATGGAAAGTCCTATCAGGCATCATAGCCACTAAATTGCAAAAGCATATGAGCCAATACATGAGCACAGCTCAAAAGGACATTGGGAAGGACACCAGGGGCTCAAAACATCAACTGCTCATAGATAGTACTGTAGCCCAAGACTCAAGAACCAGACAGACTAATCTGTGCACAGCTTGGATTGACTACAGGAAAGCCTACGACTCAATGCCGCATACGTGGATCTGTGAATGCCTGGCTTGTGCGCCTCCTCCTGAAGTAAAAGGAACCGTGTTTGATATTTACCTAAGAGTGTGTACTTCTTTGGCGAGGGAGAGATGTCTGACTTGGAGGAGGACGATATGACCTAGCTCTCTGTTCCTGGGAGAGGCTATGTGACCAAGAGAGATGGGGCGAGCCAGAGGGGACCAGGGGCATGACACAACTCTATCCATCCCTTGCATGGTTTTGTACATCTCAATCATTTCGCAATCATGTGAATCAAAATCATAGATTTTGTATGTTTCAGTCATGGGTTATATGGAAGCCAGTCAAAATGTTTTCTGCTTAGCTTCCATTTTACTCAATTTTAGTGGATGTCCCCTAGTTCTGATGTTATGTGTGAGAGAAAAAAGAATCTCTCTATTCACTGTTCTGAATATATTATTTCACATGCCCCCTCTCAAGAAAGTAAGCACATCAAAACAAAGACAGATTAGAGTTTGCATACATGGGGACTCATTTCCAAGTCAGTGGCTCAAACTCAAGTTATTGCCTAAGAAAGCGCCTGAGTGTAAAAAACTTGAATATAAAAAACATAATTTTGTGATGAGAACTTGAGTCTCCTGATTTGAGTTCCCATCTCTGCCATTTGTCAGTGGAGTCTGGATAGATGGTGTCATCATCTCAAAACGTTTCCCCATATTTACAAGAGCTTCTGAAGGTTGGAATTTCAAAATGTCAGCTTGTAAGCTGTGCTGGTTGAATTATAGATAATAAGTACTAACAGCTGAGTTCAATTTATTGTTGGGTGTGGCTTATATAAGCAATGGTTAATTTGGATTGGTTAATGTTTTATATAAATATTTGTTCTGTGCTGTTCATCTCATGGTGGGGTTTTGACCTGGCTGTGTTCTTGCTGATGGGTCTCCTGTGCATGTGTAGATGCTGATAACCATGGATTGGATATTTACTGGAAAAAGGCTTTAGCCTTATTCATCTTCCTCTTATGAAGAACTGTTGCTGCTACTGTATGAAGATTATTGCTGTGCTACTCTGTGCTACTAGTATTGTTTATTGGATTCTTTGTTGCTTTGGACCATGGAATGTTTATCTGACAAACTCTTAATGGATTATGTTTTGCACTGGAATGAAAATATATATTTTTCTACATGAATGTCTGCTGTTGCATTAACAACCAATACTGGGATGACTAGCTTATAAGTATATTGACAACGGTTATGGGCCCAGTACAATGCTAATCTTGTGGCTATGTCAATCCTGTAAGTATTAGTGTTGTTATTTTTCATTCTGCCGTTGCATTCCTGAGCTTGGATTTCATCATGGATGCAAGTAGTATTTCTGTAGCAGGATCACTTGTGGCCCAGCTAAATGGACAGAATTATTCTACATGGTCGCAAAGAATTTCTTTATTGTTAAAGAATCAAGGACTATGGAAAGTGGTGTTTGAGCCACCTGCTATGAGTAGTTTAAGTGGTGCAGAGAGAGAACAGTTTCATAGAGATAATGAGAAAGCTCTGTCTCTTATTGGATTGACTATAAATGATTTGCAGTTAGTGCATATCCAAGGTCTGGACTCTGCCAAAGCCTGTTGGGATGCACTTAAGGCATTATATGTAAGAGACAGTGTTGGTGCACAAATCCATCTTATGCAAAAATTGTTAAGGACTCATCTCCAGCCAGAAGGAGATATATTTTTGCACTTGGAGTTCATGAAAAGAACTTTGATTCAGCTCCAAGAGAAGGGACTAACATTTAATGAGTTACAACAAGTTTATATTATCCTTTGTTCATTGGACTCAAGTTATGATCAGTTTGTTTCCAACTTGGAAGTTCTGCCTCAAGCAGAGTTAACTTTAGCTAATATCACCGGCCGTTTGTTGGATGAAGATCAGTGAAGGAGAGATAAAGCCCAGGTGCGAGTTATCAAGCCGCATTCCTCAAAACAAACTAAGATGAGAGTTGCGGAGGAGTGTGAGATGGCTACTTCCAAAGCTTATTCTGCTAGAAGATGCTACGAATGTGGAAGTTTATCTCATATTTATAAAACTGTAACAAGAAGGGTAAAAAGTTCAAAGGGACTAATTATACAGTGAGTGCTCATCTGGCTGTTGCAAAAGAGGAGTCGATGGACTGTACAAATGCTTATGTAGTTGATAGTGGTGCTTCAGTAAATATTTGCAAAGAAAGACAATTGTTTAAGACTTTCAATCCTTTAGAAGACCAATGTGTAACTTTAGCCGATGGAGTCTGTGCAAAGATTACAGGCAAAGGACTTGTGTATATGCCTAATTTGAGAAGGGATATTCAAATGGTTTGTGTTCCCACTTTGCAGTATAATCTGTTATCTGTATCTGCCTTGACTCAGAATGGTTTCAATGTATATTTTGATGCTTCTGTTTGCAAAATAAGAGATGCTAATGGGTTGGTTGCGATTGCTAAATTGCAAGGTGATTTGTATCTACTTAACCCTGATAACTTGGTACAGAATGTATATACAAACAAACCTCCCCATAAAAATTGTATCCATTTGTTACATCAAAGACTTGGGCATCCAGGTTTTCATGCTTTAAAGAAAACACTTCAGTTAACCAAGGGTCTTAAGCTAAAGCCATGTTCTCTTTATCTAGATTGTGAAGTGTGTAAGACAATTAAATCTAAGGTTGCATCTGTTAAAATCCCTGGTGAATATCATAGTAATGAGATAATGGATCTCATTTTTATGGATCTTACAGGACCTTTTACAACTAGTTTGGGTGGAGCAAGATTTGCTTTATCTATTGAAGATCATTTTTCAAGATATGGTTTTTGTTATTTGCTTAAGAGAAAATCTGATACTTATCAAGCTGTGGTTAAATGGTTAAGGTATGCTCAAAGGAAAACAGGAAAGCTACCTAAGTGTGTGGTTTCTGACCGTGGTGGTGAATTTGTTAATAGCAGAATGGCTGCATTGTTTGAAGAAAAAGGGATAGAGCATAGATTGACTGCTCCTTATCGTCCTCAGCACAATGCTCATTGTGAAAGGCGTGGTCAGACTTTGCAAAATATGGCCTTTTGTATGTTAAGGGACAGTAGTCTACCAAGCTCTTATTGGGCCGAGGTGTTTATGTGTGCCACCCATAATTTAAATCTGGTTTGGTCATCTGCCACACAGCAAATACCATTCAAACTTTGGCACAATAGAATTCCATCTCTGGAACATCTTCATATTTTTGGTGTACCTGCTTTTGTGCATGTTCCTCATCAACAGAGGAGGAAAGGGCAGCCTAAAGCCAGAAAGATGATTTTTTTGGGTTATGAGTCTAATCATAAGGCTTTCAGGTTTGCTGTTCCTAATAGTAGAGAGAGTGTTATTTCTGCCTCTGCTACATTTTTAGAAAAATCTTCTGGGTGGGAAAGGTTAGGTTCTTCTATTATCTCAGTTCCTATTGAGGATAACTCTAATAACCAGCCACCTACTCCTGAAAGGAGGAGATCCCTTTCTAATGATGAGGGAGCTAATAATGGAGAAATTAAAATAGAGCCAGAGGAGGTAGAAGAAAATGTATCTATTCCTGTTACTTCTCTTAGCCCCCAACCCATGTTGCCCACACAACCACCAGCTGTAGAGAACAAGCTTGTAGAATTGCCACGTCGTTCTGAAAGAGAGAGAAGGGAGCCTGATAGGTTTGTGCCAGGTGTTGCATGCCAAGTGTTATCAGAGCCATCATCTTATGATGCAATTGCTACCTTGCCACAGCAGGAGCAAAGAGCTTGGCAAGAAGCTGTAAATTCTGAGCTGAAGTCATTGGCTGATTTACATGTATATGAGGAAGCTTATTTGCCACCGGGACAAAAGACAATAGGTTGTCGTTGGGTGTTTAAGTCAAAGCGTGATGTAAATGGGCAAGTTAAGTACCGAGCAAGACTTGTTGCTCAAGGTTTTGGTCAAAGTGCATCAGGATATGATGAGACATTTTCTCCAACCTTGAAAAGCTGTTCTTTGTTAAGTGCTTTAACTATTGCTGCCAAAGGACAATGTATAGTAAGGCAAGTAGACATAAAAACTGCTTACTTACATGCTCCATTAAGACATACAGTGTATATGAAAAAACCACCTGGAGTTGCTACCTCTAATAAAGGTTTCTGGTTATTGAAGAAAAGCCTTTATGGATTGAAACAGTCTGGATTTGAATGGAATCAGTGTCTAGTTAATGTGTTGAAAGAAATGAATTTTAAACAAGGAATTGCAGATCTTTGTGTTTTTGTGAGAGGGCAAGATATACAAAAGTGTATCATTTTGTGCTTTGTAGATGATTTGGCAATTATAAGTCCTTCTGAAGACACTATTGATAGTGTAATTGCTGATTTGAGGAAGAAGTTTAGTTTGTGTGATTTGGGAAATATTAATAATTATGTTGGTTTAACACTAAGGTGTCTGGGGGTTTTAAACTTTCCCAAAGGTCCAAGATTGTTGACTTGTTGAAGAAGTTCAGTATGGAGCAATGCAATGGAGTAAAGACACCTTTGACTCCAGAGTTTGAGAAAGTTGACTCCAATAGTCCACCTTTTGATATTGAGATTTATGGGTCACTTGTTGGAAGTTTAATGTACATTGGCAATTGGAGCAGACCAGATATAGCTGTTTCTTGTAATTTACTAGCTCGTATGTTTTCAAAACCCACACAGAAACATTGGATAGCTGCCAAAAGGGTACTGAGGTATTTAAAGCAAACTATGGACTTAGCTCTCTACATTACACCTACAGACAATCTAGAGCTGTCTGCTTATGTGGATGCTAGTTTTGCCTCAGATAAAACCACTTGTAATTCAACCTCAGGTTTTACAATATTTTTGGCAGGCTCATTGGTGGGATGGAAATCTATTAAGCAGAAACATATTGCGTTATCATCATGTGAAGCTGAATTTTCTGCAGTCAGTGAGTTATGTGTAGAACTTGTTTGGTTTGATCAATTGTTAAAAGATCTTGGTGTTATTTTGAACAAACCAATTGTAGTCTGTGAAGACAATCAAGCCGCTATTCAGTTAGCATCTTCAAATAGTGTCAAAGGGAGATCTAAACATACTGGGGTTAGATACCAAAACGTTAAGCAATGTATTGCTGAAGGGCTAATACAGTTGCAATATTGTGACACTAATTTGAATATTGCAGATGCTTTGACTAAAGTATTGGGAACAACGAAACATTTAGAAAAATGTAATATGTTAGGCTTGAAGGTTTAAATTTGTGCCATTGTATTAATTGAAACTAATGTGTGTACTATTATCTAAATTCAAGGAAGAGATTGTCAGCTTGTAAGCTGTGCTGGTTGAATTATAGATAATAAGTACTAACAGCTGAGTTCAATTTATTGTTGGGTGTGGCTTATATAAGCAATGGTTAATTTGGATTGGTTAATGTTTTATATAAATATTTGTTCTGTGCTGTTCATCTCATGGTGGGGTTTTGACCTGGCTGTGTTCTTGCTGATGGATCTCCTGTGCATGTGTAGATGCTGATAACCATGGATTGGATATTTACTGGAAAAAGGCTTTAGCCTTATTCATCTTCCTCTTATGAAGAACTGTTGCTGCTACTGTATGAAGATTATTGCTGTGCTACTCTGTGCTACTAGTATTGTTTATTGGATTCTTTGTTGCTTTGGACCATGGAATGTTTATCTGACAAACTCTTAATGGATTATGTTTTGCACTGGAATGAAAATATATATTTTTCTACATGAATGTCTGCTGTTGCATTAACAACCAATACTGGGATGACTAGCTTATAAGTATATTGACACAAAACACAACCTTCTGCATCACTGCATGGGCAAATTCATGTGGCCACTTTATCAAATCATACCTTTTTGCCCTTGTGATGTTCCCAGTGAAATGGTAGCCTGTATAGTTCTCCATCAGCTCAGACAATCAGTGAGTCAACACTGAGCTGAATGACTTTCCTCTGAGCTCATACTACTATATGTATTACAAAGCTTGTCCTGCCATGCATTGTCAAATATCTGAGAGACTTTCAAAAAATACATATGTCATTCCCAGCCTTTGAGTCTTTGACCTCTAAAGGTCAGAGTTGACATTTAATTTAATGCCCACCCATCCATACTCCAACTATTATATTTCTTTTGCAGAGACAGTGCTCTTGAGCAGCTTGACACATACATTATATGACTTCTGGAAGTGACAGATAAGTCTTGTCTGCCTTTTTGATAATGTAGCACTGGCCTTGCTTTGCACAAATGAGAAAAGGGAATTGGAATAGCCAAATAGATATAACCCAGCCCAGCAGTGACTAAACAGACCTGGATGTTGCAGTATACAAGTGGGAAGTATTCAATAAATGAAAAGATGGGAATGAACCTCCTGCTTTACAGCAGAATAAATAAATTTGGAAGGATAGGTGGGGGAAAGGGTGATTTAAAGATATTTAACTTAGTTAGAAGCTTTCATTATTGTAAGAATTTACGAACATACAGCGGAGAAAGGAATGCATAATTGTGCTGAGATTCTGAGCTACCTGCTGAGAAGCTGAGAGATATTAAATTTTCACAATATTTTTTATGTACATAAAACAATAGAGATATTCTATGGGGAGTGTAATTGAAAAAAGGTCATTAGCATATGATTCAGGGAGAAAGGAGAGCTAGAGGGGAGCAGTTCAACTTACCTTTTTTTAAAGCACCAGAGTCTGAACTTGGATACCAATATTGTCAAGCGCTAGCTCCTTCTCATCCTCCCCTTTAACCTGTGTCACTTAGAAATAAATTCAAAATGTGGAACTGTACCATTCAGTTCCTAATTAAAATTCACTTTAAATTCATTGTATCAGTTTTAAGTAGTTCAGAATATAGAGCATAATCCTATCCTCTTCCTTAGGTGGATGCAAACAGGAGATTGTGTAGGAACAGCTCAGGAATCATTCTAAGGGCACAATCCAGAGCAAGTTCAGCCTGCTCTGACCTAACTGCTCTCTCCTAACTATTCTGCATCCAGAGCAGAAAGTTATGCTGAATCCAGAGAGTCAGGAAGCCTGGGCTGCCCTAACTGCTCCAGAGCATGCTAAGTAATTGACACAAGGGGAAGACTTGCTCCTGAGGAGACCCCCCTCAGATCACACTGAACAAGGAACAGCTGTGGTGCCTACAGTGGTGACACAACTCTGTGCATCACCTGGTGCTGAAGTCTGTGCGTCACCCCTGAGATGCACGCATTCCCCTACCTGGACTGCGCAGTCGCCAAAGTTGGCGCCTGCGCAGTTGTTTCTGAAGCCAACAGGCTTCAGAAAGAGTACTGCGCAGGTGCCATCTCTGACACTTGCGCAGTACTTTTCTGAAGCATTTCAGCTTCGGGGGAGACTGTGCAGGCATCAGAGTTGGTGCCTGTGCAGTACTCTTTCTGAAGCCATTCGGCTGCCGCTCCACCTTCTGAGTGAGGCCGAATAGCCGTGCAGAGGCACAGATGACCTCCGCTCTAAGGAAGTCTCCTCTGAAGCTGTTTGGCATGCTCAGTGTGTTTCTGCGCAGTGCACCTCAGCTCTGAGGACAAGTGGCAGCTTCTGGCTGCTGCTCTGCCTTGGAGCAGGCCTGAATGGGCGCACTGACGCCTGGGACCTGCCAAAGGACAGTGAAACTCCTCCATCACATCACCCCATGCAGAGCACATCACCCAATGCAGCCCACACCAGCCGCACCAGTCTGGTGATGCCACCGGGTGCCTGCCTTAAAAGGAGTCCCTGATGAGATGCCAGTACATTCTACTGTGAATACAAGGGGCTTCTTGGAGTGGCCTGCTGTATCCTGAGGTTTGTGGGCAGCCGTAGTTTGTTCCATATCCTGAGGTTGAGAGGAAGGGGTTGCAGCTAGGCTGGCCAAGAACTCAGATCTTTGGTCAACACTGCCATTCTTACTCGGGCCTTATCATGGAACCCTATGGGTCTACTCATTACTATACCTGCTCCTGAGGTGGTATAACTCTGAGGGCTGGAAGAGGGCATTTCTGCCTTGGAAACAGGCTTTGGATACAGAGTAACTGCTCTGCCCTAGGCAATGCTAAACATGCCTCAACATGCCTCTCCTGAGCTGCCTAGGCTGCCCCAGTTAGGGCAGAGCAGGTCCACCTCTCTTAGGGCACCCTATGTTGCCTTGCTCTGCCCTAAGCCTTTTCCAGAGTAACTGGGGTGGAGCATCTTGCAGTTGCTCCACCCTAGTGATAGATAGGGCATCCCAAGGGCTCTTATGTGGACAGATTAGTTGCTCTGGATTGTGCTGCCTGGCAAACTCTGCCTCTCCATTCCATTACATTTTTGTTAAAGGCAATTTTGTATGAATGTAAATTTGTATGAGTGTGCTTAAACTCTTCTACTCTGACATGAGCTGATGCAGTCAAGGAAGTGGGAAACTCAGCATAAGCCAGAAGATGCAGCAGCAGAAAAAAGCTAATGCAATATGTACTAGGCTGCCTTAACAAAATACAGAAATAATACAGTCATGGTATTACAAAACAAATGGAATTTGTGGGTTTGGCATTCACAGATTTGATTCACTGGGGATACCAACAAATACTGGAAATCCACATTTGAAGCACCAAAATCCAACGTTTTTACCTCTTCATGGGCAATATGTGATTGTGAAAAGGTTAAAACCATGTCTTTGGTATTCTTTAGTTTTTAAAGGGCTTTAAATGTGGATTCTTGCATCTGCGGGGTTTTCAGAATGGAATATCTATGGATACAGCATTCCAACTATAGTTCCAATCAAGGAATTGTCAATGTCTTTCTTTAAAATGTAGTACAGTATTCAGAACTAGGCACAATATTGCAAGTGAGTTTAGATTACTACTGAATAGGATGGAATAATACTCTGTAGTAATCTGAAATCACTTGGAATATTGCATTAACATATTTTAATAAGGACATTGATAACTTTAAATGGGTTTGGAAGTTATGTTCCTTTTAAAGGAGGCTCTGGTATGTGGCATTGCAATTGTGTCATGATGCTGTACCTGGATGCTCTGTGATGATGTCATGTTGCTCAAAGCTTTGCAGCCACATACCCACACAGGTTCCAGGAAGGTCAGTTCAGTGGAGGTCAGTCAAGATAGCAAAGTGTCTGGAAACCAAGTGCTTTGAGCAATTGATAAAGCACTTGGTATGTCAGCCTGGAAAAGAGAAGAGGCTACAATCCAGAGTAGCTATGGGTCAACTTATGTTGACGTCGTTATGGGGCCACCTATGGGAAATGCATAGAGCAATCCAGAGTAAGTGCCACTTATTTCAGTGTAAGAGATCCTGTAACTACTCTGGATTGTAGCCTAAGATACTTAGGACACTTTAGTGTCCTAAGACACTAAGATACTTTCATGGGAGAAAGACCCATTGAACACAATGGGGCTTACTTTTGAGTAGATATGGATAGGATTGTGCTTGAAGAAAGATATGATAACTATCTTTAAATATCTGGACTGCCACATGAACAAAGGAGGATGATGCAACTGCAGTGTGGTCTTGAGATAAGGGAACAAATGTTTGCTTCCATTGAGGAGGCTTCTGTGCCTACCCCCTCTCTGGAGGATGCAGTAGATGTCCCTCTAGCATGGCTGCATCAGTGCTGGAAAGTTGGATAGGATTCAGCCCCAAGTGGCATCCTGCTGTAAAACTTTGCAACAGTGACATGCTGTACCTGACATGCTGGCAGGAAGGTAACAGGCTCTTTAGGGTGTTCTTGGCTATCAGCCACATACATGTGTGGTATAGTATTCATCCAGACTCCGCCTGTCCCTAATGCATGAGATAGTCAAGTGCCATGTTGATGTTGACTTGTGTCAACTCTTGTCACCCATGTAGAAATGTCACTCATTTGTGACAGTCAAGTACTATTTCCAGTCACCCTCATTGACCATGAGACCATTTTAAGATGGAAACAATTCTCTGAGTTGTTGATCTGGCAACCATGATCTGGCAGACTTTTCACTGTCAGGTTCTGGCAAGTAAAAGTGCTTTTGGGCATGTTTAAAGTGTTTACTCACACCACCAAGTAGCTGATGACTGTCCTTTGACTGGGAATACTAAACAAATAGAGTCACCATAGAGCCTTCCCCCCCCACCCCAGTATGCCACTTTTTAGCTACAAAACCCTATTTTGATCATAATTGCTCTGTTGTTCTGTGTAAACTTCAGGTGGCTTATGATGCTATAGTAAGTGATCCACAGCTGGTCCAATACCCAGCAGCCATCCTTGGCAATGAATAAATTGGTACCTAGAGAAGAATTGAAGCCAGAGTTCATCTGTAAGAGCTAAGGTCACTTGACCTTGTTCCAAGAGGAGAAAGAGAGAATGGCTGCCATTTTGAAATGCTGCCATTAACTGTGGATTTGAATGTAAATACAGTGGAAGGACAGGTGGCTCAGAAGACATGCTGAAGAGTTGCTAGTGCCCTATTGGCCCTATTAAAATGTGAAAAGCTTTAAAGTTCTTCCACATTACAAATAATAAATGTCATAGCTCAGATCCAGTTTTAATATCCAGTACAAAATGAAAGTATAGAAAGATATTAACCCTGTTGTATTAAGAGAGAAGAGACTGGTTGGCATTTATAAATTTCATTCAGTTGATTCACTGTGACAGAAAATGGCTGGCTGGGATTCTAAAGGTCTTCCATCTTAAGGTGATTACATCTGTGACAGATCACAGTATGTTGTCTGATAATGCCCTCGTTCTTATACTTCTTATAAAATACCTGCATCCAGTCTTGCCTTGCCCACCTGTTGAATTATTTATAAAAATATGAAGTAAACTGTAGTCTGGAAGGAAAGCAATATCCCGTTCAAGAGGCATAAGCGGCACACTGGGAACAGCTGAACAGCAGTTTTGAAGCCAGTCTTGATCATCTGAATATCAGTGCTGGCATGCAACGTTATGGTATTGCCTCAAGTGACACTTGATGGGTGACTGACAAAAGAATGTTAATGTTTCAGAATGACTGTGAATATTTCCTGAGTGGAAAATACATCAGCAGTAGTGTGGCAGAAACCAGGATTGATAGACATGATAAACCAGTAGTTAGTGGTTAGAATAAGTGAAAGGGAGAGAGAGGAAAGACAACTTATAGAGGAAAATAGTGAAAAGATCCTGTCGTCTTTGAGCCCCTTTTTATGTGAATGGGTGCCAGAAAGTCTTATTGGGGTGCTTAGATTTTTGGGGAAAAATCATGTCTGAGCCACTTCACATGTGCATTGTTGGTGAAAACAGGTCTTGCAAAGAGGTTTTCAATTTAAAAAGAAGTACTATAATGTTGAAATTAAGTACAAGAAAGCAATTTGAGTGTTTTTAGCATTTATTTTAACATGTTCTACATTTGTCCTACATTTTTGGGTGTCCCACATTTTTTAACATGTCAGGAATTTTTGCTTGGATGTCAGGAATTTTGGGGGACCTTGTCCTCTGTTTTTAGTTTGGCATCTGGTCACCCTGCTCACAGTGGCCCACCAGATGCCCCAGGGAGCACACAAGTCAGTAAAATACCTGCATCCAGGTATCCTCCTCTGTATCTGGCATTTTGAGTTTCCCTACATCCATCTATCCATCCATCTATATACACACACACACACAACACAAACACACACACACATTATGGCTTGTAGCCTTCCTCTCTCTGTGTATGCGTATGTGTAGATGGATGGAAGAATAGGTATAGGCAACCTCAAAATGCCAAATGCAGAGGAGGACACCTGGATGCAGGTACAGTAATTTGTTGTCTTGTGTGCTCCCTGCGGCATCTGGTGGGCCACAATGAGACTCATCTCTCTGTATGAAAGTGCTTATGAATTGGTTTGAAGATTACCCTCTGTGTGTTTGAAAGTGTTTTACTCTCTGTTGCTCCTGAGGTCAGAACTAGAATCACTGGGTTGAAAATACATGGAAATAAATTAGACTAAGCATGAGGAAGAATTTTGTAAGCTTAAGGCTTCCCAGCATGAGAACTGCATGTTTTCTTCAGTAGCAGGCTTACAGAAGGTTTTTAAATAGAAATGGGAGAGCTACCTTGCAGGGATGCGATAGGAGTGGGAGGGAATGGTCTTGATAATCTCCAAAATACCGTCCAATCGGAGGCATATTGTTTATATGGCATGAGATGTCTTGTGCCATGGGCTCATATGCACTGGTGGGTGTAAGTGTGCCAACCCACCTAGCACTTCTCTCACCCCAGTGCCCTTCTATGCCAACTGGAGAACATTCCCTGGCTGGCTCAGGAGGGCATGTGCACGGTTCCAGCTGAGCTGCACGTGAGCCCTTCTGAGCCAAACGGAGAATGCTCCCTGGCCAGCTCACAAGGGCATGAGCATGGTGTGTGTCTCAGCTGCTGAGCCACACATGTGCTCTTTGCAGCCTGTAGGAGATACCATGGGGCTGGCTATGAAGGTGAGCCATGCATGCACTCTCTGGTGTCAGCCAGAGGGGGTGATGACTGCTGGTGATGGGTTTTGTAGTATCACTCTATAATCGAGTAATAATCATCTTCACAAAACGCCACCATTGTGATAAGAGTATCAAAGCCAAAATGGTGAGATTAGTGAAACATATGAAGCTGCTGTGGACAAAGCATAGTGTGCATATTAAACTAAAATATGGTTGGTAAAATATATGGTTGTGGACCTGAAAGGGTTGATATCTCCAAGGGATGGAAATAATTTGTGAAAACTCACCAAAGTTTAATGAAAAGTCGAAAGACTTGACTTGTAGTTTGATATTATTTGAAATTATAATAGTTTGATATTATTGACTTATACCATTACCTATTGGTGAGTTTCAGGTGATTTGATAGAGATGAAATTTCAGTCCTTGCTGTGGGTGCCATTTTGCTTAGGTATGCCTCTGCCTCCAATGCAAACATAGTATAATACTATGAAATCGAATAAATAACAATAAAACCTGATTCTAGTAATCAACTTCTCCTAAAGTTGATAGTATATATGTGCAACAATACATCTATTTCCTTGCTTTTGTTTTATATTTTATTTTACCACTCTTCTATTAATGGGTTTGAGCCCAAAAATCACAAACCACATTATTGGCATATGGTGGGGAAAAAGGTTAAGAGAGGTATAAAGCATATTCAGCGGAGAACAATTTTTTTCCCAACTACCAACCTGGGGTCTGTTAATTTAATGTTGTTCAATAAGGTAAGACAGAAATGTTTTCTGGGGAAGGAAGAGCAACATAATAAAGTCAGATATGAATTCAGTGAGCTATTGCAGAAAGTGGGGCAGCTGGTAATGCAGAAAAATAATGCAGCTGGGGAGAACGTTACAGTTTTATGTGGAAGGAGTACTTTGGCCAAGTCCAGGCTGGTGCTACTAAAGGTTTTATCAAGCCAACTCTGGAAAGGAATGCCTGAGTTTGTCCTGCTAGACAGATAGAAAAGAGCCGGCTGAGTGTTGCAATCTAAGCAGAACCACAAGAGAATCAAGAGTGAAGCCAGCAGAACAGGCCAAAATGGCCAGAAAGAAGAGATATTTGTTAGCTGTAAGCCAAAGAGTATAAGTTGATCAGGCACATTGGTGCAAATCTCTTGCCAGCTTATTTGCTTGCCAGCTGATTAGCCTGGCGCAGTGCTGGTGGCCTTTGGCTGGTTAAGAATCTGATGAAATGCCTGAATCTGTTCAGATCAGATAAGGGTAAGGATTTGTTGAACCACCACTAGCTTGAACATGGAGGTGATTAGAGAGAGGCTTGAATTTACTTCTGTGTTTAGGGACTGAGCAATCTAGTCTGAAAATGATCCATGATAATGAATAGGGAATACACTTGATGCAAGAGAACAGAATTCTAGGAAAATGAAAAAAGAGAATGAAAATTTGCTCAGAAGAGTGTGGCGTTGATCTTGGTGGTGTTAGGTCTTGTCTTGATCAAAGAAAAGGTGGTACCCTTTCCTCTTCAGCCCTAATACACAGCTGTGGAAAACCATTCCCATTACTAACAAAACAGGGCTTGTTCAGTCTCCTGTTACTTGAACAAAAAAAGAAAGAATAGAGAAGATGAGAAAATATGGAGGAGGAAAGAAATAGTGGACGAGAGTGTTATAGTTATAAGAGGATTTCCTGCTGAAGGTAAGGGGTTGGACTAGATGACCTACTGGGTCCCTTCCAACTCTATGAGTCTATGAGTTTCTGCTGCTCTGCTCATCTCTTCTGTAATATTCCCTTACCTCTCTTTTTTAATTGAGGTAATGAGGGAATGGTGGAGGTTGATGAATGAAAGAAGCAACCCAGAAAATTTGCTGTTTGAGGCAACTGCTTCAGTGGGGGTGCATTCCAAAGGATGGTTTTGGTTGGCGGTTGTCCCTTCTGCTGGCCAAAGAGTGCTAAAGCACTTTTACACTAGCCTCCCTTCCCTGCCACAGACCCCAGGAAGAAATGAGTTTGCCCAAGCTCAGTCATTGAATGGAGTCTGGGGGTGTGTGGGTAGGAGAGGTTGGGGGATGGCCAGCAGTGAGCAGTCCTGGAGTGGGTGGGTGGAAAGTGGGAGCCAAGGCCACAATCTGGCATTTGCACTGGAGCCTAACTCTGTTCCTGGGAAACTTGAACCAATTTGGATTGCTTGGATTTGCGTCCCTCTGGAGAAGGTGCAGATCCATTGGGGTTGCAGTGGCTCTCCCCTGGGTAAGAGTCAGTTTCTCCTTGTCTCAGCTTGGTGCAGGAGCAGCCCAAAATGTGCGCTGCAAGCAGTTCAGGTATGACAGCTTGCCTGTTCCAGTGCAAGTTAAGTGAAAGAAAGGGTTCTGATGAAGATGAAAGTTAGATGAAAGAAAGGGTTCTGATAGGTGGCAAATGGTGGCATATACTTCTCTTTTGTCACCCTTGCCTGGAATGGCTCCAAAGGGGAGAAGTCACTTACTGAAGAAGCCATGGTGAGGCTCTCTCCAAAACTTAGTACTCTGCACCCCACCTAGCTATGCCACTGAGCCCCATTGAACACAATGTGAATTACTGTTGAGTAGACATGCATAGGATTATCTTCTACCAAGCTTTCTCTTGCTGTGAGACATGAAAGAAATAGGTGCTTTCAAGCGTCTTCTGAAATGCCAAAAATTTTCCCCGAAGTCTTCAGATTGCTTGTCCACTACAAAAATCATGCATAATTCACCACAAAATATTGTCAAATAGTTATCAGAGATTAAACTCTCACTAGAGTTGTTGGTTTTATTTCTGGCAGAACTGAGTTCTACATATTTCAAGGATCTCAGCTTTGGTTTTAAGGGATCTTTTTTTAAAGAAAACCCATTTGAACTCCATCTCAATAAATTCAGTCAAAGTTTATAAACCACAGCATTGCAACAAAAAAGTAGAAAACTAAATTATAACACATTGACGCTCCTACAGAACCTCACTGTAACTCTTACTCTACTCAAATGGGGGCAAATGACTACCATATCATTCTTGCTGGTGCTTAACAAGCTGTGTTAGTTTTTCTTCATTTTGAATCCTATTTTTCTGGAATTTATTAGCCATCAAGTATGTACTTCAGCCAAACAGATGGTATTTAACACTCCAGAGAAGCAATTTCTCATTTCCCCTGATAGTTATTTCAAATGAAATTTTATTTGTTGGATTACTGAGAAATAATGGAAATAGAAATAAAGGAAGTAACTTATTTTGGAGAATTTAGACTTCAAAAAGATCTATACAGTATTTATGATTATCTCATGATGACGTCTTTGCTGCTAAAAAGAAGGTGGAGGGAAGACCAAATAGGTACAAATAGGGAAGACCAGATATTCCCAAAGTATTTTCAGTTTGTCAGTGCTCTGTTTCAATTGCCTTCATTTAATATCTTATATCCAATAACAGTGGACCAAAAATGTGAAATTGAGCAGGTTGAGTAGCATGTAATGGTTAACAAGAGGGACTCTCCTCAGTTTAGCACGAATATTGATTGTTAACATGCTTTCTGGGGGGATGGGCTGGGAAAAATGAGCCCCTGTAGAGTTCTAAAATATCAGTGAGAGCAAAGCAAAGAAGAAATTTCTCAAAGCAAAGGAGAAATTTCTTGACTGTTTCCTAACAAAAGAGACAACTCAAATGACTGCAAATTCTGCTACATGTTAGACAGACAAGGTGGTAGAAGATGTTTTGGGCCTGGTCCTCTTTAACATTTTCATCAATGATTTGGAGGAAGGGATACGGGGGAGCCTGATCAAATTTGCGGATGACACCAAGCTGGGAGGAGTAGCAAATGCAACAAAAGACAGGAGAAACCTCAGGAGGATCTGGATAAACTGGAATACTGGGCTGTAACAAATGGAATGTCATAAATAGAATGAACTTCAACAGGGAGAAGTGCAAGGTATAGGCAATAAAAACCAAAAACACAAGTATAAAATGGATACTTGGCTTGGCAGCACAACACGTGAGCAGGATCTTGGAGTCGCCGTGGATCACAAGCTGAACATGAGTCAGCAGTGTGATGTGTCTGCAAAGAAGGCAAATGCCATTTTAGGCTGCATTAAGAGGACTGTAGCTTTCAAGTTGCGAGAAATTCTAGTTCCTCTTTATTTTGCATTGGTAAGACCTCACCTTGAGTACTGTGTTCAGTTCTGGGCACAGTACTTGCAGCCAAACTGGAGCAAGTCCAAACTGGAGCAAACTGGAGCAAGTTCAAAATGGAGCAAGTCCAGAGGAGAGCGACAAGAATGATAAGTGGGACGGAAGGGAAGCCCTACGAGGAAAGGTTGGGGCAACTTGGGATGTTCAGCCTGGAGAAGAGAAGGCTGAGGGGAGACATGATTGCCCTCTTCAGATACCTGAAGGGCTGACATAGGGAGGAAGGGGCTCATTTGTTCTTAGCTGCTTCTGAAGGCAGAACTAGAACCAATTGGTACAAACTGCAAGAAAGGAGATTCTGGTTGGATATCCAGAAAAAATTCCTGACTGTGAGGGCGGTTCGGCAGTGGAACAGATTGCCAAGGGAGGTGGTGGACTCTCCCTCTCTGGGGATCTTCAAGCAGAGGCTCAATGAGCACCTGTCGGGGATGCTGTAGGAGGATTTCCCGCTGCAGTCAGTGGGTTGGACTAAATGACCTTCTAGGTCTCTTCCAACTCTATGATTCTATGATTCTAAATTTAATTCTTGGGCATCCATAAAGAAGCTGAAGGGCTGTAGTGGCTCAGTGGTTAAAGACTTTGTCCTTGTCAACCTTAAGGTTGCTAAGTTGGTGGTTCAAGAACCAGGTACCCCCAATAGAGTGAGCTCCCATTACTTGCCTAGCAGTTTGCAAGCATGTATATACAAGTAGATAAATAGGTACCACTTTGGTAGGAAGGTAACAGTTTTCCTTGCACATCTGGAATGCCTTGTGCCTTGGAGGTCATGCATCAGCCATATGACCATGAAGACACTGGACAATGCTGGCTCTTTGGCCTTGTATCAGGGATGAAGCCTTATAAAAGAGATTACCCTTAAAAAAGTCACAACTAGCAGGATAACATGCAGGTGACATCAGTCCAGAATGCGGCGGCCTGTGTGGTTGCTGGGGCTCGTCGGTTTGACTCTGTCGGACCACTGCTTCAGCGACTACACTGGCTGCCCATTCATTTCTGGGCTGAATTCAAAGTGCTGGTCCTGACCTTTAAAGCCCTAAACGGCTTGGGTCCAGGGTATCTGAGGGACCGCCTCCTTCTGTACAATCCGACCCGTCACCTAAGGTCATCTGAGGGGGCCCTACTGACTGTGCCGCCACTTAGAGATGCGAGAAGTGTGACGGCCAGAGATAGGGCCTTCTTGGTGGTGGCACCCCGGCTTTGGAACTCCCCCCCTTAGAACTGAGGAAAGCTCCCTTAATACAGAGCTTCAGGCGGAGCCTAAAAACCTTTTATTTTAAAAAAAGCGTTTTAAATGGGGCAGAGGTGGGGGGCAGTTTTATTGCTTTTTTACTGTTTTTAATAAATGTTTTTAACCTGTTTTAAATGTTCTCAGTTTTAATCTAATTGTATTTTAATTACGTTTTAATCTATATTTATCATTCTATTTTAACGGTGTTTTATTTTCTATGTGATGTTAGCCGCCTTGAGCTCCCTCTTGCAGGTGAGGAAAGGTGGGGTATAAATTAATAAAATAAATAAAATAAAAATTACCTTTTAAATGAGCTAGAAGCAGAGTGAATCATTTTCACAACCTCAGAGTGACACCCCATTCTTACACACACACACACACACACACACACACTCACTCACTCACTCACTCACTCACTCACTGACACACACAATGTAGCCCGACCCCACATTCCACAAACACACAATACAACTCCACACAGACAATGGAGCACAGAGAGCCTATAGCTTTGTATTGAAGAGGGATTTTTGGCAGGTGTTGCTCAACATGGAAGGGAACAATGAAATGCTGCACCTGCCAAAATGCCCTCTTTTACTCAATGGTGAAAGTATAGATACTATGTCTCATGTTGTTTCCGGTCATTCTGTACAACCTTCTCTTACAGTATTTAACAAGACAAATATTTCATGGACTACTAGAGGGAGATATACAAAAGACTGAAATGTGTTGGAAACCTCAGGAAGAAAAGAGGTCTGGCATCTTTAGCATGTGTTTAAACCTGTCTCGTGGCTAAATTTCATGAGTAGCTTGTAATGCAGAAATATTTTGTAAACATTTTTACGTGTACATACTAGTTGTAATGTGTGTGTGGGGTCTAGCTCTTTATAGATATCATCATCAGTCTCCAGATCTGTGGGTCTTATGTGTAATGACCTTGTTTCTTGCCCCTCAAAAACTTCCTGTCTCCATAGTAATTTTATGCATTTATTGCCCTCAAATGACATACCATCTCTGTTATGGGAGTTGGTTCTGTGGCAAGCAACTCCCAAGCAACCCTGTGCCTGGATTTATTGAAATTTCCAGAGGCTTAGCCAGGATCAGTGGAGATATCGTATTTCCGTCCCACCAACCACCAGTGCCTCCCTTTTCAAGGACGTTTATGAAACCTCCACCTAAAACTCTGACTGCTTTACTGCCCCTCCTTGGTAACTTCATTTCCAATTTTCCACTAGGATAATATTCTTTTTTTGCTATATTAGTAGGATTTGTAATGCTGAGGAAACACTTTATTGGAGTGGAATGCAGCATTTCAATTTTTTAAAAAACTGCACCATATTTTCTTTACAAGCCTTGTGGCAACTCTTATTGCAGATATAAATCTAAGGCCTCTATATCCAGAGTTTTATCTGTGATGATTTCTACACTTTTTCAGAAGAGAGAGTCCATTTACAATCCATTCTTTCTTTGTGGTATCATCGATGGAGAGTAATGTGAAAATAAATAGTGGATTACATATGTTTCTGCCCAGTCAAGATAGGATGACACATATGCTGTAGAATGAAGTGGGAAGAAAGTGATAGAACAGACTCAGGTGGCCAAACAGACTGCACTACTTTCGCATATTCAAGAGCAGGGATGTCAAACTCATTTCATATACTGTAGTGGATTGAATAGCATTCTTGGTGCCTGCTGAGGGCTGGAAGTGACATCATTAAGCAGGAAATCGTTAAGCCAGAAATGATGGCCATAGTAGCCAGAATAAAAACTTGGCATCCATCAGTCTTGAAAGACTATGGTATCCTGCTTGACACTGTATGCGAAGCACGAAGGCCTGGGTAGATTAATATGGAGGATAGGCTGTCACCCAAGCAGGAAACCCCCCTCTCCACACCACTGAATTAGTCCAATGGAAAAGCAGAGCCAATACAATTGGTTCCAGCTGCATCACAGAGCTGGGCTAAGGACAGGAGCTCACCCTGTCCTGTGGGGACCCAGGTCTCGAACCCTGGCCTGCTGGTTAACAGGCACAGTGTCTTAACCACTTGTGCCACCCACAGCACTTTGTTTATTTTCATAAACACATTTATGCTGCAAAAATAAACTCATTAGCTGCAAAACAAAAGATGTGCAAATCTTGATCATAATCTATGTAAATAAAAGGCAAGTTATGCCTGACTGTCTGTCCTATAACCCTCTTGCTTTGCCCACATCTTCTCTACAAAGACATACCTTTGTGGAATCAGGATGATCCCATGATTGACCCCCCCACAAAACCAACCCCTCACTCCACTCTCACAACACAACTCCACACAAGTCCTAAACACCTCTAGCTACACCCACACTCACTCTACATAGAGATATTATACCTTTGTGGAATCAGGATGATATCAGAATTGACCCCCACATGCAACCCAACCCCACACTCCACACACACACACACACACATACACACAGAGCACATCTCTACACACAACTCCACACTTCACACACACACAACTCCACACACATACAACCTAACCCACTCTTACATACACACACACGCACACACACACACACACACAGTGTAGCCAACCCCCCACACAACCCAACTCCACTCACAAACACAGCTCCACACATGTCCTAAACCCTTCTAGCTCTGCCCACACTTGATCTACATAGACATATAATACCCTTTTGGAATAGGGATGATCCTAGGGTTGGCCCCCCACACAATCCAAGCCCACACTCCACACATACACAAACAACCCCACACTCCACACACACAACACATCTCCACACGCAACTTTCACACATACAACATTGCCCAGCCACCACACACAAGCCAACTCCGCACTCCACAAACAAATCACAAGTTCACAAACAAAACCCCACAAGTCCACACACATACAAGTACACACACACAACACAAACTAACTCACTCTTTCCTACTGTGCTGCAATGTAGTTAACTGCAGACAAAGGTAGGCAGAATAAGAATCAATGTTTCTTTAGCCTTGGGAATATTGCTTAAGCTAAACTTCAACACAGGAGGCTATAAATTTGAATTATATCCCCTACCTCAAGCCACAATTCTTCCTGTCTTAGGCTCAATGGAGGGAAGTTGTATTGAAGTCAATGGGATTTACTTCTAAGCACACTAGGAAAAGACTGGGATACTAGGCAAATAACAAAATCATTAACAATATACACAGATGGTGTTTGGGGGTTGTTTTTTTTTTGGGGGGGGGGGTACTTAGGTACCCTAAGGAGCTTCCCTACTTTTCCTCTTCTGTCTCTCATTGCTGAATCTGAGGGTAATGATATTTTGACATTCTTGGAATGCTTTTATTTTCCCCTTATTAATATAAATATCAATATAGTCTGCATTGCTCACATCAATTTATATTTAATATTGGTTTGTTACTGTGAACTGCAGCATTATTTTCTTTCAGAAATTTAATATGTGGGACAAAGTTTGTCCCTGAAATACATTTTACCTCTTCTGAGGTGGAGGCAGGGAGGATTGGAACTGCCAGATGTGTTGGGAATGGCAGAACAGGATCTCAGCAGCCATGCACTGAAAATATCCTATGGCTCCTTCCTGGCACTGGCACAGGGGCATCACTAACATCCCGTCAGTGCACCAGGCACCAAGCACCAAATTGGCTGGATGTTCAGGGTGACCAGATGCCAAACCCCAAATTCCTGAACCCCAAGGCCAGAATTCCTACCCCCAGGCAAAAATTCCTACCCCCCAAGTCCAAAATGTAGGACATGTTTAAAAAAGCTAAAAAACACCCATGGTGCAAACCACATGGCTGCAAACCCATGGGGGGGGGGGTTTTCTGAGAGGTATTGGGTACAGGCAGGGCAGTTGGGATTTCTGGGGGTTGGTGCATACTGGCAGGACTGGTGGGGGGTTTCTATGGGGTGGGAATAAAGAGGGAGGAACCAGGCATGCCAGGGAAGGTATTAGGGGTTTCTGTGGGGAGGGGGGAAAGCGGGGGAATCCAGGCAGGCCAGAGAGGATATTAGGGGGTTTCTGTGGGGTGGAGGGAAAGAGGGGGGATGAATCCAGGCAAGCCAGGGAGGGTATTAGGGGTTTCTGTGGGATGGGGAAAAGAGGGGAGATCCAAGCAGGGCCAGGGGTTTTGATGGGGGTTTTCTGCCTGCAAGGTAGGTGAGGCTGAGTATGAATGGCTGGCCCAAGGTCACCAAAGAAGCTTCTCCACCAACAAAGGATCTGAACCTAAATCTTCTGGGATTGCTTCATGTGACCCAGACATGGAAGACGCCCTCAAAGCAACACAAGCCACATGCCAGTGAGTTCTACGTATATAATTTTGACAAGCACATAATCACACACACTCACGCAAACACACGGCATATAGTATGCACACACTCATACACATACTCTGAGTTGATACTCTGAGTTGAGGAATGTTTAGGATTGGGCTCTGGGGCTGCAAAGGCTCCCAACTTTCCTGGGAGTAAACCTCATGGATATCAATGGCACTTACTTTTGAGTAGGAGTGTTTAGGATTGGGCTCTGGGGCTGCAAAGGCTCCCAACTTTCCTGGGAGTAAACCTCATGGATATCAATGGCACTTATATTTGAGTAGGAGTGTTTAGGATTGGGCTCTGGGGCTGCAATGCTTTCCCTACATTGCTTGGATTGAGCCTGGGGGCTGCGTGTGGAGCCATACGGTGAGTGAGGTTGCAGAGCCTGGAGAGAGCAGGGCAGCCAGTTGCCGATCACATGGAGACAGGGAACTGGAGAGCCTTATCCCCCGTAGTCCCGCCTCCGCCTGCTTTGTATTGGAAGATCCACAGGCTGAGCTGCGGACGAAAGGGCCAATTAAAAGAAGGCACAAAGCGATCAATACGGAGCGGGCAGAGGCGGGACTATGGGGGAACTTAAAAAGTGTTGCACCTGTCCGTCCCTGATAAGGGTCCCCCTGGGAAACAAGGCCCAAGAAAAAAGGTTCCGCTTTACAAAAATGGCTCCCGAGTGCCTATTTTTCCGGATGGAGCCTCTTAATTTCCCCCTCCCCGGACCAAGGGCTAATTAACGGACCTGTCCAGGCAATTCCGGACATATGGTCAGCCTGCTGGATGTTGGTCAGTCTTCCATGTTAAACATAGGACAAAAACATCTTGTACCCCTTTTCAACCCCTTAAGGGTTAAATTTCTCCACATGGGTTCTTGGTGGGTGTTCATGTGACAGAAGGAATACCCTCCCTGAATTTCATGCTTCTAGGTCTGAGGGTTGGGGCAGAACATCCCTCAGTCACCAATTCTTCAATGCCAAGTTTAGGGAGGAAAATATTTTCACCCGCTTCCGGTTGGAATTTCTGAAAATCCCTTCCATCACTGACCTCTTCCATCAGTCAGTGACTTTTCTCATATATATATATATATATATATATATATATATATATATATATATATATATATATATATATATATATATATATATGATTTATAAATAAATAAATAAATATATATGATTTATAAATAAATAAATAAATAAATATTTATTTATATATATGATTTATAAATAAATAAATAAATAAATAAATATTTATTTATTTATTTATTTATTTATTTATTTATTTATTTATTTATTTATTCTAAAGACACTTTTCTGGGAGTAAGACCCACTGAACGCAATGTGGCTTACATTTGAGGAGACATACTTAGGATTGCACTTTTTATTGATTATTATTAAATTTAAAATTAAATATAATTTATTACATATAATTTATGAATTGCAAGCACACTACATGCTGTCTGCTGACAAGAAAATGGAGGACAAGGAAGGCTTTTCCAGGGCACAAGGCTAAAAAAGGGGACAGGTCCTGGAAAAAGAGTACATGGTTAACAGCCTTAATTCCCCCCTCCCAAAGAAAGCATTAAAAAGAGGGCAGAAGATGAGGTTTAAGTAGAGGGAGAAGAGAAGTTTGGACTATTAACAAGATTTACAAATGTGTCTACAAATGGGTCTACTATTTTATTTACAAATAAAAAATTTTAAAAGTTCCCATTACCTGCTGAGCCAGTTTCAGTATTGGGGGGGCTGCCTTTTGGAGCACTTTCAAGATCCAGGTGTTTTGGGGGGCTGCCTTCCTTGGATCTGGACCCTCCAGTGTCCTAGGCTTCCTCTCAGCCTTCCCTTTCTAGCAGACTATGGCGCGTTCACCTACTCACAAGTAAAGCCACAATATGCAAATTTTAGGGCTTTGGGGGCTTAAAAAAAGGTTTTTTGCCATAACTTTGGCTAGGAAGGCGCTAGCTCAAAACAGATTGTTGCATTGGACTCTGTTCTCCAAAACAAATCCAACAACATATGGCATGATGGTGCAGCATACACCATTCCTTTTTGGGGATGCAACACTCCCCAAGGTGTGACAACCCCCAGGCGCATCATCCTGCTACAGAGTGCACTTCTGCACTCCCCTTGACATTTCTCGTTAGGTCCACTTGGAACTGCATCAGCCAAAGAGCTGTCACAGATCTGAGTAGCAGGCCTCCATCAGTCTTGAAAGACTATGGTATCGTGCTCTGCGCTGCATAAGCTGCATGCGAAGCACGAAAATTATGGAGGATAGGCTGTTATCCAAGCAGCAAATCCCCCCTCTCCACGCCACTGAATTAGTCCAATGGAAAGGCAGAGCCAATACGATTGGATCCAACTGTCACAGAGCTGGGCTACGGACAGGAGCTCACCCTGTCTTCTGGGGCCAACCCGGATCTCAAACCCTGGCCTGCTGGTTAACAGTCTTAACTGCTTGCGCCACCCGTCTGAGTAAATCCACAGGAAAATGGGGATTACACCATGGTAAGAAAATTAAAGCTCCACCACTTTGATGAGACTTTCCAACCACTCCTGGGCCATTGGGTGCAGTGTGTAATTGGCTGCCCTAGCACAAATCTCAGTAGACCCATTGAAGTCTATGATGAGCACAATAGGTAAGCATTTCATCTCTTTGTCACTCCTTGGTGCCCGGCCAGCCCACAGAATGTAGCAGAAGCTGTGCTATTGTCACCATACCATGCAGGGCAGCTAAGGATTGGACTGGGCCTTCATGCTTCATATTGTTAATTGTGTCAGTTTGGTCCTCCTAAAGTATTAAAGGTCAACTTGTTTGCTTATATTTTTCAGCATATCATAACTTCAAAAGATTTTGAATATTTAAAGCATTTAGGAAAGAGAGAATAGTGTTTAAAATATAAATACTAGCGAAAAGCATATCCGCATTGCGGGTGTAACATTTCCCCCTATGCCATCCCCCATGGCGCAAAAACACCCCATGCGCATCATCCCCCATGCGCATCATCCCCTCAAGCACAACTTTCCCCTATGCACAACTTCCCCAAAGGGCAACTTCCCCCACGCGCCACTTCCCCCACGCGCAACTTTTCCCCATGCGCAACTTTCCCCATGTGCATCATCCCCCCATGCGCATCATCCCCCATGCTCAACTTTTCCCCATCTGCAACTTTCCCCCACATGCAACTTCCCCCGTGCGCATTACCCCCCGCATGCATCATCCCCCCATACGCATCATCCTTCCATGTGCAACTTCAACCCATGTGCAACTTTCACCCATGCGCAACTTCTCCCATGCACATCATCCCCTCGTGCGCAACTTTCCCCCATGTGCATCATCCGCCGATGCACAACTTCTCCCCATGCACAACTTCCCCCATGCGCAACTTCCCCCATGTGCAACTTCTCCTCATTCGTAACTTTCCCCAAGCGCATCATCTGCCGATGCACAACTTCCCCCAATGCGCAACTTTCCCCCGTGCGCAACTTTCCCCCGTGTGCATCAATCCCCATGCGCGTCAACCCCCATGCACAGCTTTCCCCATGCACAACTTACCCCATGTGCATCATCTCCATGCGCAACTTTCCCCATGCTCAACTTTCCCCCATGAGCATCATCCCCCCATGCGCATCATCATCCCCCCATGCGCATCATCCCCCATGCGCAACTTCCCCCATGCGCAACTTTTCCCCATGCGCAACTTTCCTCCCATGCGCAACTTTCCTCCCATGCGCATCATCCCCCATGCGCATCATCTCCCCATGTGCAACTTCCACCCATGTGCAACTTTCCCCATGAGCAACTTTCCCCATGCGCATAATCCGCCAATGCGCAACTTCCCCCATGCGTGACTTCCCCCATGCGCAACTTTCCCCATGCACAACTTTCCCCCATGCGCATCATCCGCCGATGTGCAACATCCCCCCATGCGCAACTTTCCCCATGCACAACTTCCCCCATGCGCAACTACCCCCATGTGCATCATCCGCCAATGTGCAACTTCCCCCATGCGCAACTTTCCCCCATGCGCAACTTTCCCCATGTGCATCATCTGCCGATGTGCAACTTCCCCATGTGCAACTTCCCCCATGCGCAACTTTCCCCCATGCGCATCATCCTCCGATGTGCAATTTCCCCCATGTGCAACTTTTCTCCCATGCGCAATTTTCCCCATGCGCAACTTCCCCCATGTGCAACTTTCCCCATGTGCATTATCTGCCGATGTGCAACTTCCCCATGTGCAACTTCCCCCATGCACAACTTTCCTCCATGCGCATCATCCTCCCATGCGCAATTTTCCCCATGCGCAACTTCCCCCATGCGCAACTTTCCCCATGTGCATCATCTGCCGATGTGCAACTTCCCCATGTGCAACTTCCCCCATGCGCAACTTTCCCCCCATGCGCAACTTTCCCCCATGCGCATCATCCTCCGATGTGCAATTTCCCCCATGTGCAACTTCCCCCATGTGCAACTTTTCTCCCATGCGCAATTTTCCCCATGCGCAACTTCCCCCATGCACAACTTTCCCCATGTGCATCATCTGCCGATGTGCAACTTCCCCATGTGCAACTTCCCCCATGCGCAACTTTCCCCCATGCGCAACTTTCCCCCATGCGCATCATGCTCCGATGTGCAATTTCCCCCATGTGCAACTTCCCCCATGTGCAACTTTTCTCCCATGCGCAATTTTCCCCATGCGCAACTTTCCTCCATGCGCATCATCCTCCGATGTGCAATTTCCCCCATGTGCAACTTTTCTCCCATGCGCAACTTCCCCCCATGTGCAACTTTCCCCATGCGCATCATCCTCCGATGTGCAATTTCCCCCATGTGCAACTTCCCCCATGTGCAACTTTTCTCCCATGCGCAATTTTCCCCATGCGCAACTTTCCTCCATGCGCAACTTTCCCCATGCGCAACTTCCCCCATGCGCATCATCCGCCGATGCGCAACTTTCCCCATGTGCATCATCCGCCGATCCGCAACTTCCCCCATGCGCAACTTCCCCGATGCGCTACTTCCCCATGTGCAACTTCCACCATGTGCAACTTTCCAACATGCGCAACTTCCCCCCATGCGCAACTTCCCCAATGCACATCATCCCCCATGTGCAACTTCCACCCATGCGCAACTTCCCCATGCGCATCATCCCCTCATGCGCAACTTTCCCCATGCGCATCATCCGCCGATGCACAAATTTCCCCATGCTCAAATTTCCCCCATGCGCAACTTTCCCCATGCGCAACTTTCCTCCATGTGCAACTTTCCTCCCATGCGCAACTTTCCCCATGTGCATCAGTCCCCCATGCGAAACTTCCTCCATGCACAACTTCCCCCCATGTGCATCATCCTCCCATGCACAACTTTCCAACATGCGCAACTTCCCCCCATGCGCAGCATCCTTGCCAGTGCAACCTCTTCATCCGGAAAACATCCCCCAGTTCACCAGGCACTGAGCACCAAAGTGGCTGGATGTTGGTCAGTCTCCCATGTTAAGTATAGGACAGAAACACGTTGCCCCCTTTTCAGCCCCTGAAGGGTTAATTTCTCCAGATGGTTCTTGGTGGGAGTTCAGGTGACAGAAGGATCCCTCCCAGAATTCCATGCTTCAGGCCCAGCAGTTGGGGCAGAATGTTGCTGAGTCAGCAATTCTCAATGCAAAGTATAGGGAGGAAAACGCGTTGTGCCCCTTTTCAACCCCTTCCGGTTGGAATTTCCGAAAACCGGTTCTTAGTGCACCCCTCAGTCATGGAAGGAACACCCAGCCCGAATTTCACGCTTCTAGGCCCAGCAGTTTTGGGAGGGTGTTGATGAGTTAGTCAGTGAGTGAGTGAGTGAGTCAGTCAGTCAGTCAGTCAGTGAATTTTCTCTTTTATATATATATAGATAACATGAACATCAGAGAACATATATCTACATTATTTGTTTTTCAGATTCATAAATCAGATCCAGGAATCCGTTTTCCTTGACATATGGTCCAATCTGAATATACACCCTCAGAGAATTTCAGCCTCATTCAGTAATTTCAATTTTGTTCAATTTTCTTCAACCACTTCAACTGCTTTCCATCTCTTTCAACTCCCCTTAATTTGCAGAAACCACTTTGACCAAAGTGGAGGAACTTTGTTGCCACATTTTATAAAGCACATAAGTGAGATACGATTAATGAATCACAATTAACATGGCAACAATTGCTGAATCCAGAGAATGGATTAAGAATACAAAGTGGGCATATGGGATTTGCATTTTCTGCTACTCCATAAAAAGGGTATAATGAACAATATCACAAATGTTGAATATAAAATGGTGAAATATCTTAAAATGTGTAATGTTTGCAGAGATTTTAAGTGATGAATCAGTCATGGATGCTTAAGGGAAGTGGGAGATCAAACCTGAAGGGGGGTGGGAAGGTTGGGCGTCCTCTGTTGCATCCTATCCCCTTTGTCAGTCTCAGAATCATGATATAGAAGTCTGCACCTGGGATTCAGCTGCTGCAGACTAGAGAAGCCCCTTGGTGGGGCTTCTTGGAGTAAAGGAATGAATGTTGAAGCTTCTTTACTTGGAGTAAAGGGATGAATGTTGCATTCCCCCAAGTGCCACTGTAACCCACAGCGTTGTGAAGTTTAGTATGGGGCTTTGTATCTAGAAGATATCAGATGATGATATCCCCTGTCTACAAATGTGTGGAGGCCACTACTGGTTGCTACTTGGATGAGAAGCCCTCTAATTTCATCTCCCAGAATTGTGACTTGGACTTCATATAATCATCATTGCCTTCCATAATGAATAACTTTAACACAGTACGGTGCCTTGCTTTTTTCAACTACTGAAAAATCTATGGTTTTAAAGTTTAAAGACACAGAGAATGGCTATTCTGGAAAATAATTCTTGTTACTAAATTTCAGGGGTTATACTTGCCCCTGCTAATTAGGCAAGAGGGCACTTTTTCAAGTGGTGCTCCTCTTCTATTTTGTAGGTGTGAATAACTGTTCTCTTTACCCACTGCAGTGTCTTTTTCTGGTGGCCATTGCTGATGTGCTGTACCTTAAGGACTTGAAGACCTTTTGGGACAGCAAACCATTTAATTGTTTTTCCTCTATAAATCACTTTTTAAACTGTTTTGTTGAAAAACTGTAGATATTCTTAATAACAGAAATATTTCAGAGCAGAGCCTCTCCTTTGTTTACATATAATTCCAGGTTCAGTCTCTGGACATGACTATGAGAAAACCCAGTCTAAAACCCTGGGGAACCATTAACTGTACTAAGTTAGAAATGTGATAGACAACCCAATTCTGTCTAACTCCCCGCACCAATATGGTTCCTGCTTCATCCTGTGGAGGAATTTTGGACTTTAGAGGAATTTTGACTTCCAGAGTCCTCTTCAGGGCTAAAGAACCTTTCTTCTCTTTTTCTAGGGAATGCCTCTGGAGACACAATGGGTTTACCTAGACCTGTTCCAATCATATTTCTGCTATAAGTCTACAAGGATAAAACTGAGCATTGGGAGAGTAAGGAAAGACAGAAGTAAATATTTCTTTACCCAGCAAGTAATTAGTCTGAAGAACTCCTTGCCACAGGATGTGGTGATAGCATCTGGCATAATATACTTTCAGGATTGGGCAGTGAGTCAGACCAGTGGTCCATCTAGGTAAGATTAGACAAAAGTGATTGGCATTGGCTTTCCAGGATCTTTCTTTGACTTGCTTGGAAATGCCAGGGATTGAAACTGGAAATTTTGGTATATAATTTATATTATTTGTCACTGAGCTTCAGTCTCCCCCTAACTTAGATTAACACTCTGAGGCAGCACCATAAGTTCTCATTTTGCAGTTATAGAAAAACAATTTTTTTTACTGTGCCTCATAAGTTGAACATCTATTTTAAGCAGTAATCAAAGCACCAGCCTTTCAGCAATGTTTTGATGATTGCTTCAAAATATGTTCATCTAACAGGGAAACATAAATGTCATGGGAGAGTTCTTTGCCCTTAACGACATCAGAATGTAGTCAAATCTGACTGGCTGTGTCATAATATCCTACATGATTCCCATGGGAGAGGATCACCAGCTTGACTGATCAAGGAACAGGTAAAGAATGAAGGAACAGCTGCACCTTTCCAAACACTATGGATATATTATAGACTATTGTAGGCTTAGCTCCTTCCCTGCCATGCATATACTCATGCATGTGCAGATACACACATAAACACACACACACTGAAGGTTTGGAGATGAGAGATTTCTTGATATTTTCCATATGTTCCTGGTGTAAACACAAAAAACTTAAAGTATGAATTGGTTTTCAAAATAGATGAGCTTTGATGCACTTGGATATGTACAACTGTGTATTTATATCACAGCATGCTTCTTCTTTAATCAAATATGATATAGTAGCAAATGCCCTTAAGGTACATTTGAATATATCAGATGCAAAGTGTAGGTGTTTTTATAGCATTATACACCATCAGATAGAGAAAAAAGAAATTCCCTGGAGAGGTTTTCAATGACATTTCTGAGAATCAATGCATTATCTAGATTAAAAAAAAATCAAATTGCATCTTGTTGGGAGAAATGGCCAATAACTGGCAGTTTTCTATTAAGCATAATTTTGGTCTGATGATTTCTGATATGTTATCAGGCACTGGATCAGAAAGCAGCTGATGAATAAATAGATGTCATATTAAAAAGTGCAGGATGTCAGCAGCTTTAAACGGAGATCTTATGCATTCCTTTAAAGCTTCCTAAATTTTATGTATGTGCACAGCAGTAGTTCCTGTCAAATTTATAGGCCCTGTAACTCAAACCTGTCTCTTTCCCCCTTGTGACTCCAGCTCTTTCCCTTTTCATATTCAACAAGTTACTTTAAGACTTTATGGTAACAACTTGTTTGGAAAAATATATAAGTGTGTGTGTGTTTGTGTGTGTGTGTGTGTGTGTGTTAGAAGGGGATATGAATTTCATGTCCACTGCTGCAACTGAAACTACTCCCATCCTGAACCAACCCCATTCTCCTCCCAACCCTGTTCATTCCCCAACTAATGAAAATGTGTCACTCCAACTCCAACATATTGGGAGAAATAGGATTACAAATATGATTAACTTAAAATGCATGTTATTGAATTATCTCTTTAATCCAGTGATTCTCAAACTTTCTAGCACAGGGAGACTCTATTTAAAAGACGTTCAATGTAAGGACCAACCTAAGATTATATGGTAATGATGTGATTTAGGCTGCAATCCTAAAGACACTTACCTGGGAGTAAGACCTATTGAACACAATTGGGCTTACTTTTGAGAAGACATGGTTTGGATTGTGTTCTTAAACAGAGAAGAAGTTGGGTTTTTCCAGCCTCTATTTTTATCTTTTTTACTATTGGGGAGGGAAACTTCTGAAGTGCCTGCTTCACCTTCATTGAATCGGGACCATTTTGGTGGCCTTGTTTTCCACTTTGACTGGCCTTTCAAAAAGCAGAGTCATGTTCATTTATAAGTGCAAACACACAGTTTGCATATGGCTCAATACATTTTCCTTGTCGATTTTGTGACCTACCAAAAATTGGGTCATAATGACCCACTGTGGGTCCTAATCCATAGTTTGGGGACCAATGCCAAGTTGAAATATCTTTAAATGCTTGTTGTTACTTCCATTACTTGCTGGCTCTGCTGTGTTATTCTTTCTCCCAAACCTGCTTCCCATGAAATTTCCATTTTTCTTTATATCATTTTTAGTGTGTTGTAGATATTTTTGACTAATCTTTTGGCTGTAAGAGCAGTTTGGCTCATTATTGTCTTAAATCTGTCAGAGGGCAAGTAGCTTGTGTCATTACTGTTCTGTTAGAAGAAAAAAGGCACATCTGAAAGATCTGGAAACAATTAGATTTCAGTAATATTTTTTAGCAGAAACCTGTGAAATTTCCTAGATGACCTGGAAGCAGCAATCAAAGAACTGAAGAAAGGGCACAGAAACACCATGTACTGGAATCAGATTATGCATTCCTTTTACCAAATACTACCCCTGTACTGAGAAGCATATTCACATTATGTGTTCCTGTTATCATATGCTACCATGTCCTGGGGATTATGTAGAATGGAAGTATTCTTATACTGAATCCTACTCAAATTCTTCCTGCATATGTAGCAGCAGAAATCCTACAGGGGAGAAGTCCCAAAGGTTCCTTGGGAATGTTGTTCTTTTGCCCAAGCATCACTTCCATGCTAGGTTTACTTAAACCTGCACCAGCTACTTTGCTGATGCAAATCAAAATGGACCCAGGGAGGGGAATTGGGTATTGGGAGCACTGCTGCTGGTGATACTGCCCCCTTTTCCACCCCTTTCTCCTCCCATTATTCCCCATCCCTTCCTCTTTCCTCTCATTCCTGCATCCATGCTGAGTTACTGGTGCCAATAGATGTGGGCTGTGGGTGGCGCAAGTGGTTAAGACACTGTGCCTGTAAACCAGCAGGGTAGGGTTCGAGACCCAGGTCCGCACAAGACAGGGAGAGCTCCTGTCCTTAGCCCAGCTCTGCGATGCAGCTGGAACCAATTGTATTGGCTCTGCCATTCCATTAGACTGCTTCAGTGGCATGGAGAGGGGGGATTTGCTGCTTGGGTAACAGCCTATCATCCATACCAATCTACCCAGGCTTTCATGCTTCGCATAGCGTCAAGCATGATACCATAGTCTTTCAAGACTGATGGATGCCAAGTTTTTAAGTCATTGATGGGCTGGTATTCAGTTGGTTCTCTTGCCACTTGTGGTGATTGCCCAGCCACGCTGACTGGTGTGTTACCTTTTGCAACAGCTATTAAATGTCTTTTTCTGCCAGCTCTGCATCAGTTCCTTAGGACATGATAGGACCATAAGTAGCTCTTTAGATTGATTTTATTCATGGTCACATCCTGAGTGGGCAATGTACCAGACTAAGGGCAAAATCCAGAGTAACTATGGGGAGTCCTTGCTCCAGTGTAAGAACAATTTCCTCTGGATTGCAATATGAATTTCCCATAGGTTTTCACTAGATGGTGCAGTAAGTATGGGTGCACATAATGTATCTTATGGGCTCACTTAATTACTCTGGATTTGGGAGTAAACTGGGCAGTGAAGACAGGATTTAAAAACCAGTGACTACAAGATGAATTGATGCATGCTCAATGGAATGACAGTTGAAGAGAAAAAGTCTATAAAGCAATGAAGCATTGCATTCACAGCTGGCTGTGGATGGGGTATGGACTCAGGACAATTAGTTAATAAATAACATGCAGGAATCTGGAGATGCTTGCAACATTGTTGGGATATCATAAGTACAAAGTGGACTAATGAGTAACATTGTTTCAGCTGGATCTGCTTATTTTGATGGTTTCTGTCCCAATGCATTGCAATTATGTGACTAGGTCCAAGAAATTCCATCAGACTACAGCAGCGTTCACAGATTTGGATATGGGGCTTGTGGGATACAAGCTGTCCCGTGGACCCCAGTGGGAAATCTGGGGCATCTCTAATTGGAATCTGTAGTTCGAAGGGCAGCCAATTTCAGCAATCACAACCAATTACAAGCCAGCTAAGCTGCTGGCATTCCCCTAAGAAGATGGACTGACACTTCTGCTGAGTCATCAAGACTTCCTCATGGCAGGAATAAAGGTCCTGTATTTTATCTCTGAAAAAGAACTCAGTGTTCTGTTTTCATGTAAAAACAACACTTCCATAATTTATAAAACAAAGAACTATTCCTGTTCTTCTTGCCCTAATTTAATAAAACCTCTTGTTAACGAACACAACAGCGTCTGAAATGGCTATTGATTTGCCGGCGTTTCATCCATGGGTAATGCAATTTCCTTTGAGTGGGGCGATTCTAGGGACAAAAATTTAAAACAAACACCCACATGTTTGTCTGATTTACTGTTCACTCTGTAGGACGACAATCAGTCAAAATGTCCAAGGATGTGACCTACCCGTAGCTGCAAATTAGAAGGCAAGATAACAGCAGCATGTCCAGAGGGTGGCAGAAGAGAAAACAACTACTGGGAATAAAATTCAAAGCTCTCTGGAAATTCTTCCTTGGTTAATTACCTGTGTGCTGAGTTGCAAACCAGTACACAAAACTGGAACACTTGCAAGATTGTCTCTTTTCTGAGTGCATGTTGACAGCACTTTTATGCAAAGCCTCGCGCAATAGCCGAGTATGTTTATTTGGCTTTAAAATTCTTCTTATGACAGTAATTATTTTCTGCATATAGTTCATACAGAACAAGATTTTTTTTAGTTTTCCACAATTACATACTGGATATGGAAAAGTGAAATGTTGCCGCTTTCCCAACCTTGTTAAATAAGAGTACTCTTGTTTAAGGCTGCAGCCACCCTAGAATAGGTGCCATGGATATTCTGGCCTTGCTGTGGGAAGGTGTGGAAAGGAAAGGAACACTTTTTTTCTTTTCTATTCTTCTGAGGTCTTTTTGTGTTGTGCTGTATAGTGATTGTTTAACCAATTTAGGCCAGCACACCTCACCTCTTCCTCATTCCTGTGGTGGTGTGGGGATGCTGGCACATGTTGGTGCACTAGCCAAACCCCCACCCTCAGGAGTGGTGCAGACGTGCTTTATGGCACTTTTGTGATATGTTAAGGCCAGCCCAGGACTTGTGCCAGGACTTAGGCTGGCCTCGCTGGGGATTTGAATTGCAGCCTGAGTAGGGATGGGCCCGGGCCATCCCAACAACTGGTTCGCCGGAAGTTGGGGGCGGGGTCAGGGGGCGGGGGCGGGGTCAGTGGCGGAGCCGGGGCAGGGCGAGGGCGGGCCTCAACCCTGGTGCACTGCGCATGCAGCAACCTTGGATGCATGCGCAGTGCGTCTCCTCTGGCTGGTCAGCACACGCGCAGTGTGTCTCCTCTGCCCGGAGTCTGAACCGGTACACCAGGTTTTCAGGCGACCCTGCAGCTACTGGTTCGGTAGTGTCGGGTCATGGGAACAACCGTTTTGGGCGATTTGGCCCGAACTGGCTTGGGCCCATGCCTGAGGCTCAGATTGGTGGGTGTGACTACTATCAGCCCTGAAAACTAACATTTTATGGGTGGTGGTAGTTCCAGAGGGGAAAATTTGTCTGTCTAGTGCGTAAAATTATTTATCTTGCCAGCATAAATCCTCCATCTCTAAGCTTAGGATAACTATGGCATACAGTTTTCACTATAAAATGACTCCACCTGCTAAATTTGACGTAGGGAGATTCTTAGACCAGATCAATGAAGCATGATTTCTCATACACGCTCCTACAATCTTTGTTTACTACTTTGCCTTCTCTCCAGAGTCTACAAGAGAAGGCAGCAAAGCTTTGTATATGATGCTGTGTATATGATGTTCCTCTGAATCCTTGCCATATTTTATTCAGTGCAGCACATATAAAGGTTCTGTCCATCTAGGCTGCAATCCTAAAGACACATTCCTGGGAGCAAGATCCATTAAACACAATGGGGCTTCCTTTTGAGTAGATATGGTTAGGATTGTGCTCTAAATCTTGGTTCACTGCTTTATGACTACAGGATGAGGGTCTCTTCATCCTCTCTTGTATGATCCTTTCTTATTGAACATAGTATAGGAAGATAAAATTCCATTACACTATTTTGAAGTGAGATTTGAATAGAATTGACTGATGGCAGCTGGGCTTAAAAAGATATCATGTATTGATGCATCCCCAATCAAAGCCTAACAGCCTTCTCTTTTGTCTGATTCTGTAGAACACAAGTGGCAAGGATGGCTAATGGTGACACACTCAAACCATACAAGACACTGTTATGTTGATATGTGATCCAAAGTGAATTTGACGACCCATAACATGATTTTGTACTGGTAATTGTTCTCCACCCTGCATACATATTGTATGCAGCAGTTCATAAAGGCGTCTGGGAAAAGTCTTTTATACCCGATAGACCAGGGTTTTTCATCTCATGGCACAGACAAGATGTTAAAACAGTACATTGGTACATTGAAGGAGATTCAAAGACTCCTATGGAAATGATATTCCCAGCAGTTGGGTGTACCCTGGTCAACACTGGAAACTCCACCAGTGGCTAAATCCTTCCACCATCAGAAAAACTTTGGACTTGTTAAATAAATCAGGGATGATTCCTGAGATTTCCAGACTGAGCCCTGGATCTAACCAAAAAGATTTCATCCAATTATGTTTCTGGAGAGTACACTTGCCTGTAGCATTTGAGATACACTTGCAGTATTGTTAAGAATAAAGTTGGCAGTATGATACAGAATGTGTTATCTTGCACAGGACCTTATAGTAAAAACACAAGCTATTATATTTTATTTTTACTTTGTTATATCTGCAGCCTGCCCTCCTTCAGGATGGTATTTTCAGAAATACTTGAGTTATTTTCAGAAGATGCCTCTGTGATAATTTCTCTGCTAACTTTACCTTTTAAAGTGGCAGGGGGATAGCACTATAAGGGCAGCAATTCATCCAGGCATAACATTCCCCCATGACTATTTGTTGATCATTTGTGTCTTTCACGCTGTTTTAGAATAGAGAATAATCTTTTTCATTCCCTTTCCTTTGTAAAATGCTTTGATAATTTTTTTAGTACAGTACCGGGATCTCCAAACTTTCATCTTCAGGGCTTCAGGACCTCTAACAATTGCTAGAGGAGGAAATTTCAGCAGATGAAGCTTTTCATCTCAAAGATTACAAACTACACCTGCTGAAATTTCCTCCTCTACACATTTATTAAAGGCCCAGGAGTCCTGAAGTTGAAAGTTTGGAGACCCCTGCATGGTAGATAAGTCAAGATAGAGGTGACCAACCTATCTATATTAGGGCTTTTGGGCCTTTAACAGTTGTGTAGAAGAGAGAATTTCAGCAGGTGCAGTTTGTCATAGATCAGTGTTTCTGTACTAGTGGTACAAGTGCCACCAGGTGGTGTTCACAAGAATCCCAGACTCCCTTGTAGTGAGACAAGCAATGTGACATGACAAAGACTAGTAGAAGGCTTAATGGTGGGCAGAGCTCTAGTAAGCCCTCCTGTCCATTCTATCTTACCAGTGTTTGTAGAATTGAATCTGGCCTCGATGCCAATGCCACGTAACTGCAGGTGGTACTTCCAATATGTGGACCATGCAAATTGGTAAGGCAGGGAAAAATTTGGGGAAACACTCATCAATGACAAGCTCTGCTTGCTCTTGAAATGCTCTCTTTAAACCTGTTGAAGGTTCAGTAGTGCTAAAGTTGGAAGAATGGCCACAGCTGGTCTAAGAGGTAATTACTTGCCCAAGGCTGATGCCCAGTGAACTAATGGATGGCTGGAAATTGGACCCAGGTTTCCTCAGGATTCTAGGATTCAGGATTCTAGGTCACACTGGATCTCAGTACCTTGCATATAAATCCATTATGAATCCCCAGACAAGAATTTTATCATATTTGTAATAAATTTTGACTCACCCTAAGACTGTATTGAAAAGACACAAAGTGGCACTGAATCAAACTTTGAACTAGATGGAATAAGGCTTGCTAGAATACTCCCAAAGACTAACAATGTATCTGTCCTCCTTAATTCTTTTGGGCTACGGATTCAGCTAACTTAAAATATTCACTTTCAGTCCATCATTTTCAAGTGTCATCAGTTGTCTTTAGAGGAATGATTCACGTTCATTTACTTCCTTCTCCCTTTCAGAATCTCTCTGCCTCATTGACTAGCCGTCTCTTTTCAAATCTCTATCCTTTGTGTGAGTGCGTGTCTCTCTCCCCTGCTGTTATTTGTCTTTAATTTATTCACCATGGAACAACTTCAGACCCTTGTTTTCTATAATTTATACAATGCGCTATCTGCTGCCTTGAGTTATTTAATTCTGCGAAGCGCCCGAGACACTTTGTTATTGCGTATAGATTTACACACAGCCATAACACTGAGCTGGGAAGATTATTAGGAGCAGAGTTAGGGAGGGCAAATAAATAAATAAAAATGAGTACCTTAGAACAGAAACATGGTCATTGGAAGACATTTCCTTTTTCTGTTTTGCTACTTTCTCTTCTTGATCTGCCATTCTCACTTCTACTTCTCATCAACTACCTCCCACCAGCAGCTGTTAAAGGCAGGTCCACTGGCTGGAATTTCTTTTGTTTCAAATGCTACAAAAATCAGGCTCTCTGCTGGTGGATATGCTAGGTTTGTAAGCCTAAGAGCACTTGTGTCAAGGATTAGTGAGTGGACTGTGGACTGCTTGGAGGAAATGCTTGAAGGAATTGGAGTTGTCCAACAGTCTAAGCTTCTGCACGCTCTTGAAATTGCACAGGAATATAGGAAACTGCCTTACACTAAGTCCATTGAGCTCAGTATTGTCAATACTGAACAGAAGCATCTCTCTGGGCTTCCAGATGGGGCCTTTTCCAGAAGATGCCAGAGACTGAGAGCCCAATCCTGAGCTCATGCTGCTGGCATTCCACCAACAGTGGGTGTTGCAAACATGCCATAAATGTGCTCTGCAGGTTGGTGGTCACCCAGACCACTCAGTTGGGGTGGGAAAAAGGGGGGAGGGCAAGGAGAGGGTGACTTGCTGGGGGAGAAGTGGGATGGCAGGAGGGCAAGACTGATGGAGATCAGCTCTTCTGGATCCAGAACCTCCATGTCAGGCCTCATGGTACAACAAAAAGGCTCCTGATTGTGTGGCAACCAACAGTTGCTGCAGAACTGAGTAGCAGCATTACAGGGCTACTTTCCTTACCAGGGAAGAGGACAAAATTTGGACGGATCTTAGCTTCTCTGAACATGGAGCCTGATTTGATTCTTCTCAAAAATATATGTATAAGCAGTGTGATGCTTCCTATTCTGTTGCTGCTGTGGAATACAGTCATGGCCGAGAGGGATTAAATAAATTCATGGGAGATTGTAATGACCAATTACTGTTAGTTTAAGGTTTTAATTAAGGCATGCCTCTATCTGCTACTGTGTCTATAAATCTCAGAGTGTTAGGCGTAATTGTTATAGGATCATACATTTATAGAAGAATACTGTAATATGTTATTCTCTGACTCTTGGTAATTCAGTCCTCTTAGCCTTCTCCTGGCTAGAATTTCTCTCTGGAAAACTTCCTTTTTTACTTTTAAATTACTTAAGTTTTTTTGGTATGCATCTGAGTTGAATGATATGTTTTTAATAAAGTCCTATTCTTGCTGTAAATTTCCAGATAGCGAGATAGAAATTCTTAATCTGACCCTGAATGACTTAAGCCTCCAGTATTAGCTTTTGTTAAAAGAAATTCAGTTTGGCAAAACTACCTTGAGCTTAGAAAAGAGGAGGATACAGGACAATATGAAAGGATGTGTTTATTTCTGTTTTATTAACTGAGTAAGTACAGCCAAGTCCAAAAGACATATGGAGTCTGTGGGAAGAGAATCTGGTGTGTTTACAACCCACAACGACCCTTTAAGAGGTTTGACGATATTGTTTGCTAGCAGAACATTAATGCAGTGTTTGATGGTGGGTGTTAAAACTGAATTCATTAGCAGAGTTTTTTTAACTCTTCCACAAACTCCATAGAAGAGATTCTTTCAATTCCAGGAGTATTATTGTATGAATGATGCATTAAAGTCATCACAAAAAAGTTCCTTGTAAGTGGTCTCAAGAATTCACAGACAAGGGGTGAAAGTCCATGTTTTTGTTCAGAAATATAAAGCTTATTCATACATTATGTCTATTAAAGTGATAGGTGTTTTCAGGAACCAGGACAACCTTCCTGTTGACAGTGCTGGCCAAAAGTTCATTTTTTCAAGCTAGATAAAAATTCTCCTTTGTATGAAATTATTTCATATCTTCAAAGCCATCAATGTTCTACCTATTTTTGAATTATATGAATAAAACTGGAACAGCCAAGGACCTGTTGTATTCTGTTGTATTTACAAGGATATTCTGTGATCCAGGAGTTCAGTTTTAGTACGAGGAACTCGTCCTTACTAACATGAGTATGGTCCAAGTGTGATGCAGTCTTGGAAGTTTCTGACATACAATAGTATCATGCCGTTTGGTCATGAAATCAGCTGATTTAGAGGACTTTCATATGAGCTGATCAGCTACCTACAGTTGCATTGTGTGGATAGATGTTGGATGAGGTCATAGAGCAGGGCTGTATTAGGGGTATTGCAATCCAAAGCAGTGATCTGAAAGGTTTCAGGCCTACATAGTCTAGAATCCTAGCTGTTAGGCTTCTGTATTCATTTAGGCAAGGAGGAACATGCAGTGTGCCAAGTGGAGTTGAGGGGACTAGGGTATTTGATTCTGGATGATAATGTTCTGATCAAATGTATACTGGTCATACTGGTACACATTTGATACTGGTAATACTGGACACCTGAGTCTGGTTTTTTCCCATCCTGGTCATTTACATCCCCAATATAATGGGATAGCAAACTACATGTAATATATCCTAACCTTCTAATCCCAGCTCTAACCCTAACACCTTTGTATTTTAAAAAGTATCCATAAATACACAGCGAACAATTTCGTGCTGGTTTCATTCACATCACCAGTCGGACCCTTCCCAAGAGTCTAGGACTGTGTGATATAGCGGCATATAATTCATGCTGATCCCAGAAGAGTGACTTTCTGCACTTGGCAGAGTGATATTTTGTCAATGCCAATAGTTTTCAGGTGCCTGCCAAGGTCTTTGGGCACTGCACCCAGTGTGCCAATGACCACTGGAACCACCTGCACTGGCTTACACCAGATAAGCTGTAATTCGATTCTTAGGTCTTGGTAGCAGGAGATCTTTTCCAGTTGTTTCTCCTCAATTCTGCTGTCACCTGGTATGGCGATGTCAACAAGCCACACCTTACTGCTTTCTATGATGGTGATATCTGGAGTATTGTGTTCCAAGACCTTGTCCGACTGTATCCTGAAGTCCCACAGAAGCTTGACCTGCTCATTGCAACCACTTTTTCAGGCTTGTGGTCCCACCAGTTTTTTGCCACTGGCAGATGATACTTTTGGCATAGATTCCAGTGGATCATCTGGGCAACAGAGTTGAGCCTCAGTTTGTAGTCAGTCTGCGTGATCTTCTTGCAGCCACTTAGAATGTGGTCGATGGTTTCATCCAGTTCTTTGCAGAGCCGGCATTTTGGGTCATGGGCTGATTTTTCAATTCTGACCTTGATGGCATTTGTCCTGATTGCCTGTTCTTGGGCAGCAAGTATCAGGCCTTCCGTCTCCTTCTTCAGTGTTCCACTTGTGAGCCACAACCAGGTCTTATCCTGATCAACCTTTCCTTCGATCTTGGCAAGGAATTGGCCAATAATGATAATAATGATATGATCACTGAATTTATAACTTTGTAATAAATGAATATTTTATATTTACATATTGTATATTAATAATTAGATTAGTATTGTGCTTTCATGGTCTATTTCGTACAGTTGATCCCAGAACAGCGGCTTTCTGCAGTTGGCAGAGGGATATTTTGTCAATGCCAATAGTTATTATTATTATTATTATTATTATTATTATTATTATTATTATTATTATTATTATTATTATTATTACTACTACTACTACTACTACTACTACTACTACTACTACTACTACTATTACTATTATTACTATTACTATTATTAATAACAGTATTTATGTACTGCTTTTCAACAAAAAGTTCATAAAGCAATTTACAGAGAAAATCTTTGTTCCAGAAAAGCTCACAATCTTAAAAGATTGTTCCCAACCCCACCCCAACAAAAAACAAACAAACAAAAATCAGCAGATGCTGATTAGAAAAGACACTGGTGAGGAGAGCCAGTACTTTCCAGTTACTTTAATAAGAAAAGAGCACACACTTGAAAAAGTGCCTCTTACCCAGTCAGCAGGTGTATATTAATGTAAATACGACTCTCTATTGGACCACAAGTATCTAGAAGATAAAAAAGAATGGACTCAAATGTCTAATACTGAAATGCTTTTAACTGAGTCACATGCCCTCAACATGTTCCTAAGCTAGCATCACTTGGATGGTGCAAGTCCATCTATCTTGTGCCAGCCTAAGTGGACTTACACTGGCCCAGGTCTTTACTGGTTCAGCTAGGCTGAACTGTGTCTACTCAAAAGTAAGCCTCATTGTGTTCAATGGGTCTAACTCTCAGGAAAAAGTCTTTAGGATTGCTGCCTGAATTTGTTTACATGAACACCATTCATTTTCCCACTCATTCTTTCTTGATATTAATTCTAGCCATGAGTTTACCACCATTCTCCTTTTAAAACTTGGGGAGCATAGTAAATGGGTCTTTTCAGCATCTTAACCATGTTTCTTATTTCCTGTAATAAGGGCAAATTGGTATTTCCACACAGCAGGCAGAAACTAGGCAGCAATTTGTAGAAGGTTTAACTGCTAAACAACATTAAAACAAGGCAACTTAGCCATAATTAGTGTAATAATAATGTATAAAATGGTAGTAGATTCCATTATGTTAGATAATCCATTAGCCTGAAGGCTTGTGATTTGTACTCCCTAATTAAATGGCAGAGGGTCATTTTCCTATAGCTCTAATTCATACCATACTGGCATTCTGTATTCATTTTTATTTTAGTTAGTGTTTTGCTCAACAATTGGTTCACTTGAAAGTAGCCATTGAACCATTCTTCTTCTTCTTCTCTTCTTCTTCTTCTTTAGCATTTGTCCCATAAGGTGGTGTGGTCCACTATTCTGGATGGCTGTCACAATTTCTCCTAGTTGTGGGCTTGGTCTGGGTGCAGGCTGGTGGTTCTCATGTCACCATGCGATGTGTCAAACCTGCCCTGTTTTCGTCAACCCTTTGGTTGTTTGGCACTGACTTCCAACTGCAAGCCCTTCTGTGCTATTGTGTTGTTGTTGGCACACAGTAGGTGATTGTACCTCTGGAGGTGAGCTTCTCTCATTTTGTCAGTGATTGAAGCAATGCCATCTCACTGCCAGATGTCATCACTGTGGATGTGGTCAGAGTAATGCCACTGATCCACTGAAGATCTTTTGTCTCCATGGTAGTAAGGCAATGTTCAGTTTCCTTAATCTGTGGGCAGCTTTCAGCTGCAAATGGCTAGATTATCATCCAATAGATCTTTAATTTAACACTGTCATTGATCTTCTTGTCACAGAGGACACCAGTCGTTGTGCAGCACTTTGCCCAAGCTGCCTTTATTCGTGTGGTGGTCTCATGCTTCAGGCTATCATCAGCTGTGATTGTCAAGCTGAGGTACTAGAATGTCTCAGCACATAGTAGGTTGGCACCATTGACCCGGATTGTCCCAGAATCACTGTGATGTCATATACTCCATCTTCTTGATGTGAGATGGATGCCAAACATTGTGAGATGATTGCTCCAAGCTTGTACTTGCTGCTTGTTCTTACCTTTGACTATTAGCCCTGCTTATGGTTGAAGGCAATTGGTGCTGTATTTGAGACAATAAAAGTAAAGGTGTCCCCTGCAGATTGCCCTGCTAGTTATGACTAGGGAGCAGTGTTCATCCCTGATTCTAGTGCCATAGACACCTTTGTGGATATGTGGCCCGCATGTGTACAGAATGCTGTTACTTTTCCACAGAGGTGGTATGTATTTATCTACTTGCATATGCATGCTTTCAAACTGCTTGGTTGGCCCTGTCTTGCAATACTGTCTCAGGTCTCAAACTGCTGACCTGCCTATCTTCAGATTGGCAGGGACAATGTCTTAAACCACTAAGCCACTACAGCCATTTGAGACTATATTTGAGTGAGCACTTTTGGCTTTCTATTTTAATGCTAAACCACATAGGGGAAGGAAAGCAGAGTTTTTCTCCCTCAAAGAAGAATCAGGTTGTACATTGTTTTGCATGACACTGTTTCATATGGATTGTGCAGCCCACTGACCCCCACCCGTTTCCCTATCTGCTTTATAGTCTTCTCAGTTATAGACTCATAGACTTTTTAGATTTATCAGACTTGTGAAGCCAGTTTGTTGAACGGCTTTGAGGAATGGGAGAATGCACAGAGCATAATCTAAAGATTGCACTAGGCAGGCATAAAGGAACGAACATTCCCATACCTTGACGAGGCCTCAGTGACTGCTCCTCCATCCCAGGATGCAGTGCACCCCCCATTGGTACAGCTGCACCAGCCATAGAAAAATGGATAGGATTGGGTCCTTAGCATCAGTGAGCACATCCCAGCCATGATGGAAATCACACAAGCATGCCCCTAGTAGATGCAGTGGACCCATATGCATGTTGGTTCATGAACCTGTTCTCTCTGTTATTTAAAGGACATCATAAAAAATGCTGCACTTTTATCCATAAAATTCTGAGATTAGTAATGAGAACTGAAGGTACAATCATAACCAATTTAGGGCAGCTCAATTCACCTGTCTCCTATTGGTGATATGGGGAGGCCAGTGCATGTCTGTGCACTGGGCTAATCTGTCCCCAAGGAGTGGCACAAAAGTGCCTTACATTACAGTACTTTTTTGAGACACCCAGGCCAACACAGAAGTTGTGCTGGGATTTATGCTGGCCTAACTGGGGATTAGGATTGCAGTTGGTATCTTGTAAAATTATTTATAGAAAGCTGAAATAAAGATAAGCTATGTTATACTCAGCTGTGGGTAAGAAAACCTAGAAAGTCTGCTCCTTTCCTGCAATGCAGCATGTGGAAATGTTCAGTTCTGGAGGAGTGCAGTGCTGCACCAATTCCACACCGTCTTCAAACATTTAGCTTTTAGTGGCTGTTCCACTCATGCTTGCACATGTAAACAAGATCCATCTGGAACCCCTGGGCCACAAATTATGCAGGAGGAGAGGGACTTGAACTAGAAAAGCAGCAAGAAAGACAAAGGTTGAGGAGTCCATCCTCTGACATTTCTTCAGCAAAAATAAAACCTTCTCAAACTTGCTTTTCAGAAAAAAGTTAGCTTTGTAGCATTTCATGTATGCAAGTGCATGTCAGTTTGTAGCCCCAGGGGCAGCTTTTAGACGTATCTCTCCCTCCCCTCAGGACTGAAGGAACTGTTCCATCTCTGAACCAGTCAAAGGGCAAGGACTGAAGATGAAGAACAAAGATTTTTTCACATCTATTGGCTAAATCTGACCATTTTTGATACAATAACCAAAGTGTGAGCAGGATTCTACCTTGTGTGGAATTCTGTGGCAGCCTATTTAAAACAAATGTCTTGGAAATACATAAATATTTGCAACATCTAACCGAAAAGTATTTATTCAAAAATAGTTCCCATTGTGTGCGCCAACATTTATGCAGAACAAGATTAATCCATCAGTGCAGATATTTTGATATTGCTAATCTCTCTGTGTTACAGCTTATCAAAGCTGTCAGAGAAGATGGTTACACAAAATAAACAGTGATCAATATTTTGATGACAAAAAGATACAAAATAGTTAGTTAACTGTGTTCAAAAAAGCAGTTCCCATTTGCAGATTATGAAGTTGTGAGTGTGTTCTTTTCTACCTTTTTGGTTAAAGTGATTGTAAATTAGAAATTTATGTGCTTCATACTGTTCATTATACAACCAAACAACCAAAGGATAGACCAAGACAGCACTGGCTTGACACATTGCATGCCAACATAAGTACCACTTGCCTCTACCCAGACTAAGCCCACAACTGGAAGAAATTGTGACAGAGATCCATAATAGTAGACCACACCACCTTATAGGACAAATGCTGAAGAATAAGAATTAGAAGAAGAAAAAGAAGAATTACTGTAATTACAGTTTCTGAACATGGAATCTAAGAGGTATCCTCTGTGCCACCAGCAAGCCCTGCCTGAAAGCAGGAATTTAATGACTTTACCAACTTTATCAGTGAGTAAATTTTGTGATGCAGGTTTACTCAGAAATAAGTCTTCAGTGGGGCTCATTCATAGGGCTAAGTGATTGCATGTAGGGCCCCATTGCAAAATATAAAAACAGGCCAGCTTCTACCTTTCAGTTGCTACAATATTGTTAGCCCAATTTGAAGTGCTCATTATGTTGGCAAAATGTGGTTTCTGACTGTCACAAATATAACAACATAGCCTGATTACCTCTGGAAGCAATGCATGATCAAATTTGCATGGCAACAGATCCACCACCTCACCTGACCATGCAGAGACCAGGAGAAAGGCATGGAGGGGATAGAATAAATGGGTAGGCTGAATATGAAGGAGAGGAGGGACACTTAGTTCCATGAAAGACATGGGTTTTGCAACAGTGGTGCCCATCAAATCCTAATCCCCTTCCAGGGCCTGATCCACCTTCACAGATCTACATAGAGTTGTCCCACTGATATTGTTGGCTCAGGTTCAAGTTGATGCCATGGGCCAGCAGCAGCTTACCGGGGAGCAGAACAAATGTTCCCTTACCTCAAGGAAGCTTCCTGAGGCTGAAATTCCCCTTCAGGACTCAATGGACACTTTACATGGAGTTATGTAGGATTGCGTTATGTAGGACTGGGTTGTGTGTTTTTGTGATATGTTATATAAGATAATTCTTTTCCTTTTTTAGAGAGAAAACACTTTGGTTTTTTTTGTTTGATATGTAGTGCATCAAATATGTGTGAAACTTTAATGAGTTAAGCAGAGTGATCCAAACCTACATCTCTCCTCCTGAAAACATTTGTTTTAACTCCTACGCTATCTCATTTTCTTTTTCTAACCTGAGAATTCTGCAGGCTGCCTGAAATTGCTTGATGTTTCATATTGACTGCCAAATAATATTTTGGATATGGGAGCCCCTTCTCTATCTTTTTATAACCTGCTTCAAAAAAAGTTGCTCTTTCTGTTCTCATTCTCCATATGTTTCTTAAGAGACTGGGTATTAGAATGCTTGTAGTGTGATAGAAATATAGACATGCCCAAACGGGTTGGATTCTAAATATATTTTGAATGAAAAACATCATTTTCTTAGCATTATTCCCACTCCTGGCAGAGTCCTCTTTTAGATGATGGATGCAATATGGGAAATATGGCTGGCCTGTCGCAGGGACCACTTGCCAGGATGTTGCAGCACCTAAGTCTCGAACTGCTGACCTATCAATCTTCAAATCAACAGGCACAGTGCCTTTAACAGAGCCAAAAGGAGTCCCTTTGAATCAAAGTCATATAAAAATATGGCAGAAGATGTACAACAAAACTGCACTCAGAAATCACCATGATCATACTTTCAGGTTGGGGTGTCTTTTAGGGTTGCCATAGGTCCTGAAAAACAATCACAATTTCTGGGGATTGTGTTCACATTCTGGCAAATGGGACAGAGGGTCCTATCCCGGTTTTGTGGAAGATAATTACGGCAACCCTACGCTCTTTCAGTTTCATCTTAGGATGCTAAACACCAAACTGTCAGTCAAGAAAATATAATGTTAAAAGAAACATGTATTGATAGTTAACAGTTGTGAAAAACATAAAATAAAAAAATTGGAAATTTGTCAAATAACAAGTTGATTTTACAAAAAGCAAATTAGCATTCTTTGCTAATTCTGTGTTAGAAATATAATCAAAATGATATATTTGAAATGATTTTTTTTTAAATGGTGTATGGCAAATACATGGACTTAAAGTAAATCAAATGTTAATGTCCAGTACACTCAGCCATCCAAGGGCAGGGTGGTCTACATTGAAAAAATCAGACATTGGGCTGGTATAAGTTCTTGATCGACACTGAATATGATGAATATTTTGTTGAGGAGCACCACAGTCACACTGAGAGGTTGACCCCACTACAAGACCCCACTGAAACAATCCTGGCATGTTGAAGGAATGTTCAGCATGGCCTAGAATAATGCAGTTAGGCTGTATCCAGAGCCAGTTTCCAGGGCAGACATGCCCCCTCACAGCTCCTCAGAGTTAGGCCAGCTAAGAAGCAGGAATAAATCTGAGTAGACCCATAGATGTCCATGATAAGTCAAAGTTAAATTGGAAAAGATGCCAAACAATTTTGAGGCAACCCCTGCCTCTCATCCTCAGGATACAGCACAACTACACCAGCCCAGTGAGCATGCTGCCCTTCTGCTGCTATCTCTTCAGCAGCAGTTAGGATAGCCAGAGGCCTTCTAGCCCTGTGAATTTGGCCTAAGTGTCATCCTAGAGGCCTCCTAGACCTGTGGATTTGATCTAACTTTCATCTCAGGATGTGGCCTACTTAGGCCATCTTAACTGGGCCATTTTTCTAGCCTGAAGTCAGTACGGCATGCCTATCTGCCAGCTATGCCTGTCCTATGATAGTGTAGCTAGGTAGAATGGTCTTGGATGGGCAACACTGGCCCACCAATCAATGGCCAATCAGAGAAGAAGGAAAAAAATTCCTACCTGGTCCCCAAAGCTAATCTCAGACTATCCTCATAAGTGGGTAGGAGGGGGTCAAAGCTCTTCCCAACATGAGAATCCCAGCAGAACTAGGTGGCTAACCCTACAATCCAGAGTAACTACGGGAGCACGTAAGAGACATTACGTGTACCTAGTACCTACGTCTACCTAGTGAAAACCTATGGGAAATTCATATTGCAATCCAGAGCAAATTGTTCTTACACCGGAGCAAAGACTCCACGTAGTTACTCTGGATTGAGCCCTAAGCCTCACCCTTAGCCAACACAAGCTCAATAGGTTTTGAGCATCTCCAGCTTGACTCATGCTGGGTGAGACACAGCAAAGGATGCCCCAGCCTCCTGATTCTTGGCAGAGAGTGGCAAATCCAAATGAAGCTTGGATAGAACTTGAAGATCAGATGAATACAAGTAACCATAACTTGAAACCATGTAAAAATGATCATTCATGAAGAAGAGAAAGTAAACCAGAAAACCAGACAAGGTCATACAGTCTGTTCCAGTCTGAGTGTTACCTCTACCAAGACCATGTTGAGAGCCAGGTAATGCAGCAATTAAGCAGGCTAGATTTGACAGGATATAAATGCTTGAAGAGAAACCAGGATCCGTCACCATCTCACAACCAACTGGTCTCACAGAAATAAATTGATAAATGAGAGAGGGATGATAAATGGGAGAGGGATGGTCACACTTGCTAGCTTGAGGCAGGGTGGGATAAGATGATAGTCAATCAAAGGGCAGGTCTGCTGTCACAACCTTAGTTATCATTGTGTTCCCCCATCCTTCTCTTATCAGATATTCATGTTAAGTTAACCTAGATAGCTTATGTGAAAAGGACTTATAAAAGTCAAAAAGTGTTAGCTTACAATTACATTCAATTACGTATTCCAAGGATTTAACACAGGTACTGAAGTAGTGAATGGGATTTGTAATTAATGGTAATTTAAATTATGAGACCTGGAGTGGCATAGTATCTAAGGTTGAAATCATAGCCACACTTACTGTACATGGAACGTTCTTCTGAACAGACATGCAAAAGATTGTGTTTTATAAGACTGAACTGCAAATTAAGACTTCCCATGTTTAACTCTCACCAGCCACAGTACAATCAATCAATCAATCAATCTATGATATTTATATACTGCTTTTCAGAAAAGTTCACAAAGTGGTTTACAAGAAAATGAAAAAGAATGGCTAATGAGTCCCTGTCCCAAAAGGGCTCACAATCTAAAATGCAAAAGAACACCAACATTGTGGGGTGAGATGAGCCAGTTACTCTCCCCCTGCTAAATAAGTGAGGAACTAAAAGACCCACTTGAAAAAGTGCCTCTTGCCTAGTTAGCAGGAGCAATGGATTAAAATGCTTATAGAGTTGCTGAAAGGCAGCATCAGGATTAAATGTATGAAAGGCTATGCACCTCTAGAAGATATGACACAATTTTAAGTCATAGTTCAATTTTGTCATAGTTCAATGTACATTTTTAAGTTTTCATGTGTATTTCATGATCATTCATGGCATTTCATTTCATGATGCCAAAAATCTTTAAAATGACATGAAATTTTAAAATGAGAGCTCCAAAATTATGGATATCTTTATACCAGCAGACAAAATACACAAATAGCACCATTCAAACCAGATGGTACACCAGCGCAGTGATACCTGAGCCATTTAAGGGTACTGCACACACATTCTAAGAATTTTACAACATCGAAATTAAGCAGCAACAGCAAGGAAGCCAGCACTGCCCCATAAACACTTCATGTGGAAGATCTGCTGCCAGTGGAAGTAAGAGAAGTGGGAGGATGAAATGGATGCAAAGAGGGGATTATCTAGGTAGGAGGAGGGAAGAATAGTGAAGATCAGGCCCAGGAGGGCCTTGGAGTCAGCAAATATGCATCTGCCATAACCTATCCTCCTTACTTGGCCTGAATGCTCTACATGGGACTGCTCAGACGTGTGCCACCTAAATAGCAGGATGAGATCCATGTAGCCCCATTTGGCAGGCTGGGACAATAATTTGGTTAAGTGGAAAATATCTCCTTACTTCAAGTATACATCTAGCCTGCTGCTGAGTTGTGCTAGATACAAGGGAGACCATGCAGCCCTATGCATGAACACATCTTAAACTGAGCTGCTAATGAATTGGATCTGAAATCCGGAATCCTATTTTCTGCTTTGCTCTCTGTTTTAAGATATGCCTTTCTATTTTAGTGGCAATAAGGCCAATTTGTTTTAGCAAATGGAAACCATGCATAGCCTTTGAGAATGCTCTTTTTTGGAGCCTGAAAAGGTGGAATGAAACCAAAGTGAGGAACCATACCTGCTGTGCTTTCTTGGAAGCTAACAGAAAATCAGAAAAGTTGGATAGAAAAATAACTTGCATTAGCCATTTAAAGTCTTGGCTAAGAAGAACACTTCCAGGATGATTAGAACCTAAAAGAAAAGGACACTTTGAAGTCATTGACAGGTCAAGGCAGAGAATGAAAGGAAGGCCATGTTCCTTCAGGAATATAAATGAGCATGTCCTTCTAGGAGCTAATCATATAGCAAGGAAAAGCTTCTTTCCATCCATTTAAACTCATTCTTCAAATGACACCTTAATTAGCATTACTTTTCCTTTTCTTAGCAAGAAGTAAAACCCATTTTTTGCATAAATTAAACTGCACTTTAGCTTTCAGCATGATTGTTCCTTGGATGCTGATTCATAATGGGGTTTGTACTTCCTTCTCCTAACGAAGGTGTCTGCAAAACAAATTCTACTTCAGTGACATGAAAAAGCAAGTCTCATGGGCTCTTGCTATCTTTTCCTGTTGATCTAGCTTTGTCCAGATTTAAAGAGTTCTCTGGAAGGCTAAATTCATAGATTTTGAACATGTGGAAAGTAATTCCATTTTCTGTTTACTTTTTTGAGAACAGAATTGACAAAATGGAGACAATCTAAAACCATTGACAGGTCCTAAGACTATTTCAGACATGAAAACAGCCCAGCTTGGCAAACACAAGAGAAGAGATATTGCTGGAAAGAGAGGGTGAAATGTTGTTACTCCAGCAGGTACCTCAAAATTACCTCACTCAATTTATCACCTGATTTACAAGCAGTATGTGGGGAGGGTATTTTGGTGATTTTTGAAGGTGTAAATTATTCTAAAGACTGTGGGAAGAGGAGATTTACCTCTGTTTGTGTGAATCAGCAACAGGTGGCACTATCGGAGGCCTTTTCAATGGCAGCTCATTCCAGGTTATCATGGGGACAGCAGTTCAAACCCACTGAGGAGCTCATTTTCTTCAGAATATATACATCCTCTTTCCATTTGGTTGCATTTTGTGACCCATCGATGTCCTTTAAGTTGAGCTATGAAATTAGGCCTCAGTACCCTATTAGTAGGGACCAGGAAAAGGTGAGGTTATTTTTCCTGAAAAAAGGATATCACTGCTTTGTAAGAAAAAATTACCTTGCCTTTTGCAGGTCCCCCTACCTATTAGGTATTGAATACACTATTAGGTATGAAATTAGGTTTCAATATCTATCAGCCCAATCCAGAGCAACTAATCTGTCCACATAAGAGCCCTTAGGTTGCCCTATCTAACACTAGGTTGGAGCAACTGCAAGATGCTCCAGCCCAGTTACTCTGAAGGAGGCTTAGGGCAGAGCAAGGCAAGATAGGGTGCCCTAAGAGAGGTGGACCTGCTCTGCCCTAACTGGGGCAGCCTAAGCAGCTCAGGAGAGGCAAGTTGAGGGCATGTTTAGCATTGCCTAGGGCAGAGCAGTTATTCTGTATCCAAAGCCTGTTTCCAAGGCAGAAATGCCCTCTTCCAGCCCTCAGAGTTATACCACCTCAGGAGCAGGTATAGTAATGAGTAGACCCATAGGGGTCCATGATAGGGCCCAAGTAAGAATGGAAGTGCTGACCAAAAATCTGAGTTCTTGGCCAGCCTAGCTGCAACCCCTTCCTCTCAACCTCAGGATATGGAACAAACTACGGCTGCCCACAAACCTCAGGATACAGCAGGCCACTCCAAGAAGCCCCTTGTATTCACTGTAGAATGTACTGGCATCTCATCAGGGACTCCTTATAAGGCAGGCACCCAGTGGCGTCACTAGACTGGTGCGGCTGGTGTGGGCTGCATTGGGGATGCGCTCCGTATGGGGTGATGTGGCGGAGGAGTTTGACTGTCCTTTGGCAGGCTGGGCGTCAGCACCCCCATTCAGGCCTGCTCCAAGGCGGCAAATCAGCCAGAAGCTGACACTTGTCTGAGGAGCTGGCCTGAACGGCCATCTGAGATGCACTGCGCAGAAACACACTGAGCATGCCAAACAGCTTCAGAGGAGACTTCCTTAGAGCAGAGAAAGTCCGCGCCTCTGCACAGCCATTCGGCCTCACTCAGGAGGCGGAGTGGCAGCCGAATGGCTTCAGAAAGAGTACTGCACAGGCACCAACTCTGACGCCTGTACAGTCTCCCCCAAAGCCAAAAGGCTTCAGAAAAGTACTGCGCAGGTGTCAGAGATGGTGACTGTGACTGTGCAGTCCAGGTGGGGGGGGCACGCATCCCAGGGATAACGCACAGACTTCCGCACCAGGTGATGTGCAGAGTCATGTCACCACTGTAGGCACCACAGCTGTTCCTTGTTCAGTGTGATCTGAGGGATGTCTCCTCAGGAGCAAGTCTTCCCCTTGTGTCAATTACTTACCATGCTCTGGAGCAGTTAGGGCAGCCCAGGCTTCCTGACTCTCTGGATTCAGCATAACTTTCTGCTCTGGATACAGAATAGTTAGGAGAGTGCAGTTAGGTCAGAGCAGGCTGAATTTGCTCTGGATTGCACCCTAAGTCTTTTACCCTATCTAAAGAACAATGTGGGCTCTGAATTATGTTGATTCATGCCTTCTCCATTAGTAATCTCCCAGTCCCTTTTTGAATCTGCATCTGGAATGCTTGTTTCTTTACTGTTTATATTTGGCCATATGTTTATGGGGATGCACTGGGATTACTGCTATGAATGAATTTGCATATGGTTTGATTTTTGGAGCACAAGGTATAATTTGGGAGGCAAGAGGCATAGGGCACAATCCAGATTAAGTGCAGTCAGGAGAGCCATAGCTATGCTGTCCCAACTATTCTGTATCTAGAGCACAGAGTTATGCTGCTTCCAGAGAAGCAGGAACCTAGGGCTTCCTGTAGCTGCTCCAGAGCAATGATCAGCACAAGGATGCTCCTCCAGGCATGCTCAGTAGACACCCAGTAAGTAGCACCTAGGCTGGAGTTGCTCACAAGGTGACCATCCCTCACATCACCCAGAACCACAAACACCTGCACTACCCCCACCCTCCTGCTCACATGGGCAATCAGCTGTCAAGCTGTCAGGGAGCCCGGAGTGGCTCCTCAGCATGATAGAGGCTCCTCAGCATGATAGAGGCAAGGCTGACAGAAGCTGGCAGGGGGAGGGGGCCTCACTTTGCCAAAAATATGGAGGAAAGAGATCCTGCAGCAGCCACTTGAAGCAGGTCAACATTTTGCCCCTACGAACCCCAAAAATGTCATCTGCCCTATTTTATGTTGGGTACAAGTTTTTTTTTAAAAAAATAAGGACCTGCATTTTCTTTCTGCACCAGAAACCGTCTTTATTATATGTACTATATTTCAGTGTAGTACACTTCAATAATTTGAGTCTGCATGTTTTGTTTACCTCATGCATTTCAAATCTTAGCTTTTCTCAGGTTTGAGGTGGAGGTCAAAAAGAATTACGTTCCACAAAGCACTATTGGAATAGCGTCTTTCTGTTGACTTTCTGGCTTAGCTCTATCAAAATGGAGAGAGGAAGCAAATTGTAACTAGGAATGTGTATTGAGTGTGATACAAGCAAGAATGACAGTGACAATAAACTAGGTTATTTTTCTTGTCCTTTAGCTGTGCATAATACAATTTGATAATGTCATGCTTGATGGATAGTCACATGCAGGTAGAAAGCCCTCACTGGGGCCTAAATAACTCTTCTCAAGATAGAGGAAACACCTTCCATTATGTTTACAGGCGCATAGGGCAGAAACTTTTGTAGAAAATAACTTATTAAGGCTATTCCTATGTGGTGACGTATGATGAAGACAGACATACCATAAAATGAGCATTCATATAATACAATCCTGACTTGGAGCAAGCCATTCTTTGGCGTTGGTCATGATTAGCAAGGCAACCTGTGGGGGACAGCTTTACCTTTACAGGAACTCAGTGGCCTTGCTTTAAGACACAATGAGATCTGATACAGGGTTGAGAATATTTTTAATGACAATTTTTTTGCCACTTTCTTGTAAGTAAAGTTTTTTTTAAAAGGAGACTCCCACTTTAGAGCCTCTGTGTGAAATTTTCTGTGAAGTTGTCAAGGTCCAGTTTTACCCTCTGATGAAATGATAGGAGAAACTTTGCTTGTATTGAATTTTAGCTATAAAGAAGGGAAAGGATGAATGGGAGTTGGGGACATGACCAATGGATCCTTATCTGAAAAGCTTTATAGGAACCTAGCCCCAGTAGATACTGGGAACTGATGATTCAGAATGATCTCTAGGTTCATGTGAACAATTTGGTTCAAAAAAACTGTGTTTCAAGCTTTTTGCAAACTAATCAAGAACAGCAAAAAGAAAAAGAAAACCTCTCCAACCCTTCAATATCCATTTGAGCAGAAGCAATTTTAAAATGCTGGTAATGACCTCAGGTTCCTTCATATATGGGATTGATTCAATATGTTAATGACTTGGAGATAAAAGCTTCTGTAGCCTATCAATAATGCATCAAGTTATTCAATCCCTCATGTCAGGGTGGTCTTCCATCTCTCATTTTCTCCATGTTTTTGGGAGCTCTCAGTCAGATAAATTTCAACATATGCAATTTACTCAAGGATTTTTAATATAAATATTCCATGGAATGTTTGGTCCAAGGAGTTCTGACTAAACAGCTTCATTATTTATAATTCCTCCAACGCTTTTTAGGTTGCTCACTGCTTTTCCATTTTTACCTCGTTTATCCCAAAACCAACAAACATTTTATATGCTTTCACATTCTGGGAGAGAATGTGAATTGCTTAAAACAATCCCAGTGCCCAATATAGGGCTTAAGACAATCCAAATGAATCCAATGGCAGGTTGGGGACTTGAATTTTCTCCCACATTTGAAGCACGCATAAGACGTTGGTCTATATAACCCTGCCTTCATTGACAAATGATGGAAGCAATTAATTTGTTAGGGTTTGTTCTTCTAAAGATTCTTCCTAATTGATGTTAGTGCAATCAAAACTTACAGCTTAATGGTTCTAATTTCTCACACAGCTCAAGGCTGATTTCTGGTGTGAATGTCTGAAACATTTGCAGTTCTTGCACAATCACGATACAATGCTAAAGAGAATGCTTGAAGGCCTGAAATAGCGTTCATCATCCATTCATTTGCCCATTCAAGTTGCTAATTTTCTCGGTGTTTATCTTTGCAACTATATGAGAAAGAAGACAAGGTTTGTCTTCTTTAAGGAGAATGGATTCGGTGCTAGTCCTGAGTTGCATGTATTGTACTAAACATGATGAACATGCTACCAGAACTTTCATAATGAACATGCTACCAGAACTTTCATAATGAACATGCTACCAGAACTTTCAGTAGCTACTCTGCCATCCAAAACACACACATGAAGAGGCCATACATACTCTTGATACTTGGTCTGGGAACAGAACCTAAACAGCGGAACTAAAACAGTAACATATGTACATCCATGTCACCACACAGAAACGTTGGTCTAGTAATTCTGTAGGCAGAGCCAGGGGTTGGAGAATCCTGTAGTTGGGAGAAATTCAAACAGCAGTGGTGAAAAAATACAGATACTTTGAGGAGCACTTTGTTTAGGGGTTACCATGTCATGTGGAGAGACAGGAGAACTAAAAGGCTTATTTCCAGTTGGTGGTAGTGAAGGAAAACCACATGAGATACTAGGAGAAGTGACGTAGATGTTATTTATTTCTTTGTACTTTTCTGTAGAGGCATTACTAGGGTGGAGTCTGAGGGGCACCACCCCTGGGTTCTATGGCAAGGGAGACACATGACTGCACCTCACACTGCTTCAGGTTTGGAAGAGATGCTGGCAGCTTTACACATGTTTCTTTTCCTTCACAGGAGAAGGAACAGAGAAGAGGATGAAACTGCCTCATCCTCTGCTTCAGTTTTGGAAGAGGTGCTGGAACTGTCTGCCTTGTATTGCAAGCAGTGCAAGGCAATCATTTCTGGATTCTCTCCATAGCTGGAGGCTCTGATGGCGTCCTTCTCCTTCAGAGGGGAGACTCCACAGAATAATACCATTCCCAAGCACTTCCTTCTCCAGGAAGAATCTGGAGGTGATTACATAACATCACCTGACACCATGATGCTGCTTACCTGAGCGCAAGGCAATGCATTACCTCTCTGCATTTCTGTCCAGACTTTGTTCTTTCATGGCATTCAGGACAGCATATATGTGGATTCCTAGGGGGGTACTAATTAGTTCCAAACCACTTCTCTTGATTAAGATTGCTGTATCATATTCCCACAGACCAGTGATTTCCAACCACTATGCTGTGGTTCGGTGGCCTGTTGCAAAAAGTCTTCAGATTTGTTGTGGGAGTTTGGGGGAAACTTCATGTATTAGTTGGGCCATTGGGAGATGTGTGTACAGTGTGCCTTCAAAGTTGCCTTAACCATTGTAGTGTCTTGTCCAGTGATGGGATTCAAATATATTAACCACCGGTTCTAGGGCCAACTGGCAGCCACTTTTAAATGGCTATTTTTAAACTTTATAAGTCCTATCTCTCATTAACAACCAGTTCTACAGAGTAGGTGTGAACCTGCTGGAGCCCATCAATGGTCTTGTCACTATGAGATGAAAAAGAGGAAAATAGCTGCCCTGCATGTCCTCCAACTCATATAGTTCTCTTCTAAAAGTAAACTTCTTGGAGGAGAAGGCTGCTCTAGTTAAAATTGTGTTTGTAGGGAAAGAGGATGGGAAAGGAAGGTGTGATCAAGTCTGATCAAGATTTGATGAAGGGGGAAAAAGAAGCAAATGCTCCCATCCCCTCCAATAGCTCCTATCCATTACCCAAGAGGAAGTTAATATCGAACAATCCCTCTGAAAAGGTGGTAGTCTCTGATTTTATCCTTGACTTCCTTTCCACTTGCTTTTTCCATTACTTGTATATCTTTGAATGGTAGCAAAATACAGGGAGAATTGCAACCATTATTAATTTTGTAAATGTTCTGTCTGAAATCCATACAAGATCATTACTAGTAAAATACACCAATATTTGTTTGTTAGACATTATGATACATTTGTATATCTTTCCCCTCCAGACAGTCCCTAAATCATTTCTGCTAAATCTTCCAATACCTGTGGAATGTATTTTGTATACCTTTTTGTCTGGAAAATAATAACGGTGGAAAGGAATAGAAAAAAATAGAAACGGTGGAAGTCATCACAGTTTATTGGCTTCTGCTGTTCTGCAAAACTGCAGAGCTAATATTCTCGTGTTATCTGTCTGTGGCAGATTTACAATATTGCAAGATTAATTATATTAGCTGAATTTCACAACTCAGTGCATTTGAATTAACACTGCAGGAATGCAATCATTTATCAACAGAAAACCTGGGGACATTTTCTTTCCCTGCTTGTGGTATTTAGGAACTTTTGATATTGAGGTTGCATATAAACTGACATGTGGTTCCCCAGGCTCCCTTTTGTATGCATAAACTCTTTGTTGGGTTTGTTGGTTTTTGGGGGGCGATGGTGGCGGCAGCAAAGGTACTATCCCTGAATGCAATTTAGAATACAAATAGTGGGACCACCTTCTCCCACTTTAACATACAATTTCATCATTGCCATGGGTTGATCTGGATGAACCCAATTCAGAAATTTCAAAGTTATAAGGTGTTATATAGTACAGTAATCCATTCTCAGATTCATAAAGGCTATCCCTACAATCCAGAGTAACTGGGAGCACGTAAGAGATTTTACATGCACCCGTAGTTACTGCACCACTTAATGAAAACCTATGGGAAATTCATATTGCAATCCAGAGCAAATTGTTCTTACACCAGAGCAAGGACTCCCCATAGTTACTCAGGATTGCACCCTTCGAGACAATTCTGAGTTGACATGTATGAGAGGTGGTACCGTTATGTCTGCCTTTTCTCCTTGTTATTTTTTTGAACTATATAGAGACCTCTAGTGATGTGCTGTGATTGTACTTTCCCACAATGTTATATTAAGCAAAGTTCCTTAGAGTCCAAGAGAATTAAGGTTATCTATATATAGGCTGACAACATGACCAGAAATTCCCAGACAGAACCAGAAATGAGGCTCTAAAACTTGAAGTCCAGAAAAAGGATCTCATTGTCAGGAAATTTGGGGCAATTCCAGCCATTTCCTGAGATTTTAAGTCTTTTAGGGCTGCTGCAAGGCTTCCTGAGCCACTGAGGCTGCTGGTCAAAGGAGTAGGAGAGAGGGAGGGAGGGAAGGGAATTGTAGCTTCCCCTCTCCTCCCCATGCTAAAGCATCAGTGGAAGAACTACATCTCCAAGCATACATGGCACCAGGTTTTGCTGCATGCTTTCCAGGGGCCGGAGAAGCTCCAGCTGCTGAAAGGCTGGCTGGGAAAATGGCAGCTCCAGTTCCTGCAGACTTGCCAGAGAAACTCTGCTTGCTCTAGCTAAGTTTGCTGCAAAGGAAGGAAGGAGGGAGCTCAGCTGAGGCTGCCGGAGAGCAGAGCAGAGTGGAGGAAGGAAGGAGCCTTGGAAGCCGTACAAGTGGAGCTGCTCAGAAACTTTGTAGTGACAAAGGGGGAAGAAGAATTTGGAGACAAAGGAGGAAGAAGAATTAATTTTTTTAAAATCAGGGTTGCCAACTGACCCAATAAACCCCAGCCTCCCCTGCTCCTATGCCTTTCTAGAGGGATCCACAAATATTTACTTTGCACAAAAAGGCATGGATCTATCTCCCCAGCACCCCTGGATATATCTCCCCAGCCCCTCTCCCCAGATCTGTCTCCCCAGCCCCCATGGATCTATCTCCCTAGCCCTGGTTCTGGTGCTGGAAACTGCTTTGCTTGTGGAGGAACTTGGGGATCTTGATTAGAATCATGTCTGCATTAAGTCTTGCAAAGAGGTTTTCAGTTTTCAATTAAAAAAGTAATATAATGTTGAAACTAAATACAGGAAAGCAATACGAGTGTTTTTAGCTATATTTTAAGATGTCCTACATTTGTCCTACATTTTTGGGGTGTCCTACAATTTTTTTTTAACCAGGTAGGAATTTTAGGGGACAGGAATTTTGGTGAAATGGAGGAAATTTGGGGTCTGGCAACAAAATTTTTGATTCCAGATAGCACATAGGTACTTTGGCTATGCCACTAGCAGAACAAATGGTTGGTGAACTGCTGAGGAGGAGGAGGCAGGTTTTTCCCCAATTTTCTTTTTAAAAATACCTGGGGATGACAGCACTTCTGGTTGTGACATCACTTCTGGGGCAACATTTTGAACTTTGCACCGGGCTACCTGAACCTTAGCTATGCCACTGGTTAAACATGCTCTGGCTTTTTGAAATAAAGATAACTTCATAGGGAATAGTAGAGCAGCTTAACAAAAAATGGAATACATGTTTTCCCTGGTGATTTTTGCATGGCTGAAGGAAATGAACTGGAAGCATTTCTCCTTGGGTGGTTTGTCTCAAACAAACAGCAGTGATAATAAAGGATTTGGAATCCTTTATTTTCCAGCAGTTTGCTTCAGAAGCATGTGGAACAGCCCTTGGCCCAGTCATAGTATTGGAAACATCAGGTGCCTTGCCATATTCTTATTTGTTCACCTTCATGCAAGTGCACATGTTTGGACCAAGATCCTGGAACCAGAGCAATAACTACTGTAGAGTGGAGTCTGATGGGTATTTGTCCTGGGTGCTATGTCAAGTAGGATATATGACTGCCCTAGGCCTTGCCCAAATTACAGAGAGGTTGCTGACAGTTTTGTGTACCCCATTCCTTCTTCTTTGTTAGCTGGGAACCTCCAGAAGATAAGGAACAGGGTACATAGAGGCACCAGTGCCTCCTCCTCTTGAGAGAAGCCAAAAGTGACTGCCTTGCTGCCAGAACAAGGGAATCATTTCAGGGTTCTCCCTGGAGAATTCATATTGGGACCTTATGGGAAATTCATATTGGAAATGGGAAATTCATATTGGAATCCAGAGTAAGTTGTTCTTACACCAGAGCAAGGACTCCCCGTAGTTACTCTGGATTGTGCCCTATGTTAAATAGCATGGGGAAACAGAGTTGAAACTGATTGAGAAAAGTTGTATCATGGTTTTTTTCAATTGTTGGGGGTGTGGGTGGCGCAAGTGGTTAAGACACTGTGCCTGTTAACCAGCAAGCCAGGGTTTGAGACCCAGGTCAGTCCCCACAAGACAGGGTGAGCTCCTGTCTTTAGCCCAGCTCTGTGACGCAGCTGGAACCAATCATATCGGCTCTGCCATTCCATTGGACTATTTCAGTGGTGTGGAGAGGGGGGATTTGCTGCTTGGGTAACAGCCTATCCTCCATATCAATCTAACCCAGACCTTTGTGCTTCGCATGCAGTGTATGCAGCGCCGAGCACGATACCATAGTCTCTCAAGACTGACGGATTTTTCAGTCCTGCTGGTGTTTCAATTGATAGATTGATCAATCAGTCATTCAATCAATCAATCAATCAATCAATCAATCAATCAATCAATCAATCAATCAATCAATCAATTGCTTTTCAACAAAAAATTAATAAATCAGTTTACAGAGAAAATGAAATCACTAATGGCTATTGGCTTCCTGTCCCAAAAGTTAAAAAAATAAAATTTTTGTTTTATTTGTCTCTTAAAAATCTGTCCAACCTTTTCTCTTGGAAGATAGCATATTATCTCTTTAAAGAACTCTTACTTAGCAATCAGAAAATTGGAAGTTAAACTAAAGAAACATTTTCTAACAATTAAAAAACTGCCAAAGCAGAGTACTGTACAGAATCTGGAGAATGACAATAGCTCAGATGAATATAGGCAACAGAGAACTTGGATCTGCCAGATTATTCAGGCCTGCCAAGGTCCCTCACCTGTCCCCCATGATTGGAAGCAAGGCTGTGCATGCAGTGCTCACCCATCCAGGCACTGACCAAATGGAGACCTGTCTGTGTTCAGCTGTGCAACCTTCTGAGAATGTCATAAAGTTACATGACAATATGGCATTTTTCTCCATGTGGCTGCAAGCAAGCAGAACACCTGTTCAAATCTACATTTCTCAACTAGACTTGGATCTGATTAATCTGAAAGAAAAGACAGATTGATTAGATTGACCCAATAAAAGTACTCAAAATTGCAACCTTTATACAGAAGAAGCAGATAAGATGTGACTTGTTGGAAGTACAGCTATTTAGCTACCTTATGTTTATACTAAAGTACCACTATTATTTTATCTCACGTGCGAGAAAATTAGCCAGGGGACTCTAATCTCTTTACAGTTATATTTGAGAGTCACTCTCACACAAGATCAGTTTATATTCAGACTCCAAAAACAAAGTCTTATTCTACCAATCATATTCATGTGTCTCTAGACATTGTCTTAATCTTCCTTATCGGAAGGATTATGCCACTTGGATCATTAAGCTAAGCTTCTTAAACACAAACCAAAGAGGTAGTGGGATTTGTCACACACAAGGACGTGGCATGAGGTTAAACTGGCATTAAACAGATAGATCAATGCTAAACTGCCAGAGGTAGTATTAGGAAATGCCTCCGAATGCTGCTTTCCTTATAGCTGCCTGTGCCCAGCAAGTAGGTGTTAAGACCAGTGACACAGTTCCCAGTGGGGCGAGCATCAGGAATCTTGCATGCCATTGCAAACCCACCATGCTACATAAGATGGTTGGTTAGAAACTCTCAGAGAATCCTTTTTTGACATATTGATGTCAGTGGGAAATGAAAAAGTGAAACATCCAGACTGAAGCAATTGTTGAAGGAGCTCAAGATGAAGATGGTAGCTTAGCCCCGACCATTGCAGGCCTAGAAGGTTTCTGGAGCTGTTGAGTGTTTCCAGCCCAACAATCCCAGCTGTTGCCAAGTACCAGTTTCTCAAGTGGTGGACTAACACGGTGAATTAATACAGAAAATGAGTAGACTAGCACTAGAAACAGGCAGTAGAACTGTATGAATGAACTGCAGTTAACTAGTGAAATGATGAAACAAAAAAGAATAGTTATTATACTATGGTGTAAAAGTGCAACACCATATTCAAACTTTCACAAAATTCATCTAGACAAAAGACTTACAGTACCCTACACATAATTATTGACCTGCCTTTCTTCTTTCACTATTGGAATATTTTCTCTTAGCATTAGAGTGATTTTGCACAAAATATGTATGATTTTTGCACAAATATACCCCAAATATTGTGTGTGTGTGTGTGTGTGTGTGTGTGTGTGTGTGTGTGTGTGTGTGAGAGAGAGAGAGAGAGAGAGAGAGAGAGAGTATGGAGAAAGTTTGCTTTTTGAACTGCCTATGAGTGATGGATATTTGGAGTGATGGAGTGATTTGAACTGCCTATGAGCGATGGATATTTATTATTTCAAGAGTGTTTTGTAACATCTTTTTGATTTTATATGGATTTGGCCTTTAATTTTGAGCTGGAGATTTTAAAGTAATTTTAAGATCTGAATCCAAGCTGTTTTTGGAAAAAATATTGCAAGAGTATTGCAGACATATTTTAAATAATGGGATGTGGGCTATATTTTAACCCTATGGTACTTTTCATGGATGAAAATCTGAGATGTACGGTGCATCTTTTGTCCTGATTCTTATTGAGCCTTGTTATTCTATGAATGTTTCTTATTTCTTTACAATGTTTTTCAATCACTGTGAAGTAACAAAAGAAAGAGTAGTATCATGCTCTCTTAATGAATGCTGTGTAGTTGGTTCCAGCTGAGGGTGAAAGACAAGCTTACCTTTTCTCTGTTGGGATTGTAGTACAGGAAATGTCCCAGTCCATTAACATCTGTACAGAACAATGAGATTATATGGAGATGAGGGAGGACAAAGTGAGCTTCTGAGTGCCCTCTGCCTATTACTGACAGACATTACCAGCAGTAAACAATTGCTAAATGTAGCCAGTCATTGTGGAATAGGTTCCTTCCAAGGATAGAAGGAAGATACAGTACAATCAGCCAGTGCCTTAATGATAGTGACAATTTATGACATGGAGAATACCTAACTTACATTAGCAAAAACCTTCAAATGGCCTGTCATTGAGATAAAAATAATATTTAATGGATTTATGTAATAAATATGATAGCACCAAATTCAGATTTAATTTCAAATCCCTCTCCAAGTGGATCAGAGCATTTTTGCCAACGTAAGAAACCAACTTCAATAGACATTTCAAAAATGTAGACGTCACCTATCTTCCTGTTGAATTAACAGCATTGAGCTCCCACCATGCATGTTTTGTGAGTGCTGGCTATTTCAAATAGTAGTGTACACCTGCAGAATGAGCTGTCCCAGCACTGGCAGGAAGGCCAGAGCCTTCCCACTCATGCTAGCAGATCCACAAAGGGCCTTTGGTGCAGATAAGCCTGCACAGGGGGAAGCACAAGGATGAGGGGGAATGTGGAACAGGGGAGGATGGGCAGAAGGGTTGACAGAGCTGGGAGGAAGATGGATCAGGCCCAAGAGGGGATTAGATGTGCAAGTGGCCAAGTACACCAAATCCTGACGCCCTTCCCAGGCCTGATCCATCTATTTGCACCACCAATGGAATTTTCTTTATTCACAGGACTTTGTAAAGACATATACAAGTTGGAGGACAAGTCAGGTGGTCCCAGAGGGAGGTCTGGAAAAAAATTGGTTTCTGAGGAGAACCTTTGAGTAACTGCAAAGACCTTTATTAGACTTGTTGAAGTGATATTTTTCCCCACGCATGGAATCTAGAGAACAGGACACAGAAGAAGGCAGCCGTACACTGCAACACTGTCCACACTGCTGTGAGAATATGCCCCAGTGAACACAATGGGACTTACAATTGAATAGACACACATAGGATTGCATGGTTAGAAAAAGCATGTAAGAGCATTTTCTTAGACTTTTTTTGCTTTCCATTGTAAGCGAGATTCTGTACTTGACCTCATTGTGAAGCAGAATGGAAACAGTTTTGTTTCCTGCAAACTCGGGAGAGGAATGCAGCCCCTCAGTTTCCCCACATTTTCTTTAACTTTAAGTAAAGCTAAAGCCAAAGAATAATTCAAGCATGGCAACTCTAATTGGCTGCAAGTATAATCCAATAACCTCATTTCACCCATATTGTTAAACAAGTTAATTGGAGCCACATAGCCATGGGCTAAATATAGTGGTGTATGCAAACAGTGAATCTAATTTCCTTTGTGAACTTCCCTTCAGCCAGCCCAGAGTCTGAGAACAGGGATGAGGAGAAGGCTGCAGTGGTGGCGTTACTTCAAATGATAAATTTTGTTCCAATTATCCACTCTCGCCAGATAGACAGGAGAGAAAATAACATTAATGTTTTTCAGTGGAGAAGGAGGTGGGGGGAAAATAATAAAGTTCTTCCAGTTGGAAGAGGCCAGGCCATAATAACAATAAAATAATAATCAAGTGATTAGGAGACTTTTGAGAGAATTGGGACTGTGGAATTCATTTCACGTAGGCCACCAGGCTCTGAGATGCAACTTAACATCTCAATTAAATAAGTTTAATTTCCTCTTGGCCACAAAAAAGCAATTTTTGGTGCATATAAGCGAGAAAAGGTTTTTCTTATATTTCAGTTTCTTCCTGCACAGTGTAAAAATAGGACAGTCGTGAGCTGTTGACTGTTGGAAATGTTGCCATGAATCTCCAATAAATACCTTTAGGCCATACAATCAGTCCAAGCTAATTACCCTGTAGGTAAATACTGCCCTGGGTTAATTTAGTGATGCCTAAAAGTATTTGCTTTTTAAGAGTGTCGCAGCTGTCAATCAGCTCCAGACATTCACTTTTTAAAATACGGTAAGTGAAAGAACTGTCCAAACTATAACAAGCTGCTATGCAAAGAGTGATTAACATAACCAAGTGCTGAATTATTTCATGCATCATAAGGAAGATTCGGAGCATTCAGCAATGACTTGCCTTTTTGTGGCCGGATTCAGTGCAATTCTTCACCTCTGTTATGTCTTCTAATACCTTCCCCTTATTTGGAAAGCTCAGAATATGGCTGGTGCAGCCATGCCCTATGGGAATTGGTGGTCCATGGGGACCTTTTAACTGTCAAGAAAGGATTTCTCCCAGGAAGATGTGAATGTTAGGTGTGTTTTGCAAGAGTTTGAAAGTTGTCAGTGGCTAGTGCTGATCTTTACAGATGCCAAAGGTAGGTCTGGAATGAATACTAAGATGATGATTGATTGTTCCTTTGCACTGGCAGTATGGCTGCCCCAGGATAGCAGAGCATAGAATTTAGTTTGATATAATATGTAAAAAAATTCCATGATCCAGTCCTAAGTGGTCATTGCACTCCCAGAACACTCCACTCCAGCTGCTGCAAATGGGAAAAAGTGGAGAGCAGGCATCTGTCCTCAGCGATGGACCACTGATGCTTGCTGCCTGAAGTTATGTAGTCAGGAATTGGGAAGGAAGTGACGGAGGGGCAGAATGAGGATGGGCAGGCAGATCAGATCTGTGAAGGTGGCAGATTCAACGGTGGCAGGAGAGCCAATTAAATTCTCTTCCTGGGCATCACTGTGGACTTGAGCAAGTCTGGGATGACCCACTAGTCTGGCAAAGGTTTATGATATTCCCTTATCTCAATGAGGCCAAAACCTCCCTGTGGGATTCAGAGGATGCTCTGGTAGCATTACTGCCTCACTGCACGTGGAGTTAGGTAGACTGGGCTGCTAATCAGCAAACGTTTGAGAAGAAGAAAGTGAACAGCCCTGAATTCAGCTTCATTTGCCATGTATACTTTCTTCACAAGTATCTGATATGGATATATACTACTGGAAGCAGGAGAATTAGCAGGAGAAGGAGCAGGTGCCTAACCCTGTTTTCTTAGCCCATTTTTCCAATTTCATTTGTCCACTCCAAGCTGTTTTTTTCCCTTAGGGAAAAAAATATCTGGACCATGTTATCATTTACTCCATGGAGAGAAAAAAAGCAGCTAAAAGCTGTAATCCTAATAACACTTTCCTGGGAGTAAGTAGTATTGACCATAATGGGACTCATGGTTGAGTAGACATGCTTAGGATTGCACTGTTAGGATTGCACTGTTAGCCTTCCCAGGTAAGCCCAATCCTAGCCAGGTCTACTCAGAAGTCAGCCCATTGTCAATGTAGCTTACTCCTGAGTAACTTTAACTTTATTTTTAACATGTCCTACATTTTGTCCTACATTTTTTACAAATGACCAGGATTTCAGCTGAAATTCTCCTTTTTGGGTTCCAGCATCTGGTCACCCTGGTTGTGTCACTAAGGAGGAATGGGGCATGCAGACCACAACAGGTGACACCATGGGAGGTTACACCAAATTACTGCAGAGGCTTATCATGCTCCAAGACTCGTGAAGCTCGTTATGGAGAACAATACTCATTCATCTTGAAGGGCATATGCGCACAGCCACAATTGGACCGTAGTACTGTGTACTACAGTACTGACCATACTGGCTGCCTAGTGATGCTACTGTTGATTGACTTTTTGTTAAGTAACTTTTAGGGATTAATTTTTCTTTGTGCAATGGCCTGTGGCTAATGGCTATAAAATGAACCTGTAGTAGATGTGGACAGTTCTTTGCCCATCATTATCTCTGTATAAAGTCTAATTATACAATTCTACATATAGTTCCCACAGGCCTAATAAAGTTCTAATATTCTTTTATTAATGATATAGCCAACTGGGAATGATAAGAATGTTAAGAGGGAACAAAATGTCTGAAATGGAGAGAAAAAGAAAAGGACGTTTAATGTACAGTATTACACAATAGCTTCATTTCATGTTTTGGTCCTGTGTGGAAGGAGCATTAATAGGATTCATGATATTTGTCTCCATCCCAGTCCCCACACATCTATCAGCTTTGTGTGTACACAGCTTATGCAAAGACAAGTAGTATGCATGTAAACTCTTTAAGCATAATCTGGGATCCTGCAAAACATGCAGATGATATTCCACATACCGGTACTATATTAAATTCAAGGAAATGAAGACATAATGCAACGAGAAAAAACAGCAGGGAAAGTCATGCTTGGGCAAGTCTGATCATGCTAGAAGTAATGCATTTGTGCCTTTGTTAAAAGGAGAAAACAAAAAGACACAACAAATCTAGAGGACAGCTCAGGTTTCCTATGAAAGGAGTCATAACTTTTTGCATGTTTCCAGTGAAGAAATCCTACTGGTTTGTTTGTTATGAGAAAGATCGGAAAAGGAAGTTCAGAAGAAAGATTGTGTGTGTGAATGTGTGCACGCGTGCACGCGAATCCTGTGTAAGGATTCCTGAAATGTGGATCAACTTGGTAAAGACATCTATAAGGCTGCTTTGATGGGCAGCCCAATCCTATTTCTACCAGCATCACTGGGTACTGTGGCACCAAAATGTATTCAGTGGCAGCACCAAAGCTGCCAGAGGTCTCCTTGGTAGATGTGGACTTTCAGCCCATTCTCCCAAGGAAAACCCCAAGTCATTAAATGAGGCTTCTTGATCTGTATTATCTTGCAAGCACAGACTTGAAAGTTCTGTATCTGTGTTGGGTTTTGACACAGATGATACGATATAGTGGAGCAGGGCTCTACCAGTTCCATCACCCTCTCACTTCATTTCTTCCCCCTGCAGTGCTTCCCCCCCCACTTCCCTACACCAGAACGCCTCCCTCTACCCCCAGCTTGCTCACTGTCAGCTCGAGCTCTAACCATTCTCTGGGCAGTGTCCATCCAGTGCTGACTTGTGCTGGTCTAGCTGGTACTCCTTATACACAAGGTGCTGTATATGTACTTTATGGCATAATTACAAATCCAGCATTGATGCTGATGCTCAGCAGTGGCCATAATGGGATTGGGCCCAGGAATCAGAAGCCAACAAAAACCAGATTTATGGGATTTATTTATTCTATTGAACATACATAGCCTGTAGAGTGTGTAACTTTTAACATAATGGTCCATCAATTGTGCAGGCTTAACTTTTTGTTGTACCAACCCCTTACTGCGTTGTACATTGAGTATGACTTGCAGGTATTATGTCAAGCATTTTCATTTTCAAGAATACTCATCTTCAAGCATCCATGCCCCAAGAATGCTATGCCAAGCAGTATTTGGAGAAGCTATCGGACCACTCCCTTAGCTTTTTCCACATTTTTGCCACAAGTGCTATGAACTTCTTGATTTTGCACTAAATTAATTCCATTAATTAATTAATTACTCAACTCATGCCATTAATTATGCACTCAAATTAATGGCATATTTAGATATTTTTTCCCCTTTCTCCTTTTGTGTCAGTGTCTTTTACTTCCTATGATATGTTTATTCCCACAATAAAATTATAATTTGTTGCTTCACCTTTATCGTTTTCTTCTCTTTACTTCATGGCAATCTATTGAGTGGTGAGTCAGTTCATCGACCCGTGTGTACTAAGTTAATCCATGTTATGCATTTCTCAGAGCATACATTATAATGAATTTATGATATATCTTTAGGATTTTAATTGCTTTTTATTGTGTTTTTAGGGTATGGAACTATTTTTAAAAGTTTTTAAATGTTTCTAAATGTGATAAAAACACATATGTGATTATTGTACTGACATACTTGTTAAGCGCCTTGTATCCATTGGGAGAAAGGCAGGGTAAAAATGTATTCAACAAAATAATAAATAAATACAGTTGTGCCTCACATAACAAGTTTAATTTGTTCCGGAAGCATGCTTGTTATGTGAAACACTCTTTATGTGAAGCAGATTTTCCCACAGGAAATAATGGAAACTCAGATGATTGGTTCCACAACCCCAAAAATATTCATATAAAAATATTAACTGTATGTTAAAATGATGACAAAACACTGTAATTGAATTCAAAACTTGCATTCAATGGGCATGATCCTATGAAGTCTATTTAGGCTGCAATCCTAAAGACACTTTCCTGGTAATAGGATTCATTTAACACAATGGTGCTTACTTCTGAGTAGACACGCTTAGGAGGCTGCAGTCAAAGACACTTTCCTGGGAGTAAGAATCATACTTAGAATCTTACTTAGAATCATAGAATCATAGAATCCTAGAGTTGGAAGGGACCTAGTAGGTCATCTAGTCCAACCTCCTGCCTGCAGCAGAAAAACTTCGTAGAGCATCCCCGACAGGTTCTCGCCAAGCCTCTGCTTGAAAGTCTTCTTCTCAGTAGACATGCTTAGGAGGCTGCAATCCTAAAGACACTTTCCTGGGAGTAAACCCCACTGAACACAATGGGGCTTACTTCTCAGTAGACATGGTTAGGAGGCTGCATGGAGGATAGGGAGCTTACCTGGGCTGCTGCTGGAGGCTGGAGGCTCGTGGGCGCACTTGGGCGCAGTTAGGAGCAGCTGCCTCTGGCGCCTCCAGGTAACTGCTCCCAAGTTGGGGGCAGTTAGAGGCAGCAGCGTGCTGGTCAGCAGCCCTTTAAAACAGGCTCCGCATGGAGAGTCAGCGTGGAGCAACTTGGGGGCAGTTGTCTGGGGCTGGTTAAGTGAAGTGGGCTTGTTAAGTGGAGCACACTCCCAAAGGGAATTTGTGCTTATTATGTGAATCTTTCTTTATGTGGGGCACTTGTTAAGCGAGGTACCACTGTAATTAGTGTATAGTCGCTCTCTCTCTTTGGCTGCAGTCCTAAAGACCCCTTCCTGGGAGTAAGCCCCATTGAACACAGTGGGGCTTTCTTTTGAGTAGACATGGTTAGGATTCTCTCTCTCTCTCTCTGTCTCTCTCTCCCTCTCTCTCTCCCTGTGTGTGTGTATTAAGACATTTTATTGCAATGATATCCATCCCAGAAGAAAAAAAAGAGGGGAACCCAAAGTTACTTAAACATTTTTTATTGCAAGACACTCCACTGAACATATTCATGCCTGACATGTTTTGAACTACCAACAATTCTTCAACGGTGATAACGTCTCTTGTTTTATTTTAAATGCTTCCATCCTTGACAACATTTAGAACAAAATTTTCAGCACCTCTGGGTTCAAGCATTTTGATTTATTTTCATGCTGCTGCCCACTCCTTTTTCCTCTGCATCATTGTGTTCCCTGTTATGGGACAAAAAAGTATGTAGTGACAATTTTGATAAATAGATAAATAAAATGGAAAATGTCTTAATAAATCTCAACACAGCTATTAATAGTCCAAACTTATTCATATTAATTTAAAATTAAATCCCTCCATGGGATTTATTCCCAAACTTCTATGTTTAAGATTACCGCATAGAGCATATACTAATAGTCAGTGATTAACCAAAATAAAATGCAAAGTAGTCTATAATATGTAAAGCAAAAGATCAAATTGGTATGAAACAAAATGATATTCAGATTCCCAAATATTCATATATCTTAGATATATCTTAGGTATATTCTTATATCTAATTGTGGCCTAAATGAGAGCTTGGAAGGAGAATCAAAGTGAATGTTATATTTTTCAGCGCTTTCCTTTAGAATCTTGATGGAAGTAACTACATATAACATCTAACACAGGCTTGCCCTTACCTTTTAAATAAGAGTTCACTGTGTTGTAGCGAGGCAAAGCATCATGAAATAGATATACTACGCTGTACTGCACCATGAAATAAAATTAGATGCTGACTCCTGTGAACTGTGATGAACTCATTCGACAGCTGGAGCATCAAGAAAGGCAGCTGGGAAGTTTGCAGGGTTCAAAAGAAAGCTGAAATGGGTGATCCAGAAACATTGGAAGTCTTTGAGAAGGAAATTCGAAAATATTGCTTTCTTTCTAGCCAGGAGAGTTTTTTATTTTTATTTTTTGGAGCAAATGTTACTTTTGAAATCAGTCTTCAGGCTTTATGCGTGGCAATAGCATTAGTGTAACATAATGGAGAAAGATAACTTTGCACATCTCATTTACATGAACCACATTTACACCTAAGCATGTAAGCTGTGAGAGCAACACACAGATATTTTGAAACAAGTGTATCACACGAGGTGCAGAGCTGGGATTTGCTTGGATGGCTCTTAGCTATCTTGTAAAGGAAAAAATATTAGAGCTCTTGGATGAATGCTTTATAAGCCAAGATTTTCATTTTCTACTGCTGTTCTGAAGCCCATTGTGCATAGCCCAATCCAACATTATCAGACCAAACTGCAATGGGACTCCTTAATTCTGTGGCAGAATTGGAAAGTCTTGTGTCAGGTTGCAAGGCCTGGCATGGGGCTCAGGATCCAGTGGAGCTGAGATCCACCTGACCTGCCCCTTTCCCACCCTGCTTCCTCCCCACTATATATCCTGCCTGCCCAATCCCAGCCCTGGAATGCCTCTTGTTGCTTCACCCTATGTCCGCTTACCTCTCTACCATCCCATCTTACAGCAACCAATAGCGGGGTAGTGGAAAGCAGATACTGCACCAGAGCTGGTCCAGCACAGGCTCATGCTGAGCATGCTTTGCTGCTGAGCCCACGGTTAGGGCTCACAAACATGCCTTACAGTACATTATTGATGAAAGCACACACTAGAAGTAAGCCATCATACAAGGTTTAGGATTGGGCCCAAAATCCCTGTGTGCTAATTCAGCACCATCAATATGGCTGCATCCTATGGGAGATTCTTGGCCACTGGAGTGCCAGCAGCCTGGTAGTGCACATCAGCAAAGGTTGCTCTGCAATTGCTATAAAGCAGCATCCATCAATTGCCCATCAAAAGCACACCATAGGATTGCCCAATAATGACTTTATAGCACCTATGTAACCATTTGTCCTTTCCTTCAATAGTCTTTTGCAAGAGAACATTCAATCAGATGGGTGATTTTTAGGAAGCTCCAACTTCTTTTTTCTGCCATTGGGGAGACTCACACTAATGAAATATAGATGGCTTCTGGTCCATGCCATTTATATTTTTTATCCTCTATTGTTGTCTCACTCAGAAACTACTCTCACCAATGAGCAAATATTGAATGAGTCAAATAATTTGCTCAGCAGCCATACCATCATCAACATGAATTACGGAGTGAATTTTGCAGTTACAACTTTAACATTCTTTCAGTTTCTTCTGTCAAAACATTTACCTGGCAGTCTGATTAATAATAATAGGAGACAGATTAAATTATCTTCAAGCATATTATAGAATATCACACAGACAAAGACTTTAAATTAATATCTTTGGTGCTTTCACATACTCACTCCGACAGGAAGACAGACACAGAAAATTTAATTATGATCATACTCATTTGTTTCCATCAGGCGTATTGAAATAGTCACAGAACTTGCTGGTAAATGCAAGCTGTGAAGCTGAAAACTTTTAAGAAAGGAGTTTTGGATGTTAGATAAGTTCCTGGTCTTTTGTAGCATTCCAACCCTGTAGATATTGAAGGGGAAGATAAGGCAGTGGTGTCACTCAGGTTTGTGCAACCTGTTCTGGAAGGCCAGTTCATCACCTCTGTGATGGATTTTCTCTCATGCAGTGCACTTCTTCAGTGCACACTGATCTTCCTCATCTATCAATTGGCAGGCTTAAATCCAGGAAGCTCTCTCTGGCACTTGCACAACAGTTATCCAACAACTTTAACATCAACGCACAAGGGAAAGCTAAATGGGCTGCTGAATGCCCAGATACTTGCAATTACATAGATTCCCTACACAAAAGGTGTCAGGTTTTGACCTATCTCACCAGCACTGGTCAACTCTGAACAGGATCCGTATCCAACACAGTATCTGCCAGGATTCACCGATTAAGTAGGGTCTTGTATCTACCCCTCAGTGTGACTGTGGTGCTCCACAACAAAATATTCATCCCATTCTGTCTGAGTGTCAATCAACAGCTTACACCGGCCCAATGTCTTATTTTTTCAATATAGATCACTTATGGTCTTGAATGGCTGGGTGGACTGGACAATAACATTTAATTTACTGTAAATTCATATATTTGCCATATGCTAAATACTGTACATCTCATGCAGTAGTGGGACATGCAGTAGTGGGACACTACTCATGCAGTAGTGGGACAACAACCTGGGTGGTTGGTGTGATGATGTACCATTACTCTTCACCCAGTGGTTTCTTGTCTATAAACACAGAGAATAGAGCAGTGATTTTCAACCACTGTGCTGTGGTACACTGATGTGCCATGGATGCTGTGCATGCTTCTCCATCATCCCTTCCAACCAGGCAGGGAGGCTTGCCAATTGGAATGGACAAGGAGGAAGCATGCACCACTATTGCCTCTCCACCCTCCAGTAGCTATGCTACTGGACGAGAGGGGCAAAGTCAAGAAGTAGGAGGCACAGCTAGAATTTGGCAGATATGCCAGATCCCAACTTCAGAGCTGGTGTAGAACTAAGTAGATCCATTGGAGCTCCTGCTCCAGTACCTGAGATAGGTTTCCCCTTGCCCTATGGTAGTGTGGCAGAAATCCCGAACATGTTCTTGATGTAGCACCCATATTTAAACAGTACAGGAAAGGTGTAACTTGGAAAAAATTGCTAAACACTACCCCATTCTAACCTAGGTATCATTGACTGCTGGAGGAGAACTTTCCTTCATTTTGTTGTCAGCCAAAGTCAGAGATGTGTAAATAAGAAATTCTTGGCTCACAAATGATTTGCGGATTCACTAGGATCATTATCTAAAAATGCTTAATTAAAACCATTTACATTAGCATGCAAAATAAAAAACTCATCTTGGGATATACTTTCTCAATTGCTTTTCACAAGCTCCGTCTCTTGCATTCTTTATCAAAACTGTGTCACAAGATGGGAATGCCAACACCTGTTCTCAATCCTGAAGGATTTTCAGTGATCAGTTTTCATATTTCTATAGGGTTGCCTCATTTGCTCATTGCATGGTAGTTAAATACAGGCTGAATCCCTGCTTCTTTTTGGCCTGCTTCTTTTTTTACAGCAAATATAATTCAGCAGCAGCTTTGTTACAAATTGACCAAGGTTGACCTGGAAGTAAATTGACAAATAATCAGAACTCAGATCATATTTGGTAAATTAGGCAACCTGTATGTACAAAATGTCACACTGTAACCGAGCAAGTTTTGGCTATTCATCTGGATATTCATCATTCTATTATGTCTTATATGTTACATTAGAAACAAAAACATATATACAGCTTTTTTATCTGGAATCTTGTGCATGTTTACATGGGAGTAAGTACCACTGAACTCAAGTACTCCCCAGATAACTGGGCAAAGTGGCAACTTTTAAAGTGGTGACTTGTATTTGCAGGTAGGAAGCCAGCATCCTTCATTCCAGCATTGTGCTATTGCCAATGACTTTTGCTAGTGTCTCTTTTGCAGTTCTTAAAATTGTGAGCTGGTTGGGAAAAGAACTATTTATTTATTTATTTGTTTGTTTGTTTGTTCAGCTATACAAAATGCATTGTGAACTTTTTTATAATTGAAAGGCAGGATATAAATCTTCTTATGGCCCAATCCAGGACCTGAAATTGCCCCATGGAAAGCAGCACAGACCCTGTTTGATCCAGTTGCATTGCCACTAGGCAAATTAGACAGGATTGGGCTGCTAATAATATGCATAAGATCGTGCTGTTAATGATAGAAAATATGTAATTGTGTTTGATTACTTTTGTTGTGAAAGCCATTTGAAGAGACACCCAGTTGTTCTTTGTGCTTCATCCAGACTTTGCAGCCGCTCTCATTCAAATTCTAAAGCATAGACTTTTGCTCTTTGTTCTGTTTGATTATTTATAAACTCATATGTTATTAAAAGTAAACAAAACTCAAGCCCTTTTAAAATTCACTTTTTTTCCAATCCAAAATGCTGGGGTAATTTCATCTGGACAGAAAGGCCTTCGTGTCAGAGTAACACAAGACTTGTGTTTCTGCAAAAATTAAATATCACAACCCAGTGTTCTGTTTGCATACATGCGTAACATGGCAGGTGTGATGTTGGCAACTGATTGAAAAGGACACAAATGATTGAAAACAGCCCAAGCCCAAATTCTCCATCTGTGCCTCTTTAATTAGCATGAATACACTGCAGCGAAAGGCTATCGTAATGTTGTGAGTCTCCGATCAGAACAGCAGCTGTCCTGAACTTGAAAATTACTTTTCTGAAAGTTTTTCAAAGCACTGTTGGCATCATCTCTACAGAAAGCCAGGTACCATGAGGGGCCATACACGCAAAAAAACAGGGTCATGTGCAGAAGAGCTTAGGAGCTCCTCTGCAATGAAATTGGAACTATCTATAGGTAGTCTGCATATGATTCTCCAGCCAGCTCCTAACTATTGTCCTTGCAGAGCCTCTGTTAATCACCCTTGAGAAATCCTTGAGGAGAAGTGCCACTGGATTGGAAGAGGGCTAATGTAATCCAAATGTTTAAGGGGAAAAAAGAAGACCCGGGAAATTACAGACCAGTCAGTCTGACTTAAGTTCCAGGGAAGATATTAGAACAAATCATAAAATACACAATTTGCGCACATCTAGATAAGTACCTGGTGATCAAAAGAACCCAGCATGGATTTACCAAGAATAAATCCTGCCAGACAAATCTGATCTTTTTTGATCGGGTTACGAGCTTACTGGACAGTGGCAATGCTGTGGATGTCATTTATCTTGACTTCAGCAAAGCATTTGACAAGGCCCCACATGACATCTTAATTGGGAAATTGGAAAAATATGGGCTAGACGAGGCAATCGTTAGGTGGATCTGCAACTGGCTCAATGACCGCACTCAAAGGGTTTTAGTAAATGGTTCTGTGTCAACCTGGAGATCAGTTTCATGTGGGGTGCTCAAGGGCTCTGTCTTGGGCCTGGTTCTCTTTAATATCTTCATCAATAACTTGGAGGAAGGGATATGGGGGAGCCTGATCAAATTTGCGGATGACACCAAGCTGGGAGGAGTAGCAAACACAACAGAAGACAGGAATAACCTCCAGGAAGATCTGAACAAACAAATACTAGGCTGTAACAAATAGAATGAATTTCAACAGGGAGAAGTGCAAGGTTCTGCACTTAGGAAATAAAAACCAAAAACACAGGTATAAAATGGGGGATACTTGGGGGATACTTGGCAGCACAACTTATGAGTGGGATCTTGGAGTTGCCATGAATCACAAGCTGAACATGAGTCAGAAGTGTGATGTGTCTGCAAAGAAGGCAAATGCCATTTTAGGCTGCATTAAGAGGACTTAAAGCAAGCGGAGCTTCCAAGACACGAGAAGTTATTGCCAAGGGAAGTGGTGGACTCTCCCTCACTGGGGATCTTCAAGCAGAGGCTCAATGAGCATTTGTTGGAGATGCTCCAGGAGATGCTCCTGTTACATCAATGCTCACCAAGAACCAAGGTTGAGTAATTTAACCTTTAAGGGGCTGAAAAGGGGTTTATTGTGTTTCTGTCCTATACTTTACATTGAAGACTGACTGATCAACATCCAGCCAATTTGGTGCCCAGTACTTGATGCACTGGGAGTGAGAGTTCACATGGGGGGACGTTGCGCACAGGGGAATGTTGCGCATGGAGGGGACATTGTGCATCAACGGGGTTTGATGCACATGGGGGGTTGACGTGCATTGGGGGTTGACGTGCATGGGGTTTAAAGTGCATGGGATTTTGATGCACATGGAGGGCTGAGGTACATGTGGATGTTACGCATGGGGAAGATGTGCATGCGGGATGTTGCAGATGGTATGTTGATGCACATGAAAGGTTGATGCACATGGAGGGTTGATGCACATGGGGGATGTTGTGCATCGATGGCAGGTTGATGTGCATGGGGAATGTTGTGCATGGGGAGATGTTACACATTCAGGGTTGATGCACATGGGGGATAATGTACATGAGGGGTTGTTGCACATGGGCGGATCTTACACATTCATGGTTGATGTGCATGGGGATGATGCGCATGAAGGGTTGATGCGCATGGGGTGGTTGATGCACATTGGGTGGTTGATGTGCACGGGGGATTAGGGTACAGAGTGGATGGTCACATGGGGTGATATTTGCACATGGGGTGACAAAGTGCATGGGGAATTGATTCCCACATGGAGGGATGATGCACATGGTGGATGGTTCCCAATGGGGAGATGGCACATGGGGGGATATTTTACTCCTGTAATGCAGGTATGTTTTGCTAGTTTATTACATATAATGTATTGATTACAAGAAGGTTGTATGCTGCCTGCTCACAAGGAAAAGAACAACAGTGAAGGTTTTTTCCAAGATACAAGGCTAAAAAGAGGACATGTCCTAGAAAAAGAAAACATATGGTCACCCTGCTGTAGAGAGGCTATTCCATCTTCAAGCAGAGGGTGGACTAGGCAGTGATATAGCTAATGATTGTGTAGCCCGGTGAAAATCTCAGAATGTTGCCTCTCCTCCTCAGCAGTTCAGTACCATTTGCTCTGCTAATGGCATAGCTAAAGCACCTATTTGCTATCTGAAGTTGAAGATTTTGTTGCTCCTGTGCTCTGCAACGACAAAATCAAAATTAATTAAGTAAAAAAATGAAAATTGTGTCCCTTACTGGTTATGAAAACTATGTGGGGGCAAAGAGGAATGGTCATTCTTTCCCTGCTAAAAAGAAGAGGAACACCCCTTAGAAGTGCCTGTATACCCACAGCACAATCCAGAGCAACTAATCTGTCCACATAAGAGCCCTTGGGTTGCCCTATCTATCACTAGGGTGGAGCAACTGCTAGATGCTCTACCCCAGTTACTCTGGAAAAGGCTTAGGGCAGAGCAAGGCAAGATAGGGTGCCCTAAGAGAGGTGGACCTGCTCTGCCCTAACTGCTCTGCCCTAAGCAGTTCAGGAGAGGCATGTTGAGGGCATGTTTAGCATTGCCTAGGGCAGAGCAGTTACTCTGTATCCAGAGCCTGTTTTCAAGGCAGAAATGCCCTCTTCCAGCCCTCAGAGTTATACCACCTCAGGAGCAGGTATAGTAATGAGTAGACCCATAGGGGTCCATGATAAGGCCTGAGTAAGAATGGCAGTGTTGACCAAAAATCTGAGTTCTTGGCCAGCCTAGCTGCAACCCCTGCCTCTCAACCTCAGGATATGGAACAACTACGGCTGCCCACTAACCTGGGGATACAGCAGGCCACTCCAAACATCCACCCTCCACTAGAGGAACTGCAGCTGTAACTGGTTGTCAGGAACTTCTGGGCTTTCTTATAAGGCAGACACCACAGCTGTTCCTTGTTCAGTGTGATCTGAGGGGGTCTCCTCAGGAGCAAGTCCTCCCCATGTGTCAATTACCTAGCATGCTCTGGAGCAGTTAGGGCAGCCCAGGCTTCCTGACTCTCTGGATGCAGCATAACTTTATGTTCTGGATACAGAATAGTTAGGAGAGAGCAGTTAGGGCAGAGCAGGCTGAACTTGCTCTGGATTGTGCCCCCAGTTAGCATGAGATAACTGTTTTATGACATGTGTACTGCCTATGATATATGAACTGAGAGTGCATTCATATTAACACCTTATTAGCTCTATACAGTATCAGAATTACATCTCATTGGCTCCCAGAGCCATCAGTAGCATGGGAAAGTCTGAGTTAAGAAAATCCACTTATGATCCATTGATTTTTGTGTTTTCATTTTCTAATTATTTGGCCATAATGTTTGATAAAATATTCCAATGAAGTTTCTTTCATGCATTCTGCATTAAATTCCCTTTCCAATGATATATAAAATGATGGTAGTACCTTTCATACATACCCTATTTTTCACAATTTTAGCCACTAGTGTCAATCTCAGCTTGGAGCTCCCCTAAAGCTTGTAGCCCGGTGCTACTGAACCCCCTGCACCCCCTAGCTATGCCACTGGGACTAGCTATGCCACTGGCCTTGAAGAATCTTCCAACTCTAAGATTCTATGACAGCAATTTTGAATGCTGAAAGTACTTCAGATCCATTATCTTGTTGTTCCTCCAGTATGATATAATCCTTTGTCACCAGCCACATGATACAGTAATCCTTAAAAATAACCTTGTAAAGTGTGTAATTGTTACTATCCCTACAATTTAGATGATACTTCAGATACATTATCTTATTGTCCTTCCACTATGTTCTGATACTTCATTTATGTAATCTTATAAAGTAGATAAAGACTTGCCTAAGAACACTTAAGATGCATGTTCATTCCTCTGCATGTTCATTAAGAGGTCAGCCCGATTGAATTCAAGAGGGGTTATGGCTAAGAAACCATGCATTGGACAATGTCCTCAGTAAGTTTATGGCAGAGGTGAGATTCACATTGGTGACTATTGTATCTTAGAAAATGTTTTATGACTTTTATCTTGATTCCTTCTGCTGACTCTCATTTTCTTAGAATCGTGGATCAGCTAGTTTTCATCACACTGTTCCTGGTCATCTTGGAAATTAGAGTAAAAACGAGTTTTATAGTTTTGTCAAAACATAAACTATCCTTAGTGTCCCAGCAGAATGTGAAAGAAGTACATTCTGGGATCTCACCCAAAAATTCATGTCTGGATAGAAGTATTATTGGCAGCAAAACATCACAATATGAGAATCATATTAAAAATCAAACCCCATAAATGAATTATATTACTGCTGTGTTTTGTTTACAAAGATGTCGAAAAAGCACCTGAAAATTATGAACCCTTGAACATTTCTGTGTGTGGCAAAAGCCTAGTTTAATTGAAAGTGGATTTGAGACAGTGCAGGGTAATTGCTTGAATTTTTACCATCCACTTCTATAATGTGAGGACTAACCCTCTTCTCAGAGTATGAAATATGTGATCAGGAACATTGAAAAAGAAGCATGAGCTATTATGGAGTCTGCATGTTATTTTTGTTGTTATTAGTGGTCATTCTCACTTGTCAGTCTATTTGAGCATGACCTGATTTTGTATGTATGCAAAGCCTTAAAACCTTTTATTTTAAAAAAGCTTTTTAATGGGGGCAGAGGTTGGGGGGCTTTTGTTTTTATCATTTTTTGTTTTATCTTTTTCTCCCTACAATCCAGAGTAACTACGGGAGCACGTAAGAGACATTACGCATACCCATAGTTACTGCACCACCTAGTGAAAACCTATGGGAAATTCATATTGCAATCCAGAGCAAATTGTTCTTGCACCAGAGCAAGGACTCACCGTAGTTACTCTGGATTGCATCCTTAGGGTGCAATCCAGATTAACTACGGGGAGTCCTTGCTCCGGTGTAAGAACAATTTACTCTGGATTGCAATATGAATTTCCCATAGGTCTTCACTAGGTGGTGCAGTAACTACGGGTGCACGTAATGTCTCTTACGTGCTCTCGTAGTTACTCTGGATTGTAGGGAATGTCTATGTTTTTAGCTTTAATCTAATTGTATTTTAACTACATTTTAATTGTGTTTTAATCTCTATTTATTACCGTATCTAATTTTAGTGGTGTTTTATTGTTTTTTAATTGTTGTTTGGCCGCCTTGAGTTCCCAATTGTGGGAGAAGAAAGGCGAGATACAAATTGCTTAAATAAATAAATAAAATAAATAAACATTCATTTATTTAATACTTTTTTATTATAGTGTAGTGAACATGTATAACCATTTGCTTAAACCAGTGGTTCCCATAATGCGCAGTTCACAACCTGTTGGGTCACACTGGTGGATCACAACTAGATTTTTGGTGGGTTGCCAAAGAATAAGATAATTATCATTATCATTATTAATTACTAATAAGATAATTATCATGAATTGCCTTGTTCTGAAGCTATTCAAAAATCATATATTGTAGCTGTTAACTGCCCTGCAAGAAGCTGAGCTCCTATAATTTGCAAGGATATGCAAATATGGGAAGACAAATGTTCGTGGTCTTTATGGTTATTATTACTTACAAATAGATCAAAGTATTTTTTTCTAGATCAATTTTTTTAAGTATGGTAAACCCAGCTGCGTTCCAATAGTGTGTGGTATTAAAAAGTGAGTTCTGTTGCTAAAAGGTTCAGGAACAATTGCCTTTGAAAAATTGGCTTACATTCCAGCAAATTACTTATTCCCATATCCGGATTTTTTTTCCATTCATAAAACAACATCACATTCAGTACACACCATCCTCCTGTCTCTCTGTTCCTGTCAAAACTACCTGAAACTGCTTTGTCAATTTGTATTAATGAAGATCTAAAAAAGCCTGGCATGCAGCCATAAATGAGAGGCTTTTTAATGTACCCAAAGTTGTTCTTGGATGTGGGAATTCATTTCAAAGCTTCCTGAATATTTAACAACTGCCTAGTCTGTGGCTTTTGAGGCTGATGTGACATCACAACAGCTAAGCTTCTGGCAAGCAGAGGCTTCATTGCAGCTGTACAGGTCTTTATGCAACTCCAGAAAAGACTGGCAAAGTAATGGGGATCAAATTAATAGTTACTTTGCTAACCTGAGAAAGAGATATTCTTATGGGTCATCTGGTAATCCTTCCAACAACACAATAGACTGCATGCAATGGTGTAGCTAAGGGGAGTGCAGGGGGAGCAGTTGCACTGGTCTACAAGCTTTAGTGGGGGCTACAAACTGAGCTTGATACTAGTGGCTAAAATTGTGAAAAACGTTGGATAATACCATCATGTTATATATTGGTAATTTTATGCAGAATGCAATGAAACAAACTGCTTTGAAATATCTGTATTGAATCAAATGTTATGGCCAATTAACCAGAAAATGTAAAAACCAAAAATCTATGGAACAAAAGTAAATTTTCTTAACTCAAACTTTCCCATGTTACTGAAAGCTCTCACAGCCAATCAGATGTAATTCTGATACTGCATGAAATTAATAAGATGTTAATATGAATTAGCTCTTAGTACATATATCATATACAGTACATATATCATAAAACAGTTACCCCATGCTAACTGGGTTTACAGGCACTTCTAAGTGGTACTCCTCTTAGCAGGGAAAGAATGACCATTCCTCTCTGCCCCAGCGTATTTTCCCTAACCAAGAAGGGACACAATGTTCATTTTTTTACTTAATTAAATTTGTTTTTGTTGTTGTGAGGGCAGGGATTGGCGGTGAAAGCAACAAAACCTTCAACTCTGGATAGCAAATAGGTACTTTAGCTATGCCACTAGCAGAGCAAATGATGGTGAACTGCTGAGGAGGAGAAGGCAGGTTTTTTTAATTTTCTTTTAAAAAATGCCCAAGGATGAAGTCACTTCTGGTTGTGACACCACTTCTGTGGCAATATTTTGAGCTTTTCACTGGGCTACTTGATCATTAGCTATGCCACTGAGTGCATGCTCCAGCATACAGTGCATGCTTCAGCATACAGTGCGTGCTTTAGCAGCATGACTGCATCGTACATGGATGGAAGGGAAGAGGATTGGGCAAAAGGTTTTATTCAAATGTTTCTCATGGCATGAAAGCAAACTCATTGGAGAAAAAGATAACTGTTTGCTTCTGGTTTCATTTCCAGACTTTTACAGTGTAGTAAGTGCACATGAAGATGTGCAACTAATGAGTAGTTACTAAATTGCTGCAATTTTGTTCTTCTGATCATGTAACTAAATTATTATTTAGGGACACTGGCCACCATTTATTAGGTCAGTGGTTCTCAAGAGTTTCAGCTGGTAACCCTCTTTTGAAAATGATAATCTGTCTATGATTCCTCCCTCCACCCTGTTATCAAACTGGAGGTGATGTCTGGCGAGAAATACCATCAAACAAGAGGTGACATCCATGATGCCAGGACTCCTCCATATCTTCTTGGAAGTAAGTCCCATTATGTTCAATGAGACATACATTATAAAACAGTTACCCGGACTAACATAATGGGAGTAAGTCCCATTATGTTCAATGAGACTTACTCCCAGGAAAGTATGGATTGCAGCCTGAGTGTCCCATTCCAAGATGGTGGCACCCAGTGTCAGATTTAAGATGGTGGTGTCCAGCGTTTTGCGATTCTCCTGAAATGGAGTTGCGACACCCACATTGAGAATCATTGCATTAGATAAATCCCATTTGCCTTAATAAGTGTATGTAGGAATTTAAAAATTGACACTTATATGGTTGTACATTAAGGAGGAAACTGCATTTGCAGAAGCAAATTGCTCTATGCCTTGTAATATCCTGAAGGCTCTCTATACCTGATGAAAATCCCACCTGGAAGGTCAGTAGTTCTACCTTGGCAGGATTCTGGACTTTGCATGTTATGGAGATATTGGTGATTATTCTGCATGAACAAGTTCCTTCCATGTGTGGAAGACTAGGGTAGGATGGCACCCACATGAATGCTTGCAGCATTCTACATATTTGGATTTTTCCTTGAAATTTGTGGGCTCAAATGATTCAGTCATCTTTTCAGAGAAATACCAATGTGTCACCCCTCATTCTTCCATTTGAATTTTGAGTATCTTTTAGGCCACTAAACATGCAAACTTTGCTACAGTGTCGACTTTTCTTCATACAGCTTCTGCTGGGGATCAGTGCACATGTGCAATGATTAAATTACCATATAAGAATAAATCTTTTTTAAATAATATTTTTATTCGAATAATAATATAAAATAAAAATTATATTTGCAGTAAACAGTAAAGTCAAAAAGTTCAATCACTTAAATTTTCTAACATTTCCAAACATTCACTGATAGCCATTTTTATTTTACCCATACTCCACATAAGAAATAAATCTGATGTGATTGTGCAATTAAGATTTTAAAAATGCTGTTATTTGATCAATCTACATGAGTAACTGGAGCACATAAGTAACTGCAAAGAAAAAGAAGATGTGACCTGCAAACTGAGGCAAATGTTTCACTTCCAATATTGATTTCTGATGGTCACAGAGTTAAATTGTAAGGCAGAGTGGCATGCAGGGCAGATTCAGCTCGCACAGTAATGTCAGAACAGATGGGAGATGTCCACTTATATCTAAACCAAGTTCCTAACTGTATTCTTCTGGTTCTCCCCTGCCCTGGCATGTGGATGGTCAGGAAGATTCTGTTCATGCAGATGAATTTTTATCTGCAATGAAAAAAAAGAGTGATGGGGCTGCAATGGTTTAGACATCATGCTGAGCCCTAATCAAATAAATCCACTGGGTAAACGTTGTTACCTTGAACATATTATTTCAGAAGATGGATATGTGAAAGAGAGATGAGGCGTCAAGTTGCAAAAGGTGAAAATGAACTTACAGGTATTACAGGAAATTAGGGGAAAAGAACAAACATCTCTCTCTCTTTCAGCTGAGGAGGCGAATGTGAATCTATCAGGCAGCTGTGCTATCAATCTTATTATATTAAGCATAAGTGTAAACACTGAAAAATTCATGAAGCAGAATGAAACAGTAAAGCCTAGTTAAAACCCAAAGCTCTGGTTTGATATATGCAATGCCGACAGAATAAAGTGAAGGAAAGAAGAAGAGAGAACAAGGGCAGTTTTACATGCCTTTAAAAAAAAGAGAGAGATAATTTGCATTCATAAAGTTCAAATGCTTGAAAAGTGGAGTTATATCACTTCTACAAAAGATGCTGCAGGAACATTCTAGATCAGGATTACCCTTTGGCTGTTGCTGTTCTGAATTAGGGGATCCCCAACTTTCAATTGCCATGATCACATAATAACATAAAAACAAGGACAGTGATGGCAAAAGTGGTTAAGACACTGTTTCTTTTAACCAGCAGGCCAGGATTTGAGACCCTGTTCCTGCAAGACTTACCCTACAATCCAGAGTAACTACGGGAGCACGTAAGAGACATTACATGCACCCGTAGTTACGGTACCACCTAATGAAAACCTATGGGAAATTCATATTGTAATCCAAAGCAAACTGTTCTTACACTGGAGCAAGAACTCCCCATAGTTACTCTGGATTGCACTCTTAGCCCAGCTCCTGCCAACCTAGCAGTTTGAACGGGTGTAAATGCAAGTCAATAAATAGGTACCACTTCATTGAGAAAGGCAACATCCTGGCGACAGGTGCCTGTGACAGGTCGGCCAGATTTCCCCATGTCACGTCTGTCATAGATTTGATGAAACTACAATCCACAACAAGTGGACATCATCACCATAGGTATAAACGCTGAAGAAGTTGCCACTTAATAACATAAAAACATAAGAAGAGCCCTGATGGATCAGGTCCAGGCCTGGGCCCATTTTATCCAGCTTCTTGAATCTCACACCAGAATCTCACACCAGGTGTCTCCTGAAGTGATGTAACTAAAGCACCTGGCAGCAGGGGCACAAATATTTTAAATACACCATAACCCCATAATAGCCTCTGAAGGACCTATAAAGAAAATCAGTCCAATCACCCTTTAAAAACATATATGCCAGATACAGTCTGCAATCCCACCCATACTTACCTGGAAGTAAGCCCCATTGACTATAATTGACTTATTTATGAGTAGATCTGCATAGGATAGGCAAATATTCACAATTGTATTGGCACATCCTGAAGGATAGAGTTGCCTACACAGGTTCTTTCCAATGGTCAGTCTGTTCCTCCACAATTGAGTGAATGTTTGAGTAAAATTGCTCAGTCACATTTGATTAGTTTGCATCTATTAGTCAGGATTCTTTCCTTGCCTTATCAAGCCAGGAGATGTTCTGGGCATTAAGCCATGATCATCTGCCTAGATCAGGCAAAAACTCAACGGATGGCATATCAGCTACTTTTCCACACAAATCTGTGTAAAAGGAGGCTTGATATAGCATTCATCATTCATCAGGCATCATTTGAACTTAAGAGCATAAGAAGAGCCTCCACTGGATCAGGCCAAAGGCCCATCTAGTCCAGCTTCCTGTATCACCCAGCGGCCCATGAGATGCTTCAGGGAGCACATACGACACCTACATCCAGGTGCCCCCCTGCATCTGGCATTTTAAGATTGTCCACCTCTACACTTCTGTAACCCATAATGGTCCTTTCCTCTAAGAATTTGTCCAAAACCTTCTTAAACTAGATGCCATCACTGCATCCTATGGCAGGGAGTTCCACAGACCAACTTCATGCTGGGTAAAGCCACATGCAAACATGCCTATGAGAAGGACATGTGCAGTAGAAGGATATACCATCTCCTATTTGGAGAGAAATAATAATGCTTTATTGAGTTTTGTCTGTTTGAGGGAATTGTTGCTCATGCAAGGAAATAAATTCCAGCTTTGTTCAATCTGCCACTGGAAGTGACATCACTGTGGTTTGCATCACCCGATTCAGGAGGCCATTGTGTCACCCCCATGGTGGACCTCCATGGACCCCCATGATTAGGAATTTTGGTCAGTAGCAATGTCACAACCCATGAGCAGCCCACACCCTCCTAGTGGCACCACTGCCCACTGGGCTGAACATTCTGTGATAATGTTCAGATAGAAGGTCAGATCAGGAGCGAAGGCAGAGGTGTTTGAGAAGGTCAAGTAATTATAACTGATTCTGGCCAAATAGGTCTCGTTTTAATTGAATCATGGTATCATAGAATCATAGAGTTCAAAGGGACCTAGTAGGTCAACTAGTCCAACCTCCTGCAGTGGGAAATCCTCCTAGAGCATCCCCGACAGGTGCTCTTTGAGCCTTTGCTTGAAGATCCCCAGTGAAAGAGAGCCCACCACCTCCCTTGGCAATCTGTACTGCCAAACTGCCCTCACCGTCAGGAATTTTTTCTGGATATCCAACTGGAAATCTCCTTTCTTGCAGTTTGTACCCATTGGTCCTAGTTCTACTTTCAGAAGCAGCAAAGAACAAATGAGCCCCTTCCTCCATATGACAGCCCTTCAGGTGTCTGAAAAGAAAAATCACGTCTCCCCTCAGCCTCCTCCTCTCCAGGCTGAACATCCCAAGTTCCCCCAATCTTTCCTCGTAGGGTTTCCCTTCCATCCCACTGATCATTCTTGTTGCTCTCCTCTGGACTTGCTCCAGTTTGGCTGCATCTTTCTTCAAGTGAGGTGCCCAGAACTGAACACAGTACTCAAGGTGAGGTCTGACCAATGCAGAATAAAGAGGAACTAGAACTTCTCACGACTTGGAAGCTACTGTCCTCTTAATGCAGCTTAAAATGGCATTTTAGGAGTAATTGATACTTCTCTTATAAATAGCAGAGAGAGAATAATAATCTCAATTCACCCCAACCCATCATCTTTTCTAGTGGCTGTTTGCTTGTGGAATTTTGAATTATTTGGATAATTTACATTCACTTTGTGAATAAATGAAGTGGCCACTTTTAATTCCCAATTTTCAGTCTGTTGCCTTATTTAAGGGTGAGGGAGCCTGAAATCCTAACCTCCAGTTAGGCTGTCACAAGTCCTGGCACAGTTTCCTGGCTGGTGGTATTGTAAACCTGTAAGAGATATTTACTCATTTGTTCAAAGTTCTCATCTAGGAGTTTCCATTTTCAGATTTTTTTCCTGAGTTATATCTAGAACAAACAGTGTACCCATCTCTGCAGATTTAAGTCTCTGTGTGTATGTTTTTGCGTATACAGTGGTTCCTCATGTAAAAATTTAATTCATTCCAGAGGCATGTTTGTTATATGAAATGTTCTTTATGTGAAGTGGATTTTCCCATAGGAAATAAGAGAAACTCAGATGATTGGTTCCACAACCCCAAAAATACTCATATAAAAATATTAACTGGATGTAAAAATGATGACAAGATACTGGAATTGAATTCAAAACATGCATTCAATGTGCATGATCCTATGAAGTTTATTTAGACTGCTATCCTAAAGACTCTTTCCTGGGAGTAAGACCCATTTAACACAATGGGGCTTACTTCTGGTTAGACATGGTTAGGAGGCTGCAAAGACACTTTCCAAGTGTCTCCCCACTCTCTCCTTCTCTTCATCCTGAGCCTCTCTCTCCCCTGCTTCCTTCTGGCCAGCCCTGAGCTGCTTCCCTCTTCTCCACTGCTCTTCTCTCCCTCTGCCCAGCGGACGCCCTGCCACAGGAGGAACTGCGCGGAAGTGTTGCTTTCGCTATGGGCAGGTACACTAGGCAGCCCTGATGCTTTTTAAAAGGGCTACTGGCCAGCATGTTTGCCCCAACTGCCAAACAAGTGTTTGTTTCATGAAGCACAGTTTGTTATGTGAAGCAGAATCCTAGAGAAATTTTTGTTTGTTACGTGGAACATACTTTATGTGAGGCATTTGTTACGTGAAAGCGCCACTGTATATGAAAATATGGCTGCAATCCTAACCACACAATCCTAACCACTCCTTTCCTAGGAGTAAGTACTTTTAAACACAATGGGACTTACTTCTGAGTAGACATACTTAGGATTGCACTGTTAGTCTGTATTTCACAATGCATATTCCACCTTTTCATTATACCTAGTGCTCAAGCATATGTATTCATAGGGACACTAATAATGCTAAATGGATTTTTATAGCTTACCCTACAATCCAGAGTAACTACGGGAGCACGTAAGAGACTTTACATGCGCCCGTAGTTACTGCACCACCCAGTGAAAACCTGTGGGAAATTCATATTGCAATCCAGAGCAAATTGTTATTGCACCGGAGCAAGGACTCCCCGTAGTTACTCAGGATTGCACCCAAAGATTGCATTGCAGAAGAGGCTCTGATTAGTTGTTGCCATCAGGATTCAGGAATAATGGAAAGCATCACATCAATTTTTCCACAACAGGTAGTATACTAAACTGCAGTACAAGTTAACCTGGAGTTTCTGGATTCTGTAGGAAAAATAATATTATGTGGTTTATTGGCTGTTGTTTTTTGGAAACTACAAGTGCTCAGAAGCTACTCAAATATCTTTCTATCTAAATATCTTTCTATCTTTCTATCCAAAGAAGAAAGAAATTAAAAATTTTCTTCCTGAATCTGGTCTGATATGCTAATGAAGCTGCTGGTAAGACTCCCTGCTTGTGCAAATAAGATCTGGAGCTTGATAGGGCAAAGCACAATAGATGCAGATGAGCCCTGATTGGGCTGTTTAGTTACTGAGATATCAAAAGAAACCTGGAAAGGAATAAAGGAGGAGCAGCCAAAGAGGGCTCAGAAAGAAAACATGCACTCAAAAAAGAACATATGCAATTGTCAATAGACCCTTTGGGTATTTTTCCCCCATAGAAATGTTAAAAAGACAAACACAATTTCATTTGGATGCTTCTTGCCAATAAAACTGTTAATGAGATAACACAGGACTCAAAATAAAAAAACTTTCTATTATTTCTTTGCTTTGGAGAGTTGATGAAATAGAAATTTACAGCTTGCTTTTTTGCATGTCTACACAAAAGAAACCCCCATTGGGTTCAATGGAGTACCTGCACATTGGTGCTGCTGCTTGAAATTGTTCCAATGGCAAATGGGATTGTCCACTTACACAGTGCATTCTGTCACCTGCTGTATTTACTGTACCACCTACCCTCATCTAGCTGCATCACTGATTTTAATATTCAAATATTTTAATATTCAGTAATATTTTAACTTCAGTTCCATGCTTTTGAAATACCAGTCTCGGTGGCAAAGGATTTGGCTTTTCTCCTCAAATGCCAGAGCAACAGCCACTCTGCCATCATGGGCTCAGTTCTGCAAACAAGTGAGCCACGATAACACAGCAAAGCCACACTGTTACGCCTCTAGTGCCAGAGTTAAGTCCCACCAGAGTGCATACTCCAGTTAGAGTGGAAATGTGGGAGCGCTGAGGAGAAGTTGATGTATGCTATATCCCATCTCCCTCCAGATGACAAGACACACCCTGCACATTGCTCCTGCCTTCTTCCTAGCGGCATACCACCATCTGCCACTTGGCTCCTTCTCACAAGATTCCTCTTCACAGATGTCAGCAGTCTCTTATTGAATAACAGCAGCTCTCACGCTGCTCTAACAAAATCGGAATCGCTCCCAAACCATGCTCCACACAACACCCCTGTTGAAGTAGAGGGAGCCTGCTAGATCTCAACCTTCTCTCTCATTCATATGCATTGCCAGGATATGGGGCACGATAAAGAATTCAAATGGTGTCCAACAACTTCCTGTGCCTATTTGGGGGAGGCCTTTGATGTAAGAAATGCTTCTGCACCAACTCATTTTGAACGGCTTTATGTTCGGCATAAAGAACATTCAATGAGCTACTTAGCATTCATTGGGCTGACTGCATCGAGAATGCCCTCACTGAAGGGTTAAGCTTAATTGCGTCTCATTTGAACTTCTTACTTGCTGAGGGACCAAGACCTGCTGTGCTTGCGCTTTCTAGCTGCTGAAGCAGGCACAAAGGTGTACTTTTTGCTTCACAGGCTGATGTATTCCTTCCCCCTTTTAGGACCTGTCACTCTTTCAGCTTCCTGGAAATGTGCACCACATGTTAGCCTTCTCTCCTTTAACACAAGCTTTTTTTACTGACTTCATTGCAGCAGCATTAGTTAATGCCGCAGCAGGTGCATCTGCCTTTTTTGGCACCTTGCTGGCATTATTTCAAACAGCTTAGCACTGAAAAAGACCCCCAGTGAAAGGGCACCTAGTAATGTTCATTAATGGGGACACAGTTGTCATCCTTCACATTCCTGTCAACAACGTGTCCCTTCACCCCTAACCTGCATCAAAACATAAACACTTCAAGCATGTTCCACACTTGCAATAGGGAAGACCTGGCATGGCTTAGCTGAATCTGGCAAGCTGAATCTTGCAGCCCAATCCTCCTGGGTGCGTAAGGTAGCAGATCTGCCAACGGGGCACCATTGTCATGCTGTGTGGAATCACCAACACAAACTCCATGCATATAACAGCAGCCCCCCCACAAGCTACTCCAGGCCAGATAAAGTGGTAGAGGGCTTGAGTCATGAGCAGATATGGTTGGGAGCAGGTTGGGTAGGGGAATGGAGGGAATGGGAGGCAGTTCATTTTGGCAGCAACTGCATATATGGTATTTACTTGAATCTAATGTGCCATCAAATCTAATGAGCATCCGTATTTTTAAAGGCTGGAGATTAAAAAAAATTTACAGGTGATTGTAATGTGCAGCTGTAAAGCAAGTACAAAATTTAATTTTACTGCATAATGAGTTATATGATAATAATAAAATGGTAATGGATGTATGTTATGATGTTAATTGCACTACTTTATACAACAATGGATTTATGTTACATTATAATCACAATAAAGTAAACTGCTAAACTAAATACTGACCTACACTTGTAATAAAATACCTGTATTTACTCGAATCTAATATGCCATCGAATCTAATGTGCACCTCAATTTTGGAGACTAAATTCAGCTGAAAAAGGTGAGTGTTATATTCAAGTAAATTGGGTATTATGTTCTTATCTCCTTTCTCAGCAGACACCCACATACAGAGGCTCCTTGGACAAACTAGCTAAATAAGTGCAATCCTAATTTCATTAGACCGGCCTAAGTCCTAGCATCTGTCCTGAACTGGCCTGGGGGTCTCACAAAACTTCCACAAAACACTTCTGAATCACTCCTGGGGAAGGATTAGGCCAGTGCACAGACATGCACTTGCCTTCCCACGTCACGAAGGGAATGGGAAAACTAATGAGTGGTGCCGGCCTAGGTTAGGACTGCAACCTAGCCATATGTTAGTTCAAATCACCAAATTTCTTAGACTCCAGGCTATATATCAATTCAGGCTACATATCAAATGGCCTTTTAAACCTAATAAAATTTGTTATTATAGAGGGTTTTAGTGACATGTCCGAATAGACTTTGATTTGGTAGTAGAAACTGTATGTGAAAGTAAATTTTGTTTTCTGGTTTCTTGCCAGCTTCTTGTTTGTTGATCTTTGTTGATCATAAATTTCATTTAAAGTGGTTTTGATTTTTTTCATTTAATAAATTACTCCTCTAGAAGTGCTATTTTTCTCTTTCTTTTTGTAGACTGATTTTTCTTCATCTATTTTTTTTTCAGCTATCACTGTTTTGACAAGTACCAAACCTCATCCAGAAATCACTGTTGAGTCGCTGCTGTCCATCTTCTCAGTTTAACTATGCTATGACTGAACAACATTTCAGGAAGTCCTTAACTTCCCTAAAAGTCTTAAAAAACCTCATCTGATATATAATCTATCAAGGTAATATAATGAACATCTGGCCCAGACTGAAGCCAGTAAGAAGTGCCTATTAAAAGCACTGAGCTGTACTGCTTTGAGTTAAGATGCAGGAGGAGAAAAGGCTCTTAATTCCAGTCACTTAACACAGATTAGATGTTGAGATCTTCCAAGTGTAAGAAAGAATGAGAACTCTTGAACAATACAGAAACCTCTCCTGTAGACCAGGAAGGAAATACAGTGGCGCCTTCACATAACAAACGCCTCATGTAAAATATGTTCCATGTAACAAACAAAAATTTCTCTGGGATTCTGCTTCACTTAACAAACACACTCGTTGGCAATTTGGGCAGATGCACTGGCTGGCAGCCTGTTTAAAAAGCATCAGGGCTGCCTAGCATGCCTGTCCATAGTGAAAGCAACACTTCTGTGCTGTTCCTCCTGTAGCCGGGCGTCCACTGGGCAGAGGGAGAGAACAGCAGTGGAGAAGAGGGAAGCAGCTCAGGACTAGCCAGAAGGGACTAGGGGAGAGAGAGGGTCAGGATGAAGAGAAGAAGAAAGTGAGGCGACACTTGGAAAGTGTCTTTGATTGCAGCCTCCTAACCATGTCTACTCAGAAATAATCCTCACTGTGTTAAATGGGGCTTACTCCCAGGAAATGTCTTTAGGATTGCAGCCTAAGTAGACTTCATAGGATCATGCACATTGGATGCATGTTTTGAATTCAATTCCAATGTTTTGTCATCATTTTTACATCCAGTTAATATTTTTATTTGAATATTTTTTTGGGTTGTGGAAGCAATCGTCTGAGTTTCCATTATTTCCCATGGGAAAATCCGCTTCACGTAAAGAATGTTTCATGTAACAAACATGCCTCCAGAATGAATTAAATTTGTTATGTGAGGCACCAATGTATATTGATAATTCCCATCCCACTGCTCAAAGGCCTTGATCCTATAGAGAAAGAGGTACTTTTGGGGGGAAACAGTCAATATCTCCTTAGCTGGACTTATCTGTTCTATGGTCTGTCTTCTGGCTTTGCACACTATGAGACAGGACACAATTCTAGAACCAGAAGGGTAACAAGACCTCATTCTGGCAGAAGGTCTGGTGTAGAGGGTAGAGCCATTTTTAATATCTAAGATAACATCCAAAGATCCCCAGTTCAAGATCACCTGAAACTTCCAATAGTGGCAAGACCTTGAAAATCTGATAAACTAAGCTGAGCTGTCTTGGATAATTGATAAGCAGGATGCAACTGTTTGTCAGCATGGAAGGCAACACAACCAGAATGATTACCAAACTGAAAAGATCCATCTGGACTGTATGTTGTGAAACATAAAACTTCTCTGTTTCTTGTGAAAATCTCCTTGGGGATTTAGAGAAACCCTGCTTTTGTGAACCACATTGAACCTGATTATAATTTATCCATTGATTTTAATTGATTGTTTTGTAATCCAATGAATGAGAAAGGCAGTTTATAAATATCAGTTTTATATTTTTGCTTGTGTTGCTTAAGTTGCCTACTCTATCTACTGACTCAGTCATAATTAAGTAATGGCCCCCTCTTTCCTTTCCAATTTCTGCACCATTTATATCACCCTCTAATTCATCTTTTGCAGCATCCTTTCACCAACCCCAATTCCTAGATCTCTCACACTGCCCTAATACTCCCTGTCCTTACTCTTCTACATTTTCTGCTTTTAAAGCATTTTAAAAGTGCAAGTTTCTGAATCCTCTGCACTATCATTCCCCACAGAGATGCCAATGTCACTATAGACACATAAGGATTGCATGTTGACAGAATGCACAAGATTACTGCATTGTCTTAACTTAAACACATTCCCTTGAGTGAAAGAGTACCATGGTCTTCATTCTGCATAAATTAACTCTTTTAGGCAGCCCATCAGGACATCACTAGGGTTCACAACTCCTGGTGCAGAAGGCCAGCGTGTCACCCCCATACCGTGGGCAGAGCAACACCTGGAAGGTGGGTGTGGTTATATGCCATTGCCCCGCCTCTATTGGTTTTTGACACACGTTTCAATATATGAAAGATATTTCAAAGTGGTTTTTTTTCATTGCGTTCTGCTGCAAATTACACATCCAACAGTACATAACACGATGGGCTTATTGCTAAACACCATGATTTTTAGCCATTTTAGGTCACTAGTGGTGTCACCTCCCTCAAGGGTGCCACCTAACAACTTACTGCAGGGATTCTCAAACCTTTGAGCTTGGACCTACTATTTAGAGGGATAATCTGTCAAGGATTGTCAAAAATGGATGTCATGGCTGGAAGTGAGCTCATCAAACAAATTAAAACAAATAATTGTAAATACATTAAAGAAAATCAAGTGAATTACCTCACTTGTTCAGTAAGTTTTTGAGAATTTGTTATGACTACATATCATAATTGGACGGAGGAGTAGCCCCTGCCCCACTGTAGGACATCCCAAAAAGTGTAGAGCATAACAAAATAAATAAATTAAATGCTCAAAACCCTAGTGTATATTGCTTCCATGTGCTTAAACCCTATACTGAATATTACACTTAAAAATTTTAAATATAATTTAATACATATACTTTATGAATTTCAAGCAGAATGTAGGCAGATTGATCCTATGTCACAAAAAAGAGGACATGTCACCCCCAATATGTAGGACACCAAAGGAGAATGTAGGAAATGAGAACAGAAAAGCTAAACACACACACAAAGATTAAACGCTATATTGATTATTATTAAATTTTAAAATGTTAAATATAATTTAGCAGATATAATTTATGAATTACAAGCACACTACATACTGCCTGGAAATGAGGCACAAATCACAAGGAAACGAGGGGCAACGGAGACTTTTTCCAGGACTCAAGTCTAAAAAAAGAGGACATATCCTGCAAAGTGGAACAACTGGTCACCCTGGCTATAAGCTGCCAGCTCAAAAAATACAATTAGGTTTAACCCACCAGAGAGGTGAGGACAGGAAATGGGGCTTGAGTGGAGGGGGAATCGAAGTTAGGACTATCACCCAGCTTTAAAGAAAACCAAATTTTTAAAATTCCCATTACCTGCTGAGCCCCAGTGCTGGGATGGTCTTCCTTCTGCAGCACTTTAAGATGCAGGCAGCTGGGATCAGGGCCATTCTGAAAGCCTTGGATCCCTGGACTGACCTTCCACATGAGCCAGAGTGTTTGCTTATTCATGAGTAAACGAGGCTGTGCAGGTTCAGTTTCAATGGGGTCAATATGTAGGAGAATCCTGGAGGAGGGAACTTCCTCTGGGTCTGGGTTGATCATGGGGGCTGTGCAGATTGGATCAGGACCACCAGAAACAATTGCTGCTGATGCTTGGGAGGGGGTCCTGGGCACACTTCCAATTAGGTGCCCACCTCAGAGAGTCCTCCTTAGGCAGTGGGCAGGAAATTCAAAAGGCTGGAGCCTGGAGCTCAGCCACAGCACTCTCTTCTTCCCACCTGCATTCTTCTTAGCTTGCCCTTTCTGGCCACCAAATGCGCATCCCCCCAATTGAGTGGGGTACCTGGAGGGGGCGCAAGGGGAGATTCAGGGGGGTGAGGGGCCATCGGAGAGGGAGAAAGAGGGAGGTGCCCGGAGGGGCTGCAAGGAGGGGGCAACAGGAGTGGCCACCAGAGTAATGTCAAGTTGACCCCAGGAGTGCATCACCCTGGTGCGCTCCACACCAGTAGCACCGCCTTCTAGTCGCCCCTACAGCCCACTCCAAGCCAAATCCCTAAGTGGTGATGCAGTGGTTTGAGCTTCTACTTGTATCTTACAGTGTATGTTTTGGCAGCTCGAGGTCTCAGGATAAGGGGACATTTATTAATTTGCCCCAGGATAAGTCCCAGCAGGCACTACGAGTCAAAACCTAGATCTGCACCAGCTCAGTTGCTGCTAAGTTGATCCATGATGGCAGATCAGACTGAGAAAGGGGGGAGTGAAGATTCAGCATGCACTTCTAACTTCTAGACTTGATCTGCCTTAATACCTGGCCCTGACATTGCCCCATCCTTCTCTGTTCCATCTTCCCCTGCCCTGTTCCACCCCTTGCCCTGTTCCACCACTCAGTGGTGTCCCTAAGGAGAATGGGGATGCCCTGGGTACCACCTCAGGGGGGTGATACACTGGGGTGACCAAAATCACTAACCTTTTTTCTGAATAACCCCATCAAGTTACAGTCTCATATACCACTGAATGCGTATTTTCCAGATGAATCCAATGCAAAAGACAGTTTTGAAATATCTCTTTCCTATCAACCGTTATTCAGTACTTGGCTGGCTTAGGTTTGGGTCAAAAAAAGAAGGCACATCTGGATGTTTTGCTTTACTAAATTCATAATAATTATTTTTTGCATGAACAAATGCAGGGGTTTTGCATGAGCTGAAATGCCACCATTTCAAAGTACAAGTAAAGGTTTTCCATGTGGTAAAGGAACTGAAGGCATTTCATGAACATTGGGGGGAAAAGCTAGTTTTACATAACATTTTTAATAGACTGACACCCAGCAGTCATTCTGCCTCCCTGCTATTTTGTGCCTAGGCTGCAAGAAGGTCTCTGCTGTGTTGATTGACAAGAAGAAGCACAAGGCTTCACTTGGTGTGGGATCATGTTTATCTGTATTATTCTTACATACCTCAACCAAAGCATTTCTCCATAAATCCAGCATCTTTGCCTAAGACTACAAAAACTCTTGTAACATAAATTTTTTTAACTAGAAGTCAGTCTTAAATTTACACAAGTACAATGCTCAGTTATGACCAGTGTCCATTATTTTCTGCAGAAATGTTTGCTGAAACTGTAGGAGATTATGGGCGCAATCCAGAGTAACTACGTGGAGTCTTTGCTCCGGTGTAAGAACAATTTGCTCTGGATTGCAATATGAATTTCCCATAGGTTTTCACTAGGTAGTGCAGTAACTACGGGTACACGTAATGTCTCTTACGTGCTCCCGTAGTTACTCTGGATTGTAGAGTTAGGCTGTAATCCTAAAGACTCTTTCTTAGGAGTAAGACCCACTGAACACAATAGGGTTACTCCTGAATAGACATAGTTAGGATTGGCTGTATGTTTAAGAGACAGATGTAGGATAGGATCTGGTCTTTCTTTTCTCCTTCCCCACTTATAGTCCAAAACACTGATCTTAGTTAACTTCTTCTTAGTAACCTTTGATATACAGGTCCAACCTTGTTATACATGAATTTTTTTATCCACAGATTTGACTCAACATGTATGGCCACTACAAATAGTTTTAAAAACTGCTTTTCTACTGTTGTAGAGAGGGAGTCATGCAACCAAACATTCCATTCCTCAGCTAATTCAGGCAAAGCAAAGGATCCTTTGCATTTCCAATTGCTCACTGCCTTTCTACAAGAGTAAAGAAAAGCTGTTTTTGTAAACATTGTAAAGGGATACACATTTTATTTTTTGAAAATGATTTTATTTAACATATTTTTATATCAGTGGGGAATCCCAGAATCAAACCCCTGCACCTATTGAGGCACAAACGTATTCCATTAGGAGCAATGGACTTTCCAAAGCAATGTAGCCTGAGGTAAGGGAACAAGCACTTCCTAACCTAGAGAAGGCCTCTGTGGCTGCCCCTCTGCTACAGGGTCATGCCCCATTGAAACAGCTGCATTGGGACTGGAAGGACAGATAGGATTAGGCCCTTTAGATATCATCACTATGTGCACTGTTTAGGCAACATGAAAATAGAAGGCCTTAAACTAGTGAGATCACTAAACTTATTTCAGGCCCAGGGTGCAATCCAGAATCCCCATTCAACCAGACTAGGGTTGCTCTAGCTGAAGTGTCATATAATTGCTGTTAAGCACATTTACACCATTCTGCAAGGAGATTGGCTAGTGTTGTGCCAGCATCCCTGTGCCACCATGGGCCCTGGGAAGGGTTGAGTTGGTGGTGGCCATCCTTGGCCAGTGCAGAGGTTTAGAGGGTGTGGAGGGCAGGGAGAAGCCAGGAGGGATGCACCCTGGGGCAAGGGAGAAGGCAAGTTGTGGGCATTCCAGAGGCTAGGAAGCAGGGTAGGCCATAACACCACTGTAAGGGCTTCCAGTAGCTTCTTTTATTTATGTAGCTTATCTGAATCTTCTTATTTAACAGAGAGAGAGAGAGAGAGAGAGAGAGAGAGAGAGAGAGAGAGAGAGAGAGAGAGAGAGAGTATTTTACATGAATAAATAATTATGCTAAGAATTCAGTAAATTCTCAGTGTAATTATTTGTTGAATTCAGACTCCATTGAAAATGAGGTTATCTTTCCTACTGCATAAAGTATTTGTCCCTCTCTGCTTGTGTAATTAACATACAAAAAAGACAGTATGATCACCAATGTGTGTCTGCCATTGTGAATTAGTCCCTATTCTTATCTGGTATCAATTTTGGCTTGTGTTAAAATGTAACAAACTCATTTTTACCTTTTGTGTTATACTGTATTACCTTTTGTCCCCATTCTGTATCCATTAGTGTCAAGGGGAGCAGACTTTCCAGATTTCTCCTAAAGTAGAAAAAGAGAGTCAGAGGTGCTGCCTCTGAAATTATTCAAAGGATGATAGCTGAGGATGTATGAGGTTCAGCAAGAGGGTTTGCCAAATATGTTTGCCAAATATGTCTAGGCAAATATGTCTAGGCCATCACCTTACCCAAGGGAGAAACAGAATGTAGTTCATTTCACATTAAGGGTACCATCCTATGCAAATTTACCTGGGAGTTAGTCCTGTTGCATACACTAGGATGTACAGGTGCAACCATGTTATACACTGATTTTTTAATATGTGGAGTTGACTCAACAAAAATGGTAATTGCAAATCACAGCTTTAAAAACTTTTCTAATGTTGTACAGAAACAGTTATTTTGACTCCACTGAAAATGGGATTATCTTATCCACTGCAGAAAGTAATTGTCCCTCTCTGCTGTGCAATTAACATACAAAAGGACCATATGTTCACATTGTGTGAAGAATGATAATTCCATGCTTGGGATCATTTATAAAGGAACTGAAAATAAAATAGCTAATATGTCATTGTACAAATTGATGGTGAGGCCACATTTGGAGAACTGTTTCCAGTTCTGGTCACCACATCTCAAAATGGATATAGAAGAAATGGAGACGGTTCAGAGGAAAGTGACCAAAGTGATTGAAGGTCTGGGACACCTTCCTTATGAGGAAAGGCTACAGTGCTTGGAGCTCTTCAGTCTAGAAAAAGCTGCTTGAGGGAGGGGGACATGATTGAAACGTACAAAATTATGCAAGGGATAGACATAGATAAAGAGATGCTCTTTTCCTTTTCACATAACACCAGAACTAGGGGACATCCACTGAAATTGAATGCTGGTAGATTTTGGACAGATGAAAGTAAATATTTCTTTACCAAGTGTAATTAATCTGTGGAACTCCTTGCCACAGAAGGTGATGACAGCATCTAGCCTCACTGCTTTTAAGAAGGGATTGGACAAATTCCTAGAGGAAAAGACCACAGGTTACAAGCCATGATGGGTGTGTGTGTGTGTGTAGATAGATGTACAGCACAAACCAGAGTAACTACGGGAGCTCTTACGTCAACATAAGAAAAATTTACTCTAGACTGCTCTATGAATTTCCCATAGGTTTCCATAAATATAGGTATAGGTTTCTGTGGTGCCGTCCCTTTGTCGACGTAAATGTCGCTTACGTTGACGTAAGAGCTCCCATAGTTATTCTGGATTGTGCTGGTAGGCAATTTCCAAATGCCAGATGCAGGGGAGAGCACCTGGATGCAACAGTCTTCTTCTCTTGTGTGCTCTCCAAGGTATCTGGTGGGCAGTTGTGAGATACAGGAAGCTGGATTAGATGGGCCTTTAGCCTGATCCATTGGAGGCTCTTCTTATTTTCTTATGCAAGCAATCATTCCATTTTTCAGCTGAGCCAGGCAAAGGCAGCAGGAACCAGACCCTTATTCCATTTTGCTGCAAGAACCATCTTGTAACCTTGTAAGAAGAGTTGGGAAATGTAAAGAAAAACTTTATGATTAAGGTAAAGAAATATGTGCATAGACTGATGAAATAGCAAGTGTGACTTTACTGAGAAATCTCTGTGATTACCGGTATCTGAGCATAGGTAAGATTTCCTCCCTGAAAATCTCATACAGGCTAAACCTGTGATCCAGAGGCTAAACCTGCATGTCTAAACCACTCAGCTACATAATAAGAACTGTATCCTCACTTCTCTCAATGGTCTTCCTAACAATCCCAGAACTTGCTTTCCCTTCACATGTTTTATACGCACATGTGCTAGTTCTGGTGAAGCAGTTTCAGAGGAAGGAGCCAATCTGTGTGCATTTAACATTCCATTCCATTCTGAAAAAATGGGACATGAAAACAGCCTGAAGCATTTCCAGTATACAGACAAACTCCTCAGTTCAAGACACACAGCTTTTCAGAAATTTTATTGTCCCTTTTCCTCACAACAGGCATCCTTAAGAGTTCACCACTGCCCCAAAGATGACCCCATGAGACAAAGGACTTGCTGTTATTTTTATAATTTTGGTGGTAAACAAGATGAACATCATTTCCCCAAACTTGTTATTCATAAATGTGAACATGCTGTATTGCAGACTTCATAAGGAGATCAAAGGGAAATCACTGGGAACAATGTGGGAAACAGCTAGCATGGAATAAAATAATGTAGAATGGGCTAGGAAAAAAATTAGTGCTTCTTTTACAAAAATATGGGTTATCCAATAAATAATGATTTAAACAGGCTTTGTTTGTTCTTTTTCTTGAGGAAGAGATACCAATATTCCTTATTTGGGGAGGGAAATACGTATTTGTGTCTTGTTCCTCCTCAGATAATTTTTCAATACATAAAGTCAAAACACTGTTATTTAGTAGTCCCGGGAACGTATCTTAAGAACTTGTAGGATCAGTTTGGTGTAGTGGCTTGAGTGATGGAACTGGGAAAGGGTAATTCATTTCAAATCTTCACTTAGATGTGATGCTTAATGGTTGACTCTGGGCCAGTGGCTGTTTCTAAGTTAAACCCACCTCATATAGTTGTTTATTTATTCATATGACAATTCTGATCACTGGGAGATCCTTGTAAGATCCAGCAATGAATATGTGTAAACTATTTCTGCCAAGTGTGTACCAAAAGAAGGGTAGTCTTACAGCACAATCCAGAGCAATTAATCTGTCCACATAAGAGCCCTTGGGTTGCCCTGTCTATCACTAGGGTGGAGCAACTGCAAGATGCTCCACCCCAGTTACTCTGGAAGAGGCTTAGGGCAGAGCAAGGCAACATAGGGTGCCCTAAGAGAGGTGGACCTGCTCTGCCCTAACTGCTCTGCCCTAGGCAGTTCAAGAGAGGCATGTTGAGGGCATGTTTAACATTGCCTAGGGCAGAGCAGTTACTCTGTATCCAAAGCCTGTTTCAAGGCAGAAATGCCCTCTTCCAGTTCCTCAGAGACATACCACCTCAGGAGCAGGTATAGTAATGGGTAGACCCATAGGGGTCCATGATAAGGCCCGAGTAAGAATGGCAGTGTTGACCAAAAATCTGAGTTCTTGGCCAGCCTAGCTGCAACCTCTGTCTCTCAACCTGAGGATATGGAACAAACTACGGCTGGCCACAAACCTCAGGACACAGCAGGCCACTCCAAGAAGCCCCTTGTATTCACTGTAGAATGTACTGGCATCTCATCATGGATTTCTTATAAGGCAGACACCCAGTGGCATCACCAGACTGGTGCGGCTGGTGAGGGCTGCATTGGGTGATGTGCTCCGTATGGGGTGATGCATCGGAGGAGTTTGACGGTCCTTTGGCAGGCCCATTCAGGCCTGCTCCAAGGCAGAGCAGCAGTCAGAAGCTGCCACTTGTCGTTGGAGCTGGCCCAAACGGCCAGCTGAGGTGCACTGCGCAGAAACACACTGAGCATGCCGAACAGCTTCAGAGGAGACTTCCTTAGAGCAGAGGAAGTCTGTGCCTCTGCATGGCCGTTTGGCCTCACTCAGGAGGCAGAGCGGCAGCCGAATGGCTTCAGAAAGAGTACTGCACAGGCACCAACTCTGACACCTGCACAGTCTCCTCTGAAGCCAAAAGTCTTCAGTAAAGTACTGCATAGGCATGAGAGATGGTGCCTGTGCAGTACTCTTTCTGAAGCCAATTGGCTTCAGAAACAACTGTGCAGGTGCCAACTTTGGCAACTGTGCAGAACAGGTAGGGGGGTGCGCGCATCCCAGGGGTAACACACAGACTTCCGCACTGGGTGATGCACAGAGTTGTGTCACCACTGTAGGCACCACAGCTGTTCATTGTTTAGTGTGATCTGAGGGGTGTCTCCTCAGGAGAAAGTCCTCCCCATGTATCAATTACTTAGCATGCTCTGGAGCAGTTAGGGCAGCCCAGGCTTCCTGACTCTCTGGATGCAGCATACCTTTCTGCTCTGGATACAGAATGGCTAGGAGAGAGCAGTTAGGGCAGAGCAGGCTGAACTTGCTCTGGATTATGCCCTATGTTGTTCTGTGGACAAGGTGCCTGTAGACAGGGTAACCATATAAAATGGAGGATAGAGTGCTATTAAGCTTTGAATAGAAGAAGGAATTTATGAATGTGCTATTTCATAAACCCTTCTATGTTGAGCTAAACCTGCCTAAATTCTTTCTTCTATGCAATGGTTAACGGTACAGGCACTCTGTCCTCCGTTCTATATGGTCACCTGTCTAAGGGCAGCTTGTAGAACTCTTTTCTTCTGGATGCATCATCATCATGGTCATCACGTTTGGTTTCAGGAAATGCCTTCCAAACTTCCAGGAGCAGTTGTCAGGTTGTCAGCAGTGACATCTCTGACTCTGCTGTCTCATAATAGCTTTATCAGCTTTCAGTCCCCCATCCAAAAACTAGCCAGGTCTTTCCCTGCTTAGCATTCTTCAGCAGCCCCTGACTCAGCCATCAGACCATGTCTCCTGTCCTACATATAGTTGTGGGTGGTTGTGAGGATAAAGTGGGAGAGAGAAATCAGTTTTCCTTTGAAGGTGCATGGCTGAACAGCTGCACAACTCTCAGCCAAGCTATGTGCAGCACAGAGCTCTGTGATCCAGAGGTTGAGCAATGATGTAATGATATCATTGCCAAACATCCAGAGAGAGAGGCGGCATCACAACAAATCATACACTGGCACAGAGTTTTGAGGCACAATGGAGATGAATTGTATTATGCCCTGAGCACAGGGGAAGAAGTTTGAGATAAAAATCATAATATTAACCAGGCAAAAAATTGTCCCAAGTCCACAGAGGGAAAGACTCACCTGAAGGACTCTCATTTTCAGTTTTTAAAAGAAATCTGATTGGAGAAACAAGCAATAAAATTTGATGTCCTGGCTGAAACATTAGTTAAATTGGAATGTTTAGATTTAAATTTATATAATCTCATAATCTTAAATCTAAATAATTCAGTTTAACTGGTTTATGGACTATAATCACAGACCATTTCATATAATGTCTCATTTAATTTTTTTTTGAATGCTTTGAAATGTAACTTGAGCAAAAGCATTTTAAAAAAAGTAATAGCAGGGTTTTCAAAATTGGTTAAAAATGAAAACAAAATAGCTATTAGTCTCTGCTGATGTGAATGGTAAAATATGCAATAAAATGCTTTTTGAGTAAGATTGGAGAAAGAGGAAAAGCTATGCCCCCAGCAGGCAAAATAGAGCTGACATTTTTAATAATAATGAAACATAAGAGCTCACCAGGGCAAATCTAAAATCCATTTTGCATGTCAAAGAATAGGTTGCATTTAATTTGTTTAGGATATTTTTCTGGTTTCCCCATTTCATTTGAAATAAGTTGAAGGTTATGAAGAGAGTTATTAAAACTCAGTGATTGCAAGGAGTTTCAAAGAAATTGGTGAGGGAAAAAATGGAGAGCTTGCTTTCTAACTTGGTATTTGATTGATAGTAACCTCTATAAAAGGTACTTTCTCCCTCTCTCTTGGGTGTTTGAAACATCACATTTTATTTCATATGCAGGGAAATATAATGTCTGATATTTTGAGGTTAAAATTTTAATCCATATGCAATTCAAAAGTAAGTTTCCCCCAGTTTCTTCAGATACCTTAGAGTGGCATTCATATCCATATCTTATTTCATTTAATTGGTTGGTTCCCTCTCCCAATATTTTTTTACAAATATTATACGGGAAAAATATTTTCTTTGCACTGTTTTGCTTCTGCAAGATGCTTCATTTGGCTTCTTGATACAGAAATAAGTTAGGAGTGAATTTTTGAAAGGTTTGAAAAGGCTTTGATAAGCCCCTGAAATTTGGAGGATTTCAAATAAACTTATTCAAACAGTGAGAGTTGTATCTCTGGACTCAGAAGGACAAACAGGATGAATGTAAAAGATGGAGACAAGGGCAGCGCTTGCTTATTTTACTCATGCAAATAAAACTTCTGAAATCTATATGCTTGATCCAGGCCTAGTGCACTGAATTCAAGAAGTCAAACTTCTGAGAGTCAGCTGATAATAAATGTGCTTCTTAAGGGTACTTGTTATTTGCAGTACCAGTGATGAAAGTGAACACTTGTTGACAGTGCTGGTACCAGATTGCTGCCCTGCAATGTCCTGAACTGGGTGCCCAATGGTGCTTCTCCATCCCCCTCTCATGGTGCATCAGATACCGCTGCTGCCAGCAGTACTGATGGGGCAGAGGTTGGTCCAGCCAGATGGACCCTTTGATGAGCATGGGACCTCAGCCTGGTCAATTCTTGATGCTTCCATTGCTTGATGGGATGGGATTTTCCAAGGAGCCATTTGAAAGATCAGCCTTAGCTTCCTTGGAACTGTATTGGTGACTAGCAAAAAGGACTAATGAAGAATAAGGTATGTTCCTGACAGTTCTTGACAGTTCAATGAAAATAGTCAAGACTAGAAGTTACAAGAACCTGGATCAGCATGGCAAAGTCATCCAAAAGAGGATTTGCTTCCAATGTAATTGATAAAAACTGTTGCTCAACAGCTATGTGTTTGATTGCATGGCAAACCTCTTGTGGCCTACTTTTATATTATATTATAAAAATGAGCAATTCAGTTCTTCAATTGAAATTATTCTCAATTATCCCCCCAGTCTCCTTATCATATAATAATGGCTTCCTTTTTATTTTACCTGAAACTACAAATCCCCTAAATGCTGAAGAGAGCAGAACCTGACCTTTTCTTTATGGATGAAATAAAGATCTAATAAAGCCTTGAACATCCCCAAAAATACACTTCATTTCTCACTTAAAGAGTTTAATTTTAGTAGGACATGAAACCAGAGAATCATAATTAATAGGGGGAATTCAACGCAGATGTGGTCTGTGTGTGTTGGGCAGGGGCAGTGACTTGCAATATATCCCCCCTTTGGAATTTAGGCTGACCACAATGCCAAATGATCATCTTTGTAATTCTGACAAGTGAAGTTCTTCTGTTCTTGTATTATTAGTGTTATCATTATTACTTGCACAAGTTTTATAAACACAGTCTTTCTGGAATCATCCCCATTTTTCTGGACTGAGCTCCAATTTATTGACCTTTGATTCAGTACATTACTAGTCCCAGACAGCTTGTTCCATGTTTCCACAGCTTCATACTGAATCGGGCAAAAGAATTTTATATGATAAACTGCATATATGAGTCCATAGGTGAAACATTTTGGATGCAATTCCAACCACATGTTGAACTGGCACAAGCCTCCTGCACAGTCCTATGAATGTTGTGAATGTGCCATAAAGAACAGGTGTGCTTTGTGAGCTGGGGAGGCCAAGTAGGCAGGGGTAAATTTGTGATGGCCAAAGGTAGAGGGCATAGGGAGGGGTTGGAGATGTGTCAGAAGGGCAGGACAGGGACATTTGTGGGGGAGATGAAGGAGGGCCAGGTTGGTGGAAGATTGGGTTTGGGAAGGGGCTTGGACTAACCTTGGCAACGTAGGTCAGATCTTAACCTCTCCCCAGCCAGAAAGGGTGAGGAGGTCAATTCTGGTTTCAAGACTCCATCTTGAACCCATGATGAACTGCCATCTCAAGCTCCAATGCTTGCAGCGTTAACATGCATTATAGCCAATCAAATTAGAAGTGAGAAAACCTAGTTATGTGCATGGTTGATCTGCTGCAGGCAACTGCTTGCAATCAGCTTTCAGTGCTAGGCAGCTACTTGCCATGCAGATAGTGAACTGTTTTGTATCTGAAGTATGGGTGGCTTTAAGCAAAGGGAAGCTAATGACTATATGAAGCAACACAAATGTCTATTGAAGTCGAAATGGTTCTGTTATATGAACAAGATTCATAGCATGCCCTAAACTACTCTTTAATGGGCAGCTGAGTGAGGTTTGCATTAATTCTCTTGCAAGATATTACTGAGGGTAAAACAAAGGCACTCCTCATAAGCTAAAGGCAATGACTCACAATCAAATTGCTTTAAAAGTGAATGGCTTTGACAGTAATCATTGCCATTCCTAGTCTATGGACCACTGTGTTTTCATATGGTGAATGTACAGCCATTGGTTACTGCTGCTTCTCCTGTGTAACTGTCTCAACAGGCAATCAGATACTACAATGAGTGTAGGTTTGCCAGGTGTCAAGATCAGACCTCAATATTTTCAATTTGCACTTGCCCAACAAATGTTATGTCTTTGGATGCTACTATCTTGACTGAAGGCTGCAATCATGGCTCAAACTGTCCATGGATCTTCTAATCTTCTAATCTACAGGTCTTTGAGAGAAAATGAATAATAGTTTGCAGTTTCTATTTGTACACAAATTTTTGAATTCTCAAATCTCAAATTCCACAGCATAGTACAATACTGAAATTCTACACCTTTAGCCAGTGGTTCCCAAACTCTTCACCAATTTTGGATGGATCATGAAAGGTAGTTTAGGCTATGAACATTAAGCTATGTACATTAAACAACTATCTACTTGGAAAGAGCACTGCTTCCCAATCACCTTTACAGCTATAGATTCTTGTGAAACTTTTTTCATGGGTTCTGATGCTAAAATATTTGAAAACTGTTGCCATAAACTACCGTGGAAGTTAAATTCTGTATAGAGTTTCCAAAACTTACCTAGGTAATGATACTCCTGCTTCTTCTTCTTCTTAGCTTAGCTGGACAACACATCTTGGATCTCATGAGATCCAAGATATTGGCACCTGGGAATGCACCAGGGACATCCAGTAGTGCCCTTGTGAATGCACCGCCACTGTCCCTAACATGTTGCTACATGGGCTTTGGGAACTCTGTGTAGGATGAAAGTTAAGAGAAAAAAGTCCCTTATTATTGTGATTGATCTTTCAACTATTTCAAATCCACTCCTCATTCTTTTTTCTCTCTCTCCCTCTCTCCTTCACTTGTTTCAGGAGAAGAAAACAGATGATCACTTGCTAGGATAGCTTTGAAAAGTCCCATCTGTTGGTTCTAATTGGGTAGGGAGCCTGCAATTTCTGAGAACATAAGAAGATCAGATGGATGGATCAGATCAAAGATCCATCTAATCCAACTTCCTGTTTCCTACAGAGGCCAAGAAAATCTTCTGCACATTCCCGAACTAGGGCATGAAGGCCATATTGCCCTGCTTTTTTGCACAGCAAAGGGTACTCATTGGCCACAATTACTCTTTTTTCTACACTAAAAATATCCCAAATGCTTTAGCTTTTCCTTCTTGCAAGGAGCTCCAATTTTCAGATCAATCTGATTGCTCTTATTTAAGTCCAGCAACAAAAGCCATACATTATCATATTCCGGGGCATGGTAGTCTATAAACAAGCCTCTGCGCAACATGCTGTGTTGACAATAGGAAATATTGAAAAAGCACTCATGGGGGAAAAGGTCCTTTTCACCCCATCCTTTCTCTGGAGGAATTTTTGGCAATGTTCCAAAATAGAATCATTGCATTCAACACTCTCCTCTCTTTAACCACACTAAGGAAACAAAAGTCCTACTGATCAGCATCACCCATTACTGTGATGAATTGATGGGAAAATCTGATTTTGCCAAATGTCCTATTTCATAGGTTTTAAAAGGATAACCCACAGGTGTTGTTGCAGCATTTTACTACAATTATAACTGGATATTTCTGTCCATCCCAGTTATTCTATGTAAGAAGGAGAAAAACAGATTACTTCAAAAATGCATAGGAAATTTTTTAAATAAATGTCATTATTTCTGGAATTAAAACAACAGCAACCCAGTTTGAAATGAACACCATATATCTGAGCACTTCAGTGTGTCTCCAGTAACATATTGCTGATGCAATTTCTGCAACAACCTTGTCAATACTTATGATTTTTGCATTAAAAAGAATCTTCATGGTTTTCGTTTCTTTTTGAGAGAAATATTGACATTTGATTCATATTTCACCAGCCCTTTTTACACTCTAAAGTGACTTTAATGGTTTCCTTCACATTTTGATGGAAAAATTGCCGATACAAAAGAGCTACACTTTCTGCTGGGAGGCTATTATATCAATCTGAGAAAAATACAAGAGCAAAATATCAGCACATATGGCATTTGATACTCAGGTTCATGTCATAGCAGTTTGAGTGCAAACACTCTATTGTAATGGTACAATAGACAGGCTAACTTGATATAGTTGTCCAATGGAACTTAGGCTACAATCCAGAGTAACTAAGGGAGCACATAAGAGACATTACGTGCACCCGTAGTTACTGCACCACCTAGTGAAAACCTATGGGAAATTCATATTGCAATCCAGAGTAAAGTGTTCTTACTCCAGAGCAAGGACTCCCTGTAGTTAGTCTGCATTGCACCTTTAGTGTGGCAGCTAAATATTAAACAAGGTGGTACTACTAGAATTCCAGAAGCTGTTCTGCTGGGGAGCAAAATAATTGCAGCAAACGAATATGGTCACAGTGCTGAAATCTCCCAGTACTTGCATTCCAAAGATTTAAATTGCTCTTTGCCAGTATTCCTTTTTTTTCTTCTTCTACTATCTGATCATCAACCAGCCTTTATGAATCAACAACCTATCAACAGGCTTTCCATTTGACAATTCGGTATATATGCAATGGCAGGGTTAACTGCAGTCTACTACAATTCAGGCCCCTATAAAGGCTGCTTGACTGATCATAATTTGGCCCAGTATGATAGGCTCAGGCAAATTCTGGGTGCTCATCACCCAAGGCCCCTGTATTGCCATTGGGTATCTTTTAAACCGACAGTTCTCAAAGTGTGGATCATGAAACTGGCGGGCTGATAGCTGACAGATGAGGAAAATGTCTTCAGCCCTATGGAACCAGAAATAGGGCAGAATGTGCATGTTTACTCACAAGTATGTGAACCTGTCTTGGTTCACTTCAAAGAGCAAGCTTGTTGGAATGTATAGCCAAAATAGTCCTGATTGATGAATGTGGTGCTCAACAAATGCACCAGAATGTGGTCCTGTTGCTTGAGCAGCTGTTAAAGTGAAACTATGACTGCAATCCTAACTTCTGGTTAGGCTGGTGTAAGCCCCAGCATAAGTCCTGTGCTGGGGGTGTCACATCTGTGCTGCTCCTGGGGAGGATTAGGCCAGTGCAGAGACATGTGCATGCCTCCCTACATCTCATGGAAACATGAGTTGCACTGGCCTAGGCTAGGATTGCACCCTTTGTTGTTTTATGATCCTAAATCCTAACCGTGACTAACCTAAATCCTAACCTAAATCCTAACTGTGACTACTAAAAAGTAAGACTCATTGTGTTCAATGAATCTTACTCCCAGGAAAGTGGCTTTCAAATTGCATCAGAAGTCTCACAAGGCTAGGTGGATCCTAGGTGGATAAGAGAATCATTTTTAAAAATGAATCTCAGTGCTAAAAGAATTCAGAACCACTTCTTTTTAAATATATTCTTTCTTCACAGCACTTCTCATTGAATGTTGCCTCAGCTGAACATGCTTTTTAACTTCCTCCACAATGTCCTGGTCCATGACAGTTCACCTCTGTAGCAACTGGACAAAACTGGAGCAAGAACAATATTGTATGCTGTGGTCTGGAACATTGTTGGGGACTTTACATTACAATCCAGAATAACTACGGAAAGACGTAAGAAGCACTTACTCTGGATTGCTCTATGCATTTCCCATAGGTTTCCCTTAGGTGGCACCATAACTACGTTGGTGTAGGTCCCATAGTTCCTCTGGATTGTAGCCTTAGTGTCTCAGGGCCAGGTGCCACTGAGAGGAATGCTTCTTACTGCTACTGCCTGCACATTTTGCCCCCAGCCCCCTGCCCTCGTTGCCTTACTCTTAACAGTGCCTCAGCTGAAGCCACCATTTTAATCCCCATCATCAGCAGCCCTATAAGAAATTAAAATAACACTTCCAGTCAACACCCCACTGAGAGGCTACCACTGTTTCAGCAACTGCTGCCACTCACTTCTATCTAGCAAGTCCACAGGAGGCCCACCAGCATAGGATGGGGCCCACCAGTGTGAACTTTCCCAGAGCTCTCTAAAACCTGGAACTTGTACTGGTACTACCAGCAAGACTAGTCAAATCCTGGAAATTTGGCAACCAGCCTAATCTGAACAGGAATTCTCTCTGCTCACAAAATTGAATAACAAATGAGAATAGGTCTTTCCCCTCTCCCTGCCATTTTGGTGTTAATGCTCTGTGAGGTATGGAAACACCCATTTCTCAAGCCCATTAAAAAAAAAAATTGGTATCAGCCTGCATTTCAGTAATCCACAACATGCTTGTGGCACAACAGCTTTTTTCTGCAGTGAATGGGTTTTATTGACAGTCTCTAGCAGGTGTTTCAGTGTGACAACATAGATGGCCCCACACTAGGGAATGGTATTCTGCCTTCCCAAGCCTTTAGACAGGAGTGTATATCCAAATATGCTGAATCAAAAGGGCAGAAGGGAGGGAGACAGCCTAGTTAATTGTTAATTATTCTTTTTTATTATTACTGTTATCCAAGACCTTTAAAAAGTATGATTTAGTCTCCACTGTAATTAGGTTAAAATCCCTTTTGTATCGCAGACTCATTTTCTCCTTAACAATCTGCTAAACAGCAAAGTGTTCTCTAGAAAGTACAAATCTCTTTATTAACACGAGGACAAGCTGCCTTGTACAACACTAATGAATCTTTCATTGGTAGATTCTGAATTCATTGCCATTATATGCAGAATGGCTAGAATCCATTCATCTTTTCCAATCGCGAGCCTTTGAGGATAGTCAAAGCTGCTCCAAGTTGAGGCACAGTTTGACAAGGTTTCCTTTTAACTCCACAAAAGGTCCCAAATTTCTTAGCAGGATTTTTTTCAGTTCTAAAGTGAAGCAGGTTGTTCTGAAGGCCAGGGTGCTGCTGCCACCAACATCCATCCTCTGCCCTTCCCAATGCACCTAGGCTGGCCCTGATCTTGCCCATGATCCTGCCACAAACTTAACAGCTTTAGTGGCAGATGGGCGCTCTGCTGGCACACATATGCTTTTGCTTGCCTTGTGAGCAAGTGGACCTATTCCATTTGCCTTCACTGCAGCTGCCCCAATAGCAGGCCAGACTTTCCAAATAGGGTTGCCAGACCTCCAGTATTTTCCGGAGGTCTCCTCCAAAATGCCCCTTTGTCCGGGATATGAGAGCCCGTGAGACTCTCCAGACTCCGGAATGAGAGCCCCTCCAGACTCCGGAATTCGGACAGCTTGTGCTGGCCCTTTACATTTTTTTAAACATCAGCTGCGCGCACACTGTGGGCAGCCCCAGAGACTTCTGGCTGGCTTGCACTGCCCACCCACAATGCAGAGGGGCTTCCCCCTGCACGCGCGCCATTCGGAGGGCGTGGGGCTTCCCTCAGGTGCGCATGCCACAAGGAGGGCACGGGGGGCTTCCCCCAGGCACGTGTGCCACAAGGAGGGTGCAGGGGGCCTCCCCCAGGCCAATCCTATGCATGCCTATTCAAAAGTAAGTCCACTAGAGACAAAGGGGCTTACTCCCAGGTAAACTGAGGGGCCAATCCTATGCATGCCTACTCAAAAGTAAGCCCATTAGTGACAAAGGGGATTACTCCCTGGTAAACTGAGGGGCCAATCCTATGCATGCCTAATCAAAAGTAAGCCCATTAAAGACAAAGGGGCTTACTCCCAGGTAAACTGTGGTAGGATTGCCAACTGAGGGGCCAATCCTGTGCATGCTGCACCTCTGCAGAACAGGTGAGCTTGTGTTTGTGTGTGTCTGTGTGCAACAATGCATGGGGTGTTTGTGTGTGTGTGAGAGAGAATGCACGGTGTATGTCAGTGCATATCACTGACATGCCTTGTATTGCTGCAAATTGCTTTGAGGGAGTCTTACATGTGTGGGTCAGAATCCTGTATATTAAAAGGTTTTCAATTTCAAAAGTGTTGAAATTAAGTACAGGAAACCAATACAAGTATTTTTGCTTCATTTTAACATGTCTTACATTTTGTCCTACATTTTTGGGGTGTCCAACAATTTTTTTAAGTGGGTAGGAATTTTATTAGGAATTTTGGTTTGGACAGGGAAGAATTTGGGTCTTCAATCAGGAATTTTGGGGTTGCCGTTCAGGAATTTCCAGTTTGGCATCTGGTAACCCTGTTTCCAAAGATGAAATGAAGGCTTAGATAGGATTGGGTATAAGGCTGCAACCCTATGTACACTTACTTGTAGTATGCCCCACTGACTACAATATGGATTATTTCTGAATAACCATGTGCGAATTGGGTTGTAAGGCTTTCTGTTGGTGGTTATACAGTCTCAGCACTCAATCCTATCCATTCTCCAGGATGCAGTGCATACCTCATTAACTCAGCTGCACTGGCACTGGAAAATGGAGTGGGCTTTGAATAAATGATATCACAACCACACCATCACATAGCCAAGTCAGATTTGACTACACGACAACTTCAGGGAACTCATCCAGTGACTGTGTAACAGTTCTTGTTTCACTGAATGGAAGAACATAAAATTCAGCTTAAATTTTACAAGAAGATGGAACATTATGGTTTGTGTTAAAATATATACATAAATATTTTATTTGTTCAGAAAATTTGGCCTTTATTCTTTTAACACAGTCTGCAACTGTATCCATTTCAGCTATTTCTGAAGCTCCTAATTAACCACTATTTCTTAAATGAAAGTGTTGCAACTTTCCAGGGCTTTGCTAATACTAACTGACTGCAATGCAGAGATTATGAATAAGTAGCTTTAATAGCTGAAAGTGTCTATAAGTAATATTATTCAGAAGCAAAATAGAGGGATCTAAGTTAATCCTTATCCCTGTGACATGGTACAATATGTCAACAACAAGCATGCAGAAGACCTGATCCTAGTTACATTTGCACCTTGGCATCCATCAGTCTTGAAAGACTATGGCATCGTGCTTGACGCTGTATGCGAAGCACAAAGGCCTGCGTAGATTGGTATGGAGGGTAGACTGTTACCCAAGAAGCCAATCCCCCCTCTACATGTCACTGAAATAGTCCAATGGAATGGCAGAACCGATACGATTGGTTCCAGCTGCGTCGCAGAGCTGGACTAAAGACAGGATCTCACCCTGTCTTGTGGGGACCCAGGTCTCGAACCCTGGCCTTCTGGTTAACGGGGACAGTGTCTTAACCACTTGCACCACCCACAAGAATATCTGTACTGTATGCATGCAGATCCAGACAGTGATACGGATAATATTATTCAACCTAACAAGTCCACCTATAGACCACCTATACAAAACCTTATAATGACCTTTTGTAGTTCATAACATACTTTTCAGGCTTTTAATTAATGGATATGAAACAGACTCAAAAATAATAACTTTGCTGTCTTTTTTCCTTTGCAATTTTGAGGAGTCTTACATCTTGTCATCCATTTACAAAACTTTATTAGGCATAAATTATTGGTCAGCTACAGATCCAAACAAATAATGTGCTAAAAGTAATATTAAGACCTTGTGGTATCATTCATCTCTAGGACCACTTGTGATTAGTACCTCTGGGAACCAGCTTTACCCCCAAATCCAGCGTAACTACAGGAGCACATAAGATACTTTATGTGCACCAGTAGTTATTGCACCACCTAGTGAAAACCTATGGGAAATTCGTTTTGGAATCTGGAGTAAGTTGTTCTTACACCGGAGCAAGGACTCCCCATAGTTACTCTGGATTTTGCCCATAATGAATTAGTGGTGGCCCAGCGTTTGCACTATGAGCTACCCATGGACTTCTATCCAACACACAGCTGTTTGTAGTGCAACCAAGCTCTGGAAAGGATACATGATGGAGCAACATGGCAGCATCGGGCAGGGCCTGTATGGATTTTGCATTTGTGCAGTGGATATTGGTGCGGGAAGATTTGTATCTTGTCCTGAATTTATTTATAAAATAATTCTCCTTTACATGATAATTATCATCCTATCCAATCTTTATTGACAGCAAATGTAAATAATCTAGAAAAAATATGCCTATATTAATCAAAATGCATATACTGATGAAAATGACGTATCTGCAAATATTGAAACCAAGATTGAGTATAGGTTGGTTCTTTAATTCCTTTCCATCTCTAAAGTTGCCATTCTGTGCTAGATGCATATAATGTGCTAAATCCATACAAATTATACACTCAAGCTAGTACCTGCACAATTAAGCTGGGGATGGAAGGGGAAAGTTATATAACATTATAAGCCCTTAAAATGTCATTCCTCATAAACTCTAAACCTTCCATTTAAACGTCTTTCAAATTTGGCATGGAGGAACAGCTCCTGCACCCTATCAAATTTCCTGCTTTTCTGGGAGCTGGATGTTCATCATGGGGTTCTGTGCCATGATAGTCAGCACTTGTGAGAGCTAGCCTTTAATACGATGACATCTAGCCATGTTTGCTTGGCCTCTCGTGGAAGAGGAGGCAACAGCACCTAGAAGAGAATGAGGAAGGCTCACCTGGCACAACCTCTTCCCCTTCCAAAGAAGCACTAAATGCAAACAGAGGTTATGTGATGTATGTGAGATTGATTGGGTACTGTTCTGTTACTTTAGTTTATGACAACAATGCCAACATTGTTACTGACAATACTGATAATGACATTGACAATACTGGCAATATTGACAATGACAGAACAGTAGTAAACAGTAAGAACTTGGAGCATGTGAGGAAGTGAAAAAACAGCATGCAGATCCAGCAATGGCAGAATCTACAGACTGGAGTTATCCCTCAGAAGGAAAAGAGGATATGGAATGGTAGCGGGTGAAAGTGTGGGAAATATTAGTTGCCCTGTTCTATTCAGGCCTTATCCTGGCAAGTCTCGTGATCTGCCAGCGTAAAGCTGAGGCCACAGCTGCTCCATTGTATCCACTGGAACAACACACTAGTAGTGATGTGGGAACTGGTAAGCCCTGTAGAAAGCTGATCTGGGGGAGGAAGTAAAATGGCAGTTGAGACTGATCAGGGATGGATCAATGGGAGGGCAGGAGAGGAATGTATCCCAGCAAAAACTGGCAACCAGTAGACCAGACTTACCCACACTCAGAAGGCTGTTCCGAATTCTGCCACTCAAAGATCTTGTGTAGATCTGAGGACACCTGTTAGGGACAAAGCAACAAAAATAATGGTAAATAATCATTTACTGTACTTACTTTGCTTGGGTTGCCTGGTGTCCAGCAAACCTACAGGATTCAGCACATGCTCCAGAAGAGGTGCTGCAGATTCTGGACTGTCTCTTGATAGGACTGGGCCATAAATCTAGTTCCTCAAAAAGCCGAGGACTTAAGTGTGGGGAATTATATAATGGCATGACATACTGACATAATGAGGATGCCCTGCATATGATCAGAGAACCAGATTAGAATTTATGTTACCATAATTCCCTCATTTTTCAATGGATTTGAACCAATGCTAGAGATAGTCACTTAGCTATTTTCCAAAGAATATTGGATGGAGGATTTGAATATTATAAGCAATTGAATGATCAAGGTTTATAACAGTGAAATACAGTTCCCCCATCCCACTCATCACAGGAATGCATAATATAACTTCAACCTTTATCCGTCTGCCTGTTTGTCTCTGTAGACCTTCTAATACTGGCACCAACTCAAATAACCAAGTGCCCCTTAGAAATGCTAATTTGAGAGCCTGACTAAATTACTCACTATTTCTCTTGTATCAGAATGCAGCATTTTCCATGCTTAGTGCTCCTGACCTTTCTGCCTCCTTTCTCATTTGTTGCCAGTATGGACTTCTGGGCAGAACTTCAGTTATACAAGGAAAACTGTTTCAATCTTCTAAAAATTGAAAACAATGAATTTCAGAGGGGAAGCCATGTTATAGCTAACATGAATCCTATGGCTCCTTAAAGACTAGCCATTTAATTTAAGCATCCATTGACTAGGCTCTCCTCTGCCAAATGCACAAAGTACAGTGGTACCTCGCTTAATAAGCACTTTGCTTAACAAGCGTTTCACATAACAAGAAAAAATTTCCAAGAAATCTTGCTTCACATAACAAGTTCCGCTTCACTTAACAAGCAAGCGTGCTATGGACATGTGTGCTATGCAGCCCTGACGCTCTGCATGGAGGCTCTTTAAAAGGGCTGACGGCAGTTGTCTGGAGGTGCCAGTGGCAGCTGCCCCCAAGTGCCCCCACCGACCAGCTTGATCCTCCAGCAGCAGCCCAGGTAAGCCTCCCAGGAAACTGTCTTTGATTGCAGTCTCCTAACTATGTCTACTCAGAAGTAAGCCCCATTATATTAAATGGGGCTTACTCCCAGGAAAGTGTCTTTGATTGCACCTCCCAACCATGTCTACCCAGAAGTAAGCCCCATTGTATTAAATGGGGCTTACTCCCAGGAAAGTGTCTTTAGGATTGCAGCCTAAGTAGACTTCATAGGATCATGCACATTGAATGCAAGTTTTGAATTCAATTCCAGTGTTTTGTCATCATTTTTACATCCAGTTAATATTTTATATGAATATTTTTGGGGTTGTGGAACCAATTGTCTGAGTTTCCATTATTCCCTATGGGAAAATCTGCTTCACTTAAAGAGTGTTTCACTTAAAGAGCATGCCTCCGGAACGAATTAAGCTCTTTATGTGAGGCACCACTGTATTATCATCAATTGAAGAGCATATATCAATATATATAAAAATCAATATATATAAAAAAGAAAAGTCACTGACTGACTGACTCACTCACTCACTCACCAACACCCTGTCAAAAACACTGGGCCTAGAAGCGTGAAATTTGGAGGGTGTTCCTTCCATGACAGAGGGGTGCACTAAGAACCAGTTTTTGGAAATTCCAACCGGAAGGGGGTGAAAAGGGGCACAACGCGTTTTCCTCCCTATACTTTGCATTGGAGAATTGATGACTCATCAACATTCCACCCCAACTGCTGGGCCTGAAGCATGGAATTCTGGGAGTTCCTTCTGTCACCTGAACACCCACCAAGAACCATCTGGAGAAATTTAACCCTTAAGGGGCTGGAAAGGGGTGCAACATGTTTTTGTCCTATACTTAACATGGAAGACTGACAAACATCCAGTCAGTTTGGTGCTCGGTGCCTGGTGCACTGGGAGGTTGTTGTTTGGAGGAAGAGGTTGCACTGGGGAGGATGCTGCGCATGAGAAAATGCGCATGAGAAGATGCGCATGGGGGCTTGATGTGCATGGGGGGGTGATGCGCATGGGGGATGTTGATGCGCATGGGGGATGTTGATGCGCATGGCAGTTTAATGTGCATGGCTGTTTGATGTGCATGGGGGACGTTGCGCGTGGGGGCATGTTGCGCATGGGGGAAGATGTGTATGGGGGATGTTGAGCATGGGGGACTGATGCGCATGGGGCAATGTTGCACTCGGGGCAATGTTGCGCATGGGTAAATTGTGCATAGGGGAAGTTGCGCATGGGGGTTGATGCGCATTGGGGGATGCCGTACGGGGGAATTTTACTCCCGCAATGCGGGTACGCTTTTCGCTAGTATATGTTTAGAAGAGCATCTATATATACTATACGATCGTGGCCAGGTTACCAGGTAGTAGTAGAGGAGCTCATTGCAGAACCTCCCTATCACATCCACATTGGGCGCAATGGAGAGTCCTTGCTCTGACATAAAAACAATTTACTCTGGATTGCAATATGAATTTCCCATAGGTTTTCACTAGGTGGTGATGTAATTACATCAACATAAATGTCTCTTACATGGTCCCATAGTTACTCTGGATTGTAGGGTTAATCACACAAACCCATTAAGACCATCACACATCCAGGCTACATTATCATTAGCTTCTGCTGGCAATGGTGTCATCACCAGTTACTTCTGGTGCTACTTCAAAAAGGTGGACCATGTGAAATGTTATACTGGACAACAAACGTTGAGAAATACTGGTCAAGTTCATTTCATAACAAACTCTCGGAGTGGCATATAACAATTGAAAATAATTCCAAATATACAGTAAATACAGTGCATAGCTGTGTTTGCATACCCTACAATCCAGAGTAACTACAGGAGCACGCAAGAAATATTACATGCACCCGTAGTTATAGCACCACCTAGTGAAAACTTATGGGAAATTCATATTGCAATCCTGATTAAATTGTTCTTAAACTGGAGCAAGGACTTCCCATAGTTACTCTGGATTGTGCCCTTAGTCAAAAGTAAGTCCTAGTGTATTCAGTAGGACTAACTTCCAGGTAAATTTGCACAGGATGGTGTACTTAATGTAAAATGTCTCTATATTCTGTCTCTCCCTTGGGAAAGATGATGTCCTGGACAAATTTGCCCTTAGACAAGATTCTTAGCTGGCCTCTTGCTGAGTCTTATGCATCTTCAGCTATCATCCTTTGAATAATTTCAGAGGCAGCACCTGAGTGCTCCTGCTAATGAGTCTCTTTTTCTGCTGTAGGAGAAATCTATAAACTCTGCTCCCCATTGACCCTGATGGATACAGAAAGGGGGCAAAATGTAATATAGCACAAAAGGTAAAAATGAATTTGTTACATTTTGATGCAAACCAAAATGGATATCAGATAAGAATAGGGACCAATTTACAATGGCAGACACACAATGGTGATCATATGGTCTTTCTTGTATGATAATTGCACAAATAGAGAGGGACAATTACTTTATGCAGTGGGAAAGATAACCCCATTTTCAACAGAGACTGAATTCAACGATTAAATAATTATCAGTACACTGAGAATTTACTGAATTCTCAGCATAATTATTTATTCATGTAAAATGTTCTCTCCCTCTCTTTCCCCCTCTCTCTCCCTCTCCTTGTTAGATAAGAAGATTCATATAAGCTACATAAATAACAAGAAGCTACGGGAAGCCTTTACTTTGGTGTTATCGGCTTCATCCCTTATGCCTCCTGCAGGGTGTCACTATGGTTCACGTCACCCAATGTGGGAGGACAGCACATCACCCAATGCAGTGGGCAGTGCAAGAACCTGAAATGGTGGGCATGTTTATGTGTCATCATCCCACCTCCACTGTTTTTTTGGCTAATGTTTTACTAAAATAAAGATATTTCAAAGTGGTTTCTTTCATTGCATGATGGGGTTTTTCACACCATCATAAAGTTTCATTTTTGTTGTGTCACAGCCCCTAGTGTGCGTCACCTCCAGGCGTATAACCTGATAAGGGCTGCATCCTACACTCCCTATAGTGACACTCCTGGCCTCCTCACATGGGGGAAGGACCACATCATAAGCACTGAAGAATGATGTTGGGAGATCAAGGCAACGTTGATTCTTCATAGCCAATGTTCTTATGGTGTCACCAGTTCCCACAAGCTCACCAACAACTCTTCCTCATCAGCCCATCACAAATATTTTTGCCTTCCTGGTCTCTTGCTCCTGAAAACTCCAATGGTCTTGGGTATATTTATTACTGGCCCCTTGTCTCAATGTCCTACTGTGGTCCCACTTCCTGTCCTCAAGTTTCTTTTCTTTCTTTACTTCCTTTAGCCAGCTGCAAACCCTCTCTCTCCCTTCCCTCTCTCTTTCTTTTGTCAATCCTTCTAGTCCTGGTACAGCCAAACGGGCAGCCACAGAAGCCTCCTCCAGGTAAGGAAATGTTTGTTCCCTTATCTCACGGCTTCATTGCAGCTATACTGGCACTGGAAAATTGAATAGGATTGGGCCTTTAATCATCTATAGTGTTTTAGGCTCAACTCCATCATTTTCAATATGCTCTCAACACTCTTAAAATCTGCACCTTCCCTTCTCTCTGCACATTTTGAAGAATTTTGGCAAAGGTACTGCAAAAACAGCTGGGTGTTATGCAGAGTCATTTGTGCTTAAAAATCAGTGACCTGGAAAAGTCTTTTATAGCTGCAGATTACAATAATTCAGTTAAGCTCTCAAATTGGAGTGTTGACCTTTTGTCACTACTAAATGTCTTTGGATATTAGCTGGTGAGGTTAAAGTTGATGTCTTGGACTTTGTGGTTTTCTGAATGTCACATCTGAGGTGTTCATTTCAGTTGGTATCCTTCTCACAGGATGACCATATAGAATAGAGGACAGAGTTCCTCTACCTTTAATCACTGCACAGAAGAGGGAATTGAAACAGGTTTTGCTTATCATAGAAGGATTATAAAAACAGCACCTGCCTACATTGCCTCTTCTATGCAATGGTTAAAGGCAATGGTAAAGGCACGCTGTCCTCCATTCTATATGGTCACCCTGCCTTCTCAGTATCTTGCATCAAGATTTGTATGGAATGCATTTTTCAAGTGAAAAAGTTTTTTCATTTTTTAAGTTCTTCTGTATACATTCTTTGTGAATATTACATTTGTTGACCTTATCTATTTTTTACCATTTACATTATGTTCTTCTCTACAGGGAAGAGCATATTAAGCAAGTTCACATTCTTTTCAAACGGTCTCATATGCAAGGTACATGGATACAGAATAATCTCTCAATCCGATCCCCTTCCAGGGATCTGGTGGAGGCTGTTTTACTTCAATCACAAAGCAGCTACCTCTGAGATGTTTTGCAGGCCTTCTGGTGAAGAGAACAAAGTGGCCTGCTGAATGATGGCTGGACCATTAAGACAGATGGTGCTTTATGTGCTCCCCAAGCCATCTGTTGGACTGCTGTGTGATATATGAAGCTGAACCAGATGGGCCTTTAGCCTGATCCAGTGGAAACTCTTCTTTTGTTCTTATGACCTGCCAAAATTGGTAAGCCAACACAAGGTTTAGAGGGAAATGAAGAAGCAAATTGAATGGGGTAGGGGTTGGCAGAGTAAGAAAAGAGGTTGAAATAGGTGGTGTCAGGGGGCAGATCAGGGTCCCACTGATACATGCTGAATGTTGCCTGCTGAATTCTGAGCCCTTTCATGGGCCTGTACATCCTTCCTGGGTCAGCACATAGCAACTGCTAAGACATACCATGAGGCTTTTGGAAGTCTTCACCTTTCCTCTGGAACTACTTTCCTACAGAGAAGGGAAAGCCTTTCTAAAAGGGCACCTTTATAAGTGAAGTAGAGTTTCAGAGGACCAGAAGAATGAGCCAAGTGCTCCCCCTAGTCCAAGCAGTAATGTTATCTGGCAAGAAAGTGACTTATTCAGTGTGCATAATAATGTCAAAAGATCCAAGTTTCTTTTGACAGCAGTTGAAACATTTGAGATGCTCTCTTATCCAATTGTAGATTATTATAACTTCCAAATTAATATCTTCCCTTGAAATCAAAAATTATCTGTGATACTAGGGCTTTGAGCAGATGTGCCAATAGTATAATCAAGAGATAGGTCCCTTTCCGATCCTCCATATGCTACTTTTCTGCTTTGTTTCCCACACTGCAGCACCTGCAAATCCCACTATATAATGTGAAGTAATTAGAGGAATTTTGTTGCAGTTCACTTTGGCCTTTGAGCCATTGTTGAAAATTATGACTTAATCCCCTAAATGTGGAGAGATTTGAAATATGCATATATAGCAAAAATATAGCAGAGAGAAACAAAAATTTAAAAGCCCTCAAAGGTATATGTAGTAAGTGTACATTATGCATTATCTTCCTTGATTGTGTCTCAGTCTTAGCTGGGCCTTGCATAGATCAGTGCAGGGTTGGGCATGCTCTGATGGGCATGAGGACCAGGGCCATTAAAGAAAAGGGCTGGTGACCCTATGTGTTCACCAATGAAGTAACAGGTCCCTGTAGGATCAGGAAGAATATCAGCACAATCACTGTGGTTCATATATGTCCCTGGTCTGTCAACAACTCCCAGGCCAAATTCCCACTATAATCATCTCCTGAAATATCCCTTCCCCTGGAGGTAGCAGTGCAAACAGGGTGTCTGATGCTTCAGTCCTATCCACAATTACCTGAGATAACCCCCATTGACTATAATTATACTTACTTGGAAGTAAAGAGGTATATGTTTGGGTTCTCAGTCAACACTGTGAAGTTTAAAACTCCTGATTGCCTAGCAGCTGTGATTTCAACAAGGCATCCCTCCTGGCTGAAATCCAAAACCAGACCGAGGGCACAATCCAGAGTAAGGGCAGTGAGGAGGTCCTATTCTGAATCCAGAGCAGAAAGTTATGCTGCATTCAGAGAGTCAGGAAGACTGGGCTGCCGGAGCTGCTCCAGAGCATGCTCAGTAGATACCAAGTCAGTGGCACCTGGGGAGGGCTTGCTCCCAATGAGACCCTCCTCAGTTCACACTGAACAAGGAACAGCTGTAGTGCCTGCCATATAAGGAGTCTCTGATGAGATGCCAGTACAGTCCACAGTGAATACAAGGGGCTTCTTGGAGTGGCCTGCTGTATCCCCAGGTTAGTGGGCTGCAGTAGTTGAGCCATACCCTGAAGTTGAGAGGCAGGGGTTGCAGCTTGGATGGCCAAGAACACTGCCATTCTTAATCTGCCTTGTCATGGACCCCTATGTGTCTACTCTTTACTATATCTGCACCAGAGGTGGTATAACTCTGAGAAGCTGGAAGAGGGCATTTCTGCCCTGGAAACAGGCTCTGGATACAGAGTAACTGCATTGTCTTAGTCAATGCTAAACATGCCCTCAACATGCCTCTCCTGAGCTGCCTAGGCTGAACCTGGTAGGGTAGCCCAGGTCCACCTGTCTTGGGGAGCCTATGTTGCCTTAGGCTGCCCCAAACCTTTTCCAGAATAAGTAGGGTGGCCCATCTTGCAGTTGGGTCAGCCCAGTGATAGATAGGGTAACCCAAGTTCACTTCTGGATTGTACCCTTATTTTCCTTGTTGTAGCATCCGACAATGTTTATGGGGAATTTTCATACTTCTTCAATGGGGTGCTGTTAATATCTTTTTAAAGAGGTTTTGTGGACATCTTAACCATGGGTCGGTTAATTTCCAATTTAGCTGGAAAAGAAATGAGAAATTGATGCTAACGCATGGAAAGAGTGGTCTTGTTATAGGTATGTTTATCAGTGGTAGGTATTTTTATAGATTCTAACCATTTGAAGGTCTCTCCTGCACCCCGCATCTTATATTACAATCCTTCTTGAAGAAGATGCTGCCCATCATGGAGTAAAAGAGGTGTCAGTGCTGCACTTTTCTGGATTATGCACTTTTTTACAACTGTAGTGTAAAAAAACCATTTTTTAAGATAATGAGCACAATCCTAACCAGGTCTACTAAAAAATAAGCCCCATTGTGTTCAATGGGTCTTACTCCCAGGAAAGTGTCTTTAGGATTGCAGCCAATGTCATCAGTTTAGTACAGTGGTTTTCAAACTGTGTGGTATAGTGTGGTATCTTAAGGCAGCACGGTTCACACACGAGTACCACAAGATGTCCCCAGCTGCTTCTGCTACTGATCTTCCTAAATGCCAACATACTGGCAACAAGATGGTAGCACTTAGATCTCATGAGACTTGGGCATCGTCATCTTGGATCTCAGGAGATTTGGACTCCACTGTCTTTTTCTTGCAAGATCTCATGAGATGTTGGTGCCACCACCTGGGATTTTGTGAAATTAGTGGGGATGTCATGATCCAGGTAAGTTTGGGAACAGCAATTATTGTGATTCAGCCTCCATTTGTAATGGAAGCTTCTGCCCCAGGGTTGGTCTGTCTGTCTGTCTGTCTGTCTGTCTGTCTGTCTGTCTGTCTCTCTCTCTCTCTCTCTCTCTCTCTCTCTCTCTCTCTCTCTCTGAAGATGATGCACACAGAGACAAATGAGAGAAACTGACACCTTCCAAATAACAGTGAGCCTACAAGTGGAGAATTTCAAGAGGAATGAATTTTAAAAGAAAAGATTAATTATATCAAGGATATTGTATTTTTAACATGCAGGAGATGGGGCAAAACTGTCTAGAGCACAGACCTTCTTCTAGTCAGATGAAAGACAAAAGTAAAAGGCTGTGGAACAGGAAAGCAACAGCCATTCTGAAGTGAAACTCTTCAACAATGAAGCATCAATAATTAAGTGCTGATCTCAATAGAGTACTCTGGTAAGAAACTAGCATTACATTTGATGACAGCAACACAGTCTTCTTTTGAATACTTGGCATCTATCAGTCTCGAAAGACTCTAATATTGTGCTCGATGCTGCATGTGAAGGCCTGGGTAGATCAATATGGAGGATAGGCTGTTACCAAGGCAGCAAATCCCCCCTCTCCACGCCACTGAAATAGTCCAATGGAAAAGCAGAGCCAATACGATTGGTTCCAGCTGCGTCGCAGAGCTGGGCTAAGGACAGGAGCCCACCCTGTCTTGTGGGGACTCGGGTCTCGAACCCTGACCTTCTGGTTAACAGGGAGAGTGTTTTAACCACTTGTGCCACCCACAGCCCACTTTTATTGAATGCATAGCTCTCATTTTTAGGGAGGCAATCTAGAATAATGGGTAGGAGTCAATATCCAAATCTAAATTTATTTCTTCCAAAAATGAGTTGCCTTCAGAAACATTTTAAGCAGAAGTCTTACTGAAAAGTTCCTGTTTGTTTGCAGGCTCTCTCAGGCTCCTTTCCATTATCCTTACATAGGAATGAACCCCACTGACTGTAATAGGCTTACTTCAGAGTGGTCTTGCATAGGCCAGGTCTCAAGGAGAGGCTGAGGAGGTGCTGGCAGAGTGCTGAAACTGGCTGTATCCCAAGAGGGACTATTTTTTCCTGCTTGTTTTACAAGACATAGTTTGTATTGCAAGACAAAATTTATTAGATAAGTTTGCTTGTTGGGCAAAACACTCTTAATCCAAGTTACGCTCAATCCAAGGATTTCCTGTTACTCTTAATCCAAGGATTTCCTGTATATGAGAGTGCTCCAAACACTGCAGAAATGAAACTGAACCACAGATTGGTACTAATCCAGTTCAAATCTTGTCTTCACTATGAACTCACAGACAACCTTTGACAGATCAAAGGCTGATGACCCTTTGGGCTTGCAATATCTAACTCAAAAGCTGTTAGGCTTGGATAGATGGAGCAATTTGGCTTTTCCACTTTCCAGGGGTTGAGACAGAAAACATGAAATCATCACAAGATGACCTGAAATTGGAGCCAGGATAGTCAATTCTAAGGCAGTGATTTTAAACCAGTGTGCCACAGTAAACTGTCTGCCACGGATGCTCTGTAGGGGTGCTGTGGGCATTTGGAGAGATGCACTGAAAATTGTTTTGGACCTTTCAGAAAAGTAGTGTAGAAATATTGTGATTAATATGTAAATAATATTCAGGAATCTATATGCCAAACCAGATGGTACAGAATTGCAACCAGTGTAATGAATTTGATGTTTTTCAGATCAATACACGATACATCACGATACATCATTGGAAGCCATGCCTGTAAGACACTAATAAAGAGAAAATTCAATAGTATTGGCATGATAAAGTGAAAACTATTAATAAGAAAAGCAAGTCCATCATGCTCATTAGAACGAAATGCAAAAGAAAAAAATGCAGGAGAAGAAGAGAAATTATATTACAAGGCCAATCAATTCCTTCACTAAGTTTTTTGTTTGTTACTTGTAATTAGTATAAATAATGCTGACTGTATTTAAATATTGTGGATGGGGGAAAATAAAGTAGATGATAGCAAGCAGATGGATCATTTAATTTATTTTCCAATTACAGCTGACACACTGGGTATAGAAATATGCAAATTATTTATTATTTTTATGGTCTGGTTACAGCTGTGTTTATTGTTATAATAAATAAGTACATTAGCTCATTAGGCCACGACTGTAGAAGCCTTATAAGAAACCCATGTTGTATTCTCTGGATAACTCTCTTTCCTCCCCTTTGTCACAAACCATTAAGACAATGAAGAGGTTAGGTTCATTCTAGACAGTGGTTGATCATACATACTCATTAGGTTCATTCTAGACAATGGTTGATCTCCACACATACTCATTAGTTAAGAATGCAATGGAAAATGCAGCATACAATCCCAATCACTGCCATTCATTTTAATGGGAATTCTTCAGATGTATTGCACCTTCCCAGCCAATTGGCACTGCATGACATTTGTTCAGGTAAATGGTTTCAAATGACTTAAAAGTTCAGATCATAAAAAACAGAGTTTGGAATGTCAAACTTGAGGATTGACAGTGCAATGCTAATAAGTGCTGGTGCAGGCAGGCCAGCATGTACTGTATGCTTTACATCCAGGACTCAATTGGGGCTGTTTCCAAGCTACTTTAGGGTAAGAAAAAGATAAGTCAAGAGCAGCCCCAATTGGTCTGAAGGTGGTGCAGATCGAAGTAGACTGGAAACAGGACGTTGATCTGGCATAACTGCCAGATCTGAGCCCCACTTCTCATTCCCCAGTACCCCTTCAGACCTGCCATCCCCCATTCCCGAATGCCCCCTCCTGCCTCCTACCTGCTCCCCCAGACATCCATGTCAACTTTGGTGCTATGGTCTCTCTGCAAGCCACTCCAGAGTTTGATTTGAGTTCCAGTGCAGCTTGCTTCTGAGGAGGCACGAAGTGCTTCATGTTTGTGACCCTCCTGGATCTTGTACCAGCAAGCACAATCCTGGGATCCTAGAATTGAACTCTGAAAGTCTTGAAAATCCTTGTTTCTTCAAAGGAAAATGAAATATCTCAATTCATCCTGATCCAATAGCCCAAGAAAGGGTGGGTTCAGCATCACCAGCACTTGCAAAATCATAACTTCCTATTCAGGCCTGATCTCCTGCATGGATCAATTCAGACAGCTATGTTCCTGGTGCAGATCTAAGTTGATCCATGATGGCTGCTGGGGCATTACCCAGAAGCGGATAAAAATATTCCCTTGCCTTAAGCCCTCTAAAGCCATAATTTCTCTATGGGATATAGTGTTATGGGATGTTCCTATGGAATATAGTGGAATATATCGCTAGAAGGTATTGTTACATTGGTGCTACTGCATCACTGCAGAGGAAGTTAGGATTTAGGCTGTGAGTGTTTCAGCAAGTGCACCTCCATGCCTCATCGCCACTCTTCTCAATGGGAGTGTTTATATGAAAGGGCTGCAATTCTGAAGACAGTTTCCTGGGAGTAAGACCCATTGAAAACAATGGAGCTGACTTTTGAATAAATATGGTTAAGATTATGCTCTAAGTCAGTGTTCTCTGTGCAAAACAAGGAGTCACACACTGTTCAGAACACTGAAAACGCTTACGTGTCTATTCAGATAAGTTAAATTGGAAGAAGCAGAACTATGGAGCATGTTGGTATGAAGGGATTATAATGAAGTATGTATAGACCCATTGGTAAAGCTAGAAGACATGGGGGTTGCAAGCTGCACTGGTGATGTGCACAGGGTGAGACACCACATCATTCTAGTGCCTGACAGAAGACAGGCTTGGTCTCTGAAAATGTGAGAGCTGGAACATGAAAAGCGAGAGCCTTGGGAGCTTGTGATTGCTCAAAATATCCCTATTTAGCATGATAGGTTCTGTTTTCTGATACGTGTCCTTGGTAAATCATTGCCCCTCTTTTGTTCCTTTTTTTGTCCTTGGTTTTACCTTGTTGAAATGTTGTTAATATAAGTGGCTGACAATGGCTCAGTGTAAAAATGTTGCTATACCTTGTCTCTAATGTATACAAATGCAATCGTGACCACTGATGTGCTGTGTTGTGCAGCTTGGCATTTCACATAGGCTACAATCCTAAATACACTTTCCTGGGAGTAAGACCCACTGAACACAATGGGCTTACTTTTGAGTAGTCATGGTTAGGATTGTGCTTATAGTGAGGAAATTTATTGCTAACAGTTCATAACAGATGGGGGCTGCAATCCTAAACCCCAGTTAGGTTAGCATAAGTCCTGTGCTGGCCTGGGGGTGTCACAAAAGTGCCATAAGACACTTTTGCTCCACTCCTGTGGGGGAGATGGGTGGGTTAGGCCACTGCAAGGCATGCACTGGCCTCCTCACAGCACCACAGGAAGTTATGCCATTTGAGTTGTGCCAGTCTAAATTGGTTAGGACTGCACTCTGGAATACAAACAGCTTCCTGGCTCTAAAGCCGTTCAGAATAGGAGGATTACAAGCAGGTCACTATTTTGAATCCAACGGCACAGTCTGAACTGAAGCAAATTAAGTTCTAGGATAGCAAAGATCTGGGGCAGTGGTTCTCGAGTAATTCAGCCTGGGACCCCCCTTTTGATAATGTCAGTCACTCCAGAACCCCTGGAACTGATGTCATGGCTAGAAGTGACATTCAACAGGAAGTGACACCACTGAGATACCAGAGCTTCTTCTTGTCTACCTGGAAGTAAGTCCCAACCACAGGGATGGGGGATGACCATGCAAGGTTCCATGTGTTTCATGATAGAAGAATGCCTGTATATAAATGTCATCAGTACAATTTTGTGTTTGCATATGTGAAACGTTAGAGATGGGACTGTGAAGATAGTGTGTGAGGGCCAGCTTCAGGTCTCCTTGCACTTGAGGCAGTGCATCAAGGATACTTCTCCTTGTCCAGTGGTATGTAAGCCATTACCTCTTCTATGCCTCTGATTTCCTGGACTGAAGAGGGGACTAGTTTTCCACAACTCATTAAAAAAATTTCTGAAGAAACAGATTGAAGAGTAGTAGAACATCTACTGATCAATGTGGAAGTGATCAATCAAATGAACAGACAAGTGATACCTCCCAAATCTTCAGCAGTTGCCTCTGTCACTTTCATGAATGTGACAGCCCTGGGAAATGGATCTCCCTGCCTGTGTTTCTCAACTTCTCTAGCTGTGAACTACAAAGTCACCATGGTTGTCCATCAGTCTCTCGTGGCTAGGACACTTTCTCTTGCCCAGGGCAGTGGAGAACAAAAAACAGAGAGCAATGTGCATTTTCACAGTCAGGTGGGAGAAGGGTCTTCATTTGTTTCTGCTACCTTTTGTGGGGTTTTCTTTGGTCTTTATTGAGTCAGTCGCAAAAAAAATGTATTTGTTATTTTTCTCTCTCCAGGGCATAAATCTTCATTGCAAATAAACATTATAGGCGACAGATCAGCACTAAAATTCATTGTGTTTAAATTTCAGACTGTACATAAACCAGCTCTTTGAGATGTGAAACCCCCTCCCTTGCAGGCAGCAGGTCTTTGAGGTTGTAAAGTTTAAAGGCTATTATTTTTGCAAGCTGACAAATATTGTAGATTTTTTTCCATTGAATGCATCTCCCAAACTTTTACACAATCATTTGTGTAAAAAATAACTACTGGTATATCTCAAAACCAAGACAGATAAAACCTAGAAGATTGGCATGATCTGGACTGACTCCAGCACACTAATCAAGCACACTGGCGTGATCTGGCCTGATCTGGACCGACTCAAGCACAAAGGTGAAGAGTTTAAGTCCATGCTTATGATCTTCTAAAGCAGGGGTGTCCAAACTTTCAACTTTAGGGCTCCTGGATCAATTCGGGATTGATCAATTGTATAGAATAGGGAATTTCAGCAGTGATCTGTGAGATGAGAAGCTGCACATACAGAATTTCCCTTCTTTTACACAATTGTTGAAGGTCCAAGAGCCCTGAAGTTTGAAAGTTGGGACACCCTGCCTAACAGTGCAATCCTAACTTTTGCCTGAGAGAATGGTCTAGCTATGGCAGCCTAAAGTAGGCCATATGCGGAGCTGATACCTAGGCCTCCCCAGTTACCAACTCCCTGCTCTTGTGCTCAGCCTTCTCCCATCGCCTGCTGTTACTGTTATCTTTTACAGAAGATACTGAATTTCTAAGATCCCAGTCCTAGGCAAGTCTACTCAGAAGTAAGTTCCATTGGTTATGAAATATGGTCACCCTGTGCAAACCTGCTCTTTCAGTGGGAGTGCAACCCCATTCAGAGGAAGGTGATAGTCCAGCACCTGCATCATGAACTTCTGTACCAGGAGGACCTCAGTCATGTCAGGATTTAATTCACATCCATATCCACATCGCAGCTGCCTCAAGGCAATGCTCCAGCCATGTGGAAAGGAGAGATAGATCTGTGTGTCATCTTCATACTGTTGACATCCAATTCCAAATACCCGGATGACCTCTCCCAGTGGTTTCATATAGATATTAAACAACATGGTGGACAATATCAAGCCCTGCTGCACCCCACACCTCAAGGGCCAGGGTGCTGAACAGCAGACCCCCAGTACCACCATCTGGGACCTATCAGCCAAGAAGGACTGGAATCATTGTAACACAGTTTCCCTGATCCCTAATTTGGCCAACCATTCCAGAAGGACACCATGGTTAATGGTGTCAAAAGCTGCTGAGAGGTCCAGGAGGACTAGCAAGGAAGCGCTCCCTCCATTCAGTCCCAGGCATAGGTCATCCACTAAGGCCAGCAAGGCCATCTCCATCCCAAAGCCAGGCTTGAAGTCAGAATGGAAGGGATCTAAATAATCTTCCTTGTTCCACTGACTAATTTTCTGTGTGATGCCTGCAACCAATTAAAGCAACATGTCTCTTTGAGTTTATATCAAAGTGATGCAGAGGAGGATTCAATGGTTCTTCCAATCAATATGTTTTTTTCTGCTCCCTCTTCCATGGGCTTTTAAAAGATTGCATTTTCAGGACTTTGCTGATGTCTGTGCTCCTGGGTCATAAGGGAACAGTGCAAATGGAACTGTTGACACAGTGTGTTAGTTGGTGGCTTGTCTACATGTACAGCCAAGGGAGCCAGGAACCCGCAATATAGATTTACTGTTGAACAGTGCCAAAATAGTCCAATTATTGTCCATGCAGACAAACACTGTATGTGTGAAGGTCAATAGTCGGGGCTTTGGGGCACAGTGGAGGGACTTGGCGCAGAACTCTTTCTAATATCTTCTGAATAGCACTTGATTAGTTCAGTTATCTGAATAGTTTTATGGTGAAACTGATGCTTGTCTGGTTTTTTATACAAGTTTTTTTTTAAAAAAAAAATTCCCGTCACCAGAACAACACAGCCACTATCCCCTTATCTTGCCCCTAGAAAACTGAAGGCAACTGGATAATTTAAGGAGGTTGTCTTCAACGTTTATTGTACCATGACCCTCAGAATTGACTGACTGACTAACAGACTGAATGAGGAGTCACATTAGACTGGGGATGCACTGCCAATCCTGCCCCCTTCCTAGGATCCAAGCTAGGACTCATCACAAAAATTCCTCTTTGACAGATCAGAGAAGTTAGACTGCAAGATCAGAGATTGGGAGAGTTAGGACAGAGAAAAGAAAATATTTCTTTACCAAGTGTGTGGTTAGTCTGTGGAACTCCTTGCCACATGATGTGGTGCTGGCATCTAGCCTCAATGCCTTTAAGAAGGAACTGTACAAATTCCTAGAGGAAAGCACCATCAAATGCTACAAGCAATGATGTGTGTGTGTAGATGCACAAATGGAAGTAGGCAACCTCGAAATGCCAGATGTAGGGGAGGGCACATGAATGTAGGTGTCATGTTGGTTTGTGTGCTCCCTGGGGCATCTCTATGAGATACAGGAAGCTGTACCAGATGGGCCATTTGCCCTATCCAGTGGAGGTCCTTCTTATGTTCTTATGTATAGCCTTGAACCACATGTTCTCCTATGTAAGCTCTATTATCTCTGGCAGGGGTTTATATACTGTAGTTGATGTGCTGTTATTGGCTGCCAAATACAGTCTGTATCTTACACTCTGTTCTGGAAAACTGGATGTGGGGGATACCAGAAGAGATTTTCTGGTGTCTTCTCCTTCCTCATTATTCCTTCTGGGGTTGCACCTACACACAGCAACCTGTTGTTAGTGTAGACATTGGAGGCATGTCTTTTATCTGTGGGACACTTTTCATGTTTCACCCATCCTCCTCCCTCAATATACCCCAATATCCTCTCCATTTTGTCCCCTTCACCAGAGTTGTGCCAACCTTCAAGCTATATCAGCATGGCATTCCTCTGCTATTGCAACAGTGTGGTGCCTCATCCTTTGGTGGGTAGACTTCTATACTGGCAGGGCCATTGTGGCACAGGCATACTTGGAATCATGTTATCTGGAACATAAAAAATTGGGCTTTGTAAGCAAAGCACCAGCTAATGGCTGCTGGACAAGTTTTAAGAAATTTTCCAATCACCAAGAAATGCAGTAATTTCATCAGTGAAAAGAGTTGTTTTTTCCACTTATAAGCAGAGTATATATCTAGGTAGAGGACTGTTGTTTTATCTCCTTATAGTTTTTACTCATTGTTTAGTGCCATTGAATCATGTCTTATCGAAAAACAAAACAAAACATGGTATGAGTCTTTTTCAACAGATGTGACTCGTTCACTTCCATTATTCCTACCAGGAGAATGACAGGCTATAGTCGTTACCGTTACTGTTCCAAATTGCTGGTAAATTGGGAAGAATTCTGTTATTTATTTTGTTAAGATGCCTGTGAAATCATTTCATGTGGATTGAGGCTGTCATTCCTTTGTCTAGGGCAGTGGTTCTCAATCTTCCTAACGTGGTGACCCCTTTATAAGTTCCTCATGTTGTGGGGACCCCCAACCATAAAATTATTTTCGTTGCTACTTTATAACTGTAATTTTGCTACTGTTATGAATCGTAATGTAAATATCCAATATGCAGGATGTATTTTCATTGTTACAAATGAAAAGTGTGTTCTATGCACACATTGAACACAATGGGATTTATTTCAGAGGATTGGGCATAGGATTGGGCCCTGAGGCTGCAATCCTATCCATATTTACATGGGAGTAAAGGCCCCCTGACTATAATGAGATTTATTTCAGAGTAGGCATGCATAGGATTGGGCCCTGAGGCTGTCAGTCAGCCCCAGTGCGTGTGCAGCTACAGCCGGAGGTCGGGCAAGCCTGACCTAGCCCCCTGCACCAGGGTCTTTAGGTGACCCCCAGGAAACCTCTAGGCGACCCCGAAAGGGGTCCCGACCCCAACTTTGAGAATCGCTGGTCTAGGGCAAGTCTGATTTGAAACCGGCTTTTGCAAGATACCGGTATATTAAGGGAATATGGAGGATTTGCATGGTTTTAGATATCTGCAAACTCTCAGACTGATCTTTGTTAGATATTGACAGTAGCAGTGACCAGGGACATAAAGTGTGAAGGTGACAGGTGAGGGAGAACCTCCCCACTCTGCTTACACCCATCCTTGCACCACAGAAAGTGTCATGTACTGTATACCTCACCTGCTGCTCATGCACTGCACATCTCTGGCTATGATAACTGTGTACCAGACAAGTCAGAAAGTGGAGCACAAGCTAGAGATATGAAGTGATGCAGGTTGAGGAGGCAGTGAGATGTACCTGATGTTGACTTGATGGAGTTTGCAATGACTGCTAAGTTATTGGGTTACAAATCTAGGCAGAATTGGGAAAATTGGATACAAGAAAGTCACACACATCTCTGCAATCTCATTCAGAAGAACAGCTTTGCCTGAGAAGACATTGCAAACATTATAATGTGAGAACTTAGCTTCTAGCTGTATTAGCAATTCATGGAAGATCTTGCCATTTGCAATAATAAAATATTTCATTACCCTCTCTTGAATTGCTTGTAACAGATTTTAATAATGCAGTACTGTTCTGAACAACCCATGATTAGCTGTGACAAGTGTTAAGAAAGTGCTTTTCTTTTCTTGGTCATGTAAGCATTTTATTGACTCCTGCCATTTCCCACCACTGTTCGCACAACTTAATCTAAATCAGACAACATTTTGAACTGTCATCTCTTGGCTGCATTGAACTTCCTATGGGCTTGTATGCACTAAAATGTCAATTGTCATCAGAGGCTGGAGGTGAAACATTTCCTCAGGTGATGACTGAGAAAGGTCATCATGAGGAGACATTCTGCGTAGAATATATAGAGTTAGCATTGTGTGACTAGAATTGTAGGAAGGGAGAGATTCTGTCCTTTCCTGGAGGTCCACCAAAATGATCAACTGCTACTATAGCTTGTGAAACTATTGGTCCAACCTTGTTATACATTGATTTATTTATACACAGATTTGACTCAACACAAATAGCCACTGCAAATCACCGTTTAAAAAACTGTTTTTCTACTGTTGTAGAAAGGTAGTCCTGCAAGCAAACATTTAATTTTTCAGTACCAGTTTCAAACCCCTGCTGATTTTGAGGCCCTAACTTGTTCCATTAGGTGCAACAGAGGCACAAGAAACCTGAAAGTGGATTTTTACACCTATTTTTCCATTGTTGTCTTTATAACCCCACTGTTGTTTTTTAATCCATGGGAGGTTCTGGAACAAAACCCTAGGGGATAACAAGGGACACCTGTACTGTAAATATTTCCACTAAACTACCCTGTTAGTTTAGAGAAATTTAATTTCTACTTTACTGAAGACACATTCCCACTAACTGGGTACCTGAAGGTGCAATCATAACTAACTGAGGACAGCACAACTCACCCATATCCTTGTCTCCATATGTGTAGAATGGTACATGTCTGTGCACTGGCCTACCCCTCCAGAAGTGGCACAAAAATGCTTTATGGCACTTTTGCAACATCTCCAGGTCAGCACAGGGTCTATACTGGGACTTCTGCTGGCCTAATGAGGGGTTAGAATTACGTTGTCAGTCTCACATCTTGGCCCCATCGTTCTTCACAATCCCTTTAGTTTGCTATGATGACACCACTGGTCCTTAAGGGGCTTCATTTGCAGTGCAGTAGAAGAGGTAAACCAGCTCTAACCCACCCATGGGACCCACTGAAGTGATCCCCTCAGAAACCTCAAGAGATGGGGGAGACTTTCCTCCTGTTTTCCTTTTCTCCTTCCACATTTTGAATTGGGAAAAAACAAGAGGACAGATCAAAAGAGGAAATGTGAAAGAAAGGGGGCCGCTGAGCTTAAGCATGGAGGTAGGAGGAGCAAAGACTGGCCCAACATCAAGTAAGGAGGACACTGTTTGGTCAGCTGCCTCAGGCTTCAGTGGGCTGGCCCTGTATTAGTCATACAGTGGTGCCTTGTAAGATGAACATAATTCACTCCAGAAGCATGTTTGTCTTACAAAGCAGATTTTCCCATAGGAAATAATGGGAACTCAGACAATTGGTTCTACAACCCAAAAATATTTATAAAAATATTAACTGCATGTAAAAATGTCAAAACACTGTAACTGAATTTAAAACACTGTAATATAATTCAGAGCACAATTACTGCAATATTAATTTTAAAAAACATGCAATATACCATACAGTAAAACAGAAAAGAAAAACTTATGGCCAAGGATGACTAAGTTTCACTAAAAGAATCATTGGTGTCTTTTTGAGCAGCTTTCACAAGGAGTCTTCTAATGACACTTGATTTTGTCTCCTTTTGAGGATTTCACAGAAATGTCAACACTGCATTGTCATTAAACAGATACATCGCTCACACTGCTACAACCTTATTTGGGTGGTGCTTTTCTACAAAATTTTGCTCAATTTCCCAATGTTTACAAAAGTTCTTAATCTCATTTGATGTGAGGGATTCCTCCTCCTTATTCTCCTCCTCCTCTGCAGATGGGCGAGATCTCCTCCATAACCTCTTGCTGTTGCTCTTAATGCAGATCCATCCATTTGTTCATTTTACAACAGATTTTCCTTATAAAACTATTTGTCAAACTCTGCCAAAACTGTTTGTCTTACAAGGCACTGTTTGTCTTACAAAGCAGAATTCCATAGAAATTTTCATTTGTCTTACAAAGTGTACTTCTTACAAAGCGTTTGTCTTACAAGGTACCACTGCATATGCTAATCTAGAGAGTATTACCAGCTTTCTCCTCCATTAACCCTACAATCCAGAGTAACTACAGGAGCATGTAAGAGACATTACGTACATCCATAGTTACTACACCATCTAGTGATATCTTATGGGAAATTCATATTGCAATCCAGAGCAAATTGTTCTTACACCGGAGAAAGGACTCCCCATAGTTACTCTAGATTGTGCCCTTAGTCAAGGTTATCAAGGAGAAAGTAATGATAAAAAGATACGCAACAAAAAGCGATACAACGATAGAACTACATATTGAGATAATTTTTTTCAGGAAGGAGACATTTGTCTTGTGACACATACCACTTGTCACCACTGACAAAAATTAAATCAGCAACTTAAAAAGAGAATGTAGTTCTGTTTGTTGTCACCATTGGTTACATTTAAAATGTTTCCTAACGGAGAAATTATCTAAAGCAGTGAATTAATCATTCCCACTGTTTGGTTGCAGAGACAGGAGTGACTTGTGGGAACACTCTGATGCCATTAAATCTAATGTTAGAAGTGGCCCTCTGTAGTCACCGAAAACCAGAGTGTGCAAGGCAGGTCTCCAGGTTGCTGAATATGTAGATATTGAACCCACTGTAGGCTCTGTAATTACTTCTTGTATTAGTTTAGTGGCTCATTCAAGATGTGCTGTGCAGAGCAACTCTAATTTGATTTTTTGATTTTTTTTTTAAAAGGAAGAGAAGTGATCAAGGAAAGGTAAAGGAAGGTGGTTATATGCTGACTTCAGGTCCAGAACTGTCAGATGGTTATGCGATTGCAAGTGGTAGAGTCGCTTGCAAGTGTCAGAATGTCCATATTTTCTAGGTTAATATAGTTTAACAAATAAAAACCATGGAGAGAGAGTGAAGGTGTGCGAGTATGCCAGATCAGCAGATTGTCTGTAAATAGTGTTTAGTTTTCCAAGCTATATTCGCAAGGCTTGAGTAACTGTCTACAGACAAAGCCCCTTTCATGCAGAAGTCTGTTTCAATAAGGATTTGAGAGAGTCAAATGCAAAACACTGTTACAGAAGCAGGATTGTTTCAGAGTGGAATCCTTGACAACTCCAGAGTAAATATTTTCATTCATTTCAACAAGGATTATCCATAAGCTTGGCATTCCAGAAAGAGGAGGTGGGAGAAAGCATTGTGATGGGAGAGTTGGGGGTGTTTGGCAAAAAGAAAATACAAATTATCAGGAAATTTGTACCTCAAATAAGTTGCTGAATAATTGTAGAAATGGCTGACATGCTGGCAAAATGAATGAAATGCACAAATCCCAAACTGCTACAGATGGAGTGAAAAGGATTTGGGGAATGAATTGCAATGCAGAGCGGTGGGGCAGAGAGATGGGTGGTGGTGCTGCATTAATAGTGAAACACAGGAACAAAACAAAACAAATTCAATCTCTTGTCCTGAATCAAAGGATTTCACTTTGACCCTACTTTATTTTAATGCATTAAAAATAAACAAATAAGATGCACTTCATATTTTGTCTCCTTTATTATGGCAGCCCTTGTCATACAATTTGCATGCAAATGTCAAGCTATTTAAAAAAAAACACAAGACAGACTTATATCAAGAATTGGTATTATTCTGAAGAGATTGAGGAGGTTAAAATTGTAAATAATCTTATTTTGAATCAAAGCCACAAAACAGGAGAAACTTTGTATTGGAAGAATCATTTTCGTTGTTCATAATTCAGATTTAAAGTACAGTATTTCTCAGCCAGTGGTTCAGGTACTACCAGTGGTACTTGAGGTGGATCTGAAGCAAAATCCTGCATAATGGGTATTGACATGCTGGTTCTCTACTTCAATAGTATATGAGCAACAGAATGCCGGTGATATGACCAATTTTTTTAAAAAAACAATACAATGTGTCTGATCCATTACTACATCAATTGCAACATGGGACGCAATCCAGAGTAACTACGGGGAGTCCTTGCTCTGGTGTAAGAACAATTTACTCTGGATTGCAATATGAATTTCCCATAGGTTTTCACTAGGATGCACATAATGTCTCTTACATGCACCTGTAGTTACTCTGGATTGTAGGGATTGTGGGATAAGCACACTGCAATAGTGTTGGTGGTCAATGTGGCTACCACAAAGCACACTGGAATAACATGATTCTGCTTGAAGCTGAGCAAGGGACAGGCCTCAAGGCTGGCTAGACAGACAAGGCCTCATGGGTCACTGGCTGGTGTCAGAAAAGGATGACCTCTGACACTGTCCTGAGTGGTATTAGGTTTGTAGCTCAAAATCCAAATTTGTTCGGCTCCTAATTCTGGGCTCTTTGACATATTGAGTGCAATTTCCTTGAAAGGTTTTCCTCCAGCTTAGAATGTATCATGAAAGTCTGCATACCTGTAGTTCAGTGTTTCATATCTATGAATCATATCTCCTCAGGGATCCCAGAAACCAGCCAAGTGAGCCACAGAATCTCCATGAAAAACTCACCACCTTATCCAATTTATAGGATTGTAGCCCTAATGGGAAGAGGTGGGGAAATGAGCCATCATTTTAAAAAAATTGGGGAAACACAGCTGTAGCAAATAGACTAGATGCTCAAAGCCATTTGCTTTGTTGGTGTTTGCGCAGAAGTTGTTTGATGTTTCTGTGGAAGAAACATCTCATTGATCGTTGTGAACCATGTGACTAGGCAGTCTGATCTACCCCAAAAACCTTCTCATTTTCCTACGTGTGTTTTTTGTAGAGAGGCAGTTGACTTTCTAAGCAGCTTCCCACCATGACTGGTGCTGGAAATGGCAACTCATACAGGACAAAGTATTAGGTGTGTTTGCATAACAGTACCAGTATGCATGTGCAGCATTACTAGCCAGGCGACATCTCTCAGAAAATAGCTTACATTTTTCTGAAAAGTCCCTGAAGAATGTTAATTGTTCCTGAGCCAATTCTGAGTCCAGAGCATTTGTCTATTGCTAGTCAATAATACTCTTGTCTGCTGAATTGTATTGAATTGCCCAATCCTAACCTCCACCGTTGGCACAGATGTAGTCATGCTGATTGAGTATGGGCTGTATCCAATGTGTGGGGGGGAGGGAGGGATGGTTGATAAGTCTTCTTGTACCTATGCCAGCCCTTTTGCTAACTTAGGTCTGATAAGAGAAAAGGTTGCCTGGGAAATGTTGATAAGTTTTGGCTAATACTTAGAAACAATTGATTCATAGTGGGCTTATAATATCTGATTTTACTGTACACTTTTTAGAACTTGGGGCAAAACGCTTTCATGCTAGTTTCCAATGCTTGTGAAAATGATTATGGGGATCTCAAACTGGAGACCCAAACAGCACCTCTTTCCCCAAACCATCAAGGTATCTTTCATGTTCAAGAAACTTTTAGCATGATTTCTCCTGCTGACTGATGATGACCAAATATAATACTACTTTTCCTCTACCCAGGTTACCCAAGAAAGCTACAGGCTCAGGTTCCTCAGATTTGATCAACACATCAGAGTAAGCATATGAACTGCCTTGTCTTCCCTTGCCTGGAGTGCAATTTGATTCCCTAGCTGCAGCCTGGTTTGAAGTCAGGTCAGGGTCTGATATCTCATTTAGATGATTGGATGCAACAAGAAACAGAACTGCCAGTATCACCTGCAAATCAAAGGATCATATGGCCATTACTTATATTCTGCATGGAATTATAAAGGCACATAAAGGTTGACTTTGCCAAACAATAAATACAGTTGGTCTTTCCAAGGAAAAGCAAAGATATTCTATTTTTATATATCCACTATGGATTTTGTTTAATGATGTTTCTGTCACACCATAAGAAAGTGCAGAGGAAAAATTGAAGAGCGAGCTAAACTAAGGGCATAACCTGCATATCTATAGGTCATGTTTGGGAAGGTGATCAATGCTTTTTAATTGTTGACTTGCCGAGGTTTTGCTCATCCTGAGAATTGCATGAATAAGTTCAATTTGAAAATCAAGCCTAGCATTTTCAGCATCTTGACTAGCAAATTTTGAAGACTTCTCTGAAGCAATCTTTAAAATGCTTGATTTATCACTGAAGCAAGTGGTCTTCTTCTATTCAAGAAGAAACAAGCCTTGGTTTTGTTCCTATTCCATTTGTTCAATTGCAAGTTATTTTAATGTGCATTCTTTATTACATACGTATGTTAGGCAAGCAATTGTGGACCTGATATTTGCTCCTGAAATTGGTATTTTAAATCCTCGTTTTCTTTGTATTTATATGTTGTAAAAAAGAATAGTGCTGAGCATTATTGGCTTCATTAAATCAGGGCATTTGTCATTAGGATTGCCACTCTTCCAGGATTGGCCTGGAGTCTCCCGGAATCAGCATCAATCTCCAAGTGTCTATTGAAATCACTCCTGGAGATTTTCAAAGGGCCTTAGGAATGCATAATGTTACATCATGTTGGAAAAGCTGCCCCTCCAAGAATAGTTTCAGTCAGAGTTGGCAACCCAATTTATCCTGAAATTAAAGTTTGAGGCTCAGTTTTATTTTGAAGCTGATGCCAATATAATTGAAGAAGCAATTAGTCATGCACAAACTCCCAGAGGCTTGCCTTGAAATCCACTCTCTTTATTCCCAAGCTTTCCAGGAGAGTACTAACCCTTAGTTTTTCTGAGTTTTTCAAAACAATGCTCAGAAAAACCAAATGCGTAAGGCACCTACTGCCAAACCCCTAACCAAACACTATGGACTTGTATAAAGAATTGAAATCTTAAATTATGTTTACAGCCCAAACCCCCTTCCAGCATTGATGTAGCCATGTCAAAAAGGCATTGGGGGAAATGGGACAGCCTGCCCTGCAGGATGTGAGTGAAAACGTTTTATAATCACCAATGATGGGATATATACAGTGGTGGGATTAAAAAAATTAACAACAGGTTCTATGTCCTAATAACCTAAATTAACAACAGGTTCTATGTCCCATTAGTAACCGGTTCTCAGAACCAGGCGCTCATTAGCAAAGGGTTCTATAGAAACTGTGAGAACCCCCTGAAGCCCACCACTAAATATACACCACTTGTTTTGGCTGTGTATGAGAAAAAAAGGCAGGCAGGCTTGAAAAAGGAGATAATGAACACAATCCAAACCATGTCTACTCAAAAGTGTTCAATGGGTCTTACTCCCAGGAAATGGGTATTTAGCATTGCAGCCCTAAGATCTGACATCTGCTAAATCCAATCCTCTTGCATCCTTCCTGCCACCCCAGTTCCTCCCTTCTCCCCATCCAGAAAGGCACTTAATCCTCTCTTCATGCCCCTTCCTGGTCCTTCTGCTCCTCCCCAATTGCAGCCTATTTCTGCTGCAGACAAAACAGTGCCAGGGCTCCAGGGATGCCACTGCTGTGCTGCCGGGGGTTGGGGGGGAATGTCCTTTTTCAGAAAACAGCTACTAAGGAGGATATTCTGAAAGTGTAGAGGAGAAGAATCTGGAAGAGGATGTGGCAGCAATGGAGCTGGTGGTAGACTAGGGAAGATGGTAGGTGGTGCCAGCTCCTGCCATTTTGTTGCCTCCCCTGATTTACTATTCAAAGCAGATGTTTCAGTAGTTGGCCCCATGGCTGGGCTGCCCCATACAAGTAATTGTATGGTTTTTAAAAACTCATATCACTGAAAGCATAATATAGTTCATTTGCTACGGAAAAGCATGATATAACACAACCTTTTCCTATAACACGTCCACTTTTATAAGCAAACACTACAGATCTTCTTTCTAAGAATGATCAATATTTTGTATGACAAAAATACTTGGGGAGGATTCTCTGCTTACTCCAACTGGTTGTTTTACAAAAAAATGTTGCTGGATTGACAAAGAGGTAGCAGGGCAGTGGCAGTGACTTTGGCCCTTTTCCTGATGGCTCTCCTGAGATGAGGGGTAGAAAGGAGAGTAACAGCAGCACTGGTGGGCCCAAGCCGGTTCGGTCCGGTTCTTGGGAACCGGTAGTTCCCATTCCCCCGCCGCTACCGAACCTGTAGCAGCGGGGGTCCCCCAAAACGGGCCGAACCGGTTCCCTGGCATGGCGCGCAGCAGCCAGCCAGGGATCTTTCTTTTTTTTAATTTGGCGCCTCTAGCGGCAATCCAGAGGAGCAGCCCAGAAGCCTTAGCGGTCTTCTTTCCCTGGCCACTGAGACTTCTGGGGCGCTTCCCTGGACTGCCGCTAGGGCGCTTGGATGGCGGCTGCGGTGCCGCTTCTCCCCCATCCAGAGCATCCCTGGCCATCCAGGGCGCTTGGATGGGGGCCGCGGCGCCGCTTCTCCCCCATCCAGAGCATCCCTGGCCGTCCAGGGCGCTTGGATGGGGGCCGCGGCGCCGCTTCTCCCCCATCCAGAGCATCCCTGGCCGTCCAGGGCGCTTGGATGGGGCCCGCGGCGCCGCTTCTCCCCCATCCAGAGCATCCCTGGCCGTCCAGGGCGCTTGGATGGGGGCCACGGCGCCACTTCTCCCCCATCCAGAGCATCCCTGGGCGGCCAGGGGGCTTGGATGGGGGCCGTGCGGCTGCAGCTTCCCTGGCTATTCAGAAGTAAGTCCCATGACAATCAATGGGACTTACTCCCAGGAAAGTGTGGCTTATTGCAGCCTGAGATCCCAACCTGACTACTCAGAAGTAAGTTCCATGACAATCAGCCACACTTTCCTGGGAGCAAGTCCCATTGATTGTCATGGGACTCACTTCTGAGTAGTCAGGTTGGGATCTTAGGCTGCAATCAGCCACACTTTCCTGGGAGTAAGTCCCATTGATTGCAGCCTGAGATCCCAACCTGACTACTCAGAAGTAAGTCCCATGACAATCAATGGGACTTACTCCCAGAAAAGTGAGGCTGACTGCAGCCTGAGATCCCTACCTGACTACTCAAATCAGCCACACTTTCCTGGGAGCAAGTCCCATTGGTTGCCAAGGGACTTACTTCTGAGTAGTCAGGTTGGGATCTTAGGCTGCAATCAGCCACACTTTCCTAGGAGTAAGTCCCATTGATTGCAGCCTCAGAGCACCATCTAATGCAGGTCTACTCAGAAGTGAGTCCCATGACAATCAGTGGGACTTACTCCCAGGACAGTGTGGAAAGGACTGCAGCCTCAGAGCACCATCCTATGGAGGTCTACTCAGAGGTAAGCCCCACGTAAAAATTTTTTTAATTTAAAAAATTATCCCTGGCCCCGCCCCTGGCCCTGCCCCTGACCTCGGCCCCGCCCCCTGAACTTGCCTGGCTCCGCCCACTTCCAGAGAACCGGTTGTTGGAGCCAGGCCTGCCTATCACTGAACAGGAGGTGTAAATTCTAGAAGGAGAAGATAAACTCTCTCTTGCATGTGAGAAGATAGTGGGAGAACAGGATAGTGTTTGCCAATGATCCATGGGCCAGGATACTGATGGCAAGTGGGAGCAGGGAATTTTTTTGTCAGGTTTCTCTTTCTTTCAGGTTACTCCTTCTTCCCTAAAGCAAAAAATATTAGTTGGCCTCATAACTGGGCCACTCCTGTCTCTAAAGAGGCATCAATTGAAGTCCTAGTTAGTTGAAAGCCATTGGAGCATTTCACTCTGACTTTGGTTATGCAGCGTTAATGACAGTTTCTTGAAAGATGGGCTTCTAGTGACTCAGAAATTCCTCTTGATTTTAATTAGAGTTGAAATACAGTTACATTATGTATATTCATACTTATTATCCATATGCTGCTCACATACAGACTGAACATTAGAAATCATGGCCCATGAAAAATGGGGAAGCATTTTCTATTCAGAAGCAATGCTGAAGGCCAGCAGTCTACCACATATGCAACAACAGTCTTGCTGTAATTTACAGGAAAGGCACAGGAAACATTTAGGTAGAAGTGAAAAGAAATACAGTTTGGCTATTTGAAATACTTTTGATTATTCCCAACTGATTCTATACAAAGTTAATTTTGTCGATGTCTTAAGAACAAGTGTTCTGACTCCATGCTCCCCTTTGGGGCACTGTTTCAAAGCTGGAACTGACATGTAGGTACATGACGTATTCTCCAACAGGGTCTTATAGCTTATTCCATATTTTCTGAATGCTTGCAACATCCAGGCTTCAGAAGGCCTTCTAAGACATTTGAAAAGTTGTTCTGTTTTTCAAAATTAAAAATATTTTTTTAAAAAATAAAAAGCAATTGAACAAGCTTTCTAAATATTGAACTGCACACAGTTTCTTTTCAGGCTGAAAACCATACCCTACAATCCAGAGCAACTATGGGAGTATGTAAGAGTCATTTATGTCAATGTAGTTACAGCACCACCTAGTGAAAACCTATGGGAAATTCATATTGCAATCCAGAGTAAATTGCTCTTACGTTGGAGCAAGGACTCCCCGTAGTTACCCTGGATTGTGCCCATAGTCTGTTTTTTCTATTTGAACCCAAATTTATTCAACCTGAATCCAAATCTATGGTCTACGTCCCATAGTGGGACAAGGTTTCCCAAACTGGGATAGATAATATTGTAAATTTTCACAGCTTGCTTTTGCTATCTTCACCAGAGAAATGTTTGCAAAACATATCTTGACATTATATATTGCCTTTTCTTTCTTGGGAATTCTTGTTTCCAGGGTTAATTCAAAATTATGCTCAAGCTCGAGAATGTATGATAAAATATTTCTAAAATATAACTCCCTTTATATCCATAAATAGGGTTATTCAAGTTTATGAAACAAATTAGGAGGGTAATTTTCTTGAAGGGCTCTTCAAATCTTAATTCCCCTTGCTTAAAACTTTTCAACAAATTTCAGCTTAATTTATTTGCTTTGTTTAATAAATTTTATTTCAATGAATACTTTTTTTTTAAGAAGGAGCAGAAGGAACTGAATAAATTTCAACCTCGTCAAACATGCCAACTTCACATTTTCAATGAAGCTATTTTGTATCTACTTTGGCTTGTGTCTTGCACTGTCAACTAATCAAGCAAAACAAAGAGAAATGTTGTTTATACTTATAAATATATATATAACTAAAGGAAAAATATTGTGTTAGTGAACACTAAAGAATATTTAGTATTCATCTAAGGAAACAGAGAAATACTACACTATCTAATTTAGGAACAAAACAGTGGATTAATAAATAACAGATTCTGGAAGTCTTATGCAATAAATATGTATTCTTGCTAGAGGGCATGACATGGGATGGGCAAACATAGCATTCTGCATGATTGGTAGTACATTCTTAATATTATTCAGTAGAATACATTACTATAATATATCTCTCCAGTGTATATAGTTGTTTGGTACACCTTGCTGTATGGTAGAAAACAGGAAAGGAAAACAGTGTCATAGAAGTGTATGTCATTGTGGCTTGGCATGCCCCTATATTATCCACTTCCATGCTTCTTAACAATCATTGGACAATGCTACTATCCTCTACCTGAGTAAAGGAATCAAGAACATCAACCAGCTGGCACAATGCTTTGGACAACCTCAAGTAGATTATGATATTGTGCTGGTACAACAACCATTGTTTCATATGCTAAATATTCAAATTTTGCAGCACATAGGATTGGGGTGCAGTCTGTTATCTGCAACCACGGGCATGGTTTTTTGGCCATTACTATGATAGATGCAGTATATAACTGAAGGTGTGGTGGGGGATGCACTGAGTGACACACCACTACTCACCCAAAAAATTTTTATCTTGGTATTTTTGAATAAATGTCATGACTTCCTTGACTGATCTATATATATATATAAAAGAGAAAAATCACTGACTGACTGACTGACTGACTGACTGACTGACTGACTGACTCACTCACTCACTCACTCACTCACTCATCAACGCCCTGCCAAAACCGCTGGGCCTAGAAGCATGAAATTTGGGGTGGGTGTTCCTTCCGTGACAGAGGGGTGCACTAAGAACCAGTTTTCGGAAATTCCAACCAAAAGGGGGTGAAAAGGAGCTCAATGCGTTTTCTTCCCTATACTTTGCATTGAGAATTGATGACTCATCAACATTCCGCCCCAACTGCTGGGCCTGAAGCATGGAATTCTGGGAGTTCCTTCTGTCACCTGAACTCCCACCAAGAACCATCTGGAGAAATTTAACCCTTCAGGGGCTGAAAAGGGGTCAATGTGTTTTTGTCCTACACTTAACATGGGAGACTGACCAACATCCAGCCAATTTGGTTCTCGGACCCTGGTGCATGGGGAGGGGATGTTGTTCAGAGGAAGAGGTTGCACTGGTGAGGATGCTGCGCATCGGGGGAAGTTGCCCATGGGGAGAAGTTGCACATGAGAGGAAATTGCACAGGGGGGAAGTTGTGCATGGAGAAGTTGCGCACGGGGGATAATGCGCATGGGGGAAGTTGTGCATGGGGAAAGTTACGCATGGGGAAAGTTGCGCATGGGGAAAGTTGCGCATGGGGGAAGTTGTGCATGGGGGAAGCTGCAAATGGGGGAAGTTGCACATGGGGGTGATGCCCATGGGGGATGATGCACATGGGAAAATTTGCACATCGGGGATGTTGCGCATGGGGAAAGTTGCGCATGGGGAAATTTGAGCATGGGGGAAAGTTGAGCATGGGGGAAGTTGTGCATGGGGAAGTTGCAAATGGGGGGAAGTTGCACATGGGGAGATGATGCGTATGGGGGGATGATGCGCTTGGGAAAACTTGTGTATGGGGAAAGTTGCTCATGGGGGAAAGTTGCGCATGGGGGAAAGTTGCACATGGGGGATGATGCGCATGGGGGAAGTTGTGCATGGGGGTTGATGCACATGGGGGACTGATGCAGATGGGTAATGTTGCATATGAGGAGTTCAGACACATGGGGGATAAGCACATGGAGAAGTTGTACATGGGGGACTGATGCGCATGGGGGACTGATGCACATGGGGAAGTTGCACATGGGGAAGTTGCACATGGGGAAGTTGTGGCTGGGGAAGTTGCGCATGGATGAATGTTGTGCATGGGGGGATGTTGCGCATGGGGGAAGTTGAGCATGGGGTGTTTATGCGCATGGGGTGTTTATGCGCATGGGGTGTTTATGCGCATGGGATGTTGATGTGCATGGGATGTTGATGCGCCATGGGGTGATGGCGTATGGGGAAATGTTACTCCCGCAATGTGGGTACGCTTTTTGCTAGTTTTTGAATAATGCCATCATGTTACATATCAATAGGTGCATAAGTCTGAATTCAACAATGTTGAAATATCTCTAGTCTATCGAACATTATCACCAAAAAAGTAGCAGGGGAGGAGGATGACTCCACCCACCACCTGGGGTGTTACTCCTCTCACTGCATCCCATCACAGGGGAGACAGATTGGCCTTCCATCCTGGTGACACTAACCCTAGTAATGCCACTGGATAGATATTATAAAAACATAGTGTTTGGTGTACAAGGCAAGAGTGGAAGCAGAATAAGACAATTATTAAGGAGTAGTGAGGACAAGAGGAAAATAAAATGGCTATGGAAATGGAAATAAAGTGAGAGAAAGATGGTTTCATAATAGATCCGCTGAAGATGTGTTTTTCAACATAAGTTTGAAAGATTGTCAGATTAGTACAAGGACTGTCAAATTAGTACAATTTCGGTAGAGGAAGGAGAACAAGAGAAATTAGAGCTGGCAATGGGATTGGATATTGGATGATGGTTTTGAAACCCATCCAATAGAAAGTAGATGGTCTTGAAACCCATAGACCATAGACCAATAGATGGTCTTGAAACCCATATAGAAAGTGCCTTTATTTCACAGATATTGCCTTCTCAGGTCCAAGAGGCCAGAAATGGAAGATAAATAGAACTTCTATATTCTTAGAAACAGGATACAGTTTCAAAATTGGCAGCCCAGTTCTAACTATCTCCCTATCATGGCAACCATTCTATCCAAGGGGGAGTTAAAGCCTCTGGAGTCCTCCTCAGGGTTTCCAACTTGTTGAGTTTAGAATGATTCAAAAGGGGGGAGAAGCCAACTGAAGAGCTGGAGAGAAAGACCCACAGGAGACCCTCTGAGGAAGTCTCTCTCTCTCTCTCTCTCAACTCAGGATACAGAGCTGGCAGTACAGAGAGAGCCTCTCTAGTAAAAAAGAGGGATAGCTGCCCCAGGAAAAGAGAAGGGACCAAAGTGAGATGCACATTTTATGGTTTATCTATCTACCTATCTATGTACAGTATTTATATACCACTTTTCAACTAAGAAGTTCACAAAGCGGTTTACAAAGAAAATGGAAAAATAATAATAGCTAATTAGTTTGTTTTAGTTTTCTTTTATCCTTCCTTTTAAACTGGGAACTCTGAGTGGCTTTAATTCAGGTTAGGCCGAATGGATCTCTTGGGCTGGTAGCAGCAGACAAGATCTACCAGGGCTGGTCCCACCAGTAACTCGATTTGGAAGAGCAGGGAATGGGAAGGGAGTGAGTGCTTGGCACAAGGCATCACTGCCCTGGAGTGGTGGGTGATTGTTGGGAGTCCTCCTCTCCTTTCATGAGATGTTCTTTGATAAACAATTATAAAATATTGTAAAAATTGTAAAAATTATAATAATTTTGACCACGTCAGAGCTATTTTGGCAGTATTTGTATGTGCTACAGAGTGCTGAGGTGGCAGGATGTAAGGATATGCCATAAACAATACATTGTTCCTTATGATGTGTAAAGATCCAAGTGCATCTCTTTCTATATAATACACAACTAACCTGTCAAGCACCGTGCTAGTGCACACTGCAATGCAATGGGGCATGCATTACTCAGAGAGTTTCATTATTAGACTTTTAGTCTTTGTAAAATTCCACCCAAGACAATAAATGAGGCATCATTAAGAATCACAATAGGATAATGCTTTATAGATGGGCCATTAGGTGGTGAACAGACATGTGGTATATTTGCATCTAAGCCAGCTTTGTATGACTGGATTTAATAGTAGTCTTTATATGAATCACATTACTGTCCAGGCTTGAAGTTATCTTTCCAAATACTTGCTATGCTCATGCTTTTTTAGATGGAGTTGTCTGCTCAGCGGAAGAGTAGAATATAGAGCCTCTTAGGAAATGTATATTCCAGGTCCAGGGGTCAGCAACCTTTTGGCGGTATAGTGCCGAACTAATGTTACAATGTTATTCCGCATGCCAACATGATTCTAAAATTATATATCCGCAGGCAGGGACTACCTCCTGGGGCTTTTCTGTCCTCCAGCCAGTACATGGCTTCCTTTGCCCCCACCCCAAGGGACTTCTCCATTTTTATGCTGCTGTGGAAGCTGGAGATGCTGAAGACAGCTAGATCCAATCACTGGCATGCCTCTTGCAAAGAGAGTAACTTCTGAGTAGAGAGACACAGGATTGGGCTCTAAGGATGCACCCTTCCCCCCCCCCATTCTTGGGAGTAGGCTCCATTGACTTCAGTGTGGAGAGTTGTAAGAAAGGGTAACTTCAATGGGGTAGAACAGTGAGGTGCTTCTTCGCTGGCCCCACACAGGACTCTGGCTCCCAGGGAATCAAATGTTATCACTTTTGTTGTGGTCCTCTGCAGCGCTTTATTAAGTACAGTACTGGCCATTTTTGGTACAGTTTATTAAGTACAGTTTATTAAGTACAGTTTTCTAGTGCTGTTTACCACTTTGACTGTGGTAAAAGGGCTGTGGGTGGCGCAAGCAGTTAAGACGCTGTGCCTGTTAACCAGCAGGCCAGGGTTTGAGACCCAGGTCGGTCCACAAGATAGGGTGAGCTCCTGTCCTTAGCCCAGCTCTGCGATGCCAACTGGATCCAACCGTATCGGCTCTGCCTTTCCATTGGACTAATTCAGTGGAGAGGGGGATTTGCTGCTTGGGTAACAGCCGATCCCCCGTAACAATCCAACCCAGGCTTTCATGCTTCGCATGCAGCGTATGCAGCTCCGAGCACGATACCATAGTCTTTCATGAGTGATGGGGGCCCGCTTTTTTTGCCACTTTCACATCATGAATGAAGGTTAGTGGAGAAATCTATTTCTTGAAAGTAAATGAATAATACTGTGCAAGTTTCCAAATAAACAAAACTTTGCTAACTGGCCACAGAGGCACTTTTAAAAAGTGAGGTTCTTTTATATTCCACAAAGGGTAAGCAACTGCTGCTAGTGCTTCTTTTTACGATTTGTTCAGACTATGAACTCTTAGGGATAGGAAAGAATTTATTGATTTATTTTACTATGTATATAAATATTTTTTATTAATAATAATAATAAATCTTCATAATTTTTCCAGTTATGAAGAAACTCACAACTTGTATGTACATTACCTTCAAGTCAAATTGGTATGATTCTAGTCACCCTCGCATGTATTTGTTAACTGAACAAAGTTTTTTGTATCCCATTCTTGGATTATTTCTGCAAGAATCTCAGTGATGTTGTCTGTGATAGAGAGGATGATGGGAGAAGGTGAGAGTGCTTTTCCAAATAAAATATAACCATAAATTTAATTTTAGGAGCCAGGGTGATTTTATTAAAATTGGTAAAAATAAAAAAGATAAGGGATGTGGGGGGGAGGGAGAAAAAAAGACATTTAAAATCAATCTTATTTTAAGAAGTGACTGCTCAGTGGCTTGCATATTCGAAAATTAATCTTGTTTTGGAACAACAGGAAGTACACAATAGAAAATAAGGTTAAGATTGATTCTGAAGTTAGACAGCTTTGTTGCTTGACTGGGAATACACAAAGGAAGGAGCAAAAATATTCAGCTCATCTCAGATAAATTATTAATTTTTTTTACAATGTTGTTAATGTTTGTGGCATAAAAGAAAAAGATCAAAGCAGGAGTTTTCAAGCTGGCAGCTTTTCGTTGTGCAAAATAATCTATCCTCAGAATAAATGTGGTTTTTATTATTAGGCTGTTTATGCTGCATATAAGAGATGTATTTTCCATTTCCAGCCTCAGACTTTTATTGCAAAATATGTCAAAATCTTTTTTTCCCTCTGTTTTTGGTTCTCTTCTGAATTGTCATTGTTTTTCTTTCCTTTTCTGTTAATAAAGGCAGGAGATGGCCAAATAAATTCACAAGGATTATTCTATATGGTCAGAAAGTGTAGATTTTACAGCAATCACAGCTGTTAATTGCTTGTTAAATGTAAGACCTGTCTAGCCCCTTATGCTGCAGGAAGAGAAAGACTTTTAAAAAGCTTGTCCAGAAACTCAATTTACAGTATTCCCATTTCACTGATAGAAAACTGAAGCAAAGAGTTGTCCAAGAGCACTTAATATTTCCATGACTGACCTGAGGTCTGAGTATGTTTTGTAGATCCAAGGGCAATCAAATGTACTAATGATTTTCAACCTTTTCATCTTACATCACTCTGACAAGGTGCTAAAATTTTCAGGACACACTTTAAAAATAAACAACACCATGAAGCACCATGCTGTTAGTGGGAGAGGGGCAGACATCTCCAGTTGCCCTGATAATAAATTACAATGGGTCCCAATTCTGTTGGGAAACACTGCCCTAGTGAACACTTATAAGGGTATAAATAAGGACAAGTCTCTGTAGGAGCTTTCTTCACTGTAATATGAGCAAATAAAAGTACAATATGGACTAGGAATGACTTGCATTAGTATGCTTAACTCATGAGGATGATGCCATATTTGTCTAGCCTAAATTATTTTTAGCTGACATCTAGGGATTCATGATATCTAGGTATGGGGGAACCACACAGCTTGACCAATCTCTGAAAAGTTGAAGAATTTACATCAAACTAAAAGATGGCTTTGGGCATTAAATAATGTGATGAGGGGGACTAGGAAGAGGAAATGGGTCATCCTTCCAGTTATCTTCACTCCTTTGCACTAACCAAATTGAAACGTTTATGTATCACCTTATCTTCACATGTGTCACCTAAATGTGCCAATTGCCCCATATTAGAAGTTTGAAAGTTTGATACAGGGAGCACTGTGAAGGTTTCACCTTGGACATTTAAAGCCACATGTGGGCCACATGTGGGCCAATTTTGCTTTCTTTTTCACTTACTGCATCATGTTGATAGATTTGTATGTGTGTGTGTGTGTGAGAGAGAGAGAGAGATTTCCATCTATTCACATCAGTTATATTCATGTAGTTGTGTGTATGTGAGTGTGTGAGAGAGATATACTTTTACTCGAATGCATGTACACATCAAACTCTGACATTGTCACCAACCCTGCCAACATTCATAACTAATTAATGATATTTTTGTTTCTCTTTCATAATAGTTGTTTTAAATGACAAGCTATCATTTTCCTGAAATGAGCATCAGATAGCATCACTTTGATCTTTTGCTCCACTGAAATGCAATGATAGGAGGATTTGCCAAATAATCCCTGTTGCCATTTTTGATTAACTTTCCTTTCAGTGACATTTACACACTTTTAAATTCAATTATATATCGTCTTTCCCCCTCTCTCTCAGCACACAAAGCTTTGTGGACTATTTAATTATAATTGCTTTGTAATTATGGCATTATGAAAGTATTAATTGATATCCTAACAATTAATTCAGTCATATTCTTTCTGCATAAATCTAATTATATTGGAAAAATGCAGAGTAGCTGATTTTGTTCAAAGTTTCCTTTTAAACTTCTTTATCTTTGAAAATGATTCAGAGTCCCCCCCCCTTTCAATAAGAATATAAGAAGATGCATAATAACCTACCAAAGCAGATGAAAATGCCACTTTTGTTTCCCTGCATATTTTCCCCCAGTGTGAAGAGCCTGCACTTTCTCAAACTGAGGACAAACTGAGCTTTTGAGCCCTCATTTAATGGTGGGCATTGAAAGGCTGAAGAACAACGCTTGACCTCAAAACCCTAATTTGGAAAGCTGAATTGGTGTCTGTTTAGGGCGAATTGCTACATGGTGTCAGCTGAATCTCTTGCTGCCCTGAAAATAAAATTGAAACGTCAAGTGTTCATAGTGCCACTTGGAAAAGTTTGAGGAACTTTCAAGGGGTCAGTATGAACACTGGAAAATTGTAATTTAGCCATCACACTTCCTTTTTTGCTGGACTTTGACATCTTCAAATTTGACATCTTCAAATTTTAAAAAGCCTTACCTTTGGTTAGAGCAGCAGGCAACGCAGTTTTTCCACCCATCCAAAAGCCCTCAAGACCTCACCTTCTCTCAGGTCTGGCTTTTTCTTTAGACAGGAACGGTAGCAGAGACCGCCAAACTGAGGTGCTCAGAGTCAAGGCTCAAAAATCTTTTAGGCTCAAAGTAAAGAATGTGACTGGGGAGGGGAGGGGGTGGGCTGTGCCCCATCTTGAATTGGTACTGATCCCACATGGTCTGAAATGAGAATACAATTTCAAGCCCTTCCTTATGCACATTATAGCAGAATGAAGCCCTTGTTGCTGGAGGAAAATTTCAGGAAAATTTGTGGGCCTTGGACAATGCTGGGCATCAGTGGGCACTGCTGGGCACTGGAACTGGGGAACAGGCTCCAGGGGGAACTGGGCAGTGACAAGCATTGGGCACTGGAGGGTACCAGGAGCAGTGGTGGGGAACAGTGGGCAAGAGGCATCTCTACCTGGCAGTGGACACCCCTACCAGGCATCATTGGGCAGTGAGTAGCACTGGGCACCAACATGCAACATCTTGGCACCTGAGAGGTCCTGTCAAAGACCATCCCTTACCTGGTGGTATGCCAGCCACTATCATTTCTCCTGGTTCCTAGAATAAAAAGGAAAGAGGATGATAAAACAAATGAAGAAGAGGAGGAACATGGTGGCTACCCCCCTTCTTTTTAGAACCCAAGGTAATGAAATGGGAAGGTTGGCAATGACAGGCAGGCAGGTTGTGGACATCCTACTAATACGTCAACTGAGGCACTTGCCTCAGTCAGATAAATTAATCAGGTAAGTACCCTTACCAGGGATAAGAAGTGGCCAGTGAATTTTCAGCCACAGTTCCAAGTGGACCAAGGAAGTTATATTGAGATCAGGTAGGAGGACTACTGTAGATATTAACAGTGCTGTGGTCACTGATATTTCCTCCTTCCCAGCCTCAGCACTCCAAACCTATTCCACACATACACCTCATGTCAACCTGGGGGGATCCTTTTCTAAAGGCTAGTTGGCTGTGTCCATTTGCCACTTGCAGCAATGGCCTGGCTGTGCAGAATGGTGAGTCATGCTTTGCCAATATTGCAAAGAATGCAAGTTCTAGCAGTCCATCGGGCCCATAGAATTAGTCATGCCTTTCTTTACTGGAGTGTGTGTGAGACTGTGTGCCCGCGTGTGCACAGGTAAGCTACCAACTCCTATCCCTGATCAAAGCTTTTGGTAATCATGTTTTGGATAGGGGTGAGAAGAGTCTGTGGTTAACTGGGTATGAGGCAAAAGCTCCAGACATTGAGTCCCCCAGCTCCAGGATCACATGGGAAACATCTGGGGTTCCCAGTGTTGGAAACAGTATTTCTGGTTTCCCAGAAGTGTGTTTAAGACAGAAGCTAAACTTCCCAGTCAGTCAGTCCTGGAGTCATTTGAGGCTCCATTACGCTGGGTAAGTACAGGGATGGCAGTACATAAGTCATTAGGGTGCAGTATTATGGAACTTTGAGGAATTGAGACTGAGGAACTGGCCAGATATGTAGGTCTTCTTAGGCATTAGTAATATGCAAAGCTCACTTAAGGTTACAATCCTCAACACTCTTTCTTGGGAGTAAAACCCATTGAACACAATGGGGCTTACTTTTGAGTTGACATAGTTAGGATTGTGCTCTAAGCTGATTTACTGGGTCTTCACAGCTCTTTGTTTTTTATGGAGGATTCTCAGATGTTTGATCTGTTTCTAAGATTTTTTTAAAAATCCAGCCTGGAGAAGGGATACTGCTCAATCATTCCCAGCAATATTGTCAGACAGTTTTCTTCCTCCCTTTTCCCAGCCTGAGGCTAAAATCCTAACCACCAGTTAGGCCAGCCTAAGCTCAGGCATAAGTCCTGTGCTGACTTGGGAGTGTCACAAACATGCCATTAAGACCCTTGTGTGCCACTCCTGGGGGAGGGTTAGGCCAGTGCACGGAAATGTGCTAACCTCCCTACATCACCATTGGAATGGGGAGGCTGATGACTTGTGCTGGCCTAGGTAAGGAATGCACCTTTAGGTTGCAATCCTAAATGCACTTTCCTGGGAGTAAGCCCTATTGAACTCAATGGAACTTACTTCTAAGTAGACATGAATATGTTTGCACTGTTAATCGCACTGATAATCATATACTGATTATTACTGATAATCACTTGCTGATAATGCACTTACTTCTGAGTAGACTTAAGTAGGATTGCACTGTTAATCAGGCACATGGATGGAGATATCATAGGTGCTCCCTAAGGCATCTGGTGGGCCACTATGTGGTACAGAAGCTGGACTAGATGGGGCTTTGGCCTGATCCAGTGGAGGCTCATCTTATGTCCTTATGCTGGTGTTTGGGGATAAAAGGAGAAAAAACAGAGACCAAGACATTTGGCTAAAGTTCTTTTCCTCTACTCACATCTTTATTGTGAAGGTTTCTGAGTATGCATCAAAACTCTTGACTGGAATTGTAGGTTTTTTATTTAAATTATCTTTGGGAAATACATCAGTAAGAATAATAAAGAAGAATGGCACTGCTCAGACATGTCATAGAAGGCTTTCAGTATGTTCATAACTATTCATGCTATGCAGGATGATGAGCAGCGTAAAAACAACTTTAAGCTAAATTTGGGAGGTTCCCCTTCCTTCTGGTCAATGGGCAAGGAGGAATAAAAAGCTACTTCCCAGTTACAAAGAGCAATCTAGAAAACAGGACAACTGCTTTCCCCTCTAATGACCGTCTGTCTTGGTATGAAGAGAGAATTCAGCAGGTGGCGGGGTTGATGTGCCAGCTGTACAAGCAAATGGTATTGTTATGTTCACCTTATAGGATTGTGGTTAAGATTCTATCAAGATAAATATATATGAAGCCCTTTCCACACTATATAAATGTGAAGTAGTCTCCAGTTCCAGTACGTGACAAGGTCTGAAAATTCAGGCAGGGAAATGTCTCCACCGTGGCCCCAATTCTTTTGGCACACCTGATATTGAGATACAGATCTCAATAGCTCAATTTGAGTACTGCCTATCTTGTATATGTGCAGGGAATTGGAAGTTTGACACTTGGCTGCATCTCTTGTAACACCTGCAGCAACACAACATTTAAAGAGATATTCTTGAGGACCTTGTTCATTAGCAAATATCATGTATTTGCTGCCCTGTTCAATGAAAAGTATCTTTAAATCAATTCCGTTTCATTTCAGATCACCCTCATCTAATCTCCAAGCCATATTATCAGCAGCTTTATCAAGCAAGAAGCACACTGCTTGTGCCATAAACCACATCAACATGCGCAGGTCATTGAGGTAAATGAGATGTGCTATTGATTGTGCTTTACATTCTAAATAGGCTTTACTCTTTAATGCTCTCAAATGTGGTGATTAGGGAAATCCTCTGCCTCTTCCTTAGCAAAGCACAAAGGTTAAATCCAGTTTCAATGACAAATCAAGCATGAATACAGAGAGCAGCCCTGATCAGAGATCTCATTGCGTTAGGGAGTAGAGAGAGGTTAGGAGTTGTTTCAGAGAAGTTCCACAGTGTATGGGGAACATGTGTGAAAGTCAAGAGGGTTAATCGCTTAGGAAAAAGTTATTTTGCCTGCCCTCTTCAATCCATGTTGCTTCCAGAAGCATTATGAATAAGTGCTTTCCCCCCAGTTTTCCTTCTAAGAGGCTAGAGTTTTGTAAATTAGGTTTGGGGTATGAGCAGAAAATTCAGACTTTCACAAATAATGAGAACATATCCCTAATTACTTGTGGGATGAAATCTATTAGATATTCCAGGGTGTATGAAGAAATCCAGCATCCTTACAGTGGAGTTCATTTGTTTCTTTCTCTGCTACATCTGCTTCCCTGTGTGGTTCCTGCCCTCAGTACAACAGTATAAGTGATTAAAAACAACAACATCAAGGGCTCTGTTTCATATAGGTAAGTCCTTGACTTACGCTACAATCCAGAGTACAGAACCTTTTACACCAACATAGTTATGATGCCACCTATGTGATACCTATGGGAAATGCATAGAGCAATCCAGAGCAAGTAGCACATCCAAAGCACATCTTCCTGTAGTTACTCTGGATTGTAGGGTCACAATCTTTCAAGATGTTAACTTTCATACATAGAATAATCATGGAAACGTCCCTGCGAGATACAAAATTTCAAAAATACAAATGGATCCGAAGTCATCAAATGCGGATGTGTGCATCTGTGACCTTTTCCACAATGTGTCTGGTGCCTTTGCATATGGTTTGGTTGTCTCTGCTGCAAGTATAGAGCACCCCTCTGCATACATCAGTCTCCCTTCTTGCTTAGAGCCTCTGCTGGTGTTGAGCACCTTCTCTCTCATCAGTGTATTAAATTGTATATATTGTAATGGCAAACAGTTTTGTAAAAATATTTTAACAGTACAGTAAACAGTATTAAGAGTATAAAATATGTTAATAGTAAAGATTTCATTGACACTACTTTTACATTTTTTAAAAAAAATATGAAATAATACATTGAAATAAATGGTGTTGGTGTTAAAACATTTCAGCTTATGAACAAGGCTCTGAAATGCAACTCGTTTGTAAGTCAAGGACTTACACTTATGTTAAAAACAAGAGAGACACAATGGAGATAAACCTCTGTGCCTTTTCTATTGACCTGAAAGCAATCTTAATGGCCATAATATAAGAGAAATTGCTAATTGGGTACAACAGATTTATTAATAAGATGTGCTTATTTCTTCATGTGCTTTGAACATACTAATTCAATTGTGGGGTGGGCTTTCTGTGACCAACAGTGCAATCCTAACTTGTTTTGGAACAGGCAAGCTGTATCCAAAGCAAGAATTAGGACTGCTGTTGTGCTACTATGGGGAAGAGAAGGCTTATCACCTTCCCCATGTTAGATGTGCTACACTCCCAATAGGTCTACTCAGACTAAGGGCACCTCTGGACTTGCGCCAACTAGGGAGCACAAGAGACTGTATTAGGATTGTGCAGCAAGAAACCATACCTTCTAATAGCAAAACCACTGAATACAGTGCAATCTTTTGTGTGTCTACTCTTAAGGATGTCTCATTATATACATGTATAGGATTGCAATCCTATACACACTTTCCTGTGGTTAATCCATATAGAACTCAGTAGAAACTACAGTGGTACCTTGTAAGACAAACAGCTTGTAAGACAAATGCTTTGTAAGACAAACTAAAATTTCTAAGGAATTCTGCCTTGTGAAACCAACAGTGCCTTTTGCGACAAACAGTTTTACAATGAAAATTCAGTGTAAAACTAATGAATTGATAGATCTGCATCGTGAGCAACAGCAGAGGTTATGGAGGAGATCTCATTGACAGAGGAGGAGGAGAATGTGGAAGTGGCATTTCTCACACCAAATGAAATGAAGGACATTTCTAAACATTGGGAAATTGTGGAAAATTTTGTAGAAAAGCACCACCCAAATAAGGCTGTAGCAGTGTGAGCAATGAATCTGTTGAATGACAATGCAATGTCACATTTCCGTGAAATCCTCAGAAGGAGACAAAAGCAAGTGTCATTAGAAGGTTCTTTGTTAAAGTTGCTCAAAAGACACCAGTGACTCTTTTAGTGAAAATTAATCATTGTTGGCCCTAAAGGTTTTTCTTTTCTGTTTTACTGTACAGTATATTACAGTCTTTTTAAATTAATATTACCTTAATTGTGTTCTGTATTATATTACAGTGTATTGAATTTGATTACAGTGTTTTGTCATTATATTTACATACAGTTAATATTTTTATATGCATATTTTTGGGTTGTGGAACCAATTGTCTGAGTTTTCATTATTTCCTATGGAAAAATATGCTTTGTATAAAGAAGGTTTTGTAAGACAAACATGCTTCCAGAACGAATTATGTTTGTCTTACAAGGCACTACTGTACTTCTGAATAGAAATGAAAGGGATTGGTCTTATTCTTACACAATCAACCGAATTCTAACCAACTTTCCAATGCAGCCCCAAGATAAAGGGAACAAATATTATCTTATTTTGAGAAGGTGTCCATGACTGCTACCTGACCACAGATGATCACATGTGCCCGGTTGGCAAGGGTGCATCAGCACTGGAAAGTTGGTTAGGACTGGGCTCAACAGAAGATTACTTTCAACTGTAAAAGAGGTGCATTAAAGCAGGCCTCCATCAGTCTTGGAAGACTATGGTATTGTGCTCGGTGCTGCATACGCTGCATGCGAAGCACGAAAGCCTGGGTTAAATTGTTATGGAGGATAGGCTGTTACCCAAGCAGCAAATCCCCCCTCTCCATGCCACTGAATTAGTCCAATGGAAAGGCAGAGCCAATACGATTGGATCCAGCTGGCGTTGCAGAGCTGGGCTAAGGACAGGAGTTCACCCTGTCTTGTGGGGCTGACCCGGGTCTCGAACCCTGGTCTGCTGGTTAACAGGCACAGTGTCTTAGCCACTTGCACCACCCACAGCCCTAGAGATACATTATGTGTAGCTTAACTATAGGCAACCATTTTTTCTCCTTGCACTTCCTTTTCCTCTCCACTTCTTCCTCATCTTCCTACTGAACAGGTGGGAAGAGGAGGACACTAGCAGTCAAACAGACTGCCCACCTAACAGTGTTTTGCATTAGGCTAGGGATATGTAAACTTTTTTGGCAAGAGGGCCACATACCTCTCTAATACTGTGTTAAGGTCAGAAAAATAATTTACATTTCAAATTTGAATACAGGCTTGTCTGTGGGCCAGATGGAGGGTATTGTTGCGGGCTGTGTTGGGGCTTGCTGTAGGCTGCATCTGGTCCCAAGCCAGGGTTTGGACACCCCACATTAGTCTATCATTTCTGTTGGTCTCATGGACAAGTTGGCCTGGTTGTTACAGGGTTGGATGGGTTGAGCAGTGTTGTTACAATCAAAATATATTATGGTGAAACGCAAAAATGTTCTGAAATGTTTTTGCAAAACTAATGTAGAAAGAGAACTCTTTAAATGAATAAAAACTGTGATTTTGAGCTTCATGAAGAACCAGACAGTAAATGGGAACATCCTTGAGTGAATGTTATTAAATGCATCCATCAGTCGTAGAGAAATGGAGAAATTATAAGAGTTTGAAAGATGTAACTGGATGGCAATAGAGAAAGCTTGAAGGAGGTGGCAGAAACTTAAAAAATTAATCAGCAAGGTGCTCAGCATTTAAGGTTCTCTCTGACCTGCAAAGCAGGGACTGGGTTAGATCTGGAAAAATGTCAAAGCCAGGTAAGTAAATACCCAAAGTGCAAAAAGTGAAGGTGATCGAAGGAGATCCTGTTAGCATGCGATGAATTATTAGGCAAGCAAACAGCACTGAATGAATTGCTAAATTGGTTGACATGCTGCCTGAAATGGATAGGGCTGCTATTTAGATTGCTTGCAGCGTTTTAACATGTGCTTAAATAATTTATTTCCTGTTTATGACTTTAAAAGAGGTTTACTAAATATTTGCGCATGGAACAGAAAAGCTAATTTTTCATGAACAATTTGTTACAGTAGTTATTCCCTCTGGTATATCTCAGGGAAAAAGCACTTCCATTTCAAGTGTTGCTTGGGATGCATTGCAGAATGTTGGGGGGGGGGATTCATTTTTGGGGACTAAAAGCCAAATGCTCCTCTTTCCATTGCAAAGTCATGGGGATTAATAGTAAAGGGGCCATCGCCTGGAGGAAGGCATATTTTTATATGTGAGAAAAGTAAAACACCAGACTTCTTCACTATTTATTGCTTACAACTCTTTGGAAAAGCTCAGCATAAATTGCTGAAGAAAAGAAAACCTTCCGAAAACCTTATCTGAGAACTGCCTCTACTTTTAACTCAATTTAGATCCAGGACTGTTTGGGCCTCTGAGGTGACCTGAAAGAGTTAACAATTCACACAGTGTCTGCTGCAAAAACAAAACTCTTTTTCCATTTCTTTCATATAGGTTTTTTCAGTCTGAGGTCTTGCCTGTTTAGGACAGAGAATACAATAGCCAGACGACATTTTATATGGTATGGTGTGACCACATGCTCTCTTTTTGGGGGACATGTTCTTTTTTAGCTTTGTGTCCTGGAATCACTCTTTAATTGTCCTTCTTTTCCTTGTGACTTGTGACAAGGCATCATGTAATCTACTTGTAGTTAATAAATTAAATGTAATAAATTATATTAATCGTTTTAAATTTAATAATAATATAGTGTTTAAATTAACAACACGAAAGTAATATATACGAGTGTTTTGAGCTTTTGATTTTGTCATGCCCTACATTTTTCTTGGGTGTCCTTTGTTTTGGGGGCCTTGTCAACTTGTGCGGTTATGATATCTGGTCATCCTGTCCTTCCACCAACCAGTTTTTGTGGACCTTGTTTGAACCCTCATGATTTTACTATTGCTTATCATTTGCAAAACACTTTGTGTGAGTGCAAATCAATTTACATGTATTATATCAGTGTAATCCTTACCAAAATCCTGTAAAATTGGAGGAACCATCATCCTATATTGCAGTGGTCTTTGGCCATGGCTGGGGACCTCCTTTCAAACTTTGAAATGTGTCTGGGACCCCCTGTCAAACTTGCTATTCCCAAATCAGGACACAACACTAAAGACAGTGCCCTGGAAAAACAGAACATATGGTCACCATGCCTCACCAAACTCCCAGCCCTCTCTTATCCACCACCTCCATTGCCCCCAAGACCCCAGACACATACACATACAAGTATTCACATAAACACATATACTCGCATACGCACATATGCACACATGCACTCATATGCCGACATGCAGTCACATAAACAAAAGCACTCATATGCACACACATGTACTCACATACACACACATATACACACGCGCTGTGAGAGTGGGGGCTCCTTCCTCCCCACTCCCCTTCTGTGGGATCCTGCTTAGGGGGGACTGGGATGGGGCAAAGAGGGTCTTCCAAGCACTCCTCACCTCAGAAGTTTGAGTGCTGGGGAGGCTTTTCTGCCAGGCACTGTTTCAAAGCGTCTCACAGGGAACAGAGTGAGGTGCCAGTCGGAGCGGCTGGCTGGGGGCTTCTTCTGCCATGCCATGTCTTGTCACTGGGGAGGCAGGGGAAGGAGTGCAGCCCAAGTGCAGGCACCAGGAGCCCCTAGACAACCGTTCCATCAGGGCTCTGTTTGGGTGTGTTCACCCTGATCCCTGCAAGACACTTTGAAACTACGTCTTGCAGGAAAGACTTTGGAGCACTTCAGCAGCACTGGGCGGGCTTCAAGGTCCCTTTAAATGGCACCCAAGCATCCTTAAAGCTGCAGTGCTCCTCCAAGCTCGCACACATGATGACCTTAGGGGATCAATGGGGTCGCAAGGTAGAACCAAGATGGCAGCCCCTTAGCCTTTGTGACCCCATGGGGGGCCACCGTGACCCCCCTGGCGTTCACAACCCTCACTTTGAAGACCACTGCTTTTATATTTTATATTGCCACTGAGGCTGAGAGCATATCCCAATATCATCTGGCGCATTCATAGCAGAGGTAAGATGTAAACTGGGGAAGTCATAAGCCCTATGCCACATCAACATTCAGTTGTTGATTATCTGTATAAGTCATTGCAGACATTGCAGACGAGCACTATTAATGACTTCTATTTCAGGCAAAACTAAACGATTTATCTTCACTATATGTGGAATATTTTAATATTAAATACTATTTAATATTTTAATGTCATGGTACCTTACACTAAATATCAAAAGAGTGATTATATTCAACTAGGTAGTAGATAATGCAACTAGCCAGTGGTCCCGCCTTAGTTAAATCCTGGTGTTGTTAATTAGTCTGTGCAGCTACTTGGATGGGTTTTGTAGTGAGTCAGCAGAATGAGAGATCACCTGTGAGAAATGAAAACAGAACAGTTTAAAGAGGAAAAAAGGCACACTGTACACTGGTGTCTGATAAAGCTGGGTGATCATTCACTGCAGTAGCCAAGCCTCTAGGCTGTTGTTTTCCTCCCCCATTCCATCTGTTGGGGCCCTCTTTCTCTGGATATCCTCCTCTTTTTCTGGGATATCCCTGTGATTTGTTCATTTATTTCTTCTCTAAGCCAATAATAAGCCCAATGATGCCAAAGTAGAGATAACACTGGTCCTCTCTGTCTTTAAATCTTTGCCTCAATAATTACTCTGACTTGGGTTGCGACTGTCCTTAAGCTTAAATTTGGAATCAGCAGAAAAACAGCCGTTTTCCATTTGTGGTCGGCCACAATGAATGATTGGAATAGGTATAAAAATCACTTTCTGCTTTATGATGTGTGGATTAATGAAAGTATTAAACCATTCTAAATGATAGAGTAGGAAATTATTTCCACTGTAGCTTGAAAGAAATAAAACTGCTCTGTCTTAAATTAAAGAGGTTTCAGAGTGTGCCAGCTCATCAAAAGTGCATGGGCACTAAAGAGGGGCCAGTTTATCACCATATATGGATCACCTTAATTTTTTAACATTCATCATTTTTCTGCTTCATTACAGTTAGTGTTTCCCACAAGCTTTGAGAAACATACTAATTCCTGCACAGAAGTAGAGTAAATATGAGTCAAGCTAATATGCGTTTATGAGGAGAAAGGGGATTTACCCATTTTATTAGCATTTTGCACTATTAATTTTATTTCCTTGACATTGTTGTCTTCATTGTGTCTCTCTGAGCTGCTCTGGAAGAACTGTAATTTATGATTTTTGGAGATTCAAGCAGGAACTGAAATAAAGCTGGGGTTTGGGAAGACTGCAACACTGTGTGTGAGAAGTGTTCCTTTTCTGCCCAGTTTTCTATACTGATCAAGGAACCAACTGCCTCTTTGTGGGCTGTTAAACCTACGATGGATTAGTAGTATATGTAGGCAAATCTATCACTTGCTCATATGAATAACTGTTGGCACAAGGTATTTGAGGTGAAGCCCACCTAGATCCCCTTTGCTACCCCCAGATAGTGCTCTGGATTCTACTATTTTCACTCAGCCTGGAAGTTCAAGGGCTAGCCCAGATGAGTGGATCTTCTGATGAACATGGGTTCTTGGCCAGTGTTGAAGACCAATACATAGTACCACCCTTGATGTAGTAGGCTATGCTAATGCAAGAGATATGGAAGGGAAGAAGAGAGGTACAGTATTTATTTTTTCTAGCACTGTATAATTCCACACATGGCCTTTCTTTCTTTCTTTCTTTCTTTCTTTCTTTCTTTCTTTCTTTCTTTCTTTCTTTCTTATTTATTTATGTCTTTTATTTATGTCTTTTATTTATTTATTTATTTATTTATGTCTTTTATTTATTTATATTTTTGATTTATGTACAGTGGTGCCCCATGTAACAAATTTAATTCGTTCCAAGGCATGTTTGTTATGTGAAACATTCTTTACGTGAAGCGGATTTGCCCATGGGAAATAATGGAAACTCAGACGATTGGTTCCACAACCCCAAAAATGTTCATATAAAAATATTAATTGGATGTAAAAATGATGACAAAACACTGGAATTGAATTCAAAACATGCATTCAATGTGCATGATCCTATGCAGTCTACTTAGGCTGCAATCCTAAGGACACTTTCCTGTGAGTAAGCCCCATTTCATAGAATCATAGGATCATAGCGTTGGAAGGGACCTAGTAAGTTATCTAGTCCAACCCCCTGCCTGCAGCAGGAAATCCCCCTAGAGCATCCCCGACATGTGCTTGTCGAGCCTCTGCTTGAAGATCCCCAATGAGGGAGAGTCCACCACCTCCCTTGGCAATCTGTTCCACTGCCAAACTGCCCTCACCGTCAGGAATTTTTTCCAGATATCCAACCGGAATCTCCTCTCTTGCAGTTTGTACCCATTGGTTCTAGTTCTGCTTTCAGAAGCAGCTATGAACACATGAGCCCCTTCCTCCCTATGACAGCCCTCCAGGTATCTGAAGACGGCAATCATGTCTCCCCTCAGCCTCCTCCTCTCCAGGCTGAACATCCCAAGTTCCCCCAACCTTTCCTCGTAGGGCTTCCCTTCCATCCCACTGATCATTCTTGTCGCTCTCCTCTGGACTTGCTCCAGTTTGGCTGCATCTTTCTTCAAGTGAGGAAGACCAGAACTAACCACAGTACTCAAGGTGAGGTCAATTTAACACATTGGGGCTTACTTCTGGGTAGACATGGTTAGGAGGCTGCAATCAAAGATTTCTCCTTTTTTTTCTCCCACTTCCTCCCACTTTCTCCTTCTCTTCATCCTGAGCCTCTCTCTCCCCTGCTTCCTTCTGGCTAGCCCTGAGCTGCTTCCCTCTTCTCCACTGCTGTTCTCTCCCTCTGCCCAGCAGACACCGGGCCACAGGGAGGAAGAGCATGGAAGTGTTGCTTTTGCTATGGGCAGGTGGCTAGGCAGCCCTGTTGCTTTTTAAAAGGGCTGCCGGCCAGCCCGTCTGCCCCAACTGCCAACGAGTATGTTTGTTACAGTTTGTTATGTGAAGCAGAATCCTAGAGAAATTTTTGTTATGCAATTTAGGATTGCTCCCTAAGTTCATGAAATAGATATCTACCATGATTTCCAATTCTACAAGCCTGGGAATAAGTACTCAGAAAAGTTACTTCTAAGCATCCTCAAAGCTAAAGAGAATAGGATAATAGTAGGTTTTGAAGTCGACATTATCTTCTTCCAGAAAATGAGAAGAAATGCTCTAGGACCAGTGATGGGATTCAAATAAATTAACCACCAGTTCTATGCCCACCTGGCAGCCACTTTTAAATGGCTATTTTTAAACTTTATATGCCCTATCTATCTGGTTCTATGGAGTAGGTGCGAACCTGCTGGAGCCCACCACTGTCGAGGACCAATGAAATTACTGCTCTGGGTGTATCAAAATACATATTGCTTATGAGACATTTCAAAAACATTCTCCAAACAACTACTGTTGGAGTAGTTAAAGAGGCCAATTTTGTAACTAGGGATGTATTCAAAATTGCTCACAAAACATATCACAATGTGCTGAGAGATTTTCAATGGCACCCATGTGAGGTGCGCAGCACACAGTTGTTCATTACTAGAATACCTAACCAAGCCTGGATTGGTTCACAATGCATTGTATTCATGCAATAACCAAATTGATGGTCAATTTTAAATCCAAGTGTTCAAGTTCCAGCAAAGTCCATCATGTCTTATGCTTCTAACCTTTACTGCACATGGATAGGGAATATTCTCCATAGCCCTACTGCTACCAATTTCTGAGGAAAGATCTACAACAGATATATCTCAACATATCCATTTAGACCACATGAGGCTGGCAGTATGTGTTTAATCTCTGTAGAGCAGGGGTGTCCAACCTTTTAGCTTCCCTGGGCCGCACTGGAAGAAGACGAGTTGATTTGGGCCGCACATAAACACTAGCAATTATTTTTAAAATGTAGGACAAAATGTAGGATGTCCTATATTTTGTCTTACATTTTTTTAAACCTTGGAATAAGTCTCATTGATTTTAATGGGGCTTACTTCTGAGTAGGCATGTTGCATAGGATGGGCAGCGATCCTCCCCAAGCTAAACCTTGGAGTAAGTCTCATTGATTATCATGGGGTTTTCTACTGAGTGGTCATGCATAGGATTGGGCTCACAGACTGCAACTTGGGAGTAAGCCTCATTGACTTTCGTGGGGCTTACTTCTGAGAAGGCATGATGCATAGGATGGGCTGTGATCCTCTCCAAGCTTAACCTTGGAGATATGCTGCAATCCTGAACACATTTTCCTGTAAGACCCATTGGGTACAATGGGCCTTACTTCTGAGTAGACATGGTTAGTGTTGCAGCATATCTCCAAGGTTATGCTTGGAGAGGATCACAGCCCACCCTATGCATCATTGGGCTCTCAGACTGCAACTCAGGAGTAAGCATCATTGACTTTAACGGGGCTTACTTCTGAGTAGGTCTCAGATGGCAGCAGGCAACAGCTGGAATAGAGGCTGAGGCTGCTTTTGGGGGATGCAGGTGGGCAAGCGCTACAAGGTCTGCAGGGGCCTGAAGCGCTCTGAGTGCCAGGAAACCCAGACCAGCTTTGTTTCAGCCGCTCAGGGCAGTGTACAGAGAAGCACACGAAATTTGAAAATGTCTGCTGCCACAAAGCTGGTTTTTCCAGTGGTGGTGGCCAGCTTTGCAGGAGGGCCATATCCATCCTTGTCCTGGGCCACATGCGGCTCCCAGGCCTCGTGTTGGACACCCCTGGTGTAGAGTATATGATTTAAAGTACATCTGAGACTTTCCCATTGTACTGCTTTAGACCCATTTAGAAAATCTTTCATGGAAACCATCAGTGAGGAGAAGAAGAAAAAAACTGAGAGATGGGGAGTCACCAAGTCCGTATTTGTTGAGGTTTTCATTTAAAAAAATAAGGAAAATGTAAATACCAGTGACATTTTCTGCAGAAGTGCCCATTTCCGCCTAAGCAAATTCCTTTTGCGTCAATAAAGGCTTTTTGATGGACCATTATTGACCCTATCTAATGCTGCTCAAGGCTTAATGTTAAGGTAATTTATCTTTCCAAGTTTTTTTTTCTCTGCCAAAAACACATTCCTGACAGACATTTCCTGACAGACATTTTGATGATGTGATAAATGCACAAAATGAAAGAAAGTGGCAGACAGTGTGGATAAGTAAGAACAGCTCGGACTAAGTATGGAATGTTCCCTATGTATTGACAAACCTCAGAATACTTTGCCTATGATAGGAAACATTCTTCCATCTGAGATCTTTGTAAGTGGCTGAGAGGCAAATTGCTGTTGTGATTGTGCAGATGACTACCCAAGTGGTTTTGTTTCTTTCTACAATTGGTCCAAGGGCAAGCTCGTTGGAAAACTCATGGATTTCCATGGGCCACCACGTAAGGGACACTAGTTGTGTGAACTGGTATGAACTTTCTTATTAAATTAGAAAGAACATTATGGAGCTATTAAGCACATCAGAGAATTTAGAATTTTTATCAGCACACAAAAAGCCCAATGAGCATCAGGAGTTGCCTTTACTGGAGATATTGCAGGTTCTGTGCATGGCTGCCTTCTGTGGCAAGAGGCCAAAACTACATCTGGAAGACTGTCGACAGGAATAAAATACTTTCTGGATCTGCACTGATCCCATATGTCAGTGTCTTCAAAGTGGGGGTTGCAACTTCATTTCGGGGGGGGGGGTCACAAAAACCTGGATGCAGCCATCTTGGACTCTGGCACTGGACATCTTAAATGATACTTCTGGCCATGACATCATTTCTGGGGAGTCCCAAACAGACTGTCATTCTCAGAAGGTCATTGTCATTGAGTGTCATTGTCACTGTCATTCTCAAATGCTCAAATACAACTGCCATACATTCAGGCTAGTGAATTCAGTGATCACTCTTGACCAGGAAGGACTATACCGGGCCTGCTGTGAGGTTGGAGGCTTTTCCTAAGAAAATCTATTTGGTCCTGGTGAATTCCTGTCTCTGAATCTGGCATGGTTATTAAGGTCTTGCTTTGGTCATGACACTTGACTTTTTTAATGCTGACTTTGGCTTGACTTCACAAGTTGTTCTGCAGGACTTCAGGTTTACTCTGTCCTGAGTTCTGGCTTTGATTCCTGGCTCACTTTGTAGATTGGGATCCTGGACAGTTCTGGATACTTTGCTTTTTATAGCAGCTTCCTCTGACCCTGCTGACAGGGTTCCTCTGACAGGGAATGATTTTTGAAATTTTTTGTTTTGTGCTACCCCATGATGGACGAGAATTCCCACTCAAAATGTAGTAATTCAACAATTGTCAACAGTTAGAGTGATGTGCCGTGTTGAATAAAGAAGAGGGGGATGACTTCAGTTTGAAAGTCTCTAACATCTGGCCTTATGGGCAACATTTTTCTGTTTACTTTCAAAACACATAAAAAGGGATTTTAACATGGGATGTAGTCCTTAGTCTGTGCTTTTTTTTAGTTCCTAAAGTCATTACCATGAAATGTCACTTTAAATACATGTGAAATGTCATTTTAAATGAAAATATTCATTATAAGTAAAAATTCTGCAGGTTTTGATGTTGACATTTCAGTGCAAGAATGTGTTAAGATTTTCCTTTGGAAGTGTGTACATTATTTTAATTAATATTAAAAATATAAGCATATGACAAGAATATGCCTAATGACAGCCAACACTGGCATATAACTAACAAGGAGAAATCAAGCTATGAAAATATTCTCTTGGAAAACTTTGGCTCGTAGAGGAGTTTATTTTGCCTGTCCCTATTAAAGGAGTGACATTTTCAGTAAGACAAATCTCTTAGGGGTCGGGCAGCTAACAATGCATTTATATGCAAGAATCAAAACTGTCCCATTCGTTTCCAGGAAAGCCAACTCTGAGGATAGTGGAAAGAATGTAGTCTAGAGATTACAGTTTATTTCTTGTCATGAATCCATAACAGTTACCACAGAGAGAAACATGAATGTCAAAAATGCAGAAGCCATGCTCTTTCATTTACTGGGGTTAATTTGTGCAATTAAATAATTGACAGTTTATGGTTTTTGATCATAACACAGATTGACCCAAGCAGAAAAATATGCATGCCATTAGCAAAAATCTACTTGTAATGCTGAATAACTATTTCATCTTGTTACAATGCAAGACGGTGTTGGATAGGTTCAAAATAGGGTAGCCCTGGAGCTAATTTTACACCGTATATATGCACAAATTATACAGTAAGATAATTAAGATATAAGAATGGCAATCAGTTGATCCTCTTTATCCATGTTACAGTAGGAGCAAGACAGAGAAGGGTTACATGTAATCTTGAATCAATTTGCATTACTTTGAAAGTCAACTTGTGAAGGTGTTTTGCTTTTAACTTACATTGTGAAGTATTTCATGAACTTATGGAATAAGGTCTTTCCTGGGCAGGGTATGTGTTGATGGAAAGAAAGGGCTAGAATTGTGAAAAGATGCTTGTGACACACCATGATTGGTGTTTTGTCCAGATGATTGAGTTTTGTCCAGAAAAATACTGGAGGTAAAGCTTATTACAGGGTTATTCAAAAGGAATTGGACAAAAAGTCACAGGTATGTTTTTTTCCCCATTCATTTTGAATCACCCTGTATAATTTTCAAACGCCTGGGAAATCTGGAGGCGTTGCTAGATTTCAGGCATAGAAGATATCCAACCTAATCACAGATTTACAATATATTTGAGGGGAGAATATCTGGATGTTATTAGAAAGTATTGTATTAGCATCCATCAGTCTCGAAGAACTATGGTATCGTGCTCAACTCTGTATGTGAAGCACGAAGGCCTGGGTAGATTAATATGGAGGATTGGCTGATATCCAAGCAGCAAATCCCCCCTATCCACACCACTGAAATAGTCCAGTGGAACAACAGAGCTGATACAATTGGTTTCAGCTGCATCACAGAGCTGGGCTAAGGACAGGGACATCTCACCCTGTCTTGTGGGGACCCGTGTCTCCAACCCTGGCCTTCTGGTTAACAGGCACAGTTTCTTAACCACTTCCATCACCCACAACCTCATTAGAAAGAGTTATCAAGTTAAAAGATGAGGTTTCATGGGCAGAAAGAAGCAGCCACTGCTTAACCAGTTCCAAGTGAGGAAGCAACTAAGAATGATTCTTTTTGATGGTAATCATCCTATGACATAAGATCTAACACAATGGCAATCTGTGGATTCTTTTGCCCATCTGAATGTCTTTCCATGTTTGTCAACATGTTGCCACTTTGATAGTTGCACCAATTAAACCAGAGACAAAGCAAGGAATGAAGAAGGCTATTAGTACAAAAACAGAAATGTCTTGCATCTTGAGTTGTCTTGATAGGACACTTTGTCACCACAGGGTATGAAGGTAATTGCACCCAGGAACTGGTTGTTAAAAATCTTGCTTTTGATATTCAGAGTTTTGTTGTACCTCACTGCTCTTTTCTTTTTTCTTATTGTTATTCTCCCGGCAATTTCTGTGTTTTGAAAGTCAGCTTTGTACAATTAGTACTTTTAAAAACCAATCTTTCAAAACGTCTCATATGAAGAAGGTTTGCTGTAATGGAATATAGTGTAGGACATACAAGGTGAAGCTGTTGTTCCAAAATATGCTGGCTAGAAACATTCTCAGTGTCACCATGCATAGCTTATGGATGTAATAGCAGTGCAGCTGTAGAGGACTCTTGAGTTTGTTCCTGTTTAGACAGTGTTACTCAATGTTATACAACCAGGTAGAAACACTGAATCAATTGCTATAGCAAAAAATGATATCTTCATATTACTGTTCTTTGGAATACAATGGAGTTTTGGCCTGAATCATCTCACTATATTTTAACATTATTATTATAGTTTTCACATAACATGCCCTGTGTTAATGTTGAAACTGACGGAAGTTCCACATATATCAAAACGCCAAACTTCTGCTGGCAGTGGTGGGAGTGGTATCATTGAGTCTCCCACGAGGCAAGACAGAAGCCAGAAAAGTGAGATCAGATATTATTGGAACAACCTCAGAATGCAGAGAGTTCTTGAAATAGAGAACTTCTATCATCTTTTCAAGGGTTAGAAAAGCCTGCCCATGTAAACCACCTTGAAATAAAGCAAGAGGAGAAATCCAATTACCTGGAAAGTGGTATATAAATATCTGTTGTTCATTGGAATATATCAATTGATGTGTAATTTCATGTAGAATGCTATGAAACATACCAGGTTGTGATATCTGTATTCTATGAAAGGTTATGTAGCAAAACAAAATAAAAAACAGTGGGGTAGGGCAATGGTATATAACTACCCCCAAAACCTATAGTATTACCCTACCCATTGCATGGGAGGAGGTCCATCATAGAGGTGAAGCACTGGTCTTCCATACTGGGTGACACATGACCTAGTGACACCATTGTGGATAAAGCAACATCTGCAGAAGATTTTCGTTTTGCTTTGTTAACTTTGTGAGATGAAGAAGACAGGAGGGAGCTTTAAATCTTTACAGATTTCTTTATTAGGTGATCAAACAGGCATTACAAAATATGTCTCGATGCTTGATTTTGCACATTTGAATTCTCTGCCCTATGGAGTTTGTCAAAAATAATTTGACAATAATTATATAAAGCAGAACAATAATGCAGTATTTGTTTAGGGGAGTTGGCTATAGAAGGTATGTAATATTTGGTTAATTTATATCTCTCTCTATATATATATTTTATCTGTACAGTTTTGTTACCTCTTTATAAAATGTATTTCTCTATTTTTATAGCAGGACAGGTCATATAAATATAAAGTCATATTACATTTAATTAACAAGAGATTAATTCATGATTTACATTATCATCTGTATCTTCATTTATTGCAGCATAAATAGTTAAGCAAGTAAAACAATGTGATTTATTTCAAATAATAAGCCATAACTTCCCAATTCATTTAAAAAAAAATCAAAGTTACAACATAGTTATTTTTTCTTTCTTATTTTAGCTTCTAAAAATGCTAAACATGGAACTCCTATTTATTTTGAACATTGCTAGCACATTGCTTCCCTCTTTGTTTTTGTATTTTGCTTTCATTTTTTCAAGCAGGTGAATGCAGTATGAAAAACAATACAGAATAAAAAATTTTGACATTTTTTATTTTATTAATGAAAGGAATCTTATCCTACTTAGAGCTCACTGCTCATTGGACTGGCACAAGTTCCAGGAGGGTTGGAAAGTGCCATAAAACAGGCATGTCTAACAGGCAGCCCGAGGGCCACATGCGGCCCTTTGCAGGCACATCTGCAGCCCTCAAGAGATCTCCCCATCCCCAGAAGCAGCTCAGTAGTGATTTTGCATGACCTTGCATGCCTTGATTTTGAGCCAGAAAAAGAGCCCAGGAGAAAGGAGAGTTTGTGTGCAGCAGCTGCTTCTGCTGCTGCTGCTTCTGCTTCTTGGGGATCCCTGGCCACTGCAGAGCACTCTGCGCTCTCCCCACAACCTCGCAGGCCATCCCCGGCCATCCCTGACTCTCCAGCAGTGCAGGAGCATCTCAGGGTGTCCAGAGACGCCCGCCTGCAAGGATTGAATAGGAGCAACATGCATAGGATTAGGATTTGAGGCTGCTTTCCCATCCACACTTTTCTGGGAGTAAGTCCCATTGGCTATCATGGGACTTCCTTCTGAGTAGCATGCATAGGATTAGGATTTGAGGCTGCTTTCCCATCCATACTTTTTGGGAGTAAGCCCACTGACTATAATGGAGAAGGAGACTTGCAGAGGCTTGGATCTCTATTACTTCTGAGGAGACTGGCAGAGGTTTGGATCTCTCCCTCCAGCCCTGTTCTTCCAGCCCTGTTCTACTTTCCTAAGAGTAAGCCCACTGACTATAATGGGACAACCCTCTGGTACAAGGGGACCATATGTCATAACTGAAAAATAGTACAAGGTCCTCTTGCAGGACATAAAATAAAAGCTAAAAACACTCATATTTACATTTAATATATAGTCATGTGGTTAATTTAATTTTAAACATGTATAACTTTAAAACTATTACATGTATTTTATTACATCTAATTGATTAATTCCAAGAAGGCTACATGCTGCCTGCTCACAAAGAAAAGGAGGGCAATGATGTTTTTCCAGGACACAAGGCTGAAAAAGAGGATATGTCCTGGAAAAAGAGTATGGTCACCCAGTACTTTCCCAGGATATGTCCTGGAAAAAGAGTATGGTCACGCAGTATAGTACTGGGAGTACTATATGGGACACTTCTGTAGACATGCAAAAAATTGGATTGCGGCCCTTGGGAGACACCATTAATTCTAATTTGACCCTCTGTATGAAATGAGTTTGATACCCCTGCTGTATCGCTTGTTTGCACCTCCTCTAGAGTCAGATATCTTCTGGTCTGCAATGGCTGCATACAGCCTCCCTGACAATCAAGGAAGGTAAGTCTATGCTGGCTGAGCTTGGTCGATGTGGGAGTCTTGAGGGGGCATGGGAACAGGAGATGTTTTGGGGCAGAGGAAGGATGTAAAGAGGATGGGCAGCAGGCAGACCCTTGACAGGAGGTGGGGTAGTAGGGGGCCAGGTTCAGGCACTTCTGACCTTGTTGTTCCTGGGCAGTGGTGTGGCTCTGGGCTGCTCAGATCTGCAAACCCCTTCAGTTGGCAATTCTCCTTGCCCCAGGCTGAACCACTTCCAGCTCCAAACTCATGCTGAATATGGGACAGGTCTGCCAGCCTTCCCATTCCAGCACAAGTTAGGATTCACTGCCTGTTGATCTGGTCAACATACAGTATCTCTTTGTCAGTATGTTGACTGATAGTTGTGTCCTGTTATTGTTTAGGTGCTGCAAGAGAGAAGACAGACACTGAGTTAATCTACAGTGGAGTAGATTAACTATTTACTGTACAGTGGTACCTCTCATAACAAGTGCCTCACATAACAAGTGTTTGACATAACAAATATACATTTCCAAGAAATCTTGCTTCACATAAGTTCAAGCAAGCGCTTGCGTCACATAAAGTTCAAGCAAGCGCACGATGGGCACATGTGCTGTGCAGCCCTGATGCTCTGTGCAGAGGCTGTTTAAAAGGGCTGCCGGCCAGCGCTGCTGCCTCTAACTGCCCCCAACGTGCGGGCAGTTGCCTGGGGGTGCCAGAGGCAGCTGCCCCTAACTGCCCCCAAGTCTCCCCACTGTCCACCTTGAACCTCCCACAATACCCAGGTAAGCCTCCCAGGCAACTGTCTTTGATTGTAGCCTCTTAACCATGTCTCCTCGGAAGTAAGCCCCATTGTGTTCAACTGCACACCTTCTACCTGCAAGGTATGGTTGCCGTATGTTCCGAAAAGCTCCTCTTGCATGTGTACAATGAAGCTTAGTCCCAGGAAAGTGTCTTTGATTGCAGCCTTCTAACCATGTCTACCCAGAAGTAAGCCTCATTATGTTAAATGGGGCTTGCTCCAAGGAAAGTGTCTATGGGGCTTTGCTCCAAGGAAAGATTGCAGCCTAAGTAGACTTCATAGGATCATGCACATTGAATGCATGTTTTGAATTCATTTCCAGTGTTTTGTCATCATTTTAACATACAGTTAATATTTTTATGAATATTTTTTGGGTTGTGGAACCAATCATCTGAATTTCCATTATTTCCTATGGGAAAATCCATCACTTAAAGAATGTTTCACTTAAAGAGCATGCCTCTGGAATGAATTAAGCTCTTTATGTGAGGCACCATTGTATTTATAAGTTTAGATTAGTCTAACACAATCCGCGTCAGACACATTCATTAAGTCTTTCAGTCTGATTGTCCTCAGAGCTAACCAGTCTGCTTCTGCTCTGATGAACAGCTGAGCTCCAACTGCCAAACAGTTCTCCAACTGTCACCAACCAACTGGCAGATGTTCAAATCTGAATATTCTATTCAGCTTAGCTTACCTGAACCAACTGTTAGATTCATAATTCTAATACTCTTCCCCCCACCACTTCCATTAACAATTTTGTGAAGGAAGGTTTGGTGACAAGCCCAAGTTGGCTTCATGAGTAGAGCTGAGTGGGTTTTTGACACTGGTCTCCCTACTTCTAATCTGTTGCAGTACTAAAATTGCTACTATGGGGCATGTTTCCCAGTCATAGCAAAGGATGCTTGCATTCATTTTTTGACTAGGCAGACAAACTGGGCAAGGAGAGGGAAGGAATGTGATGGCGAGGCTGAGAAGGCTGTGGGAGGAATGGCACACACCAGATCCTATCACCTCTATTTTCAGCTTCTCTGCCCATTTCTCCTTCTTGGACTTGCGCCAGCTTCAGAGTTGGCACTAAGGAGATGTTTTTCAGAGCAGAAGGCTTATAGAGAGGTAAATGGAAATCATTCCACTTTCTCTCTGAAGCCACCTGATCCCCCTATTTGATAAAGCATACTTGATTTGGGTGCCCTTTATGAGAAAGATTGAAAATTGAGTGCCCTTTATGAGAAAGATTGAAATTTGGATTTTAAAATTTCAGATGTGATATTTTAATCTAAAATCTAATGTTTAATATTTGTCATGCAGAAATTCCCCTGCTTTTGAATGTTGGTATTTGATGTGAATATTTCCCTGACCCACATTCGTCCATATTTTTTTTCCCAGGTTATAAAATAGACACTTTACATCATCACTACTTTGTAGCAAAGGAACTGTAGTCTTCTTTTCAAAGACGATCCTTGCTTCAGTTAATTCAGTCCAAGCAAGAAAGTCCTTCCGATTCTGTTTGCTATTGCTAATGATTTTTGCCACTTTGTAGTTTTCCAATGGATATTCCAGTAAACTTTACTTGAAAAAAAGTGAGGAAATGGCTGTCGTCCGCTGCGGTCACAGTCACGCTCTCCATATGCAGCTAATGTTCACTCATTATCCCAATAGCACAGTGGTTTTCAGAGACATAAAATTAGCTCATCTGTGATATTTTTCATTATGAAGTCTAATGACCTGCATGCCGACAGACATACAAAGTCTTCAGTGGAATTTATTTCATTCATTTGGAAGAAAACAGAAGGAAAATACCATCCAGGAGACAAATTTTCATAACTCAAGAGAGGAGAACTAAAATATAGTTCCCACTTTTGGAGATTTTAAGATCTACTTAAAAACTATTGAATCCTGTGGGTGGCACAAGGGGTTAAGACACTATCCCTGTTAACCAGAAGGGCAGGATTTGAGACCTGGGTCCCCACAAGACCGGGTGAGCTCCTGTCCTTAGCTCAGCTCTGTGACGCAGCTGGAACCAATCGTATCGGCTCTGCCATTCCATTGGACTATTTCAGTGGCATGGAGAGGGAGGATTTGCTGCTTGAATAACAGCCTATCCTCCATATCAGTCTACCCAGGCCTTCGTGCTTTCCATGCAGTGTCAAGCACAATACCATGGTCTTTCAAAACTGATAGATGCCAAGTTTATTGAATCCAGTTATGAAATCAATTGAAGATGGCAGTTGGCTTAGTAGAATAAGATTCCATTTAATTCATTAGTAAATTAAATGCAGTGCCATAATTTGCTGTTTCTTATTGTTTTTCATACTGCATTCACATTCTTGCAAAAATAAAGACAAAAGTAGAGGAAATTATGTTGGACTTGAAACAATAGAAAAATCAAATTTCTTCTTTTCCCTCTCACTCTGAGGTGCCACTGGTGGAAACTAGACAGGATTAAGCTTGAATATGATTTCCCACAACCAAGCCTGAAAATAAAATTGTTTGGTTTACTTTTGCCACTATATGCTCATCATTTCCTGATATGGGTCCATCTCCTGCCCGGCCGAATCTCTTCTTCATATGGTCAATAGCTTGCTCGAGCTGGCAAACCATGTAAACAAGATTCAGATTATTACCAGGCCATTTCAGTAAAGAAAACAAAATCCCTGGAGAAATAGCTTGCCAATACAACCATGTTTTCAAACATAAACTCCAAATGTGATATATAAAATCAACGTCATTGCTTGGTATTTTATGTTGAGTTTTCTATTTCCTTGCATAATGGGGCAAAAAGGTAGAAAGATGCAGTTCCCACATGCAGAACTGGAGACTCCTGCACAACAAATAAACTCCTTATAATTCCACAGCTCTTCTGCTTTGGATATAGTATTGGATCTGGGCTGTCATATGTATGGCCCAAACATTCTGGTGCCAACCCACTGGGATGTTGGGCCATAGCATGAATGCCCCAATGCCCACATGGATTGAGAACAAAGCAGCAGAGCTGCTCACAGGGGTGAGAAATTTAGGTGCTTACTGGATCTCGCCCATGGGACAGGGCTTGAAGAGCCTTATTTCAGACCCCAAATCAAAGGTCTCATTCAGTCATGCCTACTTCTTTGTATGGGATTACTAGTGATGTATGTTATAGAGTGAAAGGCCAAGAATGTGGCATATAAAAGAGATAAAATAAAACTTAAAGTGCGTTATAAAAGATCTCCCAACTCTCATTCAGTCAGAGCAAAATTCTGCAAGTCTGCATTTCTTAAAAGGTGGCATATCCCTGCATTTGTGCATGTAAGTATCTTCCTCTGGTATTGAAGTCTGGCAGAATGCTTCATTAGGATATTGAAATGTTGGTACTTGTGACAGTTTTCTTTTAATCCAGTATTCACCAGCCTCATCCTTTTTCTCTTCTTTTACATTTTCTTGAGGCCTGCTGTTTGTTCCTTTCATTTATTAGCTCTGGTCTTCCGCTCCGTTACTTGTAATGCTACCTGTAAAGATATTTATGTCAATCTTCTCATTCCAGGCAGTATAATTTTCTTCTCTCCCACATGCAGAAAAAAATGTGTTTTTTCCCTAAGTTTGAAGTTAAAAGGATTGAACAGAAGTCAGTTATGAGCTCTCCAATCATCTCCAGTCATGGGAATGCAAATGCAAGTTGAGTTTAGTCACTGGACCTCCACGAATCATCTTAAGTCAAGTCACTCTGGGGTTTCACCATGAGTCCTTAAGTCAAGTGTTATTGAGTTAAAAGCACTTGCGTTGACCAGAGTTGATACAACTCCACACTCGACTTGAGGTCAACTAAAAACGGTGAGCAAGGACCCCCACCAAGACATTAGAGACAAGCAGCATAAACCTTATGTTGGAACACAAAGGGTTTGGGTGGGTTTTTGCACATCCTTGATTTAGCACCTGGGCCAATGGTCCTCATGCTCTGTCTTTTATATGGATTTGATTGACCATAATTTGAAATAGACATGCAAAGTATAATCAGCCCAAGTACAGTATACCAGAATCTGCACATTTGTTCTTGTAGCATCTTTCCAAGAAAATATTTGAGGCTTCCAAGATACAGTTTGGAGTTATTATCACAAAGAGATCAGGAGATTTGCACCGAGATCAACTAATGATGCATGCAAATTGCTGGAGGGATTCCAATTCCAGTTTCTAAGTCCCAAGTAGTGGACTTTCATGAAAAAAAAATCCATCTGCCTATTTACATATTTGCTGATTCCATCCCTGCTGTCAGGTCTTCAATATTGTCAGTTGCTTACTTTGGCTACAGGCTGCAGGTGTTTTTGTGCAGTGAGTGCAATATTGTGAGACTACATAATGTTTCTTGATACAAGCTTGAGACTACTGAGAAGTTGTTAAGACAAATAATGTCACAGATTTGTTGAAAGCATGGTGGGTCTACCTACCAAATCAGCACTGAATAGTGCTGGACTCATAACATTGAACCCAAATTTGATTATTTCTCTTTATAGTTTTCTTTCAAATGTCACCTTCAAGTCTAAAATGATTGTCTTTAATAAATATTGAGAAGGGGATACAAGAACATGAGAAGAACCCCACTGAATTAGGCCAAAGGCCCATATAGTCCAACTTCCTGTATCTCACAGGGAGCGTACAAGACACCTGTATCCATGTGCCCTCTCTTGCCAAGCATTCTGAGGTAGCCTACCAGATCGCCATAATTCTCTTCCACAAATATTGGGACATGACCCTCTGTCCCATTTGCCAGTATGTGAACACACTTTCCAAATATTGGGATTGTCCCTGTTTTTCGGGATATATGGCAACCCTAGGTGTCTTCATCTTAAAACAAACAACTAGAGATTGCACATACCCATCATGACTTGTAAACTATGGCATATGTTTTCTCTAGAAATTTGTCAATTCCTGTTAAAGGCATCTAGGCTAGAAGCAATATGCACATCCTGTAGCAAGAAGTTCCACAGACTAATTACTCACTGAGTAAAGAAATATTTTCTTTTTTCTGCCCTAACCCTCTGAACATTTTTGGACAAAATTGGTAACTGCAGCTGCTTTCTTTATGGTAGGATAAATACACCAGGTGGAAGAGGAATTAGGTTATGATTGATATAAATATATATTTCATGCAGTAAGTTACAATTATTCTGTCATTAAGGCAAACAATTCTGAAAGCCCAATTCATGTACTATCTGCTTGGGGGGTGTTGTGTTTCAGCATTAGATCTAATGAGAAGCAAATTCTTCAGCATCTCAGGACATGCAGTTTTAACACTGTTTTTCTTCCTCATCCTTTAATTTTCTCTTGCCACCTTCACTACTTACAATTTATATCAAAAACCATATTTGAATCTGAATTGCAAAGCACATTATGAGACTCAGCCAAAGCCTATTGTAAAGGGAAATGCTTTCAGTAACTTCAGTGAAGTTTTACCTACTATGAACATCCTCTTTTATTCAAAACTGTTCACTGTCAGATGCAATCAAACATCAGTGGCTGTCAATACAGATGTGATAATAATCTGAACTGGCATGGTGAACAACTTTTACCTAGAACTTGCACACAAAAAGAAAGAGAGGAAGAACTAGAATATGTAATGAACAAAGAGGTTACCAGAGCATACTAGGTAAAATATATAATTCATGGGCAAAGTTGTAAAAATATCCATTCTAGCTCTGATCTTTATACACTTATGTCAGGAATATAGAACATTTGCTGGTTTTTCATATTAGTAGGGGAGGAGCAAAGCTTTGGGGCTTCTTCCCAATAGAATCAGTGGCATCCTCTGCACTTAGACTGCATTCCTAACCTCTGGTTGAACTGGTTCTAAGCTGCAGCATAAGTTCTGTTGCTGACCTTCTGTGCCACTCCTGGGGGAGGGTAAAGCCAATGCACCAACATGCACTTGCCTCCCTACATCACTATGTAAGGAGAAGGCCAATGAGTTGTGCTGGCCTAGGTTAGGATGGCACCCATAATCACTGCTTTTGAAACTGTAGTCAGAAGGCCTTTGCATCAGGCTTATCAGCTGGCAAAATGAGACATTTGCTTAGGGTCACAAGTTAATGACTTTCAACATATTAATGCCATTGCCTTTCCAAAGGACTGTCTAAGAGCACTCAGTACTATACTTCAAATATTTCATTTTTCCAAGTGTGATTAACCTTCACAACATGGGAAAACTATGAAACCTTTTAGGCTTTTCTTCAAACTATTGAATCAAGGGTTATTTTTCCCTTGCCATTTCCCCCTTGCAGTGGGTCTTTAGAGGCAGACTACCTTTTAGGACTGGCTTATCAATGAGGCTAGCTGTAGTGGGCATAAGCCTAACTAATTTTCCTGCTTCATGGTAAGGGCAATGCAACTCCAAGGTAAGAGAATAAACTGCCTTATTTTGTGGAGGCCTCTACTGCCTCTCCAACAGAAGGATGCAGCACATGCCCACTGGCACCTCTATGCCTGTACTAGAACATTGGTTAGGATTGCACCCTCAAGTATCAGATTGGGGGGACTCTTGTCCCTCTGTTCACCTACTTGCCTTCACTGCTCCTCCTTCTCCTTCTGACTGGAAAGGGAAGCGGGAATGAGGGAAGAATATTACTGAGTGGGAGATGAAGTTGCTGGTGTAAGGGTTTTGGGTAAGGGTGGCAGCATTTCTCATGCCATCACAGATACTGAGAGGTTTTGGGAGGCAATTGAATTTGGAGATAGTGCATACATAGCCATTGTGGCCAGTATCATTCGATAGATCTGCCCTCCATAAATTAGTCCATTCCCCCTATGGCAATGAGTTCTGGCACATCTTCTGGCAATGAATCCCAAAACTATGCACAATCTGAAGAACTCCTGTTGTTAATCCGAAACTTCCCATTAATCAGTTTCACTGGATGCTGTTGGCTTCTAGTACTGCATAGTGAGAGAGGGCAAACAATGCCATTTCCACACACTGCATAATTTTATGTGTTTCAATTGTGTCTAACATTAATTGGTTTTTTTCCTAAACTGAAAAGTCCCAAATATAAGGGTGATGTAATGGAAGGCATACCCTACAATCCAGAGTAACTATGGGAGCACATAAGAGACCTTATGTGTACCCGTAGTTACTGCATGACCTAGTGAAAACCTATGGGAAATTCATGCAATCCAGAGCAAATTGTTCTTACACCGGAGCAAGGACTCCCCATAGTTACTATGGATTGCACCCATAGAAGCCTTCCTTCCCTAGTGCATGAAATTTCCCTTCTTCACAGTTGTACACTGGGCTGATATTTTCATTGAACCATCCACTATGATGCCTACATCTTTTTCCTGCTTCACCACTAACAGCTAGATGCCAAAATGGAATATTCATACTTCCTACTCCACTGTTTATTAATTGATTCTTACTGACATTGAACCACATTTGCAATTTGGTTACCAAAAAAGTGTGCCACAAGTAGTACCTGCTTTTCTTTATAAAACTTTTCTTTATAAAATATTTCCTTTTGAATTATTAAATTCATTTTCATTTTGTGAATATAGTCAACACCATATGGATCTTGAAATAGCATTATATCTCATTTGATCTGCAGTCAGAAGACACTAATTGTTTAATACAAGTGATCTGATGGGTATCAGCAATTTACTTGTTTCTATGCATGAACAAAGTTGTGCTAAAATAATTTGTTGTTGACAGGCATTTTCCCATGGTGATGCATAGCAGCTGGGCTCTTCTGGCAAAACTATAACCTCCATTTTAAAAAGGGTGGCTTTTTGAACATGCATAATGTATGTAGCGTGATGTCATTGCACAGATGTGGGAAATTCAAACATGGAATAAAGTCTCTCTACTGCAAACAGCCAAAAAGGTTATGAACAGCTTTACAAAGATTTAAAAGGAAATGCTCAGTAAGCTGAATTTAAAGATATCATGCAATGCATCATAACAAGAACCTATTTTGTCAGTGAATGTGTCCATTATGCAAGGCTTACATTCAGGGCCTGATCCAAAAGGACACATTCTGGTCCAACACCAGTGTGTAGTGTGGCAAATGTGCCATCAGATGCACCAGGGACACCTAACAGGTTCAGTGTGAACCTGCTGAATATTACACAAGATAAGGAAGTATATTTGAGTAGCCCCTCTGCTGCTTTCCAGACCCATAGAATTCAGATTCACCATTCTGGCACTACTGCAATTCTGGGTGCTTGAAAACACATCCTAACCCTACAATCCAGAGTAACTACGGGAGCACGTAAGAGACATTACGTGTACCCGTAGTTACTGCACTACCCAGTGAAAACTTATGGGAAATTCATATTGCAATCCAGAGCAAATTGTTCTTACACCGGAGCAAAGACTCCACGTAGTTACTCTGGATTGCGCCCTTAGTCATGTTTATTAATACTTCTGAGAAAAGAAATCTATTCCTCAGTGCCAGAAGAACTGAAACGGACATGCAGACTCTGTGACATCAATTTCAGCCATATAATAACTGAAACGTGTCAATGTAAGGACTTTGTTCCTTCATAAGAGACTATCCATTCCTTAAGACCCTCTTCTGCTTCTTATTTTTGCAATTCTGCTTGCTGTCTTGATTTATGTTGCTTCAATAACATTTATATGTTGCTGTATGTTCTTAATTTGTGTTTTAAGCCACCTTGGATCTGATGAGGAAAAAGGTGGGATATAAATCTTTTAAATCAAATCAGAGCGTCTGAACCTCCCTTCCCTTAGAAACAACATTTGCTAATTTTCTCTCTGTTATTTTCCTCCTTATATTTTTTGTGTGGTAGAACTTCTTCCAAAGCTTCAGTGGATTACAGATAAAATATATTGTCTCAATATTGACTCTATCCCCCTTAAATAAATACCATACATTGTTTTGGTGGGAGGAGAAAGAATGTTTTTTGGGTGTTATTTAAAAAAACATATACCAACCACCGAATCATGGTTTCAATAGATTTGTTGTTAGCAACAAAAGCCACACATCCCTACTTTAGATGTTTACAGAAAATACCCACACATTTTCAGTCTCCATACTCATGAGGGCTAGGTGCTTGCTTTTTAATAAACGGTGTACAGAGTTTTCTTAATGAACTATAAATCTAATTCCAGGTGTCTAGATTCTCTCAGTGCAAGCAACAAGGTATGAATGTAGGGAATACATTAGAGTACCTGCAAATCACCATTAGAGGGGGATAAAGCACTACTATGATCTTGTATCCCCTTTGCACTGATAACATCTGCACTTTTGAGCAGAATGTCATGGGTGTAATGAGTAGAAGATGTGCTAAAGTTCAAGTCTGGCTACCTTTTGAAATCACTGTGCCAAATTTACCATGCACAGTTTCCTCAGGAACAGAGCCTGTGGTTCACATGTTGAAGATCCTAGGTTTGATCCTTGGCATGTTGAGGTAGGGTTGGAAAAGCCTTCTGTCTAAGATGCTAGACAGGCAGCGTAGCCAATGCTGAGACCTGACTAATAGACTCATGATCTGATTCATTATACGGCAATGTCCTATTTGAGTGACTACTCAATCAGATGTGCTGATGGTGAACCTTCTACATTCAGTGCTAGGAGGGCAACCGGATAGTCAGCAGAAGCTAGCAGAGAATCAGATGGCCAATCCCATTATGCTTCCTAATCACCTAAGTATTGGCATCCATCAGTCTTGAAAGACTATGTTATTGTGCTTGACGCTGCATGCGAAGCACGAAGGCCTGGGTAGATTGATATGGATTGTTTTTGACATATACCAACCATTTTTCTCATGTCTAAGGACAGAAAAAGTGAGGTGACTTGGGAAAGAGGGGATAAGATCTTGTGTGTGCTGGTGCCACTGAGATCCACCTCCCTCCACCCATGTCCAGCGTTTCCTGAAACTTCTTCTGCCTTACAGCCTCAAAATGTGCCTCTGCTGTCGATGTAATGGCATTGACATATGTCTCTGGAGTCTTTGCTTAATATGCCATGCCATGCCATGATTTGCAGCAGTGGCCCTAAAGTGTGCAACAGTGACAGCTTTTATGCCTGTAGAAGATGCCTTGCACTGCCAGAATTCTGAATTATGACAGTGCAGGGAGACCATAGGATTGAGCCCTCAGTGAACATATTTAGGAGATGAAGAACATGTATTTTGAGTAAAATGCAAAGTGAAAACATGAAGAAACATGTCCTTGTAAATGGAAAAGAGGAACTGGTCCCAAGGTGTCTCCCTCTGATCATATAGGTTGTAATTATGACTGTTGCTCTCACACCTCATAGATTTCTCAATTATGAGAACTAAGCGAAGGAAAACAAAACCTCATTTTTCCTGCTAGATTTATGACAGAATGCAAACAGGTATCTCCTGTGGCAAAGGAAGAACTCTCAGCTGGACTACTAATCAATCCTAATTAAGATCACTGTGATGATTAAGAGCTTCCTACCCAGGGTGCACGATTAGGATTTTATTAATAGTCCAGGCAGTGCTTATGCAAGTAGCATCTTCAGTGACACAAACTGTGGGTGTGTTGCATCTCCTGCAGAGTGAGATAGTTTTTTGTTGTGAGGCACCTGGAGCAATGCAGATGCTTTTATTTTTGCACTTGTATCATTTTATCAGGGCTCAGGCAATGTTAATGCCTCAGTTGGAATGACATGCAAGGAAGATGATATTACAGAATTTAGATCTGTCTTTGCCAGATGTGGGAGGGCAAGAAAAGCTCCTATTTAGTGACAGCAGCTACTATGATGACTGGCATATGGGAGGCATGGAATTTGTGGTGTTCAGAGATGCAGTGAATGTTAAATCACGGATGTTTGAAAGCTCGCAAGAGGAACTGAGACAAACCCATGCTTGGGCTGGCAATGTACTAAAGATAAAAAAAAGAAATCAGCACCACAGTTTAATTGCTACCTCCAGATTTTCTTCACCCCATAGTACAGTACATTGTACTGGTAATGGGTATTTGATCACATTTTTCCAACCTTCTTGAGAGACACTAGAAACAAACCCTTGCAAATTTATGAAGCCAGCATCCTTTTTGTTCATTGGCACATTTACTGAGTCCTGTCTGCCCAGCCTGAAAGCATTCTGACTTTGCTGGATGCCATTTGCGGCCAGGTAGGACAGGTAGGAGCTCATTGGTGGGGTGGCATCACTCAGTCCGGCAGCCGAAGCCCTTCAGTGGGGCAACAGGGATAAGTCTGCTGTTTATAATGGGCTAGGCTTGTAGTCTAGTGCATGCCCCGAACTGGGTTGACAGGTACATCTCTTATATCACCCAATGGTTCAGCTCCAATGTCCAGCTCCAGTGTTTGTTGTACATGTGCTATAGGTCTTTGTACATTTTGAAAATTTACTTATGTTAAAGTGGTCTTTTTCTCCCAAAGCTGTGTCTGGAGCTTTCATTCAAGGTGCCCAGGGTGCTTGTGAGTGGTGCCTAGACTCAGCTGATCTCAAAAGACTGAGTGAGAATCATTGATATTCCTGCTGCCTCCCATCTCTCAGAAGGTCTTTAAATATCACCTTCCAGATTTCTTCCGAAAACCAAAAGTGACATTTAAAGGCCTCCCAGAGCTCTGAGAAGGGCTCAGGCCCTCTGAATGAGGCAGTGGGTGGGGGTGGCCCTTGGGACAGTATTGCTAAAGTGGTAGAGACACCCCTGAGCTGTGCCAGCCATTTGTAGCCATGGACCTCTCCTAGGTTCACCAGTGTTGTGACCCATTTCACTCACCTGTACAATAGTCTGATGCAAGCTGGTTGCCTTTTTTCCTCACTTAGAGGACAATCCTTACCATGTTGACTCAAAAGTAAGCCCCATTGTGTTCAATAGGTCTTACTTCCAGGAAAATGTCTTCTAAGATTGCAGCTAAAATTGGTTGTGAGTAAAGAAGTATTAATTTTTTTTGCTTTTTGCCTGTTCCAGACACTTCTTAAGATGTAGTGTTTAGCTTTCTGTAGCTAGAAGATGAGGGTGAGCAAGCAAGAATAAGAATTTGCTGTGCAATCCTTTTATAAACCTCTCCCCCCTCCAATGATGCTGCTAATTTTATTGCTGACTTATGTGCTCATGCTGCTAATACCAGCAAGAGCAGCCAGGGTGCTTTGTTTTTTGATTAACCATTTATGCTGCTTATGATTTGCGTATCCTTCCCCACTTTTACTGAAAGAGTCAAATCCTATATTTGGTTTCCTCCCCACACTGTAGATATTATCTGCTATCAGCTCCACCTGCGTAACATAAAGGAAGTTCAGTTTACTTCCAAAAGGAAGTTCACAACTAGAAAAAGGGGCTTGGGCAGTTACAATGAAAAAAGTTTCCATTATCAGCATCACTTAAGAGGAGGGTGATCTAAGAGGAAGGTCCCCAGATTTTATCTAAAAGGAGGATCCCCAGATTTTATGTGGATTGCTTTTAAGAAAATCAAATTAAAGGATAAAATAAATGCAAGAGCTTCTCTGTCCATACACATTTCATGCTTCCTTTCTTTTTGGTATCTTAAACCCACTGAGAAACTCAGCCATGGCCAAGCTTAGTGGGGGGGGGGGGGGAATCTGTCTGGAAACTTATTTACTGTTTATAATGCAAAAAGAAAACCACGCTTCTGCTGTTCCCTGCTACTCCTCCTACTGAGGCTATGTAGTCAAAGTATTATTAAATGCAATCTGGAATGCAGACAAAGAATGTAATTCTATGTTTTAGACTTTATTTAGAATGAATGAGGCTGCCAGTTCCCATTTCTCCCACAATACTTTATGTGGATAGGCTTTCCAAGTTGATCTGGCGCTATGCTGGGGATTACAGCTGAGGTGTCACTTAGATTTTGAAAGCAGGAACGGCAACCCCTGAGGTCAGGATTGTACAGATATGAGATGGCAGGTGAAAAGGCCTTGGCTCCACTCCACCCGGCTCCGTTGTACGCTTTTCATGTTTCTTTCCAAGTTCAGTTTTTTTTCGTTTCTGGCATCATAAAGGTCCTGTGTTCTGAAGGGAAAATTGTCTTGGAGATTGAGAGTGGCAGTGAAGCACTTATCTTTGGGTGACATTTCGGCTTCATCCAGAAGTGGTCAAACCTGAAAAAGAGAGCAAAGCAGCATATTCATTCTTAAGTCTGAATTAGTTCCATTTTCTGAGTTTACACCATGTGCATTCCAAATAGAATGACTTCACATTCATCATTCTGATTGGGGCTTATCCATTTGTCCTTCCCGGTTTGGGTCTCCAGTTTTCATTAACTTAGCATTCTCTGCTTCTGTGGTATCGTTTTGCACTTTGTCAGTGTCAGATATCATGTGTAGGACCCATTCCACACTATTCTCCACCCACTGCTGTAGGAAAGCAACAAGTATTTTATTTTAACATACATTTTATCAACATAAAATCATGCTGGGTTTGTTTTTGAGGAATAATTTACAAAGGGAAGTAAACACATACACAGAAGCCAAAGGTGTTTAAAGGGAATTATTTGAAGATAAATTTCTTACAAATTTAACATTTAGACTCCATTAAAGGTGTGTGTACTCACCATGAAGTTGTTATTTGAAATCATAGGCATGTCTGCTTGGGGGCCACAGAGGTACTGGTATTCACCACAGAGGTGCCCATACTCAGTACTGTTGAGTACCCCCTCAACCTGACCTCTGAATAAAGGTATGCTTGAGTTTGATGCTCTTCAAATATACAATTTGCAGTTACTGTGCAGTTACTTTGGTTTTTTTAAAAACTGAAATCAACTGATTTTTTCATAAAGAAAACTCAGTAAAAACTTTTGTGGACAATTGGAAACCATTCATAGACTTTCTGCCTGAAAAAGGAAACATGAGTCAACTGAATTATGGATTTGATGGGTGGATATCTATTATATAACTTTTCAGTGCAATCCTAAGCATGTCTGCTCAGAAGTAAGTCCCATTGTGTAGTACTTACTTCCAGGAAAGTGTGACTAAGGGCGCAATCCTGAGTAACTACAGGGAGTCTTTGCTCCGGTGTAAGAACAATTTGCTCTGGATTGCAATACGAATTTCCCATAGGTTTTCACTAGGTGGTGCAGTAACTACAGGTGCACGTAAAGTCTCTTACGTGCTCCCGTAGTTACTCTGGATTGTAGGGCAAGATTGCAGCCTTCAGCTACAAACCAGAGTAACTATGGGAACTTTTACACTAATATAGTTACTCTGCCACCTATAGAAAACCTATGGGAAATGCATAGAGCAATCCAGAGTAAGTGCCTCTTACGTCTCTTATGTCCAGTTACTTTGGATTGTTTTATATCTTTCTTCTTTTTGTTGAAAACTTTAAAACTATTAAGATAGGTTGCTACATTGTAGGAATAGGTATGAGAGTAAAGAAGTGTAAATTTAGAATTCTGCACTTGCCATTTCATTGCTAATATTGTTTTCATCTATGCTGTTTGGTTTTACTTTCATTTTTTGTTTTTTTTTCTCTTTTCTGCTTTGGTTTTTAAAAAAACTTTCAATAAAATCAACATTTTTTTGTTAATTTTATTGAAAGTTTTTTAATTTGGTTTTATTGAAAGTTTTTTTTAAAAAATCAAAGCAAAAAAGAGAAAAAAGAAACAAAAAATGAAAGTAAAACCAAACAGCATAGATGAAAACAATATTAGCAATGAAATGGCAAGTGCAGAATTTTAAATTTACACTTCTTTACTCTCATACCTATTCCTACAATGTAGCAACCTATTTTAACCAAACAAAAAAACCTCACTTTTGGGGAACAGGAAGCCCTGGATCTCCAATAATACATTGCTGAACTGAGACTTGTTCAGCTTCCTTATTTGGGAGACAAGACAACATTAATTTTCTTTATAACTGATGACATTGTTGTCCATTGATAACATAACTGTTCATTGTGGCTTCTTGATTTGGAAGAGAAGTATACTTTTTGAGACAAATAACAAAAGGAAATGAGTGACTTCCTCTCCAACAACCATAATTAATTGACATAAGGATGCTAATGGGAGGTCATTAAAACCTGGCTCCATTTTCTTCCAGAGCAGTGAATGAACAGCCTAGTGGCTGTTACTTCCCATCTCAATGCCAGAGCATTTAACCAATCACATTAGCTTACATATGCCATAAGAGAGACCCAATGATGCATGTAATATATTAGTGGGGTCATAAATACCCAAGACAAGAGCTAGTTATTGCTTAGTTCAATATTGTTGTTGAATAGCAACTCTAAATACACACCACAGGATTAAATATAGAACTATTAACTTCAGAGATAATCATCCTTTTGAATTGAATGATGAGATGATTATACTAAGAATAATATTCTGCTTGAAGATACTAATTTATAAGCATAGTAACTGACCAGGCTATTTATTCTAGGGTCACTCACAGTGTCAAATTTAGTTTTCTCCATGTGAGTATTGTAGTTAGGGGATCTACAACAAGCATCCAAGGACAGAAAATAACTCCAGCAATTTTTTAATTTGAGTTAACTTACAAATTGGTCTTTGAATAATTTTAGCAATGTAATAACACTGTGGTGGTCATATAGGCTAGCCTGTCTTCACTGGGCTGGCCTAATTCCAAGATAGGCCAGCCTAGCTAACCCAGAGAAGGCTTGGGCTGGTGTTAAGTCCACTTGCGTTGGCCCAAAACAGATGATCCTGGGCAAGCCTAGCAGGGCTAGCTTAGGCAGTTCATCAGGGGTGTGTTGAAGGCATGTGGGGCATGGCTTGGAACAGTGCAGTTAGGCTGTATCCAGAGCCTGTTTCCAAGGCAGACATTCCTCTTCCCAGCTCCTCAGAGTTAGCCAGAGTAAAAATGGAAGCAAAAGAAAAAGTTCTACATTTTAGGCTAGCCTAATTACCATTCCTGCCTCTTAACCTCAGGATATGGTACAACCACACCATCCCAGTAAGCAAACAGCTTTTGTGCTGCAGTAGTTAGGTCAGTTAGAGGTCTCCTAGCCCAAATGTAATGTATGGCCTGTCAGCTCTGGATATGGCCTACTTAGGATAGCTTAACTGGGCCATTTTCTGGCCTGAAGTCAGGATTGCACCCATAGTGTATCACTGTCCAGAATCTAGATTAATGATTTTTCAACCACTGTGTGTGGCACACTGGTGTGCCGTGGATGGTCTGCAGGTGTGCTGCAGGATTTTGGGGAAGGTCACTTATTAGGGCAATTGGGGGTTTTGCACTTCTTACCAGTGCTTTTTCAATGTTAAAACATGGTGTGCATTGGCAATTTTAGCACTTCGTTGGTGTCCTTTGAGATGAAAAAGTCTGAAAATTGCTGATCCAGATTATAAGTTTATTGCACAAAGTGAAAGTGCAACTCCAGACTGTCTTGGATAAATCTGATCACCTAGATACATTTTAATATCATTTAAGTTTTCATTTTTATACAAATAAAGCGTTGGACAACCTGATGGATGAATGATCCCTGATGGATCACCCTGATAGATGAAGGGGGAATGTGACCCTTTTAATTGTACTGGATTTTCAGTACCTACCAATACCATTGACCATGGTATCCTTCTAGAAAAGCTGTCCAGGTTGGGGGCATTGACACCCCACTGTGAAAATTTCACAATAGAAGACTACTTCCAGAAAATGACATTGGGATATCTGTGGTGTTACACACAAATATTTCCACTGCGTACACAAGTTATAGAGCTTATTGAGCTGGTTGGAGCCAACTTAGCTGTGTAACTGCAACCAGAAGTAAGAGCATCATATGGTTGTACTTCAGACCAGATGGATTTGAGAAGAGGTGTTTTTGAAGGGAAAGAACTTCTGGATGAAGCAAATAAACACACAAATATGACAGGTTCCACTTGTTTGTCTGCAGTAAGGAAAGAAGTTGGGAATTGCAAAGTTTGAAACAGGAAAACATCAGCCATTGATTTGAAAAGCAGAGAACAGCCAAATATCAAATGGTATATGCCAAATCAATAAATGTCTGTTTAGATGCCAATTTGTCTTTCTAGGCCTTGTTTATTTAGAAACTCTGTGAGGCATCCAGCACATCCTAAGTGCAGTTGCTTGCTCTCACATGTCACCTTCAAAAGAGCTTCTGCCTTTGGGATGCCCTTAATTATTTATTTATATGCCTTGCCGAAATCTGGTCGGCCTTTGATGGTATCTCTTTAACTTTGCTTGAGTTTGGCGGTTGAATGAAATTGCTTTGCTAAGTCAGAGCTCTGAGCCGAATAACAGCAGCGTCTGGTGCTGCAGCAGAATAACTACTGAGGCAACAGGGTAGACACATATGGAATATATGCTAGTTAGTTATCATTAACAAAAATGTGTTATACACAATGACCACTTTCACACCTCACAAAATCAAATGGATACTCACTGACAAAGCTGGGGATGTCGGCTGAGTGATTTCATTATGTCCTGATGCTTTTGCTGGTTGTTAAAAATGGATTCAGTGAACACTCAGCAGTAATATTTTGGGGGAAAAAATGTGCATCAAACTGGAAAAGAAGAATGGTTACACACCACAAAACTGGCTTCAGCATCTCTATATTTAGTAGAAGGGTATCTCCTTTGATCTGTGGGTACTTTATAACTGTAAGCTGAAACAGTGGGTTTTCCAAGACTGTGCTCCTATGACCAATTAATCAGCAATGTGATCCATTGGATGTAGAAGGACTTACTTTCACTCTAGCAAGAATATTTTTCACATTCTTGTACTAACCTTCCTCCTAGGAGCTCAGGGTATTGTACACATTGAGCTCAGGGTGTTGTATTTCTTCCTTCCTTTTGTCCTCAAGGTACGGTTGCCATATATCTCTTTCACAAAATAAGGACAAATTTGTCAAATTTGCCACTATGTGAACACAATCCCCAAAAATCAGGATTGTCCCTGTTTTTCAGGACATATGGCAACCCTTCTTCAAGGTCACCAAAATACTTCATGGCTCAGTGGGGATTTGAACCTGGATCTCCCAGGTCTCAGTGCAAGTGGTGGATAGGGAATGTGTTTCTGTTTAACTCTGTCATCCACCTACCTATAGTGATCCCCTCCTGCTGCTCTCTAGATTTGATAAGAAAGATAATGAAGGGGAAGAAGAAGCATATAGGAGAGAAGAATGGGTGAAAGTATTGTATTTCCAGTTCACTAACCAGCCTCTCCTATGCACTTCCTTTTCTGGTGCAGTAACATGTTGCTAAGCTGGCATGTTACTAAGCTATGGGCCATTATTTGACATATTGCTTGAGGTATTGGGAGGTTTTGTTCAGTACTGTGAATATCTATAGGCTGCATCATTGCTGTCATAAATTCTAAATGTCAAACAAGGTAAAGATAGTAGGGTTCTTTATGACTTGAAGCAAAGGAGATCTACATTCATCCCAGGAACCCAGGAACACCTTCCTGTAATTGAAAAACAAAACAAAGAAACAACACAACAACAACCAGGAAACATGGGCATGATGGTGATTGCATAGTGGATCATGGATCATCAGATACTTTAAGCTATCAATGACTTAAATCAGAGTAACTGGATTTACTGGTTTTTAGGCCTATTGACTTCTATGAAGCTAAAATAAATCACATGACATAGAGTTAGAAAGGACAAAAGGAATCATTTATTTCAATCCCTACCCAGATAAATTATATCCCTTTAGCTTGTGCAAGTGGCAAGCTGCAAACGAGCCGAACGTATCCATCCTTTCCTATGGATGCCTGAATCTACAAACGTCACTAAGATTTGTGTCACCCAGTGCAAAAGCACATTGTGTCATACCCATGATGGATCTCCTTCCATACAAAGGCATACTGAATACATTACAATATCCCACAGCCTAACTATAGTGACGTCACTCCGGCTAGTTTTAACTAACTCTTTTTTAATATAGAATTGTACAGGTCACCCAACAAATCGGTAACCCATTGGCCAACTTGATAGCTCTCACATAACTGAATAACAGTCCAATCCTGCCCACCACAGGGCCACCACAGCTGTGCCAATATGGCTACTTCTGAATCCAGTGGGCCATGTAGACATTAGAGTGGTCTTTGCACTGGGGCTACTTGTGACTGCAGCATGCAGTCCATGACATGCATTTTCCGGCATGACAAGTGAAATCCCATGTTGGGCTTTGCAGCCAATGCAATGCAAGGCATATGGTCTGATGGATTTGTGTACGATCTGAAGTTATAACATCTGGTGGAGATCTGGTGGAGTGGTCCTGCTCCACTCCTGGGTCATTCATGAGTTCTAAGATTTGTCTCACTGCCATCTTAAGTGAACATAACAGGGAACAATGTGCTCAAACAAAAACCAAAGCTGGGTCCCCTTAACAGTATAATTCCTTCCACAGAGCAGTTGTACTGGAATTCTAGAGGAGAAACAAAATGATAATTTCTTAAAGCACAGGGAAGCCTGCATAAAGCCACCTTTCCCCCTTGGCTTCCAAATCAGCTGTGAAAACAAAACAGGTTTCCTCCTGAAGTCAATGGGGTAACTCTGGTGCCTGAATAAATTTAGCGTTGTCCCCAGGAATAAATTTAGCTTCCACCCCAGGAAGTCCAGTGAGCAAGCTGGCTTTCTCCTATGACTGTTTAAACCTAAACCAATTTTGTGCAATTTCTAGAATTATTTCTTCTTATGAACCATATGAAATAAAGGAGGTTTCTTAAAAGACCTCTTGATTTATTTTATGAGCAAATGCTTTTTCCCACAAATAACAGCTCTGAAGTTGTGATGTTTGTTGTGTTCTTGATGAGAAGGTTTGGACAGACACTTTACCCAAATGAATGATCTTTCTTTTTGTTTCACTGCTACACATCAGGCAGGGAGAGTTGGCAGTTCTTAATAGCCTCTGCTTTCCAAGGGTCAGATGTCCAAGGCAGCTCAGAGCCTTCTTTCTCAATGCTTGCTAATTCAACTCAGCAATGAGACTGTGGGAGGTCACATGTCATCATTATGTGACAGCTGTAGAGTTCCTACAAGCTGTCAATAGCTCCTACAAGTGAGCTGCACTTTTCATGAGTTTCCAGCAGGAAAGTGTCCGCACCCCACTAAGCACCATAAGGGCAAGCATTAATTGGCAGCCCTCTTGACAAGCTCAGCAGGAAATCTAAAAAAAAGGGAAGGGCAACATCTTCCCTTCTCAATGCCTCTGAGACGCTATACAGAGACCTTCTACCCAATCTTGGTGAGAAAACATTTGATTGCCACATCCTCTTTTCTTTACTTGTAAATTTCAGGTGGCACAAAAATACTTTCCATTGCTTGTTCTTAGTTTTAGCTGGCTTTATCAGCACTTTTTAGGGTTAGAATGTTTGCATTTACAAATGCTGTAGTTCTCCCACAATCTTTGGGATTGTGTCATGCACAATTGTGTCATCCAGTGGCGTAGCTAATCATCACATAGCCCAATTATTTTGGGGCCAAGCTCAAAATGTTGCCCCGGAAGTGATGTCATCCCTGGGAATTTTTAAAAAGGAAAATTAGGGAAAAACCTGCCACTGTCTCTATTAGTGGCATAGCTAAAATACCTATTTGCTATTTGGAGTTGAAGAAGATTTTGTTCCTCCCTCACCCCAATAACAAAATCACCCCAATAAGAAAATCAAATTTAAAAGTAAAAAAAATGAAAATTGTGTTCCTTATTGGTTTGGGAAACTGCTGGGGCAAAGAGGGGGCGGGGGCGGGGCCAGCAAGAATTTTTTTAAAATTAAAAAAATTTAAAAAATTTTATTTTTTAAAAAAAATTTAAATGTGGCTTACCTCTGAGTAGACCTGCATAGGATGGTGCTCTGAGGCTGCTGTCCTTTCCACACTGTCCTGGGAGTAAGTCCCATTGACTGGCATGAGGCTTACTTCTGTGAAATCAGGTTGGGATTCAGTCTGCAGAGCCAGCCACTTTCCTGGGAGTAAGTCCCATTGCCTGTCATGGGACTTACTTCTGAGTAGACCTGCTTAGGATGGGGGTCTGAAGCTGAAGTCCTCCCCACACTGGCCTGGAAGTAAGTCCCATTGACTATACTGGGACTTACTTCTGAGTAGGCCTGGCCAGCAGGGAGTGGAGGAGGATGGCGCCGCCGCCTCAAGCCGCTCCCCAGGCCTCCGCGGCCAGCGGGGAGCGGAGGAGGATGGCAGCGCCGCCGAACTGGCTTGCTGCGTTATCCTCCGCCCCCTCGCGACCGGCGGGCTCTTTCTAACAACCGGATCGCCCGATCCGGTCCGAACCAGTATTAGCCCATGCCTGTTGCTCTGGTGTAAGAACAATTTGCTCTGGATTGCAATATGAATTTCCCATAGGTTTTCACTGGGTGGTGCAGTAACTATGGGTGCACGTAAAGTCTCTTACGTGCTCCTGTAGTTACTCTGGATTTGGGGGTCAGTGAGCATGTAAGAGACATTACATGCACCCATAGTTACTGCACCACCTAGTGAAAACCTATGGGAAATTCATATTTCAATTAAGAGTAAATTGTTCTTATACCGGAGCAAGGACTCCCCGTAGTTACTCTGGATTTCACCCCTAGTGAGCTTAAGAAATGGATGAGGACATGAACTCCATCCAAATCCAATCCTAATGGCTTCCCACAGGATGTTTTTGGGATTCAAATATGATACTATTCTAATTTATGAGTAAAGTGTTCTTAGATTGCTTCTAATTTTTATTGTAATTTCCTTCTTGAGATAATTTTGATTAAAAAGTGTGGTATACATCTATAAATAAATAAATAAATAAATAAATAAATAAATAAATAAATAATCTATAATTATATACTTTGAGAACATGAATATCAGCCTTATGGGACAATAAAGGTGGGTTACAAATATTTTTTTAAAAAAAACATCGAGCATGATTTTTTGCATGTCTGTTTTGAGAGAAAATCTCACTGAGTTCAATGGATTATTCCCAGACAGGTGTAAGTAGGATTACACCCTATTTTTTTTAACAATTTGATCTATTTTTACTGAGTGGTACAATGGTATATGGTAGGATTGCCATAATTCTCTTTCATAAAATCGGGACAGGACACTCTGTCACACTTGCCGGGATGTGAATGCAATCCCCCCAAATTGGGACTGTCCATTTTTGGGACATATGGCAACCCTAGTATGTGGGCTAAACCACATGCCTTATTATGCTGTTTTTAGTTGTCATTTAACTGTAAATTGGGTCGCTGTGCTTATTATCTTCTGCTGCTGTTTTGAATTGTTTTTGTTGTTTTTACTGCATTGCTGTTTTATTGCTTTTATTATCTCTTGTTCTGCTGCTTTTAACCACTGTGATTTTTATCTTACTGTACTTTTTTGTATTTTTTTAACTTCTGCTGTTGACCACTATGGATATCTCATCTTATAGGAGGAAAGAAGGGATATAAATATTTTAGATAAAGGGAGTCAGGCCCAAATTTTGCTTCAACAACAATGAATCTAATTTTTGCACATTATTTTTTTTAAGGAAGATCAGTCCAGCAATGAACCAGAGTCTGAGGAACATAGAATTTACTCTAAATTACTTCTATGCTTTATAGAGTAGATCTATTTTTTTAATAGTTCTACACTGAGCAACTATAATGCAGCCCAATACTCACGAACATTACCTAACAGACTATCCGACAGAATCATAACACATAAAACAAGTGTAAAGGTAAGTTATTGAAATTGTCATGGAGTATGGTACTCCTTTAATAAATGAGGTAATCATTTATCCTAAAATAAATGTCTGCCTAACTGCAATGAGATCAAAAAGCAATAAAATCAGGTTTTACTAACAGCTTCACTGTGCATAGAGAAACCTTCATAAATACAGGAAAACAGAGCTTTAGAAATGCCTTTTTTTCTCCGTTCCATTCATTGCCTTCAAAAATTGCAAAAAAAAAGATAAAAGAAAAACATGTTGGGTCAGATCCTTCCAATATTGTTCTGATCTGTCTTGACTATAGAATGAAGCCTTGGACCATAACCTAGACACGTACATGCTTTTGAGAATACGTGTGGTTCAGGCAAATGTTAATGCAATATATTGACTCAGACACAAATCCTTGGAGATACAACTGCAGCTTGTCAAAATCTGGAGAGTACAGATCTGTTTGATAAGCCATCTTAGTGCTGTTGCTAAAACTAAATTAATAACTGCAATCAAAATTAGACACGGTTTGGTGATAATCAGCTCCTTAATATAATTAAGAGACAAATGCCATAGCAGAGTTTTCTATATACAGAGAATGCTGAGATTGTGCACCCAAGACCATATTAACAGTTTAGAATTAGATATGTAAACTGACTCAATTATAAAAGTGGTATGTCTGATGCTGCTGTTACTGCTCACTCTGCCAAAGACCTTCAACAACTTATGGACCGTTTTAGCAAAGCCTGCCAAGACTTTGGACTAACAATCAGCTTGAAGAAAACACAAGTCATGGGTCAGGATGTGGATCCACCTCCCTATATCACAATCTCTGAACATAGACTGGAGGTTGTCCATCACTTTGTGTACCTTGGCTCAACTATCTCTGACACTCTCTCCTTAGATACTGAGCTGAATAAACGTATTGGTAAAGCGGCTACTACATTCTCCAGGCTTACAAAGAGAGTATGGCTTAATAAGAAGCTGACGGAACATACAAAGATCCAGGGCTATAGAGCTTGTGTCCTGAGCACACTCTTGTACTGCAGCGAGTCTTGGACCCTTTATGCATGGCAGGAGAGAAAGCTGAACACCTTCCATATGCGCTGTCTCCGACGTATTCTTGGCATCACCTGGCATGACAAAGTCTCAAATGACGCAGTCTTGGAATGTGCTGGAATCTCTAGCATGTTCACACTTCTGAAACAGTGGCGTCTAAGCTGGCTTGGGCATGTCATGAGAATGGCTGATGGTCGGATTCCAAAAGATCTCTTATATGGAGAAATAGTGCAGGAAAAGCACCCTAGAGGGAGACCACAACTGTGATACAAGGACATTTGCAAGAGGGATCTAAAGGCCTTGGAAATGGATATCAACAGCTGGGAAACCTTGACCTCCGATCATTCAGTGTGGAGGCAAAAGATCCAGCATGGCCTTCTCCAGCTGGAAGAGACACTTGTTCGGCAGGCTGAAGCAAAGAGACAGACCCGGAAGCAGCGAAACCTGGGGCCTGGGCAGGGGACGGAATTTATTTGTCCTCAGTGTGGAAGGGATTGCCACTCTCGAATTGGCCTTTTTAGCAACACTAGATGCTGTTTCAGGACTTCCAATCAGAGCACGATACCATAGTCTTTCGAGACTGAAGGATGCCAATAGATGTTTGAGTGATGTGAGGTGATCCAAGAAAGCTGCATCTGATTTGTGATGGCCCATTACAAATGTAAGTCATCATTTGATATGGTGGTTTTCAAGTGTCAGAGATGCAGTTTGAAGAAGTTGTGAATCCTGTTACTTTTTGTGAATCCAGTTACTAAGTAGAGCCCAAAGGTAACCTGCACTTGAACAGACAGGCTAACCAGTGCAAAGGGGCTTCAATTCCCTTTTCCTGGATAACAAAGCAGGATCCCCAGGAGTTACTCAGATTTGTGCAACCTAAAGACGTGGTGCAGATCTGAGCAATCCAGCGCTGTACTGGCTCACTCAGGAATGGGGTTAGGAAATGGTCCAAGTGCCAGATCCTGTCTCCATCCACTACCAGGCCCACATCCAGTCCTGTCCACCACCACCTCCTGCCCGCCTTGGAACACTCTCCCCTGCCTCCCTAGATCCTCTCCCCTGCCTCCCTGGATCCTTGCACCATCTTGACTCAATCAGTGTGAAGATCTGGCTGTTGTTGGTGAAGATCTGGCATGGGGAGGCCATCGCATGTTCATGTGTTGGTCTCTGCAACTCATTAAGAGATGGAAATATTCTTTACAGCACATTTGTGACACTCCTGAGACAGCACAAGGGGCTTGTAGGTGCCCAAAGAAAGTTTAGAATTGTGCTGTAAGTGAAAAGCGAGCAAACTGTCCTTAGCTCATTGTGGAATTCTTTGGGTAGTTATACATTTTCTCAGTGGCTATTTGAAAAAATGGGTCATCTGATCTGAGAGTTCTCTCTTAGATCATAATAATACTGTGTGTATGTTACTTCCATATTGCAGTCCTGGGAATGGTAGCTTCCCAGACCAACCGTAGAACAGAGTTATACGGAAATTCAACCATGCCCCTCCTCTTTCACAAAAATAATAACATTTAGCTCTCTCTGGTGAAAAGCAAACACATCATTTTTTTAAACAATAAGGAACAATTGAATGTATTCACTCAAATAGAAAGAAGTTTGTCAAACAAAAGGATGCTTAAGCAATAGATACTCAGGTGAGGACTCTAAACCTACTATCTTTCAGAACTCTACACAGGCACAGAATACAGGTAGAATCTTTTTCTATATGGGTATTGGTTCCATATCCTCTGTGGGTGGGGAATTTCGTGTTAAACTAAATTGTAAGGAAAATAATTGTTTTACACAAACTGCATAAATATACACAAATTGAGTATGTAGATGGAAATTATGTAACGATAAGAAATTTGCCTCAGTATACCCATGGACTTATAGAAATTGCTTATCTTTAAGCAAACAGCACTATATCATCAGACTTGGGGAGTGAAGAAAACTAGCCCTACAATCCAGAGTAACTATGGGAGCACGTAAGAGACATTACATGCAGTGATGGGCTTCAAAGAAATTAAGAACCGGTTCTCTGTCCATCTGGCAGCCACTTTTAAATGGCTATTTTTAAACTTTATATGTACTATTTCCTGTTAAGAACCGGTTCTATAGAGTAGGTGCGAACCTGCTGGTGCCCACCACTGATTATGTGTACCCGTAGTTACTGCACCACCCAGTGAAAACTTATGGGAAATTCATATTGCAATCCAGAGCAAATTGTTCTTACACCGGAGCAAGGACTCCCTGTAGTTACTCTGGATTGCGCCTTTAGGCTGCTGTTCTCACAGTCCCCAAACACTACCTCTCCGCTCCTGTGCTCAGCCCATTACCTGCTGTCCCTGCTTATTTGGGGGCAGAGGAGAGAATGCTGAACTGCTAAGATCCCAGTCCTAGGCATATTTACTCAGATGTTCCATTATAGTCACAAGAAAGTTCAGTGTAATCCTAGGAGTCCAGTCCTAGGTATGTCTATTCAGAAGTAAGTACCTTTATATTACTGGGGCTTACTCCCAGGAAAGTGTGGAGCAGATTGCAGCCAAAATCTAATGTTTCTGATGGGAAGATTGCCAGGCTCTTGTGCTTGTGTACTCTGGGTGTTGGAACATAGAGAGTCTGTTGAATCTCAGTCTGAAGAGGAAGGACTGAAGGAGAGAGGAATTCAGCAGAGAGGATACCTGGATTTCCTTCTCCATTTTAACTCTGAGAAAGGTGACAACCTGCACTCTGTGTGTGTCTTTAACCCTTATGATCCCATGTTTTTTTTTTACACATAGGACTGTATGGGTCCATTGGACCTGTACAACAATTTTTAGACGTACTATTATTGTAGACGTAGTAGTACAATTATTTTATACTAAATATTGTGAAGTTATGAATTTTAATTATAATTTTAGCTAGCAAAATATTGAAATATTGAATGGGTCTTATGGACCTGTCCTGGGAACGTGAATGTAAATCTGAATCGGGCCCAATGGACTGTCCTGGGAACTTGAATTGAATTTTACATTTCATGATACAGGAAAAATTTTGAATACACAAAAGCTGTAACTTCAAAACTTTCATGCTTTTGGATTTGTAACTATCTAATAAGCAGTAAAAAGTCAGAAAGTCTTGTCAAGTAAAAATAATAAATTCCAGTAAAAAACACAGCACAAACATGCAAATCGGGTCCAATGGACCAGGTTCGGATCCTAAGGGTTAAGTGAGGCGGAGGGGAGATACACTTTTCTACATTTGCTCCAGCTGCAGAGATTTTCCCCTTGTCCTCCCCTTTCTCACTTCCAGCAACTGACTCCATTTTCCATGAATATGATGTTAAAAGAGCCCCACTGACTACTAGGGACTTTGAGGATTTTTCCAGGGACTTCTAGCCTTGTGTGCAGGAGCCTCTTTGATGCCTTGGGCTGTTTTTGTGCCTGTGTTAGGTGTGTAGACTCTTATCAGTGTTTAGGACGGCAGAGCCAGACACTCTCCAGGGCAAAGGCAACAACGTTTTCATTCTCTCCCCAATTCATGTTAAGACAATTCGCAGATAGAAATCTGTGTTAAAAAAGGATGCACTTGTAGCTGGGTACGGTTTCCTGAAGGAACTTGATTGGGAAAATTTGGGCTATCACAATTGTGGGACATTGCTGGGAAAATAATCTCCAGTTTTGGAGAACTGAACTGTGTTATGTAAACATTCTACATTCTATATCTGAATGCCACATATACAGCCTCTTATTGTTGTTTTCTCTATAGCTGTTTATGTGAGGAAATTCACAGGATGGCCCAGGGTGGGAGAATGCTACCAATATCAATGTCATTCTATTTAGAGCACAATCCTAACCATGTCTCCTCAAAAGTAAGCACCATTGTGTTCAATGTGTCTTACTCCCAGGAAAGTGTCTTTAGGATTGAAGGCTTAATAACACATTTTTCAATATCTAGATGGCTTCATGTCAGCCAAAGGGTTCCATTTGGCCAGGCTGTCTGTCTGTCTGTCTAGCTATCTAGCTAGCTAGTTATAAACCCATCTTTCTCAGCCAGTCTGACTCAGGGCGGCTAACAGCATTAAAAACAAACAATATATGTAAAAGAACATTTTAAAAAACAACCCACCATCCTAAAAATTATGTTAAAAACTAGCTAAAAACACTGTTAAAAACACAACACCCTCAACCTCCTAATTAACTGAAGAATGTCGAAAAAATACAGAGATACAGAGTTTGCAATACCATTAACACACTAATATTAATGGGTAAAACATTAAAGAACATATTCCTACCCAAAGTATTGGCTCTGTAGTTCATATATTTATTTCAAAGAAATAAAGAAGTGTTTCAATTATAGTCTCAGCAGGAGTAAGGGACTAATACTGAACAACCTTTGTGTATGGGTGAAATCCAGAGTATCCAAGGGAGTCCTTGCTCCAGTGTAAGAACAATTTACTCTGGATTGCAATATGAATTTCCCACAGGTTTTCACTAGGTGGTGCAGTAATTACAGGTGCACATAATGTCTCTTATGTGCTCACTTAATTACTCTGGATTGTAGGGTATGACTTACAAAGTATTCAGTTAGACCTGACTTTTGAGTGCCTTTCATTTTACCTTCTGAACTTCCAGAAACTTGGAAGAACTTCCAAGGGGAAAAATGCCTTATTCATGAATTATCTAAGTATTACAAGCTGATCCAATTCATATTCACAGCTAAAAACTGGTGACTTTTCTAGCAACAACAGTAATTCATGGATCATGCTGAATTGCAATTCTAAGTCCTTGTGTTGAATCATATGTCTATATGAGTCCCTTTAACCTACGGGACTGTTCTGTCTCACCTGCTTCTAATGAGAGATGTGATAGGAATTGCATCTATAGAATATTCCATGTTATGGGATGATGGCTGTCAATGTGTGATCCCACTAAGAAGGCAGAGCTAAACATCATTTTCCTAGGTTTTTAAACAAATTTTAAAAGATATGCCCACAGACTATTATTATGGCAGAACCTGGGAGGTCAAGGGCAAAGTGAAGGTGAAATTTTGTCAGTTGGGGCTAAGCCACAAATCTAGCTGCTGAAAAGCCAGGCCAAACAGTGGTGAGTTATGGGTGGAACATCCAAGAATCTATATTTTAAAAGCATACAGGCTGACATATCATTCGTACCAGATGAGACATTGGCTCAAAGGTCAGTGGTACAATATGGGATCCTTTCTTCAATATCCAGTAAAACCTGGAATTGACATTGAGTCCATTGTGACAATTATATTGAAAAAATACTGTTTACTGTTTGGACCAGTAAGATACAGGATAATTGGCAACAGTGCCTCTTTCTTCAATTTTTTTCTAGGTCATGTCTTTGGCCAAGAGTGCCTGGGGATACTTGTAGTAAAAGTGTTAGGAAGTAGAAATAGAGTTTCTTACATCACATGATTCAGCATATTGATGGCAGTAGCATTTCTCCTTCTTCATAACTCTGATTTTTGTTGACAGATATGTCAAGTCAAGCAAAAATTATGATGCTCTGAATCTGCTCACCCTCTCATTTCAAGCCGCGTAACTTAAAGCACAATCCTATTCATATTTATTCAAAAGTCAGTCTCACTATCATCTGTGGGACTCTCTCCCAGGCATGTCTGTCCTTGGTTCTGGGTTATATTTGTCCTCTTTTCATGACATGTGGAGGAAGGAAGGCCAACTGCTTTGTAGGTCTGCAGGAGTAGAGGAGGTACATAATCACTGGTGCATTAGATGACTTTGACAAAATATGACTGCAGTTTCCTCTTTGCTGACAGTTGCTGACTAATTCTGAAGGTGAGCTAATGATCTGTGCTTGGAGTGGGGATGGTGGATGATAGATTTAAGGAAGATCCTCCAGCTGTTCCTGATTTGTAATCTTCTATGGAGAAAGAGACAGAGGAGCAAACACTGCCCAGCTGTCTGGGACAGTGTCACTGCAACAGACGGGAGCAATTTAACGTGCTGATCTTGTTTGAGCAACCTATAGAAATGGGAATTTACCGTTTGTGTATTGCAGAGAATTTACTGACCTCAGCAATGTTCTTTGGGCAGTAAACTATATTTCACTAGTAGATGTGGTCCTTTATGTCTGATAGTATTTCTTTTTCTCCAAAAAAATGCTGGAAAGATTGATATAAACAGATGCAGCATGAACTGAATGTACTTAAAGGCTCATATTTGACTAATAAATGCAAATGTGAAATGCTATCTTCTAGTCTAGATCACTGAGTTGTAGGCCATTTCAAAGCTTGGCCAGTCATGTTGGTGAACTGCATTCTGCATAGAGGGCAAGGGTTAGTGTCCCTCCACTCTTGTCTTGGTTTCAATTTGATTTGGGCTCCATATGCCTTTTTTAAAAAATGTAATGGCTAAACTGTGTAATTTTAATATAAGCTGTGGTTTGGATCTTTGGGTGACTTAAAAGGTCACTAAATTCTAATATATTTGGGCTTGAACTACAAGGTCTCAAACTGGTGATTGTCAAGATGTCAGTCAAGGCTCTGCTATGTACCACTCCCCAACTTTAGCCAAAGATGTGAACTATAGGAAAGCCAGTCACACCAATCAAAGTACCAGATATATGCCAAGAGGCTAGAATGGCTCAGATAATTATTCCTATTACACCACCAAAAAATTAAGGACTGGCTGTAGGTCAGTGGTCAAGCAAGGGGTGGTACCTGTGGTACCTGATGAGGGCCAAAAGGCATAAGAGCCTATCTGGTCAGACCAACTCCTTATACTCTCAGTGTTTGTGGTAGCTATAAAAAAAGCAGGCCTCTGTCAGTCTTGGAAGACTATGGTATCGTGCTCGGCGCTGCATACGCTGCATGAGAAGCACAAAAGCCTGGGTTAGATTGTTATGGAGGATAGGCTGTTACCCAAGCAGCAAATCCCCCTCTCCACGCCACTGAATTAGTCCAATGGAAAGGCAGAGCCAATACAATTGGATCCAGCTGGCGTCGCAGAGCTGGGCTAAGGACAGGAGCTCACCCTGTCTTGTGGGGCTGACCTGAGTCTCGAACCCTGGCCTGCTGGTTAACAGGCACAGTGTCTTAGCCACTTGCGCCACCCTCAGCCCTGTATAGTGGTAGCTATAGTACCTCAATAACCATCAGGGAATGGACAGAGGCAGTATGAAAATCTGTTGCAGGGCTTTGCCTCAAGCCCCTGTAGCCTGGCACCAGTACTGGGTAGTGCATATGCCTTTCACGCAGAAAGTCCCAGGACCAATATCTGGCATCTTCAAGCAGGGCAGAGAAAAAAATCCTCCTTGATGTCCCAGAGAGCCCTACAGGATTAAATATTTGGCAATACTGACCTCGATAGTGCAGTCTGATTCCTTGATTCAGACTATTTGCTCACCTAGTCCAGTCTGGCAACAGTGGAGTAGTTGGACGATCTGCTGTGTTTAAAAACAGATGACCTTTCTTGCCCCTTCAAAAGCCCTGGAGCCTGACATTTAAGTGGTAATTAGTTTGTGATTACTGATTTGGAGATCTCTTTTTACCATGGTTTAGCTATCTGTTCATATGAACAAAGCATGATTTGGAGCCCAATCCCATTTCCTTATTGTATCATATAGTTGCACTGTCAGAGTATATACACCAAGCCATGGTAGTGGACAACTAAATAATCTTGGAAAGGTAAGCACAAATATGTTTTATTTACTCCTCTATAGTCCAACTGGCTGTCCATGCTTCTCATTGTATTTGTTGGCATAAGTGAAATGAGAGGCAGGGAAAATGGAGGTAGCATCCTAGCTTGTACTGCTACCACCAAGAACCACCCCACTTGCCCTTGCTACCCCACTACCTGTTCTAGTTATTCTGCACCTAACGTCATGCCCCTGCCTTCAAATCTTCCCCTCTACCACATTACATGCTCTAACACAGTGTACAGGAGTCACCATTGCGTGCTCGGGGCCTCTGGCTATTTGCCACAATGCCCCCAAAGCACACAATTCCTTTTTCAGTATTTCAGAAGTGCTTAGCCAGTATAGACTGAGAGTCCTGCCCAACAGGATTGGGCAATAAGTTATACTATAAGTTTGATCATCTATTTCTGGCAGTGCAACCCATCCTATAGGGTGGGATTTAAGGCATAATTCTTATTAGTGATTGTGAAGTCAATGGTGAGAGTAATTGATCCACGTTAACGCAGTGTGAGCATCCCACTATCTCATTATTTATGGAGTTCCCAATATGGGGAGGGTTAGGAGTAGAAAGAAATGCAGGCAGAATGAAGATCACCTCCTAATGCAAGATCTTCTTCAAAGATCACCACAAATGATTCATTCTTTCAAACACAGAAGTTTCAATGTTTTGGGATTGCTTCAGCTGTCGCACTGTTGTCCAGTATTGCTCCGAACCACAGAGATAGCATAGTGACATCAATTTTCCTTACTTACTTGAAGGCAACTGATTCAGGAATGATGTTGCCTGAGCAGTCAGCATTTTGACATGGTCTCTTGTGGCAACCAGTTCAATTATACAAAATTGGCACTGTTGTGCTTTCAGAGCTCTGGATAGTAGGGATTTGGAAAATGAGATCGAAGTAGTTAAGTGTTGCAAATTACCCTCCTTGAGCTGCCATGGTTTCATGCTTCTGCTTAAAGGATTGTTCAGCAAAATGGATTGTATTTCTGAGCAGGATTTACTCCATGTTTAAATATTGCAGTATTGCTAACTACTAAAATCTTGGCAATCCCAGCACCTTTCCCTTGAACTATGTATAAGGGGAAAGAAATGGCCAGCAAAAATCCAGCAAGGCACCCGGGCGGAAACATTTCCCCACTAATGAGCTCTCTCATAAGTCATGCTCTCTCACTGTCTCAGATAGCTTAATGTAAGCTACTTGTCAATCAAAAGCAGCTCCGTGGCTGCTGGGAGCAGCTGATGGCAAATGAGAGGCAGCACCCTGACTGGACAACTCAAGTTTAACAGATGAGATTCCTGCAGATAATCTGTGGTTGCATACCACCCATGGTAGTTACATATCTATGCATTCAAATATTGGCCTGATTTCAGCCACAGTTTGTTCAAACCCAAATGACTAGGTTAAGATGTATAAGGAAAGGACCTTTTCCATTCCTTTTCCAGCCTTTGTGTCTGAACATTTGTTGTGCCATGTACACCTGACCAAGCTTGCGGGGGGGGGGGGGGGGGGGGGATACTGATTTGAATTGTAGTGTCAGTGTTAATCAATGCTAAAAGAAATGTAGTGTCTAATGAACCTTAATTACTGGCGAGGCAACCCAATCTTACCTCCCTGTGTTGCAATGCAGCTCCGCCAATGCAGTGCCAGCTGAATCTCATGGGAGAATATCAATCTCTGGGTAAGTCTGCACCAGCTTCCTTTGCCTACTCAGACCTGTTTCCCTATAATAAGACCTAATCAGAAAATAAGACCCACCTGGACTTTTGCCCTGAGGTCTAAAGTAAGCCCATCAAAGCCTATGCAGGTCTACTCAGAAGTAAGCCTCTTTATAGTCAGTGGGACTTACTCCCAGACATTTGTGGTTGGGATAGCAGCCTGAGAGCATGATAATTGAATTGCTACTCAGCAGTAAGCCCCATTATAGTCAGAGGGACATGCTCCCAGGCAAGTGTGAACAGGATAGCGGAGCTGCTGTTGCCGCTCTCCCTTTGTTGCCCGCTGCTGCAGCTGTGGCTAGCCTGACAAGGAACTGGTAATTAATAAAGGGGCACAAGCTGAGAAGCCCCTCCCTTTCTGCCACCTCACAGACCCTTCTCCCCTCCAGGCAATGAGGCATTGCTACTCAGAAGTAAGTCCCATTATAGTCAGTGGGACTTATCCAAGGCAAGTGTGGATAGGAGCCTCAGAGCCTCCTCCTGCTGCTGCTGCTGCTGCTGGAAGCCCAAGACGCTGCTGGTGTTTTGCTGGCTTGGCCTGCCCTAAGGAGGTACCGGTATGTCCATCTCTCCTGCCTCAGTGGTCCCTGGCAGCTGCACTGGAGAGAATCCCCTTTCCTCCCCCAGCTTGGGGGCCTTCACCCCCTCACCAGGAGGAGACCCTATTCCCTTGTCTTTGGCACAGGGTTAACATATGTCCTCTTTTTCCAGGACATGTCCTCTGGAGCCCTCCCTTCCCTTCACTTTGGCTTTCCTTAGGGAACAGTGTGTCCTCTTTTTCCAGGAAGTGGAGTCTTCTGGGGTCTTCTCTTCCCTTCACTTGACTTTGGCCTTCCTTAGGGAATAGTGTATCCTCTTTTTCCAGGACATGGTGTTCTCTGGCGTCACCCCTTCCTTCCTATAGCTTTGGCACAGGGTGACCACATGTCCTCTGGAATCCCCCCTTCCCTTGGCTTTGCCTTCCCTTAGGGAACAGGGTGTCCTCTTTTTCCAGGACATGGTGTTCTCTGGAGACCCCTCTCCCTTCCCTTGGCTTTGGCTTTTTTTAGGGTACTGGGGGACCATATGTCCTTTTTTTCCAGGACATGTCCTCTTTTGTAGCCTGGTACTACTGCTACTCAGAAGTAAGCCCCATTATAGTCAGTGGGACTTACTCCCAGGCAAGTGTGGGCAGGATAGCAGCCTCAAAGCCCAACCCTTCTGTGCAGACACACACAGAATAGGGATCTTTCAGCCAGACTTTCTTGGGAGTAAGCTTTTTGGATGTGGTGGGATGGATGGGACTTAGTTCTGTGCCCAGGGTGAGTATATGACTGGATTTCTCTCAACTTTTAGCCTCCTGTCTGGGTGTCCTACATTTTTGCTTCATTGTCCTACATTTTGCTGTTAATGTTAATTAAAATAAGGCCTACCCTGAAAATAAGACCTATGGTGTTTTTTTGACAAAAAATAATAAGACAGTGTCTTATTATCGGGGAATCATGGTAGCTATAGAGCCAAAGAACTCAGGCAGATATTGGATTAGGATATTTGTGGGCACCTTCTGCAACTGATACTGTCTTTTTCCTAGGTCTGATCCAGCTCATCTTCTCCTGCCTCTCACCTCCAATTTGTCAGCCCTAAGGGGTATTCCCAATGGTTAGCCCATCGCCCCATCTGCATGTTGTTTGCAACAGCAGCCAGACTGCACAGAAAGCTTAGTTACCTTTTGCAACAGCTGTAAAACATGCACTGCAAACTGCTCATTCTAGTGGTGAAAGGCCCAGATTGGACTGGGCTGATCAGCACCAGCACAGGAGTTCTAATTTTCCAAAGGCTAATTTCAAGGAATCCATTTCAGTTCATTGACAGTGCTCTAAATACAGGTTGCTTGCTTCTAGTAAATAGAGGAAAAAGAAGAGGAAGATTGAAGGCCAGACTGTATTTAGGTAGACAGTGCACAGTTAATTCACTGTAATGCAGGATGCTGACCACTGAAGCTGAACTAAGGAAGGGTAAGGTCTTACACTTTACACCTTCAGCAGTGCTTTTCAGCATGATTAATTGTAGTGCACAATATGGCAGGTAGTACATGGACTACTATCATGCTGACTGTTTGGTACTGTCTTCCTAATCCAACCTTACTGGAAGTAGTGATAGCTGAGGGACTATACAGAAAGAGGTGGTTGTGCAGCTGCCTGCCCTTCTAAAGAGATTTAGAGCACAATCCTATACCTTACATTCAGTAGTAAATCCAATTGTATTTAGTGGGGCTTACTTCCAGGAAAGCATGTATAGGATTGCAGTCATGGTTTGGGAGAGGAGCTTGCAGACTGCCCAAACTGCCCAGTTCTATACATAGCTACTATGTCCAGTGGCAGTGGTGATACCCAGAAAAAATGGTATCTACACAAAGTAGTCTGGGAAAAGTGACCCTTAAACAAAATAGGTTGCTAACCCCGGACGTAAAGGCTGTCAGACTCGAACCTGAGTGAGGGAAAGACCTGGGTACCATTCATACCATAATGTTCATTGGATGAGTTTGGGATAGACACCGGCCGCAATCCTAACTACATTTTCCTGGAAGTAAGTACTATACAACACAATGGGGTTTACTTCTGAGTAGACACGCTTAATACTGCACTCACCATCTCTTAGCCTAATTTACTGCATGCATGGCTAGTTGCTGTAAAGAGGAATATGGGGAGAGAAACCATAGGTTTCACTTGAAGGAAAGGAAGGCTATAAATGAAATAAATAAATAAAGTCACCTTCAAAATAAAATTCTCTTCCATCATCTATTTTTCTATAGGTGAAGGATGAAAGAGACAGGCATCCCATCATCAGTCTGCTACCTGAGATGACCATCTCAGTTGACCATGCATGGCTTTCCCTTCAAGTTTATGAAATGTCTAATTGTGGAGTGTCTAAGGCATGTGTGTGGAGCACAATGTTGAACACAGATGTCCTGAAGGAGCAGGAACCTCCTTTTTCTCTCTGATGTTACAGTGATCAAAGTTGTTCCTCCTGTATTGGTTCTGCCTTTTAATTGTTGAAGCTGAAGGAAAGCAAACAGTCTAACATCTTCCATCTAGCAATGACAGTTCCATTTACCTAAAAGATCTGTCTCATTAGCTGAGGGTGTCTACTTCTCACATATTAACTCATTTCATTCTCCCACTTCATTTCATTCTCCCACCAAGCGCTTCTAGCAGATGTCTTTTCTTTCTTTCTTTCTTTCTTTCTTTCTTTCTTTCTTTCTTTCTTTCTTTCTTTCTTTCTTTCTTTAACCCAAGAAATTTCATCTCTCTATGCAACAACTAGGTTGTTTCCTTTTATTGGGGAAGCCTAAAATCTGTCTCAATTGGCAGTTTGACACTTATCAATTCTTGTCACCAATTTGGATGAGGTCTGCAACACATTCTTAACATTCAGTTTGTGGTAAAAAACAACAACAACAACAACATAGCTCTAAGGTGAGTTAGACTCCTCCTTGGCAGAATCAGTCCTACCTTTCTTTGTCCAGAGTCCCAGAAAAAATCCTGAGAACCTGATACTGCCAGCCTGACAGCACCTAAGCTGCTATACAACTGGTCTTACAAACAAACCATATGCTTATCCCTTATGGTTACCATTAGCCAAACTAAGACACTTTGAGGTTATTCATTCCTCTATTCAGTGGTCCCAAAAAGGCCATTTTATTATGGGAAGTTATATATTCCTTCAACTGAGTTTAATTCTGGACTGGGCCCGAAATTCCGTGCTTATGCACATGGTAAACACGTGTGCAAGTGTATGATGGCAGTGTTGACAATGCATTAATTATGATAGTCAATCCATATTTCTTCCATCTATGGAAGAATGCCTTTTTTGTGGACTTTCTTTTAGTATCCCAGCAAAAGAGATCAATCAGATCAGGGGTCCAAGAGATGGACTATAGTTAACATTTGTAGTAATTGGCACATACATTTTTATTTTAACCAAAATCATTCCATCTGACAAAAAAATTGATTTTATTCCTGTCATGACTGTGCAAAGGAAGCTGTGATCCTTTCCAAATGTTCTGTGCTAACACAAATTACTCATGACTGCATTTTCGATATTCTAAGTCTGGTCAACACTTCAAGAAGAGATTTCTAATTCTCACACTTCCAAGTTGCTATTAAAAATGCATCATTTGATTGCGTCTTACATCAAAGGTGACTTTGTTCTATCTATTGTCATGCGGTTTTGGAGTGGAAAACACCAGGTTGAAATCCAGGACTAGTGCCACTACTTGAAACAAAGGCAAGTTTTGAAGGACAGCCAAAAGAACTGTAGCGTCTGAGAAATCAAAGAAAATCACCAGTATCAAAGAGTTTTTGATAGGGCAACACATATTCTGAAGGAATTTTCCAACACTAATAACCATTGAAATTAATGATCTATTAAAAGCAAAGATGGGAACAGCTCAAATTGTCATTTAAATGCAAGACAGAAGTAGCTAGGTGTTTTCTTGAGAAGTTATATGGACCAAAAAGGGGAAGATTCTCTAGTTTCAGATCTTTTCCAATTCATCCTTGTTGAGCTCTGAAATATAACTGTGCTGAATGAAAAGATATAATTCATGACCTGCCTGTGCTTTTAGCCCTTGACAGATTTCAATTTTAAAATGCTTTCATTGCTTCTGTGCCAGTTCCTTACAGAAAAGTTTCTCCTGATTCCGCAGAGTTCCTATTTGCAATTTTCCTAGCAACTTGTTTTAGCAGGGATAGCCAAGCCTGAATAAGAATAGACTGAGCATTGCTTTCTATCTTGACTTGATCTACCTGGACCAGTCATGAAGGATGCTGCAATCTGGGAGTGATTTTTATGTCATTGAAGTGGCCTATATTCAGATTGGTCACCAGCCTCAAATTCATTTTAAATAGTCAGCTGGGACAAATTATGCTTCTGCTAATATAATTCCACTTGGAGCATGGGCTTGTGTGTGTATATAATTCCAGCTTTTAAATTGGAAAGAAAGATGTGATTAAATGTAGACTTTCTCCTTGTGAATCTAATCAATGTGCACATTAAAAATCATCAGAGTTTGGCAGTACAGTATTGACTACTGATGCCAAAAAGGAAATAGAATGAGACAAAGAAGGAGAGGGAGGGATGGGGTGCTAGGGTAAGAGGAAGTAATAATGTTGTCAAGAAAGTTTTGATGTGGGTGTTTCATTAAGTGCTTGCCCTATTCTATACCAAATAGTGATGGAATAATCTCTGCTGTGATGTGCCAATAGATACCAAAAGTCCTTTTAGCAGTAATAGTCTATAGCTGCAATCCAGAGTAAATACGGAACCTTTTACACTGACGTAGTTATGGTGCCACCTATGGGAAACCCTATGGGAAATTCATAGAGCAGTCTAGAGTAAGTCTTCCCATAGTTATTCTGGATTGTAGCGTATGTCTCTGTGCTTCATCATCATCGGCATCCTTCAGTCTCAAAAGACTATGGTATCATGCTCAGAGACAGAGGTCCTAAAATTGCATCTTTTGTGGCTAAGAAGGCCAATTCAAGAGTGGCAATCCCACACTGTCCCCTGCCCAGCCCCCAGATTTTGCTGATTCCGGGTCTGTCTCTTTGTATCAGCCTGCTGAACAAGAGTCTCTTCTAACTGGAGAAGGTCATGCTGCGTCTTTTGCCTCCAAGCTGAATGATCAGAGGTCAAGGTTTCCCAGCTGCTGATGTCCATTTTCATGGCCTTTAGATCCCTCTTGCAGATGTCCTTATATCGCAGCTATGGTCTCCCTCTATGGTGCTTTCCCTGCACTAATTCTCCATACAGGAGATCTTTTGGAATCCAACCATCAGGCATTTTCACAACATGTCCAAGTCAGCATAGACGTTACTGTTTCAAAGTGTGTACATGCTAGAGATACCAGCATGCTCCTAGATTGCACCATTTGAAACTCTATCATGCCAGGTGATGCCAAGAATACATCAGAGACAGTGCATATGAAATGTTTTCAGTTTTCTCTCCTGCCACTCATGAAGGGTCCAAGATTCACTGCAGTACAAGAGTGTGCTCAGGACACAGGCTCTATAGACCTGGACCTTTGTGTGTTCCGTCAGCTTCTTATTAAGCCATACTCTCTTTGTAAGACTGGAAAACGTGGTAGCCACTTTACAAATACACTTATTCAACTCAGTATGTAAAGAATGTCAGAGATAGTTGAGCCAAGGTACACAAAGTCACGAAAAACCTCCATGAGGTTCAGAGATCATAATACAGGGAGGTGAGTCCACATCCTGAATGAGCGGTAATGGCAGCATCATCAGTGAAGAGAAAATCCTGCGAGCATTTCAAGCTGGACTGTGGACTTTGCTCTCAGTCTAGGGAGATTAAAGAATTTTCCATCTGATCTTGTCCGGAGATAAATTCCTTCTGTTGCATTTCCAAAAGCCTATTTCAACATGACAGCAAAAAAGATCCTGAATAAAGTTTGCACGAGGACGCAGCCCTGCTTTACTCCACTTCGGATGTGAAAGGAGTCTGATGTTAAGCCATCAAAAACTACAGTGCCCTTCATTTCCTCATGAAAGGACCTGATGATGCTGAGGAGCTGAGGTGGGCATCCAATTTTGGGGAGGATTTTAAAAAGGCCTTCCCTACTAACCAGATCAAAAGCCTTCGTGAGATCTATGAAGGCTACCAAAAGTGGCTTTCTTTGTTCCCTGCATTTCTCCTGCAACTATCTTAGGGAAAATACCATATCAGTGGTGGACCTGTTGGCTCGAAATCCACACTGTCATTCAAGATGGACTCTCTCTGCAAGCATCTGGAGCCTCTTCGGTATGATGCGGGCAAGTAGCTTCCCTACAACACTAAGAAGAGAGATGCCGTGGTAGTTGTTACAGTTGCCCCTGTCGCCTTTGTTTTTATACAATGTGACAATATTGAAATCCTTCATGTCCTGTGGTACTCCACCTTCCCTCCAACAAAGACAGAAGATTTCGTACAGTTCAGTGGAGATGGTCCCCCTGCAGCACCTCAGGATTTCAAACAGGGACGTTATCTTTCCCAGGTGCCTTGCTGAAGGCAAGGGAATCCAGGGTCACGTTTAGTTCTTGTAAAGTTGATTCACTGTCAAGCTCCTCCAGGATAGGCAGGCACTCAATATAGTTTAATGCTTCTTAAGTTACTACATTTTCTCTGGAGTATAACTCAGAATAGTGCTGCATCCAGAGTACCATTGCTGTGATTGGTCCTGGATGATCTTGCCTGTAGCAGACTTCAGAGGGGCAGATTTCCTCATTGTTGGACCTAGGGCCTGCTTGATGCCATCCCCTTGATGTTGCCTGTGTCAGCTGCTATTTGGATCTGAGAGCAAAGCTGCAGCCAGTAATTGTTAGCACCTCTCCAGGTCGCTGTTGGACTTTGCTATGAGCATCACAGACCTGTAGAGCAGCCCTGTAGGTTGCGCTAACTGGAACAGGCTTTATATGCGGTTAGAGCGCTCCTCTTTTCCTCAATGGCTGGCATCAGCTCATCCACATGGATGAGCAGACCCTGATAAGCAGTCTGCTGTCTTTCTAACCTCCTTACCAAAAACTGACAGGGCAGTATTATTATAAACAGCATTCTTGAAATGTTCCCATTGTTCAGACTCATTTGCACCAGCTGGGCCTGGGAGAGTTTCCTTGAGTGCTTGTGCAAATTCCTTCACTTTTTCCAGATTGCAGGTCTCACTGATGTTAATTCATGGTCTTCCTTCCTTCTTTGAGTGATGCAACCTGTTTGTTTGCAGTTTTACTCTGCTGCACACCAGGGAGTGGTCTATATTGCAATCAGCACCCTGATAGCTGCATGTGATCTTAATACTGGAAAGGCTGGAGTCCCTGGCAGTGGTGGGCCCAGCCTGGCCCAAGAACTGGTTCCCCGGAAGTGGGAGTGGCCAAGCAGGGTCATGGGCGGGGTCAGGGGTGGGGCCAGGGAGAATTTAAAGGGGGAATTTTTTTTTAAAAATGGAAATTTAATTTTAAAAAATCTAAGTTTTTGTTGGTGGGACTTACTGTCATGGGACTTACTTCAGAGTAGGCATGCATAGGATAGGGTTCTCAGGCTGCAGTTCTAGCCACACTTGCCTGGGAGTAAGCCCCATTGACTGTCATGGGACTTACTTCAGAGTAGGCATGCATAGAATAGGGTTCTCAGGCTGCATTTCTAGCCACACTTGCCTGGGAGTAAGCCCCACTGACTGTCATGAGACTTACTTCAGAGTAGGAATGCTTAGGATAGGGTTCTCAGGCTGCAGTTCTAGCCACACTTGCCTGGGAGTAAGCCCCATTGACTATCATGGGACTTACTTCAGAGTAGGCATGCATAGGACAGGGTTCTCAGGCTGCAATTCTAGCCACACTTGCATGGGAGTAAGCCCCATTGACTGTCATGGGACTTACTTCAGAGTAGGCATGCATAGGATAGGGTTCTCAGGCTGCAGTTCTAGCCACACTTGCCTGGGAGTAAGCCCCATTGACTGTCATGGGACTTACTTCAGAGCAGGAATGCTTAGGATAGGGTTCTCAGGCTGCAGTTCTAGCCACACTTGCCTGGGAGTAAGCCCCATTGACAGTCATGGGACTTACCTCTGAGTAGCCATGCATAGGATTGGGCTCTTAGGCTGCACCCTGTCCACATTTTCCTGGGAGTAATACCCACTGACTGTAATGGGACCTACTTCTGAGTAGACCTGCCTAGCCTTGCTCCCTGAGGATGCACCCTGTCCACTTTCCTGGGATTAAGACCCATTGAGCACAATAGGGCTTACTTTTGTGTAGACATGGTTAGGATTGTAAGCACCAGGCTGAGAGAAGATCTATCCTGGAAAGAAGGGAGGAATGCTAGAGACAGTTTCCTGAGAGTATGACCCATTGAGCACAATAGGGCTTACTTTTGAGTAGACATGGTTAGGATTGTAGTCACCAGGCTAAGGAAAGAGGATCTATCGTGGAAAGGAGGCAGGCAAGAGTTAAAAAGAAAAAGGGGCCGGGGAGGTTGTGTTCTCCTCCAAAAGAGGAAAGACCTCCATGCTGGAGCCTTTAACTGCTGCTCCAGCTGGGAACGGTCCCCTTGTTATGGCCTCCAGCTGCTGCTACCGGCTCCCCAGCAACGGATTTGGAAGATCCAGTTCCTGGGGACCAGAGCAAATAGGCCTCTGCCCACCTGTGGTCCCTGGTGATGATTAGGTCAAGCTGGTGCCAATGCTTTGATCTTGGATGTCTCCAAGACACTCTGTGTTGAGCCTTTGTATTAAAGAATGTATTGCTAATGCAAAAACAGTAATAACAGCAAAACTCCAGAAGGCATACGCCATTTTCATTCATCTTCCCTATGCTGAAATGGCCTAGGCAAGTGGGCCAAGAACTATGTCAGAACCAACTCTGGCATTAAAATCGCCAAGGATAAACAATTGCAGGGACAAACAATCTTTGTGCTTATGCAACCACTATTTTCCTAGGCATCAGTTCTTTGGTATTCTCCTTTCCATAAGAAACTGATCAGAAGTTTCTCCTTTCCATAAGAAACTGATCAGAAGAAAATTCCAGAAGTTCAGCATTCTGGCAGACCTCTATCTGTTAAAACACCATGTGACTGAACAAAGATCATCTTCTGATCTTCAGTCTCTTCAATGATTTTCCACTGAAGTTAAATGAGAAAATTGTTTCTACCACATGTTTCAAAGTCAAACCTGGAGGCTTCTTTGTGAGATTTTCCATTACAGTCAACCATTCATGTTGTTCCTGTTGGCTCATTACACAAGTTCTGTATTTCTTGTAAGACAGAGTCTCCCACCTAGATCAAGTCAGATCTCTGTGTTCTTGATGTTTATGCAAAGTTCTAAGAGATGTTAGTGGCTAGGATACTAACTAGGTAACTAGTATGACATAAATTCATGCTAATTACAACTGGTAGGACTTTTCAGGATTTGCCATTACAAAGGAAATTTTGTACTTTTAAAAATGGCATTCATGTCAGGTTCAGGTTCACTGTATCTCATTATTTGCCTTACTATCCATCATGATGTGTGCCCAATGTACATATGTTCCACCCATGAGTGAAAATGTCATCATGGAAAAGAGGTCATCACAGTCACTGACTGCCCTTCCCCTAACCTGTACTTTTTATTTCAAAGAAAAGTGCTTCTCCTGTTCGATATGAGGCAGTGTTAGGACTGACAAAATGTAAGAGGTCTGGAGAATGATAAGGAAAGGGCTTCCAATGAAAGAACAACGGGTAATGTCAACTGTTTGATGTTAGCACTTTGCATTTAGCAACCAATTTTGTTATAGATATCCAGAGTGGTGAAGGATGTGAACGCATTGCAGCATAATTTTCTGTATATAATCCTGGAGCAGCCAAACATTGTGCTGTAAGCACCAGTACCAATAGTCCATCCCCTCTAACAATTGATCACTATCTTCACATATCTATCCATCCATTATGACCCCCGGTATTGCCAATTCTCATCCTGTATATAAATAGCTTCCTCCCTTTCACAGGGCAAAATTGATCTACAGAGTTCACTTTGAAATATAGCTATCAGCCAGGGCTGATAGACTTGTAATTTATAAAATAACACCCATTGTGGCTCCTTCATGGAGAGAAAAAAAGGCAGAAATGGACGGATAGGCCAGAGGAGAGAGCAGGGAAGGCAGTTGCTCTGTATCAACCCAAGGAAGATTGTCTAGTGGTTCCAAGAGCTCTTTGTAGGATGGAGTAAATCTGCAGTAATGTGGCCATTGTCCTCATACAATGACCATTGCCTTTCTGTCTCTTCACCCAAACCAAAGCGCAAGTGGCAATGAAGTCACTCAAACACCAGGAAAAGATAAAATAGAATGTTAAATCAAAGTAGGTGTTTGAAGTTGTTTTTACATTTTTAATCTTTAGAACAGCTTTGAAATGTTCTAGTATTCCTATTTCACTTCTCTTTGGTTTATCTATTTATCTTTATTTTGAATGCTTGTGCCCTGCTCTTTTTCATGGGGACCATCCTTTTTGCACTTGGCAACCAATTGTAGAAGACTTTCAACCCAATCCTATCTTCCTGTAGCCCACAGCTTGCAGCACCATTGAAGGAGTTCACGCTGCTTGCTACAGGGGAGAGTGGTGGCAGGATGGCCTGGGAGATATAATTAAATCTCTTGTAAAAATTTATTTAAAAGATTAATATTCTGTTTTTTTAAGCTCAAGTGGTATAAAATTAAAAAAATTAAACAACAAAAACATACATTATAAGTAAAATGTTAAAAATAATTAAACAATACAAGATGTATTGTGATGGATGTGTAGTGATGGACAACCTCAAAATTCCTCAAGATGTGTAGTGATGGACAACCTCAAAATTCCAGATGCAGGGGAGAGCTTGTGCTCCCTGAGTCATCTGGTGGGCCAGTGTGTAATAAAGGAAGCTGGACTTGATGGGCCTTTGGCCTGATCTAAGGAGACTCCTCTTATGTTCTTAAGATGGGTAAAAATAAAAACATTAAAAGAAATGGCATAAAGAGCAGTAACAGAAGATAAAAGGTCCCTACAAGTTTCTTCCTTTCCCCTAAAAAGCCAAACTACAAATAAGTTTTGAAACTCCTTCAGAAACCATATAAAGAAGAGACAACTCTCAGCTATCCCAGTAGCTGATTCCAGAGATCTGGTACCACAACAGAGGAGACCCTGCATATTGCCCCTATATCCTTGATTTCAGATGCTGGTGTTATCTTAAGCAGGACCCTGTTTAATGAGCATCGGAGAGATATATCATTATATGGGAGAAGGTCTTCCTTGAGATATCCTGGTCATTAGTTGTGGATTTAAAACCTGCATTATGGTCCACTGGGGACCTGGCTTTTCTGGATTTAATTTCAGAGTTTTTTTGCCCTAACTGCTTCTAGCCAGTGATTTAACAGTTTGGATTCTGTGCAAAGGTGACCAGTCCAAGAGTACAGATCCAAGAGTAGAATGGAACTAACATGAATTTTAAAAGTGTGCTTTAAAAGTGTATTACCTAGAAAATATAGCATATCCAATTCCCTTAATCAAAATAATGAGAATGAGAACCTAGTTTTTAGGTTTTTAGCACCAGGGAGAACTTATTAGCCTTTGAATAGGACAGACTTGTAATTTTAAAAAGTTTATTAACAGACATTCCTATTGGAGTCATGCCATAAATTACATTTGCACCATCTGTTAAGTAGAGGAGGCCAGTGCATGGAGTTGTGCTGGCCTCCACATGCCAGAACCAGGCCCAGTGAGGTAAGGTTGTGCTGGCTAAGCTTGGCCAATGCAGATGTCTGGTAAAACATGGGGAGGGTCAGGAGGAGGTGAAAGTGAGGCATTCCAGGACAGGAGGAGTTCAGATGGTAGGCATTCTTGGGTAGGTGGGGGGGCAGAAAATGTGGCCAGGACCTAGTAGTTATTCTGGATCCTTGTTCCATTTCCAGGCAGTACAGAGCTGCTCCAAGATGCTCTATTCTGCTTAGATTTGCATCACTTCTGGAGATAGCCATATCTAAGCAGACCCACTGATGCCTCTGCAGCTTTCCCCGGGTAAAGAAAAAAGTTTCTCTGTGCCCCAGACTGTGCCACAATTGGCTCCAGACTTGCACTGGATACAGTGCAGGCATACCAGCCTCCCCATTCCAGCATAAGTTAAGACTGGCCTATTGTTTCAGAAGTGCAACACTGCAACAAGCTTTTTTGTTGTTTCACTGTTGGCACCCATAGCAGAAAAACCAGAGCAAAAGAAATGCAGATTGGAGACAGTATAGCCTTTTCCCACAAGAGCTGCCTTCCTTGGCTTCGAGGCTGGTGTGTGGGGGTGACAGACAGCTCTTTGCCCGCTTACATCTGTGGCTCATCTGTTTATTAGCAAGCAGCTGTCATCTATTGATTCTTTATACAAATATACCTTTTATTTCCATGAGAAAATTCATTTTGGTAAAATGTCCTGGGTGCCAGTTTTGTGCTCCTTCCCTCCTCCCACGTTTGCAAAAATAAAATGTGGAAGAGATACCATGTTGGGAGCCAAATTTTAGCTGAAAACATTTTTTTAATTGGAACAATGAATAGAAGGAAAGTGAGGCATGGACGCTCTTAGGTAAAATAAGGTTTAGAAATGTTATCAGAACCTTTTAGCTCAGTACATGCTAATGTTACTTTGATATACATAGACTGTAACAGTATAAATGGGTGGAGGGGTTGCGTTGGGGCTGCAATAACAACAGCTGCACTTACTTCCCTCCCCCACCCCCATGAATTGGAGCAAGTATATTCTTAACAACTTCCAAGATCAGGTGTTAAATAAATAGTGTCAGGAATATAGTGAAAAAGAGTCTAATTTCTTGGCTGGGTAGTTGTGAAAATGTCTTGCCATCTTGCACATAAGTGACCATAAGAGTCCTTCCAAGCTACAACATAGACAAGGATGGCAATTGTCAAATTATAAGCAGTGAAGAGCTGATAGGTCACAGACCATCTCCCTGCTAACATGAGATAGACTTTTTGAATGCATTTTCCAGTGTATGCTGCATATTCATTTAGAATACATTAGTGTTAATCTTTGACTTGAAAGAATTCCAGTTACAATGTGCTGGTTAAGCTTCAAGTAAAAAAACTTTTAGCCATTCTTGAAAGCCTTTTACAGAGAGGTCTTATAAAGAAACACTCACCACTAGCTTGAAAATGGCAAGACATGCACACCACTAGCCAACCTGTCTTTTCCCCACCTCTGTCCCCGGATCCTCTTCCACCCCATCCTGCCTTCCCTGACAACTTACCTGGGCTGGTGGTTCTCAACAGAGACATGCATAGGGCTGCTCAGCCTCCTATACTCTGTTGGAGGCTCTTTTGCAACTACCATAAGGCAATTGCAAGTGGCTGAATGAACACTACACATGTGTTCAAGCCCAAGAAATGTGCAGGCAAAGTGAAAACCATTAGATTCATGGAGATATATATATATAAAGTGTTGGACATTGCATCCCAAGTAAAAGTGGAAATAGATGGAAGAAGTGGAAGACAAACCCTACAATCCAGTGTAACTATGGGAAGACGTAAGAGGCACTTATTCTGGATTTCTCTATGTATTTCCCATAAGTTTCCCGTAGGTGGCACCATAAACTACATCATTGTAAAAGGTCTTGTAGTTACTCTGGATTGTAGCCTAAGATGTTGCCTTCTAGCCACATTTCAGTCCTAAATCTTCTTCAATAGTTACAGAGCACAGCTGTTTAATAGCAGTGACTGCTATGCAACTACAGTCAAATACTGTAGGCACACACTCCTATGCAAGAGGACTCCATATTGCAACTCTGGAGCATGAGAGCAATGAGATTGTCTGGAAATGATTTTTGAGGATAGATCCCCAAAGTTGGATGCATGCCTAAATCCCAAATGAGCAGCCTAAATGCAGCTGCAAGTAATGAATCACACCATATTGTGGGGCTGATGGAAGAAGCCATGAGAGAAAATATAATTACAGGTATGACTAAGTGCTGAAGAGTGAAATCATATCAACTATTTCTGGAAGTTTTTCTATCCTACGCACCTTTGTGGTACATAGCGATATTAGACAGCTATAAATACACGTGGGCTTCTATTTTCTCATGCTCTCATATGTCTTGGAAAGACTTCTGACAGTTCGATGTTGGGCATCAGCCCATCTGTTTGTGTTTTGATGCAGCCACATCTGTCTATTCTAAGCAGAGGGACAACAAGCAAAGTTCAAATGTCCTTCTCAATAATTACACACTTTTGCTTCTTTACAAAAAATAATAATAAAACATTTGCACCTCCACTGACCTGAATGCAATTGCATTTTCTGTGGGAAATCATTGCAAAATAATAATTGGCCAGCTGGTGAATTTCCCAAGAGCTATCTTAAACCATAGATTTCTTATCTGTAACTAAAAGCCGCTTGTCCTATTATCCTCTAAAACAGCAGGCTGTGAATAACATATAACCTTAATGACCTACTACAGCCTCACAGAGAGCTTGTAAAACAGTCCCCAGAGCTCAGCTAGTATCACCCAAAAATACAGATTATTTTCCTTTATAGTTCTATTCAGCATTTTAATGAACATTATCACATATATGTGTCCATCTCACTTCTGGTAAACTGCCTCAATTTTGACTTAAATTTAGAACAAAGATGATCAACTTTTCAACTTTAAGGCTCCTGGACCTTAAAGGGAATTTCACAGAGAAAAATGAATTTCATAGATTTTCATTTCATAGAGAAATGAATTCACGGAGGAATTTCGCCAGGAGTGAATTTCAACAGAGGTACCTTGTCCTCTACCAGATTCTCCTTCATGAATGTTAAAGGTCCCGGAGCCCTAAAGTTGAAAGGTTGGCTTCCCTGATTTAGATCTAGCTGTGATCCCTAACAACAGCCTTCCAGTGCTAAACATTTCATATTGCAGATTGAACCTCACCATCTGCATTGTTTGGTTCCAGAAACCTCCATGGATACCTATTTTATATGAAACAAAAGCAGTGGTACAAAAGCAGGGAATTAATCAATATGAATCGAGTTCCCTTTCAAGTGGCTTAAAACAGTTGAGTTTCAGCTCAGAGGTAGAAGCTTCCCTTGCAAAGCAATTCAGAAGTGATTATCACTGTATATTGATGTGATAATCACTCTGGACAAGGGAGGTGTCTTTCTCCCATCTGAAATCCAAAACCAGACTGAGGGACAATCCAGACTTAGGACAGTGAGGAGAGCCCTAGCTGGGCTGCCCCAATTATTCTGAATCCAGAGCAGAAAGTTATGCTGCATCCAAAGAACCAGGAAGCCTGGGCTGTCTCAGCTGCTCCAGGGCATGCTAAGTAGGCACCAAGTCAGTGACACCTGGGGAGGGGTTGCTCCTGAGGAGAACCCCCTCAGATCACACTGAACAAGGAACAACTGCGGTGCCTGCCTTATAAGGAAGCCCAGAAGTTCCTGAAAACCAGTGACAGCTGCAGCATGAGAATGCAGTGTAGCAGTACCTCTAGTGGAGGGTGGATGGAAGGGGATTGCTTGGAGTGGCCTGCTGTATCCACAGGTTAGTGGGCTAGTGTATTTGTGTCATATACTGAATTTGAGAGGCAGGGTTGCAGCTAGGCTGCAACCAAGAACTCAGCTTTTTGGTCAATGCTGCCATTCTTACTCTGCCTTATCATGGATCGCTATGGGTCTACTCATTATTATACCTGTTCCTGAGGTGGTATAACTCTGAAAAGCTGGAAGAGGGCATTTCTGCCCATGAAACAGGCTCTGGATTCAGAGGAACTGCTCTGCCCTAGGCAATGCTAAACATGCCCTCAACAGCCCAGATCCACCTGTCTTGGGCTGGCCCAAGCCTTTTCCAGAATAATAAGGGTGGCATATCTTGGAGTTGGGTCACCCCAGCGATAGATAGGGTAACCCAAGTGCACTTCTGGATTGTGCCGTAAACCCTTTATCAGGGTGACCATACAGAATGGAGTACAGAGTGCCTCTACCTTTAAGCATTGCATAGAAGAGGGCAGGTTTAGCTCATTGTAGAAGGGTTTAAAATGCAGCATCTGCATAAATTCCCTCTTCTATGCAATGGTTAAAGGTGAATATTGGGAAATTTTCATGATGAGGAGGTGGGTAGGCAGCAAGCAAGACACTGAGACAGCATCTGTCAGTTTGAGGCAAGAAGCTCCATTGGATCCCGATTGGATTGGATCTGAGGATCCTATATCATGATCCTGATGTGAGGAACTTGCCCAGGAACTTGTGATGTGAACCAGGAACTGATGTGAGGAACTTGCTCTATATATATATATATATATATATATATATATATATATATATATATATATATATATATATATATATATATATATATATATAGCAATATGACTATATTGCTACATTACATTGTATAGTATATTGCTACATGACATTGTATAGTGACAGGTTTAAACAATCAGAGAGATAGCTAGCGTATGTTCTTATGATGAAGCTTAATTGACGTATGAAGTGGTATGTTTTATAAACACTCCTTGATATCAGTTCGTACAGTTTCTTTGCTTAGTTTGTACACTAGTACAAAATCTTGTGTGCCTTGTATGTTCCAATTTTGCTAAATTGACAGCATGGATTTTTCACATGCTTTAACTCTTTGGCTGCAGATGTATTTTGCAGACCCTTATTGTTACATCCCTGCTACAGTGAAGGCACACTGTCCTCCATTCTGTATAGTCACCCTGCCTTTTATAAACCTTTTCTGAGGCAAGATAAATTTCCTCCCAGGTTAACACAGTCACCATGATAACTGCTTTTCAGCCATTAACTGCTACTTAAGGAATGTTTATCTTTTAATTTAAAGAGCCAACCTCATTTATATTGAGACAAATCGCTGCTAAATACAATGCTGCTAATTAGGTCCTACCTACATAGGAAGAACCTAATTAGCAGCAGATTTTTTTCACCTGCTGTTTTATCTCATTAAATTAATAGATAAGAATCTCCTTTGATTTAAAAATAGCCTGCTTACCATCGTAATGCAATAGGCAAGCAAGCAATCAATGTCCCTTGTCTTTTCCTTGACTTAAAAGATATTGGTTTTGGCTGGGAGGCAGACCTCTCTTTCCCCTTTTCCCAAAAAAATCTACTGGCAACGATCATTATCACTTGATCATTATGTGACTCATGTGATAATGTGATCATGTACTCTAGGGGGAAGGGAGGGATCTGTCTTAAATGAAGCTTAAATGAAGTTTTTCTCAGCACCTTGAGGGAGAGAGAGACTGACTGATTGCTCACCTGCTTTGTTGTCATATAAGCAGGTTATTTTTGAAGGGCTGCCTCATTTTTCAACTGCTTTTGTTTGATGAAAAAATCTGCATCTACAGAAGTTCCTGTAACAGAACCCTAATGGATGCTAAGATTCAACATATATACATTTCCCTTCCCGTCCTGTACAAGTTCCTAAGCTATGCAACTTGGTTTGTTGTTTTAAATGGAGGAATTAAAGCAATTAACGGAGCTTCCAAAAGGGAAAAGTCAGAAAAATTCTGGATTTGGAATCTGCTCAGTGTGTTATGATCCATTTTCCCAGTCCAGGAAATTGTTTGTTCATGGTTGCCTTGATGAGCTAGAGAAGTCAACAAACACATTTTTTTTCAAATAGCCATGTAAGCAAGTAGCAAGGTTTTTGCTAGGGCTACATATGCCTGTGCACTTGCCTATCCCCCCCTCCCCAGAGTGGTGCAGAAGTGCCTTATGGCCCTTTTGTGATACTCCCAGGCCAACACAGGACTTATGTTGGAACTTATGCTGGCCTAATTGGGGCTTAGGATTGCAGCCTGGATGACAGATACATACAGAAAAGTCAACATGGACACATGGGGGCAGTAATATATAGACAGACCTTTAGAGAATGTTGTCATCAGCTAATCTTTCTATGAGTTTTGCCATAATTTGCTATCTGTGATTTACAATTGGCTTCCCCACATCCTTTCAGGATTTGTCTTTCAGTTGTGGTATTTCAGATGGTATCTTTCAGAATAAGCAATGGCAAGACTCTATTACAGAGTTGATAAATACACAGTTTCTGGAAAAAAAACACACACATCTTATTTAGGTAATTGTCATGCTCCATACAGTTCCTGGGTGGCAGGCTGGGGGTCGTGAATGGGTTCTGGGACTCCATGATATGGTGCAAGAAGGACCAGCCTGAAGATATTGGTAAGTATATTAAACAGTAAGTCTCTTTATTTTGTTTCTTCTCATAAGAAAGGTACAGTTCTTAAGTTGCAGTAACAATAACAGGTAAGTAAAGCTTTGTGTCTCTAAGTAGAACTGAGCTGCCACCAATGAACAGTCAGTGGCAGGAGGCCCACTCTTCCCTGGCCCAATGACATCAGGGCACAGATGTCCCAGCTTCTCTTAGCCTTCTGTCCACATCCCAACTCCCAGACACCCCAACAGTTCCCCCCTTTTATACTAGCCAATCCCTCTCCCCTCGCATTGGTTTTTTCCAAGGAAGGTGGAGGGATGGGTAACTACTTTGATAGGCGTCCGGATCAGGCCGGTAGGTCATCTCCACTTTCTCCTCCCTAAGTACCGTCTTCCTGGTCAGTTCCTCCCAAAGGCAAGCCCCTTTCCTTCTCCTCATCCATCTAGTCCTCCCACCTCTCTGGTATGAAATATGGTATACATTCTCATCCGAAATAGAGAAATATAATAAGTCCATCTGTCCTTCTTCCACAGGGGCAAGTTCCTTCTCCTCACTGTCATCTACAGACATTTTGTCTCATATAAGATAGGTGATGCCTTGGGAGACCTTTATTTTTGTGACGTCTCACCCATGGTATGTAGTCCCTAATGAAATTTATCTAACTCAAAGGCTGCAATCCTGAAATGCATTTGCGTTAGCCTATCTGGGACTGCACTGGCACCATGCTAGATTGGCCAGCTTAGATGCATCAGAAAAGGGACTGGGGTGGCGCAAGTCCACCAAGAGGAGGTTGCACCAACAGAGCAACAGATGGACCTGTGTCAGCCTAGCAGTGCTAGCCTGTCTATATCTATTAAACTGTGTTGCCATTAACCACATGACAACAATGGACGTGGGTGTTCCCAGTTTTTCTTTGGTCCTTTCCCCCATTTATCTTGGGTACCCTATATTTGGGAGGGGGGGTAGATGTTGCTCTCTTCCTTTCGCTGTTCTGGCCTCTGGTCCCAGACAGCCATGTGCTTTCCATCTTGCTGCTCCTTGGCTTCCTCATATGGCAGGCAGGACAGCTGTTCCTTGTTCAGTATGATCTGAGGAAGGTCTCCTCAGGAGCAAGCCCTCCCAGGGTCGACTTACTTGGTCCCCAGTAAGCATGCCTGGAAAAACATACTTGTGCTCCTGCCTCCTCAGCAGCAATTAGGCCAGCCTTCCCCTGTGGGTTTGGCCTAAGTGTCAGCTCAGGACATGGCCTAATTTAGGTTGCTATAGCTAGGCCATTCTCTATGACATAAGTAAGGATTGCTCTGTCACTCTTAGGATTCTGGAGGCAGCCAGATATCATTTTTATTTTGTCCTTTTTATTTTAATTTGCATTCTATTTTTTAAGCTACTTGGATGTGTATAAGCTGCTGATTCTATTGTTTTATCTGCTGATAAAAGTTGTTTTATTATAATTTTTGTGAGCCCTTCTGTAAGGACAGGTTATAAATACAGTATATGAAGACTGACCAACCCATCTAGAAAGTATATGATTTGTTAATATCAGCCATATTATTTGTGACTAGTGAAAAGCATACCCATGTTGTGGGAGTAACATTTTCCCATATGCTATCCCCCCACAGCGCATCAACACGCCATGTGCATCAGTCCCCCATGTGCAACTCCCCCAAGCACATCAGTTCCCTGTGCGCACCTTCCCCAATGTGCATCAGTCCCCCATGCACAACTCCCCCATGCGCATCAGTCCCCTGTGTGCACCTTCCCCCAATGCGCATCAGTCCCCCATGCGGAACTCCCCCATGCGCATCAGTCCCCCATGCGCACCTTCCCCCAATGTGCACCAACACACCCATGTGCAACTTCCCCCATGCGCGTCAGTCTCCCATGCACGTCAGTCTCCCATGCGCATCCACACCCCATGCGCATCCACACCCCCCATGTGCAACTTACCCCATGCACAACTTACCCCCATGCGCAACGTCTCGCTAAGCATAACATCCTCCCCAGTGTAACCTCTACTTCTGAACAACATCCCCCCAGTGCACCAGGCACAGAGCACCAAATTAGCAGGATGTTGGTCGGTCTTCCAAGTTAAGTATAGGAGAAAAACATGTTGCACCACTTTTCAGCCCTTAAGGGCTAAATTTCTCCACATGGGTTCTTGGTGGGTGTTCATGTGACAGAAGGAACTCCCTGAATTTCATGCTTCTAGGTCCAGGGGTTGGGGTGGAATGTTGATGAGTCATCAATTCTCCAATGCAAAGTATAGGGAGGAAAACATATTGCACCCCTTTTCACCTACTTCCGTTGGAATTTCCGAAAACCGGTTCTTAGTGCACCCCTCGGTCATGGAAGGAACACCCACCCCAAATTTCATGCTTCTAGGCCCAGCAGTTTTGGCAGGGCGGTGATGAGTCAGTCAGTGAGTCAGTGAGTGACTTTTCTCTTAGATAGATAGATAGATAGATAGATAGATAGATAGATAGATAGATAGATAGATAAAATCAGTCACATCATGGGGGGAGAGAAGATGATTTTGTCTCGATGTGCTTCTTACAGTGCAATTGTATGCATATTTACTCAGAAGTAAGACCCATTGATTCCAATAAGGCTTCCTTCTCATTGCATATATGGTAAGTGCATATTGGGCAAAATGGATCATATTTGTACTACATCATTAAGGTCAAGAAGACCTTAGAAAAGGACACTTGAACAGTTATTTGGGTAGTGATAAAGCTTCTTGTGGCTTGGGAAGATCTCCTGTATTGTAATGCCCTCTATTTCAGTGTTTTTTCTGCCTCTGCTTTATACAATTTCTTTTTACTTATGCATTTCTCCTTTGCCATTCCCTTTTATTCATCAATTTTAATTCTTTCCAATTCTGTTTATGCCGCATGTACAACTATTTCTACTAGGAAATGTCTTTTTAACTCACTTTAAAAAGCAGAAAAATGCAAACTCATGCATATTAAAAAATATATGAAAGGTATTATCATGTGGCTGTGCTCTGATCTCATTTTTTCTTTAAAGGCAAGATTCAGGCTGCAATCTTTCATGCACTTTCCTCGGAGTAAGTTCCATTGGACACAATGGATATTACTTCTGAGTTGATATAGGCAGGATTGTGTAGTCAAGTCATGACTCTCATGGGAAATAATACCAGTTATTACATGAGAATAAAGCATATTATTGATGGGGTGGAAGAACAAACTTTTTAGCATTCCTGAATGCCAGGGGCAATTATAACAGAATTTAGCAACAATTGCTACATGCACTGTATAAAGTGTTCTAGTGCAGAGGTCTCTTAAACTTTCTGGCAGGAGGACCATATCATCTTTCTGAGTCGGGAGGTGGAAGAAAAAAAATTATTCATATTTCAATTTTGAATAAATTTGCATAAATGAATATATTAGTGATGGAACATGTGAATAAATTAATGAATTCAAATCAGTTCATAAGCACTTTCCAACATAGAGAAAGAGGGTGATCTTCAAACCAGTTCATAAGCACTTTCATACACATGGAGAGAGGATGTGTGTGCAGCCTCCCCAGCCCTCAAAATACCCTCCCAATGTTTGGAGAGTGGATCTCCCCTCGCCCAGATCTCAGAAGGATCAAGAGCCTCCCCTAAGGCTGAATGGATGCAGGCTTGCAGAGGGCTGCATCTGGCCCCAGGGCTGTGGTTTGGACACCCCGTTCTACTGCATACCAATTTTCTTAGAATCATAGAATCATAGAGTTGGAAGGGACCTAGTAGGTCATCTAGTCCAACCCCCTGCCTGCAGCAGGAAATCCCCCTAGAGCATCCAAGACAGATGCTCGTTGAGCCTCTGCTTGAAGATCTCCAGTGAGGGAGAGTCCATCACCTCCCTTGGCAATCTGTTCCACTGCCGAACCGCCCGAACTGTCAGGAATTTTTTCCGGATATCCAACCGGAATCTCCTCTCTTGCAATTTGTACCCATTGGTTCTAGTTCTGCTTTCAGAAGCAGCTATGAACAAATGAGCCCCTTCCTCCCTATGACAGCCCTTTAGGTATCTGAAGAGGGCAATCATTTCTCCTCTCAGCCTCCTCTTCTCCAGGCTGAACATCCCAAGTTCCCCCAACCTTTCCTCGTAGGGCTTCCCTTCTATCCCACTGATCATTCTTGTCGCTCTCCTCTGGACTTGCTCCAGTTTGGCTGCATCTTTCGTAAAGTGAGGTGCCCAGAACTGAACACAGTACTCAAGGTGAGGTCTGACCAATGCTGAATAAAGAGGAACTAGAACTTCTCGCGTTATGCTTCTTTGGATTACATTTCCAGGAAAGATCTTTTTCTGTGTGTGTTCCACCCAGATTGTTAATTGGCAAGAAATTCTTGCTGCCCAAGGAGAAGTATTTTCTATTTTTCAACAACTGTGAGCTGAAAGTTCACTTTTACTTGTAATGTCTCTTTCATTTTGTCCTTTGAACAATCTGTAAAATTGGCTTATCACTGGTGACAGTAATGCAGAAAAAGACATGGGTTTAAGACAATCAAAGGAACCCTTGATCAGCCAGCCATTCTAAAATGCTTCTGCCCCTGTCCCTAAAACCTCTTTTTGATTGCTTTGATTAGGGGGGTGGTAAGAAATAGGATTAAATGTTGAAGAGTTGTCACTTTCAGCTTTGCAGACTGATTGGCAGATGCAACAAAAAAATCTCTATTATCCAGTGAATTGCTGGCCCCTGGAATCTCACAGGTGAATGCAGTTATTCTTGCTGCTGTCGTTAATGGTGTGAATCCTTGTTCCATTAAACAATAACAAACCTAACAATTTATTTCAAACATTAGCAATCATAGTTGTATCCCAAGATAACTGTCTGTGATCCTGGTGCTTGGAAATAGACATTGGTTTAATATGTCCTTGTTGAATTGTTCAATCATACTGCAGTCCACTTCAAGGATATTTGGGAAGTGTTAATACAAGATGATTAGCATCTTATAGTTGCAAATAAAGAATCGCAAGTTGGACTCGCAAGAAATGTCAGTAATAAATGCATGGTGCCATGTAAGAATGTTTAATATCATTGTCTTTAGCTTTGAATGATCTTTTACTCCAGCTATTCTGTCTGAATTAACTGGTCATAGTTCAGGACTTATTTTTGTTACAATTCTGTATCTCATGATACCCTAAAGTGGGGAGATATGTGTGGGTAGGTAGGTTAAAAAGACATTTATTGATTTTTTTATGCAAGCCTTCTGGCTCCTCAGAAACCACCAGTTGAACTTCCAAAGGATAGAGAATGGGTGAAGCTGGTTCATGAGTTCACTGCTGCCACATTTGTCTCTGATGTTATAACACCACAGTACTGGGTACCGCTGCATCTAATAATGTCTCTGGACTGTTTAAATGGTTATTTAGGAACAGAGAGAAAACAAAGTGCACAATCCAAATTGGCCAGCTTAACTCAATTGCACCATTTTCTGGGTGTTGCAAATGTACTGTAAAGCATATTTGCAACACACAGGAAATCAGGGAGACTGGTGCAAAGATACCAATCTCTCCATGCCATATCCACTGATGGACTGGGTGAGTTTGTGCCACACAAGGGTGGCTGGCATGGAGAGCTTGGGAGCAGAGGGACAACAAGTGGCTGACCGGTCCCAGAAGGTGGTGCTGGGGGATGCTTGTTCGGCACCCTGGCCTCTTCGGTGCGGGGTGCCACAAGGTTCCATTCTATCCCCCATGCTATTTAACATCTACATGAAGCCGCTGGGAGAGGTCATCCGGAAGTTTGGAGTGAGGTGTCACCAATACGCTGATGACACCCAGCTCTATCTCTCCTTTCCTCCTGAGTCCAAGGAGGCAGTTGAAGTCCTGAATTGTTGTCTGGAGGCAGTGGGGGACTGGGTGAGGGTGAACAAGCTGAGAATAAATCCTGATAAGACAGAGGTTATCCTGGTCCGGAAGTCCTCGACTCGGGTATTGGAATATCATCCCGTTCTGGATGGGGTTGCACTCCCTCTCAAGGAGCAGGTTCGCAGCTTGGGGGTTCTCCTGGATTCGCAGCTGCTCCTGGAGTCCCAGGTGGCGGCTGTGGCCAGGGGAGCCTTTGTTCAGCTTTGGCTGATCCGCCAGCTGCAACCATACCTGAGTCGCTTGGATCGGGCCACGGTGACCCATGCCCTAGTGACATCGAGACTAGATTATTGCAACGCGCTCTACGTGGGGCTGCCTCTGAAGACGGTTCGGAAACTGCAACTAGTCCAGAATGCGGCAGCCCGTGTGGTTGCTGGGGCTCATCGGTTCGACTCTGTCGGGCCACTGCTTCAGTGACTACACTGGCTACCCATTCGTTTCCGGGCTGAATTCAAAGTGCTGGTCCTGACCTTTAAAGCCCTAAACGGTTTGGGTCCAGGGTATCTGAGGGACCACCTTCTTCCGTACAATCCGACCCATCACCTAAGGTCATCTGAGGGGGCCCTTCTGACTGTGCCGCCACTAAGAGACGTGAGAGGTGTGGCGGCCAGAGATAGGGCCTTCTCGGTGGTGGCACCCCGGCTTTGGAACTCCCTCCCCTTAGAACTGAGGAAAGCTCCCTCACTACAGAGCTTCAGGCGGAGCCTTAAAACCTTTTATTTTAAAAAAGCTTTTTAAATGGGGGCAGAGGTTGGGGGGCTTTTATCTTTTTTATCTTTTCTGTTTTATCATTTTTAGTCTACATTTTTAGCTTTAATCTAATTGTATTTTAATTACATTTTAATGTGTTTTTATCTCTATTTATTATCATATGTAATTTTAGTGATGTTTTATTGTTTTTTAATTGTTTGGCCGCCTTGAGTTCCCCCCTGTGGGGGAAGAAAGGCGGGATAAAAATTACTTAAATAAATAAAGTGGTGGCAGGCTGGTGGGTGGAACAGGCCTGGAAAGACACTGCCTCCAACCAGGAGCATTCACTACGGTTCACGTAACCTTGTGTGGGAGGCCAGCGCATCACCCCCATACATTGGGAGGGGCAACAATATGTATGGTGGGCATGATTATGTGCCATTGCCCAGCCTTCACTGGTTTTTTTTAGCCATACATTTAAATAGAATAAAGATATTTCAAAGTGATTTGTTTCACTGTATTCTGCTGTAAGTCACACATTCAAAAGTGTAAAACATGATGGGATTATTTCTACAAACCATGATTTTAGCCATTTAGGTAACAAAAGCTACCACGCCCTTCAAGGGTCCCACCTTTCTGATCAGGACCATTTTGGAAGTTCTCTGCTCTCCTGGACTGACCTTCCAGTCCAGCCAAGGCATGCGCTTGTTTACTCACCAGTAAATGCAGCTATGGAGTTCACATCAATTTTCAATGAATTTCAATGCAACCATCAGGGACCTCTTTCTGGGGTGATTTGTGGGGGCTGTGATCATTGGATCAGGACAATTCTGGTATCCTTAGATTCCTCTCAGACTGCCCTTTCCAATGAACTATAGAATGTTTGCCTACTCGCAGGTAAATCTGTAATTTGGGTCACTTTCACAGTCCATAGAGTTCAATGCAAATTTCTTTAGTCTTTTGTCCATAACTTTTGATAGGAAGGTGCTATTTCATAACAGATTTTTGCATTGGATTCTGCTTTTCAATAGGAATCCAACAGTATACGACATGATGGAGTTCGATGCACACACACAAAGTTGCAATTTTTAGGTCCCCCAGTGCACGTCACCCCCTTTGGGCATGTCACTTGGTGCGGACCGCACCACCCTAGTGATGCCACTGTCTCCAGCACTTAGGCTGGATCCTAATCACTTAGGCTGGATATTCCATACAGACAGTTACTATAAGAGGACTTATCAAAATTTTGCAATGATTGGGGAAGAAACATCAATAGAAACCTTGCAGATGAACTGAAAATCTAGTTCTGTGAGAGCAACCTCACTTCAGACCTCGTACCCTGGAATAAAACTGAATATTTATATTGGCAGTCATGGGCTGTGGGTGGCGCAAGTGGCTAAGACACTGTGCCTGTTAACCAGCAGGCCAGGGTTCGAGACCCGGGTCGGCACCACAAGACAGGATGAGCTCCTGTCCTTAGCCCAGCTCTGTGACGCCAGTGGATCCAACCATATTGGCTCTGCCTTTCCATTGGACTAATTCAGTGGCGTGGAGAGGGGGGATTTGCTGCTTGGGTAACAGCCTATCCTCCATAAAAATCCATCCCAGGCTTTCATGCTTTGCATGCAGCGTATGCAGCACCAAGCATGATACTATAGTCTTTCAAGACTGACGGAGGCCTGCTTTATATTGGCAGTTATTGCTAGAAGGTCAGAATGATTGGTTGCTCTGGCATCGAAAGGTCCTTAAGAATATAGCACTGTGATTTGGAGCCAAGATCATCACATGTCCATTTTACTCCCCAGCATGAGACATAAATGTAATCACCAATTTTCACAGGCTTCTGTTTGTTTGACCCGTGTACAGTCCCAGGTCCTCAAAACATAATATTGCCTAGAAGAATTTATTTTAAAACTAGAGATACCATGCGAGGGTTGAGAGAACTCTCTAAAAATCTAGAGAGTACCAGTAAAATATGTGAATTTTCACTCTAAATGAATATGGCAAAATATCAAAAGTAGCAAGTATAGGAACCTGTCTTGTCAAATCTCACATACTCTTTACTTTTTCAAATCCTTTCATAGTCTCACATTTTCATCACGCCTCACAGAATCTAATGCTGTAGGCAATCCTACATACACTTATATGGGAGTAATTCCCGCTGAAATTAACCAGGGCCTCTGAGAGGGATTTTATAAGCTTGTTTTCTTTTGAGCCTCTTTAGGGGTAAAAAATTTATTTGGGGCACCTTCCCTTCTCCATTGGCTCATAATTTCATACACTTATTGGATCAGAGTTTCTATGAATTATAATACGTAAAATGATGTAGGTTTACAACATAATGTGACTGATAGACTGTAGATAGATGCAAACATTTTCTGAGAACCCAGGAAATTTCTGGCTCTCTTTTTTTGGCTCCAGGACCCTACATCACCGTTTTGTATCCCCTACATCACCGTTTTATGTGTCCTGGTGAGATTGAAAAATGTAAGATCCCAGGAAATTATTAGGCTCCCTTTTTGACCTTGGGTCCGGGTACAATTTACCTCCATCTCATTGAACCTGAGACTTACTTCTGAGTAGACATGCATTGGCTTATGTGCTGTTAGTTCTGTTCACTAATGCAACTGGCTTTAAAACACATAACTGAATTGCATTTTCTTAGCCCAGTCTCCATTCCACTTTTCTTTCTCTGCAATTTCTGTATCTACCTGCATTTGCAATGTTTTCAAACTGCTAGGTTGGCAGGAGCTGTGCAAATAACTGGAGCATCCCTCTATTGTGCAGTACATAGGACTTGAACTACTGCCCTGCCAACATTCAGGTTGACAAGCGCAACATCTTTAACCACTAAGCCATTGCGGTCCAACAATACACATACAAGAAATAATAATACATTATCATATTCTGCTTTGATCTTCTTCTGTTGAAAGTACTGAAGCTTCTACATCAGCGTTTCTCAAAGTTGGGGTTGGGACCCCTTTTGGGGTCGCCTAGAGGTTTCCTGGGGGTCGCCTAAAGACCCCTGGTGTAGGGGGCTGGGTCAGGCTTGCCAGACCTCCAGCTGTAGCTGCACATGCATTGGGGCTGACTGACAGCCTCAGGGCCCAATCCTATGCATGCCTACTCTGAAATAAATCCCATTATAGTTAGGGGCCTTTACTCCCATTTAAATGTGGATAAGATTGCAGCCTCAGGGCCCAATCCTATGCCCAGTCCTCTGAAATAAATCCCATTGTGTTCAATGTGTGCATAGAACACACATTTCATTTGTAACAATGAAAATACATCCTGCATATCGGATATTTACATTACGATTCATAACAATAGCAAAATTACAGTTATAAAGTAGCAACGAAAATAATTTTATGGTTGGGGGTCCCCACAACATGAGGAACTTATAAAGGGGTCACGGCGCTAGGAAGATTGAGAACCACTGTTCTACATGATCAGGCAGAGCAAGATACCATTTCCCCCAGTGTTCATTCAGATTGTTTTATTTCACAACACAATACAACATGATGGTTGGGTTTTTTCACTGCTCTCATAATTTGGTACAAAAGTCACATAAAAATAACTAAAGCATGAATTAGCAATCGAAGTGGTTTGTCTACAGACTGCTTCGGTAGTTTCTGCAAAGCTGTATCCATTTCCATAACTGTTTATGGGCCTGTAGCATGATGAGGCATTAGCCTTTTTAAAAAAAATCTATTTCAGGTTGATATACAGATCTCTAGAGTGCTATTTTTAAAGACAATTAGGTGCTGCTTCAGCGTTTGAGCAATCCAGAAATGAGACCATCCAGTCCAAGAAAGGTGAGTTGTACCATCCTGTTATTAGCACAGCTGCAACAGAAGATCAATTTGATAGGTTTTTGTAAATGCTGATGTGACACTTGTTCCTTCTGCCAAAGAGCATTTACTCAGTGGGAAACGGATTAATATGACTTCTTTTTACCTCCACAAAGTATGAATTTGTAAAAACGTGTATTCATATAGCTGTAAAGTAAAATTAGATTTTGGGCCCAATCTTATCCAAGTCTCCATATGTTGCACCTATGCAAAGGGGGAGCGTGAGAGCTGCACTGATAGATTACAAAAGTGACAAGTGGAAAGCTGACAAGGAAAATATAATGAATGTTATGGAAAGCAAAGGCACCAGCACATGCATATGTATTCATGAGTGGGCATTTTGGAGTGCAGCCTGAGGGGAAAGCAACACCAACAGAATGGTTCCCAGTCTGAGCAATGCAGGTCCCAACAAGCTCTTGAGATGGAAGCTCTCCTGCCCATGCTGACAAGGAAAATGTATTGAGACTTGAACAGAGTGAAACCAAGCCTCATGATTGTGCCACTCCTCGGGAAGGTCATGACTGGGGACTCCTTAATCACTTCCAAGATGTGTGTTGTGATGTGAGTGGTCTCACCAACTTCACTGACAATTCTTTACAGTAAAGTTGGTGAGACCAAAGGTCAGAGGAACATCTTGGTTATTTTAGAGCTAGGAAGTTCCCAGGATGTGACAGTCTGCAGATCCGAATAGGATGGCAAGGCGAGCTGTGGTCACTCATGAAATTTTCACTGAGTCTTCTCAAGCTGGGACAGAAGGGATCCAGTGAACCTAACCAGGCCATTTTTGAAAAGGACTTTTGGACCTGATGTTTCCTTAGGGCACAATCCTAACCAATCTAGACCATTCCCTCAATGGCATGGGGAGGCCAACACATATGCACTGGCCTAACTCCCAAAAGAATGGTGCAGATGTGTCTTTCAGCACTTTTGTGGTACCCCCAGACAAGCATGATCTTATGCTGGCCTAATTAGTTGTTAGAGATTCCACTGCCGATGTGTGCCATAGCAAAAGTCGTGCTTACCACTCAACACATGTGCACATACATGTCAGCAACTTCACTGACTAATGAATTGTTTGGCAAGCTGTCTTTGATTTATATAGTAGGCAATGAGAAGTTTTTAGACTTGTAGGAATTTTGATTTGTCCTTTCATCACTCATTTGTCATATTCTAAATGCACCTTTTAAAGCAGCCCTAGTGTGTGTGACTGTTTCCATGTCCCTGTTGAGAACTTTTTGAATATTCTCTGCTCCTACATTTTTATTCAGATGCATATATAAGTAAAATCCAGATTTGAAATTCAGCAACCAGAGCTGGCTGACAAATGTATTCCTGTCATTAGCATAGTTGAACCTCAACTGATACCACATGTTCATCTGAGGATGTATATGCTGTCAACCGTGTTCTAGCACTTTGCAGGAATATGCATTATCTTCTACTCTCCTTTACAGCAGATTAAAGATCTCCAACCAGTTGTTTTGCAGACATTTACAAATGAACAACGTTTACAAATGTGCTGTTGAAGAAAAAAAGGTTTTACATACCAATGATATTCTGGCAGCAAAACATTAAAAATACCTGGCATATCCCTGAGTGTGCAACGCACTTCTTATTTATTAATGCAACTATTAGAATGAACCTGAAAAGTATTATTATCCACAAATGGCAATTAATGCTGAGAAAGAGATGCTTGCCTAAGACTACCTAAAACATTTGTGGCAGAGATGAGATTAAAACCTGAGTTGCAGCTCAGTCTCTTACAGCAAAATCCTCCACAAGCAGAACAGTGTGTTAAAGCACAATGGCATATCAGTTACCAATGCTGGCACAAAGGCCTGCATCATCATCAATGGCAGGAGTAGCATATGCAAGAAAAGGCAAGATCTGGTCTGAACAGCATGGAGATGGAATGGGGCAAGGCAGGGACAAAGGTGAACAGGGCAAGGAGGGCAGCAAGGGTGTGAGATGGGTGGATTGGGTTTATAAAGAGGCAGGATTGGTGGCAGACATGCTTCCATAAACTATCCCCATTCCTGAGCCTGATCCACTGACACGGATCCACTCAAACTTGTGCTACCAACTTATTTTGTGCAGATCCAAATAGACTTATTGCAGCAGTTGGGCTTTCCCTAGAACAAGGAGACAAATGTCCCTTTACTTCAAGTAGTCATCCAACTTCCTTGATAGGATACAGTGTGGCCCATGCTATGGAAGATCAAGATTAGTGGTGTCAGAACTTTCAATTTTAGAGCACCTGGGCCAATTGTATAGAAGAGGGAATTTCAGCAGGTGCAGTCTTTGATATGTGAGATGAGAAGCTGCACCTGCTGAAATTCTCTCCTATACACAATTGTTAAAGGTCCAAGAGCCTAGAAGTTGAAAGTTTGGACACCCTGATTAAGATGATCAGGCAGAAAAAGTGATGTTGACAGTGCTTCTCATGTTTTGACAGCTGTTTGACAGCTCTGGGGAGATCAGAGTTAACAGACTTTGGTGGTTGAGGGTAGGACTCACATCTGAATGATGGACACTACAATAGGGTGTAGCTCAATCTTGATGCTTAATGGAAGATAATGAGAGTTTCAGGAATAAATGCAGCCCCATAGCGTGGTGGTGGTGTGTGTGTGATTTCTTAGAGAAAAGACCTCTGCTGGACCAGACTGGAGGGTCTGTGGAGCAGCTGTGCTGTGGACCTTCACTATTGGAGATAAGTAGAGTTGGGGGGCATTGCTCTGGAAAAGAGCTACTGCATTATTAGGGATTTTATGTTTGTGTCTGTGAATAACAATAAACTCTGTTAAACAAGTTTAATAAACTCTATTAAAGGGGTTTAGTTTTTCTTTCTTTGAACACTGTGGCCATCTCTGGAGAAGAGAGGGTATTAATTGACTGAAAGTGGGCATTTAAAGGAATAAATTATACTGGCTAAATTGCTACCAGCAGTGATATTCACAAGCTGGTACCAGAAATGGAAATTTGGATGTGACAGCCAGTACTGGCCCTGCTGCAAAGGCATGGGAGGGGTGGTGGTGGTGGTGGTGGTGGTGGATTAGACTGATAGTCACTGTTTAACATCAGTTCATGTTACTACACTTCTAAAACCTTGCAAGCAGTACCCGCTAAGAATTTAAATTAAAGCAGAATACAAGAAACCTCAAAGTTGTCTTCACAGTTATTGTTATATCTCATCAGCAAAGCACAAGGGGAATTGGATTTTGCTCTAACTTTGGTTGAATAAAAAGAAACTATAAATTAGAGTTTCTGTTTCCTTCCTTCATCTGCAAGATCCTGCAGTGTTAGAAAAAAAAACAGATTGGGTTTCAGGCTGACAGCTGGTTGAGGGAGTTAGAGGTAGGCACCAACAATGGTTGTCTTCCACAAAGCCCATAGCATATTTTCAGTGCATGAAGTGAGGTTCAGATCAGATGTTTGCTGTACTGTGATATGGTTGTCTGGTGGGTGTTCAGCATTAGTTCACAAGTTTTTGTCAAAAACTATAGCAAGCTTTCCTGTGTATATCTTAATCTGCTGAACTGTTTTCCATAACACCTTTTACCCAATAATTAGAGGCAGAATCAATCTTACCATCCCGATGAACAGTCTGTGAAAGTGAAACCCAGTGATCTAGACAGCACGGTGAAAATGGAATTGTGTATTTTCTGACAGCATAATTATTATGCTCTGTCGGATTTATACAGCTTTCTTCATACGAATCACTTAATATGGAACACGGATATTACTTTTGCCAACAAATATCACTTTGGGGGAAAAGTTAATAATTGAGAACTTTGATATTTAGAATGGCAAATTTAACCAGTGGTTGTGATGCCATCACCCAGTGCCACCTGGAAGGCTATGAAAAAAGTAGCTAAACTTCACTGTGATCATTTTGATTGTTCAGGAGTCTTCTAGGGTGGTTTTCCATCAGAAGCTTAGCAGTGGGATGCATATCATCAATTTTATCTTAAACAGAAAAAGGTCTGTTATTAAACTTACACTGATAGATATTTTTTTAATTCATGGTACTATGAAACCATGAAGATCTTTGCTTCTGGTCCCATCAATTCATGGCAAACAGAAAAAGAAATAGAAGTTGTGACAAGAGTTTATTTATAGAGACTTCAAGATCACCTCAATGGTAAATAGCCAAGAAATTAAAAGATGCCTGCTTCTGGAGAGAAAAGCTATGGCAGGTCTAGACAACTAAATGTTGAGACATCACTTTGCCAACAAAAATCTGTTTAGCAGTGATTTTCAACCTTTTTCATCTCATGACACACTGAACAAGGCATTGAAATTCTTAAGACACACCATCAATTTTTTTTACCATTGACAAGGCACACCAGAGTGTTCAAATCCCACAATTTTCCTATTAATGAATGTCAATCTCCAAATTCCTGCAGCACACCTGAGGACTATCCATGGCACACCAGAGTGCCACAGCGCACTGGTTGAAAATCAGTGAGTTAAAGCTATGGTTTTGCCCATGGTAATGGATGGCTGTGAGATCTGGATCATAAGCACGAAGATATGGATCTGGAGCACGAAGAATAGATGACTTTGAATTGTGGTGCTGGAGAACTTTTGCAGAACTTGTGAGAGTTTCTTGGACTGCAAGGAGATCAAATCAGCCCATCCTCCAGGAAGTCAACCCTGACTTTTCACAGGAATGACAGATACTGAAATAGAAACAAATATTTTATCCACATAATGCAGTGTTTCTCAAAGTGGGGGTCGGGACCCCTTTTGGGGTCGCCTAGAGCTTTCCTGGGGATTGCCTAAAGACCCCTGGTGCAGGGGGCCAGGTCAGGCTTGCCAGACCTCCATCTGTAGCTGCACGCGCACTGGGGCTGACTGACAGCCTCAGGGCCCAATCCTATGCATGCCTACTCTGAAATAAATCCCATTATAGTCAGGGGGGCCTTTACCCCCATGTAAATGTGGATAGGATTGCAGCCTTAGGGCCCAATCCTATGCATGCCTACTCTGAAATAAATCCCATTGTGTTCAATGTGTGCATAGAACACAGATTTCATTTGTAACAATGAAAATACATCCTGCATATCGGATATTTACATTACGATTAATAACAGTAGCAAAATTACAGTTATAAAGTCGCAACGAAAATAATTTTATGGTTGGGGGTCCCCACAACATGAGGAACTTATAAAGGGGTCATGGCATTAGGAAGATTGAGAACCACTGACATAATGAGAAGGGAGGACTCCTTAGAAAATTCTAAGACCCTAATGCTGGGAAAAAGAGAAGGGGATAGCAGAGGATAAGGTGGTTAGATGGTGTCACTGAGGCAATGAATATGAGTTTGGACAAACTTTGGAAGGTAGTGAAGGATAGGGTAGCCTGGCATGTCCATGAGGTTGCAAAGAGTTGGACATGACTTTATGACTAAACAACTATGAAGCCATGGCTATATTATCTTGAGAAATATCTGTAGGTATAGCTTCATGTTACTTTCCTCAGTAATGGAGAGTGATGGGGTTGTGTCTGGGATATCTTAAAGCTAGTTCAAGCATAGAAAAATACAGGTGTAACCTAATTATATGTGATTTATTTATATGCAATTTTGTCTCCAAGTGAATGAGTTTGGCTCTTTAAATTGAAAGATAAATATTCCCTTATGTAGCTGTTAATGGCCTAAAAAGATCCTGCTTACCATGGCAATATGACAGCAATTGAACTTAGAAAGGTTCACAAAGTGGTCAGTTTTATTTCTATTTCAGCTGGGAGGCAGATTTTCTCCCCCCAAGTGTTAATCAATTTCCTTCCCAAGTGTTAAACTGAATGCCTTCTGAGCTGAAACTAAGCCATTTTAAGCCACTTTGAGAACTTGATTCATTGCTTGCCTTGTTACGATGGTAAATAATTGCCTTTAACACAGAAAATGGGTAATCATGGAGGTTCCTGGAACCAAATGTAGTCAATGGGGAGATTCAATCTGTAATTCTATTTTTTTCTAAATGAGCAAATAATGACTTATTTGCTGCACAGAAATGCATATGAGCCCAATAGTTTATTCTCCATTTTGCTATCTATGGGTGCAATCTTGACTTATGCCAGAGAGAATGGCCCAGCTAAGATGGCCTACATAGGCCATATCCTGAGCTGATACTGAGGCCAAATTGAAAGGAGAAGGAGGCTTTCAGAGTGGTCTAACTGCTGCTGAGGACCAAATTGCACCTGGGGAGGGCTTGCCCCTGAGGAGACCTGCCTCAGATCACAATAAACATGGAATAGCTGTGGTGCTTGCCATATAAGGAAGCCCAGGAGACCCTGGCAGCCAGTCACAGCTGCAGCTTGCTACTGCAGTACAGCAGTACATGTACTGTAATGGAGATACAAGGAGATCTCCTCCTGGAGTGGGCTGTGGGAGTTGTGCTGTATCCTGTGGTGGGATGTTATAGATGTGCTGTATCATGAGGTTGAGAGGCAAGAGTGGTTTTTAGGCTGTCCTAGGACATAGAGATTTTTGGGTTATCATGGGCCCCAATTTTACTCCATTTTTACTCTGGCTTATCATGGGCCCCATGGGTCTACTCAGATTTATGCCTGTTCATGGGGTGGCCTAAGTCAGAGGGAGTGGGATAGCGTTGCCATAATTATTTTCGACAAAATTGAGACAGGACCCTCAGTCTCCTTCGCCAGTATGGGAACATAATCCCCCCAAATCAGTACTGTCCCTGTTTTTTGGGACATATGGCAACCCCAGTCTGGGAGAGGATGTGTCTGCCCTGGAAACTGGTTGTGGATATGGCCTAAGAGCGCAGTTCTAGGTCATGTCCTACATACTCCCAACATACCTTTGTTGAGTTGCCTAGGCTAGCACTTCTTGTCTGCTGCAAGTTCATCTTTTCTGCTGCAGCTAGGCTGACCTATCTGGCATTAGGCTGGCCCAGTACAAGATAGGCTGGCCTAAGTACACTTCAGGATTGCAACCCAAGTCATACAGCCCTGGTACTGTATATTAATAGCTATGGCTACTCACTCTTTAAAGTTGTGGCCTGGTGTTTTATCACACAACCTCAAAATCAAACACAAAACATACTGTAGTTTACAAAATCACTTTTGGGAAAATTAATTTAAAAAATTTGCTGTAGCATGTAATTCTCAAAGCAAATTCAGTCCATGAGGTGAACATTAAGCAAACTTTCTACTTCTTCAGAAGGCAGAGCACTTTTTGAACAGATTGGTGCTTGTTCTCTGGCAATATCTCCTGTGACCGCCTGTTAGATGGAGAGAAAATGGCTATGAAAAACAAAAACAAAAGTGAAAGCTGCAGGATTGGAGATAGGAATACATTTGGCTACAATCAAGAACTTTTTGATGCGTAATTACCTTGGAGTGAAGGAAATGGGGCGAAGGGTTGTTGTGTTCAAACTTGGATTTGAATGTTCAGTTAGGGCTCTATGGACAGAAAGCCTGCACCCAAATCCTACTCCAGTGAAGCCAGTTCAAAGATCAAGGAAAAAAGCAAACGAAGTCCCTTCTTTCAGCAATTATTTGTTAGTTCTTCCTCGTAAAATAAAAAGAAATGGGAGATTTGGCAGATTGCAAGAATACTTAGCATGCAGTACCACTTTCCACTGCCAGATTTCTCTTGTTCTCTAGAAAAAAGCAACATAACTTTTTTTTGTTTCAGTAATCTCTAGAAAAGTAGTGCAGGCCAACTATCCCCCATTATGAGTAATTAAGAGCTGCACAGTTTGTATTTTGGAAACTCTTTATAAGCAGACACTCATCCATCTGTGTCTTCTCCATTGAAGAAGAGATGATAGATGCACCCGGGGGTGCCCATAGTATTTAGCAGTGAAGCTTAAATCTGAAGAAGACAGCGAGAAAGAGGAAATGCTATGAACATCTGAAAGCTTTTTTGATTGTTGTTGGCTGCATCTGACAGTCTCATTTTCTGCCTGTTTTCTCTTCCCAGCATATTAAGGTGAAAAATAAATTGCTAATTAATTGTGCATAATGTAAGAAGAGCTAATTGTTTGTGATTCAGTCCTAGGGGCTGTTGTGGGCACAAAACACTGTAGATAGGAAAGGTTTAACATTCTGCAGTTACAGTGGAAAACTTGTGCATTCATGAATTTCCAACATAATTTTAAGGCACAGCAGCATGAATATTCAAAAAGTCTGGGTGTCGGCTGACTAAATAGTTAAGGGTCAGTCTACAAGCTTAGTTACTGGCTGCTATGTCTTTAAATGAGGCTTGATCAACAAATACTGATGTTTATTTCCATGCTGTGATAAGCATGATATTGATATTTTTATTGATATTGATATGAGCATGGTTTTGATATTTGAACATAAGAAGAGGTCTTCTGGATCAGGCCAAAATCCTATTTCATCCTGTATTTCCCAGTGGCCAACCAGATTCCACACAAAATAAGACACGTACATCCTGGTGACACTCCCTTGCATCTGGCATTCTGAGGTAGCCTACTCCTCAAATCAGGAAATTGCAGAAATCCAACAAAGTTTATAACCTGTGCTGGATTTTTCTTTTAGAAATCTGTCCATTCCCCTTTTACTAATACTAATACTAATACTAATACTAATACTAATACTAATACTAATACTAATACTAATACTAATACTAATACTAATAAATACATCATATTTCTACCCCAGAGGGACCCAAGGTGGCTTACAAAATACAACAATTCATAAAAATATAACAATAAAAATCTAATTCATTAAAACTTATAAAACAGACATCTTAAAACAATAAATATAAATTATCTACATTAAAACCACTGATTAAAACCATAATAAAAAGAGTTGTGCAGTAGAAGTAGCCAGGCTAAAAACCATCAGACTAAAAAGCTGAGAAGGTTGTTCTGAAGAGAAATGTTTTTAGGCCATGCCAAAAGTTTTGAGGGAGGGAGCGGTTTTTAGATCAAGAAGGATGGATTTGCAGAGAATTGTTGCCACTACTAAGAAGGCCCTATTTATTGCTGCCACCCGACGTATCTCCCTAGGCAGCGGTACTTGAAAAAGGGCCTTCTCTGATAACCTGAGGGAACGAGCCGGATTATATGGAGATACCAGTAGATGGTTCTTAAGATGGTCTGTGCCCAAGCTGTTTAGGGCTTTATAAGTCAAGACTAGCACCTTGAATTGGGCCTGGAAATAAATAGGCAGCCAGTGTAGTTTCTGGAGGAGCAGCTGACAGAGTCGAATCATGTAGCTCCAGCAACCACACGGGCCCCAGCATTTTTATATAATTGCAGTTTCTGAAACATTTTCAAGGGCAGCCCCACACAGCGCACATTACAGTGGTCCAGTCTTGATATCACTGTGGTGTGGACCACCATGGCTAGGTCCACACGATCCAGATATGGCCGCAACTGGTGCAATAAGCAAAGCTGGGCAAAGGCACCTGTGGCACCCCATACCACAAAGGCCAGGGTGCTGAACAGGCATCCCCCAGCACCACAATCTGGGACCTACCAGCCAACTAGGAGCAGAACCACTGCAGAACAGTGTCCCCAACCCCCAACCTGGCTAACCGACTCAGAAGGACACCATGATTGATGGTACTGAAAGCACTCCTCCTGTCCATTCCTTGCCACAGGTTATCTAGCAAGGTGACCAAGGCTGTTTTGGTCCCAAAGCCTGACCTGAAAAGGATTGAAAAGGATCCAGATAATCTGTTTCATCTACAACTCTCTGGAACTGTGACGCCACCACTGCTCAATCACCTTGGTCTGAAACAGGAGGTTAGAGACTGACCAGTAATTACCATATCCAACACAGTTGGATCCAGGGAGAGCTTCTTCAGGAGGGGACATACCACTGCCTGCTTCAATGCCAGCAGTAGGGCCCTCTCCATCAGAGAAGAATTTTAAGGGCTTGTGATCAGATGCTGTCACCACATCCTGTGACAAGGAATTCTACAGACTATACAGGACTGTTGATGATGAAGATTTCAACAATCTAGCAAGGAGGGTATGTGCACACAGTGAGTACTCCACTGGAGGTCTGTAACCATAAAATGACCTTGAAAATGGATGTGTAGGTGTACAACACCACCTCACCTGCCTTCAGATGATATCGCACCTTGACAAATTTATTCACAATCTTATTTTGGAACTTGTATTTGGAGACATCCATAGAATGAGTATAGTGGTACCTCGCTTTATAAGTGACCTGGAATGAGAGTACTAGTATTTTGCAAAACAAGATTTCTAGGAAATCTTTGCTTGATTTGCAAGTAATACTGTGCCTAGTGAGCAAGGGATTGCCATGATCTGGATTCCCTCACTGCCAACACTTGTGTTGGTGGTTGAGAATGCCCTGAGCCCCTTCTGTGGCCACCAGCACCAGCCCCACTGCTGCTGGTGGCTATGTGGAGGAAGCCCTGGAAACCCAAAGATGCCGGCCAGCATCTCCAACCCTTGGAGATTCTGGCCAGGGTCCTAGGACACCCCAGCATCAGAGCCAGGGTGCTGATGGATGGTGGTGCCTTGGGGAACCCTTGCATCTTGGCTGATTCAGTGGGCATGTGATGGTTCTCCAGAGATGCCCCACCAGAGATGCCCTGACATTGATGGTTTACGAGCATGCTTCTGGAACAGAATATGCTAGTAAGCCAAGGTAGCACTGTACAGGGAAGTGGGTATAATCACCATGTCTCACATTCAAGCAGAGTCTTTGGAAACACAGAATTGGCTATTGGGCTATGATTGTTTTGAAAGTATAACCTTCTATAGGCGATGGGTGCAATCCAGAGTAACTATGGGGAGTCCTTGCTCCGGTGTAAGAACAATTTGCTCTGGATTGCAATATGAATTTCCCATAGGTTTTCACTGGGTGGTGCAGTAACTGCGGGTACACGTAATGTCTCTTACGTGCTCCCGTAGTTACTCTGGATTGTAGGGAATGACTGTGTAACAAAGATACATGTTCGATGAATAGTACATGTTTTTATGGCTATAAGACTACTTTTGTGCACATTGATTTCTGGGTGGCCCCAAAGATTTCAGTGAATTTTACCTTCTCTGTCTTTGCAGAGTAAGATGTAGTTTGGGGAGTGATTTGCAAACATTTATGTGCACACAACTGCCGTATGAAGTATGGAGCTGGTAGCTAGAAGTGAAATATTTTGTCTGACTTGGTATTATCCTTTTGTGCTACTTCTGAAAAGCTGTGTGTATTGTTAATATGAAGCAGCAGCAGCCCAGGTTTCATCAGTTAATGTGCCTCCCTCTATAGGATTGACCTATCTAGATTGCAATGATATCTGTGAGGAGGCTTGGCTCTTTATTTCCAGTTTGTAACAGGCTTTAGTAAAACCTGCTTACTGACTACTTCTTTGCATCTTCTTGGACCCCTGAAGTACACCACAGGGATCTTTTATAGTGTAGGAGAAAAGAACCATATAAAAGTTTCCATCAGCAGCAGCAGGAAGAGAAGCTCCTATAGCACAGAGGGACATGAAGTAGTCAGCTGATCGACAATAATCCATGAAGCATAGATTGAATGAAAGAAGGAAAAGGAGCCTTTGGCTCAGTGATCAGATACACTGTGGGACATCATCATAATTCTAACTTGTACCAACAGAGAAATGTAATATAAATCAAAGCAGATAGCAGTATTGCTGTAAGGCTTTGGAATGAAGTGCTCACTGAGTGCGTTGTACTGAGTCCTGATCACTAGACTACAGTCAAGAAGAAATTAGTGTTGGAAGGGAAAGTGGTGATGAACAACCCAAGATTAGACCAAATTCTAGAAATATCAGTAAGGAAGAAAGGGGGAACGAAGCCAAGTTTATTGCTTGCGAAGAAAGATAAGGGGAAATCTCCACAGGAACTGCAATAGGTGGGTAAGATCACAAAGGATGTACGAGAAAATCTGATCCAATTACACTATTTAAATGAACCTCCTTGCTTTTAAAAAGTTAGATGTGAAGGATGAATATAAGGAGGAATATAAGTTGAGCACAGACCCTTGGAATTTTGGAATACATGTACTGTACAGTGAGGCCTCAGTATTCATGTTGCAGGACCTCCCATAGATACTGAATCTGTGATAATCAACTCTGTTGGGTCTGGTATGGCATCGCACTAACTTACAAGGAGGCTACCCAGCCCTCTAGATGTCTTATGTTGCCTCTTCCCCTCTTCAGATTCATCTTGGAATCAGGCACTTGGCACCTTTAATGTCACTTCCAGCCTTGACATGACTTCTGGGGTGGGGACGGGAAAGATTGTCATTCTCAGAAAGAGCTCCCGGGCTGCTATGTTCAAATACCACTGATTTAAATAACTATGGCTGCAATCCTAAGCATACATTCCTGGAAGTAGGCCCAATGGAATACAATAGGACTTACTTCTGAGTAGACATGCTTAGGATTCCACTATATATACTTATTATTAAATTTAAAACTATCATATATAACCAATTACATATTAATTATTAATTACAAGAAGGCTACATGCTGCCCAAGGAAAGGAGGACACTGAAGTGTTTTTTTTCCAGAGCACAAGGCTAAAATTCAGAATGTGTCCTTGAAAAAAGAGAACACATGGTCACCCTGTGCATGCTGAACTTATATAATTGCAATGTTGAAGACTGGCACTGAGGACATGTCAGTTGCTTATATGTCCAGGGTTCCCAGATGATTGGAAATCCCCGGAGAAATTCGGAAATGGGAAATCTGGGGAAGAGCCAAATTCTCAGGGAACCAGGATGCCTCCCAGCCCTTGTGCCTCTCCTGCACGCTGGTCTGGTCCAGGAGGATACCTCTGGAGCCTGTGTCTCTCCAGAGACATGACAGTACCACTGCCAGCAATGCAGGAAGAGGAAGTTATTAAAGTTATTTATATAACTATTAGTTTTATTACCTATTAAAGTTTTTATAAAGTTGGAGTGGTCCTTTGATTGCAAATATTGGTGCAAAAGTCCGTCTGGTCTTTTGCAAAGATCTTTCCTGCTACAGGCAGGGTTGGACTACAATACATGACTTACTGGGATCCCTTCAAATTCTATTATTTTATGATTGGTGCAAAAGTCTGTGTCTGGTCCTTTGATTGGAAAGACTGGTGCAAAAGCCTTAATGTCTGGTCATTAAAACAAATATCTGCTATTTTATTTTCCAGTATGCCAAAATGCAACTGTGAATTCACCACCAGTTTGGCTTGCCATTACAAGTCATTCAAACTGGGACAGTACCCACACAAAGCTGAATGCCTCATTTGTCCAGCAGGAACGTACATTTCAGTGATCCATACAGGTTAGACTCAATTTATTATAAATTATAAGCATATGGTCTCCATTTTTTAAAAAAATGCATAGGTTAGGTGATTGTATAATTATAAACACCTCCTTTATCTACTACTGTCATGTTCAATCTTAACAAGAAGTAAAATAGTATTGAAATTATGTACAGAAAAACACTACAAGTGTTTTTAGCTTTATTTTAACATTGTCCTACATTTTTGGGGGTGTCCTACATTTTAACATTTTAATAGGGCTTTTTAACAGGGGAAGAATTTTGGCTTGGATGTCAGGAATTTTGAGGAATTTGGGGGGGGGGCGGGAATTATGGGTTCGACATCTGGTCACCCTGCATATATCAGAACAATTCACCAAAGGACCAGAGTCAGGCTTTCTAGTACCTGTTTGTCAAATGCTGCCCCTGGCAAACTATTGCCTCCATTACTCCTCTTGTTGCTCCCTGGATTGTTGCTCGCCCCACAAGACAGGGTGAGCTCCTGTCCTTAGCCCAGCCCTGCGATGCAGCATGATCCAATCGTATTGGCTCTGCCTTTCCATTGGACTAATTCAGTGGCGTGGAGAGGGGGGATTTGCTGCTTAGGTAACAGCCTATCCTCCATAACAATCTAACCCAGGCTTTTGTGCTTTTCATGCAGCGTATTCAGCGCCGAACACGATACCATAGTCTTCCAAGACTGACGGAGGCTTGCTCCTTGGATTGCAAAAGGGAAAACAGAGCAGGATTTAGAATAGCTTCCTCTGCTGATCGCACTCCTTCTATCTTTCCATATCCAGAAAGCAGAAGGAAAAGGTAGAGAAGGTAGTTGAGTGGAGGTAGATATCACCTGCCAATCTGCCACCAGATTGATTCAGATGTCCTCATGAATAGACTGCAGTCCTAAAGACACTTTCCTGGGAGCAGGACCCATTGAACACAATGGGGCTTATTTTTGAGTGGACATGGTTAGGATTGTGCTCTTAGTTTCCTAGCAACACACCTACAACTCTTCAGCATGCTCAGAGAGTCAGCAATACATGCCCACAACATCAACAAAATGGAAAAGTGGTTAATGGGTCAAAGGCAAGACTCTGCCAAGAACCAATGTTAATTATCCGTTGTTTGCTTTGGTGTGTGCTGCGTTGCACTGTTGTGAGGTAAGAATCCCAAGGCCAAGAGTTCTTCTAGTTCAAAACAGATGATTAAAAGCTGGAAGGGCTTTGAACAAGTTCCGAGGCCAGGCTGTAGCCACCGCTGACTCAAGGAGGGGAGCTGGGCAAGAGGGCTGGAGCTGCATTCTTGAAAAAAGAATCATATTCCAAGGCAGCCCAGAAACTATGGCTGTTCAAACTGCATTGGCACAGCAGATTTCAGCTATGCTCAAGCAAGAAAGTGGAGAAGAAGAAAAAGGGACTTACGCTGGTTACCAATGCTGAATGCTGGCTATACACGGGGTAGCAGTTGGAAGGGAGCTTGGTGAAGGAGTGGAAACAGTGAATGTCGCAGTGACATCAAGGCAGAGAAGCAAGAGATGAAGCATAGGGATCTGGTAACCCAACTGATAATGGGGGTTATGACCAGGCATGGGCCCAAGCCGGTTCGGGCTGTATCACCCAAACTGGTTGTTCTCCAGACCCAGCCGCTACCGAACCAGTAGTGGCGGGGCACCCGGCAAACCCAGTGTACCAGTTCGGTATGCCAGGAGGAGGAGACACAATGCGAGAAGGAGACGCAACTGGAGGAGACGAGTGTGTCTCCTCCCACTGGAGGAGACACACTGTGCATGTGCCAGGAGTTGGCACATGCACAGTGTGCTGGGTTGGGGTCTGCCCCTAGCCCTGCCCCAGCCCCGCCCCCTGAACCCGCCCCTGCCCCCAACATCAGGCGAACCGGTTGTTGGGTACGGTGGGGCCCACCACTGGTTTTGACTCGTGGGTTACCATGAAAGAGCCTCTTTCATTCCTCAGATGTGGGATCTTTTGTTGGAGTTAGCTCATCAAGCAACCTTCAACCATCAAGCAGGAACTGTGCAAGTAGAGCATATATTCTGAAGCTAACTCCCATATTGGGAGTTATTATGTCCTGAATTGGAAGGAAGAGAAAGTGGCTACACTTATTTTGCAAATGGAAATGATTTCTACAGATTGTTTTTATTATATGAATTATCATTTTAATATGGAAGACACACAAGACACTTTTTGAAATGATTTTCATTAAAATTGCAGATTTCTCTTTGGACTGACAGTATGATTGTTCTGTAATTGGCAATGGCAAGCTTTTGAACATGTTTCTTGGAATACGGAGATTGGACCAGACTCATATGTTTTGCCATACAGGAAGCCTTTCATTAGGATGCATGTCAGTCATTCAGTTTTCCTCTTAAAATTACTTTTGCTTCTTCCTTGTGAAAGCTTCCTATCTCATTTGCCATTTGGGAGGCAAATATGACTTGGATTACATTCACAATCTGGATCTGCAACCAATAGTTTGTAGATCACCCATGGCCCAATCTTATCCTCATGACAGATGGTTGGGGGAAGATCAAGGCGGATCTTGGCAGCAACAGTGTCTGTGAGATCCATTGCCCCTGGTTTGCATCCATAACACCCCCTTTGATCCAACAGATTTATGCCAGCAAATTAGATGACATAGATCTGAACCAGAGAGTAATAGAAGAGGTACCAGTAAGTGGAAAATGTCTTTACTACTTTCCCTGCCAGCCTGGCCCCCAGAAGGCCTAAATGATGCAGTGGAAGCTTCATCCATGCCGCTCAGTTGACCTAAGCAAATTGAAGATAGGATATGGCCCCAAGTCATTGGAGAGTAAACCACAGAGTGCCTATCTTTGAATGAGAAGAAGGCCATGCCAGCATCACTTTAAGGATAGATACATGATACAACCCAATCATTTTGCTTACCTAAGCGCAATCTTTGGTGTCATCTGAATTCTAGGGCAGCACTTCCATGCACACAAGCTGAGGTCATGTCATGTCATCTTATTAATAAAGTGATGAATGAGCCCTTCATTGCCCATTCCAGCATTCTTGGCGTACATGTCGAAATGTCATTGTGATATATATTCATGAAGGTAGCAAGCAATTAAATGGTGATTAGGGCCAGATCCAGAAGGGAAAAGGGAACTCTGCTGAAATTGGACTCAGAAAAATTAACAATGAATGAAAAGCATCAACCATGGGCAAGTACGCTATCTGACAGTTGTGGAGGAAACAGCATGTCATTCAATGAATCCCCTTCCCGTGCTTGAATATGACATAAAGGATAAGAGTAGGGAGTTTGGGCTGAGAGGACAGGACTGGCATATTTAAGAAGCATGAACCCCTTTCCACAAACCAAGAACTGTTAATAGCCTTTCTTCCTTCCCCCATCTTGCTTTTATGTTACACTCTTCTTTTCCTCAGAGCCTGTTCAAACTGTACACCTGGCTAGTTTTAAATCCACATATACACATTTCCAGTTCAATTCCCTTTATTTCTCTTGGTAATAAAATGGAAAACTTATATTTGAATCCATGAAACTCTTAATGGACTATCTGTGCACTCACTCAAGAAGTGAATTTCTGACTAGAATAAATACTGCAAGAGAATAGCATATGCATTCCCAATTATACAGGTGTTTTATATTATACATTATAAATATTACATATTATAAAAATAAATTTGCTTGCATTCTGAGAGAAATGTTAAGCTTGATTTGGTTTTTGGTACCATTCAGTTCCACAGATATTTACTTATGTCCAAAATTCATATTAAAGCATCCTATTATTTTAAGCTATTCATGTTTCAGTTTTGCTTAAAGGGAAATGAAAGAGGGAGGTGATTTTAGATTTGATCAAATGGGCTTATTGACTCCATCCAGGTTTTCCAGTGACTTTATGCCTTTTTCCTACATTTATATTATTAGCTCTATGTGATTCAGAAATTCTATTAAGCAGTGACAAGTTTTTTTTAGGTGGAGGAGGGGTTACAATATAGATGGGGTATCCAACAGGGTATTGCTATTAACCATCAAGAATTTTGACCATGCAACTTATGGCAATGGGAGTTTAAGTACAAGTATGTGTGTAGATATTCATCAGGAGACATTGATCAATTGTTCTGAGTGAGGTTGTAGGTCACCTTAAGCACCTAATTCAGGGCACAATCCTAACCAATTTAGACCAGCATAACTCACCTGGTGGTATGTGAAGGTTGGTGTATGCCTATGCATGAGCCTACCCCCCCCCCCCAAAAAAGAGGGGAGCAGAAGTGCCTTACACCACTTTTGTGACAACCCCAGGACAGCATAGGTCTTATGCCAGAGGTTATCCCAGAGCTTATGCCGGCTTAACTGGAGCTTAGGATTACAATCTCACAGTCTGGATGTGAAGGTTGGTGTAATAGAATCACAGAGTTGGAAGGGACCCACTAGGTCATCTAGTCCAACCCCCTGCCTGTAGAAGGATATTCTCCTAGAGCATCTCCTACAGGTGCTCATTGAGCCTCTGCTTGAAGATCCCCAGTGAAGAAGAGTCCCTTGGCAATCTGTTCCACTGCCAAACCATCCTCACTGGTTTTTTCCTATCAAACCGGAATTTCCTTTCTTGCAGTTTGTACCCATTGGTTCTAGTTCTGCTTTCAGAAGCAGCTAAGAACAAATGAGCCTCTTCCTCCAGGTGACAGCTCTTCAGGTATCTGAAGAGTGCGATCAGGTCTTTCAGCCTTCTCTTCTCCATGCTGAACATCCCAATTTTCCCCCAACCTTTCCTTGTAGGGCTTCCCTTCCATTCCACTGATCATTCTTGTTGCTCTCCTCTGGACTTGCTCCAGTTTGGTTGCATCATTTTTAAACTGAGGTCCCCAGAATTGAGCACTGTATACAAGATGAGGTCTAACCAATGCAGAATAAAGAGGAACTATAACTTCTCGTGACTTGGAAGCCACAGTTCTCTTAATGCAGCCTAAAATGGCATTTGCCTTCTTTGCAGTCGCATCACACTGCTGACTCATGGTCCCGCTCACATGTTGTGCTGCAAAGCCAAGTATCTCCCATTTTATGCCTGTGTCTTTGGTTCTTATTTCCTAAGTGCATTATTGCTTTCTCCTAAAGTGTCACAATTGGCCATACTGAACATTGGCCTATTCTTTATATCAATACCAGTGGTAGAATTGAGGCAGCAGTGGGGGTTCAGAAAAGGACTAATTAGCCTAATTAGGTTCTTCAACATTCTAATGCTGAGACTGCTATGGGAACTTATATGAATAAAATATGAATAAGATTTCAGTTATTGTCCCAACTCTGAAATTTTGATACAATTCAATTACGTAAGCAGGATTAGAACAGTACGTTTTTCTAGGTGAGATTATACATGTTTCCTTTTTGCTTTTCTTTGGACTGTTTTGCATTATTAGAATGCTTTTAGTAGCCTTGTAACAATATTGGCTGCTGAATATTTGATATGATTTTGTTTGTAATGTATGCATAGCAAATGCACGGCCACTAGACATGTAAACCATTATGCTGTTTATTATATAGAGTTTATACTAATAAACTTGTTTTTAAAAATAGAAATTTATACAAAATATGTGATCATAACCAATGATATTTCACTGCAATAGATTGAAATTCTAAGTAAGAATTGTGGCCGGAACTGGGAAAATTTAACGGAGAATTTCTTTATACCTTATAATAGGTTGGAAACAGAGGCATCATGAGGGTTTGTTTCATTGCATTCTGATTTACATTACCCATCAAATGATGTTTATGAAGGTATTATTCAAAACTACCAAGATTTTCACAAATTTAGCCAATAGTGGTGTCAGCTCCCCCCCCCTACATCTACAGTCTGCACCTGCTACACCTTGCTACACCCTTTAGTGATGCTTCTTGACCAAAAACAAATCTGCCAGATTGTTTTATGTCTTACTGATCAGAATAAGATTTGCCCACAACATTTCAGCAGATATATCCAGCAGATGTATGTATGTATCTGCAGCAGAAATATCCTGCAGATGTAATATTAAAATATTTTCAGTCGAAACTACAGAAGGAACTGCCATGGACAAAGTAATTAATTTGATAACAAACAGCACAATCCTAACCATGTCTACTCAAAAGTAAGCCCCATTGTGTTCAATGGATCTTACTCCCAGGAAAGAATCTTTAGGCTTGCAGACAAAGTGGTAATAGCATTGTGTGCTGAGGTATTTCCCACTTTCTTTATCAGGGCAACTGTCTAGAATATGAGATATTGTCATCATGTCTAATAACTTTGAAAATGACATGTTGCACATTAATGATATATTGTAATACTATATTTCTCAATAATAGATCTTGCCCTTTGGTTCCATCATACTGTTTATTTTTCTTCAAAATATTTTTAACTGATATTTTGAATTCTAATGTTGTTCAGTGTTTTTTGTATGTTTATAGATTTAAACATTTTTAAAGAACCAGTTCATTATACATGTCCAGCAATTTTTAAAAAATCATTTTATGCCTATCCATAAAAATGTGGTCTTTGTCATTTGCCTTGAGCATGATTGCATGGTCCTGGCGCAATATCAGAGGTGTGCAATGAAAAATTGCCCTGATTCTCTTGGAACAAATGCTTGCTAGGTATTGCTGTCGTCTAATGTTCTGGGACCAGCATTTCACACCTACTTGGTTCTTATCTATAGGACAAGAATCAGACAGTCCTTAAAGTACAATCTAGAAAAGAACTGTAGAGGAAGAAGCTGTGTGACATCTCTAAACCCAGCATTTTGATAGGTATTTTGAACTATTTTCCTACTGAAAATCAGCAGGATGTCTTTGCTAGAAGAACAATCATCCTTGTTATTTTCTCAGTGGCAGCTGTAAACTGCTATAGCATGTGGATTATGGCTGCAGCAGTCTGCTTGAGGGAGACGGAGAAATCTGTTTAAGTGAGAAGAGCAACTGTCCTTTTTGGCTTTGAATGAGAAACAGAATCGCATCTTCCTGAGCAACCTTCTTTTGACACAATGTCAAAGCCTAAGATTAGGATTGCCAACTTTCTGAAATTGGTCTGGAATTTCCTGAAACCAGCATTAATTTTAGTTACTATCCAGGAGATCTTAAAGGAATTTCTATCAGTACATCAAGTTTGAAAACAAGGTATCAACTCCAGAGATTACCTAATAATACTGTGATGAAGATTAAGGAGAAGGTCACTTAAGAAATCAGGTAGTGATTATGGTGGTCTCCTCAGGGAAGAAGACTCAGGACACTAAACTTTAGGAGAGCATCTATTTTTGGTTTGTGCCTGTCCATCCACATATGTCTAAGCTTAACTGTACCTATTTTGAGCATTTTTATGGCTTCAGGCCAGGGCCGAAGCCAGGATTGAAGAAGGGGGGCAACAATTGTTGGGGAAGATCAATTATGCCAAGTATCTATACTGGTATATATTTGTACAATATAACAGTAACGTGCATAGAATAAATGCATTTCTGAATATACCGTAGTTTGTATTTGTTTACACAGAAATAACATGAAACTTTTAAGTTTTGCGCACCAGCACAATACATAGACTTGCATCCCTACAAAAGTACAAAAGCCAAAAAAGGCACCAGATCCCATGTGATTCCCTTATATATAAGGATCCCTCTCCACCACTCCTTCTACCATATATGTCATGCATTCAATGAACTCTAAAAGCCAAGAAAAACTCCCAGATGATTCCACATGGTCTCTCAACAGGTAAGGATGCCTTTGCCCCTCCAAGGAAACATTACATTTAAAAATATATCTGAAAGCAAAAACTCATCCAGGGTTTCTCCAAAGAGAAACAATTCTCCCCACCCTACTCCACCCTAACATCAATAGCATTGTAATAATTTATTTGCACAATACAGGATAGAATATTCTCTGACTCACCCCAACTGATGGCAGAAGATCAGAGATGAGGTGCTAGGGTTATGAGGTGCATGAGACATGCCTATGATTACAAATATCTTCATAGTAAGTACCTGCATCTTTATTTCTAGAAAAAAACACTGGCCATTGGGCATGTTTGTGCCAACTTGGGAGTCGGGGATACCTGTGTAGGGAGTTGTGCTGGCCTCCCCAGACTGGATGAAGCCCCAGGGAAGTAAATTTGCACTGGCCAAGCTTTGAGGTGGATGAAGGGAAGGTGTTTCAGGGCAAGTGAAGGGCAGGCAGAAGGTGGAAATATGGATGAGCAGGAGATGGGGCGAGTTAGGATTGTGCCCCAAGGCAATTAAGGGCCCACTCCTGAATAGGGCAATACTGGCAGCCATTGTACTGCCAGCAACCACCATCAGAAAACTGTCATAAGGTACATCTGCACTAGCAAATAGGCAAATAACTACCACCTTTAAATGTTTTTGCAGTAATGCTTCCTCAGTATATGCATTTATAGGGTTTCCGTATATCCCAGCAAACTAGGACTGTCCTGTTTTCGGGGATTGCATTCACATAATGGCAAGTATGACAGGGGGCCCTGTCTCAGTTTTGTGGAAGAGAATTATGGCAACCCTATGCATTTATCACCTTTTCCATCCATGTGGCTTATCTCCTGGGCTGTCTGTAATAGCCATGCTTCGTAAGAATTCAGAGAACAAACAGAAGGCTTCACAATATTTATTACCATTAAATTGAAGGTTACATTGCATAAAGGCAATTAATGAATGGGGAGCTATACAAGGGAGGAAATTTTCAATAACAAGAAAGAATATGTGCTCTCCAATAATGAACCTGTAAGATCTGCAACATCAGAAAATAATGTGATGGGAAAAGAATATCTGCCTTGTGAGTTTTTAAATGGTTAATTGTTAAAAACAATTTTATTGAATACATCAGTTTCCAGTTTTTTGACGAAGGCCTTGAGGTGTATCTTGGAAACACATGCTTTCAATAATCTGAGTGGATTTTATTAATAGCTTCCCCTCAATGCAATACAGTTGCATCACCAGTCCCTCAATGCAATACAATTGCATCACCAGGGCGGTGCAGCTGGTGCAGGCTGCACCGGGCGACACACCACTGGGGGGTGACATGCCAGAGGTGACATGCCACTCCTCTGGCATGTCTGCACCTCAGCGCACCCATTAGGGCCTGCTCCAAGACGGAGCAGTGGCCAGTAGCTGCTGCTCCACCTTTGAGCAGGCTCGAATGGCTGGCTGAGGTGCACTGTGCAGTCCCAGCTCTGCCCTGCCATTTGAGTCTGACCTGATGTGGAGCAGCAGCTCCTGGCCACTGCTCCATCTCGGAGCTGGCCTGAATGGGTGCGCTGAGGCACAGACACACTGGTGGAGTGTCAGACTCCTGCAGCACATTACCCCCCAGTGGAGCAGGCTGAAGTGGCCAGGCAGAGGCATGGCCAGGCAGAGGCATTTCACCTCTTGAAAGAGGAGCAAGCTGCTCCTTCTTAGAGTGGAGAAAGTGTCCTATGAAGCTGGTCGGCTTCAGAAGCATACTGCACAGGTGCTAACTTTGGCACCTGTGCAGTCCTGAGGGGTGTGCATGTCCCAGGGGAGATGCACTCCCCCCACACTGGGTGATGCACACTGTTATGTTGCCCCTGACAGGAACCCAGGGTCATCTAATGAAATGGATTGGAAGGAGATCTAGGACAAACAAAAGAATGAACTTCTTCACATAATGCACATAGGTCTGTAGATTTTGTTACTGCAAGATGTAGTGATTGCCATGAGCTTTGATTAATAGCTTTATTAATAGCTGGTTTTAAAAAGGGATATGGTGGACTGGTCTATCGAGGCCTAATGGTTCAGCTGTGGTTTAGTGGAAGTATGTTTTCTGACTACAAGTTGGAAGGAAACAAAGGTGGGATAGAAGTATACCTTCTCTCCTGCCTGTGGACTTCCCAGGGGCAGCTGTTAGGCCATTGTACGAAATAGAATGCCAAACTAGATGGTTATTGGAATGAATGAATGAATGAATGGCATGAATGGCATGAATGGAAATTATTTTTATTATGAGTATTTATTTATTTTTTAAAATTATATCCTGCCTTTCTCGGGCAAATTAGCCCGACTTAAGACGGCTGACATAAAACATAATTAAAAACATAAATAGAACAATTTGATAAAAACAATTAAAACATACAAGCTAAAAAACAACATAGATTAAAAACAATAAAACAAGAGCCCCCTGAACCTCTGCCCCGTAAAAAGCTTTTTTAAAATAAAAGGCTTTAAGGCTTGGACAAATTGGACAAAATGGGAAAGGACCAGCAGTGACTGGAGTAAATCCATTGCTTATTGTATTCCAAAAACCTGTTTTCTTCATCTTTATCATGTCTACTTAAGCTAGACTGTATATTCTAGAACAGGACCCATGTAACTTCCATTGTAGTTCTTGGTCTACTACTGGTCACCATTTTAGTATAATAAATTATATAAGTAGGTTTGAATATATTTATGCAGTGGTTTCCAAAATGGAGCTGTAGTCAGATGAGCTGCTAAATTCTCATGAAAACAATTGCTATACCTATACAATGCCACTATATACAATGTATAGATTGTACCCCTAAGAGGCAGCCAGGGCGAATTGCCCAGTAGTTTAAGGGAACTGCCAACTGGAAAATTTTGGAAATCTCTGGCTTTATGTATAAATCTATAGTCTTCTATCTGTTTTTAGGACCATTTGTTCTATTTATCTTAGAGTTTTAAAGAAACTGCATTAAAGAATTAGGACATGTACGGTATTTTTCATTGTGGAGACAGAATAATCTGCAAACCTTCAGCTACATAACCAGCTCTATTAGATTTTGCTCTTCATACATTACAAAATGGAACCTATGCCTAGTTTGAATGGTAATCCTGGTGATGGAGAAATTCACAGAGTATGGGTTTTTATGTGAATTTACAATTCTGTTCTCAGCAAGTGCTATGACCAGCCCTAAATCAGGTGCTAGGGAGTAATACGAATGTGCATTAATGTCAATGAACTCCGTGTTGGCTCCAGATGTCGATTATGTATTTAATTCAGGAGAGATTTTATTGCTGCCACCTAACATGGTGACACAGTTTAATGATGACGGACAGTTTTAGAATTGAGATACTTGAAATAATATGCTCTCTATTTATTTTAACTGGTGAGAGTCATTCTGTCATCACTGTGACAAGACACATACTCTTTGCCCCCAAATATGGCTGCATATTAAAAAGTAAAAAATTATTAACATTTCTTGCAGTAAAGCAGCAAAATGATCCAAAAGACCCTAATTTCACATTCAGTTTATTGTGTTCTCAAGACACAGCAAAGAGCCAGTGGGGAGTTCAGCTAATACTTATCTAGAAAACTGCAGTTGTAGTACAGCAATGCCTATGATCTATTATGGTGGATATCTCAGGTTTTGCTTTTTAAAAAATAACAACATAAGAATATCTGATCTATTGTTTGATTTGTCCTAATATAAAGTACTATAGTTATTTTCCAGAACAGACTAAGGGTGAAATCCAAAGAAACTACGGGGAGTCCTTGCTCCAGAGTAAGACCAAGTTACTCTGGATTGCAATATGAATTTCCAATAAGTTTTCACTAGGTGGTGCAGTAACTACAGGTGCATGTAATGTCTCTTACATGATCCCATAGTAACTCTGGATTGTGCACTTAGAAGAAACGTATTTACTTGAATTGAATACACACCTTTTTCAGCTAAATTTAGCTAAATTTAGTCTCCAAAAACGTGGTACGTATTAGATTCAGGGTGGAAACCTAACTTAGGCTAGTACAGCTCATCAGGCTTTCTGTTCCCAAAGTGATGTAAGGAGACAAATATGGGTACTGGCCTAATCCTCCCCCAGAAAAGGTGCAGAAGTGCCTTATGGCTCTTGTAACATCCCCAGGCCAACATGGGACTTGTGCTGAGGCTTAGGCCAGTCTAACTGGATTAGGATTTCAGCCTCAGTGGCACATTAGATTTGAGGAAATATGGTAATTCTAGTCTGTCATTAAATATTGTACTATTTTGCTATAATTATTGTTCAGTTTTTGTTTTACGGTATGGTATAAAACCAGGGTGACCAGACGCCAAACACAAAATCCCTGAATGGCAAGGCCTAAATTCCTGATCGAAGGCCAAAATTCCTACCCGCTACCCGAGAAATGGAGGACAAAATGTAGGACATGTTAAACTTGGCTAAAAACACTAAAAAATAAGCTTAAAACACTGGTATTGTTTTCCTGTACTTAATATATTACTTCTTTTTAAATTGAAAAATGATGAACTCTCTGCTCCCCCCCGTCCCAGTCTGGCTGGGTGAGTTTTCCAAACAACTTTGCCAAATGAGGCATTCAGCTTCATGTAGGTTCTGTCCAGGTTTGAATGAATTGGGTGAGAATTGACACTTGTGTTTCTTTTAATGCCCAGACACTAACCCCCAAATCCAGAGTAACTACAGGAGCACATAAGAGACTTTACATACACCCATAGTTACCCCACCACCAACTCAAAACCTATGGGAAATTCATATTGGAATCCAGAGTAAGTTGTTCTTACACCGGAGCAAGGACTCTGCGTAGTTACTCTGGATTTTGCCCTATGGCTTTTGCACCATCCTTTCCAATCAATCAGACTCAGACATTTGCACTAGTCCAACCCCCAGGAAACATATGTGGAAAAGAGCACAGACATTTGCACCAATCTTTTCAAGCAAAGAACCAGACGCAGACTTTGCACCAAACATAGCAGAGTTTGCACCAAACACTGCACCAAACCAGTTTGCAGAGTTTGAAGGTACCCCAGTAGGTCATCTAGTCCAACCCCCTCTCTGTAGCAGGAGAGATCTTTTCAATCATCCCCCTTTCTCTTCCTCTCCCCCTCCTTCTTCCCACAGATAAATACACACACACATTTATATATCCATATATAATGCACACATACATAAAATACACACATATATATATATAACACATATATAAAAAATACACACACATAAAATACATACTGTATATATATGTATGTGTATTATGTATAAATATATATGTATGTAAATACACATACACATAATACATATGTAAAACACTCACACACATGTATTATATATGTGTGTGTATTTTATATACGTGTGTATTATATATATAATACACACATAATTTATATATATAACACATATATAATGCACACATGCACAGCTGTATATAGTCTTGGGGAGGGGTAGTGGGTGCATGCAGGTGAGGGTATTGGGGGAAGGGGAAAGGTAAGTAGTGGGTTTGTGGGGGAGGGGTGAATGGTGGTGAGGGTGGCTGGTGGGTGGGTGGGGGTGGTGGGTGCAGGGCAGGCTGGTGGTGGGTGGCTGGGGGTAATGGGTGCAGGGCAGGCTGGTGGTGGGTGGCTGGGGGTAGTGGATTCAGGGCAGGCTGGTGGTGGGTGGCTGGGGGTAGTGGGTGCAGGGCAGGCAGCAGGGCTGGCTAGTGCTGGGTGGCTGGGGAGAGGGGGAGATTTCCCCCTCCTCCCAGAGAAACAGTGCAGTTCCCCAGGGTGAGGGGGAAAAGGGTGCTTGGGGTTTCTGTGGTGTGGGTGGGAGAAAGAGGGGGTCTAGGGAGGGCTTGTTGGGGTCTCCCTCCTACCTGGTGCTGGGGAGCCTCGCCCTCTGGCCAGCTGATGGGCTTCCTCAGGAGGAGAGAGGCCAGGCAGGGACGGAGCTTCTGCTCCCAGCCTAGCCAGGCCTCCTCAGTGCTTTCAAGCTTCCCGGGGAAAGCCTGGGGAGGCGTGGCCAGGCTGGGAGAGGACGCTCAGCCCCCGCCTGGCCTCGCCCCTCCACAGGAAGCCTCCTCAGCTGGCTGGAGGTTGCGAGGGGAACGGCTGCCCCAAAAGAGCGGCGGCCGGCTTAAAGCCTTGCCGCTGCTATGGGGCAGCTGCAAAGAAGCCCCAGGGACCCCTCCTTTTCCGGAGGGGCCCAGACAGGGGCCAGGGGCCTGGACAAGGGCCCCAAATGGAGGACACGTCCGGGGGATTCCGGACGTCTGGAAACCCTGTATAAAACATATAACACAATTTGTTGCATATAGTAGTGCAATTAGGTAGAAAATCATAATATAAACCCACTGCCATATAATCCATTGTCTGTGGTAAAATTAAATTTTGCACCTGCTTTGCAGCTATGCATTCTGATTGCCTGTAAACATTTTTAATTCTCAGTCCTATTAAAATCAGGGTGTGCATTAGATTTGATGGCAGATTAGAATCAAGACAATATGGGCATATTTTTAGCAATTAGTAATGCTGAACTAAATAACTATACTGTGTAACCAACTGAATGTTATTATTGTTATTATTATTAGTATTGGTGGGAGCAGTAGGAAATAAAGCTTTGTTACCTTGGTTAAAAACACAGAGAAAAAAATCTTCCTTTCATGTACATCACTCTGCTTGCGCTGGATTTCAGGATGTGTCCAGCTGACCATTACTGTTAATATGAGGCACATATAGCCCAAAGAACTTCCTAATGGAGTTTAGATTTAAGAACATCTTGCTACATACAGAAATGCCATTTCTGCTCTCAGCATTCCCAATGTTACCAAAGAAACCCCATAAACAGAAACTCCTCATTCAATTTGTCCAGTCTCATTTTCTTTGCTGTTCAGGCTTCCTTGACTCTTGACCTCTAATCTTTGCTGTGCCTTATTGGGTACAATCCTGCTTGGCAAACTGAGAGGCAGCTAAAATTCCCCAGATAATGATTCTTCCATCCTGGTTACTTTCCAGTTCCTTTCATTCAAAGCCCAACTTTCTATTTAATTGACTGGCTTCTGGCCGCCATGGCCAAGGAAAGGCCATGGGTAACCTCAAAACCGTCTCCGGTGTTAACAAGGCTGGTTCTTATCTCATTCACAGACTCTTGGCTCTTGCTGTATCCCCACATCTTTAATATCCTCTGCATTGTACCAACGGATAATAGCTCGATGGATTAACAACACCCTCATTCCTGACTTTTGAGGCTTTGGCAGAGGGATTCAACTATCTCCTTTCCTGTGATTTATTAAAGCTTAAGGATGCACTTCTGATTAAGAGTGTGCATTGGTCTCAGCATCAATGCTAAGGAGCTAAGAACAAATCACATGCTGTTCTTTTTGGCATCCCTTCAACCTGAAACAATAGCAGAAACCACCTCTGGGGCAGTGAGGATTCTTTTCAGCATTTGAATCTTCTTGGATCTGTTTTGTTCCCTTCATTTTAATTCCCTCCATTTTAATCAAACACCTGCAACTCAGATGGAAGGAGGGCAGAGGGAGCATTGCCAACAGAAATTGTCCTGTCATGAAGCGCATCTCTGCTAGATCCAGAGACCCATGTCAGGCTTTGTGGCCCAACAGGAGGCATCCTGATTCTCCCCCAGCTAAATAGTCAACAACACAGAGCCAAGTAGCTCCATTGCACGGCTCCTTCCTTTACTTGGGGAGAATGAATGAATTTAATTTCCCTTTTTCCTCAGGAACCGTCACCAGCTGCCCAGTGCACTCAGGATGCCATGGCAGCCATTGTAGTGCCATGTTAACCATGTGCACCAGGTACCTCAGGACTGGGTTACACATCTCTCTGTTTTTCTATTCGAATCAACCAAAATTGAGGGGAGTTCTGCTAGTTGTGCTGGATGCTTTGTATTTTGCAATCAATCAATCAATCAATCAATCAATCAATCAATCAATCAATCAATCAATCAATCAATCAATCAATCAATGCTTTGAGTCCTATTTGCATGTGGCCAGAGCACTGTATCGTACACCTTTTGGAATTAAAATTTCATATTTGCTTTTGAGTTTTTAAATTGTGTTTGTCTTATGTTCCCTTAAATTGAGAGTTCTTGACTTTTGCTGAAGCTGTTCATTTGAAACTACTTTCATTGCTAATCCATCACTACACCTTGTTTATTTCTTCCTTCCCAGCATTAGGAGTCCTTGTGTTAATAGGTGCTTGTTTTTGCTTTAGCTGGAAGAGATTCATTTGGAATTCATTTGGAGTCATTTGTTTAAATACTCAATCCATCTTCCCTCATACTGTATCCCTCTTTCCCCCATATTGAGAATAGGGTACTGTTTGCTGATGCGTTCTTTGCTGTGGCTTTTTACACTGATATTTTATTTGAAGAAGTACAGCTTGCAAAGATTTCACTGATTTTTCAAACTATTCCAATTTTTTTGCTTTTTAAGGTTAGCTTAGACAGGAGTTAACTCTGTGTCTGTAAGCCACCTTAATGTCCTCTTAAATTAATCCCTTGGATTTTTCTGAAGTTTGACACGACTGATCCCTTGGAGGGGTCTTCAAACACCTGAAAAGTTCATATGGGGTGGTTAAAAATCCACAGTTATAGGCACAAGAACTAGAAATAAGTCCTCTGTTGAAATCAATGGAAATGAATGTATAAAAAAATGCATGGTGAAACAAAAAGAAACAAATTAGCGGTAAGTGATAACACAATCTATCTGAATGCAACATAGACACACAAAAAACACATGTAATGCAATCCTAACTTGTGCTGAAACAGACAGGCTGGCGTATTTGCACTGCATCTGGCATGTATTATGGACAGAATCTGTTACTCTGGGTAATGCTGCAGCAGCCTCAATGGGGCTAACTTCAATACGCGCCACCTCAAATGGCTGCAAATCCGAGCAGCCCAAGAGTGTTGCAGGCTGCTCAGGAATGGGGCATCCACAAGACTTAATGCAAGGCAGCAGATAATGTATATCTGTAAAATAACCATCTATCATCACTGGGCAATCATGAAAGTTTAAAAAATATTTTAAACCCTATGCAACAGGGAAAAACAGCATGAGCGTGATGATACGGAGCAGATGTGTCAGTGTGACATCACATCTAGAATTCCACATTGGAATGGTAACCTCAATCAAGCAGCAGGTGTAAATCATCACTGCTTCTTTTCTGTCAAGTGAAAGACAACTGATTTGTATGCATAAAGCCAGCAACCCTGCCAAATGCCTAAACACCTTTCTGGTTAAATTCACTACACACTGTGTAATGAATGCAGCTGTGGTGAAAAAACCAAGTGTTCCTGTAATTTCAGCCAGCTTTGTTTGTATCTTGAACCCTCTTGCTACCTAGGTCAGTGGTTCCCAAACTTTTTCTCACTCTCTGATCTACTTTTTAAAAAGATCACTCTATTGAATTCCATTGTGGAGTTACCAGTTATAAAAAAGATCTTGAAATTATTTATTTATTTTTTAAAATGATTCATTTATCAAATGAGGCAGCCTTAAATGAACTTTAATGAATGTTGTCCATCCTTTCCCTTGGACACAAACCTTCTTGGGTTCTTTGAATTTTTTATTCATGGCACCAATTAAGATACATCAGGGTGACCATATGTAATAACTAAAAAAGAAGAAAAGGTTCCCCTAAAATGTAGGGGAATATATATATATTGCTAAGAAAAATGTAGGACATGACAAAATAAAAGCTAAAATCACTCATTGCTTTAATATATAAACCAGTGATTTTCAACGAATGTGCCATGGCACACTGGTGTGGCTGTGGATAGTGCTCAGGTGTGCTGTGGGAATTGGGGAGGGACATTTATGAAGAGGAAAACTTGGGGATTTGAACAGCATGGTGTGTCTTGTCAATGGTAAAAAACAACTGATGATGTGTCCTGAGATGAAAAAGATTGAAAATCACTGATTTAAACACTATATTAAATGCTATTTTTCTGGAAAAATAGGTGTTGGGACTCACCTGTTATGATTTTTATCTAATTGCACTACTTTATGCAACAATGGGTTTATGTTACATTTTAATCACAACATAGTAAATTATTAAACTAAATACTGATCTTATAATCAAATCTAACGTACACCCTGATTTTGGAGACTAAATTCGGCTGGCAAAGGTGAGTAACAGATTCAAGTAAATATAGAAAAAAACTATTCCATAAAATTTATTAATTACTAGCGAAATGAACCTGTGTTGCAGGAGTACCCCCTTATTCTATCCCCCCATTGCACAATACCCCTCATATGCAACACACACCCTAGGTGCATCAACCCCCTATGCGCATCAACACCTACCCCATGTGCAACAGCCCCCATGTGCATCAACCACCATGTGCATCAACCCCTCATGAACACCATCCCTCCCAGTTCATCAGGCACTGGGCACCAAATTGGCTGGATGTCAACAATGTCAACGAATTGGATATTCAAATGTCCTCTGTAGTTTGTATATATGGTTATTAAGAAACCACGCATGCAGCTATGACATTGTGCTTCTAGGGGCGCTATACTAACCAATTTAGGCTGGCACTTCTTACTCGGTCCTCATTCCTGTGGTGGTGAGGGGAGGATGGCGCATGTCTGTACACTGACCTAACCCTTCCAGAAGCGATGTGGAAGCACCTTATGTCATTTTTGTGACATCCCCAAGCCAGCAAGGAACTTGGGCCGGTACTTATGCTGGCCTTATTGGAGGTTACAGTTGCACCCTAGATAATGTTTTCCTACATTTTACTTATTGTACTGATGAATGGGACAGCTTGCACAATGAAAAATATATGGAATCCAACTTAATTGGCTGCTTAACTATTATGCCTATAAACAATGTCCAAATCAATAGGAAATGAACTGATTTGTGAAGATGTGTGCATAGATGCAGCAAAATTCTCCTCTATCCGTTCACATAAATAACATGTAATCATCTTTTACTTTTTCTCATGTCTTATTGCTTTTCATTGTTGTGCAGCTGAATAGATTCGGGGGCAGGCTGTAAGGTAAATGAAAGTGAGGAGTATCTATACAAGTGCCTCATTTCAAATGGAATTCCATCCTTTCAAGCCGCTTTGGTTGTATTAATAGAAAAATTCCCAGTTCCACTTTCAGCCCAATCCAGAGCAACTAATCTGTCCACATAAGAGCCCTTAGGTTGCCCTATCTAACGCTAGGTTGGAGCAACTGCAAGATGCTCCAGCCCAGTTACTCTGAAGGAGGCTTAGGGCAGAGCAAGGCAAGATAGGGTGCCCTAAGAGAGGTGGACCTGCTCTGCCCTAACTGGGGCAGCCTAAGCAGCTCAGGAGAGGCAAGTTGAGGGCATGTTTAGCATTGCCTAGGGCAGAGCAGTTACTCTGTATCCAAAGCCTGTTTCCAAGGCAGAAATGCCCTCTTCCAGCCCTCAGAGTTATACCACCTCAGGAGCAGGTATAGTAATGAGTAGACCCATAGGGGTCCATGATAAGGCCCGAGTAAGAATGGCAGTGCTGACCAAAAATCTGAGTTCTTGGCCAGCCTAGCTGCAACCCCTGCCTCTCAACCTCAGGATATGGAACAAACTATGGCTGCCCACAAACCTCAGGATACAGCAGGCCACTCCAAGAAGCCCCTTGTATTTACTGTAGAATGTACTGGCATCTCATCAGGGACTCCTTATAAGGCAGGCACCCAGTGGCGTCACCAGACTGGTGCGGCTGGTGTGGGCTGCATTGGGTGATGCGCTCCATATGGGGTGATGTGCCGGAGGAGTTTGACTGTCCTTTGGCAGGCCCCGGGCGTCAGCACGCCCATTCAGGCCTGCTCCTGAATGCAAGGCGGAGCAGCAGCCAGAAGCTGCCACTTGTCTGAGGAGCTGGCCTGAACGGCCATCTGAGGTGCACTGTGCAGAAACACACTGAGCATGCCGAACAGCTTCAGAGGAGACTTCCTTAGAGCAGAGAAAGTCCGCGCTTCTGCACAGCCATTCGGCCTCACTCAGGCGGCGGAGCGGCAGCCGAATGGCTTCAGAAAGAGTACTGCACAGGCACCAACTCTGACGCCTGCACAGTCTCCCCCGAAGCCAAAAGGCTTCAGAAAAGTACTGCGCAGGTGTCAGAGATGGTGCTTGCGCAGTACTCTTTCTGAAGCCAGTTGGCTTCAGAAACAACTGCACAGGCGCCAACTTTGGTAACTGCGCAGTCCAGGTGGGGGGGCACGCATCCCAGGGATGACGCACAGACTTCCACACCAGGTGATGTGCAGAGTCATGTCACCACTGTAGGCACCACAGTTGTTCCTTGTTCAGTGTGATCTGAGGGGTGTCTCCTCAGGAGCAAGTCTTCCCCTTGTGTCAATTACTTAGCATGCTCTGGAGCAGTTAGGGCAGCCCAGGCTTCCTGACTCTCTGGATTCAGCATAACTTTCTGCTCTGGATACAGAATAGTTAGCAGAGTGCAGTTAGGTCAGAGCAGGCTGAATTTGCTCTGGATTGCAGCCTTAGCCATTGAAAAATATTTTTAAGGAGGAACCCAAGATGGATTCCTGTTATGGAATGCACAAACAGCCAAAGATTCAAGACTTCCATATACATGGATATATATACAGGTGGCTGTGAATAGAATAAACACATTGAACATTGTCTTTATGGGCTAAGAAATTGGCCTTCAGACTGGAGTCACTATTCTTGCTAGAGATACTGAGCACCTGTGGACAGTTACTGCAAATGTAGCATTTACATTTGTACTGCTAAATGTTGTGTGTTTTCCCAGTTTTGCCATGAAAAACAATGTCATCAAATCTCTGTATGTGTGTGTGTGTGTGTTTTGCTACCCATGGATTCGACTGCATGGGCTGCATGGGTTTTGAACCTATGTTGGAAATCCCCACCTGAATTCTTGGATACAACTGAACAACTTTTGATTTCATCTGGGATAACTGAGGTTCAGGGAGGCCATGTACAGCCTATCTGGGCCACAGAACACCACCGGTCACAACCAGAAGACATTTCTCTGCACACATAGAGGTCATGTGAGGGCCATGACTCACGGATTTGATTCTGAAAATTTAACCCCGAGGATGCTGAGTGACAACTGTATGATATCTATCTCTGCACTTAGATACACCCTTAAGAAAATGGGTGATATAAATGATGCAGTATATATGCTGTGATGTGTATAAAGGTTTATGCATCTGTTAGTTAAAGATAAATTCAATAAATTCAAAAGCACATTTTAGACATTTCTTATGTGCATTGCTGTGGTTAGTGATATGAGAGAGAGAGAGACTCCTGCTGACTGTCACCTGGGATTTAAAATGAAAATGATGTAGCACACAGCAGATTGACTTACACAAAGTAATATCACCTGCCACTTTGATAAAAAGTATTATAAAAACATTCTATAACTTAGGGGGCATCATTTGAAATAAATGCAAATACTAAAATGTTCACACAAAAATCACCAAGCCATCACAGAAAAAAATAACTGGAATCATTTTTATGTGTCTTCTTTCTGGGTGTGGAACATATTGCCCAAGTGCTGAACTATTTGCAACACCAAAAAATAAAATTCCTAGCCAAAATGATGGCTGTGCTTGGTTCAGGAGCATTTTTTCTCATAGCTAGTGACATTGTGATTTACATAAGAGGAAGCATAAACAGTCCCCCATGGATCTCCTTTAAGCTGTGAGGTTTAACCTGAAGTTGTTCTTTTGCCCTTGGCCTGGAAGGTGTTTGCTTTGCTTCACTGCATGGAAAATGGGAAACAAGCAGAGGCACTTTCCTTGATTTCTTTACTTAATACTTCATCTCTTCTTTTCTTCAGAGTAATTCCCTGCCATGGCAGAGTTGTTTCAAGGAGAACAAATGTGGCTCAAGGGAAGCTGGGGAAGGATTTAGCATCAGGTTGCATTTGTAACTGTATGTAACCCACAGTCTTAGGATGGCAGAGTGTCCCCCTGAGAAATAAGTCAATAATAATAAAGGGGACAGGGTTATTCCGTGCCAAGCAAGGAGAAAGGTTCTACTCCCTGAACTATTCCCTGCACTTTTGCTTAATCACTCACCCTTGCTAACCATCCTTTCTCAGCTCCTCTGATCATGCAACTCCACTGAGTTCCTTCCATTCTCACAGTGCAATCCTAACCCCTGGTTAGGCTGGCACAAATCCTGTGCTGGCCTAGGCTTCTTGCAAAAGTGCTATAAGTCACTTCTGTACCACTCCTACAGAGGGGGTTAAGGCCAGTGTACACATATGCACCAGCCTTCCTACACCACTGCAGGAATGGGGAGATGGTGAATTGCACTGACCTGAATTGGACAGGATTGCATCCTTGGCAAAGAATGGATGAAGTGCGTGAAAATGAGAGGGAAAACAATGAACCTTAGCAACAAAATTCTTGCATATGGGCTGTACCTCTACACTGGATGTACAAGTGTACTTTCACTACTGACCATGTGAATACTTCCTCCATAGCACTGATATTGTAAAGAACAATAATTGCGTCAACAAACTTCAGTCCCCATTTCTACTGACCACCAAAACAAGGACACTGCAATCTGTCAAGATGGCTTCAGGTATCTGTCAAGTGCAGAAGCAACTCATGTATGTGCAAGCATCTTAATGTACCCAAGTACTCACATCTTGAACATGAACATCTAAAAGTGCTTGTAGACATTCCAGTTTATGCTTTTGCTGGAGAAAATTCCAATATACTCGTATTCTGCAGCAATCTTGTCATGCGTTGCTACTCTGAGTCACATATCCAACCTCACTAGGGCTTAATCTATGGCCAGAAATGAGTCTCCCATGAAATGTGGTCTAAGAAAACACTGATCTTGTTGCCACTCATGGGATTCCATAGCTATTTTTGAACTGATGTTAGCAAGATAGCTTTCAGATTCCATCCATGCATCATAAATTCTGCTTGAAGCAGTAGGAAGGAGAAGGTTGGATGGGAAGGGCAATGGATGATGCACAGTTCTGAGGGGGAAATACAATGGGAAAATGTATATAGGAAGCAAAGTTGTAGGACACTATTGTGTCCTTATTCTATGTTGTTAGCCACCAAAGATTTTTCCATGCTGCTTGGTGTCTTCCACTTCTACAAACTGGCCTTGAACCTGTTTTTGTAAGAGAAGGCATAGGGGTAACTTTTAATATATTTGTATTAATAGCATCCCAAAAGAAACCAAAATCTTTTTTAAAAAAATGAAAACCAAATGAAGATTTCTTATGATTTTGGATTTCTGAGCCTACCCACCAAACCTCTGGCTGTTTCCATTTGACCAATATCAGCCAGAAATAGCAGACAGCCAGGAAGATGCCCTATTTCCCCTCTACTTTATCATCAGAAGGTTTTATTATCACTGACGATAGCAAGAGTACTAACAGAATGTGTGTCTGCCACAGCTAACTAGCTATGAAAAATTCCACTGGGTTTATGGACAGAAAACAAATTCTTGAAGTCAGATTCCCCTCATAAAGGGAAATTGCCTGAGTTTCAAGAATCCTTCTGCACTTGACGAACTGAGATAAGTTCTCCATCCCCCCCGCCCCGCAGTTCTCCACTCTCTATCACTGTCTGGGAGAATGGGAAAAGATAATTAGCAGAGGCTGTTGATCCTATTCATACTTTCCTGGGAGTAAGATCCTATCCACACTTTCCATTTACTAAAATGGAACTTCCTTCTGTGTAGATAGGCATAGGACTGGGCTCAGGTTTCCCTGACTCTTGGGCTGGGAGATCTGACAAAGGGTTCTGCATATTGCAGAACTCTCTGCTGGTCCTGCCCCCTTCAACGCTGCTCTCTCCCCTGCCCTGGAATACCTCCCCCCGCACCCCACACACATCTCTGTTGCCCAGGCCTCCGTCAGTCTTGAAAGACTATGGTACCGGGCTCAGCACTGCATACGCTGCATGTCAAGCATGAAAGCCTGGGTTGGATTGTTATGGAGGATATGCTGTTACCCAAGCAGCAAATCCCCCTCTCCACGCCACTGAATTAGTCCAATGGAAAGGCAGAGACAATATGATTGGATCCAGCTGCATTGCAGAGCTGGGCTAAGGACAGGAGCTTACCCTGTCTTGTGAGGCTGACCTGGGTCTCGAACCCTGGCCTGCTGGTTAACAGGCACAGTGTCTAAGCCACTTGCACCACCCACAGCCCAGAGCCATAGGTATGCTTCATAAACAGTAGAAAGACACACGCTTTACTTTTGCAATGCCATGACTGGCTCCACTTAAGCTAGATGGTGAAAAAGCAACAATCTGTGCATGTGTTGTAGCCATACCCTACAATCCAGAGTAACTACGGGAGCACGTAAGTGACATTATGTATACCCATAGTTACTGCAACACCTAGTGAAAACCTATGGGAAATTCATATTGCAATCCAGAGTAAATTGTTCTTACACCAGAGCAAGGACTCCCCATAGTTACTCTGAATTGTGCCCATAGTTACATACATCCCATGGGAAGCATAGGGCTGCTGCATTCTACATTTCACAACCACGTATGAAATATATCTTAGAGATCACTAAATTATATAGGGCATGCCTCCTATACAGTCAGACCATTGGCTCCATATTGCCTGCAGTGATAGGCACTGGCTATCTGGTGTTTCAGCCCAATCTCACAAAATTCTCCACATCCAATATAGCAGCACCCAAATTTCATGAAATTGCACAAGATCCAAGACGGCGGATCCTTGGAGAACAGGTGGGTGAGGCCACTGGGTTTATGCCCTAAGGCACAGTTCTTGCACAGTTATTCCCTAAGTATCACAATACTCACTTTGGGAACCCCTGGAATAGTGAAAATTGGAGAAGTGGAATGGAGTGGATGGATGTAGGTGGGCATCTCTGCCAATCTGCTGCTTGAGGATCCTGTACCAATTGGCCTTAAGGACAGACTGGCCTTAATGTAAGCATAGTCTGTTTCAATAGCCCTGAAGATCCAAGAACAAAATGTAAAAGCATGGCATAGTCCCTGAAGTGAAAAAGGCCCTAATATTTCAATTACTACATGCTTGCTGTACATATTCTATGACAATGCCTTGATAGGTGGAGTATGGCTTTGAAATTGATTCCCCTTTCAGTAAAGAAGTGCCACACTTCCTCAGTATATCAAAGCTCTTAAAAAACACAGCCCTTCCTCCTAGAAATATTGTTAAAGCATTTATATAACACAACAGGAAGATTGAGCTCCCTGTTTGGAGGGGAGCAGAGCCTATGAAGGGAGCCATTGATGTCATGGGATTATTTCGGCAAGCCGGTTGCCTGGTGTACAAAGGCGAATTTGTAAGGCGAGTGCTACAGGAAAGTTCTAAATATATTCATAGTTCTCTTACCCTGGGGGTCCAGGTTTTGCACTAAAGTCAGTTTCAGAGACCTATTTTCAAATGAAAGCTTTTACTCCATCTGCAATGCATTGTGCTATCCAGCAGGTAGAACTCATTGAGGGAAATTGCTTCCTGAATTGATATATGATTCATTCAGTTACATCTCTCAGCTATTTAGGGGAAATTATCCATGGGATTGTATCATTAATTTAAAAGCTTCTGCAGTTGTTTCTTCTTCTTCCCGTCAGGATAATTTTGAGCCCCACAAGTGTATTAGTTGGAAAAACATTTGAAAAGGTAACTTTTTCTGTCCCTATTGTTAGAACTGGAATCTCAGGCAATATTTTCCCCTTCATTTGTAATGGGTTCCTTAGCTGTAGTTGAGAACTTGTTTGCAAAAAAATATTGTCTGGGACATTGCTGTTCCCTATTGATTCACTAGTCAACCAATCTATGCAAAGCTATATCTGTAAATGCTTCGTTTGTCCTTTGGGGGCTTTAAGCTTTATAATTCTCTAAGTGAGATTCTCTATACGAGGCAAAAAAAATCTTTGGAATGTTAGAAAGACACTTAACTTGAAGTTGATGGATAGCTTTTAATAAAAGACAGTGAATGAATGGTTATTTGAAATGGAAGTTGCAATGCTTTCAAATCCTTTCCCCATTTGATACCAATCTGGGGCAACAGGAGATGGTTTGGCAGAAGGCTGGGCAGAAGGATCCTTCTCAGTTGTATGAAGAATGATGACCCATCAGGAAGGTACTATGAGTCAATAAGAGAGAAGTTGCCTTACAACCTACTATAGTCCTGGAAGGCCCTTCCCTCACAAACCAATGTGTCAAGCTGGAACACACAAGCATCCTTGGGCTTGAGGTCTGTGGTCTGTCTGATGGGATATTTTATGATCACCTTGTTTAATGATCTCTGGCATGCTTACTTGACTTTGACCTTGTAAGACATCATGGTAAGTCCAGTTAACTGGGACATACCAATCCCAGTAGGCGGGTTGGCTGGGAACTCTTGTTCTTGGTGAAACCCAAAGACATTGAAGACATACCCTACAATCCAGAGTAACTACAGGAGCATGTAAGAGACATTATATGCACCTGTAGTTACAGCACTATCTAGTAAAAACCTATCGGAAATTCATATTGCAATCCAGAGTAAATTGTTCTTACACCAGAGCAAGGACTCCCCGTAGTTACTCTGGATTGCGCCAATAGAACAACCTGCCAGCGTGTCCTTTCAGTCTTTCTGAAATGGTTCAGATTTCAACGTCTCTTAGGAATGTCTCTTTCCTATTCAACTGTATCTCAGATTGTCCTTAAAAGGGGGAGGAGGAGGAAGTAAGAGGAAGCTCAGTCATCACACTAACTGTTTTCCTTTTTTAATAGTTCTGTTCAGTACTCAGGAAACATTACTACTCTGTCTTGCCTTCGTTGCAGCAAGAGAGAGAGCGAGAGAGCGAGAGAGAGCGAGAGAGCGAGAGCGAGCTATGAATCTGTCTTGGTTTCAAAGCAAGTGAGATTTTCCCCCCCAATTACAACTTTAAGTAATTGGAATAATCTAACACAGTGGGAGTTTCATTCATTTAGCAAGAAAACTAGATGCCCAGAAAGCTCATTACTACATTTGTCACTAAATGCAAGGCAGCGCTTTCAAGCCGTGACTACTTTTTCCTTTCATTTTATCTGAGAGGCAGATAAGACAGGCCTCTACGAGAGAGAACGGCAAAGTTGCAAATAAGCTCTTTGTCATGGACGACTCACGAACATGTTCCGTTTGGAAGACAGATATTTAAAGGTCGAGTGATTACAGACAAAGGGCACTACTGTTTATATTCATAAATACTCAACAAACAGGAGAAAATTATAAAATGGCTTTGCACTCGACCATGAAAAAGCATGCATCATATTCCACAGATGTACTCAGCAGCTGGATTCTAATTGGCAAGTGCATTTTTGTTAATAGGAAGAACAAAAATTAAGTACTTACTGGTATATGCTTTTTTCTCTGTGTATCATTGATGGGCAAAACTACAATGCTTTCAGGCATCCTATGGAATTAATTTCTGCCTAGAGCAGTGGCATCACTATAGATTGTGTCACCCTGTGCCAGAGGCCAGTGTGTCAGCCCCATGATGGACCTCACCTCCTTCCATGCACTGGTGGATGTGGTCATGTACCATTTCCCTCCCCATTTTTGGCTATATATTTTGTAGAATAGAGATATTTCAATGTGGTTTGTTTCATTGCATTCTGCACAAAATTACTTTTAGCTTACCAACCCTTTATTAGGCATAAATGTTTGATAGGTTAAATTACACACTGAATGATATACCATTTTCACTTGAATCTAATGCACCATCAAAGCTAATGCACACCCTGTACTTATAATCTAAATATCCTATTTACTTGAATCTAATTAACCATCAAATCTAATATGCACCTTGATTTTGGAGACTTAGGCCGCAATCCTAAACATACTTTCCTGGGAGTAAGTCCCATTGAACACAATGGGGCTTACTTCTGAGTAGACATGGTTAGGATTGTGCCCTAAATACAGCTGGAAAAGGTGAGTGTTAGATTTAAATACATTCATATAAATACAGTATAACATAATGTTATTAATCAAGAATACCAAGATTTTAAACATTTTGTCCAGTAGTGCTGTACCCTCCCCTGTGCATATCCTCCCATGTGGACCATACCCATGCAACCTCCCCCCACCCCCAAGTGATTCCACAGGCTTAGAGTACGTTCTATATTTCAGATGGGCACAAAATTCTCCTAATATTATGATTATTCAGAAATCACGCTACAGAAGTATAGATCATGAAGCTCATTCACCTTTTCACATTTACTAATGTGTTGTGCTAATGTGTTACACATTTACTAAGGCTGCAGTTCTAATCTCCAGTTAGGCAGCATAAGCCCTGGCATAAGGCAAGACTTGGGAGCATCAACAAAGTGGCATAAGACTCTTCTGAGACTCTCCTTGAGAAGGGTTAAGCCAGTGTGCAAACATGTGTTTGCCTATCTACATCACCACTGGAATGGGAAGACCAATGATTTGTGCTGGCCTAGGTTAGGATTGCACCCTAAGTAAGGCTATAGAGGAGGAGGGGAAATAACACAAAACTTTTATTGCTGTTGTTTTGTCACTGAGATGGGTTTGGTGTTGGGGATAGAGGCAGCTGTTCTTATGGATGGCATATTTCAGATTTGACTAAGGGAAATTTTCTGACAGGCTTATGGATGCATTCATGAATCTGTAAATGAGAATTTGCACTTGTCCTTAAATAGCTCAAAACTAATGTCTCTCAAGTTAAGAACTGGAGATGTGATGCTGAAGATGTGATGCTGCTGTTTTGAACACCAGTCTTTCAAATTGCAGGGGGTTTGACTAGATGAACCACTTGGTCCCTTCCAACTCTATGATTCTATGACATTGGGCTCAATCCAGAGTAACTAAGGGGAGTCCTTGCTCTGGTGTAAGAACAATTTGCTCAGGATTGCAATATGAATTTTCCATAGTTTTTCACTAGATGGTGCAATAACTATGGGTACACGTAATGTCTCTTATGTGCTCCCGTACTTACTTTGGATTGTAAGGATTCAGAGCTCCACAATTGTGTAGAAGAGGGAATTTCAGCAGATGTTGCTTTTCATCTGCCATACAATTGTTAAAGGTCCAGGATCCCTAAAGTTGACAGGTTGGCAACCCCTGCTTTAGTGTATGCATAGTGGTCCTGCCAAGTGTTTTATAGTATAGTAGTTGTATACTATAGTATTATAGTATAGAGGTTTGCCAGTACCTCTTTCATTCTGGTCTTACTTTTAAAAGCATACGTAAATGGGGAGTGGAGTATGAGACAAGACACACTCAAGATTTTAATGAGTATTCTTCTTACCCATAGTTAGAGGTATTTGAAACAGGTATTAATTTTACTCAATATGTTCAGAAAGGATGCAGTCCTAATCTAGACTGGCACAACTCCTTCACAACTCCTTCACAGTCCTAATCTAGACTGGCACAACTACTTCACTTACATGTTGATGTAAGGAGACAAGCACCTGTCTGGGTACTGGCCTAATCCTCCACAGGGGGTGGCACAGAAGTGTCTTATGCCTCTTTTGTGTCACCCCCAGGTCAACTCAGGACATATCTCAGGACATAGGCCAGCCTAACCATACTTTCTTGGGAGCAAGTACTATTTAACACTATGGGACTTACTTTTGAGTAGACATGCTCAGGATTGCATTGTTTGACTTGCAGTGTACTTCTATCTAGGTATACTTGACAGTAAGTTCCACTGTATCCTAAGGGGTTTACTCCCAGGAAAATATGTATAAGATTGGAGGTATAACCTACAATCCAGAGTAACTACAGGAGCACATAAGAGACATTACGTTTACCCATAGTTACTGCACCACCTAGTGAAAACCTATGGGAAATTCATATTGCAATCCAGAGCAAATTGTTCTTACACCAGAGCAAGGACTCCCCATAGTTACTCTGTATTGCACCCTTAGGCTGTCGTCTTAACTTATCTATATATATAAAAGAGAAAAGTCACTCACTGACTGACTCACTGACTGACTCACTCATCACCGCCCTGCCAAAACCTGTGGGCCTAGAAGTGTGAAATTTGGGGTGGGTGTTCCTTCCGTGACTAAGGGGTGCACTAAGAACCGGTTTTCGGAAATTCCAACGGGAAGGGGGTGAAAAGGGGCGCAACGCGTTTTCCTCCCTATACTTTGCATTGAGAATTGATGACTCATCAACATTCCTCCCCAACTGCTGGGCCTGAAGCATGGAATTCTGGGAGTTCCTTCTGTCACCTGAACTCCCACCAAGAACCATCTGGAGAAATTTAACCCTTCAGGGGCTGAAAAGGGGGCAACGTGTTTTTCTCCTATACTTAACATGGGAGACTGAACCACATCCAGCCAATTTGGTGCTCAGATCCTGGTGCACTGGGGGATGTTGTTCGGAGGAAGAGGTTGTGCTAGTGAGGATTCTGTGCATGAGGGGAAATTGCGCATGAGGGGAAATTGTGCATGGGGGAAGTTGCGCATGTAGGAAAGTTGCACATGTAGGAAAGTTGTGCTGGGGGGAAGTTGCATAAGGGAGGAAAATGGCGCATGGGGAAAGTTGCGCATGGGGAAAGTTGCGCAGGGGAGGAAGTTGCGCACGGGGGAAAGTTGCGCACGGGGGGAAGTTGCGCACGGGGGGATGATGCGCACGGGGGGATGATGCGCACGGGGGGATGATGCGCATGGGGGGATGATGCGCACGGGGGAAGTCGCGCCTGGGGGGAAGTCATGCATGGGGAAAGTTATGCATGGGGAAAGTTATGCATGGGGTTTGATGCATATGGGGGAAGTTTTGCATGGGGGGTTGATGCGCATGGGGGAAGTTGTGCATGGGGGGTTGATATGCATGAGGGAAGTTGCACATGGGGTAACTTGTGCATGCAGGGTTGATGCACATGGGTGAAGTTGCGCATGGGGGGTTGATGTGTATGGGGGAAGTTGTGCATGGGGGGTTGTTGCGCCTGGGGGAAAGTTATCCATGGGGTGTTGATGCATATGGGGGGATGGCATACGGGGGAATTTTACTCCCGCAACGCGGGTATGCCTTTCGCTAGTACACCATAAATGGGAACACCTCAAACCAATCTTAAAAGAAATCCTGTGAAACCTTGCATAATTATCTCTCTTCTAGTACCAGTTCAATGCAAAAAACATCAGCCATGACCTGATTGAAGGTTGGTTCACCTAGGATAACCTGTTTCTTTGGAGAAATACACAGAAATGGTGAAGAGCCTATGAAGAAATTCCCCAGAGGTGTGTAGCATAAATATATCTTTCAAAAGACTGTGTTTGAAAAGCGAGTACATAACCTGAAATAAAAATGCCTGCCTTTTGAAACTACAAAATGTTATCAAGGGAAAATGAATTCATACATTACATCCACCTCCTTTGCCATTTTTCTGGAGGCTCAATTTTATCTGAGTACTGTAGTCACAGGTCAGAGTAAGTGACACTGCTGCACATGGAAAAAAATAAATACTGATAATGGAAACTAGAGGAAAGACTGTTCAAATGAAAACCATTTCTCTAAATTATTGAGTAAGACTTTGGGGCAGATTGGATATTCCAGGAACATTATCTGTGGATGTCACAAAGAAACAGACACTTGAGGCATGATTAATGGAGAACTGATGTTTCATGTGTGACACCTTATCTGTAGTCTAAAAGTTGCAATGCATGATTATCATGTAAAGCATGCAGGAGAGTCTTCCTGCATGAGCAACTGTGCCTAAAACTCAGAACAGATAATTTTGAACTAGAACCCCGAGTTTAATTATTATCCTTGTTAATAAAGCAGTTAACATTTTCTAAGCATTGTGCAACAATTAAGTCCTGACACAGGTCTTGCATGTAGGCTTACAATCTAACTAGATACATGTATGGGGGAGGGGAAAGTATGGGGACAGAAGAGGTAGGCAAACCAATTCAAGACTCGTTCAGAGGAATGCTTCTACATTCTAGCTGAAAGTGGTTCAATGGTGGGGCAGGAATAATAATAATAATAATAATAATAATAATAATAATAATAATAATAATAATAATAATATCACCATCATAGAAAGCAGTAAGGTGTGGCTTGTTGACATCGCCATACCAGGTAACAGCAGAATTGAGGAGAATCAACTGGAAAAGATCTCCCGCTACCAAGACCTAAGAATCGAATTACAGCATATCTGGTGTAAGCCAGTGCAGGTGGTTCCAGTGGTAATTGGCACACTTGGTGCAGTGCCCAAAGACCTTGGCAGGCACCTGAAAACTGGCATTGACAAAATATCACTCTGCCAACTGCAGAAAGCCGCTCTTCTGGGATCAGCACGAATTATACGCCGCTACATCACACAGTCCTAGACTCTTGGGAAGGGTCCGACTGGTGAAGTGAATGAAACCAGCACGAAATTATTTGCTGTGTATTTATAATAATAATAATAATAATAATAATAATAATAATAATAATAATAATAATAATAATAACCTTTATTGGCATAAAAGAAATAATACATTGTTTCGGCTTCTGTCATCAGGTAGAGTTTCCACATTAGGTGGTTTATCCCCTCCCTCCTGATTTGTCTTATCAATGGCACTTAAGAAGATTGCAACCTTATTTATTAAAGTAAGGTCAGTCGAGGCCAATAAGTTTCTCAGTCTCCTTGATTCCATAATTGATGAGGGAGTGTGCTTAGTTGAATCTAGAAAGATGTTCCGGGCTTCCAAGTGGTACGTACTGTGGAAGAAGAAGTGTTCTATTGTCTCTATTTCATTCATGGTACTGGAGCATATTGTATTCGTCAAGGGAGTGCCATTAAATCTGCTCCTCATTACCGCCGATGACATAACATTACAATGCGCCAAGAACAAAGCCCTCCTTTCTTGAGGGTTTTCAATTATTTCTAAATAATCCAGGATTTTCCTGGTTGTGAGAGATATTTGGAAATGTAAGGGCAAGCAGAATTTATTTGCTGGGCTCATCCAATCTTGCAATTGGATATCCAGCAAGCTGTTTTTGATGGATCAATAAGCATCTAGCTAGCTAGCTAGCTAGCTATCTATAGCTTTTCAACTAGAAAGTCCTCAAAGTGGTTTACAAAGGAAATGAAAAAAAATTCATAGCTAATTAAGCCCTGTCCCCAAAGGGCTCATGTCCACCCAGCTTCCAATGCTCTTTATTTTCTTAATTCAGATATTCATTGTATTATGGGAATTTGTCAGCAAATAATAAAGTTGGTTATTTTTATCAGAGTTAAAATATGTTTGAGCCAGTATTTAGATAATCTCAGCTAGGCCTGGATCTCTATCTTCATTTGGCCTGACTCCAAGCATAGCACCGGGTATGAGACGTAATTGGGAAGTCCTAGAATCTTCCTTAAGAAAGTAGCCTGAAGTTGTTCAAGTGAAAAATTAAGTGCTTCTATCCAAAGGGGGATTCCGTAAAGAACTTGAAGAATTTGAACTTGGCCTTGAAGACTTTTAGGGCAGCCAGGATATGTTGACCTCCTTTATTATAAAAAAAAACCTGAGAACAGCTTGAGTGGCTGATCTGGCTGAATTCAGAACCGCATTTTGGTGATACACCCAGGAGTGTTTGTAGATGAAATGAATTCCCAAATATTTATAAGATTTCACCTGTTCTATCACATCGCCCACAAAGATCCAGCTCTGAGATGTCCAGGTTTTGGTGAAAACCATGATCTAAGATTTTGTATAGTTTAACTGAAGTTTGTTGGAAAGAAAGTAGTCAAGGCATTCATTAATCAGGTTGTGTAAGCCGTGACGAGGTGAAGATAGAAGCATGGCATTGTTGGTATAGAGTAAGAGTGGTATTTTTCTCGTGCCAAGTTTAGGAGGGTGCCAAGGGTTTGTTCGAGATATGGAGCAATATCATTCAAGAATAAGTTAAACAGGGTTGGTGCTAATTCGGCAGCCCTGTTTAACACCTCTGTGGATATATCTTCCATAAGGCTTCCTTCCTGGGATAATCTTATTTGACATGATGTGTTGCTGTAGAGTCTTTGAATGAGGTTTAGCAGGTTTTTTTCAATGCCCATATGCTCCAATTTCTCCCATAGGAGTTTTCTGTCGACACAATCAAAAGCAGCTTTAAGGTCTAAAAAAGCAATGCATAATTTGGATTTAGGTTTGTGGGACAGGAATATTGTCCTGAATCTGGGCATCCCATAGGCATCTGGCTGAATACTTTAAACAGGTGCATTGCTAATGAGTGCAGGGGGGTGCGGCCTTCACCAGGTGACATGCCAGGGCGTGAGGTGCACTGGGGACTGTGACACCACAAAAATGCAAATCCAGTTCAAAAATAAGTTTTAAAATATTTCCTTCCTATCAAAAATAATGGTCAAAAAACGAAAATAAAAAAATGTGTAGAACTCTATGGAAAGTTTTCATTACCCATATTCCGGCTCCACTCACAAGTAGGCAAACGTCCCATCGTTCACAGGATAGGTCAGGCTGAGAGAAATCACCCCAGTTTGTCTTCAAAGGCAGCCCCACATAGAGCATGTTGCAATAATCTAATATTGTCATAGAAGATTAGTGTTCGTGTCACAGAAGTAACACCCTCCCAAAATTTTAGGCTTCTTGGTCCAGGGACAGAGTGTCCAACAGTCAGGGATTCTTCAATGCAAAGTATAGGGAGAAAAACACATTGCGCCCCATTTCAACCAGTTCCGGTTGGAATTTCTGAAAACTGGTTTTTAGTGGGTGCCTCCATCACAGAAGGAACACCCTCCCCAACGCCGTGCCAAAACTGCTGGGCCTAGAAGTGTGAAATTTGGGGTGGGGGTTCCTTCCATGACTGAGAGGTGCAATAAGAACCAGTTTTCAGAAATTCCAACTGGAAGGGGGTGAAAAGAGGTGCAACACGTTTTCCTCCCTATACTTTGCTTTGGAGAATTGATGACTCATCAACATTCCACTCCAATCTCTGGACCTAGAAGCATGAAATTTGGGGACGGTGTTCCTTCTGTCACATGAACACCCACCAAGAACTGATGTGGAAGACTGACCAACCTCCAGCCAATTTGGTACTCGGTGCCTGGTGAACTGGGGGTGATGTTCAGAGGAAGAGGTTGCACTAGGGAGGATGCTGCGCATGGGGAGTTGCACATTGGATGATGTGCATGGGGATGATGCACATGGGGGGTTGATGCGCATGCGGAGAGGTTGCGCATGGGGGTTGTTGCACATAGGGGACTTATGTGCATGGGAGTGTTGATGTACATGGGAGTGTTGATGTGCATGGGGAGATGATGTGCATGGGGGATGTTGTGCATAAGGGGGAATATTGCGCATGAGAGGGATGTTGCACATGGGGGATTGTTGCACATGGAGGGGTTGTTGCACATGGGTGATAGCTGCGCTTGGGGGATTGATGCGCATGGGGGACTAATGGCATGGGGGGATGTTGTGCCATGGGGGGACGGCATACAGGGGAATTTTACTCCCGCAACACAGAATTTTACTCCCGCAACAATCCTTTCACTCTGCTTTCACTCAGCAGAGCAGAAAATGGGGTGCTTTTGAGTGAAAGAATGAGGAGTCCAGTCTGCAATGCACTTTGGCACATCAATAATGGCAGTTTGTGGAGGAGGAAACTCCAGATAAATTTGAAAGGGGAAATGTCTACATGAAATACATTGGGATCCTTGACCCTCATGAAATATGTTTGACACTTAAGAGGGGAAAGGAAGTGAACTTCATTTTTTTTGGCTGACCCTCCCCACTAAGCTTTACTGTCAAAGTGCTGTTTTAAAAGTAGAAAGTTTGCTGGTGAATCAAGCACACCATAATGTATGCACAGGGCAACTTGTTAACATGACAGTATGTCAAGCAACTCTAAGACAGGCTTCACACTCAAAGCACTTTTGAGCATCTCTCCTGCTGTTGGGGGCAAGTGTGAAATGCAGTTTTAAATGTGTTGGTATCAAGGTTTTAAGTCTATTGGTGGCCACACTGGAAAATAGTTTTATCTAACATTTTCTTCACCATTCCATTTTTTTCCTGATCTCCGTGGTCAGAGACAACTTTGCAAATTTCTTTTGAGAGTTTTTTCCTAAAAGGATTTGCAAAAGCAGGAAATCAACCCTGACTGCTTATTGGAAGGACAAACACTGAAGCTGAAGCTCAAATACGTTGGCCGCATCAAGAGAAGAGAGAACTCCTTAGGAAAGACCCTGATGCTGGGTAAAACTAAAACCAAAAGGAGAAGGGAGTGCACAGAATGAAGTGGTTAGAATGAGGTGGTCACTGAGGCAATTAACATTAAGGGCGCAATTCAGGGTAACTACGTGGAGTCCTTGCTCCGGTGTAAGAACAACTTACTCTGGATTGCAATATGAATTTCCCATAGGTTTTCACTAGGTTCTGCAGTAACTACAGGTGCACGTAATGTCACTTATGTGCTCCCATAGTTACTCTGGATTGTAGGGTAATTTAGATAAACTTTGGAAGCTAGTGGAGGAGCGGGTGGCCTGGCATACTGCATTCCATGGAGTCTTGAAGAGTCAGGCATGACTTAACAACTAAATAACAATAGCAAAAGCAAGCACTGTAACGTTTTAATTCAAGGAAATAGATGGGGTATTACTGAAATTCATTTTGTAAGAGCCTAGAACAAGCAGAGGGAACTTGAGCAGTGGTGTAGTAGGGGATGCAGTTGCAGCAGGCTACAAGCTTTCGGAGGGCTACAAGCTGAGCTTGACAGTAGAAGCTAAAATGGTGAAAAACAGGGTATGTATAAATGATAATACCATAATGTTATAAATTGTTGGAAAAGTAATTTAATGCAGAATTCAAAGAAACAAACTACATTGGAATATCTTAATTCTATCAAAAGGTATGGCCAATAAACCAGAAAATGAAAACACAAAAGCCCATGGATTTTTAAAACTCAAACTTTCCCATGATGCTCATTGCTTTAAAAGCAAATGAGATGTAATTCTGGTGTTGTATGGCACTAATAAGGTGTTAGTATGAATCAGCTCTCATTTCCATATGTGTGTGTGTGTGTGTGTGTGTGTGTGTGTGTGTGTGTCTGTCTGTCTGTCTGTCTGTCTGTCTGTCTGTCAATCTATCAGATAGATAGATAGAATTACCTCTGCCAACTGAATAAAGAGGCATTTCTAAGTGGTGTTCCTTTTATATTTAGCAGGGAAAGTATAGCCATTCCTGTTTGCCCTCACACAGTTTCCTTAACCAAAAAAGAACCAAATTTTCCATTTTTTTTACTTAATTAAATTTGATTTGGTTGTTACTGGAGGGGGAGCAAAAAAAAATCTTCAACTTCAGATAGCAAATACGTGCTTTAGCTATTCCTCTAGCAGAGCAAATTTGTGGAAAACAGCTAAGGAGGAGGTGGCAGGTTTTTCCCCAATTTTCTTTTTAAAAATATTTGGGAATGACATCACATCTGGTAGTGACATACTTCCAGGGCAAAATTTTAAGCTTTGCACTGGGCTACATGATCATTAGCTACGCCACTGAACTCAAGAAGGTTTTTCCCACTCTTGTCAGTTTTTTAGGGGTCCTAAAGGTAGGGCAGTGATAAGCATGGCAGTGGGATGGACAGTCAGGTAATACAAAAAGAACTAGAGGTCCTTCCTGTCCTGAAATTAGTATTCGAATAAGGATTGTAATTTGTAGTTCTGTCCAAATCTGCCTGTAGGTAGATCTATGTGGGTAGATCCTGTGGGTAGATCTGTCCAAATCTGCCTGTGGGTATAAATAGCAGATTTTGTTTTTGTGTTAGGGGAGTGTGGTGGAGTTCCTGAGACCCAAGAGGACTTTGTCGCTGAGCCAGTGAGAAGAAGGGGTGTGTGGGCAGAGGTGCTAGCATCCACAGAGAAAGATCAGGTGACCTGGTCTGAGGACTATTGGGACCTGCTGAGGTTATACATGAACAAAAAGATTGGATTCTATCCGGGGCGACCCATTACAGCCCGGTCCAATCCTGGTCTCTCCCGCGCTGTAGGGAGGAGACGCCAAGATGAGACTCCCCGGATGGGGAGGGGAGGAGGGAGAGTTATATAAGCGGGACGTGGGCAATCAAGGGGTAGTCGGGAGGAGAAGGAGAGTGCTGAACGGTGCTGTCCATGGTTAAGACTGCATCTCTGGGGATCCAGAGATGCAAACAGGCCCGGTCTGCATCTGAAAGAGAAAAAGAAACTGTTGAAGTGTTGATTAAGTTGGATACTTACCTGTATAAAGAGAGAGATGGGCAGATAAAGCCTATGGTTGTAAGTTGGACTGTTATCATTGTTGTACCTGTAACTAAAGAAGAAAGAGAGATTGTAACCACTAAGCATATGTGCCTCCGTGTGAGTAAAGAAACAACTGCTGTTTGATTCAAGAAACTTACCTGTCTGTCATTCTTCTTGGTGGGACGGGGGCTAGCAGAGAGCCCAAGATGACTAGCCACGAGAAGGAGGAGATTGAAGTAGAACTGGTCAGTGAAACTGACAGCGGCAGACATGACAGGGAGGCATCAGCACTACCTTAACTCTAGATTGCAGGTTTACCAGGCAGGTAGACTTGGGCTCCTGATGAAACTTGGACTAGTAGACCTGGATTTGGCACACAATACCTCTGCCAGCTATATTAGGGCTCCCGTTCCAATTCCAGTCCCTGAAAATTTGTGAAGCTGCCTGTTGAAAAATGCCTTATCAGTAAAGTTTTCTTGGCAGGTGCTATTTCATACTTTCTTTCTGATGAAGCAAAATAATTAGAAAAAATTATATCATGAAATATTTGAATTCATATCATCAAGAAACATTTGACTTTCCAACTTTTTACTGTTCTATGCTCCTGTGTCTTCATCTGCTTCATTAGCAGGTAATAAAGCTTTTTTCCCAATAATAACAAGCTTTATGTGTTTAATCTGCATACTAATAATATTTAGCCTTTGTATTTGACTTTGAATACAGAAAGCAATTCCTATTGATTATGTTGTATCTTATCTTCGAAACTATTATTATCTCCTATTGCTTCTGGGGAGCTGAATCTATGAGGGTGTTTAAAATTACCTTGTGAGTAATAGTAGTGAAGATTCAACTCGGGGAAGTCCTGATTCGTAGCTTGGTCACTCAACCACCATCCTAATCAAGTCTCACAGATCTGTCTGCCAAGCAATTTTCTGCAGATCTGGCTGCTCTAAAAGGCACAGGAGCAGCCACCAGGCTGCTTCCACTGGTAATTTTGCAAGAAAGTCTCCCTTGCTACTTTACAGGAACATAAATTCATTTCCTGACTTTAAGTACACTTGAAAGCAACATGGTCCCATAATAAACATATGAGGATAAGATTCATGCACTCTGGGACCCCTTCCAGAAACAAACATGGCAGAAACATCTGACTATGAAATCATACATATTGGTCGCCCTTTTGACATTACATTTTCATGACTGGCATAATTTTTACAAGCCTGAGCAACAACACAAAAGGCACCTTCTTGTTGAACAAACAATTTCCAACTGACCAGCCTAGAGCATTTATTCAGAAACACCATGATAAATATCCTTATTTGACTCCTCCATCCACCCCAGGCTTTCTGCCAATCCAGAGACTGCAGAGAAACTTGAAGCTTGCAGATTTCCACTGAGAAATAGAGGTCAAAGAAAGAAAATTTTTTTATACTGATGGAACTTTCTGGAGCCTCAGGTCAACTCATTCCTGTTCAATCCCTCCTTGCATCTTTTCTGTAGATGAAACAAGAGAGGGGGTAACCGCAAGGGGAGCACAGGAGTCCAGTTGTAGGAAAATGAAAAAGGTCTGGATGTATCAGAAATTTAATTATCATTGGAAAGACTGTCAAAACTTTGTGATAGTTGCCCAAGGTCTCCAGTTAAAATGAACTCCAAGGAAAGATCTTGGCCTGAGACCTTTAAGGAGTGCTGTAAGTCATTGGTTTTTGTTGACAGACCAATGATCTTATTCAGTGTACAAAAGCTTCATATACAACCACTCATGTACTAAGTTCACATATAATTGGCAAAGAGTTTTCAGTGGAAGAGGCATATAGAGGCAGAGGTTTTCAGTGGAAGAGTCACCTTCCTTCAGATGTTCTTAATATTATTTCTGATGGGTGTCTTGGAGAACTATCTGAACAAGGAAGCCATCATGATACGTATATAAAGAGAATCGTCCCCCAAGCTCTGGCCCTATATGAAACTTTTTTGTTTTTGGTTAAGCTTGTATGGGAACATCACTTGGAGGACTGTGACCTTGCTGTACATTATCATAAATCATTCTGATTAAGAAAGAGCTTATCAATAAATGAATCTCAAGGACAAGTTTCATATTATCATATTCCCTGACCTTTGCTGCCTATTAGCACATCTTTAAGAATGTAAAACTTGGCTTGCATTTTCTCTTCTTCCTTCCTTAATAATGAAAGACTATGCAGATGAACATGCCACCTTATCTATTCTTAGCTCAGCCTAGACAACTTGCACCGGATGTCATTTGAGAAAAAAATCTTAGTAAATTTCATTTTCACACTGTATCCCATAATTGCCCCGAATCTCTATGAAAAATGAGATCTCACAGGCTATCGTTAATGTTGTTGCCCCTGCAATTCCAAATTTTAATTAATTAATTTTAATTAATTAATTACATTAAAGGAATTATATATTAATAGCAAAATGTGCCCATGTTGCAGGAGTAAAATACCCCTTGTATGTCATCCCCCAATTGTATATAACACCCCCATACACATCAGCTGCCCGTGAGCATCAACCTCACATGCGCATCATCTGCTCATCAGCATCAACCCTGCATGTACATCAACTCCCCATGCACAACATCTCCCAATGAGTATCAATTCCCCATGTGCATCATCCCCCATGTGCATCAACCCCCATGCGCAACATCTCCCCATGAGCAACTTGCCCCCATGCGCAACAACCCTCTCATGCGCATCAACCCCCAATACGCATCAACTCCACAGTGCATCAACATGTCCTGCGCAACTTGCCTCTATATGCAACTTGCCTCCAATCCCCCATGAGCTCCTATGAGAAGTTTAGACCACACTGAAGCCTCAGGCCTCAAATCTACCCCAGCTCAGGTCACAGAAAGGAAGTGAGTTTAGGAAGAATTTAGGAACTTCATGGTGTTCCTAAAGGAGCTTTGGTTCATATCCTGCCTGTTTCAAAATCTCTTATTTTTTAATGTCTTCATTTTCCCTTTCAGTACTTGCTATTTTCCAACTGCTCTCCCTTTTATTTAAAAACTTCCTCAATAAAACCCAAGTGGAGTGATATCAGTCGTGGGGGGGGGGGGGGGGGCTGAAATTTAGCCACAGCTGTACCCACACAAAAACCCCTAAAAACAGTTTTTACATCACTGCATACCCTTTCTATGCAGTGGCACTGCCTGATTCAAACTGATTGCATTTGCTACCCATGATCTCCCAGTTTCTAGCTGCATTTAAAGTAGTTTTTTTTGCCAAAGCTGAAAATCAGCTGGCTGTCTATGATAGCATTATCTTGCCTTTGTCAGGTATCTATTCCTTTCACACCTGTATGATAGGCAGATATTTAGCAGTGAAGCATCTCCACCATTGCACTTTCCTACTGAAAAACATCACTTGGTGGAGTTCAGTTCATCATCCATGTATTCATGGCATAGAACTCCTGCCAGAAAAAAGGGCAAAAATTACTCTTTTACAGAATGATTTTTCAGTTCATTTCCAGAGAGAAGCTCTTGATCCTTCGCTGTGCTATACATTCATATTTCTCAAATGATATTCTACTTTAGCTACTGTAACTTCTACTTTCTATCATCAACATAAAGGGCAGCCCCATATTTCTGGCAATAATATTACTGTCCAAAAATTACAAGAAAGTCGATTTACTGTTTTACAAGCTTTCCGATAAGTCATGGATTTCATTGGAGAGGCATTGAAAGTTCTCATTTTCACTTACAAGCACTTGCATTCTGTGCATTAATGCAAGACTTTGAGCTCCTGCAGCATTCATCATGACATGGAGGGCTCTTATAAATATAATAAAGCATCTTCCATTCTTAGTATGGATTTATATTATTAATACTTATAAATCTCCATACAACACCAAGAGCACAATTCTAACCATGTCTACTCAAAGGTATACCTCATTGTGTTCAATGGTTCTTACTCCCAGGAAGGTGTCTTTAGGATTGCAACCTTATATATCTCCAAACTTATTTATTTTGGGGGGATGCACATTTTTATTGCAAAGAACAAAAATTCACAGTTCAAAACAATTCCTTCTTGGCAATGGATCCTAAACTTGTTTCTTTGGATTCAGTTTCCGTTTCACTCTGAGATTTGGTCACTTTCGTTCTTAACTCCACTTTTAAAGTCTGTAACAAATTAAATTAAAAACTTCCAAAAGTTACAACATGCGCTTGGAAACAATGAAGAACAGCTGGACTAATTGCCACTTTTACTTAACAGGAATCCATAGACAGGGAGAAAGAAAAGAAAGCAAAGTTTCAAGAAGGTCTGAACTGATGGATGCTAGTAAGGGCTTTGTAGTCTTCAGCCTCTGGAAATCTGACACAAATGATTTAAAAATGTTTCATCAACTAAGAAGTATAGAGGAAAAAGTGAATTAGATAGACATTAGAAAGAAAGCAATGGACAGCTCAATCCTAGCTGCCCATTTGGCCTCCTGCAAGTCATCTTTTGTGATAGTGACATTATCACAGAAGCACCCTAACAGCTGGTATAAGATTGCCATGCCTCTTCAGGGGGTAGTATCTGGTTCCCCTTGGCTGAGGCATTATAACACCCCAGTTTAGGAACCAAAGTATACAGTTTTATTGTCTTCAGTGAGGGACTGACAACCACTGTATGATCCCGCACTAAAGGTGATCCCATGTAATTTTAATTTATCTTATTGCAATGCAGGGGTATTGTAATGTTTATGAACAGGTTTTTTTAGAAATTTGTTCAGTGATGTAATAATTGTTTCATGTGTTTTTAATTTTTATTATATTTATGCTTCATTGTTAGCTGCCTTGAATCCCCTTGTTGTGGGAGAAAGGCGGGAAATAAATGAATGAATGAATGAACTAATTAATTTAAGGAAATGGTAACTTTCTGGCTCCACTCCATATAAACTTCTCCCAGAGGCTACAATGGCTGTCAATCAGCAAGGATGAGGAATAATAAAACAGTGCTAGTAGAAACTGTTTTATTGGAAAATTACTTTTTGCTTATTATGAATTGTGAACAAATATTGCTTCACCTGCATTTTAAAAACAATTGCTAAGATGGGCATCTCTAGGAGTGTGGCTCCATCTTGCCTCCCCATCTGGCATTTTTCAATGAAATGTATAACTCCAAATTTGCAAGCGCTCTTTTCATTAACATCTTGTTCATATGGAAGGTACATAGGCCCCCATTTTGGCCTATGAATTTCAGAATAGATGTGTCAATGACCACAAGCTTAGATGGCTTCAAAAGCGTATTGGACAGATTTATTGAGCATAAAACTATCAATGGCTAACTAACCACGATGGCTTTCTCCTACCTTTGGGTTCAATTGCAGCAAACTACAGAATACTTGCAGAATACTGCAAGGGAAAAAAAATCTCTTATTTTGTCTCATTCAGTTTCGACACCCTAGAATATGTCAAATTGTTATACGTCAACAACAACAATAAAAAGAAGTGAGCCAACTGCATATTGACATGAGAAATTGTTATGTAACATGGCTTACCAGGTCTCTTAAAAAATTCAGTGACAGTTGCAGCATCTGAATTCTTATCTCCAGTTGCCACATATGCTCACATCACAAATAATAAGCAATTCTCTTTATAATATTTCTATTAAGTGATATGATTCCTTCCAGTCACTGTGTACAGGTTTCCTTTCATCTTTCTGGCAGACACCAAGTTCTCCAGTATTGCTAAGTTGTGAGAGAATGTCACAGATTGAATGTCACAAACTTTATTTGTTCATCCACATTTTTTGGATGAGTTCCATTACTTATTGTGTCTGGGTATTATTTCACAGTTTGTGTCTTCTCCGCATCCCAAATTATGTCAGTTATTATTTTTTTCTTGTTAACTGTAGTTTTATGACTCTGGTATGTGTGCCAGGGGTGTGTCTAGCTATTTGGGTCTGTGCTGGATGTACTTTTTCCAATCATCTGAATTTTTGCAGTCCCAGCACAAGAGGGATCTAGGACTTAAATAAAAGCTGGCATGGATACTTCAGGGATTGCTTGTTATTCCAAGGTGAGGTTTGCACCATAGAAAAAAAAGCCATCTTTCTTCCAACAGAACAGATGTTAATTGCCCTAGAGAAAATCTTTGCACATAATTCTTTGTAAGTTTCATGTTTCATATAAGTGCAATAACTGAACAGATGGAAATGTTCTAATTTTATTTTATTTTACTCATTTATTCCCTGGACTTCCCACACAACAATTTTGAGAGTGGTTTGCAAATAAAGATAATATTAAATATGCCACCTATAAATGTACTGTGCTAAAATCAGACAGCATAAAAATAATATCAGGAAAGATTCAACTTTGATAAGTTAAAAGCATTGAGAAAATTGAAAGGTTTTTGCTTGCAGCTGGAAAGACATTGCCAAAACAACTTCGAAAAAGATTATTGAGATGAGTACTCCAAATATTGAGGGTCATCAATAAGAAGGCCTTGTCTCCTTATGTAATGGCCATATAGGCGAAGTTCTTTGAAAATATTTTCAGTATACTACATGCTTGTCTCTGTATTTCTCAGTTGACAGCAATCTTATGGCAGCAGTTATTTAAGACTGGGCTGTAAATTTTCAGGTGTCCATATTCTAAGCCAAACAGGACTTTGTAGAAGAGCACCAGTGACCAGTTCCAGTTAGCAGCCTGGCAACAGTATCCTGAATAGATGGTGGTATCCAGTTTCAAATATAAAATGCATTCAAGTGATCTAATTTGGAAATTAATGAAACCTAATTCACTGTGTTCAGATTACGTATATGACAGATGATAGTTTTCACACTAACTGCAACTAGATCTGTCTTGGATGCCAAAATTCCCCAATGAGAAATCTGGCATATGTAGAACTTATAGTGTCGAGAGAATTGTGTATCTTCAAAAGAGATGTACAATAACACATGTACTACAGATGTACTATAACACATGTATTTGTCATGCTTTAAGTGGCTGTCTGGAAAAGATATAGTCTACATAAACCCTTTTACCACAACAGCAATCCACTTGCAGAAATCATTTCCAGGTGCTCTAAACTCAAGAACATGGGTAATATAGAGCCTTTGGTAAAGGTAGTTTCAAAACGAAATAAGTCAGAAAATAACAAGAAATTTTTAAAAAGACTAATCCTGGCAGGTGTGATAGTTCTGACATTAATAGTTGCATCCATTCCTTAAAAAACCTGACTCGCTAGAAACCAGATTGCTTCTCTGTATGTTGACATGGCTGGAAACGGGTCTCAAAATAGATTAAATATCCATTTGAAGCTAACAACCTCAGAATTGGCCAAATCCACAGAGATTAGCGAAACAAACATCAAAAGGTGTGTTTCAGTTTAGAAAGTGCTAGGAATTAGGAAGGGAATTTGCTATTGATCGTGGGCTGCAGTGGTGGTGACAAATCCATTATTACTCAACTTCTCAGAGGCTCATATTGTTCTGTTTCTAGCACAGGTATCATCCATCGTTCCTTCTCCCCCTTGCTCCTCTTCTTTCTTATACCTATTGACTTAGCTGTCACTGGCAGTGCTTTTTAAAGCACATGTAAGGTATGTGTACAAAGGTGGGGAAACAATAGTAAGCAGGAACCCTGTTTCAAAATTAATGGCATTGCTATGTACCATATATACTCAGATCTAATGCTCACCTTTTTCTGCCAAATTTAGTCTCCAAAATTGCGGTGTGCATTAGGTTTGATGGTGATTAGATTTGAGTAAATACGGTATTTTTGTTATAAGTGTAGGTCACTATTTAGTTTATTGTAATAAAAATTAACATAAATCAATTGTTGTATAAAGTAGTGCAATTAGGTTAAAATAATTGTCATTACTGTCATATACTGTAACTCACTGGTTAACACAGTAAAATTAAATTTTGCTCCTGCTTTGCAGCTGTGCATTACAATCACCAGTCAAAATTTTTTTAGCTCAGCCTTTTAAAATCAGGGTGTGCATTAGATATGATGGCACATTAGATTTGAATATATATGGTAATTTCGAACAAAATCCTTGGAGTGCTGGTACTGGGTATCATGAAGCACCATAAAGCACATTCATGGTAATTGGGGAGGAGGCACCATCAGTGTTATGCCTCAGCACCACATGGACAGCCGTTTGCACTCTTGCAGCACCCACCAGTTGAGAGAAGAGGAAAGTGGGTGGAAAGGTGAGAAGAAGGGGAAGACCAAGCCTAGTGGGCAAGGTTGGCAGTAGGCTATCTAAAAAACTGACCTCTCTTGCAAACGCTGCAACATCTGATCTCTTGCAAAATGAGCTGAACTGCAAAAAGACCTCAGCTTTTCCAAAAGCTGCCATCTAAACAAAGCCAGTTTTGGATTACAAGCATCCTTCCAGAACAAATTATGCTCATAAATCAAGGCACCATTATACATGTGTTTAAATGCATGTCACTTGCACACTTTGGCTTAAATTAGAACACAGTAAATTGTAATGCATCATGTAATGTAACACAAAGACGAACATGTAACACATCAAGTGAATGGAATTTAGTCAAGTTCTGGGAAGATGAATGTCAATAGAATGGGGTGACATTAATTCTTTCCCAAAATACTGAGAAAGAAAAAGCAAATGTATTGCTCAAAATTATATAGTGTTAAACATTATTTCCTTCCCTGCCTTTAACACTACCTCCATCAAAAACTCAATATTGCTGCACGCTCAAGAAACCAAGAGCATCCAAATGTGAGGTTGGAGGCACATAAATTGTCAAAAGGCCAAAATTGTTGGCACTTCACATTTGTCAAAATTATCTGCAGCACTCCTGTTCTCTCTTGACATGAAAGGATTCTGACACATTCCTCTGTCTTTTTTTAAATATGAAGCTCTAGCACTTGCTTAATGGAGAAAAATACAACTTGGTGGGGGGCACTGTAGCATCAAGGGTATTCTGAGTATTTAGCATACATTTCCATCACACCAGTAGTACTCAAGCATTTCAGCCTGGGGACCCCTTTCAAACTTAAAAATCTGTCCAGGATCAAACTTAATGGGATATGACATCTCTGTGGTACAGAATGTTATGTTCAATGAGATTTACTCCTAGGAAAGCCCAGTGCCAGATTCCAAATGGCAGATCCCCCCCTCTGCACCGCCCTGACCCAAAGTCACAACACCCCAAGGGCGTCCCGACCCCCAATTTGAGTACCACTGCACCACCCCAGAGGTTACAAGTCTTTGGGAACCAGGCAGTGCAGGGAGAAGAGTAAAGGTGTGTGAGCATATTTACATGGGAACCCCCACCAATTTGTTACCTGAGGCAATTAGCTCCCTCAGCCTTTTGTCAGAATATCCAGGAGATCTGGTGTATTGTGAACAAAAATCTCATGAAAAATATTTTGTGATGTTACAGAGATGACTTTGTGTTTGGAATAAGTTCCAAGTACAAACTCTTCAGGTACTTGATTTTAGTGCACTATGTAGAACAATATTTAACTTTAAGTCTTGAGTCGTGATCTTTCAAGGGTATAATGGCAGACATTGAGAACTTCAAGTACATCCTTCAGGAACATCCTGGCTCTTCTGTTTAAGTGGCTGAAGTTATTTAGGAATAGACTACTGCTGAGGATGATTTTAATGTGTTGGTTCAATGGATTTCTTTCAATGAATCAAAATAGAAAAATAGATGAAAATATAACTTTTCCATCTGGAAAGGCAGACTTCCCAGAAAGCCGGAATCGGCTGGACATGCTTGGTTTTTGGCTATTGGACTGGACTGTCCAACCCAATAGACATGTGTCCAGCCTTCTGGGGGGAGAGAAGATGCATGGAGGTGCTTGTGTGTACTTACAGGCAGCTGCGGCTCGGCACGGCTGAGTTCTGCCCAGCCACAGCAGCCATTTTCAAAAGTATGAGACTGTGCATGTGCGCAGCCTCTTCCGATAGCCTAGCTTCCTAGAGTGCGAGCCTAGAGTGCGCGCTGGTATGGGCAGAACATCCGGTCAGGTCAGGCCTTGGAAAATGACTGCCCAGACATTAGTGGCACCAAGCTCGTTATACAAGCAACTGACACAGCAACTCCTCAATCAAGGTAAGCCCCAGTATATACGTCGACTCAGAAGTAAACCCATTAAGTCAATGGAGATTACTCCTGTCAAAGGGGGATTTTTAAAAAATGTAGGACAAAATATAGGATGTCCTACATTTTTTAAAAGTCTGGATTTTCATGTTTTGGGTGACCTTGTGACATTTTGCCTTTGACCAGGGTCTGGTCACCCTGTAGAAAGGTCAAATGCCTATGAGTGTTTGTAATGTGCTTAGAATTGCCACAGCAATACACAATCAACCGTTTATGTGTTTGCAATTTTTTATTTAAATACATTGTGCAAAGATTGAAAACTACTTTTGCACTGAAAGCAAAAGAATCAAAAACTGCTATAAAAGAGCTAAACATAATCTATTTGGTAGATCCAAGGTGGCAGCACCTTTACAGGCTTTAAAACTTTCCCCTTTTCAACTGCCCTTTCTTTTCTCTCACTCCCACTTTGCCCCCTCTTGAGTTTCGGGATGGGATAAAGGTGTATGGCTCCCCTTAACCTCCTTTTCTGAATAAAATCTGTTTTACATTCTTACCAGAAAAACATTTACCACATTCACACCACAATCCAAGGAAACTTCTCACAAATACATGTTAGGATTTATTGACTGTTTTATTAAATCTGTATATCTTTTCAAGTACAAGTTCCTTTAATCTCATGTAACTTTGAAGATATTCTCTTGCCTGCCTCTTCAATGGTTTCTGGTGGATATTGGTTTCTAGTGGTGTTGCTGGGCTGGGGGGGGGCTGCAGAATTAGGCTCTCTCTAGGGTCTCAACCATGTTATTAACAATTCCTTAGACCTTCTTGGGGTGGATAATCTCTTTCTGTTTGTCTCACCAGCTGGTCTCCTTTCCTCTTCTGCAACCTGCCAATGTGAGTATGCAAAGCATTCATTAGCATCCCTAAAGCACTGCCTCTTATTTCCTATTTTGTGTTTACATTGGGGGAAAGTGGGTTTTTTAAATCACAAAATACAAAGCTGCAGTTTTGATGCCTGTCAGTCTCCTTGTCTATGGAAAGGAACCTGTGGGCATGATTGATGTTCAAAGCTTTTATAACATCTGCTTCATTTGGAGCTTCATTTAAGTCAGGCTTCAAAGCTCTTTGCAAACATTAATTACCTGGATCTTTTAACCTTCTGACCTCCCTGGGGTAGTTATCATTACATTCATTTTTAAAGGGGGGAATAACAAAGGCATGCATAAGTGACCACTCACAGCAGGCTAACTGTTCAGATATGCAGATGATGTACAGACTCCTCATTCCCAATGCATTATTGTAAACATTTGACTACATTGGGGCTGTGGGTGGCACAAGTGGTTAAGATACTGTGCCTCTGAACCAGAAGGCCAGGGTTCGAGACCCGGGTCCCCACAAGACAGGGTGATCTCCTGTCCTTAGCCCAGCTCTGCGATGCAGCTGGAACCAATTGTATTGGCTCTGCCGTTCCATTGGACTACTTCAGTTGCATGGAGAGGGGGGATTTGCTGCTTGGGTAACAGCCTATCCTTCATATTAATCCACCCAGGCCTTTGTGCTTTGCATACAGCATAATACCATAGTCTTTCAACACTGATGGATGCCAGCGCTTTAATGACTACATTTTCTACCTTCAGAGTAGAAATCTGCAATGGATTTTACAACATGCTATAGTAATGGTGAAGAAAACAGAGAGGTTGGGTTTTAGTGGTGTAGTAAAGTGGAAAAATGATGGGCAGCTCCATCCTACCTCAAATTTCCCATGCTTAGGCAGCTACACCACCTCAGCATAAGTGCTCCATTGGTGCAAACCTAACATAGGATTGTGCTCTATGTCTCTTTCTGTGGTCACAGCATTCCTCTCTTATTACTCTCTTTTATAACTGGCCCATCTTCCAAACATAGGACAACGTATATGGATTATTTCATCTTATCATCACAAAAACTTGTGGCATAGACTAGCTAGCCTGAAAGAGTGTGATTAGTTCAAGGTTCTTCAAGAGGGTATCATGGCTGAATAGTGATTTAAATTCAACTCTCCCCAGTTCTAATATAGCATTTTAGCCATGCTGGTTCTCCTGATATATGGCCTTTAATCTTGAAGCATGGTTTAATTCCAGAATGCCATAAGTACTTGCTGAGCACCTGAGTATGCTTGCTTCTTTCCAGGGAACTGTTTGGAATACCTTTTGTGTCCTGACTCTGCATGGATCTTAAACAGTTCTCAGAGCCAATTGTAAACACTTCCCTAGAAAGTCACAGCACCGGAGCAGAGTCTGTGAAGGGATGGAAGAAATCAGTTTTGATTTGGACACTAGGGAGCTCAGTCATTGAAAACTCTTGCACTAGCAAAGTGTCTGGCAAGGGAGGGCTATATTGAGTAGTCTCTGCAGTGCTAGGCAAGCTAAGTTTAGCATCTGAGTAGTCCACTGTGCAATCTTACATGATATCTCTGCAATAGAAGCAGAATTTTAATATCTAATTAGCTTCTTAATTTTCAAAGTTAGGTCTTACTTTATGAGTTGAGTCAGAAAATATGAGACATTCCGGTCTTAATAGAAGGTGGGTAACAGTCCTGCAGAACTTTGTATAGCCTTCCTGCCTTAGTTCTGATTAAGGGATGGAACTGGTATGGCAGGAATGCCATTTGCAATTTTGGTGAATACTGGAAGACATTTCTAAATCAGTAGTGTCTCTAGCAGAAGGCCGAGGGGGTCCTAAATGACACAAGGCATGGCGGTACTATGAGCCAGGGCCAAAATCACCTCCTGCCCTGGCCCACTGGCCTGTTCCTGGCTGCTGCCAGTTGCCCAGAGTGGTGCACAGCTGGGGCTGGGGGAGCATATGCTAACTGTGCACTTGGGGAGAGCCTTCAGGCAGACCCTCAACCCACAGCATGCATTCATCCTTAAATCCAGGTAGGTGGCTCATTGCGGAGTGATCCCTGGCTGGGCTTGGGTGGCTCTGTTCCCACCAAAGCCCAGGTGGGGTTCACTCCATGACAAGCCATCCTCCTGCCTGGTTCCAAGGATGAGAATGGACAAATGGAGTGTTTGCCTGAAGGTTCTCCGACAATGCGCACTCAGGAAGTGGGAGAGCTGAAGGAGGGCCCTCAGAAGACTCTCCTTGTTGTTTGGGCAGGGGGGGCACTGGGGAAGGGGAGTGCCTGGCCTGGGGGAGCTGCCTGGTGGAGGAACCACATGTGATTTACAAGCTTGCTACAATAAATAAAAATGTTAGATCATAGGAAATAAGTGAAAGAAAAACCAACCAATAATGTATACAGACTTGATTATTAACACAAGTAGCAATTGGGATAACATGCGAAGATTATCCAGGCAATCATAAACATTTTGTTAAAAAGGCATGTGTCATTTTGCTGGCTGAAGATAGTTTAAGAAAAAATTAGGTGACTCAGAGGTTTCACTAAGGTTTGTGCCACTTGGTGCAAGAGGCAAGCAAATTCCCAAGTTGGATCTCTTTCCATGTAATGAGTGGGGAACACCCAGAGTAGTAGGTGTGGTGATTCACTATTGCTCCCCCTGCTGTGTTTTGTTTTTTTTTTTTGCTTTTGCTTTTGTTAGAATAGAGATAGATCAATATAGTTTATTTAATTGCATTCTGCATGAAATTACACATAGAATGATACATTACACAAGCAACATAATTTCATTTGTGTATACCAGTGGGCATCAGTGATGGGAGTCAAAGAAATTAACAACCGGTTCTATGCCCATCTGGCAACCACTTTTAAATGGCTATTTTTAAACTTTATATGTTCTATCTCTTGTTAACAACCGGTTCTATAGAGTTGGTGCAAACCTGCTGGAGCCCACCACTGGTGGGCATGTACCTGCGTGTGCCAAAACAAACGACAATAAAGGTATCTTATCTTATCAACAATGTACCAAAAATGTTATTCAAAAATACCAAAATTTTAAAATTTTTGGCCCATACTTCCCATAGATGTCATCCAGTGCAGTCTGCCTCCCCACGCCCCTTAGCAATGTTCTAAGATGTTGGTGCCCTTACAGCGAAGGTTCTTTCCTGCATCACAGCTCATCATACCTGAGCCTGGTGGCAACGCAGAGTAAGGCCCATGAAGGATTTCAGCATATTATTTTCTAAATAACAGTAGTGGTCCGTGCAGAAAGCCTGTGATCTACCTGTGTTCTACCAGTGGTGACTGCTTTAGAACAGTCTCCAAAGGCACTCCACAGAAAGGCTGCAGCCACCCTACATGCTACAGCAGCTCTGTCTGAACTTGCCATCCATAGTAAGTTGGAGGGCAGGCAGGATGGGGTGGGCAGAGGCCGTGCAGGTCCATGTAGAACCCTCCACACTTCCTACTCTTCTCATGGATGCAGTGTGACTTTAGTATGCCTGAATTGGCAGGATGGAAGCATAAGACTGGACTGTGTGTCTTATATATCTTAATTCTAGGTCTGGGACCAATTAGGCATGGGATCTGAAAAGCAAGAGGTGTCTCTCCCTCTCCTGCTGTTTCTCTGTCCTTCTGTAATAACTGTTTTCTGAGTAGGCTAGAGGGTCTTGTGGCCGATTCCTGCATGGCTTCTTCCAGTCCTGTTCCAATTTTGTAACTTTATGTGGCTTGATTCTTCAAAGTTGTCTATGTAGCTCTTTTTAACTGTATTTAGAAAGCCAAAAACAGTCCATTAAGAAGAAACTAATAATCCCATTGCTGGATTAATTAGCAGTATCTAATAAGCTTCTATGGCTTATTTTATTAAAAATCCTTAATCTCTTACCAGCATGGACAGAAAATATATATTGGTTATACTGCATTGTGTGTTTCTAATATTTAGTGAAAAAAATGGATGCATCTGTTATCTCTATACTGATCCTAATATATATTTAGTACACTGCCACTCATGATTTACAAAATATATTTTTATTTCTAGTAAAGAGCCACAAATTAAAAGTAATGTTTTTCCTTACCATAGACAATATCTTGTCTTTTCCATCACACACCTCTGCAAAAGCAATATAATATTATTCAAGATTCACAAATGAGATGTCACAAATGATTCCCTAGTTGAAAGGAAGATCTATATCTCAGGGTGTGGTGAAAAATACTTGATTTCCCACTATTTTTTACTTGAAGTGAAACATTCAGAGGCTTAAATGGCCCTACCAATACTCAGTCTTACTGGTTAATGTTCATACCAGGTATAAAAAGTGGAGTCAGACTTTTTTATTATGTTTGCCAAGATCTGATATCAAGATTGTCTTGCTAAGAATGGGTGCAAAGGCCAATAATAAGTTAGAATAATTGGGATAGGGAAAGTATATAAACAGTGTGTCCTCCTCTTGCTAGTGCCAGCATGTGACTAGCACAAGCCCACTGCTCCTCAGGTGCTGTAAACACACTCTATAGTTTATTTATGGCACCTAGTGCTAGTGGTAAGTCTTAGTGCTGGCACTGAGTTTAAGATTGGGCCCTAAATGTATGAAACCAGAATCCAAGAGGAAGGTGCTGAGTATTAACTAATAGGTGTTACCTAACTAATAGGTAATTAACAATCTTATCCTCTGTCTACATATGCTCACATTGGCTAAGAAAGAAAAATACTCATTTCATAACTCATACACTTTATAACCCATATACTTTGTGTCTCTTTAAACATGCACATCATACTAGACTTTTAGTATTAAGACATACTAAACTATTATAAGGTTAAGATCTCTTATTATTCCATGGTTCACTTGGTGAAAGGAAGGCCAAACTGAAACTGCAAGCACTGAATATTCAGTAACTGAATCTTCTGTGTATCATTCTTATAGGACTAGATTTGCAATCTCCTGCTAGCAAAGGTTGTGAATGCTTCTTTTAGCTGTGATTGGCAAACTGGCACAGCTTTCAAGTAGAAACCTTGTTACTGAGTTGTTTAAAGACATGTGAATCTTACCAGTGAAAGATAATCATATTCATGTGCTGGAATCACAATATGCCATAGCACAAAACCGAACACATGCTTTGCATGCAAAAGATCCAGATAAATTCTGTGCCATCTCTAATTAAAGATACCTATCTGGCATCTTGGAAACTTGCTACTTCTGTAGACAATATGGATGTGGATGGAGCAGTGGTCTGACTTAGCAAGACAGCTTTCTATATTCACTTTAAGCACAAAAAGAACATAAACATTGAACACTGAAAAACATTGAAACGTTGAAAAAAAATGTTCAAAAAGAACATTTTGAAACTCATTTTCAGAATTGTTCAGTAGGGACTGAACATGCAAACCCAGCTTGTATTGAGCACAGGCTCAGGTAAGAAACATGAAGATCTGAGGTGTTCCTCAAGCAATCCACACTGAAGGATGGAGAACAGGTTCTGTACTCATGTGTTCCTTCCACTTCCTGCATCCCCAAATGTGAGTAGTGGTCCAATCCTATCAAGACCTTAAGGTGGTGGATCTTGCAATCTGCCACTATAAACCTGGACTGACTGGGTTAATCTGGTAACTGGGCAGGAGGTACACTTTCAAGTGGGTGTTTGTATTTTATTTAGCGGGGGAAGAGTAAACGGCACTTTTCACCCTAGCAGTGTCTTCTCTAGTGGCTTCTGCTGGTCGTCTTTGACACCTTTTTAGATTGTGAACCCTTGTGGGACAGGGAGCGGAGAACCATTTCAGTTTTTCTGTAAACCACTTTGTGAACTTTTTTTTTTAAATGTGGTATATAAATACTCTTGATTGATTGTGTAAAAGATGCACTGCTGTGGCTGGAAGCCCTAGTCCTGCTCACAGGACAACGGCTTTTGGATGCCCCACTGGAGCAGGAAAGGTGGTGGATGTGATGAAAAAAGATGTGGCATCTCTTTTCATTTTGGACAGCAAGAAGTAGTGCAAGAATTAAGCAGGAAATGAAACTGATTGTGTGATGGAGCACAGGCACAACTGAAAAAAGTGCTGCTGCATCAGAAACGACAAAGGAAATTACATTGCTCTTTCCTGAAGATAGCAGAATTCAGGAATCAAGTCATAGCTTTTATACTGAGTGCGTTAGAGACCAGGGTGACCTCCTTGGAAAAGCCATCTCTGTCCCTGATGTCCTGATTCCTCAATCACAGGAATTAGAAAACTAAATTCAGGTGATGCAGATCACAGGGTAGATATGTGTCTGCCCCAGAGAAACCAGTCCTGACTCTCTGATGGTTCATGTGCTTGCACATACATATTTGTCACAGTCATGCCCAATATTTTTGGGTGCATTCTTAAAGGAAGTAAATGTAGTCGCTGCAAGATGTCTGCTAGTTGTGACTGACTTTAGAGGGCGGTGCTCATATCTAAGGCAGAAAGCCAGCCCTCACCACAGGCACCTGTGGCCAGCATTACCTTTGCAGGCACAGAATGCTGTTACTATGTGTTTTTAAGCACAGTACAGTGGTGCCTCACTTAAAGAGCTTAATTCATTCCACAGGCATGCTCTTTAAGTGAAACGCTCTTTAAGTGAAGTGGATTTTCCCATAGGAAACAATGGAAACTCAGATGACTGGTTCCACAACCCCCAAAATATTCATATAAAAATATTAACTGCATGTAAAAAAGATTACAAAACACTGGAATTCAATTCAAAACACTATAATGGGTTTTGCCTCCCCTGGCCGGGATGGTCTGGCCGGAGGAGATGCTCACAGCCTATTGGCTGCTATGGCCTGGGGGCGGCGCTGGAGGGACGCTGCGTGCGTGTTGCCGGCAGCATCCCTCCAGTCTTCGCCGGAGAGTCGTCCGGAGAGGAACTCTGTTGGCTTGCTCCCGACGACTCCCTTCTGGGCCTTTAGCCCGTGGCGGAGATCGGTGGCAGGGAGGGCTCGTCCGTGGATGCCCCTGCTGACCGTTGGCCGCGGCCATCTTGGGGAGGCTTTAGGCTTCCCCCTCTCGGAGCCTCGTATCCTGTGGCACGCGGGCTTTGCGGTGATACGTTTGCCGCTCGAGGCCCTGCGGTCGCCACTTTGGTGGACGCCTTGGTCGCACCCGCCATTTTGAGGGCACCTCGTGGCCCGGTCGCCATTTTCTTGGTGCTGAAGGTTACGGGCGCCATTTTGTGAGCGCCTCGTGGCTTGGGCGCCATTTTATTTTGGGCGGCCATCTTGCTGAGCTTCTTTGGCTGCTGCTGGCTTCTGCCTTGGTGGTGTAGGTGCTGCTGTTGCTGCTGTGAAGCTGCTATTCGGTGCTGCTCTTCTGATTTAGCTGCTGAGGCCTTTTTACCTTGGTGGTGTGGGTGCTGCTGGTGCTGCTGTGAAGCTGCCTGTTGGGCTGCCTCTTCTGCTTCCTGCCTCGCTGCAACTCTGCGTGTGCTTGCTGCTGTAGCAGCCTATATCCTTTGTTGGTTAATAAAAGCACTACATTTGGGGGTTGTGTGATTGATTAGGTCATGGGTAAGAAAGCCCAGAAGTGGGGAGGCCGGGCCCCTCGTCCCCCTACCCCACCCCCTCCTCCTCCTCCTGATCCAACTTCCTCGGACGAGGAGTTGGAAGCAATGGACCATCGTACATTGGTAGAACGCTTTAAGGCGCTGGAGCGGGAGGTTCGGGAGCGGGCGGAGAATAGGGAGGCGGGGGGCTCCCGTGCCCACCCGGACCTTCACTAGGAAGGGACGGGGGGCTTTAATGTTTTCGGCTCGCCCCTCCAGGTCGGGGGGCCGAAAGCCTCAGGCTCCTCCACGGGTGCCACAGGGGCTGCAGGTGAGGAGTCTGATGATACCGAGGAGCCTGAGGTGGTGGGTTGCTGGGAGGAGTGTCCGGTTGTTATGCCTCCTCCTCCCAAACGGGCTGCCTAGATGATGCCTTGGTGGATGCCAGGCTGGGGTTGTCCCTACTATTCTTGGCCCCCTATGGGTATGGGATCATATGACTGCCCATGGATGGGCTTACCCCGTCCTACACGTGCTAAGGGCACTGAAGGAGACAAGTTGAGGGGTATGCGCACTTGGGAGGAAATATATAGATTAGCCAGGCATGCTGAGTTTGAGGACGGTCCTGAGGATCGCCCTTATGGCAGCATTGACCTGCCACTTGGCGGACATCTCACTATGTCCGTCAAGGAGAAGATTTGGAGGGGAGACTATGTCGACCTCTTCAGTCTTCTCCATGTAGAGCCTGAGAGGGTGCCAAGAGTAGGGGAGCCAGAACGGGATCAAGAAGCGGCGAAGTGCCGCAAAATTGATCACAATTGGACCAACTGGCTATACGGGTATTGTACATACATGGCCGTTGTTGTCCAGCTGAGGCCCAAGCGGGCCCCGGCACTTATCAAATATTTAGACATTGTGCATAGGACACTGCGGGACTTTGGAGGCAACGCTTGGCTCCATTATGATCAAAATTTCAGGATGAGGGCTGCCAATGACCCTTCCCTTCCCTTCCCTTCCTTCCCTTCCCTTCCCTGGACTGGTCGGTCCCGAAATTCGAGCTCTGGATGCAGGTTGTGGCTACTGCCAAACCTATCCAGGGTGACTGCTCAGATAGTGGTCACCTTATTGCTCGCAACCCTTCGTACCCTCTGTGTACCTGTCGGCCTTGGCCTTCATGGCTGGCATGAAAGGGGTAGTGGATATGACACAGGACTTTAAGGTCCGACACATGCTTGAGGGCATGCGTAGGGACAGACCTTCGGTTCCGGACCAGCGGAAGCCGGTAACCACTAAGATTTTGGGGGGTTTATTGGAGGCCTTCGGCCAGTGTTGTAGCTCTGACTTCGAAAGGGACCTCTTTCGAGCAGTGACTCTGGTTATGTTCTTTGGAGCATTTCGGATCAGCGAGGTTTTGGTGCGGTCTCGTTCGGCTGATCCTGCCTGGGTGCTGTGGTGGTCGGACATGACCCTCGAAAGCTCGGTCTGTATCCTGTGGCTACGCCGATCCAAGACTGACCAGAGGGCTCGGGGATTGGTCATCAGGTTGAGAGCTATTCCTGGCCACGCCCTATGCCCAGTGAGGGCTTTAACCAGGTATAGGGACAGGGTGCTTCATTTTGTTAGACCATTGTTCCAACATGCCGATGGGACCCCACTTACATTTTTTCAATTTCGGGCCATTTTCACTTGGGCAGTGACCACTCTTGGTCTCTCTCCGAAATTTTACAGTGTCCATTCCCTGCGGATTGGCGCTGCTACCTTAGCATCTTCATTGGGGCTCCCTGAGGAGGTCATCCGGCGCATCGGGAGATGGCGCTCGGGTGCCTTCAAGTATTATGTTCGCAAACGAGGCTCTGGGGTGCTCATTTGCCTGCTTTATGTGTTGATGTTTGCTGCTACGTTGCAGTTGTTTAGTGACCTTCTCTTTGTTTATGTTGCAGATTCCTCATCATCAAGACCTCTTCGGGTCCTGGTGATCGGCCACTCCATCCTCTTCTGGGCCCGGAAGTGGGCCGAACGCAGTGGCGCCGGCTCCTGTCTCGGCCTCAGTCCAGACGTGTGTATTGCCTGGGCTGTCCAGAGGGGAATGGGGTGGGGTCAGCTGCTGCCCACAGTTAGCGGATTTTTGCGTGACAACCCACCCTCTGATGTTTTGCTGGTGCACCTGGGTGAGAATGATCTGACCCAGACAAGGACTGTGGACCTCAGGGTGCAGATCAGGCGAGACCTGTCACTTGTGAAGTGGTGGTGCCCAGCGATCCGGTTTGTTTGGTCCTCTTTCCTTCCCCGGAGAGTTTGGAAGGGGACTAGGAGCATCCGGAAGATAGATCTGGCCTGTAAGAGGGTCAACGCCTACGTGACGCATTTTGTCAAGAGCTGGGGTGGATTGGTGATTTATCACCGTCACGTCATGTGGCAGCTGCCCCATGTTTTTAGATCAGATGGGGTCCACCTTAGTGATTTGGCCATTGAGGAATATGTTTGGAATTTAGTTAAGGGGCTGCTAACCTGTCTTTAATGGGGCGGTGGAACCATGTTCTAGCCAGGTTCCCCGTGTGGCAGGTGTCGTGCTGGAGTAGGCAGGATAGGCCTTCGGTGACTGCCTGAGACAGCAGGGTCAGTGCTACGCATCCCTTGCCTATTGGTACCGGACTGGACGTAGGTCGGGATGGCTAGCCCTGTACCTGGGAAGTTAGGCTTGGTTCGGCTGGGCATTAATTCGGGTGTACCGAGTGTCCAGCTGCTTTGATTGACCAAGCGCCCAGCTGTCTCGACCTTCGGGTTGGTGTTGATGGGTACCCTTGCGAGGGTGACACCTGAGCCAGGCTTTCACCATCCCTTATTTTTTAGCTACCAGCACGACAAGTTAGCAGCCCCTTTTTGTTGGGTTTAAATATGTTATATTTTAATAAAGTGGCCATCAAATCCAGCATCTGTCTCCGGCTCCTTATTCTCGGCGTGGGGGGTAATATAATACAGAGCACAATTATTGTAATAAAACACTGTAATATTCTGTACAGTAAAAAAGAAAAGAAAAACCTTTATGGACAAGGATGACTGATTTTCACTAAGAGTCACTGGTGTCTTTCTGAGCAACTTTAACAAGGAACCTCTCTCTGTGTGTGAGATCTAGATAGGCAGTCTGCAACAGCAGAGGGGAAAGATCCTATGCTGTCTACTCAGAATCAAGCCCCATTAAATCCACTGGGGCTTACTCACAGGAAAGTGTGTAGGCTGCATTTTGCATGCACAGCAACATCAGAAGGTCAAGATTCTATGCTGTCTACTCAGAATCAAGCTCACTCACAGGAAAGGAAAAGTGCAGGCAGGGAAGGTAGTGGGGGCAGAGGGGTGGTTGTAATGGGGTCCAGACATGGGGGCTTCCTTGGGGGCAAGAGGTCTGTTTGAGGGGGCTGCAGAGGGGTGCAGGAGAGTATTCCCTCCTACCTTATGGAGGCTGCATAGGCTGGGCTGACCAAGTTCTCTGGCTGCAGGAGAAGAGCAGCCATCTTTGTTCCCCTGATGAAGAGGCTTTTCAGTTCTTCTGCTCTCCCTGCTGGTCTCTTCCACGTACTGCAGGGGGGAGAAAGTCCCGTCTCACTCCCTCAGCCCAGCCAATGCTGGGGAGACACAGGGAGAAGGACAGGGAGCCCAGCAAATGGACACTCTTTATGCAAAAAATGCTCTTTAAGCAAAGCGAAACCACGCAAAACTTTTTGCTCCTTATGCGAAAAATGCTCTTTAAGCAAAGCGAAACCACACAGAAATGTTTGCTCTTTAAGTGGAATGCTCTTTATGCAAGGCACTTGTTAAGCAAGGTACCACTTTACCTATTTATATATTTGCATACGCCTGCTTCTGAATTGCTAGGCTGGCAGGAACTGAGCTGGGACAAGTGAAGGGAGTTCATTGTCTCATGTGGCACTTGGGTCTCAAACTCCCAAGTAGTCAGCCTTTGTGCTCATTGCTTTAGCCATTGAGCCACCAAATCCCTTTTAAAGAAAGTGAAAACTATATCCCCCCAAAAGGTGTGAGGGTGATCCCCAAAAAATGGAAATTGAATCTTTACCTTGTGTGGTGGCTGAACAGCATATTCAAGTCACTCTCTTCATACATCCAGTCCAAAGAGATCCCATTAACTGTTGTGGAGGTTGCAAATTGATCCTAAGTTAAGCTCCCAGCTGCTTACTATTGCACTTTGCAAGAACCGTTAAAGCCTATACACTGCCAGGACACTAGTTCCAGCAGCATAAAATCCTATGATCACACACACACACACACACACACACACACAAAAGCAGGCTGCAATCCTAAACTTCAGGCATAAGTCCTGGTACAAGTCCCGTGCAGGTCTGGGGTGTAACAAAAGTGTCATAATGAACTTCTGTTCTGTGTCACTTCTGAGGGTTAGGCCAGTGCACAGAAATGTGCCAGCCTCCCCACACCATCGCTGGAACAGGGAGACAGGTGAGTTAAGCCAGGCTAAATTTGTTAGGATTGCACCGAGAGAGAGAGAGAGAGAGAGAGAGAGAGAGAGAGAGAGAGGGTAGCCACCACAAACTTTCTGAATGCAGCCTCTCTGAATGTTGCCTGCTGTTTGCAGTGACTCAGCTTCCACATAGTAACGGACAGGTTTATAAAGCAGTTCCAAGTCCCTGAGTAGCAGGGACTCTGCAGCCTGGATGTACTTAAGGAGACAATGCACAATTCATTCACTGTGCCTGGATCCAACACAGTCCTGTTACTTAAGCACACTGATTTAGTGAAGAAAGGCCTGATGGACATCTGGAGTACAATTGTACTTCCCTATCCTGTTGCCTGAAGGAATTCTGAATAGCAGATGAACCCCTTAATGAGAGATATTCTTGTCAGCCCTGAGGGATGTCTCCTTCAAATATGCAGTTAAACCTGCGATTGTGACCTTGATGCAAATAACCCAGAGAAGCTCTTTCTGCTGAGATTGCTTGTGTGCTTATTTTTTTCCATTCCAGAAGGGAAATGGATACCGGCCAAGTTAACAACATCCATAATTTCTTTAGCTGTCATCCCAAAGAGACATTTCCAAACACTAAAATCAAGGAGAAAATGCTTCTTTCTGCCTATTGTTTGGTTTTCTTTTGTTAAAGGCGGTAGCAAGTTTCAAAAACACTGACCATAAAGGATTAGGAAATAATCCTAATGAATACTGAAAAACCAAAAGAAACAAGCCCAAAATATGTGCAGTCATATAATACATAATCCAGAATGATGATGCTGCCTGTAATTACACACCACTGTCAAGATTAATCGAGCACTGGGAGGTGGCGATTGTTCACTGTCACTTCCCTGGCAATTATAAAACTAATTGCAAAACTAAGAAATTAATATGAACTATTAGCAGCAAATATTGTTTCTGGACTACCTGTAATTTCAATAAAAATTGTTTATGTGCTGCATGAATATAGTGATTGTGGCTGATTATTGCTGTGGCAAGCTTTAATAATTTAATCTACAAATTTGCATTTCTGCTAATGTTTCACACTGAACACAATCTCTCCGCAAACACATAATTTGAACTACGAAGGCATGAAGACATGAACTACGATGATACGAAGTCAATATTGAATCAGATCATTGGTCTCCGGACCTCCCAATGTCTTCTACTCTAACTGTATAAAGATGACTTTCTAGGCTTTGGGTAATTGTTTTCCAGCTCTTATATCTGGGCATGTTTTGGATTGGGAGGGGGGAAGACACTGCAAGATTGAATTTGGGAACCTCTAAATCAGGGGTGCACAAGCTGGGCCATTTTAGGATCCTGGATCTTTAACAATTGTATAGCAGAGGGAATTTCAACCCCTAGGTTTTTACTTGGACCTGTACCAGATCTTTAGCTTGTGATTGTTCAAACAAGGGGACATGTTGGGATCAAAACAGAATGGAGGATATCAGTGGAGCCATTATTGCTGATACAAGTCATCTACCTACCTCTGCCACTTCCTCCCCACTTTCTGTCCATTTTACTGGCTTACTTTTGGGGGAATAAGGGGGGTGATGGTGGCTGTGTTTTGCAGAAAGCCCTTGGTGCAATTTCTGATGGCACTTCACAAATGGCCACTGCCAGTCTGCTGTCTGTACCTCCAAACAAGCTAGTTAGGAGGGGGCTGTCAGTTTACCTTGCCTACTCATCCCCATTCCAAATCTTGCCTATCAGCACATTCATCCCACATGTCTTAATTTGCAGCTTTATCTCCTAAATGATCAAAAAGCATCTGTTTTAGCAAAAGGGAAAAAAGCTCCTATTAGGAATCCACCCCCGTATTTTGAAACCAGGATAAAATACACAAAGTAATTTCATTCTAATTTGAATCATTTTGTTCAATTGCATAAATTGGGCCTTGTGGCTCAGAATGCTTTGCTTTGCATGCTGCTGAATTATAGGTCTCTGACTCCTGCGTTTAATTGATTGGCAATCAGACATTCTAAATTGTAGCATTATAGTAGGGGAAGATTTTCCCTATTTAGTCACAATGGATATTCTGGGACAATGTTAATAATAATTATAATGTACACTGCTCATTGTTAGAGACAAATAAATTAATAGAAGACTGAAGTAGGAAGGTGAAGTTGATGTCTTCTTCTGATGTCTTCTTCTGTGCACTTAGCAAAAGCTGGTTGAATCACAAATATAATTTTGCCTCTTTCTCTTGCTTTTTAGGAATTGCCCCATTTCCCCTCCATGGAGTTTCTATTCAAATTCTGCCAAATCCTAGCCATTATTTATTGGGAGGAAGCTCCATTGACTTTAATGGGACTTACATCTGAGCAGACACAGATGGGCAGTGCAATCCAAACATTTCTTTTAAACATATTTCAGCTGATTAATGGTACAATTATATATGTACATACTAAGTTACAAAGTTAACGTACAACGTTAGTAAGGCTGCAACCCTAAGAGCACCTTCCTGGGAGTGAGGCCCATTGAATACTTTTGAGTAGACACAAATAGGATTGCGCTGTAAGTCAAAAAAAGAAAATGTTCACTCTGCTTCATTTCTGACCATTATTATTATTCATTTCATGTCATGGCTGTTACTGAAAATAATTTAGGCTACTATCCAGAGTAACTACGGGACCTTTTACACCAATGTAGTTAAGGTGCCACCTATGGGAAACCTATTGGAAATGCACAGAGCAATTCAGGGTAAGTGCCTCTTATGTCTTCCCGTAGTTACTCTGGATTGTAGGGTCTGTCTTGTGGGGTGCATTTGGGAGTGTAGAATCCACTGTGTCTGCTCTGATTCTCTCAGTACTTCATATACTGAGGCACTTATTTAAAAGAAAGTCAAGGGGTCTCACCCCATCATTAAATCAGAGATCAGTGGTTACTTTTGATAGCCTTTCCCACTGTAACAAAACTAAGCATGGGACTATTTAGAGAGAATATATTGAAATGATAGATGTAATCACTTGTGGGAATGCAAAGGAAATGCCAAATCTGATGTGATTTCATAAATGGTACAAATTCAATCTAAACTTGGAAAGAGTCTAATTTAATATCTATTAAGATTAATTTCTTTTTGTGTTTCACTGTCAGCATTGCTCAGTGGATTTGCAGGGCCGCGGAATCGCACTTCATTGCCCTGTTTTGCTTTCCTGCTTTGGGGAAGGAGAAATATATAGCACAACTGTGGTTGCTTAATTGGATCATATGAAATTTCTGTACCGTGGTTTTACAAACAAGCCAAGAACAATTTATAAACATGCAAGGTGCCATGGATTGGGTTATTGTAAATTAATTCATAAATAACCACTTTTTATCTGTGGCAATTAGTACAGTCTGAAGCCTGCGTTAACTCCCAAGCCACTTCTTTATTGCTTTCCCGAGCTCAGTAAATTGCTGCCGAGTTCCCTGCCATATCTCACTCCTCTGCCCACTGAGTCCCAAATTCATTTCTGTCTGTTGTCCATGAAAAAGAAGAAATATCACACCAAGAAGCATCGTGGGGCAACTGTGGCAAACTGCTCAAAGCAAAAGAAAGATAGTACATGCATTCCCATATTTATTTATTTAAAAGATTTTTATCCTGCCTTTCCCCCACTGAGACAGATACTCAAGGCGGCTTAAAATGCAAAATATAAAAACAATAAATAAAATTAGATAGATAAAACCATTTGGAGCCGGGGCAATTCAGGGAGTGATTGTAGAGGTACTGGAGGCAGATAACAGATGACCCATAAACCAATCAGAATAAAAATTTTGTAAAGATATCCCTTTACAGGTTGCCCTTATAGCTAAAAGCAACTATATGATGCAGTGCTCATCTTGTTACAAGCATTGTCTGAAGAAGCCTCCATATTCATGTGGCCAGCATGACTAAATACTGAAGCACATGGAATGCTGTTACCTTCCTACCACAGTGGTTCCTATTTATTTACTTGCATATTTGGGGTGGTGCAACGCTGTATGTAATGCATGAAACCAGCCAGTGAAGTAGCTAGAACTACAAAGGCTAAACATGGCTAATGGAAAGAAATTTTTGAGCATTATTTGAGCTGGACGTTGTGGGAGACGTGCTACAGATAATGAATCTGCATTCCTTTTTTCAGTGAGGCTGTCTGAAGAACAAATTCAATGAGAGGTGACAAGATGTGACATTCTAAGGCTAATTGACAAATTAAAATTTAACAAGCCACCTGGTCCAGATAGCATACTCAAGGGTTCACAAATAACTCAAATGAGGTTCAGTTGATCTTGTAACAAGAATATTCAATGTCACTGAAAATGGCCTCCTTTTTGCGAGTATGGAGGTAACCAATGGAATGCTGATTTCACAAAAAGATGACTCATGAATTTATCTTTCAGAAGCAGTAGCATTATATCACTCCTGAGTGAACCTGAGAAAAGCATTATCTTAATTGGTATTATTGAAGACTGTGGAAGCATATAGAAGGACAAGACTTGCTGAGGAAGAATCAGCACAGATACTGCAGACAGTCACTCACGGAGTCACTGCTATCCATTGACTCAATGGAAACTTTGTCTTTTCATGCAACTTTAATATTCCCACGCTTTTAAATCTTTTCAGCAATATGAACTTCATAAGAAGTTTCTCATTCAAATAGGATCAGCCCATCCATTAGTCCCAAGGTAGAGCACGAAGCTACATGGCCAAAATATGAAGTGGACTCCTTTAAGCATACACTTCAAATTTTAAAAGTGCTAAGGTGAGAAGATTCAAATTCAGAAGAAACTTTGAAGTTGAAGAAGCATCATGATCCCCTTCTACATATTCTGTCACCTCATCCTTGCCTGGACCTTGATTAGTCTTTTTCAGATTTGATCTCTGTCAAACCTGAAAGATACCTTTGAGGCATGTGCAAATCAAGGAGAAAACAACCTGGATAGCTTGAGCTGGCTAGCGCTGAGATCCAGGCTGCTTGCGCTAATTCTGCTCTTAGGCTTTAATTAAACCAATGATTTTCAATGTTTTTTTTTCCCTTTTCAGAGCACACAGACCTCTATAACCTGCGTCTTTTTCTCTTGTGCAATGATGTGTGCTGAAGTCGGGTCCTGAGGAGGCAATACACACACACACACTCCCCCCTTAAGCTCAGTCTATTAAACAAACTTCCCCTGAAGGGGCATGCTGCTTTCCTCCTTTCCCTGCCCCCTCTTGGGTGACGTGGATCTCTGAACGAACTGGGGACAGTGATACCCCAGTTTGAGTAGCACTGCGTTACAGGATACTACCTTACCAATTCTCTGTTCTGCAACTTTAGGGTACAATCCTAACTTTCACTGGGACAGGAAGGCCAATGTGAATGCACTATGTCCAGCACAAGTTTTAGAAGACAGTGGCTTATTCTGGGAAAATTACTAAAGTCCCTATAGAGCTACTTGGATCAGAGCCACTTTCAATCGGTAGTACCAATTCAAGCAGCTTTGGGGTGGGCCAGGCTGCCGTGGAATGGGATTAAGATCCAGCACTTGTGCTGCATCCTGGCCCCACCTCCTACTCCCAATCACCTATACCTGGAAATGCCCACATCTTTTCCCCTTCTGTCCCAGATTTCCTCTCTTCCAACTCCTCTCCAGGCAATTTCCAGACCCTACATTGGTTGAGCTTGGCCAATGCAAATTCACCCTTCCTGGAGATCCACATCTAAGTGAAGAGGTTGTTGTATGTCTCTTTGCCAGCGGATCTCCCCTCAGACTGCCCAGAAAGTGCTTTATGGAACTTTTGCAACTCCCCCAGGCTGTCACTAAGGACTTTTACCAGCCCAAGGAAGGGTTAGCATTGTGTCTTTAGTTTATGCTGCAATCCTATCCATACTTTCCTGGGAGTATGTCCCATTGACTATAATGGGACTTAATTCTGAGTAGATATGCATAGAATTGGGCTATGTTTGTCCTCTCCTTCTCCTCTCAGCCAAGGACATAACAAATAACCAATCCTCTCATAACTTCTTAGTGTAGCTAAATATGGTTACTATATTATTATCCCCCATTATTTTCACATACTCTACTACTTTTTCCTCATAGGAATCACTTTCTCCACCCTTCGTTAATCTACCCTGAACTGTCTCCAATTTATCTACATCTTTTTTTTCAAAATCTACATCTAAATGCAAGCACAATACTCCAGCTGTGGCTTAACCGTTGCCAACTGGAGTGGAACTATTACATCTCATGTCAGTGAATCAATTTGCAACATAAGAAATTAGTACATCAATCTTGGAAATATCTGTTGAGCTGGCACAGGAAACCTAGACATTAATCACCGTAAACCAGATCCTGGAGCACAGGAAGCAGCACTTGCTGATCACAGTAAGAGGAGGTACTACGTTTGTTATCCCTTCGCCTGCTATGTTGTGTGAGGAATTGTGGATAACACCAAGACAAAAGCAATTTCATTCATAAATCACAGTCTGAGAATAATATACTTGCTTAGCAGATCTAGATATGGTCTCCAGTCAAGCACAATGCAATGGGATGATGTATTTTGATCAAAACAGAAGCTGGTGCATCCTCTCACCCATACCCCAAGGAGCCTCCAAATTCCTCTGAAGCTGGCTGTCTATTCTACAGAAGCTCTACAACAGCAGTGTCAAACATAAGGCCTGCATGCAAGATGCAGTTCCCAGAAGTTCTTTATCTCTCCTCTATTATAACTGGATGTTCCTCAAGTTCCCTTCTAACAGCTCTTCTTCTACGAAGACACCTTCAATCAGGGTGACCATATGTTCTGGGAAAAAAATTTTCATTGTCCTACTTTTCCTTGAGCAAGTTGCATGTAGAATTCTTGTATTTAATAAATTAGATGTAGTAAAATTATATGCAATAGTTTTCAATTTGATAATAAGTAATATAGCGTTGCCAGGGCTGCAGTGGCAACATAAGCAAGTCAGCAGTTTGAGACCTGAGTAGTGCAAGATGGGGTGAGCTCCCATCCTTAGGCCAGCTCCTGCCTACATAGCAGTTCAAAAGCATGTAAATGCAAGTAGATAAATAGGTACCACCTCAGTGGTAAGGTAACAGCATTCCATGATCATGTGGGCCATTATCCACAGAGGCATCTTCGGACAATGCTGGCTCTATGGCATAAGAATCGGGGATGAGCACCACTCTCTAGAGTTGGTCACGACTAGCAGGGCAACCTGTTGGCAACACCTTTACCATTATCTTTAATATAGTATTAAATTAACAACATAAAAGAAATATATGTGTTTAAGCTTTTTATTTTGTCATGTTCTAAATTTTTCTTGGGTATCCTACATTTTGGGGGCACTTTTGCAGTTCTGACTCTGCCGTGAATGCTCTTTGGTCCACTGTATGAAATATATTTCATAATCCTGCTCTACAATGTAGATAGAGAGTAGATATCAGCTCTTGAAGAACACCAAATGCAAAGATACGTTAGTAAGAGCTTGATGTGAGCCTTGCAGGATTAAGCAATGTATCCATGATCGGGTCTCTGCCCTCCTCCCATTGGCATCATCTTCTGCATGTGCATCTCCTCTGCCTGGCTCAGATTGAGTTCTCTAGATCAAAACATGTGACTTCCAGGCAGGTATTCACCAATATCTGTCGTTTCAGGTGACTGTGGGAAGTAGTTTTGGAACAGAAACCCTGCAGATACAGCGGCATGCCTATACAATGCAAAAAGATGTCATGGAATGTGGTTACGGGAAGTAGATAATGCTTGATTCTGGGTGGGATGGAATTCCTGGTGAAGAGGTCTGTGGCTTTATAGAAGATTTGATGCTGTTTGTAAAATTTTTGTGATTTTTCAAAGGACAAGAATCCACATTATGAACTTAAGTTTATAGATATAGATAACAGAAATGCAATGATGTTACCCAGGACCAATTCCACTAAAACCCAGTGAATGATGGTGGACTTATACAAATGGAAAATTGCTCTTGTTATTTAAAAGCAGAGTAGTGCTCATTGGCATACAATAAACAATGCTTCTGTCTAATGAATTAAGAAAACAAGCAACAGCAATTAAGAGCTACATTTGTGATAATCAGAACAGCTGCTGTGAATGTTAAAAATTCTATCAACAAATTTGCTTTTCACTTAAAGTTTAAAATTTGCAACATAGGAACTTTGCTTTGCTGTTTTAATAAGAGTTCCCATTGAATTCTATAAGAAATGAGAACCCAGTATTGGGAGGGGGAGTTGGTTCTCAGGGATTCATTTAGGATTTCGGAACATTTCAGAACATTTCAGAACATTTGGATTTCAAAACATTTAATGGCCCAAAATGTATTTAGTCACCTGAGTGGTACTAGAACAGCCCGATCATCTCAATGCAAGATGGTAACATGAACTTAATCAGAGGTCTCCAAACGTTTTGGCAGGAGGGCCATATCATCTCTCTGGCACTGTGTTGGGGGCCAGAAAACTAATTTACATTTCAAATGTGAATAAATTTACATAAATTTAGCTATAAGAATGCATTGGAGTGGATTAACAGATTTGCCCAAGGGCTGGATAGAGGGGTTTTCCAGGGGCCACATTGAGGCTTGCTGAGCGCTAAATCTGGCCCCTGGTTTGGTGTTTGGAGAATTTTCTGGTGAGTAAACCTTGGTTGGAGTGGAAGGTCAGTCCAGGGAAGTGCAAGGCTTCCAAAATGGTCCTGATTAGGGACATCTCTAAGGTGTCAGAAAGGTGGCGTACTTGAGGGGGTTGACACCCCTTGTGACCTAAATGTCTAAAATCATGGTTTGTAGAAATAATCCCATCATGTTATTTACTATTGGATGCATAATTTGCAGCAGAATTCAGTGAAACAAACCACTTTGAAATATTTTTATTGTATTAAAATGTGTGCATAAAAAGCCAGTGGAGGTGGGGCTAAGGCACATAACCACCCCATCATTCATACTGTTGCCCCCCTCCACTGCAAGGGGTTGACATGTTGGTCCCCCACATCAAGTTACGTGAACCCTAGTGATGCCCCTGGGCCCAGGTCCATCTATCTTGGGCCAGCCTAAGTTGACTTATGCCAGCTCAACCTTTGTGGTGTAACTGTGCTGGCCTATCTTTGAATTGGGCTAGCCAAAGTGTATTTCAGGACATGTAAAGCAGAAACTCCCTCAAATCCAGAGTAACTACAGGAGCAAGTAAGAGACTTTATGTGTACCCATAGTTACTGCACCACTTAGTGAAAACCTATGGGAAATTCATATTGGAATCCAGAGTAAGTTGTTCTTACACCGGAACAAGGACTCCCAATAGTTACGCTGGATTTTGCCCACTGTTTATTTGCTGTTCAAAAGATGTGTTTTCTTCTAACATTTGTATCACACCCTTCTGTAAAAAAAATACTTTCAAGGTGATATTATGATTGCTAAGATAGATTTAATATCAAGACAATAATATAACAACATTAATGCTAAAATAAAATAAGAATTGTACATAAAATAAAATAAGAATTGAAAAAATAACAATTAAAAATTACTCATCAATTTGTTTCTTAAAACTCCCTGGAAAGACCAAGGACAGAAATTAAATAAAAAGTACAATTTTTCAGGGAACAGTCTCTAATTTCAGGGCCACCTGAGCCTAGAACAGCTAAGTGTCCTGACCACATTATGCAAACTTCCACACATCACTTTTTGGGAAAGTAAAACTGCCCCACCCAGCTAAACAGTGGGGTGGGGGAGAGATGCACAATGCACTGTGTAAGCGCAGGGTGACTGTATGTCCTCTTTTTCCAGGACTTGTGTCCTGGAAAAAAACAACACAATTTCCATGTAATCCAAACAACTGTATATCAAATCAAATTTTCCCATAAGAAATAATGGAAATTCAGACAATTTATAAAAATAGTCTCAACTGGATATATATGTCTATTTCATTCTGAGCCGTTTCCTGGGTTTTACTCTTAAGGATCACTAGAGAATGGATTCTGATGAACTTTTTAAAGCTCTGGTAGATATGTTTGAAGAAAAAATTTCAGAGACGTGCTCAAAGATGGACCCACATATCACACATTGCAGTAAATCAAGTCAGAGATTACCAGGTCCAGACTGTATCTGTCCAGGAAAGATTGCAATTGATGTACCAGCCTTAGTTGTTGGAAAGTGTCAAAAGAGCTACAAGAAGATTCTTGGCTCTCCCATGACAATGATTGGTGCCACCAGAATATGAGCTGAAAGTGCAAGCCCATCTGGATCAGGCTGGACACCAGCCCAGACCAAATATCTACCAGCAGTGCTTTCACATCAGGATTGAGTTTAAAAAGATCAGTTATTGATACATTGATATTCCAGATTAGAGCGTCTAAGACTGCAACCCTAAAGACAAGTTTCCTAGGAGTAAGACTCATTGAACACAATGGGGCTTACTTTTGAGTAGACATGGTTAAGATTGTGCTGTAAAGTTGTTTATCTGATGCAGAACAGAGACAGTGAAAAGCAACTCCAGAACTGTGCAACCCAAAAATGAAGGCAACACAAAATGCATGCAACAGAAGATCTATTTTAACATAGTTTTCCTTCCAACGTATTTGTCTTCAGTTGCTGATTCCTCAGTCTTAGTTAACCTAAGCTTTGCATTTGGCTTTCAAAATGTTTTCATGGGTTGGGGTATGGTGGATATGTTTTTAAAAAAGTGTTCCTTTACCATTACTTTTAACAATACTGCAGGATTATTTGCACAGTTTGATAGTGTGAAGTATTCTCCCCCTTGTGACTTCATCTGTTCAGTTCCGCGTACTTTGCAAAATTGCTTGCATTTGACAAAAATAAATAAATAACACGGATACCACTATTCACAAGCAGCCAAGCAGAAAGCTGAAATACAAGGGCTTTTACTGTTTTGTCAGATTTAAGATCTATTACCAAGGGTAAAAGAGACACAAACTAACTGTGATAATATATTTTTTAAAAGCTTTTCTTCGGTTGTGCTTGCGTCAGTTCTCAAGCCTACAAGGCTGAGAGCAAAGTGATAAATTTGGGGTAGATAGAACGGTTGGACTGAAATAAAAGGCCTTTGGGAGAACTGATCCAATACTCAGATATGGCTTTCCATTTTTTTCCTTTTCAGAAAAGTAAAGATGTATGGCCAAATACATTGCTTTAGAACAAGGATGTCCAAACTTTTTGGCAGAAAGGCCACAAGATCTCTCTGATGCTGTGTTTGATGTTGGAAAAAATAATTTACATTTCAAATTTGAATAAATTTACATGAATGTACATAAATGAATATATTAGAGACAAAAGTTAGAATGAATGAATTCAAATCATGTAATAAACACTCTCTAATACAGAAAGGGGGATGATCTTCAAACTAACCCTAACTCTTCCTCTCCCGCAGTTAGTGGGGCTCACTTTTCTCCATCCCTGTCCCCAATCAGCTTGAAAAAATACAGTGTTGTGACAGAATGGTAAGCTTTTTGGGAACACCACAGTTTCCAGTTTGCAGACTGCTGTGGTAAATGACTGGAAACCACTCTGGTCTATTGTAGCATCTTATACATCACTCATGATTTAGCTTCCTATTGTCACTCCACTATGACGGATGGTGTCATTTTGATATGGTAGTGGTGATTTACAGGCTTCAAAGTGTGAACATTTCAACACCAGCCAGTGATATTTAGGCTTCATTTTTGTTAGCCTTTAAGAATTCATGATATCCATGAAGCAGTCTTAACTTTCATGCTATAAAAGTGATAAAGAAATTAATGACAACCCGGATTTCTACACTCCACCAACAAAAAAATCCTACAGGTGATTGAAACTACTTTTCTTCTATACCACATGTGGGTTTTTTTCCCCACCTACAATATACAAAGGTGCCGGCAGTTAGAAGGATGTCATGATGCAGGGAAGATATTGCTTCCTCTGAGTTTTATGAAGCTGATATCAATCTTTTATTTCATAAACTTCAGATCTGGTATTACCCTAAAAGTTGAGCTTTGCATCATTTAATGTGACTCAGACAAGAATACAAATAAGATAAAAAAGGAAAGGAGAACTCAAATTTGTCAGGTGCCAAACCCTGAGATATGTTTTTCTGTCTCCATAGCCACTGAGGGGAATGTCAAAGCTCAATCATGTTAGACTGCCATGACTTGAAGGGTCATGAGGAAATTATGAGCTGCAAATACTACTGTAACTGTTGCTCCAGGTACGACTCTGTGTAAAACGAGTCCTCCTCAACCTTGATCCATGATGACTGAGTTTATTGAAAACAAAATGCTTGGATGAAAAAGGTGACTGACATCTTCCATTGTTATTATTTTATTACTTTTATCTTTTACTTTTATATCCTCTGTTACTATTATGTATTTTGTACTAACTTTCAAGGCTGAGCCTTGCTGTGTGTGTTCACTTGTTTGGCATGTGAGTATGAAGAGTTAAGGATGCAATCCTACATACTTAACTGTGAGTAAGCCTTGCTGAACTTACTGAGACTTCTGCATAGAAATGCATAGGATTGTGCCATGTGTGCAGTAGGGCTTTTTAAAAGTTTTTTTAAAAAGTCTAGATAATGCATTATATTCTGTCTTTTCTCTGAAGAACTCAGGCAAATATATCCACACAATAACTCTGAATAGGTGAAGAAATTTAATTCCAGGGGCAGAATCCTAACCAGTTTAGGCCAGTGCAATTCACCTGTCTCCCTGTTCTCACCATGGTGTGGGGAGGCTGGTTCATATCTGTGCTCTGGCCTAACCTGCAGGAGTGGCACACAAGTGCTTTATGACACTTTTGCAACACCCCCAGACCAGGATTAGGTTGTTAATTATTTTTATTTATTTGTTCTCTTGATATCTCACATTTCATCCTAAAGGCAACCAAAGGCAGCTTAATTAATATTTTAATATAATAATTTTTAAAAAATTAAACATTAAGGGTGCAATCCTAACTTAGTCCAGCACAACTCATTGGTCTTTCCATTCCCTTGGTGAGATAGGGAGGCAATGGCATGTCTATGCACTGGCCGACCCTCCTCTAGGAGTGGCGCAGAAGTGCCATACAGCACTTTTGTGACACCCCAAGGCCAGTACAGAACTTGTGCTGGGGCTTAGACCAGTCTCACTAGAGGTTAGCGTTGCAGCCTAAGTACAGTAATATTAAAACCAACCAGCAGTAATTGATGATTACAATAAATTAGAAGGGATAAGGTAACATCTGTAAAATACTAAAATCGTCTGGCTAAACAGGTGGGTTCTATAACTGAAGATTATGAAATATTGCCTAGGAATGAGCTCTGAGATGCGGACCTAGAACCTCTATGGAAATGATCAGATCACATACCATTGAAAGGTAGCATTTGTTAAGCGGGGCATAAAAATTAGTCTGCCTGAGAAATTTATTTCAGTATCTATGTCACAATTCCATCCTAAAAATATAGTCTTTACAAAGAAAAGCTGCTCAGGGGTTTTACATCCTTTTAACTACTTTGTTGCCATTTGTCTAATCTGAGCACATCGTCCCTTTCACAGCGGTACATATTAAAAGTGAGCTTGCACAGACTTTGCGGCAGATTGTCCAATTAACTCCTCAGCACCTTGATTACTTTATCAAGCAACCACTTATGCAGGTGCCACCTTTCCAAATGAGACATTCAATTCAAGTAAAAGGGGAGGGTGGGAGAGTTGCCCTCTTGCCCTGAGCAAATTCCAAGTTGGGTAATTACATTACGCCTACACGTTCTTCAATCAATTTCATTTGGATACAATGTTTCCTTGAATTCAAAATACATTCCTGTCTCTATGTGTGTGGAATATTGCCATAGGATGATTTTCTTTTTAAAAAAGTGTTTTGGAACCTTATTGCTCTTGAAGGTACATTTGATAAGATATGGTAGTAGCTCAGTATCTACACATGGTCATGGTCAAAGTGGGACCGCATCATCAGAGGGCAGCAGTTTCTTAAGCATCCTCACAGCCCAGGCTACAGCCTGTTCAACTTTTTTATATCATGGTAACCAAGAAAAAAAAGAGTTGGTAAAAGGTATATGCCCCGAGGATCTATCCTGGGACCAGTGCTTTTCAAGTTAGGGCAAAATCCAGAGTAACTATGGGGAGTCCTTGCTCTGGTGTATGAACAACTTACTCTGGATTCCAATATGAATTTCCCATAGGTTTTCAGTAGATGGTCCAGTAACTACGGGTGCACCTAAAGTCTCTTACGTGCTCCTGTAGTTGCTCTGGATTTGGATGTAATTCATAAATGATCTAGAGACAGAGAAAAGGAGCAAAATGGCCATGTTGACAGATCATACTACAATTTTCTGAAAAGTGAAAAGCAGAAGGGATTGGGAGGAGCTCCAGAGCTGGGAGAATGGGTAGGAAAATGGCAGATGCATTTCAATATACATACGTGTAAAGTAATGCACATTGGATTTTAGAAGTAGACTACGTCAGAATGGGAGGCCACCAGAGAGGTGCATGGGAGAGCACCAGGATGCAAACAAGCTATGACTATATGGAATGAATCCTTCCAACTCAGTTGTTCTATATCCACCACATTGCCCTAATTTTTTATTACTGATATACAGTGACGATAACAAAGATGGGATTGTGTGGTGGAAATAATGGCTTGATATGCAGTTCCATTGGAATCCAAGAGATGACACTGTGTTGCTCACCATTTCAATATGCTAAAGACAAACAAATCAGCCTGAAGGTAAAAGAAGCAATTTTATTTGACTACTTAAAACTTTATTTTCCTGAATACCAAAACACCTACCTAATAGAGATTCATTTTTAAAATAATGAAATATTTACGACTTTGAAGCCCTCGGCAGCAGAATGGCGCAGTATGTTTATTCTGCAGCTCAGTAAATTATAGATAGATGAGGAGTCAAATGAATGCTTTCAGCATATCACTTTAGTCCAAGCAAGGTTTCTTTATGCTTTTTAATCTGGAAAATTTGTTTTTGTTCCCATAGCCATAATTATTAAACCTTCCTATATGACACCGTAAATAAACTCAGGCTTCCCAAATTGTCTGAGCTGTTGTTCTGCGTCACTTTAGGCTGCATCATTTGTCAATGAAATTGAATGCTTTCTCTCACTGTCTCTGGGCCTCTTCTACACTTTGCAAGGAAAATAATATGCAAAATAAATATTTACTCAATCAGAACACACATATATGTACTGAAATGAATACTCAGAATCATTCACTCATACATATATGCACACACACTCAACAGCATCAAGGATCAATTGCTGTGGCTCTGATAGGGGCTCTTACCCATCAGAAGGTCCATTTGACCTCCTGAATCCCCCATTATTTGTGGCAGCAGTGTCTGTGGTGGAAATGCGCAATATCCCCAAGGTGATAGGGTGTGGTGTCAACAGTGGTCCCTTTCTATGGCAGGCAAGTGTGGTGTAAACACCAGAGCCTTAGATTACAGTAGGTGTGCTGCACAACTGCAGCCGCTTGGCCAAAGTAACACCTGGAGAAGAGTTTGTGGGTAGCAGAAAGGGAAAACTTGGAAGAAGGATTGAGGACTGATACATGGACTAGCTGACTCACTAATGGACTAATGAACTGGCCAATGGTTTAATGAACCTGCTGGTTGACTAAATCACTGGTTGACTGACTGAGAGAAGAGTGGATGGACAGACAGATGAACGACTGAGGACTACTGGAATACAGACTGCTGGAGATTGCTATGTGGCTATCTTGCCTGAGCTGCTAAGAACCAATGTGTTACTGTGGTGGTTGAAGAAGCTGCTGGCCAGAGAGGGAAACAAGGTGGTCCTCTGCAGGTTGAACAGGGAACCTACCCTGATGGGGATTGTCAGTGCTGCAGTGTAGAGGTAAGGCTATTTTGAATGAAGAGGGGAACTAATTCACTTTTAAGTGGGTACAACTTTTTCAGGAAAAGCTTGGAATGGGTGTTTAGCAAAACAGTGACACAAATCAGCTGAGCAATGCATGCTGTCACTATGCCTGACACCACTATCAACAAATGGGGGCATCCTCCAGAAGCCACTACTGCATCACTGAAGGGTCTCTAAATGATGCTTCTGTTTTCTGGCAGAAAAACAGAGCTGTAACATGGATCAGGTGAGGTAGTAGGAGAGATAGGAAATAGGCAGGAAGGGGTTGGACAGGGGACTGAATTGGGCAGGGAGGGAGAGAAATGGAGGAGAGATGATGGGAGTAGTGGCAATGGCATGGGATTCATTCTGTACCTGCCATTTGCAGGCTCTCTCTTTTCTTCTCCTTGTACTTGTGGCAACTTCAGAGTTGGCACAGGTCCACAAAAACACAATGGCAAGGAAGGCTTATGGAGGGGTAAGAATCCCCCTTTTCCCTCTGAAAATTCCCAATCTGTTCCCCTTCTGAATACTGTGTGCACCTTTTTGGCATTGCTGCATCAGCTTCAGGTGGAGAGGGAGAAGTAGGATTGTAGTCAATCCTATTGACTACATTGTAGTCAATTGTAGTCAATAGGATTGTAGAGGGAGAAGTAGGATTGTAGTCAAAATATATTCCACTGAAGTATATCTAGCTATTTATCTATGGTATTTATATACCACTTTTCAACTAAAAAGTTCATAAAGTGGTTTACAAAGAAAATGAAAAAAAAATTAATAGCTAATGGGTCATCCATAATAGCTATGGATGTTCTGAGTTAGAAACATAATACTGATTACTTTTGAATCAGAAATCAAAACTGAGTGAGGCAAATGCATGCCTGCCTATCATTCTAAAGCAGAAGGCCTGGTTTTAATACATATTACCAGAGTGCAAGTTTGAGGATCAAAGATGTTGACCTTTAGATTTTGCTTTATTACTGTCAGGCAGGGACTTTTTCTGGCAGTACTCACCAGTACTCAGTACTGGCAACTTTTTCCACCTCTCCCCAACCAGCTAATTAATAATTAGTCATTTGGGGATGACCCATGGTAAGTACCGACACCTCCTTCCCCAGAAAAAGCACTCCTCTCAGGTCTCCTGTTAACTCAGTTTCTCAGATATGCTTCATTTATGGAAGTTTGACTTTCATGGAGTGATCATTAAATTTAACATAGCTAAAAATACACTTATTGTGGCATGTATCTTAGCTAGTCATTTTCTTCCTGGCATCTTCTAATCTAATTAATTTCACAAGTTCTGACATTTTTGTTTCACTTGCACACTGTGTGGGATTGATGTTAATTTGGAAGACTTTTAAACAAGAGGCATGTAAGAGAGTCAGGTTTTGAGGTTTGTTGGGTAAAAAAGTATAGGTATGAAAGGTGGTCTTCTAAGGCTACATTTTTATGATTAAAGGTTACCTACTTGAAAATATGACTGCTCATTCTGTACCTGAATAAATCACCTAGAGAACATTAGAAGAGAGATTGCTTTGCTAGACATTCATGAACGCTCTGGGAAGTGTTCATTAATTTAATTAATTTGGTTTCTTTATCTATGGTATTTGGAAATACCGTACTTTGATCAGGCCTAGGTCTTTTTCATTGCACAGCCTACACAAAAAATCCTTTAACAATTGCATGAAACTCAGAGACAAAGGAAAGGACTTCATCTGAAAACTATACAAAAGAAGTTAAACAAAATATTGAACGATCTCTGCATCATAATGTATTTGTTTTCACAGTTCACAAGCAAGAATTCAGAATAAATTGCTAGCAATTGCTGCTTACTCCAGTTGTGCACGGCACATTCATTTATGTGATATCAGTTCAGTGACCAATCTCTTCTTTTTAAGATTGTTATCAGTAATTTGTGCGCTAAAGTGCTAACTGAAATTAGGACTCTAAAGCCACATGTGGTTTCTGCCAATGAAAGATTGTAATTATGGCAGACAATGTGAAAAGAGATTCAGAAGTATAATTATTTACTTAAAATTACATAGTATTACATCACAATGAAACACATTTCGGAATCTGCTCGATGCTATGATGCTATCTGCCAAGGATGTCAGTCGAACTTAAAAAAAAAATCAACCACTTCATGCTCTTTTGATACATTTAATCTATCCTATGACACAAATGAAAGCCAGATAAGTTCTCTATTAATATACTGTGGATGAATATACCAAGCCTGGGAATGATGCAGTCATTGATTTCAACAGACATATTAAGCTTGTGTTGAAAATTTTTCAGAAGATTTCTCACAATGGATAACATCACAACAACACAATAAAGGGATTATTGGCCTAAAAGAGTTGCAAGAGCTAAGTATTATTCATTTTGAAATGGGGTGGAGACCAATTTAGGGTGGCATAACTCATTTGGCATAACTTTCTGTGGTGGTGTGGCGAGGTGGTGTGGCACCTGCCTGTATACTGGTCTAACCCTCCCTCCAGAAGGGGGGAAGAAGTGCCTTAAGGGACTTACGCCAGGACTAACTAGTGGTTAGGACTGCAGTATGAATGGGATACTTCAAAATAGTGTTTGATATTTCTTTAACAACAAATCAGAACTTTTTCTCCTAATGCTGTGCCAATGGAGCTAGTTGCACCTGTTCTCATACTTGCATTAGGAATTACAATGGCTTGGATCCTCCTAAGGGCTGCGGGTGGCGCAAGTGGTTAAGACACTGTGCCACTGTTAAGACACAGCAGGCCAGGGTTCAAAACCCAGGTTGGCCCCACAAGACAGGGTGAGCTCCTGTCCTTAGCCCAGCTCTGAGATGCCAGCTGGATCCAATCGTATCGCCTCTGCCTTTCCATTGGACTAATTCAGTGGCGCGGAGAGGGGGGGGATTTGCTGCTTGGGGAACAGCCTATCCTGATACCATAACAATCTAACCCAGGCTTTCGTGCTTTGCATGCAGGTATGCTGCACTGAGCATGACACCATAGTCTTTCAAGACTGACAGAGGCCTGATCCTCCTATAAATCACTCCCATACTTCTGTTCATGGAACAGGATACATTCCCACATATTGCATTTTCTTGTATAGGTACCTCAACACATGGTCGGGAATTAGGAAGTCATTCTAGAATCATATTTCATGTAGTATAGGGAACAGAAGTGGCAGTAGGGTTTGTATCACAAGATTCAAGAGCTCAGTGCTTTATGATATAAGAACAACCTAAATGCAATGACATCAGTGGGGATGGCATAACACAAATTAACCTTATTTACCATATTTCCCGGCTTATAAGATGCACTTCTTTTCTCCCCAAGGGGGAGGGGGAAATGTCTGTGCATTTTATAGAGTGATCGGGCCAATCCTGATGCACCTTACCCCATCATGTCACATGTCGTTGGATTCGTATTGAAGAGTAGAATCCAATGCTAAAATCAGTTTTGATATATCCCCTTCTATCAAAAGTTATGGCCTATATATATATATATATATATATATATATATATATATATATATATATATATACACACACACACACACACACAATTTTTGGCATTTTTTTAAGTGGGTAGGAATTTTGGCCTGGGAGTTCAGGAATTTTGGGTTTGGCATCTGGTCACCCTGGCACAGTTGCAATCCCAAGCAGCCTTCCCTGGCTTGGAGACTTGCTCCAAAGTAGATATGCATAAGACCTGGTCCCTACTGCTCCATGCCTGTGCATCCCTCAGTCTTCCCTATCTGTTCTGGAAGGGGCTGCACTCCCTCTGAAGGAGCAGGTTCGCAGCTTGGGGGTTCTCCTGGATTCACAGCTGCTCCTGGAGTCCCAGGTGGCAGCTGTGGCCAGGGGAGACTTTGCTCAGCTTCGGCTGATCCGCCAGCTGCAACCATACCTGAGTCATTCAGATCTGGCCACGGTGACCCATGCCCTAGTGACATTGAGACTAGATTATTGTAACGTGCTCTACGTGGGGCTGCCTCTGAAGACGGTCCAGAAACCTCAACTAGTCCAGAATCGGCGGCCCATGTGGTTGCTGGGGCTCATCAGTTCGACTCTGTCGGGCCACTGCTCCAGCGACTACACTGGCTGCCCATTCATTTCCGGGCTGAATTCAAAGTGCTGGTCCTGACCTTTAAAGCCCTAAATGGCTCGGGTCCAGGGTACCTGAGGGACCGCCTTCTTCTTTACAATCTGACCCATCATCTAAGGTCATCTGAAGGGGCCCTACTGACTGTGCCGCCACTAAAAGACGTGAGAGGTGTGGCGGCCAGAGATAGGGCCTTCTCTGTGGTGGCATCTCAGCTCTGGAACTCCCTCCCCTTAGAACTGAGGAGAGCTCCCTCTATACAGAGCTTCAGGCGGAGCCTTAAGACCTTTTATTTTAAAAAAGCATTTTAAATGGGGCATAGGTAGGGGGCAGTTTTATTGTTTTATCATTTTATTGTTCTGTTTTTAACTGTTTTTAGTCTGTTTTTATTGTTGAGCCTTTTAAATTTAATTGTATTTTAATTGTTTTTAATTGTGTTTTAATTTATATTTATAATTCGATTTTAATGGTGTTTTATCCTGTTGTTAGCCGCCTTGGGCTCCCTCTTATAGGAGAGGAAAGGCGGGATATAAATATTTAAAATAAATAAATAAAATAAAAATCTAGATCCCCTCACCTTTCCCCACCTACCTGGATTCTTGACCCCCCCCCCAAAGAACTTCCCTCCCCCAACTTACCTGCCTTCCTGGACAATTTACAATGAGATTTGTGCAAAATGTTGGTGCCTGATCATTTGCAATGAGATTTGTGCAAAAGTCACAAATCACTGAGAGTAGAGATGATGAGTTTTTGGGTTTTCCAGAAAATTAGAAGAGTGCTTGAAGCTTAAAGTCTTTCCTCATTTGTTAATAACAGTGATAATGGTTCTTTTTCATTGACTTTACATGGTTGAAATATTATTCTGCTATATTTTATTAAATATATTAGTACACCATTTGGTTCAGAATATTTTTTTCTTGTTTTGCTCCTCTAAACATTGGTGCATCTCATGGTCCAGTGCATGTAATAAGCTGGGAAATACGGTATATCTTTCAACACAAGTCACCCAACAAACCAGTAACCCAAAAAAAGTCAGTGGGCAAATTTGTGCTACTTACAGAACTAAATCTGTGCTCTAGGGCAGAAGGTCTGGTCTAGAGATTAGAGCTGTTGTTATACCGAAAAACAAGAGGGTTAGCAGTACAAGAACACCAGAAGCTGTCTGAGAAGATCTTGAAGCTGCAGAAGCTGCAGTGAGCGAAAAGGAGCATGGTATGTTTCATTGCACTGAATTCAGTTACACATGGATTGACATGATATTTTTAAACATACCAAGATTTTTTGAACATACCACAATTTTCACAGTTTTGGCAGTAATGGTGTCAACCTCCACCTGAGTGCATTCAGCTTGTGTGCATTCAGCAAAACTGCCCACAGCCACTAGGCATGCCACTGATGGGAAGGCTGCAGCAGCAAAAAGTGGTGTTTCCGGAAATAAGACTTCATCTTTAGCCCAAGAAGAGGCACTTTTTCACTCATAGTGAATACTGTTGGATCCAACCAACCCATTGTGTCTTACAGCCTGTCAAGAGGAGGAAGAAATCTCCCTTCTTGAGATGGTTGATGCTGGAGGAGTCCCCAATGGCTCATCAGTGGGAGAGTCCCTCCAGGGAGCAGCAAGGGGAGAGTCCTATATAACGTGTTTGGGCAGGAAAAACACAGACAGGGACAGAGGTGCTGAGAGGAGAAAGATGCCTTAGTGCCCTGCCTCTTACACACAGGCCTCTAATGCACCATGTGGTGAGGGGAAAAGCTGGCCTAGTGTCCCAGCATCTGGTGAAGTTCTGAGTTCTTCTTTTCTGTACTTACCTGTGTGGTGTTCATGCAATCTAAGATCTGAAAAAGAAAGTTGCCTCCAGAGTCTCATTACTCCACCGAAGATATGTCTGAGCCACGAAGCCCCGAGAGACCTCCCTGTGGAATCCCCTCTCCACTTCCAAGAAATAGCCAAAAGTATGACACAGCCCAGTGCTAACTAAATCCCTGTGAGGCTATCCCATAGGTGATTTTCTGCTGCTGGAGACCTCCTCATGGTAAAGGAACCTTTGTCCTCTTGCCGTAGAATAAGCCTCAGAAACCAAAAATGTTCTCCTTGGGCCTGTGCCATCAATATTATTTCAGGTGAATCGATGATTCAGGTGATTCAGGTCTAGGAGGGAGTCTGAATAAAGAAGAACTGATCTGGAATACTTACGACACTTTTGTGACACTCCCAGGTCAGCACATCTTACAAGGAAAAGGAGGACATTGAAGGGTTTTCTTTTCCCCGGGATACAGGGTTAAACTCTAGGACATGTCCTGGAAAAACAGGATATATGGTCATCCTGACCATAAATAGTCTAAAACTGGATATCCATCATAACATGAGGAATGGATGCTTAGGATTTAACATATAAAACCCTAAAATAATTTAATAGTACTTAAGCAGCTCAGTGGTGGGCTTCAGTGGTTCTCAGAGGTTCTATAGAACTCTTTGCTAATGAGCGCCTGGTTCTGAGAACCGGTTACTAATGGGACATTGAACCTGTTCTATATACATAGAATCTGTTGTTATTTAGGTTATTAGGACGTAGAACCTGTTGTTAATTTATTTGAATCCCACCACTGCTTAAGCTGCAATCCTATACACAGTTATGTGAAAGTAAATTGTATTGAATGTATTTCTACATAGACATTCTGAAGATTTCAATGTTCAATGGGTCTTTCTCCCAGGAACGTATCTTTAGGATTGCAACCATAATAATACATTTGGAGTAGAACTATACAGTGGTGCCTCACGTAACAAGTTTAATTTGTTCCGGAGGCATGCTTGTTATGTGAAACACTCTTTACATGAAGCAGATTTTCCAATAGGAAATAATGGAAACTCAGATGATTGGTTCCACAACCCAAAAAATATTCATATAAAATATGAAAAATGATTTATAAAAATTGTTTATAAAAATGATTACAAAAACTGTAATTTAACACAGTACAAAACTCTGTAATATACAATAACACACAACACTGCAATAAAGAAAATACTGTACAGTACTGAACTGTACTGTACCTTTGAAAACCTTCATGGCTGGTGTGAGAGTTACAGAGAAGGGGATGACTTTGGCTGCAATCCTAAAGACACTTTCCTGGGAGTAAGATCCATTGGGTACTGAGTAGACATGGTTAGGATTGTTCTCTTTCACAATCACTAATGGAATCACTGCTGTCCATTGTCTCAATGGAATCTTTGTCTTTATGTGCAACTTTAACATTCCCAAGCTGCGGATGGAGAGCAGCACTTGAACATTGATAAGGCACACCTTCCACACTGCCACACACAGATCCCACATACAAATCTGGCTCAGGCTATTCCCCCCGACCCCCCATGAGTTCCCTGGCCATGGAAGCCTATTCCAAACTTTGCCCAGGGCCCCACTGTAGCTCAAGATACTCTCCTCATCCCACCTGTGGGTTCCCCTGCCATGGAACCCTACAATCCAGAGTAACTACAGGAGCACCTAAGAGACATTACGTGTACCCATAGTTACTGCACCATCTAATGAATACCTATGGGAAATTCATACTGCATCCACAGCAAATTGTTCTTACACCGGAGCAAGGACTCCCCGTAGTTACTCTGGATTGTGCCCGAAGCCTGTTCCAATCTCCCTCAGAAGTGCTCTTTACTCAAGACGGTGCTCTTTACGTAAGTCAAAATTTCTGAGAAAATTTTTCTCTTTAAACAAAACGCTTTTTATTCAAGTCACTCTTTACTCAAGATACCACTGTAAATGAAAACTTTGGTGCACTTCATGGAAGTGAAGTTACAATAAAAGCAGCTGAAACATTCACTATGTAAAAAATAAATTTGGAACTGTCAGCTGTCAGCTTTCTAGAAATGCACTTATTCAAGCCACCCATTTGAATATAAATGAAAACTGTTCAACCCAAATGGAAGCTCTTGACATTGTCCTCAAAGCTCATACTCTTAACAAAAGTTCTCATTATGGTTTCTGTTGCTAAGTATCCATGGGGCACTTGACATTGTATTTAATATTTAAGTGACACACTGGCATTGATATGGTCAATTAACCAATACTAGTTTGAAATATGGCAAAGTAAGATGTAAGTACGTAGCTCGTTCCAGTTGTATCCCCACACCCATTAAGCAAATGCACATGGCAGGAATGAGAACATGCTGGTAAGTGGCTACCTCCACGCTGGCATGAAGGCAAACAACAGCTTCCCAGGTGCCTACGCATTCGGGACTTTTCTACAAAGGCAAATGCTGAACACAAGTCGGGAGGTTTTTTCCTTGTGATTTAGAGCTGGAGAGTTAAGAACATAAGAAGGGCCTCCACTGGATCAGGCCAAAGGCACAACTAGTCCAGCTTCCTGTATCACACAGCGGCCCAGCAGATGCCTTCGGGAACACATGAAAAGCCTCTCCATGTTTAGCACAAGTACTGAATGCGCAGACACCATGTTAGCAGGCATGCATTATAAGACATGGTGTTACCGGCAATGTTTTTGAAAACACTAGCTTGTCTATATGTATATGCCTAAACACATATTATATATATACATGTACACAAGTTTATCAATGTCTCAGACGAAAATATGAATAAACAGCATGTCAATAAACAGCACGTCAATGAGAGTAGCAGCTGAACAACCTGGCAACAGCAGAAGTGAGGCATGGCCTGGGGACAGTTACTCCCTTTTGTGTTCATGTGGTCATAGCATTTCCGGAGGGATCAGGTCAGTCAGTAACAACGAAAATAACTAAAGAAAAACCAGAGCTGGCTGAAGACATCTTAATCCCTAAGGCAGCAGGCCAACAGCTTCCCCCTTTTCCCAAAGATGTGCTAGACTTTTCCTCTTTTACTCTGTCATGTTCTAATTCCACACTCTCCTCCTCTTCACATAACTTTTTTCTCTCTGATCCTCTCTTCCTTTTTCAAACCAGAGTGGATGGAGAAAGAGGATCAACAGAGGCAAATTAGAAGTTAGAAGAAGTTAGATCAACAGAGGCAAGTTAGAAGTTATATTGCAATCCAGAGTAACTACAGGAAGCCCTTGCTCCAGTGCAAGAATAATTTACTCTGGGTTGCAATATAAATTTTCCATAGGTTTTAAGGTGGTGACATAACTACTGGTGCACGTAATGTCTCTTATGTGCTCCTGTAGTTACTCTGGATTGTAGGGAAAGATTGATGCCTTCCCCCCCACAATCTGCAGCTGATGACCATGTAAGGGTGCAACCCTAACCAACTTTTCAGCACTGTGCAAGTGGGGCATGTGTTGCATCCTGCAGTTGGGGGCAGCCTCCTCTAATATAGGGCAAAATCCAGAGTAACTATGGGGAGTCCTTCCTCTGGTGTAAGAACAACTTACTCTGGATTCCAATATGAATTTCCCATAGGTTTTCACTAGGTGGTGCAGTCACTACGGGTGCACATAAAATCTCTTACGTGCTCCCGCAGTCGTTCTGGATTTGGGGGTAATGGGAGTAGCAGTTGAACAACCTGGCATCAGCAGAAGTGACATCTGAAGCCTGGGCATGGACATTTTCCATCAACACCCCCCAAGTCTTTATATCAGACAGCATTCTATAGAACAAAACAAAAAATGATTTTTTTTCTTTTTGTGTATTAATCATGACTCATCATAATTAGACTCTGTGAATATCTACTGTCAGGCAGAAAGACAGAATATATATATATTGTATAAATTAAATAAATAAATCACATACTTCACTTGGTAGATCTGAAACAAATTGAAGTGGGAAGGAAAATTGCTTTTGGGGGAAGACAAATGCCAGTAACTATTGTGATCAATTGCATTGGAATCTCTCTCCTCCTCTCCCCCCCCCCCCCATTTCCTTCAATGACTTTCATGGGGGTGAGAGTGAAAAAGTCTTCTCTGCAGCAACTGCATCCTCAAAGCACCATCCAGCAGGGTAGTTTCAGATGATTAATGTCTTCTGGTTCTTGGCCATACCTGGCTAAAGATTGAGTCATCCTCTTATTGACCCTTGGTCAGCCATGTGCTATGCAGATGACATATAATATGTTTAGTTTGACTGTGATTGCTAGACTGGGACAAAATTTGAAGTGTGGGAAGTTTCCTCCCACCTTCTCCCCAGCCTGGTTTTTAATCATTATTGTTCCCAAAGTATAGACAGCATATTTCAGGAAGAACGCAAGTAACATTATATTGCCCTTCTATAAGTCAGTGCTGGGTGGCTGTGGGTGGCGCAAGTGGCTAAGACGCTGTGCCTGTTAACCAGCAGGCCAGAGTTCGAGACCCGGGTCAGCCCCACAAGACAGGGTGAGCTCCTGTCCTTAGCCCAGCTCTGCGACGCCAGCTGGATCCAATCGTATTGGCTCTGCCTTTCCATTGGACTCATTCAGTGGTGTGGAGAGGGGGGATTTGCTGCTTGGGTAACAGCCTGTCCTCCATAACAATCTAACCCAGGCTTTCGTGTGTTGCATGCAGCGTATGCAGTGCCAAGCACGATACCATAGTCTTCTAAGACTGACGGAGGCCTGCTCTTTTTTTTTTAAGTCAGTGCTGAAACCACATTTGTATAGTTCTGGTTGCCACAACTGAAAAATACTATATAGCCTGGAACAGTGCAAAAGAGGACAACCAAAATGATCAGTGTTTCATTACTTTCTTTATGAGGAGAGGTTATAATTTCTGAGACATAGAAGCTTTGGGAAAAAAGGATTATGTGGGAGCAAACATGATTTACACATTATATATATATTCCCCTGGGAGTGAATTCCACTGAATACATTGGGATTTACTTATGAAGAGTGATGAATTGGTTGTGTGAAATAACTAGCTATATGAAACTGTATGAAATAATAGCTGAAGTACTTAATTTATGAGCATTATTTGTTCCAGAAGCATGCTTCTAATTCAAAACGCTTGTAATACAAAGCAGATTTTCCTATAGGAAATAATGGAAACTCAGACAATTGATTCCACAACCCAAAAATATTTATATTAAAATATTCTGGATATAAAAATGATTACAAAAAACTGTAATCTAATACAAAACACTGTAATATAATACAGAACACTCTAATATAGTGCAAAACACTGTAATAAAGAAAACACTGTATAGTGCTGAACTATACTGTACCTTTGAAAACCTTCATGGCTGGTGTGAGGAAGACGAGAGAGAAGTATATTTTGTAGGATGACTTTAACTATCACTAACAGAGACATTGCTATCCATTGACACAATGCAATCCTTGTCTTTTTGTGCAACTTTAACATCCACCTGCTGCTGATGGGGAGCAGCACTGGAACATTGATAAGGTACACCTTCCACATCACCACAAACAGATCCCACGTACACACCTGGCTCAGGCTGCTTCCCCCAGATTCTCCTCATAAGTTCCCTGGCCATGGAAGCCTGTTCTAAACTTCCTCAGAAGAGCTCTTCTTCCAGGACAGTGCTCTAAAATAAAGTCAAAATTTCTGAGAAAATTTTGTTCTTAAAACAAAGTGCTCTTAATTCAAGTCGCCCTTAAATCAAGGTACCACTGTATATACAAAATTGAATTGCAGGTTATGTGGTGTGTGTAGATGTGGACCACCTCAACATGCCAGATGCAGGGGAGAGCACCTGGATCCATGTATTATACATGCTCCCTCAGGCATCTGGTGGGCCAGTATATGATACAGGAATCTGGACTAGATGGGTCTTTAGCCTGATGAAGGCTGTTATGACTCATTGATTGACTCACTGACAGGCACCCAGTAGTGCCCCACACCCATGTGTGGTGGTGCCTGGTGCTCGGTGGTGACTGTTAGGGATGCCCAGAGCCCACTGCCCACTGGTGCCTGTTACTCACTGGTAACAGTAATGCCTGCTGCTGTCCGGTAATGCCTGTCCGGTAATGCCTGCTGCTGGATGGTGCCCAATAGTGATGTCCACTGCTCAGTGGTGCCCGCTGCACCCCCTACTCACTGGTGCCTGTTGTCTGCTGGTGCCTACTTCCTGCTTCACGGTGATACCTGGTGCTGCCTGATGGTGGCCAGTGCCTGGTAGGGATGCCTGGTGCCCAGTAGGGATACTCACCAGTGCCTGTTGCTGCCTGCCACTGCCCCTGGTGTCCTTCAGTGCCCAGTGCCTGTCATTGCCCAGGGGTGCCCAGTGCCAGTTACCAGTGCCCAGTGGTGCCTAATGGTGTGCAGGGCCCGCAAATATTCTTGAATTTTTACTCCCGCAATGACAGGTTCCTTTTGCTAGTTGGATGATAAAAGCGATTATTTTCTACTTTATTTCCCGTCTGGTGTCTAAGATTTGAAGAATGCCTATGTGGCTAGTGCTTCTTGGTGCAGTATGTTGGCAGTTTTAATCCCCTGCATTATTATGATCAACAAGAACCCAGTGCTATCTGAGAATGGGCTGGCGTGTGGAGAGGTTCACAGCAGCAGAACTCAGTTCCACTGTTGTAAAATGGCTGCTGATAGAGTGCACAGAGCTTTGCTGACAGCCATTTTGAGAGTGCAGCCCCAAGAGGCAGCAGCACTCCCCATTTGTTGCCAGTCCTGCCTGGACTCACTGGAGAAAGTAAGAGAGTGGTGGAGGGTGGGGGCAAAATGGTGGCGCAAGCAAGAAGATTTCTGGAGTGGGGCAGAATGAGTAATAGGTGTCTTCAGGCACCCTCGTGATGGTGTAAAGTGCTTCATCACTTCTTCCAAGTTATGGCTAGGAAAGAAAAACTGAGGCATCTCCTTCATTTTATTCTTGCCTTACTGAATGTCTCAGATGCAGCAGGGGAGGACATGCTTTATATGGGTGGGATGGTGCCTGAAGATACTTCGTCTTGCTCCAGGCACACCTCTGGGAAGGGGGCACCTGTGGAACACATTTGAGGAACAGTCTGAGGATTTCATTATCACAACATGTGGTGATCAGCAAAGGTTGGATGATTAGATACATTCATCCAAGACATATCCATTATTGTTAGCTCAGGGTTTGTGTCTTATCAAACCCATTTGCAGGGTACCAGTGGCAGAGAGAAGCATGCCTTTTATTCTTACATGCTGGCTTCCAAGAAGCAATTATTAGATCACTTTGGAAAAGAGGATGCTGAACTAGACAGGCATTTGGTCTGATCCAGCAAGGCTTTTCTTACATTCTTGGTTCATACAACTAGTTAGAGCCACCTCCATAATGATGCTTTACTGGCCAAAATAATTAATAAGAGAGGGAAGAGAATCGGGTTTCCAAATAAGGCCATTGAAAAGAGGTTGGTTTATTAAAAGCAAAAGATAGTGAAAGCCCAGTTTGGACCATGAGTCCCGCCAGGATATCACATTGTGGTGGGACAGCAAGATATAGTACATCAATGCCTCACTTGCCAGTTCAGAGGCAGCTCCCTTCCTGCTGTAGATCAGCTTGTCTTTATTGAAACCCTCATAGTTCAAAGACACCAATCTGATTCCAGTTCTTACCAAATGAGCATCTGGCATTGCCCCCAGATTTTCATTTTTGAAAGAACTTGGGAAGAATAGCAAATCATGCTTTAAAAAGTGCCGAATTTCGAACTGCAGACTGCTTAACTGTTTTTCCCCCCACTGGATTGCTCTCTAATGCGGAGTGCTAATTGGAAAATAACCGCATTCCAGACGTCTTTGAGAAAATCAATATGCATTCTTTCTCTCCTCCCTCTCTCTCTCCTTTTCTCTTGCCTTCTTAAGGTTGAATCCATTAGTGAAGGATTTTTGGACTTGTAGATAAATGTGGAGCCTAGCAGCACTACCTTTCTTTCTGAAATAATCATAATAAGGTGTCCTGTTGAGCTATTAATGTTCCCTTGTCTTTTATTTTCTATTGAACCTTTAGTGTCAACCACAACTTCTTAAGACACTGCCGTCTAGAGGCAACGGAATAAATAACATATGTTTCTACTGGCCTAAGGTTACAGATCAATATTTCACCATGCGACGGCTGGGCATGTTTTTCTAGATATTTTGATGCAACATTTGCCACATTGGCTCTGTGAACAGATGTCATTGCAGATAGATAGCCCATGAATCCAAATAAAAGAGCTAAGAAGGGAAAAGAGAAGAACTTGAACTACTTGGTGCACAAAAAATTAATATTTTACCAAAGATACCATAGTAAACAAATAATTGTTTTGCACTGTGTTGTATTAGAGACCTCTGTTTCAGATTCCCTACAGATCTAATTAAAGCTTTTCACCAATCATTCACCATAATTAGTCCAGTTGATGTAACCATAACTATCGAACAGTAGTGACATATTTCATTATATTCTTTTTAAGAACTCTGTGTGCGTGTGAGTGCCTGGACATGCATGCATGTTGTTTCTTTTTAAAATCTGTGGAAGAACAAATGAGTTAAAAAGCCATGATGGTTTATTGGCTGAAAAGGTAGCATGCACAGATGTTAGGGGAAAGTAGACATCCCTTGTGTGTTAAGGATTCCGCAAAGTAGTGGTATGGATTTGAAGTTCTGATAAGGGAAGTATATAGAGCCCTATAAAACATTTAAATGAGCAAACTGGCTGCTCAGGAGGATTTGGATCTGAAAAAGAGCTCTTGCAGTGATGAAAAGAGACACACTCGAGACGAGTTATGCACAGCGGTCACCATTAAAAAGCCAGCATTTGACAAGGGTTGCACCATCTGGGATCCAATGCTTCTTGCTTCTATAATTAGAATGGGAAATAACTGACAAAGTTAAATGTTCTTAACAATATTTTATAGGCCATCCAAGCCATGTAAAAGTTGTTATGGTGCTGTAACAAAACCCCTCTGGGGTATTTGTCAAAGAAGATGTCGGGGATCTCACTTCTTCAGCTCAAACATTCCATGTAGTCTGATGCTTCTCTTTCTGACAAAAGAACCAACCCTATCTTCTTGCCCTGGACAAAACAGCCATGCCAAAAAGTGCACATTGCATCCATCAATAGCATACCTAGGGGTTACTAGGGGTGCAGTTGCACTACCTAAAAGCTTTAGGGGGTCTACAAGCTGAGCTTGACACTAGTGGCTAAAATTGTGAAAAATGGGATATGTATGAATGTTAAAACCATCTTCTCGTATATATAGTTGGAAAGGTAATTTAATACAGAATGCAAAGAAACAAACAAACAGTATAGGAATATCTATATTATATCAAAAGTTATGGCCAATTAACCAGAAAATGAAAACACAAAAGCCTGTGGAACAAAAAGTGGATTGTCTTAATTGAAACTTTCCCATGATACTGATAGCTCTGAGAACCAATGAAATGTAGTTCTGATACTGTAAGGAATTAATAGGTGTTAATATGAATTACAGGCAGCTCTCATTTCCATATGCATATATAGTTAAATTGTTGCATCCATCTCTCTGACACTGTGTCAGGGGCCAGAAAAATGATTTACATTACAAATTTGAATACATTTACATATAGAATGTCATGATGTCATTTACTACGCAATGTATTGTACTCAGGTGGGTCTTAAAACATTATCATTTTAAAATGTAGGTCTTGGCACTAAAGTTTGGGAACCACTGTTCTTTAGGATTCCAAATATCAGATTGAGTTCACACAGAGGAATACCAGGAACTTTCCAGATTGAGGCTGCAATCCTAATGTCCAGTTAGGCCAGAATAAGTCCCGTGATGACCTGAGGGTGACACAAAATGATGTAAGGCACTTCTTCCCCACTCCTGGGAATGGGGGGGGGGGGGTTTTAGGACTTTGCACAGGCATACACCAAACTTCCCACACCACCATGGGAAGATATGCCAGGTGAGTTAGGCCAGCCTCAATTTGTTTGGATTGCGCCCTTATATACTTACAATTTTTCAGCATTGTTAAATTCTTGCAATTTGTCTAAATTCATGTTTGGATCTCTAAATACTCAAACAGAGCAGACACAGAAGTTAACAGGTTTCTGATCAGTGCCATTTCAGACTGCAAGAGGGAAATCATATAATCAACTGCCTCTCCATAAAATTTCTTAATTACAGTAAATTTAAAAAAATTATCTGCAATGAGAAAGCAAAGATGTCAGGGAAATACATTTCAAACTACCCACATCCCTGCTATGCTGGTTATCCACATTCAGGAAATGAACATTCCTTTGTAGTGTGAAAAAATGGTAAATGCAAGAAACATATTTTTGGGACAGTTGCAAATGTTGTCTAAGACAACAGAAAAATTTGGTCAGCATTCATGTGCTGACTATTGCTAAATTTGCATTGTGAGATAAACTTATTTTTATGTATCTGGGCTTGTTAACTGATATTGGTGTCCTCTGCTTTTAGAAGTAGTATGACCTGCCCTTTTATCATTTTTTCTTTTTTCCTGTTATTTAAAATACCTTGTTGTGGATATTTTGTAATAGGTTATGCCTTTATCTCTCAGCTGGTCTTTAGTATTAAATACGAATTTGAATTTTCATTGTATTGCATTTTGACTGTTATAATGTACTGAATTTTAAGTGTTAGCTGATTTGAAAGTCCAGATTTACCCTGAAAACCAGGATTAAAATAGGATAAAAATATATATAAGTGCATAAAACCATATCATCAATAATTATGACAAACAGGAAGCAGCATTCACAGACCATTGCATTTGTACTTTTTTCCTCCTCTGCATCATTATCCTCTTGCCTCCGTTAAATTCTCCCAGAGTCAAGTGAAAAGCTAAAGGTGACAGTGATAGACAAGAATTTTTATTGTCTTGTCAATACAATAAACCAGGAGCTGATAAAATGTCAGACTGCTTCTTCAGCGATGGCTGAAATTCAGTGATCTCTGAAGAAGAGAGGGTGGGGAAGAGAAATCCAAATGAATTTTTGATGTCTCTTGGGATCTATTGAAGATTTTTGCTATCCTAGTAGTCTCTTCACCAGGGAGGTAACTTAAATGGTATTTATAATTTTCCTTCATTTGAATTGCATAGCAGCTATGGAGGTTCTGCAACGTTGTATTTGCGATGAGGAATAAAAGGCATTCTTCGTTTAAAACAATAATGGAGAAAACAAAAGTTATTTTCCTTCTGGATTAAAAAAATAGAAACAATACAGTTTAAAAAAATCTTAGAGCATAAAAGCAACTAACAGAGGTATGCGCCTTGCTTAGAAGATCATACAGGACAGTGATTCCCAAAGTGGGAGTTGGCGACTCCATTTCAGGGGGATTGCGAAAAGCTGGGTGCTGCCATCTTGGAATCCATACTTTCTGGGAGTAAGTTTCATTGAACACAATGAGATTTACTTCTGAGTAGACATGAAGGATCTCAGGTATCACGGTGATATATCCTGTTAGATGTCACTTCTGTCATGACATCTAGTCATGACATACTTCAAGTTGATAACATCAGTTCCAGAGGAGTCCTGGACATATTATTATTCTCAGAAAAGGGTTCTGAACTGAAAAGCCCAAAAACCACTGATACAGGAGAACCTCACAGATGGTCAATATAGGCAACCTGATTTCTTCTCTTTCCATTTTGCCTTCGAATTTCAGTTTATCTCACACTAGATTTCATTTTCTAAACCACACAGTTTCCAAGACTACCACTGTGACACACTGAAGAGACAAAACTCTTCATGTGATACCAAAATGGATTTAATGTGATGGAAATGTCATTCTGATACTCTATCTGCTTGCTCTTTTTAATGGACCTACTCCAAATGCAGTAACAAGATAGTAAGAATTAAACTGAATGAGACAAGTCCAATGGTCGGCTGACAGGACAGTATAGGATGGGGCAGAAAGCCACAGTAATATTAAATGCTAAGAATTTACTGGGATAATGAATGAATGAATGAATGAATGAAGGAAGGAAGGAAGGAAGGAAGGAAGGAAGGAAGGAAGGAAGGAAGGAAGGAAATATTAAAAATGGATCCCCTTTTCTGAAATTGGATCAATAAAATAAAATAAATAAAATCCATTGGGAGAGAGATACCAATTTTATTTTTCTTACTCTGTGTTACACAAGCCAGCCTTATGTGTCTACTGAGATCTGCAAATCTAGCAGCCTGTGTAATATTGATCAGAATAGGGACAAGAGTTAGGATCCAACCTGCACTGTCATGGCTGCTCCTCTCCCCTCCCAGGCATGATCCACCTCCCAGATTGCTCTTCCTCTGCCAAGTAACATCCCCTGCCCCTCTCCTTTACATTCTCCCTCCACCCTCCCCAACCTCACCTGACTGTACCCTGTCTAGGCACAGTTCCAGTGGCCAGTGAACATCCTCACAAAGACCTAGCTTGCTCCAGAGTAGCTGCAAACACACTTGACAGCATATTTGTGACACTTGAGAGCCAGCACAAGGAACATGCACCAGTTTAGGGACCAGACTGGATTGTTTTGTCAAAGTGTTACTTCTGCTTACAGTTCTTAGAGTTGCTTTCAGGTCATACTTGTGTGCCAAATACGCTATTATTTTCAAAACAAACTTTGTGAACATTTTTTAATTTGTGCAGTCAAAGTGAGTCGCACATGCTTTGATTTGTAATAAGTACGCTTAGAGGAATTCTGTATTCATTCCTGAGAATTTTTGACGTATGCTTTCAGTGACTACTCATAATATTTTTTTTCTGACATCTGTCTAAATTTTCATATTTTCACAAAATTACAGTATCAGATCATTATTTAATGACAGCATATGCTAGGATTCCAAAACTCAACACTAGGCATTATAAAAACAGAAGCTGTCAACATTTATATCAATATAAACAACGAAAATAGTCGATGTCAGTGATTTTCAACCAGTAGGCTGTGTGCCACGGATAGTTCTCAAGTGTGCCGTGGGGAGATTGACATTAATTAATAAGCAAATTGGGGAATTTGAACAGCCTGGTGTGCCTTGTGCCCCGCCTCAAATCTAAAATGAATCTGTTTCAATTGTTTCAATAGCTGTCACCCACATTGCCATATTTTAGTGTTATAGGTCATAGTGGCAACAACTTACTGACCCCATTGTCAGGATTCAGACATTCCCTTCCACCTGCTTAAAGCCTTCCCCTTCCCTCATGAGTGAGTCAGTAGGTGAGCTGCTCAGTAATTGTGGCAATAGAAAGATTCTTTGATCTAGTCTTTGAAATTAAGTGCAACCTCAAGTTGGCTAAGAGGAGTGCATTCTCCACATGTAATATTCCTATATCAGATATGGTCTGAAAATCTCAGATTGTACTTTTGCTTATGCTAAAAAAAACACCTCCATTTCACCCTTTCTGTGAACCAACAAGTTGAAGGAAAGGTAATTTTGCCATCCTTATCTAAGGAAGGAAAGAGGAACTATTATCCTTATGTGGGGTAAAAGCCATGGCTGGGCCCCCCAATGTCCTAATATTTTTTCTAAATAAAATCTTTGCTGTTTCTTCCCCTTTAGCAGCTTTCTCCTCCTTATAAGGTCACCCAAAGGGCATTATATCTGTATCTTTCTATTACCTCTGTTCTTTTCCAGCCTCGTCAATTCAGCACACAATGTTCCTCTGTCTCCCTTCCCCCTGGCATGTCCTTCCACAAATGCTGATTGGTAACAAAACTACAGAGATGTTGAGCTTAGGCTGCAATCCTGATTTTAGACCAGAAAAATGACCCAGCTAAGCTGGCCTATGAAGGCAATATCCTGAGCTTACAAGTTAGGCCAAATCCATTTGTTTGAAGGCCTCTGGCTGGCCCAACTGCTGCTGAAGAAGCAACAGCACAAGGGCAGCATGGTCACTGGGCTGGTGGTAGTTGTGCCATATCCTAAGATATGGACCCATATCCAGGTCACTGGCTGGTGTAGTTGTGTTGTATCCTGAGATTGAGGTGCAAGGGTTGCAGTTAGGCTGGCCAAGGACTCAAAATTCTTGCCATTTTTACGCTGGCTTATTATGGACACCTATGGTCTGTTCAGATTAATTCCAGCTCCTTAGGTGTTCTAACTCTGAGGAGCTGTGAGGTGGCATGTCTGCCCCAGAAACAGGCTCTGGATACAGCCCAATTGCACGGTTCTAGTTCAGCATGGCCTCAGCATGAACTGCCTAGGACAGCCCAGGTCCATCTGTTTCGGGCCAGCCTGTGTTGACTTACACCAGCCCAAGCCTTTCTGGTATAATTGGGCTGGCCCAGTGCTCGATAGTCTAGCCCAAGTGCACTTCAGGATTGCAGCCATCACCTCGCCCAGTTTCACTGGCAACCTAATGACTGTTCGTTTGCTGATTTCCCACTTCTCAATAATTTCTCAATAACACTCATTTCAGTTACTTGGGATTTCTGCCTCTGTCTTCTTAAATCCTAAAACTGCCTATACTCACGGTAGGTGTGTCACGACCAGTGGTTCAAAGAACCCCTTAGGTCAGAGGTTCTTGAACATTTAAACCCAGGGATCCCTTTCTGAGAATGACTGTCTGTGAACTCCCATAAATGATGCCATCAACCTGAGAGTGATGTCATGGCTAGAAGAGAGATCAATAGGAAGTGACTTCACTACGATGCCAGAACTCCTCCATGCCTACTCAGAAGTCAGTCTCATTGTAACTAAGCTGGCCATTGTGTTCAATGAAACTTATTCCCAAGGAAGTATGGATTAAAGCTGGAGTGCCTCATTCCATGATGGCGGTGTCTAGTGCTAGATTCCAAGATAGTGGCACAACTTTGCCTTTTATGAAATGAATTGAAGTTGTAACCCTCCTAGGAGGTTCTGACCCTCACTCTGAGAACAACTGATTGCTGTTAGGTCCTATATAGGCACATCACAATGTATGCATAACAAACAATCCGGTAGGCAATGGAAGGACAACTGAAGAAAGGAGATTCTGGGCAGAAAAAATAGTACTGGTGAAATGGGTGTCCATTTGAGTATGTGCTTTATTTCTGTGATGTGTTTTGGCACTTTGAGAAATCCTTGAAATTTGACTTCATTCATTCATTCATTCATTCATTCATTCATTCATTCATTCATTCAACTGAGTTCCATTTCTAAATGTATTTATTTAACTTTTATATTTAACTTTTTTCTGGCCAGGTATTTGATACAGCTGCCTGGCTAAAATGATTGATGACCCATGTTGTTGTCCATTGGAGAGCTATCTTAGAGCACCCAAGTTTTTTGAACGCTTAGGATGGCTGATATGAAATAATTTCTGCCACTCTGCTACAGGATTTCCATTTTGCCTAAGTGCTGACAATTTAAAATTCAGTTCTTGTTGTTTGCATTCTCCAAGGCCAATGTGTTTGGAAAATGGAGAATTGTGTTGGCAGCCAAGCATCTCAACCTTATCCTGAGTTTTAAATCTGGCTTGAAGGTGACTTTGGGTATGATGTAACCACTCATTTGTCAGTTTCCTCCTTTGTAAGACAGGGATAAAACACCAAATCAAATGTTATACTAGAACTGCAGATGGGAAAGCTGTACAGTTTCAGAGCAGTTATTATTAATTGTTCCCAGATCATGCAAGTAATTGTGATAATTTGTATAAAGGAAGTTCAGGCCAGTATGAAGATAATTGGTTTACAGTAGACTGAGTTGGGGTCTGATGGTCAGATTATAGATAATTCATCATTGTTTCAACTTTCAGGGAAAGTATCGGGAGACCTCAATTAATCTCACTACTCTCTCTATCTTGTTACTACTTGCTAACATATCCAAGACTGGCAGCTAGAGAATATTTGAGGGCATGCAGTAAAATAATAATGAGGGGAAACTTGGAATAAATGTCTGATTGAGACACACTGCTTCTGCAAGCCTTCAGTGCGATAATGGAGATATTTAAAAATAAATAACTGACCTTAAAATGCAACTTGAGTAAGAGACAATCAGAGATGGGAACTGCTTATGAGATAAATATGAAATGCACAAGTTCTTGGAGAACTTGTAAGAGAATTGGTGGCGGCTGGTGTAGTATTGAAGCTAAGAAACAGAGCTGCCAATCAAAATTCATCTGGCTTGAATTTCACCACTGCTATGAATTTACTAGGAAGTCTTACATTGCAATCTTATGCATGTAGTGGCTTGCCCAACCTTTTCATTTAATGCATGAAGCATGACACATAAGTACATGGCATTGGATGCCTGCCAAGAAAAAAGGTACTATCCAGCCAGCAGGAACATGATTCAGAAGTTGGACTTATAACAAAAGACCTGATATCCAGGTCAAGAGGATGCCAAACTTTAAATGACCTTACAAAATGAGAGAAACTTTCCCTCTTCATTGCAAAGCATGTTTGAGCTTTGTTCCCAGGCTCAATGTAACTTGACATGATCTCACAGTGTTACAACCCCATTGGAGCCTTGACCCCCAATTGGTGACATAGCTAAGGCGGATACAGGGTGTGCAGCTGCAGAGGGCTACAAGCTTTAGGGGGGCTACAAGCTGAGCTTGACACTAGTGGCTAAAATTGTGAAAAATGGGGTATGTCTAAATGATAATACCATTGTGTTATATATTGTTGGAAATGTAATTTTATGTAGAATGTAATAAAAAACTGCCTTGGAATATCTATATTCTATTAAAAGGTATGGCCAATAAACCCAAAAATGAAAACACAAAAATCTATGGAACAAAAAAGTGGGTTTTCTTAACTCAAACTTTCCCATGATACTGATTGTTCTGAGAGCCAGTGAGATGTAATTCTGATACCGTATGGAACTAATAAGGGATTAATATGAATCAACTCTCAGTACATATAACCTAAAACAGTTATCCCTTGGTATACAGGCACTTGTAAGAGGTGCTCTATTTAGTAGGGAGAAAATAATCATTCCTCTTTGCTCCAGCATAGTTTCCCTAACCAATAAGGGACACATTTTTACTTAATTAAATTTGTTGTTATGGGAGATGGGGAAAGCAACAAAATCTTCTTCAACTCCAGATAGTAAATAGATGCTTTAGCTATGCCACTAGGAGAGCAAATGATGGTGAACTGAGGAGGGGAGGAGGAGGAGGAGGTGGCAGATTTTTCCCAAATTTCTTTTAAAAAATACCCAGGGATGATGTCTCTTCTAGTTGTGACATCACTTCCAGGGTAACATTCTGAGTTTTGCACCAGGCTACATGATCATTAGCTATGCCACTGACCCCAATATTGAACAACTCTGTTTTAAAAAATAGTTCTGTAGATAAGAAACTAGCAGATCAGAGAGAAATGTTGTCGTGTCACTTTCATTTTGTTCATGGACAAAGTAAGTAACGAAAAATGTGATTCTCCACCTGTAGCCTGAAATGGTGCATTCTCTACCTGCAGTCTAAAACTTTGGCATGCTATCCTTACTGCATGTGTGGATAAGTCAATACAACTGACAAGCAACCAGTCAATGCTCATACATATAGATGCATATAAGTTGCTTCAGAAGAAATGGTGCACATGTCTAGACTCTAGACTCGAGCAAATGAAGGAAGTTGTGGTGTCATGAGTGGACCCTGGATGCTAAAGCTCCCCATGATAAAGTTCTCCCTTTCTACCAGCATTAAGACTTTATCTGATATCTTTCTGCAAACATTTACGCACAGGCGCATCGTTCATTAATGACTCCTCAAAATGCTTCCTTGCATTCTTAAATCTGTATGTAGTAAATTGGTGGAAGAGAAACCAAAAGAGACCTTCGCTGCATTGTGGAATAGTTGACAGGTGGAAATGAATGCACAGGGGAAAAAATAAAACAGACACAGAGGGACAAAGCCTTGCCCTGGCTATAAATTACTGACCATTTGGAGCTAGAGGGCATACACCTTAGAAAATGGGAATTTCTCTGAATTTCTCTTGCTGCCTTTATACTCCCCGAATCGTATTTCCATTCTTGACAGTTTTAATCCAAGCAGATCCTGGCAACGTTTGAGTGATTTATTTATCTCAATTCCTCATGACAGCTGCTACTTAAGTCAAAAGGTAATGCAGCAGGCATTGGCAATTGGCTTCACAAGTTTAAATGGGCAAAGGTGCTCCTTGAAGGCCATGCGCTTGATTCTCCAGTCACTTATCCTACTGAACATGAGCAGTCAGTCCACAGAGCATAATGAGACACAGGACTGCAGCCATGCAGCCTGACGGCATGTGTAATTTTTCAGAAGTAAGTTATTCTCAATCCAGTGGAATTTCCAGCCCAGTTTGCTATCCCAGTTTGGTCAAACCAGGGTTTCCTATATTCAAGTGAAATAGGAAACTGTGATGTGGTATGGTATGCTATGATATGGTACAGATCATATTCAAAAGCTTTAATTCATTTCCTTCCAGTCATGCACAAGGGGGAGAGGACACTGCAAAGCAAAACAGAGTTATTGATTGGACTTAAGACCTGGAAGATTTTGGTTCAACCATAAAATTTTCTGGCTGACAAGGGGCCAGTTACTATCTCTCAGCCTCACCTTCCTCACAGGGTTGTTGTCAGGACCAAAGGAAGGGAACAATTATATACACCACCTCGAGCTCCTTGTAGGAAGAGTGGTATAAAAATGTGAAAATATAAAGTCTGAAATTTATTCCATCTTGTGTACATTAAGACTCAACATAGTCTGAAACGGTAGTATAACTACTGGTGGGACACAGCTCTGCAATATGTTTTGCTGGGCACTTCAGGCCATGAAAGCTGCATCCCTCCTTTTGGAGGAGGTCAAGGTTCCTGATGGGCAAGACTCACAGGGTTCCCCAAACCCTGGCACTGGGGCCAGATGTGGCCCTTGGCGAGACTCCATCTGGCCCTTGGGTAAGCCCTGTAATCCTCCAGAGGTGAGGGGATATTTGCTCTCCACACCTTGGGAGGGTATTTTGAGGGCTGGGGACTCTGCATGTATCTCCTCTGCCTGTTTATGAAAGTGCTTATAAACTGGTTTGAAGATCACCCTGTGTGTGTGTGTGTGTGTGTGTGTGTGTGTGTGTGTGTGTGTGTGTGTGTGTGTGTTGGAAAGTGTTTTAACTGATTTGAATTCATTCATTCATTCATAAGTTCTGTTATTAATATATTCATTTATGTAAATTCATTTCAGATTTGAAATGTAAATCAATTCATTTCTTTTTCTGGCCCCTAACACAATGTGGCCCTCCTGCCAAAAAGTTTAGAGATCCCTGGGCAAGAGCAAAGCAGCATCTCCTCTGATTTCTCACTTTCCAGAATGGTTCCAGTCTCAAGGCAAGGGGCACCTTACATGGTGTGGTGAGACACCCTCCAAAACCTAGTGCTGTGCACCTTGTAGCTATGTTACCCATCTGAACAAGGCTCTGATTTCCTGGCTTTACTGCCATGAATATAGATAGGTATTGCCTACCTAGCATGGGGTGCAGAGCAGTAAGTTTGCACAGTGCCTCCATTTTGTTCTAGCCCAGAATGGCTTCAAAGGGAAGGGGCTGCAGTGCTTGAACACCACAGTGAAGTACCATACAAAACTCAGAGCTTTGCATCCCCTTTAGGTGCATTTCGGTTTCACACTACAGTACATTCAGGTGGGATTTTTCCCTTAGTTCTCCTTAAAAGTGTCTCCTTAATATAAGAGACACAAAGTATAGTTTAAAAGCCTGTGCAGTGACTGCAGTGGTGTGGCACGGTATGCTTGAGGTCAAAGGATCAGGCCCTCAGGTCAATGCTGCTGAGAATGAGCATGAAGCTGTAACTTTAAGAGTGTTGTAGCTCAGTAGTAGGGTACGTACCTTGCCTGCAGGGGGTTCTGTATTCGTCCCTGCAGGGACAACAGGGCAAGAGCCCTTTTCAGAAACCCTGGAGAACTACTACCAGTCGACTGAGCAAGACTAACAAATTATCTGGTTCAGCAGAAAGCCACTTTCTCAGATCTGTGCTATTAAATCTGTTTAGCCCTGTTGCGCTATCAACTGCAGTGGTCTTTTATGGTCTGAAGAACAATTTCTTTTCTTCCCTTGTGTCCGCCTCATTGTGAACATGTTGTTTGTCTGTTACCAAACTGTCTTCAATTTGCCTTCTTTATTAAACGAACAGGGAGGAGAGGAAATCACACACAGTGTCCATGTCTTAATACAAACCTAGTTTTGCAACAGCAGGACCCCCAGAAGTCACCCACAGATATTCCATCTAGATAAGAATATACCTTGGTGCAAATATTGAGAGGTGGTATCAGCAGAGATCATTCTCTGGGGTTGGCCAAGATAAGCCATTTGTGGGTTCAGTAGTAGTAGTTTAAGACTGCAATCCTAACCTCACTTACTTGGTACCTATAATGGGGCTTAAGTCTGAGAAGACAAAGAAAGGATTGCACTCTAGCATGGTAGAAGGATAAGGTGATAAAATTAAGCTTTACTACCCAGAGATCCAAAACCAGTATCCAGAAAAGAAACCTATAGTGCAATCCTAATTCCAGTTAGGCCAACACAAGTCCCACATTGGCCAAGGGTGTTACAAAATTGCCATAAGGCGCTTCTGTGCCACTCCTAGGGAGGGGTTAACCAGTGTATAGATTCCCCACACCACCATGGGAACAGGGAGATCAGTCACTTGTAGTCCCATGCTGGCCTAAATTTGTTAGGATTGCTTCCATAATGTGCCTACGGGTACACTCCTAAGCATGACCACTCAGAAGTAAACCCTATTGGGGTCTTTGGGACTTACTCCCAGTGTGCATAGGACTGCAGCCTAATGGTGCAATCCTTACATTGTCTACTCAAAAGTAAGTCCCATTCTCCCAGGGCCTCCAAGAGAAATTTCTTAAGGCGGTACAAAACCCATTTGGGGCCCTTAAGACTTGCAAAATTATTCTGAAATAAAAAATTGAGGCTAATTAATGTGCTACAAACTTCAACAAGTGCTCATTTACTGAACATATAAGACATTATGTTAAAACACACTGGTATTCTAGTAATGTGACAATATAAAATACTAAAATCTTATCAAGGAAAAAATTAGAAAAAAAATTTAACTATTTAATAAGTGCTTTTATGGCTTTCTTAGGTGCAAAATTTCTAATAACACTGTCAAAATCAATTTGTATGTTTATGTATGTATATGTGTGTATGTGTGTGTGTGTGCGCACATATACCGTATTAATTTGTTAGTAACAAATGCTCAAATGGTCCTTCAGTCATGGGCCCCTCCGTAGCTCTTGGGCCCCGGAACAATGTACCTGCTGGACCCCCCTCTCATAGGCCCTGGGTTTTACTCCCAGGAAAGTGTCTTTAGGATTGCAGCCTAAGTGTGTTAGCCTAAGCCTCAGAAGTTCCATGGGGCTTACTGTAAGAACATAAGAAGGACCCTGCTGGATTAGGCCAAATGCATATATAGTCCAGCTTCCTGCACATCACAGTGGCCCACTAAACACTTCAGATACCACAAAAAAACAAAACAAAACAAAACGTAGAGATCTGCATCCTGGTGCCCTCTCCCAAATGCGGCATTTTGACGTAGCCTACACCACAAAAAAGGAGGTTGCACTTACCCATCATTGCTTGTAATATGGATTTTTCTTTCAGAAATTTGTTCCAATCCCCTCTTAAAGGCATCTAGGCTAGATGCCATCACCACCACATGTGGCAATGAGTTCCACATACTAACTACATGCTGAGTAAAGAAGTATTTTCTTTTGTCTGTCTTAACTTTTCCAGTACCCAATTTTAGTGGATGCCCCCTTGTTCTGGCGTTGTACGAAAGGGAAAAGATCCACTCTATCCATCCCACACTCTATCCCCTATCCACTCTATCCATCCCACACATAATCTTGTAGGTCTCAAATCACATCTCCCCTCACTCACCTCTTTCTGACTGAAGAGCCCTAAACACTGTACCCTTTCTTTGTACGAGAGGTGCCCCAGCTCAGGAACCATTTTGGCCACTTTCTTAACTTTTTCCACTATGAGCACAGTCCTAAAGACACTTTTCTGGGAGTAATACCCATTGTACACAATGAGGCTTACTTTTGAGTAGACATGGTTAGGATTGTGCTTTTGCTTTATATCCTTTTCGAGACATGATGACTAAGGCTGCAATCCAGAGCAAATTCAGCCTGCTCTGACCTAACTGCACTCTCCTAACTATTCTGTATCCAGAGCAGAAAGTTATGCTGTATCCAGAGAGTCAGGAAGCCTGGGCTGCCCTAACTGCTCCAGAGCATGCTAAGTAATTGACACAAGGGGAAGACTTGCTCCTGAGGAGACACCCCTCAGATCACACTGAACAAGGAACAGCTGTGGTGCCTACAGTGGTGACATGACTCTGCACGTCACCTGTTGCGGAAGTCTGTGCGTCATCCCTGGGATGCGTGCCCCCCCCCCCCCCAACTGGACTGCACAGTCACCAAAGTTGGCACCTGCGCAGTTGTTTCTGAAGCCAACTGGCTTCAGAAAGAGTACTGCGCAGGCACCATCTCTGACACCTGCCCAGTACTTTTCTGAAGCCTTTTGGCTTCGGGGGAGACTGTGCAGGTGTCAGAGTTGGTGCCTGTGCAGTACTCTTTCTGAAGCCATTCGGCTGCCGCTCCGCCTCCTGAGTGAGGGCGAATGGCTGTGCAGAGGCGCGGACTTTCTCTGCTCTAAGGAAGTCTCCTCTGAAGCTGTTCGGCATGCTCAGTGTGTTTCTGTGCAGTGCACCTCAGATGGCCGTTCAGGCCAGCTCCTCAGACAAGTGGCAGCTTCTGGCTGATTCTCCGCCTTGGAGCAGGCCTGAATGGGTGTGCTGACGCCCGGGGCCTGCCAAAGGACAGTCAAACTCCTCCGGCACATCACCCCATACGGAGCGCATCCCCAATGCAGCCCACACCAGCCGCACCAGTCTGGTGATGCCACTGGGTGCCTGCCTTATAAGGAGTCTCTGATGAGATGCCAGTACATTCTACAGTGAATACAAGGGGCTTCTTGGAGTGGCCTGCTGTATCCTGAGGTTTGTGGGCTGCCGTAGTTTGTTCCATATCCTGAGGTTGAGAGGCAGGGGTTGCAGCTAGGCTGGCCAAGAACTCAGATTTTTGGTCAACATTGCCATTCTTACTCGGGCTTATCATGGCCCCCAATGAGTCTACTCATTACTATACCTGCTCCTGAGGTGGTATAACTCTGAGGGCTGGAAGAGGGCATTTCTGCCTTGGAAACAGGCTCTGGATACAGAGTAACTGCTCTGCCCTAGGCAATGCTAAACATGCCCTCAACTTGCCTCTCCTGAGCTGCTTAGGCTGCCCCAGTTAGGGCAGAGCAGGTCCACCTATCTTAGGGCACCCTATCTCGCCTTGCTCTGCCCTAAGCCTCCTTCAGAGTAACTGGGCTGGAGCATCTTGCAGTTGCTCCAACCTAGTGTTAGATAGGGCAACCTAAGGGCTCTTATGTGGACAGATTAGTTGCTCTGGATTGGGCTGCCTACCTGGACACAATACTCCAGATGTGGCCTAACCATCAATTTGTACAATGGCATTATAATAGCATTTTATTCTCCATACCTTTTCTGTTGATCCCAAGCATGGAATTGGCCTTCTCCACTGCCACTGCACTTTGGGTTGACCACCTCGTGATACCACCAGCACCCTTAGATCTTCCTCCTGCTCTGTCACAAAGAACTCAGAACCCATTCCCCCGTATGTAGTTTGAATTCTTTGCCCCGATGTGCATAACTTTACATTTACTTATGCTGAAACATATCTGCAATTTTGTTGCCCATTCTTCCAGAATGGATAGATCATTCTGGATCTCTTCACAATGCCTTTTGGTGATGGCCATTCATAAAAGTTTGGTGTCATCTGCAAACTTGGCCACGTCACTGCTTCTCCCTGTCTCCAAATCATATATGAAGAGATTGAAAAGCACCGGTCCCAGGACAGATCCTTGGGGCACACCACTTTTCACCTCTGTCTGTTTTGAAAACTGCCCAAACACATTTGAAAACACATTCTATGAGCCCCCTTTCTCAATAAACGTCTGTAAACGTAGGATTGGTTACTGAGAGAGAAATTACTGTAGTGTATGTAGTTCAGTGAGTTCACACAGAAACAAATTACTATTAAGGGGAGGAAGGGAAAACCATGGCAAGGTAGAGGAGAGAAATAACAGATGTGAGAAATGAGATTTTTCACTATATCTGTGGGTTTCTTTTAGAAGGAAAATGAAACCCTCATTGATTGTCTGGGGCTACAATCCTATACACACTTACCTGGAAAGATATAAGCCCCACTGAATACTTTCGAGTAGACATGCCTAGGATAAGGCTGTGAGTTTCTTTCTGGGTATTAATCATATTGTTATGTTCAGTTATTTTCAGTGATGGACATGGGATGTGAATAGCCAAGTAGCATCCAAACCTTGTCATTTACCCATTACTTAAAGCAATGTCTCTTAATGTTTGAACACTGCTGTATCAGTGTATCATAACAGTAGGAGCCTCAGGGTGGATGGGATGGCTTGTTGGAGGATGGAAATGTATACAGCAGTGAGCACTTCACATGTTCCACCTATTTGAAGTACCACTGAATTGCCAATGGCTCAGTGTGACAAGATGTCATAACCAGAAAAGAAGACAAGCTCTCCCCCACTCCAAATAAAAAGTAGGATACCCTAGAAAAATGTAGGACATGACAAAATAAAAGCTAAAAACACTAATAAAAGCTAAAAATATGAGCCTACTGGATAGTGGCAATGCTGTGGAAATCATTTATCTTGACTTCAGCAAAACATTTGACAAGGTCCCACATGACATCTTAGTTGGGAAGTTGGAAAAATATGGACTAGACAAGGCAATCGTTAGGTGGATCTGCAATTGGGTCGATGGCCACACTCAAAGGGTTTTAGTAAATGGTTTTGTGTCAACCTGGAGGTCGTTTTCAAGTGGGGTGCCCCAAGGCTCTGTCTTGGGCCCGGTTCTCTTTAACATTTTCATCAATGACTTGGAGGAAGGGATCTTCTAAACTTGGGGAGCCTGATCAAATTTGCAGATGACGCCAAACTGGGAGGAGTAGCAAACACAACAGAAGACAGGAGAAACCTCCAGGTGGATCTGGATAAACTGGAATCCTGGGCTGTAACAAATAGAATGAATTTCAACGGAGAAGTGCAAGGTTCTGCACTTAGGCAATAAAAACCAAAAACATAGAAATAAAATGGGGGATACTTGGCTTGGCAGCCCAACGTGTGAGTGGGACCTTGAGTTGCCGTGGATCACAAGCTGAACATGAGTCAGCAGTGTGATGTGTCTGCAAAGAAGGCAAATGCCATTTTAGGCTGCACTAAGAGGACTGTATTCCGGTTGGATATCCAGAAAAAATTCCTGATGGTGTGGGCAGTTTAGCAGTGGAACAGATTGCCAAGGGAGGTGGTGGACTCTCCCTCACTGGAGATCTTCAAGCAGAGGCTCAAAGAGCACTTGTTGGGGATGCTCGTCTAGGAGCATCCTGCATCCTGCAGGCAGGGGGTTGGACTAGATGACCTCCTATGTCCCTTCCAACTCTATGATTCAATGATTCTTTGAGTCTACGATTCATATATGTTGAATGAAAAAATAATGCAAATAATTAATTATCATGTGGATAATTTCAACACTATATTATTTATTCAATTTAAAATTATTACATATTTATTACATATCATGTAATAGTTACAAGAAGGCTACATGCTGCCTGCTCAGATGGAAAAAAAAGAGGACAACGAAGATTTTTCCCCCCAGGATACAAGTCTAAAAAAGAGGATGTGTCCTGGAAAAAGATGACATATGGTCATCCTGCATGAGCCCAATCCTAAACATGTCTACTCAGTAGTAAGTCCTATTATAATCCATGGAGCTTAGTCTTAGGGAAATGTGGATAGGATTGCAATCTATATTATTAGGAAATTTAAAATTATTATATATACAGTACAGTGCAATCCTATTCATGTCTACTCAGAAGTGTGTTCCATTGACTTCAATGGGGATTACTCCCAGGAAAGTGCCCTTAGGATTGCAGGAATAATTTATTAATTACAAGACGTGTACTTACTTCCTGCTCACAAGGAGAAGTTGGATAATGACACAAGACTAAAAAAGAGGACATGTCCTGGAAAAGGAGGAAATCTGAGCAGCTGGTGGAAAGAATGAACAAAGTTGGCTGGAGAGTGCAAGGGCTAGAAATAGATGGAGGAGAAAATCCCAGGGAGTGGAAGTGATTGGAAGGAGGGGTGGAGGGAAGGCGATGTGGAGACTTCCCCAGAGAGAGAGAGAGAGAGAGAGAGAGGAACCACCAACCAGGGTCTTGCAGGCAGGCTGGCTGGCTCCTTAATTCAGCTCCTCCCCCATGTGGTTGTGGCTTTTCTTTTCCATCAAAAGCGCGATCAACGACGCCAGCTTTTTTGGGGGGGAAAAGCCCAAAGAAAGAAAGAAAGCAAGAAAGCAAGAAAGAAAAGAAAGCAGTTGTTTTTTTAATTCCCCATCTGATTGCATCCAAACAGGACCGGATCTCAAACTTCTATGGAGTTATGGCTTGGGTAAAAAAATAAATCCATTGGGGGAAAAAGATTTTGCTTGATCACTCACTCTCTGGGACACACAAACACACACACAGGAGCCCTGGTTCTGAGCATCAGCCTCATCAGGAGCAATGGGAAAAGTTGCTGGCTGGTCCCCAGGTTGGCAGGATGCTCTCCTCTCTGCCCGGACATGGCTTTTGATCCTGTCTTTGGGCTTGGCCGGAGCAGAAATCACTTGCAGATCATGCCGTCGACAGGTGCAGCTGCAACCTCGGGAGCATCCTCAGCATCACCCTGGACTACTGATGCACTGGAGGACGGGACCAGGAGGAGGAGGAGAGGCGAGGAGGGGACCCGTGGAGGAGGCAGGAGGTGAGAGGCACCGGGGAGATGTGGCTGGTGATGGGGAGACCACCCTCTCCATCCCTGGGGAGGAATCCGACAGATCTTCACCCACCCAAGTGATGCAGTCCTGGGATGCTGCTCATCATCAGGGCACCTTCACATCCAAGTCCCTCCATGCGCCTCCTGGGGTCCCCCTGGCCAAGTCTGGGGGGAAGAGCAAGAGGGCTAGTAGCAGGAGGAGGAGGCAGATCCGGAGACCCAGAGGGGCGCCCGGGGAAAGAGACCATCCACCACCCATGGACAGCAGGGACCGATCCTCCCCAGACCCTCTGCAAGGGAAAGCCACGCGTTTCAGGATGGAGGAGCTGAAACTGACCAGCACCACCTTTGCGCTCACTGGGGACTCTGCGCACAACCAAGCCATGGTGCACTGGTCCGGCCACAACAGCAGTGTGAGTACCCCCCATCCTTGCCCTCCATCAAGGGTGCCATGCCTTGATCAGCTTCCCATCAGGCTGTCGTTATTGTTGTTGCAAAGATCCAGATTGCAGCATCTTTGGGGAGCTTTTCCCAATCTCTGTATTCATTCATTCATTCATTCATTTATTCATTCATTTTTTAGCAGTTTCTTTTTTGTGTTTGTCCTCCCTCCTCCTAATGTTTGTTGTGTCTGAAGTGCTTCCGTGTAGCCTCCTCTATGAGAGCAGAAAGTTTCCTGCTCCACTTGGCAAGCCCTTGTATAGCACCTGGGATGTGCTGGAAGCACATGCATGTACACACACTTACACTGGGGGGAAAAAACACAACTACAATCTTGATCTTTGTGTTTTTGATTTGATATTTGTTTTGGATTTTTTTTTATAAAACATCTTCTAAACCTCTTTAATCCGTGATTTCAAAGCAGACTGAAATGTGTCAAGTATTTTAATTGGAGTGATGTATTATCGGTATGGCAAGTAACCCCAGCGTAGTGGAATTATTAGGATAAATGGAACTGTTGACATTCTGGCAGGAGAAAGAGGCCAGATACTGTAGTGAATCCTGTCCAATCTCATGTGCATCCATTTTCTCCTTCACTCTCTGTTCCTGATCCGATGACACATATCTAAACAGCAGAATGTTATCTGGGTTTGCCCTTTCTCTCTTTCCCCAGGCATAATTTTTTATTTCACTCTATCGCTGAGAAACCATATAGTACTAACTGCTTTTGGAAAATTTATTGAACTGCCTTTCTTGTACAGGAATGCTGGAGTCAAGACGTGTCTTTCACCCTCTCCTCTCTCACTAGTTAATCTTCCCTTTGCTTTAATTGAATAGATGGTGTCATGAACAATCAAGGTTCAGTTTTGATGAAAAGTATGCCAGTGCTGAGAATCTCTGGCAAGCTTGCCACAAACTCCCTTTCCTTTGTGGCAAAGCAGGTTAAAGAAGCTCAGGTTTGCTGCTGAAGAACTAGTTCACTTTGTACCATCAGTTCGCTAGGGACAGTGAGGTGTCCTGGTGTACAGTAATGAAACTAAAGTTGCCAGATGAAGGTCTCCAGTCACCTGTTCCACAGTTTATCCCTGTGGTGTTAAATGAGTCACTTTCCCTTCTGTGTATCCACAGTAATCCAACTCCTTTTTATTCAAAGCATCTTTTGAAAAAAAAGAAGGTAATTCCAGCCTTCCAAGATATCTTGTGCTGCAGTGCTAAAGATTTATCCAGATAAAGCAAGTGACTTTCTTTCCCAACACTGTCTAGTGTAAGCTGGATCTTGGCTTTCACAGAACTAGGACGAAACAGTCTGGGGCGCTGCATAATGCAGATCCCTGGGAGCTAGACTGTAATGAAAACTTAAAGGGAGTCAGGGAAATATCAGAGGCACTAGAAACACAAAAGAGGAAAAGTTGTTGCTTGTTTATAGTAGACGAGTTATTCAGACACATACCTATAAGTTTTCAGGCAACATTCTCAAGAGGATCAAACTTGTATCTCTAGTCAGATTTTATTGAAATAAAACAGAACTAAGTGAGCAAACCTCTGGAAATTCTTTTTTGTATGTATGTGATTTACAGTCTGTCTATCTACAGTATTTATATACCGCTTTTCAACTAAAAAATTCATAAAGCAGTTTACAAAGAAAATGAAAAAAATTTAATGGCTAATTAAATTTTCTGTACCACAAGGTCTCACAATCTAAAAAGATACAAAAAAGCACCAGTAAAAGCTACTATTAACAGACTTTGCTGGGGTGAAGAAGGCCAGTTACTCTTCCCCTGCTAAATAAAAGAGGAACACCCACTTGAAAGAGTGACTCTTTCCCAGTTAGAAGGGAGTCAATGTGTCCATTTAGAATTCATGTAGGTGTCATCAGAAATTCTAAAGGATTCCAGGTTCATTGACTGGACTCTAATTTTATAGGTTTTTCAGGAACTTTTAATCAAATAATGCAAGCAAAAACTCTTCCTCTTCCAGGACCTTTCCCCCTTTCTATCCACTTGGCTATCAGATATCTGGTACAGTTCCACTAAAATCAATTCTCTTCTTTCAACTCCAGACTTTTAAAATTGACTGAACAAGTTTGTAACAGCGTTAACATGATTCATTTCTTTAGCAATGGTTTACAGCAGAAAAAGTAGCCTTAAAAGCCTCCATCAGAAATTCTGATCTTGTAGGACAATGAAGTGCAGACAAAGGCTTTAAATTAAAACAATATATAATTTGGGTCTGTACTGTGCCTTGAATTACAAATGTTACATTCCAATTTACCTTTATGGCAGTCCTGATTTCAAAAGTAAGTGGAGAAAAGTTCTTGAATTAATTGGCCATGACTTTGGGGCTTGCCTCTTATTAAAGTTATTTATACAGCTGACACATGGCTTTCCTACACTTGAATGTTATATTCATGACATGGCTTTCATATTACAACATGATGATGGTGGATGATTCAGATTTTGCAAAACTCCAGAGCAATCACCACCATGACCATTAGTATCCCTTTGACATTTCTTTCAGGTTTATTCCCTACAGAAAATGAAAGTGGTGTTGAATCATCCTGGGTATTTGAAGCAATTGTGAGATGCTTTTGTGAGATGTCTGAGGTCTCCCATTCTGGTTGAGGGTCATTTTTTATCAATGGTAGTGGCATCCACTTTATGTTGTGTCAATAATTATAAATAAGAATCAACTGCAGACAACTATAAATAAGACACCTACAAATAAGAATCAACTGCAGAGTAGTTATGATAACTGAGAGAGTTGATTTTTTAATCAAAACTTATATTTGAAGCATAGCTCAACCAGTGTTTTCAGACATTTTTGCCCAAGGGAGAGCCATAATTTGGACCTCGTGCAGGGGTTATCCAAATGGTGTAGAAAAGTCATAGCTTCACTTACAGTGGTGCAGTCTCAAATCTGGTTGCATATCAAAGTACATAAACTTAAAAAAAAATCTCACTGTGGTTGGCAGTTTAGATCCAAACTCTAGACTACTTGTTGCTACCTCATGTTATATGTGATAGATTTAGCTGCAAATACTATCTACACTTACCTTGGAGTAAAGTAATGAGAGTTACTTCTGAGTAGATATGCATAGAATGGTGCTCTCAGTCTGCCAAAGATGAAGCTACTATCTAGCCAATGACAATATAATGTCCATTTGCAGAATTTCTGACTGCCAGGTATTTTAACTTGCTTTTTAATGCATTTAAGTAAAGAAAAGTATGAAGTATAGGGTTGTTTCTTGAAATAGAGAGATTGCAATAAGCAAATGTACCACATGGTACATTTTCTTCACATTGATGAACACCTCTCACACACAGGAGATGAAGGAGTTTTTCTGCTCTAAGGGTGTACTAAAAATGAAAAAGATTCCCCTGAGGAGATAGTGTACAGTGTCAGCAGTGGTTGCGTGTGTTGAAAGTTATTTAACACCAGAACTTTTGCATGTAATAGGTGGAGATTAAGGCAACAATCCAGGGTAACTACGGGACCTTTTACACTGACTTACCCTACAATCCAGAGTAACTACGAGAGCACATAAAAGACATTATGTGCACCCGTAGTTACTGCACCACCTGATGAAAACCTATGGGAAATTCATATTGCAATCCAGAGCAAATTGTTTTTACACCGGAGCATGGACTTCCCGTAGTTACTCTGGGTTGCGCCCATAGTTACAATGCCACCTATGGAAAACCTATGGGAAATACATAGAACAATCCAGAGTAAGTGCTTATGTCTTTCCATAGTTACTCTGGATTGTAGGGTATAGCTATAACCTAGTAGGGGTAATGAGGACTTTGGAGATAAAGGCAAAAGAAAAATTGCCAAAAGGTTGATACATTTGTTATAGGGCAGATGCTGGAGAAAGGTATGTGAATTACAAAATGTTGGTGAACTAAATTGTTGCTGCTAAGGCTGGAGCACCTGATGACTGGAGCAAGGGGGGAAAGGTCCCCCGCAGCTTGAACAGATGAGTTACCTACAGTGCTGGTGGGGTTCACCAGGGCTTTGCATATAGTCAGTCTGGCTATTTTGGAGAAAAGAGAATTTAATTAGCCTAAATGGGCATAAGATTTCTAGGTTTTGGGGAAAGTTAAAGTGATGGGACAGAGGGTAGACCTGAGCAGAAGAACTCATCTCTGGGGCTCCACATTAATCTGTCCTGAGCCCCAGTCCAAGACTCTGGAACCAGGTTGTAACATCGGATACATAAAAAAATTGATAATACTCAAGCAGGATCTAGTGACAAGACTGTCAACCCTTAAAGGTGGAAACAGGCAAAATGTTAGACACCCAAATTGCCTGAAATTAAAACTTTCCAACGATATACCTGAGTGAACAGCAACCTGGAGTAACAGTGGTGGTAGCATTGCAGTAGATTCTGCTCAGGCTCATGCTGCTACCCCAAGTCTTCTGTGCACTCACCACATGTTGGACAAACATTTGAATTCCTCCTTAGCAGTGGCTTGGGGCTGGGCTGTGACTGAAGTGGACTTTCTCTCAATATGCCTTCCTAAAGGAGGCTCCTGCTCCTACACATTCACCTCATGGCACATCTAGCTCTACCTTGAAAGTCAGGCAAGCAATGGAATCCAGATGCTGGCAATACTGTATGCACATGCACAGTGTATGCCTGTATGTGAGTACAGGCACCGTCTACTTATTGAACAAGTTAGGGACTGGAGCATCATCCGAAAATGAAAACAATTGAACAGTGGAACCCAAACTTTCTTGAGTTGATACATATATACATAAACATTTATTGGCATAGATAGTTCAAATGCATAAATCATGTACATCATAGAAAAGCATAAAACATGAGGTATAAGCATGAGATATAAAACCAGCACTGTTCAATAAGGGTGTGGTTTAAAAAGCTTAAAATAAAGTGCTTGCTAAATGTGCTTCCTGAAATTTTTAGTTTTTAAATGTTGCTTCCAATGCTTTTTTAGATAGCAAATTGCAAATGCCTCTTTGATCTTGCATATTCCTGCTGCCACACAAAGATTTCTGCAAATAGATTCTCATTAATTCTTTGAGGAATGGGATTAGACCAGGAGCCACAACATGAGAGAAGGCAATTTTGGCCTTTAGAACAGCAGAGAGAGGTTGAACAAGCGGAACATGCATTGAATGAATGACTTTGGAGTTTAATTGAAAGTTGTTAAAAGAGTGGATCATCAGAAAATGAACCGTCAGAAAGAGGTGGATACCTTTTCTGTTTCTCTGTCTTCATCCATTCACTCCAAACTTCTATTCTTTCCCCTTTTAATATTTCATCCATCTTCTCACACCATGTCTTCAAGGCAGTCCATGACACCTCTGCAGCTTTTTCTCTGCCCCAGGCATCTCTGACTCTGCTCTTCTTTTCTTCAACATGTACATATAGACCAAATATGTACAGTAAACCTTTTAAATAAATAAAACAGTTATTGTTTTCTAAGGTGTTGTGATTCACACAACTGCAAAAGAAAAATTTGTAGCATAGAACTTGAGACTGACTTAGAATTTGAAGGAGATTCATGGTTTAAATCCCTGCATAGCCACTAAATTCACTGAGTGGTTGTAGACAACACCTTCATGGGGTGGGAGGAAAGAATAAAAAAGGCTTTTTGCAAAAATTACTGTTTTATTGTCTAAATATTTTTTAAAACATAAATGCTGGATGTACTTTATGGGGAAAAAACTTATCTTTGCATCTCAGCAGGCAGAAAAACTGCACTTTTTGGATTTCTTCTCATCATGCAGTTCCTAAAGCAGCAGTTCTCAAATCAGTCTCTGGAGCTCTTTATAGTCCTAAAAAGATTCTTGAGGAGTTGTGCTGATGCATGTGTGGAATCTCTTAGAGTCTCCATGCATGTAGTCACGTAGAATCACAGTATCTCTGTGATCCCATTGGTCATGCATTGCAGAGTACTGTACTGTATATGCTATCTTTCAAAGCAGAAAGATGGGAACAGTTGCACTGAATAGTTGCAATGAATTTCTGCATGTGACACTCTGATTAAGGGCACTTTTCTTTCAGAAAAGAAAGTGACAACATCACAGTTATTTGAATATATAGTCAATCACACAGAACACATTGATGGCAGGATTTGAATTGAAAAAAAGAATTTTTCATGACCCCTGGATAAATCAGGGGTTAAACCTAGGTGAGTGTTTGACTATACAGTGGTGCCTTCATGTAACAAACACCTCACGTAAAGTATGTTTCACGTAACAAACAAAAATTTCTCTAGGATTCTGCTTCACGTAACAAACTGCTTCACGTTACAAACACACTTGTCAGTAGTTGGGGCAGATGTGCTGGCCGGCAGCCCTTTTAAAAAGCATCAGGGCTGCCTAGCACACCTGCCCATAGTGAAAACAACACTTTTGCGCTGTTCCTCCTGTGGCTGGGTGTTTGCTGGGCAGAGAGAGAGAACAGCAGTGGAGAAGAGGGAAGCAGCTCAGGGCTAGCCAGAAGGGAGCAGGGGAGAGAGAGGCTCAGGATGAAGAGAAGGAGAAAGTGGGGAGATACTTTGAAAATGTCTGATTACAGAAGAAACTGTCTTTGATTTCGGCCTCCTAACCATGTCTACTCAGATGTAAGCCCCTTTGTGTTAAATGGGGCTTACTCCCAGGAAAGTGTAGGATTGCAGCCTAAGTAGACTTCATAGTATCATGTACATTAAATGCATGTTTTGAATTCAGTTCTAGTTTTTGTCATCATTTTTACATCCTGTTAATATTTTTATATGAATATTTTTTGGGTTGTGGAACCAATCGTCTGAGTTTCCATTATTTCTTATGGGGAAATCCGCTTCACATAAAGAACCTTTCATGTAACAAACATGCCTCCAGAATGAATTAAATTAGTTACATGAGGTGCCACTTAGTTTGATTTTACCTAAGGCCAGATCCTGAAAAATAACCTACCACTAATAGTTACATAACTGTACAGTCTCTAATTCATTAATATAAGATATATTTTTATTCATTAACTTTTTACATTCTGGTCTTCACACCTTTTTATGAACTCTCTCATGTCACCTCTCAGAGTAAATTCACTGTAAACAACATACCAGTGGAACCATTAATTAAAACCTTCTTTAAGATCCCTCTGTGTTGAGCCAGAGGCTCTACATATAAGCTATTACTGGGAGCATGCAATTCAATTCATAGTAGAGAGAAAAACAACAAGGAATGACGCATGAGCAAGTGCAGCTATACATACCCTAAAATCAAGAGTAACTATGGGAGCATGTAAGAGACATTACGTGCACCCATAGTTGTGGCACCACCAAATGAAAACATATGGGAATTTCATATTGCAATCCAGAGTAAATTGTTCTTACACTGGAGAAAGGACTCCCTGGAGTTAATCTGGATTGCGCCCATAGTTACAGCCCAGTTTACTCAGAAGTAGATCCACTGTGTTGTTCTTATGGTGCACTGAACTGTTGGCTGGGACATTGTTTCAGATGGAAATGAGGATTACATTCTGATGTTTTAAAAACCAGATCTCTTCTAAACATTTGAAAAATGGAACGAGGATGCTGAAGGGTCTGCAAAATGGAAAGAGGCTTGCTTGATTGATATGGAAGAGTACTTGGAAGCCTTGAACCCTGTCTTACTTTTGCCTCAGGATCAGTGGAAAGTTTAACTTTGGCAGAAGCTTGCGTTGAAGCCTGCTGGCCAGGGCGATTGATTGCCCTGTCATTAGCTCTGTGCTGCAAAAACCCTGACTCCTGAGTGACCTCATAGATAAGGCCAGGGCGTGATTTACACTTGATTTATTGGCAGAAATTTATTCCCTAATAGGTGAATATTTTTCTGTATCACCTGACTAAAAGATAACTATTGCAACCAATTATAATTCATAGACATCTAATATTATGCTTAATTTATGGCAAGACTGTTTTGTAGGATTATGACATTTGAAAAATGTCAAAGTTTTGATTATGACATTTGAAAAAAGGTTGAAGGCAGGTAGACAGCTTCCCCTGCCAAGTGCTTCCTTCAGATATTGCTACCCAAAATATTTTATGTACTGTTTAATAAAGATGCTTTGGAGTAATTAACATGAACAGGATCACAATTGTTATAATACTTTCACATCACCTAGAAACGCAAAATCTATGTACACATATAGTCCATAGCATCTTGATTAATAACAAGGCTGAGAAGTGGCTTCTTCAAACTAAGGGACATGAATGGAAATGCCTAAATTATCTACATAATAGTAAGTTGACATTTGGTATACATAGATCCCAAGGCAACTGGATTCTTGGAAACATCTGAGAGGGGCCATTTGTATATTTCTGCGAAAAGTGCTTCCACACTAGCTTCAGAAGCTGAAATATTGTAACCACATACAAATACAGTAGCAAAACACCAGCAAAGGACATGTGGAATGAAATGCAAGCTGTGGGAGGTCTACTGCCTCTTCACATACTTGAGTTAGCTTTAAGTTGGTGGAGAAAAATTTCCAGTGTAACCAGGGCAAAGAAAGAACATATAAGGAATGTTCTTTTTTATTTTACTAGTTGATGAATCAGATTTGTTCTGATTTTTATCAAGGGACCTATTCATATTTAGTAGACTGAATAAGTTCTAGAGCATTTACTGGTTTCACATCTTGGATCTATTATTGGATTGCAGTTTAGATTTGTGTCTGCTGGTTATTTGTCCTCTGGTTACTACATCAGTATGAATTATTATGGTATATTATGGACTACCAAGGATGAGCTGTCCCAGTGAGGATTAACACTAAGATTTGGTTCACAATGTATCCTAAGTGCATTGGTTGACATATCTCTATTTTTCTGATGGTGCAAAAAGGCATCTGTTGTCAGAATTGCTCCACTCCAGTGGTGTAGTAATGATAGGATCATGGACTTTCTTCAAAAGAGAGGCACTAGGAAATTTCTTTGGAGATGGTCATGGAGTTTGTAAAAAGCTACCTTGAAGAAGTGTTTGGTGTTTCCAAAATTATTCTCTGAGTTTAAATGGGCACAACAAATTTCTCCCCAATGGCCTTTGCTTCATGTAGACAACACCTGTGATGTATGGGAGAGATTATTTTTGTTCTCTACATTGATGTGCTGTAGATGAGGACAGCAGTCATGGAAACATGATAATTGTGGGAATGATATTGGTTTCCCTTTCTCATCCACATCAGTGCATCAGAAGGAAAAACAAAGTAAACTGTATTTTTAGGATCTTGTCCTGTCTACTGCAACTAAAGACTCCCAAATCCTTAGATCCACTGTATCTTTACTTTGTTGATGATGGAGAAAAGCAAAAGGGGGAAGAAGAAAAACTTTATCCACCTGATTCCACTGCTACATTCCTTTTGCGACACCTGAGGATGATAAGGGAAGGGATAAAAGTTTCCATCTTGACTTTCTGATCCTGCCTATGGACTGATAAATAGGGGTCTAGTAAGTAAGGACTAGTAAGTAGGGGGTAATTTATGAGCCTTGGTGTCAAATCCTAACCAACGTCACAGTGCTGATGCAGCTCGTACAATGCAACCTTGAGGTAAGAGAATGAATATTCCCTTATATTGAGGAGGTATGTGACTGCCCCCCTCCCTTTGGCATGGCTGCATTAGTGCTGGAAAGTTGGATAGGATTGTGCTGTTGGACTGGCTCAACAAGTCCTGATTTACCTCATTTTTCCTGATTGGGAGAGAGAACTCAAGACAACTTCGGAGATTAAACCCATCCTTCTTCTTTAGTATGAATGGGATCTGTCTTTCATAGATAAATATATTTTACAGTGCAATCCTAAGCGTATCTCCTCAGAAGTTCTGAGTATGTCCTTCTTCTTTAGTATGAATGGGACCTGTTTTATTGTCAATAGATCAATATCTTTTATAGGGCAATCCTAAGCATATCTACTCAGAAGTAAGTCCCATTGTGTTCAATAGCACTTACTCTTAGGAAACTGTGATTAGGATTGCAGCCTTACTTAGCTTGAATCCTATTATTCTCATATTACTTTGTACAACATGTAAATCAGTGGTTCTTAAGTATTTCAGCACAGGATCTCCTCCTTAGAATGACAATCTGTCTGAGACCCCACCAGAAGTGCTGTCATGGCCGGAAGGGACATCAAACAAGAAGTGACACTTTGGTACAAGAGCCCCTCCATGTGTAATCAGAAGAGGCAGGACAATCCAGAGCAACTAATCTGTCCACATAAGAGCCCTTAGGTTGCCCTATCTAACACTAGGTTGGAGCAACTGCAAGATGCTCCAGCCCAGTTACTCTGAAGGAGGCTTAGGGCAGAGCAAGGCAAGATAGGGTGCCCTAAGAGAGGTGGACCTGCTCTGCCCTAACTGGGGCAGCCTAAGCAGCTCAGGAGAGGCAAGTTGAGGGCATGTTTAGCATTGCCCAGGGCAGAGCAGTTACTCTGAATCCAGAGCCTGTTTCCAAGGCAGAAATGTCCTATTCCAGCTCCTCAGAGATATACCACCTCAGGAGCAGGTATAGTAATGAGTAGACCCATAGGGGTCCATGATAAGGCCCGAGTAAGAATGGCAGTGTTGACCAAAAATCTGAGTTCTTGGCCAGCCTAGCTGCAACCCCTGCCTCTCAACCTCAGGATATGGAACAAACTACACCTGCCCACAAACCTCAGGATACAGCAGGCCACTCCAAGTAGCCCCTTGTATTCACTGTAGAATGTACTGGCATCTCATCAGGGACTCCTTATAAGGCAGGCACCCAGTGGCGTCACTGTGCCGGATGTGCCGGAGGAGTTTGACTGTCCTTTGGCAGGCCCTGAGCGTCAGCACCCCCATTCAGGCCTGCTCTAAGGCGGAGCAGCAGCCAGAAGCTGACACTTGTCTGAGGAGCTGGCCTGAACGGCCATCTGAGGTGCACTGCGCAGAAACACACTGAGCATGCTGAACAGCTTCAGAGGAGACTTCCTTAGAGCAGCGAAAGTCCGCGCCTCTGCACAGCCATTCGGCCTCACTCAGGAGGCGGAGCGGCAGCCGAATGGCTTCAGAAAGAGTGCTGCACAGGCACCAACTCTGACTCCTGCACAGTCTCCCCCGAAGCCAAAAGGCTTCAGAAAAGTACTGCACAGGTGTCAGAGATGGCTTCAGAAACAACTGCGCAGGCGCCAACTTTGGTGACTGTGCAGTCCAGGTGGGGGGGGGGGGGGGCGGGCATCCCAGGGATGACGCACAGACTTCCGCACCAGGTGATGTGCAGAGTCATGTCACCACTGTAGGCACCACAGCTGTTTCTTGTTCAGTGTGATCTGAGGGGTGTCTCCTCAGGAGCAAGTCTTCCCCTTGTGTCAATTACTTAGCATGCTCTGGAGCAGTTAGGGCAGCCCAGGCTTCCTGACTCTCTGGATTCAGCATAACTTTCTGCTCTGGATACAGAATAGTTAGGAGAGTGCAGTTAGGTCAGAGCAGGCTGAATTTGCTCTGGATTGTGTCCTAAGTCCCATTGTGTTCAATGAAACTTACTCCCAGAAAAGTATGGGGCCTTAGTTTCCCATTCCAAGATGGTGATGCCCAGTGTCAGATTTTAAGATGGCAACTTCCAACATGCTGTCTAATCGCCTGGCTATATCATTGTGGGACTAGGGTACAGTTAGGAATGGGTTGTATTGAAGACATAAGATTTTACCTCCTTATATTACCAAAGTATTTGGATATTTGAGATACTTTTTTCTTTCTATGACTTTTATACATTGTGGAAATGTTTTTTATAGTGACAATACTATTCAACTTTCATGGAGTTTATTTGTGGTTTTGTGTAGCCGTGAGCTTGATTACTTAGAAATTTTAGTGGTGCTTTTAATCTTGGGAATACAGTATGAAGCCAAATCATGCCTCACTGTTCCCTTGCTCCTCATTTTGTGTTTTTGCCATTTCATTCAGAAAAAAAGATTCCTGGCATGTGGATACTATAACCATAATGGAATGATTCATTATTGGTAACTGAAATAATCTCTCTGCAGAGCTTCACAGGACTGGCCACTTTCCACTTCTGATGGTGTCCAGCCTGTGTGCTCATTCCTGTGCATATTTACCTGGAAGTAAATACCACTGAACTCACTGCTACTTCTTTCAGATAAAATAGGATTGTAATACATAAGACATTTCCTCTGGAAAGTTTTTTAAACAGCAAATACAGGTAGTCTAAGATCTGAAAGCATGCACATATCTACTGCCCATCTTTACAATAATTTCCAGTAATACTTGATGCTTAAAGGTCAATCATATACATATTTAGATAGAAGTCATTTGCACTGGGTTCCATGGGGCTTCTTTCCAGGAAAGAGGTTGCAATAGTATGCATGACACCCCAAACCTTTATCATTTATTGAAGATGAGTTGTCAGGGTCACCAGCTCTGTCAAATAAAAAGCCTTTACCTTCACATTACACATTACATTCACACATTATCTTCAAAAAGTCAATACTGAAGACCAAAACAAACACTACAAATTTCCTTTTCTTGCATGAGCTTCATAGTTTATAACCAAGAGCCAGGCAGAAAAAAATTGCCACATAAAAGAAGCCTACTGCTGTTTGATTGAATAATCAGTTGAAGAAATTGGGTGCAGAAGAGAAATTCTTATTATGAGGCAATCTGGTGATAAGATACTGTGATAAGATATTGTAATGAGATTCTTTGTTATTAAAAAGGCACGGTAAAGAGCAAAAAGGCCAAACAAGACAACTTTATTTCTATGCTCAGTGTGAAAACGCTGCATATTTCCTACCTGGTAAATAACTGCACACCTTTAAAATGTGTTTACATTTTTAAGTATAGCTGAATTCTGAATTCCTACGAGCCTGACTTTCTAAACTGGTCGCCTGTGTTGTCGTGTGTTTGTATTCAGAACATATCCTGTAAAAGTCCAAGATATTCTGTTTAAATTGAAATGGTTTCTACTTTATGCAGTAGGAGATAAATATACTAAGAACAGACTCCTTTGAACAGTCTTGCCCTTGAGAGGATATGAAAATTTTAATGAGAGGACCACTGTGTCCTGGACCACTGTGTCCTGCTATTGGACATTTGTGTCCTTTTTCTTCCCCAGACATTTGTATCCCAATCAATCTACAGTGGTTCCTCGCTTAACAAGCGCCTTGCTTAACAAGCATTTCACATAAAGAGCAAAAATTTCCAAGAAATCTTGCTTCACATAACAAGTTCCCCTTCTCATAAAGAGCAGTTATACAGCCCTGATGCTCCGCGCAGAGGCTCTTTAAAAAGGCTGCTGGCCAGCGCTGCTGCCTCTAACTGCCCCCAACTTGGGGGCAGTTGCCTGGGGGTGCCAGAGGCAGCTGCGCCCAACTGCCCCCAAGTGCCCCCACCGACCTCCAGCAGCAGCCCAGGTAAGCCTCCCAGGTAAGTGTCTTTGCAGTCTCCTAACTATGTCTACTCAGAAGTAAGGCCCATTGTGTTCAATGGGTCTTACTCCCAGGAAAGTGTCTTTGATTGCAGCCTAAGTAGACTTCATAGGATCATGCACATTGAATGCATGTTTTGAATTCAATTCCAGTGTTTTGTCATCATTTTTACATCCAGTTAATATTTTTATATGAAAATTTTTGGGGTTGTGGACCCAATCGTCTGAGTTTCCATTATTTCCTGTGGGAAAATCTGCTCACGTAAAGAATGTTTCACATAACAAACATGCCTCCAGAACGAATTAAGCTGTGAGGCACCACTGTATATTAGATGTCCTTTATAATTTTTAAACCACAAACATAGGATTTGGTTTACATCTGGGATATAAGAGGTTTAGGATGCCTCATTTGGGTCTTGTTGCCTTGTTGTACATTAGTTTCTTGCTCAGTTATAGTGGGACGCAAATGACCAGGACTCATTTGACAAATACAAAAGAGACATGAACATTCAGGGATACCAGTGAGGGGGACACATTTGACCAGAACACAATTGTCCATGAATTCAAATATGACAGGGCTGTATGACAGGGCTGGCCTGTCCAAGTGGCCACCTTTGGCACTTGACTCGGACAGCATATTGGCAGCTTATTAGCATCAATATGTCTCCATACACTTGCCTCTGCTATTCTTCTTCCTGTCCCTGGATTCAAAAAGAAAGGTGTGTAGGATTGGAGAGATGTGGGGCAGAGCATTGGAGAATTCTCAAGCCAAGAAGTGTGAGGTGGAAGAGCAGTGAAGTTGATTGATGGTTAATTGGGTAAGGGTGATGGTATTTGGTGTGGCAAAATGTTGCCAACTAGTGAGGCAGCAGCATTTGAGATGACACCCTGAGCAAACCAACACGAAGAATCCAAATCTACCAGGAAAAGTAGATTTTGATTCAGCTTTCTTGTACGTCAGAAGGCATCTTCAGCAGGGACTTGAGTTGAACCCAAGTTTATCAAACAAAAAAGTTGCATTGTGAAGAATGAAAAAGACAGTTGCAGGGTGGAAGGAAAACTGAATTGATACGAGGTGTATCTTGTGCTTAAATTCATCAGCCTATGCTACAGTCATGTGTTTTTATCTTTACAAAGCTCTAAGGGGAACTAATATGTTCTTGCCCTTTTGGGAGAAAGGTGGAAAATAACTGGCACCAACAAATAAAGAAACTACAGGGCCCTCAAACTCAAAATAATCCCACCCCCCTATAGTCTTTTTACCTTTTCTAAATTAGGGTCGTCACACTTGGCTGTTCTGTATACTTCACAAAATCCCTCCAATGCCATCCTGTTATGAAACAAAATCCCCTTGTAAGAAAGTATTCAGTGGAGATAAGCCAACGCAAACTGCAGCCAGTCCTTGAAACAGAAAATGGTTTCTTCAACAAACAGAGAGAAGCTTTTCCTGTTTCTGAACCCCACCAAATGGCTGCCATAACTCTTCTGCCTTTGTCATGATCCATCTCTAGCTGTATTTTCCACTGTGTTGGCCAGCTAGCTTTTTAAAATATACAGTTCCTGTAATAAGATATACTGAGAATATATATATATATATATATATATATATATATATATATATATATATATATATATATATATATATATATATATATTTTCAAGAATAACTCTGTAGTGACAGAAAGCAATGAAAGAAAAATGATTCACAAGCTTTGGGAGAAATGGCTTGTTGCTGAACAAAGGAGAAAAACTGATGGTGCTTTAGCTGGGGATGCAGATCGGAGACCTGAACTTGCTAGATAACCTTGAACTAGAGTTGCCAGTGAATTTCTCCTGAATCAGAATTAGGTAAGAAATTCAGCTGCTCATAAAAGCCCACCTTGTCCCAAAAGTGCACCTTTAAAGCTTGCCACAATTTTTTTAAAAAACTCAAATCAACAGTTAAGAGAAGAGTCTCTAATTTGCTTTCCAGCCAGCCCCTGCCATTCCCAAATGCCATATCCAACAACCCCCTAAACCAGTGATTTTCAACCTTTTTCATCTCATGGCACACTTACCAACGCACTGAAATTGTCAAGGCACGCCATCAATTGTTTGTACCATTGACAAGGCACACCAGATTCTCCAAATCCCCCAATTTTCCTATGAATTAATGTCAATCCCCAAATTCCCACGGCATACCTGAGGACTATCTACGGAACACCACTGTGCCACAGCACACTGATTGAAAATCACTGCCCTAAACATTCTGCCTTTTCTCTTAACTTACTTGTCTAGCAATGTCCAAAGCAATTGTGGAGTGAGATCTGTCCCTTTCTTCTCATTTTGTCATAGAGGGTAACATTGCCTTGTGAAGCACACTGTCTAGATGGGGTATGCTGGTGAGATATTTAATTCTGCATTTATGGCCAAAATAATTCATATGGTCCTCCATGCTTTGTGTTCTAGCTTGCTGCTACATAGTGGGCCAAAGCAACAGGGAAGAAGGAAAGAAAGACACAAACCTACATCCCTTACTTTCTGCATGCACTGCTGCTGGTATCACCATTGTCTATCACTAAGGGCACAATCCTAACCAATTTAGACTGGCACAACACACTCATCTCACCATACCCATGGTGGTGTAGGGAGGTGGGCCCATGTCTGTTCACTGTCCTAACTCCTCAAGGAGCAGAACAGAAATGCATTTCAGCACTTTCAATACAGTAAGTCCTCAATTTATGAGCATTCAATATGCAAACTTCCATACTATCATCTGCAAGCTTTTCTGCTTCCTCCGCAAGCACTCCTGGAGCCTCTTCTTGCCATTTTGTGGTCTCTGCTGCTAGTGTTGAGCACATCTGTGGCTGCATCATTCTCCCATTGTACCTGCATTGGTCTCCCATCATGCCTGGAGCATCTTAGTGTTGAGCACCACTCTGGCTGCATTCAGTGGTGGGCACCAGCAGGTTCGCACCTACTCTATAGAACCGGTTGTTAACAAGAGATAGTACATATAAAATTTAAAAATAGCCATTTAAAAGTGGCTGCCAGATGGGCAGAGAATCGGTTCTTAACTTTTTTGAAGCCCATCACTGGCTGCATTGAATCTTCTGTCAGTTTCTATCTCTCCTTCCATTGACATCAATGGTGTCGACTTACAAACATTTTGACATACGAATGAGTTCCAGAATGGAACTCATTCATAAGTCAAGGACTTACTGAAATGTTAATGAAAGGTATGTGCAGCTAGGTCCCCTGCACCAGTGAATTCCTAATCCACAAGAAGCACTCAATATATAGGTTACTTTCTAAAATTTTAGACATACATACATGTCTGAAATCACTAGAAAAATAAAATGATGGATAAAAACAGATTAGGAACAAAAACGGCTTGTTTCTTGCTGTTTAATCAGGAGAAGGTGAATTAAAATGGCTGCAATTCAAAGTCCCAGAAGCCTCAAAAGCAATGAATCTTTCTCAATATTAAGAAACATTGCAATGCCTGAAGGTGAAGCAACTTGCTGCGTTTTGGCTCTGAACAGGCGTAGCATATAAAGGAAGCTGCTGTTTGCCATTGTGCTCTTTAATGCCAAAGCAGCAGGAAGGCACACTGATGGGTTGGCCGGGCTGACATAAAGACTTGGGGTGACTGTAATGCAGGAAGAACTGGCTGGCTGGTATTTGGCGAGTACAGCCCAGAGTCATTCATCAAGAAGATACGCCAACTGCCACCAGGGCTGTGCTGCCGAGTGCTTGGCAACTAGCATGTGACAGATCCCTTCTTTACTAATCCGTAAAACTTGAAGTTCAGTGCTGATAATTTCAAGTTCTGCACCATGTAAATGCAGAGTGAACAGCACAAAAGGACACTGCAAGAAAAGCCAGTTCTATAGGTTAATATAAGAGGACTTGCCCATAAGAAGTGTTTCCATGTAGTTTGGAGCGCACAAATTTAGCAACAACAATTAAAGTTCATCTGTTTGATTCTTCAGCACAAACAATGAACACTTTAAGTTTGCAACCATAAAAGATAGGTTCCTTCTCTGGTATACAGTCCAAACCTAACCTATGATGGAACAAGCAGGCCATAGTGGTCTGCACTATTCCCAGCACAGTTTGGATGCAGGCTGGAGGCAGGGTGACCATATGTTATTTTTTCCAGGGCATGTCCTCTTCTTTAACTTTGTGTCCTGGGAAAAAAATTCATTTCTCTCCTTTTCCTTATGAGCAGGCAGTATGTAGCCTTCTTGTAATTATTAAATTATATGTAATAAAATATATGTAATAGTTTTAAATTATAATAAGTAATATAGTGTTTAAATTAACCTCATGAAAGCAATGAGAGTGTTTTTAGCTTTTATTTGGTTACATCCAACGTTTTTCTTGGGTGTCCTGCAATTTGGAGGGCCCTGTCCTCTTTTGCAGTTATGACATCTGGTTACCCTGGGTTCTGAGGACCTTTGGAATGGAATAAACTTTCCTTGGATTTACAAAAATTGCATTTTTCCAAACACAGGAGTTAATGGCAGTGACTATGATTGGCCACAAGACAACACATATGCAGTTTCGGCAGGATTTGGAGGCGGACAGCTTCATCTACATTTTGAGAGCATGAAAACCTCATTTACTTTTATGGAGTATGTCTCCTTTCAAATTTGGAACATTTAACTCAATTAAGGGGGAAGAGATTACATGCTTCAGTGAAAAGTGTAGTCTTCTGGCCTGTGGATCTGTGGCCTCATGCCATTAGTCCTGTAAATAGTAATGGTATTGATCTGGCTGTTAGCTCGACAGGCTGGCATCTAGCACCAACTACGTAAGTCTTCTCATGCCTTGTATGCAGGAGACACATGTACATGAATACACAGTATACATGTCTTCTGCATGCCTTGAATTTAAGGAAATAAAAAAAATATTGAACAAGGTGGACCCTGTGATGGACAAAATTCCAAGTAACTGATAAAGCTTGGCTGTATTCATGTGTATGGGGTGGTTTTCAAATAAATGACTGTTCTCAATCTTTGATGGTACTGTTGTGAAAGAATTCTAACACACTGGAAAGGTTTTGAGTCAACCTTCAACTGAAAACACTTATAAGCAAGTTTTAGAATAGAGGTGTTTGCTTCCAGTAATAATCTATCCAAAGTCTTAATGAACACAATGGGCTTACTTCTGAGTGAGGTAAACACCATTTTCCAATACCACTAGCAAGTATTATCACTTCCTTTTTAATTAACCAGGAAAAAAATGAATATGGCAAACATTCCATTATTATATTGGAAAGTGAATATTACATTGAATTTTTTAACATGGTCCATGGATAACATCAGAGGTTGGTTGCATACAATTGTGCCAGTAAACATTCTTGGCAGAACATCCTTTATTATTTTCCATATAGAAGGGCATAAAGACAGGTGACACTAATTCAATTTTACACTCAAGTGAACGTCAAAGGAATATTTTTATAGAAGAGGACTGGGTGGGAAACCTATCTTGGTCTAATTTTATATATAGGTATCTTTTAGTAGTGATAATGATAACATTTATTGTCAAGATCATTCTATTATTGCAAAGGGGTTTGACCGCAAGGATTTGACCTGGAAATGCAATTTGTGTTCAGTAGAGTTTTAACTCAAGGCTTGCAAAAGAGGAAAGAGGCTTAAATATGTGGGGAAAAAAAATCAAAATAGCTTGACTTATCTCCGAAGCAAAGGCACATTGTCCTATGAGAATGGGGCAGTTAATAGATAATATTTTTGCAAAAGTACCGTATTTCCCGGACCATGAGACACACTTAGAGGAGAAAAACAAACAAAAAAAAATCTGAACCAAATGGTGTACTAATATATTTAATAAAATGTAACAGAATTAATATTTCAACCATGTAAAGTCAACATGGTATTAAGAACCTTCTTTAACATTTTTTAATTGTTTAAATTGTTCTTAGTTTTTTAAATCTAATTGTATTTTGTTTTAATCTCTATTTATGATCATTTTAATGGTGTTTTATTATGATTGATGTTAGCCACCTTGAACTCCCTCTTGCAGGTGAGGAAAGGCGGGATATAAATTAAATAAATAAATAATTAATAAATTTAATAATAATACATTCAACTATGTAAACATTCAACCATAGAAATATAATTAACATGTACCATAAATTACCATGTACTGTCTTTAGAGCAATCATCACTGTCATGAACTCCAGGGTTGAAAGAGAGCATAGTGGTTGAAAAAAGAATAGATCCCCTGGTGGCTTCTCTGAATCAAATACCACTTACTTCTGAGTAGACCTGGAAAGGATTGTGCCCAAAGGCTGAAAAAGAGCACATGTCCTGGGGAAAAGGGGGACAGATGGACACTCTGTGCAGGCCAAGTCAATCCTGGATTGGCTTAAGCCTGGGTGCCTGCCAATCTAGATTCTATGAGATACGCACACACACACACACACACATAATACATATAAAATACACACTCACACATACATATATGTGTGTGTGTGTGTGTGTGTGTGTGTGTTCGAGTGTGTGTATTATATATATTTCACATTATATATGGATATATTTTCATTCTCTTGGGGAAGGGGGAGTGTGTGCATGTGGGGGTGGCTTCTGGGGGTTATTGGAGGGAGGGGAAACTAGTAAGTAGAGAGTTTCTGGGGGGAGCATTTAGGGGTGACTGGTGGGGATGGCTGGGACTAGTGGGTGCAGTGGGTAGTTGGGAAGGGGAGACACATTAAAATAAAGGAGAAATACTCATTGTTTTCCTGCACATAATTTCTACACTTCTAAAGGGCTTTAAGAAGCACTTTGTTTTCCTGCACTTAATTTCTACACTTTAAAGGGCTTTAAAGGTTGTTCAGAGCCTGAGAAACCTGAACTGAGAGGGTTAAAAGGCTATTTAACTTCTATGCAGTCTGGGATTAACCTCTATGGCAAACAGGCAAACATTTCTCTGCAAACTGCAGGCATCCTGCAGAGTGGATAATTGAGTGTTAAAAGGACCATCACTTTAAGAGACGCACCAACATTTCTCCCCATTGTTTTCTCTCTCTCTCTCTCTCTCTCTCTCCCAGTGCTGAATAATAGATTTTCCTATTGCTGACTGCATGACATTTTATATTTTAATTGCATTCTATAGTTTTAATTGTATCTTACTGTTTTAAATTGTATTTTATTACACCTTTTATTGAGGAATAAATAGGCCCATATCCTAAAGTCAAATTAAGCCCTTTGCTCCAGAGCAGTTAAGGTGACTTTCCATAAGATAACACTAAAGGGTGACGTAACTGCGTGGACCCGTAACTGCTATGGATTTTGCCCTTAGTTGCCCTTTGGGGTGAAAGGCGGAATACAAATCGAATAATTAAATAAATCTTAACTGGCCCTATTTGAATGCCTTATATGCATGTAAAGTCCTTGTTTGGAGTGCTGCTGATTGCAGGAGGAGAATAAAAAAAAATGATTTTTTTCCACCCGAATACCTGTACCATTACTTTCTTCTGGAGAGATGGATATAAGGCTCTTGGGAAACCAATGGGATAGGAACAATGGGAAACATTGTGCTTGTGTCTCTGTGTGTGCACCAGCACCCGCATATGTGTATATAAACCTGAGAACTGTTTCAATATGTGTGCAAAAAGATGCATGAGACACAACCTCATAAGCTTTGGTGATGGAGTGAAGATTGTGAGCTGTGTTGATGTATTGTTAAACTGCAGGGGAAGAGATGGCAGGTGATGGGAATACATGTCTTCTGGTAGCATTAGGTTGTAAAGGTCCTTTTCAGGAATACATGTACAAAACCGTAACTTCTCTGAGAAGCAACAGTGAGATCTGAAGGGAATTGTGAGAGAGACTATGGGGTAGTTCAAACCTTTTTTGTTTAAAGCTGCCACCTCAAGTAGGCAATGTTGCCTTGGTCACACACAGATTGGAGCATCAATATAGATACTGTGTGAGTGGAAGATGTTGAGATGACTACTTTGTGACACAGAACTTGGTGAGTGGACTCAGAAAGACTAGTCCTGAAACAACTGAGTAATGCAACCAGTGAATATTCTCAGGCTATAATCCCATAAACAATTTTCTGGGACTAAGCTCTTTGAAAAACATGGCAGTTACTTTTATTTATTTGTTTTTTTGATTTAAAAATGTATATTCCACCTTTCTCGGGCTACTCAAGGCAGCTGACATAAAACATAATTAAAAACATAAATAGTTCAATACAATAAAACAATTAAAACATACAGGCTAAAAGCATATATGTTAAAAACAACAGCCTCCCAACCTCTGCCCCATTAAACAACAAGTGCACTCCCAACCTCTGCCCCATAAAACAACAGCCCCCCAACCTCTGCCCCATTAAAAAGCTTTTTTGGACTAAAAGGTTTTAAGGCTCTGCCTGAAGCTCTGTATTGAGGGAGCTTTCCTTAGTTCTAGGGGACGGAGTTCTTGGGGTACCATCACCAAGAAGGCCCTATCTCTGGCCACCACACCTTTGACATCTCTTAGTGGCAGCACAGTCAGTAGGGCCCCCTCCGATGACCTTAGGTGACGGGTCAGATTGTACAGAAGAAGGTGGTCCCTCAGATACCCTGGAGCCGAGCCGTTTAGGGCTTTAAAGGTCAGGACCAGCACTTTGAGCCCGGAAACAAATGGGCAGCCAGTGTAGTCGCTGAAGCAGTGGCCCGACAGAGTCAAACCGACGAGCCCCAGCAACCACACGGGCTGCTGTATTCTGGACTAGTTGAAGCTTCCGGACTGTCTTCAGTGACAGCCCCATGTAGAGTGTGTTACAATAGTCCAGTCTTGATATTACTAGGGCATGGGTCACCGTCACCAGATCTGAGCAACTCAGGTATGGTTGCAGCTGGAGAATCAGCCAGCAAAGGCTCCCCTGGCCAGAGCTGCCACCAGGAGTAGCTGCGAATCCAGGAGAACCCCCAAGCTGCAAACCTGCTCCTTCAGAGGGAGTGCAACCCCATCTAGAACAGGACTTCTGGACTCCTAATTTTTGAGTTAGGAAACTGAAATTTCCTAGAAATAGGAATTTCTAGGAAACAGAAATTTGACTTTGAGAAATAGGTTTGACTTTGAGAAAATCTGAATGTTTGGTACTTAGCTTACATATCACTTGGCGTAGCAAAAGGCTTAGCACTAGGCTGCTGTACCTGTCTCCAATGCACTGAAAGAGAATGAAACCTATCAGTAGTTTCCAAGGTGGTGGGTTGCAACCAGTGGTGGGCTTTAGGGGGGTTCTCACAGGTTCTGTAGAACCCTTTGCTAATGAGTGCCTAGTTCTGAGAACCGGTTACTAAGGGGACAAAGAACCTGTTGTTAATTTATTTGAATCCCACCACTGGTTGCAACCCACGAGCCTGGGAAGAACTTAGCTCTATCCACTTAGGAGGTGGAGAAGGTAGAAGACAGCACCAAGATTTCCCAAGATGTGATTCTGCCCAGGGAGGGGGTTCCACTTGCCTAAGCTACTAAGGGCACAATCCAGAAGTGCACTTGGGCTACCCTGCCTATCATTGGGCTGGCCCAGTTGCAAGATGTGCCACCATAGTTATTCTGGAAAAGGCTTGGAGCAGCCTAAAGTAACATAGGCTGCCCCAAGACAGATGGAGCTGGGCTGCCCTAGCAGGGCCAGTCTAGGCAGCTCAGGAAAGGCATGTTGAGGACTTGTTTAGCATTGCCTAGGGCAGAGCAATTATATTATATCCACAACCTGTTTCATGGGCAGAAATTCGCTCTTCCAGCTCCTAAGAGTTATACCACCTCAGGAGCAGGTGTAGTAATGAGTAGCCCATAGGGGTCCATGATAAGGCAGAGTAAGAATGGCAATGTTGACAAAAATATTGTGTTCTTGGCCAGCCTTGGCTGGCCTCTCAACCTCAGGATATGGCACAACCATGGTAGCCCACTAGCCTGGGGATACAGCAGGCCACTCCAAGAAGCCCCTTACATCCACCCTCCACTAGAGTTATTGCTGTACTGGAGTCTCATGCTGCAGCTGTTACTGCTTCCTTATAAAGCAGACACCACAGCTGTTCCTTCTTCAGTGTGAATTGAGGGGGGTCTCCTTGGGAGCAAGCCCTCCCCAGGTGTCATTGACTTGGTGCCTATTGAGCATGCTCTGGAGCAGTTAGGGCAGCCCAGGCTTCCTGACTCTCTGGATGCAGCATAACTTTCTGCTCTGGATTCAGAATAATTGGGGCAGCCCAGCTAGGGCACTCCTCCTTGCTCTAACTCTGGATTGTGCCCTAAGCCACTTACCTAAAAAGAAAGTGGCAAAACTATAAAGGGTTGGACTCCCAGCAACCCCAAGATGGTGGCACTCCTTAAGCAGTGATGGGCTTCAAATAAATTAACAACCGGTTCTCTGCCCATCTGGCAGCCACTTTTAAATGGATATTTTTAAACTTTATATTGCCTATCTCTCATTAACAACCGGTTCTATAGAGTAGGTGCGAACCTGCTGGAGCCCACCACTGTCCTTAAGTAATTGGAAACAGAACCCTTCTCCCCCCAGCAGCAGCACAATCCTGAAGTCATGGTGCTGAAATAGCCATTTTCCACTTGTACGTAAAGTGTTCCCATCGCCCTTGTAGGAGTTTGGGAAGCACTTCTCTCTTTTAGAATATACTGGAATACTATTGATTTTAGAATTCTTTGTACTACATATATTTATATAGAAAACTTCATTTTTTAAAAAAGGAAAATCTTCCATTATGAATAAATTAACAAAAATGGTAGAATTATAAAAATGCATGGACGAGATCAGAGCATTTAGTAGAGGAGATACAAAGCTTTGGAGCAATGGCATGTAACTTGTAGAAACTTCTTCCATGAATAGAGTTGTACTTACAGAAGGAGTCTGTGTGTCAGTGGAAGGGATCGCTGAGTGGGTGAAAGCTTTCCTTTTAAACAAGGAAGAGCTTCCATGCGTCACTGCTCTAAAGATTTGATTGCCACCTATTCAAGATACCTTTCAGATCTATCAGTGAGAATATAAGTAAAAGGTACATTCACTCATCATTATTTTTAATTATTATTTTCCTTACAAAAATTGCATAGGAGGAAAGAGAAAAGAAATGGCAATGTATCTAGATTATCTGTGTGTGTGAGCACACACGTCTCTGTGTGTGTATAAAGTGCCTTAAAATAAACACTATGTAGGGGTATATAGTGGTTCTTCAACGTTGGTTTAATTATCAAACACAATGATGCTCACCAGTATTCATGGAATATGTGTTACGGTGTTTTAAACATGGGATCTGAGGCAGTATAGATCTGACCTTTCATTGTTAGCTTGCAGCGTATATTAAAACCTCAAGGGAAGTACAGGTGCAATTACTTTAACATGATTTTAAACTTTAGCTTCTTTAACTTAAACTATTTTGATTTCATGACTTTAATATAATAATGAAACTATTAGTAGTTCTCTGTTTGAATTTTCACCCACTTCATATTGGTCACTAGTTTCCAAAATGCGGGTACATTCAATCCTTTGATATATTTTATAAGTTTCTTGTGTAATGCCTGAAATGCAGAGTTGGAGTCCTTGGCTTTCCTTCTCTGTCTTTTTTTTAAACGTTACAAAAAAATTCTCCATTATCATCTTTGCAGCAAGCCTAGCAATTTTCTCCTCCAGATTTGGCAGCTGGGCTCTGCTTGTTTTCCCCTCTGGAATATGGGTTGCTCCTTTCCTTGCCCCCTTTGTTCGAAGAAGATCTTATTCTGTTTGCCAGCTCTTTTCCCTCCTCTTCCTGTGCAGCCTGGAGCCAAAGGATGTTGACACTGTTGCTGGGATGCATTCTTAGTGATGGACACATTGCAAGAGAAACAATGATTTGAGCAACCTGAATTGCCTTCAGAAGACTGAGATCATTCCTATATCGTGACAGCAGTCACAGCTGGAGACAGCATGATGGGCTGCTAGTTTGCTTGGCTCATAAAAAAAGTCATTTACCCAAAAAGTATAGATAGCAAACTTTTTGTCATTTTTTAACCCTCCCATGAGACAAGGAAGGTACATTTTAGTGCCTAATAGGAGATTGCCTTAGGTGATTGGTAATCTGTGTTTTTAACAGGTTGTCCTGTAGCCTGATGCCCCTAGGCTGATATTCATTTCTTGCAAACAGACATACCCAAGTAGGTAATTAGACAACAAGCTGTAGCCCTAGCTGTAAAACCAGGCAGGAAAAACAGAGCATAGAATTGCTCTGTATTAGAATAGAATAGTAAACATGCATGGAATTGGGTTCAAAGTCATTTACTCATGTCCCCTATCTCATTTCTGTGGAAATTGTTTCTGACTTCTTGGATTTTAGTTGGTGAGTTAGTAACTGCATGTCCAACTCCAGTATATTATGACAGAATCCTAATTAGTTTATACCTCGTACATAAATACATCACTCAGTGTTGCATTAGAACATAAGCTTTGAAGTCACTGCTCTCATAATGTTGCCCATTCCCCTGAGCAAATGGGTAGGAATAAGTTTCTCCCAATCACTGCAGAGATGTGGCTTGGGTAGAACAGAGAATAGACACTGGGATGGAATTGGGTTACTCTTGGGCCACTGAAACAACCTAAAACCTCATTTATTGCATCTGCCCCAGGCAGATTAACAGTACAGATTTTCCTTGCTGAATCCCGAGTAAGATTTTTTACTGTTTGGTTTTTGGCTAGAGCTGTGATTCCAAACTTTTTAGTATTGGGACCCACTTTAAAAAGGTTTCATTTGACCTCAAGCCTCTGTAGCTATAAAGGTGATTGAGCAGCCATGCCCCTCTCAAGTAGTTCAATCTTTGATGCACATTCCTGTGTGAAAACACCAGTAAAGGATACACTGCACCTTTGTGAGATATCCCACACAGCCATTCATAATTTAGATGTTCACAAATGGGGAACCCAGTGTAGCCTGTTATGGGTCCCAAGTGAGACCTGTTTTATTCAGTCAGAAACAATGCCTATCTCAATAGGTTTTCTTACTCATGTCCCACATTTCAAAAGAAAAAGAATTATTGTATTGTAAGAAATATGTTCAAGATTTATATTTTCACCACAGTTTTTTTTGTTTTTGTTTTTTAAATTGAAGCTAGGTGACAACTCTTAAGTTTTTGACATGCCTCCTTTAAGGTACTACAAAAACATGGGCACTTTCCAGGTAGTTAGGACTTAAGTCTGCATGAAATGTGAATAATAACCTGTATTTCAGATTATGTTTTCCTCTAAAAAGAGTGAACGAAAATAAGACTGTAAAGCATTTTATTCATTTAAAGTTCTACATAAACTAGTATTGGTTAAAAATGGGTAGAAGACTGTATGGGGATTTCACCTTGGTAATTCCCTGAAATGAATGCACTTCCATTTCAGGATATCATATTCTGTTAGCTGGAGAAAAAAAATTGGAGAAGGGAATTAAAGAAAAAATATTAGAGAAGGGAAGCAAAATGCATATGGAATAAATAAATGCTAATTTAGCTGAAAACAGCACAAAAGGGTAAGAAGACTGATGTCTATCACCAAATATACAAGAGGTCACTGATAAGTCTCGGCTTCAGTGTTTTAGCTGAAACAAGAGCAGTAAATGATGCAGATGATAATTACTTTCTTTTTATTGCATAGTAAATAGCTGTGTACAATCTCTCATAAATAGCTAGAGTGCTGCCCTGAAGCGCATAAATCTTAAGGAGCATTTTCTCTGTTTTACTAATAATCCTTGTAACATGCAAGGCAGGCATCTTTCTCCAGCTGCCTTTTGCCCTCCTCACACATTAGAGTTAGCTACCAGGACCTGGAGGAAACAAGCTTGCAGAAAATTAGGAACGACCAATTGGTGCATCTAATTTATCCCACAAATGGGTTTTATGTTGGTAGTCATTTGGTGTCCTTTAGTGCTCATTGTGCTTGGCAGGGTGTGAGGTGGCGGGGGAGATGGGGAGGGCACTGCATTGAGCACATTCCAGTGAATAGTCATCAGAATGCTCCTATCAGATGGAAGTAAGCTGGCAAGAAAATGGGGCAGCCTACATGTGAAACAGTCATCTGTTGTCCTGTCCGATATATATAGAGCTATAGAGGTAAGGCTTGATTGTCAACATGGCAAAGCTACATTATATGCGTCAAAGGCCTCATTCATACTGCATTGGCCTCTGACCAGAGTATCTGTCATTCAGTGTCTAGGCTTGGGTTTTCTGCCTCCACAGCAAGCTCATTGACATCTGTAATTGGAGTGTACCACAGTCCCTCTGGTCATGACTGTCCCCCTGGCATTCCAAATTACATGGAAATATAGTGAATAAACAGGATGGGATAAACTGCATCACTTCTTGCTCTGCATTGATGAATCAGGATGTGAGAACAAAAAAATGGAATTCTGGCATTCAAACCAGAGTCATAAATGGAATTAAGGCTGCAGTTGTACATACATGAGAGGAAACCCCACTAAACATTACAGGACTGACTTCTCAGTAGACCTGTCTAGGATTACACTGTAAGACCAGTAATAATGGGTTAATGCAAAAGAATACTCCAAAGGTTGGGAATACTTAATACAGACTCTATACAGCTCAAGTCGAGGGTACTTGAGGGACTGCCCTCTTCCATACAAAGTGACCCATCACCTATGATCATCTGAGGGGGCCCTACTGACTATGCCACCACTGAGGGAGGAGAGAAATGTGGTGGCAAGAAACAGAGACTTCTCAGTGGTCGCATCCCAGCTCGGGAACCTCCCTTCCCTTAGAACTGAGGAAAGATTTAAGTGGGGCCTAAAAACATTCTTGCACAGCAATACAGTTTTTAACTGAGGCAGAGATTGGGAGGTATTGTGTATACTGCTATTAATTATGAAAGTTTTAAAATGTTTGAAATAGTTTTATTGAAGATGTTTTATTCTGTATATTCTGTTAGTATTGTTAGCCACACTGAGTCAGCCTTTGGATAAAAAAGGCAGGAAATAAATTCATTAAAATAAAATAAAATAAAGATTTTTCCTTTGTGAATTTAAATCAATTTAACTGATTAATTTAAATCAATTTAAATTAATTTAAATTAATATAAATCAATTTAATGCCTTACCCATGGAATACTTTGAACTTAAAGAACATCTATTCCATAGTGACAGAGCAGTGGACATACTATAGGATTAAGGCATATTATGAAGATGTTCTGTCCCAATATTCTTGTCTACTGTCGCACTATTCTCCCCTCATTGTTTGTGATAACATTAACAAAACAATGGCTTACAACTGCAAATCGAATCATGAACTCAAATGTTCTAGAAAAGCCAAGTAAATTGGCAGAAATCTAATATATAGTTGAAACGTATTGTAGAATAAGTATTGCAAAATACAAAAGTATTATAGAATATCTTCTGAAGACAAAGGTTATAAAAAGAACATTAAATTTTTTGAAGGTAAATAATGAACTGTAAGTAGTGACCAAATATTACTTTAAATGAAAAAAAGAGGAAAAATAAGGAAAAGTTTGCTTTCTGTTGTTTATGTGGAAACAGATCATAAATGAGTTAATGTGCAATAGAAGCTAACATTTGTTCTGGCATGGATGGAAATTTGATGAGGGACATCCTAAGAAATCTGACGTCTAACTCACCTGGTCTATCACAATGATTGTGTGTGGAGGTCGGTGTGCATTGGCATAACCACCCTCCCCCAGGAGAGGGGCAGAAGTGTCTCATGACACTTTGGTGATACCCCCAGGTCATCAAAAGACTTATGCCCGGGCTTAGACTGGCTTAAATAGAGTTTAGGATTGCCTCCTAAGGCAGTGATGGGCTTCAAAGAAATTAACAACCGGTTCTCTGCCCATCTGGCAGCCACTTTTAAATGGCTGTTTTTAAACTTTACATGGCCTTTCTCTCATTAACAACCGGTTCTATAGAGTAGGTGCGAACCTGCTGGTGCCCACCACTGGCCTAAGGGCAAAATCCATAGTAATTACAGGGAGTCCTTGCTCCAGTGTAAGAACAACTCACTCTGGATTCCAATATGAATTTCTCATAGGTTTTCACTAGGTGGTGCAGTAACTATGGATGCACGTAAAGTCTCTTACATGCCCCTGTAGTTACTCTGGATTTGGGGGTAAGGCTACAATCCTAACTCCCAACTAGGCCAGCATAATCTCCACCACAAATCCCATGCTGGCTTGGGAGTGACACACAAGTGATGAAAGGCACTTCAGCACCACTCCTGGGGAAGGATTAGGCCAGTGCACAGACATGCGCTTTCCTCCCTACTTCACCATGGGAAAAGAAAGACCAATAAATTATGCCGGCATAAGTTAGGATTAACAAACTGTTCAGGATTTGATCTGCTTATCATCACCTCATCTCATTTGTTTCAGTTGGTAAGTAATCTTTGCTAATTAATACTGAACTAAAAAGAAATAGGACCTCACATTCTTCATACAAAAAAATTTACATTTTAAAAAATTTGGTTTTCTCTAACAGTCTAATTTTAGACTATTTGTTATAGATGAAATTATCTGTTTGGTTAAGTTCATGTAATGTTTGACATTACTGAAGTATGCATTTTTACTAAATTCTTCTTTAGGGATGGTGGAAGCAAAATGTGAATTTTCAAACTTGAAATTTTGAAATATACATTTAAACTTTGAATGTGAAAGCTAAATGGACTTTGGGCGCAATCTAAAATAACTATGGGGAGTCCTTGCTCCGGTGTAAGAACCATTTGCTCTGGATTGCAATATGAATTTCCCATAGGTTTTCACTAGGTGATGCTGCAACTACGGGTGCACGTAATGTCTCTTGCATGTTCCCGTAGTTACTCTGGATTGTACTCTTATTGGCACTTCATATTCTGGCATGGGTCAAATATAGAAGCCTGTGTGATGTGGGGAGTAAGGCAGTCATATGCAAAGTCACAGATTTTTACACAGCTTGTGTAAATCTTTAGTGGAAAGCTTGTGTAAATCTTTCAATCAGAAAAGGGGACATGATTCCTAGGATTGCTGCATGAAGGAGAGGTACTATCACTTACTTAGAGATACTGGAGGCTCCAGGCTTGCCTATTTTAGCATCTTCAAGGTCCCATTAGCAGCAATTTGGATCAATTGTGAAGTGTACAATATATATTATAACGAATTCATTTTTATTATGAAGGATGCATTGTAAAGTGATTTGATCATAAAGTGAGCACGTTGTAAAGTGTGGGACCCAATATAAATAGAAAAAGATATCAACTCTCAATATCAAATATCTAGTGAAATACTTAGCAAGCATTCAGGCAATAATTCAGTGAACATTTGAATATAAACATTCTGGGAAAATTATACATTTTAAAATTACAAATATTGTATTTCATCTCTAAGCAAACAGGACCATTTCTGCTTGTGCTTGTCAAATCATGCAGCCTTTTCTGTTGATTAACAAAGAACAATGTGAGGTGCTTTTGTGTGTGAATTCTTATTGTGCAGCATCAAGGACACTATTGATTTTAAACAGATGTGCAACTATCGGAGTACAGATTGTGTTGTCTGAGTAAAATGCATTTTCTTTTATTATCTTCCCTTGCGGCCCTATAAAAACTTTGAGTATAATCTTCAGGTGAAATAGTTTATTCTGTTCTTCTTACCTCCATTATGTAGGGTTTTCTTCTATAAGATATTTTCAGCAAGAAAAATAAAGATGGATGTTTTTGAATTACTGGTAAAAAAAATCCACTTTAAGTAAATTGCTACCTATGCAGAAAAATGTTTGGAAAGGAGGGATAATCTTTGAAAGATTTCATTTTTGCAGAATTGCAAGACTTGAATTCTATGAAAGGGCCAATGGGTTCTATGGAACTTGTGGAAATGGGTTCTATGGAAAGCTGCCCATGTGAGCAATTTGTCCATATTATTGCTTCATCCAATGGGTATTATGTAAAGCAGCTTTTGCATCTTTTAGATTCCTGGTAATTTAACGTCAGAGTGACCATATATCATAACCACAAAAGAGGACAAGGATCCCCAAACTATAGGACACCCAAGAAAAATGACACAATGACAAAAATGACATGACAAAATAAAAGCTAAAAACAGATATATTGCTTTTATGTGGTTAATTTAAATTACCACATTTAAATTTAAATTACCGCTAGATTACTTATTATTTAATTTAAATCTATCACATATAATTTCATTACACTAAGAGCACAAGCCTAACCATGTCTACTCAAAAGTAAGACCCACTGCATTCAATGGGTCTTACTCCCAGGAAAGTGTGTTTAGGATTGTAGGCATAATTTATTAATTATAAGAAGGCTCCATTCTACCTACTGACGAGGAAATGGTGGGAAATAAATTCCCCACCCCCCACCCCCAGGACACAAGTGAGAGGATCCAGAAGTAGTTCACACACCGGATCTTATGCTTTAAAAAACCATGTTTTTACTGACTTTTTTGGCAGTTGATTACAAAGAGGTGTTTCACTTCATTAGGCTAGCAAGTGAGTGGTGGATGAAGACAAGGCTATGAAAGGTTGACCCTACAATCCAGAGTAGCTACAGGAAGATGTAAGAAGCACTTACTCTGGATTGCTCTATGCATTTCCTATAGGTTGCACCATAACTATGTTGGTGTAAAAGGTCCCGTAGTTACTCTGGAGACTGGATTGTAGCCTAAAGGCAAAATCCAGAGTAACTACGGGGAGTCCTTGCTCTGGTGTAAGAACAACTAACTCTGGATTCCACTATGAATTTTCCATAGGTTTTCACCAGGTGGTGCAGTAACTATGGGTGCACGTAAAGTCTCTTACATGCTCCCATAGTTACTCTGGATTTAGGTTGGATTCTGACAGCTCTACTGAAGGCATGGAAAATTATTGTTATTGAAAAACTGTTAATCCTCCATCAAAAAAAGGGGCTGGTCTAATTGGCTGTAAGACAACAGGTGCTTTTAGCAAAATAAAATGAGTTGCCCTGAGGACTTTTGTTGACCCATCCTTGTTTATCTGTCTCTTTTTCATGTTTTTTCAATATGTAAAATAGATGCATGTGGTAACCTCCATCCACACGCCTCCACCATGTGCAATCCTCTCATAGGAAAGCAGATCCTAGATGGTTGGGTTTATGTTTTCATTACGATGGCTGGGATTATGACACTTCTCAGATATTTACAATTGAATATAATAAATATGTAAACTGATTTCAGAATCCATGACCCATAGTTATTCCTTGATATTGGTTTTGGGAATAAAAAAGGCTGCAAAGGTATAAGGCTGCTGAAATGGTTGCTAATTAATGATTACGAATAGTTGTTAATAGTTGCTGAAATGGCCTCTAATTAATTTATAATAATGTGTATTACATTTTTTGACTTGCTGCTTTTTTTTGCTTTTTCTGTGCTGTGCAATTGAATGTCAGCTCATTTCTGAAGTGCATTTGGTGATAAATGGAATTGCTGAGGTAATGCAACCAAAACATATATAGCAGGTGAGATTGTGGTGTTCTGTTCACTTGAATGATACCAGTACCCATATACATGTGTTTCTTCCTCATTTGACAGATTAGGGCCTGAAGCCATGGTGAAAAGCAGAAAGAGTTGAAAAGTGGAACCCAGTCTCTTTTTTAGTTTACAAATGTTGCTTCCAATTCTTTTTTTTCAGCTAGCAAACTGAAAATGTCTTTTTTATCCAGCAAAGTCCTGCTTTTGTAGAAAGATTTCTGCAAATGGGCTCTCATTTAAGCCTTCATGACTGGAACTAAAGTTAGTGTGCTTCCATGCTCTCACGTACTCTCTCACACACCAATACAATCTGAATCACCATTTCATAGGAAAATCAACACAGGGAAGGGTAATCTTACCCTACAATCCAGAGTAACTACGGGAGCACGTAAGACATATTATGTATACCCGTAGTTACTGCACCACTTAGTGAAAACCTATGGGAAATTCATACTGCAGTCCAGAGCAAATTTTCTTGCACCGGAGCAAGGACTCCCCATAGTTACGCTGGATTGCGGCCTTAGCCTTAGATAAGCAGGAAGAGGTTGAAAGAGTGGAGTATGCATTGAATGAATGAGTATAATTGGTGTTGAAAGAGTGGAACCATCAGAAAAAGAATTGTCAGAAAGTGGGGGATAACTATAAGTGATTTCATTAGGTATAGGTTATGGATGTGAGGGCGATCTGGCTGTGACATCTGTCACCCCATTGATTGCCAGGATTGATACGGGATATAGGTTATAAAATAATGTTTTAATTAAACAGATTACCAGCAGATGCTTTCTTCGTTAGGAATATTCACTGAAACAAGTATTAAACCCATGTTGATCTTCTCCTCTGCGTGACATTCACACGGACGTCTTTGCTAGACTATTGAATCCTTTTAATTCACTTGGGGCAGACAGAATGGGAGGGACCTAGGCAATTGTGTTCTAGATTCTTCTTGTTGCCAACTTGCTTGGTAATTTCTGTTCTGTCTTGTTGTACAAGACAGCAACATTGTGTGAGGTTGTCTCTATTCTTCCAGGGTCAGGCACCAGTTTTCCTTGTCACTTTTTAACGAGACATTTTTAATGGTCTATGAGAGTTGGAAGAAATGCTTACCTTGTATATCCTTGTTCCTGGCACAATGGTGTGAACAGCAGGGATTTTATCAGTTGGCTGCAAGAACACAAAAAGACTTTTAAGAAAAAATACCTAGGCATGATAGGATGTAGCTGACAATGTTCCTAGAATATTCTGGGGGACGTCAACTCCATCAGCCTTGAAATACTGCTGAATTGATACTGCTGAATTGAATCAGAAATCCATAATTCATTGGAAGAGCTGAACAATTTGTGATATTTGATGCATTATTAGCCCTGGTGGATGGAGCACCATTTGGGACCATGGTTTGTGTGCATGTGGGAAGGGGCTCTAACCCCACCCACATGATCCTAATCTACAGGTGATGGGTATGTGGGAACTATTTGGGGGATGGGAGATGGAAGAACCATTCAGCTCTTCTCCATATAGCAAATAACATATGATATTTAATGTTTTTTCCATGTCAAGATATTGTAGGCATCTGTGTTGTGGTCTGTGGAGTACAGATAGATATATTTGCTGCTGTGGTATTGCCGTCTTTGCAATACCACAAATTATTTTATATTTTTATTGCCGTCTTTGCTAAAACAAAAATACAGCTACATTTCTATGCATGAATATGATGCTTCAAATAGCTGTAAAGAAACAAAATTGTATAACACCAAAGATTACCAGGATAATTTGTATAGAGGTTTATCTGCATCTTGGAATTACTTTTCCTCATTAACTTACTATTTAGTTCTCTCTGGATGACATGAAATTCAATAAATTCAAAATTTTAATTCCAGTGTTTATTTTTGATGAAGAAATGGATAAAATACAGGTTGAGTCTATGCTTTTCATTCCCCCTAGGATTAATTAATTTAAATGAATGATAAATCTTTGGATATTTTCCAATTTAAAAGTTTCATCTTGGTAAACAAAATGAAGGGGAAAAATAAAAAATCGTCTCTATATAAGGAAATGGCTATAAAATAACATATATTAAACAGTGGTTCTCCCACTGTGGAACAGGACAGATTGGTGGGCCATGACCTAATTTCTGGTAGGTTCCACAAAACTTCCAGTGTCAGGGTGATGGGAAGATTAGATTAGAAATTGTATTCAAAAATCATATAGCAGCATATTGCTGTACAAAGAGCTGAGCTCCTGCAGTTTGCAAGCTTGTGTAAATATAGGGAGAAAAATATTTAACTGTCTTTTTTCTAATGTTTTCAATGACAAGTAGTGGGGGAAGATGAAGGCTATGAAACTAAGTATTTCCAGCCTAGAGGCAGTTCATTAGAGCTGCCTCATTATGATGAATATACAGTGGCATCTCACGTAACAAAATTAATTTGTTCCGTAGGCAGTTTCTTTACGTGAAACTTTCTTTACGTGAAGCGGATTTTCCCATAGGAAATAATGGAAACGCAAACGATTGGTTCCACAACCCAAAAAATATTCATATAAAAATATTGACTATGTAAAAATGATGACAAAACACTGGAATTGAATTCAAAACATTCATTCATTTTGCATGATCTTATGAAGTCTAATTAGGCTGCAATCCTAAACACACTTTCCTAGGAGTAGGACCCATTGATCACAGTGGGGCTTACTTCTGAGTAGACATGGAGATCCCCTGCATAGAACAGGATGATGTGAATGATGCATAAAGTCTACTTAGGCTGCAATCCAAAAGACACTTTCCTAGGAGTAGGACCCATTGATCACAGTGGGGGTTACTTTTGAGTAAGCAGCAGCAGCAACTTTTCCATTCTGGCAAAAGGAGCTGCTTTGCCGGCGGTGGTGGAGGAGGAAAAGCTGAGCCTCTTCCTGGTCTGGCTCCCCCCCTCCTCCTCCTCCTCCACTACCACCAGTGAGCCCAGTAGCCTGACTTACTGAGGCTCTGGGCGGAGGCTGAAGAAGGAAACAGAGGAGCTAGGTGCACAGGCTGCTCCTCCTTTGCGCGTTCCTTCTGAATGCCAGAGAGGAGCATCCTCACCCATGTGTGCGCCTGTAAAAATGGCCCCTGCTTCTTAAAGAGCCAGCTTTTGTTACCCGCAGCCATTTCGCTACCGGAGACAGAGCCCTAGGTACCTGGAACTTTCGTTACCTGGAAATTCCGGTACGTGGGCCATTCTTTACCTGAGGTACCACTGTAAATCAAATTTTTCTTTCAAAGATAAATAAATTACTTGAAATAAGTATTTCTTTCTAGATCACCTTTTTTAAAAGTTGCATAAAGCCTGGTGCGTCCCAAAAGAATGGCAAAAGTGAACACTGATGCTTAATAGTGGTTTGAGAACCACTATTTGAGAAGTATGGCCATCCAAATCTTTTCCTTTTCATATACTATATAGTATATCTTAAATAACAGGTTTTGATTTATATGCCAGGAAATTGTTACTTTAGAAAGGAAGACTGTCCTTAGAGTGAAATCCAAAATGCAATTACCTAGCAGTAAGACCGATTGAACTCAATGAAACTCACTTTTGAGTGGACATGCATAAAAGTGTGTGGTGTTAGATATTTGATTCATGAAAATTCAAATGAGATGGTCTTCCTTCAGCTCATTTTGGTTCCTTGATCTCCACACAGTTCCTTGCAGTAAACATCTTGCTGTAAATATCTAGCTTATTGCTTAAAACAAATCATCCTTTCCTCAGATTTCTTCACCAACTTCCTTTCTTCTACTGGATCCAGCACAAGCTCTTCATTCTTTCCTTTAAAGGCCTCGCTTGCCACTATACTCCTGATAATGACTTTCTTGTCTCCAGCAACCACAGTCTTCCAAAGATCTCTTTGAAACAGCTCTGCCCCCTCCTCTTTTACCACTTGTTATCCCTGAGACATCATCCCTGAATACCTTGTGATGAATCCTCTCTTAATAGTATTCCGTTTCCAAACCCCTCTCCTTTTTTGTTTACCTTTCATCTGTTTACCCCTTTTTTGTTTACCTTGTTTACCTTTTTGTTTAGCTTGTTTTTGTTTACCATTATCATAAGAAAAGCCCTGCTGGATCAGGGCAAAGCCGCCTGTAGTCCAGCTTCCTGTATCTCACAATGGCACACCAGAGCAAGATGTCTTGTAACAGTCCTGTTACCACTCCCTTGTACTTGGCATTCAGAGAGGGCCTATTTTTACAACCAGGTTTCCTATAGTCATCATGATTTGGAAACTGTTAAAATGTTATTAAATAGATTTAGAACCATTCATACGTTTTCCTACATTAATCTGTCCGATTCCCTTTTTAAGACATTAATGCCAGGTGCCATTACCACATCCTGTTACAATGAGTTCTACAGACTAATCACATGCTATTGTCTTTTATAAAACTTGATTCCAATATTGAGGGCACAATTCTAAGACATTTAGGCTGGCATAACTCACCTGACCTATCTTTCCATGATGGTGTGGTAAGGTTGGCACATGCCTGTGCCTTGGCCTAACTTTCTCCCCCAGGAGTGGGGCAGAAGTGTCTTTCTGCACTAATGTGACACCCCCAGATCAGCACAGAACTTATGTCAATAGAGCAGGATTGAAGCCTTAGAAAATTTCTAGATTTTAATTATAAGTTTTGATTGACTGCAAATCTTGTTTCCAAGTTCCTTGAGGCAGACACCTGTTCCTGCACCTGTTGGTCAGTGTAATGCACCAAATACAGCATATAACACCTGTTGGTCAGTGTAATGCACCAAATACTGCATATTTAGGGTGCTGTAAAAGCAATCAGCACAGGGACTATACAGAGTTAGATTCTTGTAATCTGTGAAGCCTTAGACTACATTTTAAAGTTCCTTTTTCACAAACCACCACCTGTTATCTTAATATCTCTGCTTATTATTAGGTGACTGCTAAGGGTACAGCGTGTTAGTTTATACCCTAAAATAAACTGGGGTGAATTTGCCGCATCATTATTGTATTATTTTATCAGACACCAAAAATGGATTTGGTCTCCAAGGTAACTACAAATTGCGTCACAAAAAAGTAAACTGTTCTACTAATGTCTCTGAAGTGGAGAGGTGTGGTGTTGAGTCACTGCCTGTGAGCTGGTACCATGTGGGTGGATAAAGTCACAAGTGCAGAAGGCCTGAAAGAGAGAAATGGATGTAGATTAGTTGTTCATGCTGTGATCCCTTTGCCTCATTGCCTCGGTCACAGAATTCAAAGGCAACTCAAGGCATCACACTGCTATCGATGGAGGTACAAAGAAATTGGCCAAATACACCTTTTGGAATCAAACATTTGATTTGTATTCCTATCTTTAGATTAGTAGCTTTAATCTGTAAACAAGGCCATCACAAGGGATATAGGTAATTATGGACAATAGACTGACAGCACCTTGCCAAAAATAAAGGAGACAGAATAAATTCTATTGACTTTCTTGAAGCTCACAGGGATTGGCATCCTCTGTTGAAGAGCCGCTGGAGAATTGTTGTTTGGACATACCAAGGATAAGAGAGCGATTCATTTCCTTGCAGATAAGAGGGCAGCAATAGCAAGCACACACACACAAATAATAAATTTCAAAAGACTGGGCCACCTGCCCAGGAACATTAAGGAGACAGAATGAAGGTTGAGTGAATCCAACATTTTGAGAGGTATCCTCATAGGAACATAAGGAAAAACAATTCACAATGTGGTCCTCCTTTTCTCAAATGATTTATTTTGAGTATAAGATGGGCTTAACATACAGTTTCTTACCTGTGCCCCTATTTCTCTCCCCTCTTCTCCTTCAGCCTCTCTCACACCTACCTGCCTCCCATATGCGGGTACCCTGCCTTACCTGCTCCAGTGGGTAAAGTCTGGTGATGGCTGAGGTAGTGCTGCCTGTTGTGGCAGAGTTCCCAAAATGGCGGCTGACGGAGCACTCCATGCAGTCTTGGTGGCCATTTTGTAGAGCCAGGATGGTTCAGTGTTGGACTGAGAGAAGATCCAGGTTCCAATCCCCCCTCAGCCATCGAGCCTCCTTGGTGAACCTTTGGCAAGTTGTTCTCTCTCGGCCTCACCTACCTCATATAGTTTTGTGAGGATAAAAGGATAAAGCTTTATAAGCCATCTTGATCATTTGCAGTCATTTGCATCTTGATCATTTGAAAAGGTGTAGTATAAATCCCTTAAATAAATAAATATTCCATGGTCGCAACAACCTCTAGCCATTTTATTTTATCTATTTTTTTGATTGGGCTGTCCATTATGCTAGGTTTGTGACAGATCTTTAATTTCATCATTTTTTTCTTGAGAAAGAAAAATTTACCATGCAATTTTTTAAAAAAATAGGTACAATTTTCTGTAAGCAGCAAAAGAACATTCTTAACAAGTGAATATGCTTAACCAAAGAATGCATGTTTTCATATTTCTCCCTCCCTCTGCTTCAAAAAACTGGCTGTAATTTGCGTCATTACAATCTGCTAGTTCTGTTGCAGGGTTTTCACTAATAGATTTTAAGACCCAAAAGGGACTAATGGAGTTTTCTATTCTGACCTCTGTTGTATGCTTTTCATATAGAGATAGTGGTGCTTAGTGGACCATCAATTTCTGTAGTGTTTCATACACCAGAGATAAATATAGTAAATTACACTTATTAGTTTAATCAGGTTCTTTGCCTGCTATTTGAAAAGAGCTACGAGTGGGAGGAGTAATAGCGCATTCATTTCTGCTGGCTGGATGACAAAAATATACAGATTTTTCTAACATATATGCCACTGTCAAGGAAAAGAATGCTCTCATGCAGGCATAGAGCTCTGAGCAATGAGGCTCTCCATTCTCTTGACCTTTAGTGATATCTCTCTGTGTGGGAAATGGAGTGAGCAATGGTGTACAGAGCTGTTTGCACCTTCTCCTCAACGAACTGCCAACAAAAAGTAGCAGGAGATGAGGAGAGAAAGCATACAACACAGTCCTACCCAGCACTGGTGCAGCGGGACCTCATGGCCAGCGCTGCAACCAGTTAAGAGCAAGTTTGAGGCTTCTTTGTGGTAAAACTCCAGCCTATGCAATGGTGCTACTCAGATCTGTACCAGCTAAGTCACTGGCATAAGTCTCCTCCGCCACCCACCCTCAGCCCTATTGCACTCTCCTGCACTGGCCTCCCCCTCCACTGCCCAGAGGGAAAAGATAAAGTCCCTGGCAGGTTGCCCTGCTAGCCATGACTGGCTTCAGATTGCAGTGCTGCTTATACAGGCACTAGCCACAGCTGTTGGGTGTGATGCTCATCCCCAATTCAAGCCATGAGCCAGTGCTGTCCAAAGACTTCTCCGTGGTTATGTGACCAGCTCTACTAAACAGAACACTGTTTATCTTCCCACTGAAGTAGTACCTATTTATCTACTTGCACTTGTCAGTGGTGGGCTTCGGGGGTTCTCACAGGTTCTATAGAACCCTTTGCTAATGAGCGCCTGATTCTAAGAACCAGTTACTAATGGGACATAGAACCTGTTGTTCTATGGCAGTGATTTTCAATCTTTTTCACCTCATGGCACACTAACAAGGCACTGAAATTGTCAAGGCACACCTTCAGTTGTTTTTACCATTGACAAGGCACACCAGGCTGTTCAAATCCCCCAATTTTCTTATTAATTACTGTCAATCCCCAAATTCCTGTGGCACAACTGCCAAGGCACACTGGTTGAAAATCACTGTTCTATGGACATAGACCCTGTTGCTAATTTAGGTTATTAGGACATAGAACATGTTATTAATTTATTTGAATCCCACCACTGACTTGCATGCTTTTGAGCTACTGGTTGGCAGGAGCTGGTCTAAGGACGCAAGCTCATTCTGTCTTGCAGCACCTGGGTCTTGAACCCTGGCCTGCCAGATGACAGGCACAGTGACTTAACCAGCTGAGCCACTGCAGCCCAGAGGGAGCTTACCTGCTGAATCAGGTGTAGCATCTGGTACATTTACACTGACAATTCAAACTTGTCTGATATCCAGAAAACTCTGGGAAATGCCTATCAAACAGAACTCTTAGCATTTTCAACAAAACACTGTGCTCCAAATTCATTAAAATCACAGTACAATTAAACTGATCGAAACCATGGCATAGACAATAGCACAGACAGTAGCACAGATTAGAGCAAGCACTGACTGAAAGGGAAGTTGAAAATAAAACCACACATGAGTGTATGATAAAGGAACTGGCTATGATATCGTTTTATTTTATATTTATGTGATGTTAAAATACTTCTCCTTTAAGGGATTGAGCAAAGAGCAGATAAGATAGAAGGAACCTATTGGCTGTATCAGTGTAACAAGGACCAAAATCTCCTTTGTCAAGTATCAGTTCATTGAGGAAAATTAGGTTTTCATCAACTTCCTTTCATCTTATTTTCTCAAGGTTAAAATTCTCTGTTATGTTAACATTTCCTCATTTGATATGCTTTTGATTGTCTTGGCTCTTTGCTCTGAAGTTCTATCCAGTTTAATCTAACATCAAAAAAGAGTTTTATTTCAAACAACTGAGTAAGCACTTGTTAGAACACTATAGAATTTGTCTCAGTCGAGCAAAGATCCAAACACAGAAGTGGCATTCTGCATGGAGATAATTTTATTGGCTATCCATGCATTTGGATATTGCATGTAAAGGTCAAGTAGGTCTCCCTTCTAAAGCTAGGACTTCACATGTCAACCTCATGTAAATTTCACAGTTAGGATGAAGATGTGAATTAAATTTTAGTTTGTCATGCAGTGTAGACAAAAATGTGTAGACAAAAATATATTCTTCTCTGTGTCTAGCTGGCACTCCTTGTTTGTGTCCTGCTGTATTTTAATGTGTTTGGGGGAGGGAAGCTAAGGTTTGGCTGCAATCCTAAAGACACTTTCCTGGGAGTAACCCCCACTGAACACAATGGGGCTTACATTTGAGTAGACATGGTTAGGATTGTGTCAGGCCATGGTTATTCTTTCCCTGCTAAATAGAAAAGGAGCACCACTTAGAAGTGCCTGTATAACCATTTAGAGTGGGTAACTGTATTATGTTATATGCATATGGAAATGAGAGCTGATTCATATCAATACCTTGTTAGTTCCATATAGTATCAGAATTACATCTCATTGGCTTTCAGAGCAATTAGTATCATAGGAAAAATTTGACTTTAAAAAATCCACTTCTTGTTCCATAAGCTTTTGTATTGTCATTTCTGGTTAATTGGCCATAATCTTTGATGGAATACAGAAATTCCAAAGCAGTTTGTTTCATTGCATTTTGCATTAAATTACCTTTCCAATGATATATAACATGTTGGTATTATCAATCATACATACCCTGTTTTTCGTGTTTAGCCACAAGTATCAAGCTCAGCTTGTTTCCCCCTAAAGCATGATAATGCATGTTGTATCATGATATACACACTTCATTTATAGACCAGTCTTTTGCTGGCCAAAAATGCTGGTTCTAGCATTAACGAAAACCTCACTACATTAGTAATCTCATTCATTAATCTCATCCTCCAGCATCACAAATCCTTTGTGGCCTCTGTCTCCTCTCCTTGATGCTATGCCAAGCTTGTGTTCTCATTGTGCCTTCAGAGATAAATAGGCTACAACTTATTTTTATCCACTTTTTAGATAATTGTATGTTTATTATCCAATTGTCTATTTGCTTTTATGCTAATAAAGGTAGGATTTGATTTTAAATATAAAATCCCCCCACTCAAAGGACCTCTCAGACAACATTGCCTCTTTGGAGGTTCTGAGGCAGCAACTTACCTTTATCTGTTTTTATCCAATTGTACATTTATTGTCCAGTTGCCTATTAGTTTTTATGCCAATAAAGGCATGATTTGATTTGAGATACTGAGAAAGTTGTTTGACATTCTTTCCTAACTGAATGATCCCAGACATTACTTCTTGAGTACATTAAAAACAGCCATGTCCTGTTGATTGAGAGATGGTGGTGGTGGGATAATTGGATGTAAAATGAATTTGAAATTTGGGAATCACACACTTTACAGGGTTACTTGTGGAGGTAGGTGCCCATGTTTACTGAGGTGGCTTGTCGCTAAACAAGTCCATTGCCATACTCCAATGGTATAAAAATGGATAACAAAGAGAAGCTATTAAAAGAGAAGAAAATTATAGCTTTTAGGGCCTGTTAATAAAAACAGGAACAAAGGGAAACGGACTCTTTGAAAATGAAACTGACCTGTTTTGATTTCATTGACAAAGTGAAAAGAAACGTTATGTTTACTAGCAGCTGGAGGCACAGAGAAATCAAACTAAATTTTTTTAAAAAGCATATCTGTGCTGCTAATAAACTGCTTTGCTGTTAGGAATCTGTTTCTTCTGGAGAAAGTGTCCAATTAATTTTTAGCACTTTGGGACTCATACTTGTATTTGCATTTAATTCAACAAACTGTCTTCTTGCGCTAATTCAAATTGCCATCCAGTGACTGCACCATTAAATGTCCGATCATCCTTTCCCAAAGGGGCTCCTTTAATTCCCTTTGTTACTGCCTTTGGTTTGGTTTCTAGGGAAAAAAAGGAGCATGCAAGCCATTTCAGACACTGAGAGCCACTAACAGAACAAGCATGTGCAGGAGTCTTTTGCAAAGGCAGGGTCAGCTCATATTTAAGTACTGCAGTTTTCAGCTAGCTGCCACATTTGCTGAATTAAAGTTAGCAAAGTAATGGGGAAGGAAGGCTGACAGCAGCAGACCAACCTCAAAAGATTTTAGAGGCTCAATTTTGAACACTTAAAGTTGTGTCTCGGAAAAGGTGATAGTGAGCGATGGAAAGAAGGAAATTGTGCTGGAGAAGAATCAAGCAAATGGAAGACACACAAGTATCCATTTGCTGATTTACTGTATAATTATGGTAGAGGCTTACAGCCTAATCCTAAACTGTCATGGCTGGCTGGCCTGCACTGCATCTAAAACAGAGTGGAGCTGCCCATATCTCAGCCCAGGGGAAAGAGAATGCATTGCCCTTACCTAGGGTAGCACTATAGCATCCTAAATGTGCTTTTTGGATCTTTTTAAATAGTGAGACACATTAGCTTTAAACCTAAATTATATATTTTTAATATAGAATTTTAAATTTAATAATAAACAATTTAATATTTAATCTCATGAAATCAAATAGACAGCATTTTTAACTTTAATTTTGTCAGGTCCTACATTTTTCTTGGATATCCTTCATTTTGGTGTATCACATCCTCTTTTGCAGTTGTGAATTCTGGCCATAGTTCCGACATGATATGCGTGTTTTTAACCAGAAAATCCCACTTCAATCCCTGCCATCTCCATCTAGGGCTGGAAAGAACCAAGAGATCTTTGGTAGTGATGACCCAAATGAACTACCAGTAATCCTCTGATTCATTATAATGAAACTTCCTCTGCTAATGTGTTAATCTTTGCAGACCATGGGAATCTCCTGGTGGCCTGCAAAACTGTAGCTTCTTGTAATTCTGAATGATGACAACCATATAGTTGCTGCATCAGGGGAGTAAAAGTTAAATCTAGCTTGATAGCAGCTACTCTAGCTCTATAGCACCTGTTCCCCAAATCTGTAATTAACAGTTGGTTTTTTCATGTGGGTCAAGCAAGAAAAGGAATGGACATCATGGAAGCAAATCATTTCCATGTCCACCATAGAAGCTAGGCAGACAATTAGCATTAAAAGAAGAGACACCCATGGGGACAGTAATAGAGGGAAATAAATTGTTTTGTCATTGAAATGTCGTCATGGCTCTTTTGAGAAGTGCAATTTTTTTTAGTTAAACTGTGCCTACACGTATTTCTTTTTTTAATATGCTGCAGATTGTTTACTTTGAGGGACTGTATATTTTTGTTCTTTAACCCTATTAATCAAAATGATAAGACACAGTTGCCATGTGCAAGAACTTTGCCAGAAATGAAAAGATGGAGAATTCAGATTAAGTTAGACTTGAGTGGAGTCGGGGGATGGGCAAAGAAGAAGGAAAGCTTTCTGGGAAGACCATAATCAAGGTCTTTAGTATTATAAGGCAAGGATGATGTGGCTGCTGCTACAGATATACATTGGCTTCCATTAGTAATCATTATAGTATATTAAAACTTATTCTGCCAGTCTCCAAATGCCAGGCAGCAAATCAGGTACAGAAATCAAATATACAAATATCTCTGTATATATCATAGTAAATGTAAATATACTTCCCATGAAAGTGGAATTAAAAGTTTAAAAGTTATTTTAATTTTAAGTAGTTACGTCCCTCCTTGTCCTCACACTAGTGAAGCCTCAAGGCAACTAACTTTATGCAACAATAAAAAAGAAACATACCGTAATTTATATAACAACAAACAGTACTAATTAAGGTAACCAGGAACAGTGTCAGAATAGAAATAGCAGAAAAATAAACTTTCTAAAACAAATTAGCTTTCTAAAATTAACCTTCTAAAACAAATTTCTAAAACACAATGTCACCTGGTACATATGTGCAAAGTATGGCACCTGGAACTAGTTTTGCCAGGGACATGATGATGTCATTGCAACACCACCAGTTGATCAGTTTCTGCAATTTGTGGCCAGTTTGAGGCAAGAAGAGAGGAGAGTCCTTTTGCTTCCAAACATAGCATGGAGCACATACATTATCTCCTCATCTGGAAGAGTGGCACATAGGGTGGCCCCCATTCACCTCTAGTGATGCCACTGCATGACTGTGGTGGCATATATACAGATGCAACAGGCAGTGATAAAATAACATCTGGGTGTTGTGCATTACAGGTGCGTGTCAGATGCCATTGACCCAGGTCCTGCTGCTGCTTTAGTATTGGGGGGAGTCACAACAAGAGTCTCTGCTATTCTGTTCTTTCTGCCACACACAGTTATTTCTGATCTGGGAATGGGATGTAAGCAATGACTCCTGCTTATCTGGAAAAGATGAGAGACTCTCTGAAATGTATCCACAAAGTGTCTTAGAAATAAGAATCAATGGAGTTTGAAAGCTAAGAATCAAATACATTATTTCCTATGTATCCAAGCAGCCAATACACACTGTGCTAGCAACCAGTGTCAAAGCTAGGGAAGTGCAGGGGTGCAATTGCACCAGGCTACAAGTTGGGGGCAACAAGCTGAGCTTGACACTAGTGGCTAAAATTGTGAAAAATGCGGGTATGTATGAATGATAATACCATTGTGTTATATATTGTTGGAAAGGTAAATTAATGCAGAATGCAATGAAAGCAACTGGATTGGAACATCTATATTCTATCAAAAGGTATGGCCAATTAACTCACAAATGAAAGCACAAAAGCTTATGGAACAAAAAGTGGATTTTCTTAACTCAAATTTTCCCATGATACTGATTGCTCTGAGAGCTAATGACAAGTTATTCTGATACTGTATGGAACGAAGAAGGTGTTAATATGAATCAGCTCTCATTTCTATATACATGACTGGGTAAACAGACTCTTCTAAGTGGTGCTCATTTTATATTTAGCAGAGAATGTATAATCATTTCTATTTGCCCAAGCACAGTTAACCTACAGTTAACCTGCCTAACCAACAACAGACACAATTTTCATTTTTTTACATAATTAAATTTGATTTTGTTGTTGCGGGGAGGGACAACAAAATCTTCTTTGACTCCAAATAGAAAATATGTGCTTCAGCTATGCCCCTAGCAGAGCAAATGGGTGGTGAACTCATGAGGACGAGGAGGAAGGTTTATTCCCAATTTTATTTTTAAAAACACCCAGGGATGACATCACTTCCAGAGCAACATTCTGAGCTTTTCACTGATCTATAGGATCATTAGCTACACCACTGCTAGTGACTGCTTCCAAAGAGTCCTTAAAGGCTGTCTTTGAGTGGAAGTGCTACTTGGGATGGGGCAAAGCCCAATGCTTCTCTCTTTATTTCCCCAGTAATGAATAAACTGCTACAATCAGCACTTTGACGCAAGCCATTGCTTATTTGGCCACAACACATACAGCACAATCTGATCAAGCTGTTGGCTTATTCCAAGTTTCCAACAACTCTGTTGTAAGATCCTGAGAAATCCATGAAGCCTCCTAATGGTCCGACGTCCTCATCAGTCAAATGTATATAATAATATCAACCTGCTTCACAGTGAGATTTAATTGAGAAATTATTGCTCTTTGGTGGCAAACCTCTGCTATATGAAAGTCTTTTCCTCAGCATTTTCCCGTTCGCCTCCGAGCAACACATATAAACAAAATTGCAGTGTGACTGTTTTCATTAATAAAAAAAGAAATCGATGCAGCAGTTTCCCCCCTTAGGTAAAAGGTAAAAGAAGACAGAAAAAGCTATCTCAGTTTTGCTAAAACAGCAGCCTCTCCCATAGCACATTATTTTTCCCAATGAGTCTACTGAGCCCACTGCACACAAGTTGTAGTTCTTAAGCCTTAGGCAGTACATGGTATTTAAAAGCAAAGGGATCAGACTTTGTATTTTTGGGAACAAAGCCTGCTACCTATGCAGAGGGAACTGTGGCCTAGAGGAGCAGCAACAGAGTATGAGGATGAGTGTTGCAGATGCTTTTGAAAGAGACATGCCATGATCTGGGCTGGCCCCAATCCAACACTTCTTTTTCTGTGGACCCTCCACCTAAAAATGCACATGGATCTTGGAAAAGTGATGCACTTGTCCCAAGCTACAGTAGTGTGACCTGTTGAAATCGGTACACAATGCTTTTCACAACTAAAGCAGGCCTCCGTCAGTCTTGAAAGACTATGGTATCGTGCTCAGCGCTGCATACGCTGCATGCAAAGCACGAAAGCCTGGGTTGGATTGTTATGGAGGATAGGCTGTTACCCAAGCAGCAAATCCCCCCTCTCCACGCCACTGAATTAGTCCAATGGAAAGGCAGAGCCAATACAATTGGATCCAGCTGGCGTTGCAGAGCTGGGCTAAGAACAGGAGCTCACCCTGTCTTGTGGGGCCAACCCGTGAATTGAACCCTGGCCTGCTGGTTAACAGGCACAGTGTCTTAGCCACTTGCGTCACCCACAGCCCAACAGGATGAGAAATATTCTTGCCTGTGAGTGTTTGCCCATCAAGCTGATGTTAAAAACAAATTACAGAGGAAGCTTGAAAGATTGCCAGCAATGTTCACCGATTGGGCTTCCTTGCCAAGTTGCAGCCTAGACATATACCTTCTTGACATTTACTCCTGAAGCAGGAGATGAGTCAAGAGTAGCTTCTTTTGCTGCTCTATGCCCATATTGTGTTACTTACCCTCCATTTCCCAGTAGTATGCAATCCTAGCTACAGCAGGGAAGAAAAGACATGAAGGAGTGTGAAAATGAAGGGGTGCCAGAAACATGCCTCATTTCCCAATTCAACAGCAATTGCTAAGATACAAAAGATCTGGGTTATAGCCTGGCAACCATGTAGACCTGAAAATGCTCAGATGAAGAGGCAAAACAGCATCTGTGGGGATGACAATGATACATGCTATCTCTGACTCTATAGTCTAGGTCGGAGAATACCCTTTCCCCTTGCTAACATTGTAGAACTATTCACATTATGCTTCTACAAAAGTAAAATATGTTAATAGTGAATAATACCTGAGAATATGAATGTTTTATTTATTTTTTCACTTTTTTTATAATACTCTTCCTGTTGATGGCATACATAGTTCCTGTCCTTGGTGAGGCTGTGAAATATAGGTCACTTAGGAAGCTTCATGGCTGAGTGGGAATTGAAAAAGTCCAACTCCCAAACCACAGCACTATCTTGGCTCTCAGGATCCTGGCTGATAGTAACAGTGAATACACATATTTTTAAATTTCAGTATGAGTACAGTTTAACACAAGAGCAAGAATTCTGCCAGAAGTCTGCTGAAGCTTAGCATCTATTTGCTGGTACATTCCTGCCTTCCCATTAACGACCTTAGCCTAATTTTGTTTTCTGCAATTCATTCCACATCTATTCCTTCCTTTGTTGGTTTATCTTTTCTGTGAAGTACTTGATCAAGTCCTGCTTCTCTGAATCTGCACTATTCACTACTTTCTTGTATTTTTTTTAGTTGCAATTAATGAGAACATGTTGGAAATTATTAATAGTGCCTAAAGATTTTTTGCTTCTTTTCCTAATGTTGTAATATTAGAATGCCATGGCCCCAATTACTAAATTGTGTCAAAACGGCAACAATTAAAGAATTAAAAAATACTTCTGGATCATCCATAGCTTGCTGTGATTTTGGACAGGAGCCCAGACAGAAAAGGAAAGAGAAATTAGTGGGATGAGAATGAATTTGGTGAAGGAGACTTGTGCAGTATTTTTGTCAAGGCAAAAGATTGATACTGAACATTAGCACTGCTAAACTGTAGTGATTTATATATTTCCCCATGTCAACAAGTTTAGTGGTACAAAACCAATGTAGGAAAGCATATATCAGCTGTTTGAGCACCAAATTGATGGCTCTCATTCTGCTCCTTGAAAAAACATCTCACGCTGGGGGCCCAAGATTCTTTTAAGATAAATCCTGGATGAGTCTAAAATAGTGGTATAACTTTTCAAGTAAGGCTGCAATCCTAAAGACACTTTCATGGTAGCAAGAACCATTGAACACAATGGGGTTTATTTTTGAGTAGACATGTTTAGGATTGTGCTCTAACTTGGTCAGCTGTTTTTAGGAAGAGAGTGCTTTGCATAGTTATCTTGCTGCCAAAGCAAACTCATTGGGTCTTGGAGAAATGGCCAAAGAGCTGCCATACTTAAAACACATACACAAAGCACAGCACAATCACTATTTTCTTGTCAGTTCCCTTTCCATGTGTGAGAATGTGACTGAATATGATTTTGTGTGGGTGTAAACACTGACAGCTTAAACGTTGCCACTTGTTGCATTAGAGACGTTACTGATGGACAAAAATTGAAGCAGTGCTTGAATCTTCATTTACTGAAGGAAAAGAAGCAGAAAGAGCCATACTTTACAGAAGGCTATTTGTTCAAAGTTCTTTTTCTTTTTGGTTGTGAGTTAAGGCTATAATCCTGCCTACATTTACTTGGGAGTAAACCCTTTGTTCAACTCAAGGCTGGGTAGATGGCTTTGCCCCCACTTGCATGAATCTGCTTTCCTGAGTATTTCATAAATGGGACACCTCTTCGGTTCATGCAGAATTCATTCATAGGTGATTGCAGCCCATTTCTCATTTCCGTCAAATCCATGGGTCAGTTGCATAGCTAGAGGGGTTGCAAAGCAATAAATTTTGAATGGTGCCTCACTGCAGCATGGATGCCACCCCTTCCCATCCGTTTTGGAGCCATTCTGGGCCACTAGAGCAAAAGCCCTACTGGCCAGACATAGTTCTCAATGGGAGGGGGAGGAACTGCTTTTATGCTGCAGTGAGATGCTGTGCACCTTGTGTTTTGCACCCTCTCTAGTACACTATTGCCCTGAGCTCCATAAGGACTCATTGTACTTTGCATTGATCTGAGTGTAACTCATCACTTTGGTCAAATTTCCCTAGACATTACCTTTAATCATGGTGGACAATCTGCTAAGGTCATTACTGGGTCATTCTTCACTACAATAGCTATTTTCTGAAACACTTGAGCTCTAAATCTTGATCACAGCATTTTGAACCTGCAAAAACATGAAATGGTAAACAGACCAATTAATAATCCATGATTAGATTCCTTGTTAACATATGTTGGCTTCAGCCCTGACCTTAATTAGTTCTCTTCACCAAAACTGGTAGCGCAAAACTTACTTTTGAATAAAGTTCAATCCTATGGGCCCATTATGACAGCAGATGTTCCTTTCTATATTTGTAACTGCAGCAGTGGAAACTGCCATTGCTATTATTGCTTCTATTTGTAACAATGGAAACTATCGTTGTTTCTTTTGCTCACCAATAGATGGCTTGGACACCACAAACAACAATAATGGTGGGATGGTATTTTGTGTGTGGGCATGAGACATTCCTGGGTAACCTGGGAGGACAGAAGGAGACATTTTGAGGAGGTAGGAGGCTGGGGATGCATCCTAGCACAAGCAACTTCTGATGTGATTGTATGACTTTGGAGCTTCCCGGATGCCCTCTTTTTCTCCTTGGACTTGTACAAGCTCTAAATCTGGTGCTGATCTGAGAAGATCAATGGACAATATAGGAGATTATGGAGTTAAAAAGGAAAATATTTTCCCTTGCCATAGTATACAGTACTCCAAACTTTGGCATATTTGCATACTCTAGCATGGAGGAGGATTGGGCAGAAGACCTGCTGGTGGGATTCAGCCTGATGCATTGTATAGAGCCTTTCCCCTGTGGTGACACTCAAAACATAATAATAAGGGACATCAGTAAGGACAAAGAATCATTCAAAGGGAGCAGATGCAGAGGTCCTTGGAATATAGTGACAGAAGCTAATTCAGTAATTATTTTAAATTTAGATTCCATCTTTCCATTTTGAAACATCCATGGGGGTGTAAAAATCTTAAAGCCAATACAAATACAATAATCAATAAAGTATCAGATTGTCATAAATTAACTGAAAACGAAATGTTAACATTATACAAGAGTCATAGCAGATTAAAAAAACCTCAGTACTGCAACTACCTGTAGCTAAAATTCTTGGAGAATAAAACAGTGTATACTGTACCTGCACCTGAAAGATATCAATAAAGACAGCTATAATCCCTTTCTGTATTGGGCATTCCACAACAGCTATTGCTGTTGTTGATGGAATGTACCTTACATAAAACTCTTTATGTACCATAGTGGGTCATCTCATACACACTACATTAATCTTGTTAACTTCCTTGGAAGCACAGAGATGAATGACAAATTATATACTAAAAGCTAGAATAAAGACGGAAATAAACACCTCCGTTTTTGGTATTTCTTTTATAGTATTAACAGTCTTGAACATGATTCACATCAAATCATTGATTCATATTTTACAGCCAATCTATTTACTAGATAATGATCAGTCACCAGAATAAGCTGACTCCAAAATGATGAATGTAAGATCTTTGAGTAAGCACAATTGATCATTGATTTTGTTGATAAAATTTGATTATTTTTACTCCTTGCTCTGTCATGATTTCTCCATAAATATTTTCCAAAATTACATATCAATAATCTGAAACAAAAAATGAAATCTTAAATTGTAAAAAAGTTATATTTTAAAATGATCTGGTGACTTTTGGGCCATCCTATATAAGGTTCTGAGTTCAAATGAGGTTATGGCTGCATTCCAGAGCAAATTCAGCCTGCTCTGCCCTAACTGCTCTCTCCTAACTATTCTGTATCCAGAGCAGAAAGTTATGCTGAATCCAGAGAGTCAGGAAGCCTGGGCTGCCCTAACTGCTCCAGAGCATGCTAAGCAATTGACACAAGGGGAAGACTTGCTCCTGAGGAGACACCCCTCAGATCACACTGAACAAGGAACAGCTGTGGTGCCTAAAGTGGTGACATGACTCTGCACATCACCTGGTGCGGAAGTCTGTGCGTCATCCCTGGGATGCGCCCCCCCCACCTGGACTGCACAGTCACCCTATGGGTCTACTCATTACTATACCTGCTCCTGAGGTGGTATAACTCTGAGGGCTGGAAGAGGGCATTTCTGCCTTGGAAACAGGCTTTGGAAACAGGCTCTGCCCTAGGCAATGCTAAACATGCCCTCAACTTGCCTCTCCTGAGCTGCTGCCCCAGTTAGGGCAGAGCAGGTCCACCTCTCTTAGGGCACCCTATCTTGCCTTGCTCTGCCCTAAGCCTCCTTCAGAGTAACTGGGCTGGAGCATCTTGCAGTTGCTCCAACCTAGTGTTAGATAGGGCAACCTAAGGGCTCTTAGGTGGACAGATTAGTTGCTCTGGATTGGGCTGTAAGGCACAGAAGCTGTTTCTGTGTGCATTGTGCCCCTATCCAGAATGGGAAAGAAAACATTTTCCTTCAAAGACACTTAAGACTATGTATAAAATTCATAATTCAGCATAAAATTATACAAATTAACCAAAAGGGATTTCTATGGCATATCCATGTGCTTAATTTTGTCCTGTATTGTGATAGTTTTGCACAGCATTATTTTCATATTTTGAATATTGCATGTCTGTCCAATTTACTGTAATTAGCATATGAAGTTCAAGACGTCTAGATACACGTAATTGCAGCAAATACTGTAGATACTTGTGAGAATTTCCTACATCCATTTTGGGAAAAGACCTTGTGTGAAAGAATTTGGGGAATTTCCACATTCTAATTCTTGTTGTTTCAACTGCTGAATATTTATTAAGTATCAACATTGTGCTACTCTCTCACCTTAAACTCATCATGTGTAATTGCAAATTGCATAACTTCCTCTCTTCAGCTCCAGTGAAATGAGAAGATAATGAATAAATGAATAATGAACTTAATGCTTACTTTGCAGGGGAGTGGGTAAGATTGATTAATATTACAATGGCAGTTTTAAATATCTAAAGCACTGTGCTCCTACGAAGCAGGATTGCGAGCATAATGACTTAATGTGTTGCCTACTGTAGTTAAAGGATCACAAGAAAGATGCCACAGGAGTGCCAAATATTTTTATATCATTGAGTCAATCAAGAGTCAGCCACACAGGCACATGGAAGTGCACCAGCTTGCAGAGGTTGCATCCAGTCTCCAAGGCAGCAGACGGATGGACCTCCAAGTCTGCCAAATTTTCTGGGTGGGGAAGGGTGGATGGAGGGCATTCAGTTAGGGAGCAGGAGGTATGCCAGATTCCAACCCCATTCCTTGGGTGGCATGGAGCAGAGGGAACCCCATTCCTCTGGCTGCTTGAATATGTTCGCCTGTGTGCCACCTCTGAAGATGGTGCAGAACCAAAAGGGGAAGTTTTCCTTCATCCTGCAATAGTGTGGCAGCAGCCCCAACCTCATGTTGGATGCAATTCAGGCACGCCAGCCTACCTGCTCCAGCAGGTCTTAGGACTGCTTCAGTTCATAGGGAAGCCAAACCTAATTCTTGCTTAGTGTGTACGAGTAAATACACTTGCTAATCACACATTTAAATACACTTTGTAAATACATTACACGTAAATACACTTGGTAATCACACATTTGTCTCTGAGTATTAAACAGCAGATACTTTTATTGAGTAATAGAATGCTCAGTGTGAGAAACCTACTTTGTACAGAGATTTCCACAAGATTAAACAGACTGTACTAAAAAAATGTTGTTTTCTTGAGGACTCTAGTGACTTCACTCCAGACATTTAAATTTGGGCTGAGCATAAGTAGTGAAAGCATCACTAAATAAGAGTGAGTCATATCAGCCACCCCCATTTGTGGTGATACAAAGATGTGTGCAAACAAAAAAATGATTCCCTCTCGTTTTCTGTTCCTTCCTAAAAAGTTTGATAGTCTGGAGCTGCTGGTAGTTAACTACTGATTGCTAATTAATTCCACCCTCACCCTACAGTTTGATTGAACAGGCTAAGTGCTAGCTACAGAAAACGAGTTTCCTTAGTTTTAATTGAAACTGTGTGATGTGCAATTATACTCTAGAAACATTATGGCTTTGTTGTTGTAATGTCCAATTAAGGTTTTATTTTTCCTAATTAATATTTTATTAAATTTTAATAAAAGATACTATAAACTGTACAAGGACTGATGATGACAAGGCTGGTTTGTGACTATTTCCTGGCAAGGGCATTAGCAAAAAGCTTTTTTGGAACCAGTGTCCTTAATGCTGACACTTGGGTTCTCTGCAAAGTAGAGGCAGTTATTAGTCAGCATGAAGAGAAATCTGTAAGCTATTAGATTTATTTAAAGGTAACCAGAGAACTGGTTTGATCCCACAAATATGTATTTTTTTCCCCCAATATTGCTACTGTTGTTCTGGTACTTACTTGGGACTTACAATGGGACTTACTTCTGAGTAAGCATGCTTAGGATTGCACTGTTGCACTGTTACCTGAAGATCTGGCAACTCATCCTGTAGTAGTCCCTTTCATTGGTCAGAGCTGGGTGATGAAGAACAGCTTGAATTGTCATGAGTCACCGCTGTAGCTTCAGGTGCAGGACAGACATTGCCTAAGTAAACACACAACTTTCAGCGGAATGGCCTTGTTAGTCTTTTGCTACAAAAGCAACAAAGTGATTTGGAGCACTTAAAGATTTATTTCAGCATAAACTTTCATGAGCTAAGTCCACTTCAGCAGCTGCATGATATGCGTATCAGTGAGGTTTTCATTTAATGCATCCAATGAAGCAAAGACTGTAGCTCATGAATGCTTATGCTGAAATAAATTGTGACACTGGAGAACTGGCCTTGTGGAGGTGATACTAATTTGACAAATGAATGTCTGTCACATTTGGTAAAAGTATGGAGGCTAACTGGCTTAGCTGATAACAATGTTGAGAAGCAGTAGTAGATAACTGGATCTTAGGGGAAACAAATGTTCATTCTATCCACTAGACTAGAACAAGTCCTAAATGAATTTAGAATAAAGTAACAATAGTAGATGTTGGGCATTGCTTTCTTTTTAAAATTCATTTTAATAAGACTTGCAGAAGGAAAACAGAGCATAGGTTCAGCTAGTTTGGTTTTTCATTTTGGTTGCCATTTTTCCTCCACTCTATACCGTTATACCAGTGGCTCCCAAACTTCTTGGAGCCCTCAGAGCAGTGTTTCTCAAAGTGGGGGTCGGGACCAGTGATGGGCTTCAAAAAATTTAAGAACCGGTTCTCTGCCCATCTGGCAGCCACTTTTAAATGGCTATTTTTAAACTTTATATGTCCTATCTCTTGTTAAGAACCGGTTCTATAGAGTAGGTGCGAACCTGCTAGAGCCCACCACTGGTCGGGACCCCTTTGGGGGTCGCCTAGAGGTTTCCTGGGGGTCATCTAAAGACCCCTGGTGCAGGGGACTGGTGCAAGCTTGCCAGACTTCCGGCTGTAGCTGCGTGTGCACTGGGGCTGACTGACAGCCTCAGGGCCCAATCCTATGCATGCCTACTCTGAAATAAATCCCATTATAGTCAGGGAGGACTTTACTCCCACGTAAATGTGGATAGGATTGCAGCCGCAGGGCCCAATCTTATGCATGCCTACTCTGAAATAAATCCCATTGTGTTCAATGTGTGCATAGAACACACATTTCATTTGCAACAATGAAAATACATCCTGCATATTGGATATTTACATTACGATTCATAACAGTAGCAAAATTACAGTTATAGAGTAGCAATGAAAATAATTTTATGGTTGGGGGTCCCCAGAATATGAGGAACTTGTAAAGGGGTCATGGCGTTAGGAAGATTGAGAACCACTGCCTTAGAGGCTGTAGCCAGCTCTATAAATGCCAAACAAATGTGGCTATAATGGTTATTGGACTGAAGTGCCTCCAGTTGCACCTTGTTTAAATCTTGAAGCATATAGCATAATCAACCCTGTCTGTTTCATGTCCAACAGTAAGTTAGGTCATGACTTGCTGGTGCACCCTGGACTGCTGAATTAGACAATATATATAGCCATTTAAGGTGGAGAAATTAAAAAATGTGCTAATAAATGGTTAATCCATGTGTATATTGGAGTACACTTATAGGATGCATAGAAGAAATTGTGTGGCAGATAATTACAACTCCATCCCACCGTTGGCTTCCAACTGCAGCTTCCAACACATTGGTCTGTCTATCAAAAATGTATTAAATGTGGAAAAGATTTCAGAAGCTATTTAACCAAACAAGACTCTGAGACTTTCTTGAATGCAATATCAATTTCATGGAACACTCCCATTTAGTAACAGTCATTAATACTAAATGGCTTTAGAGGAAATACCATTTGAATGCTCTGACAGATAATTCATAGCTAAGGTTTTCAAAGCTACTCCTAAGTGGAATACCCTTGGGAGGTACTCATTGGTGGGATTCCAATAAATTAACAACAGGTTCTATGTTCTAATAACCTAAATTAACAACGGGTTCTATGTCCATAGAGCAACAGGTTCTATTTCCCATTAGTAACCGGTTCTCAGAACCAGGCGCTCATTAGCAAAGGGTTCTATAGAACCTGTGAGAACCCCCTCAAGCCCACCACTGCAGGTTCCCCACTATGAACAGCCTTCTTGTTTCTTTTTCTACTGGGAGCCACAGAGCTTTGAAAGGGAGGGGGTTTTCACCTTTCTCCTCCTCCTCTGCCTAGTGTTTTGCTTTGCAGCTCAGGAAGGGAACACTTCCCTTCCTTAGCCTTTCCCTTCTTTGTCACTTCTCCATCCTCATTGTCAGCTTCTCTTTTATCTTCTCTTGGGCCTGATTAGGCCCATAAACAACCCCAGCCAGTTCACTGTTGCTTCTCTCCTGGCACTCACATTGGAAAATTTTGGGATGGGGATGGGTTACCTGTGTTCATCAGTAGGAGATGTTTCTGCTACTTTGGAGGTTGTATCAGTTCTTTGACCAAGTTGAGAAGTCTGCCTGGGCCTTCTAGGCTGTTGCTATTGACAGGCTTGTCAGAAGTACGGGCCATCTCATAGGAAGGTATCCAGTGCCAGACAATCTCCAAGCAAATAGTTTTGATGTCTCATAATTATGTATGTTCAAGTAATTGCTGATCAAATCTTTCAATTTTAGATGAGACTACAAGTGGTAGAATCCATTTATTTCTCTTTCATTTAGTCATTCATTTTGTGGAGGACACAGGGACCTTTTATGCTTACCTCTGCCAGCTAGAAAATGATGCTCAGACCAGAGACATCTTAGCTTTACAAGCTCAAGGAGCTTTAAAAAAGGTAAGAAAAATTAAAGGAGAAATAAAACTAGAGACCAGCAATAAATGACACCTGTTTTAGTGTATCGTAAACCAGCATTTTCATTACAAAAATCTTGTTAAAATAAAGAGGGAGAAGATGAGTAAACAAACCTGATCCCAGTTACACTGTGCTTTTGAGGAAAAAGTAAACCTTGATTACTTCTGAGCAATTATCTATGTTTTTATAAGTTTACATGCACAAACTCTAACAACATGGAACTAGTGACCAACGTGGTGTAGATTTGACCACAATAACCATGCAGGGAAGTGCTTTCACTGGTGACTCTCTGAGCTTGGGAAGCTTTGCCAAGATGATAGAAATCATAAAATGGTAAGAGACCTGGGCTGTCATCTAATTTTAAACCCCTACTCAGTGCATGCAACTACTACAGCATCCCTGACAGGTGGATATCCAGGCTTCACTTAAAAACCTCTAACAAGGTAGTGCCCGTTATTGCAAAATATTCCAGTGTTAGACAAATACTTCAGTTAAAAAAAAGATTCATTCTAATGTTTAGTCTGAATCTACTTTCCATTAGTTTCAATTAGTTTGTTCTAGTCCTGCCTACAGTCCTGTCGACAGAGAGTATGTCCTCTCCTTTTCCTGTGTGATAGTGCTTGGCCGCTCGTTATCTCCCTTTAGTTTTCTCTTATTCAGTTTAAGCACAGTTTGCTCTTTTAATCATTCCTTGTAGTTCCTGGCTTCTAGAATGCAGACATTGTTGCCTTTCATTATCCTTCCTAAAACATGTTCCCAGAGGTGGATGCACTATTCCAAGTAAAGCCTTGGAATTCAAGAATATATATTCCTTGGAATTAAGGCAGGCTAGAATGTAAATGTTAATATCTCATGATCAAAACTATCTACCTATCTATCTACAGTATTTATATACCGCTTTTCAACTAAAAAGTTCAACAAAGCGGTTTACAAAGAAAATGGAAAAATAATAATAGCTAATTAAAAGCTAATGGGTCCCTGTCCCAAAAGGGCTCACAATCTAAAATGCAAAAAAGAACACCAGCAGAAGCCACTTGAACAGACATTGCTGGGGTGAATAGGGCCAGTTACTCTCCCCCTGCTAAATAAAAGAGGAGCACCCACTTGAAAGAGTGCCTCTTGCTCAGTTAGCAGGGGTATTTAGATCAGCTTTGCATTAGCTTTTTATTACAGTTGAACCATACTTCTGGATCATGCTTAACTTGGAGTCCATGAAGATATTGTAGCTCTTTTCATGCATGATCCCCCCAACCATCTTTCCTACACCTCTCCTTGCACCATTTTTTTTTGGACAAATGCTTAGAATAATGTACTTCCCCTCAGGGTGTCCTAGGGCAAAAGCCTGACTTGAAGCCACTCTCCCATCCCCTACCTTGAAACAGAGCTTTGCACAACTCCAGGACTGATCAGGTAAGTGTTCTGAGGCATCCCTGCAGTCTTAAATTGTACTTCTGGGGAATTGTACATTTTACATTTTCCAACTGCATCAGGGGGCTCAGAATATTTCCTTCACTGTCCTAGAGTTAGGTGGGGTTGCCAATGTATGCACAGTGCTTTACTCTTGTTTCTCTTGAACTTTATCTTGAAGATATGGGTCCCAAGTTATTAGGAATCTTGTTTTTGTCTTCTGGTTTTCAGCATGTGCAGATCTGCTTCCCTCATTCAAGTCATTTATGAAAATGTTGAACAGCACATGACCCAAGACAGAGCACTCTGGCACCTCTCTCCAAACTCACATAGAGCCATTTAATAGAACTCATTGAGAACAGATATTCCACCAGTTTTGAATCCACCTAACAGTAGTACTATCAAGTCCACATTTATCATATTATAACTTTGGCATCATGAAAGACTTTTTCAGATATTTTTTGACAAATAGGCACACTATGCCTAGAGCATTCCCACAGTTTACCAGTTACTATCTCAGAGAAAGAAATGAGATTAGTCTTTTCTTGTTTTGACACGCCAATGATGGTTCTTAGAAATCACTCCATTATTTTCAATAATGCTCACAGACATTTAGTTTAATTAGCTGTTCCCATATTGACATTAAACTGACTGTAGTTTCTCATTTATCTCAGGAGGGCATACCTGTAAGATAAGTGGCAACATCTGATTGCATTCAGTCCTCAGGCTACTCCTCAATTTTCCTCTGTACCGTACAGTGGAGTTAATCTGGTTCTGGTAACTTAAATTCATTTAAAAGAACTAGAGGAACTTACCATCACATTACCTGTCCCAAGTTGTGATGTCCCCAATTTCTCATTAGAGCAGCTGTTCTATGTTGGCACACTGCACTTGTGGGAGAAGACAGGTATAAAATAATTGAGCAGCCCTTCGTTTTCTTTGTTGTCTGTTACCATTTCACCTTCTTCTCCAAGCAAGAGACCTAACTTCCTTCTTCTCCTTTACCTTCCTTTTGATTCAGACATAGCCAAAAAATCCTGCTGTATTGTTTTACGCATCCTTCCCAACCCTCAGATTAAAGCTTAGTCTGTGCTTTAGCCTTCTTGACACCATCCCTCTACTTCTGTAGTACTCCTTTGTTAGCTACACCCCTTTCCACTTTTCAAACGTCTTCGTTTTGCTTTCAGACTTTTCAGTTAGCTCTTTGTGCAACCACACTGATTTCCTTCGACATATCCTGACTCTTCTTGCCATGGAAACTGTTTGCTATTGTGCCTTCAGTATCTTATCAAAAATACCTGCCCCCTTTGACTTTCTTCTCTGTAGAAGTTCTAACCATGGCTGCAAGAAGCCCTCACTCTCCCCACTTTCAAAAGGCTTCTAAAACTCACTTGTCTCACCAAGCTTTTGGACTGTCATCATCATTGAAGATTGCTGCTTCTTATGGTTGGATTTGCTCTCTTGTTAGTTTTTATGTGACATATATTTCTGGATACTGTATCCTGGTACAGTGTCCAGAGATGCATGTTTTGAAGCTCCAAAACTCCACATTCACTGTGAAGCTTACAGTACAATTTGTCTGAAGAGTTAAACAATTAAAAAGACTTGGTCAGAGATCCGTGAGGCATCTGGTGGGCCGCTGTGTAATACAAGAAGCTGGACTAGATGGGCCTTTGGTCTGACTCTGATCCAGTGGAGGTTCTTCTTATGTTCTTATAGATATATGTGATTGGGAATGCTGGGTATCTACCATTTTATATCACAGGGGCTGATCCTGATGTAGAGGAAAATGCTGCAGGCATGGTATGAGAGAAGAGAGTTAAAGGTGCATTAGAGGCAAGATTTGCAGGTGTACCCTTTTAGTGTCCATAAGAATGCATTCCTTGTGCCCAGAAAGATAATGCCTAAACAGGAGTTGAGTCATAAGTTTGCACATTAAAAATGAGAAAACACACAGACTCACATAGCCTTTTGTTCCCAGCTGGTACAGTTTCTCCCCTTTGTCTTAACCATGATTTAGCATTTCTTTTGCCTTGATGTTAACCACTATCAAGACTAAGAAGAGTTCTTCCATAACCAAACTTTGAAGTGAGTTTGCAAACCTTGTTTCAGAGGGAATCCGTTCAGATTAACAAACAGCACCAGTAAAGGCATTATGTTAAACAGTGGTTAAACTCAACAAGGAAATGTGAAAGGATGATTCATGCAAGAAAGGGGAAAGAAAGCACACATTCCTGAGTTTGTCCCTGAATGTGCAAATAATGATTTCTAGGGACCTGGGTTTAGTTATCTCTGCCATGGCAGCAAGGCTAACACACACATTTTATTCTAAGGAAAGGAAGATTGCTTCCATCAAGAAAATCCAAAAGAAGGTTATCAACTTCTCCTTCAATGCATTGATGTTAACATATCACCTCTTGAGCAATTCAGCCTTTGCAGTTACATTTTATATCAGACACTGCGGTTCATGTTGTGTCTGACTCTGGTGCAGTCAGGGTGTTGGCAAAGAAACACACAATGAAAATTTCTGAAGTACTATTCTGTTCTTGGACCCTCTTATAAGGAGATACTTTGTTAACATGCCTCCTCTTTTGTCCTCATGCTTAACAGAATTATCCTGGCTAAAAATGACCTAGCAAAGACATACCCTACAATCCAGAGTAACTACGGGAGCACGTAAGAGACTTTATGTGTACCCATAGTTGCTGCACTATGTAGTGAAAACCTATGGGAAATTCATATTGCAATCCAGAGCAAATTGTTCTTACACCGGAGCAAGGACTCCACGTAGTTACTCTGGATTGCGCCCATAATCTTTCTCCCAAGACACAAAAGATTTATCTTGGGGTCAGCATGAATTAAGGAATTAAACTTTACTGACTGCACACACTTTAGTATAAGAAATTAGTTTTTATGCATTTAAAAGTTTGGTTCAGATCCAGCATTTTCTCACTGAACATTGTTTATGTTTTGGATCTGCTTCTCTGTTACAAAACGTGATGTACTAGTCAACTCATGTTTTTGGATTGTGTATATTCTGACCTAAAGAACATTAATCAGATCTAATAGAAACATGACCCAGAATGAAGGACAAAGTCTGAAAATAGATTGGAGATGTGCCCTCAAGTATAAGACTGTAAAAGGGAAGGGTATGGCAAAACTGTCATCAAGAGGTGTTTGGACCACATGGACCACATATGACACTCTGGACCACATATGATACACTGAATTTAGATAAACTAAATTAATCTGTAGGTAGTTCTGTGATAGAGTATAGGGCATAAGTTCATTTTAATGGGGAGCCAGCAACTCTCCACACATAAGGAGTCAACAAGACTACAGAGAGGGTGGGACAAAATTATGAAAGTATCATATGTGGTCCATGGTTTACTGGAATGACATTATATCCTGCATATCTGTACTGATACATTTCATAGAGGAATGACACTCTTTCACAAGGAACTCTAAACACCTCTTGATGACAATATTGCCATACTCCTCAGTTTATCTGTAGGTAGTTCTGTGATAATGTATAAGGCATATACACATAACAAGTATTAGAAAATTCAGTAACTGTTCGACATAGATTGCAAATGACAATTTAGAGGGAAATAGGCAGCCCTACACTAAGCCTCATGGAACCCAAGGCTCCAGCAACACCAAAACACCTACCGCTATTGTGGGCCACATGATTAAGTTTTATACTGAGTAATTTAAATAAATTAATTTTCATATGTTTCCACAAAGTATTACACCTTTGATGTTGAACTGGCTTGGCTGGATCTACCAACATTGCATTAGTCCTCTTTCCTCTTTGTTCAGTCAATGGACTTGAATATAGGTAAGAGAACAAAAATGAGCGCACACAAACAATGGCTGGTTTCTAAAGGAGCTCTCTCATCTTGTCAGCATCTTTCCATAATCCACTGCAAAGTCATCTGCTAGATTGCTTTCAAGCAACTCCCTATTATTTGAACTAGGCTAATCATGTGCTTAAGGTTGTCACGAGCTTGTCTAGAGCTGGGACTGAAATGCTTTGCCTTTTATTAGTCCTGACAATCATCAAAGTTTTTGAATGATAGATAGGAATATTGGTGGTTGCCTTCTCTGGATCTTTCCTCCAACATAGTAGGTTATCCAGACAGCAGGGGGACTTCTTAATAAGGAAGGCAGACATTTATGACATTTCAAGTAATTTGCCCACTAGTCACAAGATGGTGCTGTTACATATGATCTTCTTATTAGTTATAAAAATGGTTTTCAGTCTCCCAGCTGGTCACACTGATATGCATGATAACCTTAAATCAAAGTCAGTGAGCAACCATTTACATTAACTCTCCATCTGGTAAATTATGCCAGCACTCGGGCACTGAGTCACGTTAGAAGGAAGTATCCAAATGCAGTAATACAATGAAACATTAACTACCAAGTCTCACCACTGCACTGAACCGAGTCCAGACTGGCGCACCAGATGAGTGCGGCAATATGAATGCTTGTCCTTGTATGTTGATGTCAGACGAGAGTCTGAGTCCCACTGGCACATAAAGCTGCCTTCAGCAAATAACAGTCACATCATCAGTAACCAGCGGAACATATTTGTTTCTACAGCACTTGCATGGTTGCAGAGAAGAAAAACAAAATAGGAAAAAGAGCTGTTAGGAGTGCTGGAAGCTTTCCTTGTATTTGTTTATCAATGTCTGAGCTACAGTTGTTGCTCTGGAGCTGGTATTTGACATATGAGAGCAGCATCCAAGGGAGGGGAATGTTGTTCTGTAGTCTGTTGATATACGTCTCCTACAGAATGGGGTTAACCAGGGTCAATTCATCCATGTCTGCTCATAAGTAAACCTGAGTTTAAACAGACTAAGAGCACAATCCTAACCATGTCTACTCAAAAGTAAGCCCCACTGTGATCAATGGCTCTTACTCCCAGGAAAGTGTCTTTAGGATTGCAGCCTAAATCCAGAGTAAGTTCATATAGGACTGAAACCAAAGCTGCATAGAAGTCACATAAAGATTTTTATATTAGTATAGGGCAGGAGTCTCCAAACCCTGCCCCAAGGGTCAGATGTGGCCCTGTGATTCTCAGTTACCCTTGGGGAAGCCTTGTAATCCTGTAAATTTATTCAAATTTGAAGTGTAAATTAGTTTTCTGACACCTGACACAGTGTTAGAGAAATGATGTGGCCCGCCTGCCAAAAATTTTGGAGTCCCTGGTATAGAGTATGGCTCCAAGAAACTTACCTGACTGGTTTCAAGGATACTTTCTAATGCATTTCATTTCTATATGATTACAGATGTCAACATGCCAGAGCATATGTATCCTGCTTCTTTCCCATTAGGCCATCATATTTTTGCCAAAGTTAAATACTTCTTTAAAAATATAATTTCATTCATTTAATGTACAGACCTGCAGATTCGGAACAAAAGGATCTGAATATCCATAGGTTCCAAATCAATGCGGTGGGCCACCTGTATAGGGTTGCCATAATTCATTTTCCACAAAACTGGGATGGGACCCCCTGTCTGACTTGCAAGTATCTGAACTCAATCCCCCAAGACCAGGATTGTTTATTGACGTCAAAACCCTACACCTTGATAAATGATCCTCCATACAGAAATTTCACTTTATATCCTAGGAATCTGCTTATCCTGTATCCATTCAACCTGACTAGAGCGGGATACATTGAGATAGAGCTGGATACATTAACCTGTATCCATTCAAACAGATATATCCAGATGTATCCAGATGTATACATCTGGATAGAGCTGGATACATTAACCTGTATCCATTCAAACCTGACTAGAGTTGGGCTTCAGTTATGTTAAAAGGCCCTACTGATGCCAAAAACCAATGTTTTTTAGGCCATCAGAAGGGCCTTCATCCCTAACTGGACTCAAGTCAGTTTGGAGATTTTGTGGTGCCCAATTCCAGAAATTTCAACATTTGCAGATTTTAGTATCTATGGGACTTCTGGAAATGAAAGCCCCTTAGATAATGAGGGCTGCCCTGTAATTAAGTAATTTAAATATGTGAAGACGCAACAGCTCTCCATGCAGTAGGGCAGTGGTGCCCCAACATGCTGAGGGATGACCCAGAAAAGACATCTATGCCTACACTCCTAATTGTGTTAGAGTCTATCTACAGTATTTATATAGCTACAGTATTTTCCCAGAGAGATCAGCTGGGAAATATTGAAACTGATCCACTAAAAAATCAGAGTGCCTTTTGGTTTTTCAGCCTGCATTGGACCAGGAGACTGACTCTACATGCGAGAGAAAACAATAATGACAGATTAACAGAAGTTTTAGAAAAGAGAACTGGTTTTGGACAAAGGGCTAGTGACTGCAGAGGCATCATTTTCCCCAAATATTGTAGATTTTTTCCCCTTAATAACTGCTGTATGTTTGCATCCTGTAATAGTCTGTGCTTGCTCATAAACGTAAACCGGGCAGTTTCCTTTCAATAAGAATTTCTTGAAACACAATGCCAAGAAAGCTTATATGCCGAGAAGAGGAAATTGTCTTCTCTGGGCAAGAGATAGAAGGAAGTGCAATAAATCTTCAATAGATTGATGATGGAATTCTTGATAAACAGTCTCTTTTGAATGTTAGAAAGAAATGGAAACTGTGTATGAAAACCAAGCAGCTACATTTGCCAGCTGGCACATGTGAGGAAATGGCATTTAAAGTCCCATTGACATACTTGCAGAAATCGTAAAGTGAATGTCAGCCCCAGAAATCACTTTAATTCTGCTTTTAAACAAATGGAAGCCTGCAAACATCCAGAGGAAGGCTTATTTTAAAGGGTTTATTGTACAGTTAGCCTTTCTTCTACTCAGCCCCTCCCAGTCCCTAAAACTAACACATTGCTGTTTCTGCCGCTTGTCCAATCAGGCTGACAATTTATTCTGGAGCAATTAAAATGTAACCTATTCCTGATGAGGTAGACTTAAATAAACTGAAATCAAGCCCGAATAGTTCTAAAAGTCAGGCTTCTGTATCATCACTGCATCTTAGCCAATAGTTATGAAGGGCTCACAGACAGGCAGTTTACAGCAATGCATTTATCTGGAGTTTTGTATTTTTTTAACTTTATTATGAATACTTTCTAAATCTGAGCGTGCTTTGGTATCATTGGGCACTTCATTTATATCTATACAGCCATGATAAATGATCCTCCATATAGAAATTTCACTTTATATCCTAGGAATCTGCTTATATAATGGAAGCTTGAAATGGGGGCATGAAGTAGTGTGAGGTGAATACAGATGAAACAAAAAAGAAGTGTATATTTAAGAAGGTGGTTAAATATGTAGTGATCATATAGATGTAGACAATATTAAATATGAAGGATGGAAATTTTTCTACTTCACTCCCTGTTCAATTTCTCCAGATCACTGTTTTGAAGCACTGCATGGAGTATAGGAGAGTTTTCATCCTCCCCTTGCTCCCAGCATGGCTTTCCTTGCAATTAAATTGTTTGCTTATTTATATCCTGCCTTACCCATGCCAAAACAAATGTTCAAGGTGACCTAGGCTGCAACCCTAAAGACACTTTCCTGGGAGTAAGACCCATTGAACACAAGGGAGCTTGCTTTTGAGTAGACATGGTTAGGATTGTGCTTGTACAAAGCTTTGGCTCCTTCCTTCCTGCTGTTCTCACAACAACCCTGTGAGGGAGGTGAGGCTGAAAGTGACTGACCCAAAGTCACCCAAGAAACTCTATGGTGAAGGAGGGATTTGAACCTGGATTTTCCAAGTCTCCGTTCAAGTCCTTATCCATTACACCATCCTGGCACTCAGGATGCTTGCCATGGAACAACCCTAGGAACATCACTGTCACAATTTGACACTTTAGTCTATATGACACTGTATCATCACTGCACATTAGCAAATAGACACTAGAACTTACATTATTTCCAAGGAATATTGAAACTACAATATGGTCTAGTCAACCTTTGAAGGCCTCTGGTAGATATTTAAAGAGTCAAAGGGATCACCTCTCTTGAGAAGTGGGCTTTTTAAGCTTCTGAAATTCTTCTGAACCTGGTTTGACGAGCACTTGTTGGAGATGCTCTAGGAGGATTTCCTGCTACAGGTAGGGGGTTGGACTAGATGACCTACTGGATCCCTTCCAACTCTAGGATTCTATGATTCTTTACTGGGATTTACTTCTGAGTAGACATACATAGAATGGGGCTCAGTCAAAATTTAAGCTACCCAATGTGTTTCAAAACTTAATTGTTCACAATATTTTGGGGAAGTAAGATTGTATTGTATGTGGGCGCACTCACAGATGTGCTTAGCAAACCTCATTCTACTTCTCACAAAGACAGCTAGAAAAGAATGAAGAACACAATGTTTGTTGGTTTCAGTAATTCCTGATTGTGCTTATCCAACATTGTGCATTGTATTGTGAAGAAACCCCAATCTTAATTTCCCCTTAATTTTGTGTCTTTGTTGTTGTTCCAGCAACAGCAAGAAGACAATGTCTTCCATTTCGTCCTCATCAGGGAGATGGCAGAGCTAAGTGTTGTCTTGCATTATTGAAATGATAAGTCTTGCTGACAGAATGAGGGGGAAACAATGCTTGTAAATGGAAGGGGCGTTCTTAGGCACAGGGAGCAGACTAATTAAAAACCATTCCAGTAAGTTAGATTAAAAAGGCATGTTGATTATTCATTAAAACTCTCATTGCAGAGATAGAGTTCAACTGTTCATTTAGTGTTTGGCTTAAACTAACGACAGGCTGTATCTTGGAGTCGCCGTGGATCACAAGCTGAACATGAGTCAGCAGTGTGATGTGTCTGCAAAGAAGGCAAATGCCATTTTAGGCTGCATTAAGAGGACTGTAGCTTCCAAGTCACGAGAAGTTATAGTTCCTCTTTATTCTGCATTGGTGAGACCTCACCTTGAGTACTGTGTTCAGTTCTGGGCACCTCACTTGAAGAAAGATGCAGCCAAACTGGAGCAAGTCCAGAGGAGAGTGACAAGAATGATCAGTGGGATGAAAGGAAAGTCTTACGAGGAAAGGTTGGGGGAACTTGGGATGTTCAGCCTGGAGAAGAGGAGGCTGAGGGGAGACATGATTGCCCTCTTCAGATACCTGAAGGGCTGTCATATGGAGGAAGGGGCCAATTTGTTCATAGCTGCCTCTGAAAGCAGAACTAGAACCAATGGGTACAAACTGCAAGAAAGGAGATTCCGGCTGGAAATCCGAAAAAAATTCCTGACGGTTCGGGCGGTTCGGCAGTGGAACAGATTGCCAAGGGAGGTGGTGGACTCTCCCGCACTGGGGATCTTCAAGCAGAGGCTCGATGAGCACCTGTTGGAGATGCTCTAGGGGGAATTCCTGCTGCAGGCAGGGGGTTGGACTAGATGACCTACTAGGTCCCTTCCAACTCTATGATTCTATGATTCTATGGATTCCTTCATAAATTTATGGGTGCTAAAGTCTTGAATGCTGACACACAGGTATGTCAAAAGTGTGGGATGGGATGGTAGAATGTTCCACCCCTGGAGGATGAAGGAACTTGATGAATTCCTGACTGCCCATGGTGTTTCCGAATTTGTGGATCAGGACCCAACAGTGTTGATTAAGGTGAAGGTAAACAGTGAAGATAAAGGTGTCCCCCAGAGATTGTATTGCTAGTTGTAACCGACTGTAGGATGCAGTGCTCATCCCGTTTTCCAAGCCAATGAGCCAACAATGTCCAATGACATCTCTGTGGTCATGTGGCCAGCACAACTACATACTGAAGAGCAAGGAACACTGTTACCTTCCCACCAAGGTGGTACCTATTTATCTATTTACATTCACATGTTTTTAAGATTGGCAGGAGCCGGGCAAAAGGCAGGAGCTCACTAAGCAAGTCAGTAAGCAGGACAGTCTAAGCATGCTGAACCACTTTAATGCTGTGTTCATCTCACTCTTATAGCAGTTAACTTTGACACAAGAACCATTGATTTCAGTGTACCTTTATCTCCTTTAAAAGTGCTTAGGAACACTAAACTTATATTTGTCTAGTAGTGCTGGACAGCAGTCCTCTGCAGTTCTATAGCCAATCAGTTGCCTGTCATGAACTAGAGCACTGTTCCCTGTTGTTACTTTTAGTGTTATCAAAGTTTATTGCTGGTTGGTTCTACAACATGTGGGAGATAAAATCAGCAATTTTTTTAAATTGAGCTTTTAATTGTGCTAATCTCTTTTAGCAAAATCTCAATTAGAACATGTCTTCCTAAATCTATCTGATCTATTCCTCAAGCTTTAGGAATGGTCCTTCAGATACCCCTGAAATTAGAAATGTATAGGTTTTGCATTCACAACAACTTTCATTTCATTTCCTATGACCTGCTTCATAAAGCATCACCCACAAAACCAGGGCACAGCAGTGAAATCCAGTCACTATTGTTTGTCCCCAGCATAAATGATGCTAATTCTGATTCTTTAAAGATCAGAGTCTCTCTCTCTCTCTCTCTCTCTCTCTCTCTCTCTCTCTCTCTCTCTCTCTCATGCACATATCCCAGAACCAACATATTGTACATTATCTTACAATCCCACATGAGGAATTAACAGCACAGTCCTAACAATGTCTGCTCAAAAGTAAACCCCATTGTGTTCCGTGAGTCTTACTCCTAGGAAAGTGTCTTTAGGATTGCAGCCTTAGTAAGTGCCATTGAGCTCAGCAGGACTTACTTCTAAATAAAAATGCTTAGCTTTGCACTGTTAAAAGACCCAAGAAGCCAAGGCTCATCGTCGTACCATCTGTACTGATTCTGTTAGTTATATATTTTAGTTCCCAGATGTGCCCTGTAGAGGGATTATACAAATTCAATTATAAGACAAGAGGAACAAAGTTAATGGGAAAACTATCCCCCTTCAGATGCTGGAAAGAAGTTGTTGCTGATTTATAATTCAGTAAAGCAAAAACAATTTATCCTTTAGTATATACAGCAGACTGCAGTTGGCAAAGATAAAGCACAGATAATACACATACACCGTGTTTCTTGTAGGCAGGCAAAAAATTAGAAATGTACAGGCTTTGCATTCAAAATAACTTTCATTTCCCTCCAAGCAAGTATGACCTGCTTCATAAAACATCACCCATGAAACAGTGATACTGGGAATTAGACTTTACGTATATCATATTGAATGTAACTATAAATGATGTGAGATGTTTCTTGCAAAAAATGTACTAGCAGAAGTTTAGTTCTGCATTAGTTAGGGTTATGATATCTTGAAACGTTCAGGGGACATGTCAGTGCTAAAACCCAGGTATGAAGCACTCCCCATCAGCCTCTGTAGGCATGTGGAACATCAGCCTTGCCAGAGAAAAGGATCAACTTATGGTGAAATTGGTTCTGGATTGTAGCACTTCAGACTACATGTAGAAGAATTCCATGATTTGGCAGACTGTCCACTTACACAAAATTAGGGCCACGCGGTACATTATGGGTAGTTAAATGATTTTAATTTTATGGAATGCAACCCCAGGAGATTGCAATAAGGGGCAAGGCATTTATCAAGGAAGCAAGAGTAAATCTTGCCTTTCAAACCTTTTAGAATTTTTTTAACAGGGCAAAAGGCATGTGGCTGCCCAAGAACTTGTGGAAATTATGTATCTGGACTTTCAGAAGAAGTTTGATACAGTTCCTCTCCAAAGGTTGCTGAGAAAACTTCACAGTCATGGAATTAGAGGGGAGGTGTTATTATGGATTAAGAATTAGTTGATGTCCAGATAGACAATGGCAGCGCAATCCTAAATTGTGTTGGAACACGCAAGCCAGCGTGCCTGCACAATTTCCAGTGCAAGTTTGGGTCTGCTGCTGTACTACCCCAGGGCAGGGGAAAATACTGTATTTACTTTACCTTTTCCAGCCAAATTTAGTCTCAAAAAATCAGGGTGTGCATTAAATTTGATGGTTAATTAGGTGAGAATAAATACAACATTTTGATTATAAGTATAGGGTGCACAATAGATTCAATGGTGCATTATATTTTAGTAAATACGGGTATTTTGCTTTGTAGCACATTTGCCCAACGAAGCACTCGAGTTTGTGCTCTGGTTGTCAAACGGCTGTTCCTCATTACAGGTCATTCCTCATTATTTGCTGATTTGGTATCCACTGATTTGACTCACAGCTGATACCAGGATATACCTTTAAAAGCCATGTATCAAGAAACAAAACACCAAAATCCACTTTCCTGCCTTTGTGCTGAAACAATTGTAATTTCTTTCCATTAGATTCCATTATTCAACCTATCTAGTGGCTGATTGCAGTATAGCATTTATATTAATACTATACTGGCACCAGTGGCAAAGCAAGAAATCTGAAAGTGGTCTTTAAAGCTATTTTCTAGTTACAGTACTTATATACCACTTTTCACCTAAAAAGTTCACAAAGTGGTTTACAATGAAAATGAAAAAATTAACAGCAAAGTAATAGCTAATGGGTCCCTGTCCCAAAAGGGCTCACCAGCTAAAATACAAAAACACCAGCAGAAGCCACTAGAACAGATATTGCTGGGGTGTGTAGGGCCAGTTACTCTCCTCCTGCTAAATAAAGGAGGAACATCCACTTGAAAGAGTGCCTTTTGCCCAGTTGGCAGGGGTCAGTTAGCAATTTTCTACTGATTTGGGACCCACTTTTCAAAAACCCACTAGGGTTTCTGAATGGAACCCTTGGGGATAACAAAGCATGACCTATATAAGCTTTCTAAGGCATTGCACTCAACATTTCCAGCAGCTAATTGCTGACGAACATGTTGCTGTTGCATGGACCAATTCAAAATTTGGCAACCTTAACCATAAATTGTGCAGTCCAAACAGGACCAAAAACCCAGAAAGAAAAACACACAGCTTTACATACAGAACTAGCAATGTTCTGTCTGTACAGAACTAAAATAAAAGTATCTTATACCACATAAGAGAATACTGAAAATAACAAGGGTAGACCGATAGGCTGAGACTAATATTCAGAGAATAGTTCTTCACTCTACCAACCTGATCTCACAGCTTGTTTCCTAAACACCTGCCATTATCTGAAACAGCTTCAGTATAAACTACATTGTTGTTAATTTATATTATTTAACAGGTTCCAAATTAAGGAAAAAAAACTGTGGTAACTGATCTCTCGGCTCAAGTTAATGTTACAGCAGACAACCTTAAAATACAGGTTTTGTGTATTTGTAAAGGCCAAGGTATCGGGATTGCAGCAGTATGCTAATAACAATACTTTCTACCCTAAAAAGCCTAGTGGGGAAATTTCAATTTAAGCTGACATTAAGCTGTTGTCAATTAAGGGGGAGAAAAGTATAGTGCTGTTGTTTTGGGATGCCTGGAAGTGTGCTAGTTAATCACAGTGAAGGATATGGATGCAGTGGGCTACTGCAAGATAAAAAGCTATTTCAGATTGAACATCTGAGCTGAGTTTCAGGCGATTAATCTCACTGTATTTTTTTTCCCTGCTCGCTGCTGCAGTCAGATTGGCTAATTCATGTTACATCCACATTTAGGAATTCTAAATAAGTACCACTTCGGTGGGGAAGGAAATGTCTTGGCAACAGGCTCGTGCAACAGTCTGGCCAGGTTTTCCCATGTCACATCCATCATGGATTGGATGGCTCCAGTCCACAACAAGCGGACCCTGGCACCACAAGGGACAAATGCTGAAGAAGTTGCCTTTTTGCCACATCTAGGAATTCTAGGCAAGGCTTGTACAAAATCACTGAGATCCTGATTTGGTACACATTATATGAACACATTATCAGAAATAGCCTATAATCCAAAATATACCTGTGAGAATATCCCAAGGCAGGGTGAAGCAAGTGTTCCTTATTCATGCAGAAGAATAGGGGAGAAGTTGGGATATTTTGGAGCTTCTATATGTTATTTGATTTGAAACTCTACAAATAGATTGTATTCAGGCAAAGTGAATGAAATGGCAGCTGAACTCTTTAGAACAATGCAGCCTTCAGAGTCCATGTTCCTATCATCTGTTAGAGTAGGAAAAACATATTCAGGCCTTCCATGGGCTTATTAGTATAATCAGCGCTGGACTATCCATGCATTCAACTGAGGCTGCTGCCTCATGTGGTAGATTGGTGGACCATCCTCATCTTTGTCTGCTGAACACCTTGCTGCTACTTCTAGTCCCTGGATCTGAAGAGCTTTCAGCTGTGACTAGATGAATAGTGAAAGACTGGTGCGCGGTGGCATCAAACACTGGCAATTCTGTACCTACTACTTTCCTCTCTTCCATGCTTCCTCTTTCAATCCATCTCCATCTTTCTTTTCAGTAGATCTGAACAGGAGGAGGAACAGCACAAGTGCTGGTGGGATTTGATGCATCACCATAGGCAGGGCTGGCCCAGGGCTTCTTGGCTCTTGACACAGTATGCCAAAGGCTGACCATCTCCCAAATTGAAGATGAGTCAGGCTGTTCTCACTCCCTCTTCTCACACAGAAACTCTTCTGCTGAATATTCTTGGGGGTAACAATCTGGATGTCTATCTTTTTTTCATTTGCTCTGCTGTGAATAATTAACCAGGCTTGTTTAAAGAAAAAGAAAATTCCACTGGTTGTTCTCCCTCTATGGTGTTCAATCACTTTCTGTCTGTGGCTAAAGGGTGTTCGCCTTTCTTTCAGACTGTCTGAAAAGCCAATAACAGAACATCGGGCAGGGAAGACATTCACAATAACTCACATCAATGAACAGGAAGCCTATTGTGAGTTAGCAGAATATTGGAGCAGGGTGAGAAAGTGAACCAACAGTGGGGAAATGAAGACAATGTATTGCATGTGGTAGGCTTTTCATTACAAAATATGGTAGCAAAGCACCTTTTATTTTTCTGGCAGTTCTGTAGTGTCATTCCCGGTTGTGGTACAGACAGGAACAAGGCAGGTGAAACTTTCATGCCACAAATCAGTAATGAGAAATGCTTTGACTGGATTTCTGTCTGGCAGGATAGAAGAACAAGGTAGGAAGGAATTATACCTATGCTAAATTCACTTTTAGAATACAGTAGTACTTTGGTTTACAAGCATAATTTGTTCCGGAAGCATGGTTGTAATTCAAAATGCTTGTATATTAAAGTGAACTTTCCCATAAGAAATAATGGAAACTCAGATGATTTGTTCCACAACCCAAAAATATTCATATGAAAATGATTACAATACTGTAGTATTATACAAAATAATAAAGAAAATGCAAAATATAAAGAAAAATTAACCTACACTTACCCTACAATCCAGAGTAACTATGGGAACACGTAAGAGACATTACATGCACCCGTAGTTACTGCACCACCTAGTGAAAACCAATGGGAAATTCATATTGCAATCCACAGTAAATTGTTCTTACACCAGGGCAAGGACTCCCCGTAGTTACTCTGGATTGAACCCTGAGTTTCTCAGGTCTCTCAGGCTGCAATCTGCCAGCTTACACAGGAGTGAGCCCCACTGATTACTTTAGAGTAGACATGCAAGGCTGGGACTCTCAAGCTCCTTTCCATTCCCCCCCTTACACAGGAGTGAACCCCATTGAGTGTAATAGGCTTACTTCAGAGTAAGAAGGTGCTGAGGAGGTGCTGGTATGTATATACAGTGTAGCTGCAAGAATGATGGAAAAATGCAACTAAAACTATATAAGTGATCAACTGTTCCCCTAAGGAAGAAAGACTTAAGACCACTGAATCATTTTACTTGGGGGAAAAAGAAAAGGAAAAAAATCATTGCAAGGCAAGGGTGCCTTCTCTGGAATTAGCAGTACCTGTCATTATAAGCTTTCTATTATTGGATCTCACAACAGTGATTTCCATAAACTGATTGTGTGTTTTGCCTTCTATATTTCCCAACTCCTGTAGCAACTAGGACAGTCAGTTTCCCAGTAGGCATGAAAGAATAGCTCCTTGTCCCATTGGGGCAGCCATGACTGCTCCTGAATTTGAGCTGTTAAAGGAACAACATAGTTGTCTCCACTTCAGAGCTGGGACCCTTACAGAGGTTTATATAGATTTGATTGGTGCAGAAGGAATAAATAGGGAGAAATTATCCTCACTTAACATACAAAACATTGGATCTTGGAGGGCTTTCCCTGGCCAGATAATGCCTAATATGATAAAAAATGTGGTTCTTTGGAAAACCAGAAGTGGTGCTTTTTCCACACCTCCTGGTGAAAGCTGATAGGGGTAGCCTGCGGATGTGTGTTGCCTCTCCATGCTTCAGAAAGCCTTCCGGAGAGGAAAAGAGCATAGCTCCTTTCCTTTCCAGATTGAACTAGATCTGTGGGTGAAAATTCTGTGGATAAAAAAGGTGCCACATGTATTTTTTTATTTGTTTACCCCAGGATTTATATGCTATCATTCCACATCTTTATTAAGCCCTCAAGGCAGCTCATGATCTCTTAAAAGCAAAAAGTATAAACTAAACATTATAAAGCCATCAACTAAAAAGGAAAAAATAATCCATAATGAAAGGGTAATTTATATTTTTTTAAAAAGTGGGAGAATTCAGTCGAATACGTAAACAAAAAAAATCTTCAAGTGGCAGAAGCTTACCACCAAAGGACTAAATTATGGTCCAATTCTTGTAGAGTGAAAGTACAGTTGAAAGTAGCAGTTGAAAGTAGCAGTTGAAAGCATTGCATTCGCATCCATCATTTTTGAAAGACTATGGTATCATGCTCGATGCTGTATGCAAAGCACAAAGGCCTGGGTAGATTAATATGGAGGATAGGCTGTTACCCAAGCAGTAAATCCCCCTCTCCATGCCACTGAAATAGTCCAATGGAATGGCAGAGCCGATATGATTGGTTCCAGCTGCGTCGCAGAGGTGGGCTAAGGACAGGAGCTCACCCTGTCCTGTGGGGACCCGAGTCTCAAATCCTGACCTACTGGTTAACAGGCACAGTGTCTTAACCGTTTGTGCCACCCACAGCCACAGAATCCAGGTGAAATTTAGGCAATCCTAAATTCATCTGCAAGGACCAGAAAGTCAATTGATATGAAATCTTATCTTGATTCCCCCAAGATTGCCCTCTGTTCAATTACTACACATGTAATACAATAACCTGGTTCATATATTAGGGGTCCTAGTCTCCTCAGTAGAACAGATCAGCAGGACCAGAAAATTTGTAGGATGTTGGCAGCCTATTCCAAGACATCACTTGGAGAGTCACCCACACTGACGCATTGTCCAAGGTCATATTTGATGGACCTCTCTGAGCTTCTTTTCCTTTACCTTATCATTGGTGAACAAGTCATTCTTTTTAGCTGCGAGGTCTCAATTAGCTTTAATTACAGTTGGCTCCGTAACTTTAATTAAATATAGGTGATAGCCCTACTTCAGTAATTGCTCCCCAGAGAAATTACTTTACAGGGTGCAATATCTTTCAGGAGGAACAGTCACAGTGGATTTGGACTGATACACAGCAAGACTGATGGTGCACCGAAGAGAAATTCATCTCTTCATTAATATTTGAGCACTGTCATTCTCCTTCCTCCTGCTATTAAATTTATAACATTTTTCGGCTACTGAAGAATGACACAACTTAATAGGATATGATGGGAGGGTTGAGGAGCTGGAAATCTGCTACAAAGGGTGTCTGATTTATCGTTACTGATAATTATGACAATCAAAGCACCTTTAATGTTTCATGGGTACATGAATTTAGTTGGTAGTTTGGCTGCCTCCCTCCTACGCTCCTATGCTCCTGGGTTTTATCAAGTATCTCTGATTTCTGATTCCATTCCAAATGCTGGGAGGGTAGGGATGGCCCCAGCTGACCTGGTAAATGGAAAAAAAGATACTATTTGCTGTTTCCATCCAATGCACACTTCAGTGTTAATTCCTCTTACCCACCAAAAAGCACCGTAACACCATCCTCAGCTGTTTCTTTTGTAAATTGACTGGCAAAGAGCATCAGGGAACAGACCCTCTTTACTTTCAGCACCCTCTTCAATCATCCTTCCTACAAGAAATTCCTGGGGAGGAACGAAGGTTACAGTGGCAGCTCTGACTCCAGATCTGAGTGCATTCTTGAGAACATTCAGCAAATCATCACATCAACAAAGCAGAAGAAGTAAAGTCTCCTTTCTCATCTCCTATTTTCCATGAAGAATGTCTCCAAGAGCTGGCAGGCTGGCAGAAGCCCATCAGTTTATAATGTTCCCCATCTCATAATCTGTTGTAAGGGTTTTGGTTAACCTTATTTCTGTGTTGCCCTGCCCAAGGGATAGTCCCTGCCTAAGGGATAGTCCACTCCCCCAACAGTTTGTTTTCATTTTGAGGTCCATAGAAAAACAGGCAAGACACTCTCGAGGCTCAGCTCACTTGTATGTTCAAACTCTGTAGCAATTGGTTGGTTGGTCAAACAAAGGATTCTATTCTGAGAAACAAAGTTCTATATCAAGAAATAAATTTCCACTAAAGATCCACTAAATTCAAGTTCCAGCAAATAAAGTTGGTGAATTCAATGGCATTCACTCCAGATCTAGATGCTCTAGGACAGTGGTCTTCAAAGTGTGTGGCCCTTGGGGTCATGACATTATGTCAGGGGGTCACGAGATGGTGGGATCCACCATCTTGGAATATGGCACTAGGCCTTCCTGGGAGTAAGCCTCATTGAACACAATGGGACTTACTTTCAAGTAGACATGGAGGAGCATCCCAGTAAGTTTGACAGGGAGTCCCAGACAGATTTTTAAATTTGAAAGGGCGTCCCAGACTGAAATGCCTGAATATCACTGCTCTAGGATTAGATCAGTTGGGCTTGAGCTGTAAGAAAGGATTCTGATTTACCCTACAATCCAGAGTAACTACGGGAGCACATAAGAGACTTTACGTGCACCCGTAGTTACTGCACCACCTACTGAAATCCTATGGGAAATTCATATTGCAATCCAGAGCAAATTGTTCTTACACCGGAGCAAGGACTCCCCGTAGTTACTCTGGATTGCACCCTTAATATCAGAATGAATTTAACAGTATAGAACTCATTATAAAGAAAAGGCCAGCCATGCTATAGTTGCCCCCATCCTGGTTTAAAGAGATACAAAAGTCTGTTGTTATTGTTGCTACCAGCTATTTGACTACCCATCTGGAACTAAGTCACAGGTATGACTTCTGAGTTATTACATATAGATTCAGGCTGCAAACATGTTTAACTACCATGCACCAATTGGAAATGGCAAATATACAAATCAATGTACTTTTATTTGGTTTGACACAAAGGTAGCGGCACAGGCTTTGAACTAAACCAAAATTTCAGATGTGGTTCCTTAGAGAACTTCAAGATTATCCTTTTTTATTTATATTTTTCTTCTTGTATGTTCATAAAGGAAACTATATGTGTTTCAGCCCATTTTAATTATTCAAACTTTTATTTCCTGTCCTCATTCTCTATCTCTCTTATTTTCTCTCTTCATTTTCTTGTTTTCATCTAAAGTCTAGTCTGATCAGCTACATCAGTGTTCAAAGACAAGAGTTCCCTCCCTGCAGCCCTGTGATGATAAACCTTCTTGGCATCTATGTAACAATTTCATCTTCAAAGTGTTGCATGCAGTAAATAATTCATTCCCTTGTTACCACATATGAAGCAGGTAGGAAAGCACTTTTAGCCCCATTTCACAGCTGGAAAAGAAAGTGTTAAACCACAGGGGTCCTAAAGACTTAACTTTATATGACTGTTTCTGAGTGAGACTGACATATTTTGTCTGGAGGCATAAAATATCAGCCAGAAAAGCTTCTTTTTGCATCATCTAATGATGAAAAAGGTATCTTTGGGTTGATTTCAGAAGCTATGATTATATTTTGAAGGTCAATCTCTCTTTGGAATTTAAATGGGAACCATAACGTCTTGTGGGACAACTGATTAATACCATTCATCACCCCATTTCCAACTTGCCACTAAGTATAGAACTTTGTCCATTAGAGAAGTTCATGGTCATAGCTACAGAATGCGGATAGATGGAAACCAAATAACTAACCTTCCAGGCAACATAATAACAATTTATAAAATGATGGAAATTCAATAGCATATTTGGGATATGGCAGGAGGGTTGGGCTGGGCATGTCCACCCATTTTGGCCACATGTATGTTAACTTTTTAGATCTAAGCAACATTTGAGGTAATTTGGAGCTTAGAGGGAGATTTTCCCAATATCAACTCTGTCTATAAGGGTATCCCTGATCTTGTGTAATGATAACACCTACCACATCAGTTCAAAGATTGTGAGATTTGGACAGGGGTGGTATTGATTGCCACGACCTGATCCATGTACTTTATCTTCCAGTAGACCAAGTCAGTTGGTTGTGCTTACTTTGACTTGTGATTCTTAGATCACTTTGCTTAGTATTCTTTTACAAAACAGTCTTCTTCCCATCAACAGAATCGTTTCACTTGAAGACTTTTTCTGAATCAATAAAACAATTCTAGGAGAAAGCTGTATTTTGACTTGTAATGTCCTTCTCTCAAGGATCCCACAGACATCATTTGTCTGGATAGTTTCTGAAATTAGTTCTCACATGCCAGCCTCCAAATATTTTAATTCATAATTCAGGACCGAAACTGTTTCACCCTGTATCCCTATGCATGATCACCTCTCCAGGAAACTCAGCTGCAACAAGGCTGCATATTTCATGGAATTTAAATATCATCATCTGGACTCTGTATTTTATCAACTGTCCTGGCTATAGGGTTGCCATAGATCCTGAAAAACAGGGACAATCCCGATGTTGGGGGATTATGTTCGCCTACTGGCAAATGGGACAGAGTGTCTTGTTCCGATTTTGTGGAAGAGAATTATGGCAACTGTACTTGCTTAAGCTGTTTGTGAAATTGTGAGGCTACTGCATCCCCATACCATTGGTGATCACCCAATAGTGACTATTCCATTGGAAATTGTGAAAAACCCCTTAAAATCATAGTCAGATGAATGCAGTTAGGACTGAACCTGGGCCTGTCAGTTCTGAATAATTCATTGGAAATAACTTATTGGAAGTAACTTTGAAATCAGTGAGAAGTAGGACCACCAGGTTGCCTTCTTGCAACAATAAAATATACTCTTTCAGCCTTTTATCCATGTTTCTTCTATGAGCTGAAACAAGTAGGGCTTGTTTTTCTCCACAGAAGGCAAGAAATGTATGGGTGGGTGAAGAAAACAAAGATTGACAGGGGCTGTGAAACTCTTTAAAAATGGTACACATGATCCTTGTGCTGTTTTTCAGTCTGAAAGTACATGTGTAGGAAGAAGGCACAATGATTTCATTCAGTCTCCATACATAGGACGCCCTTTTTCAAAGTACATTTGAATTTATGTCCTTATGCACAATCAGGTCAATACTCCAAAAATGTGTGTGAAGATCAGGCACACAAAGGCCTCCTGTTGCATGAGACAGTGTATCAAATGCTGCCCCCTTACCTGATATGTGTTAGCCACTGCCTCAGCTCCTCTGTTTTCTGTGTCCTGGAATGAAATAAAAGAGAGGAAGGGTGGAAGAAATGTGGTGGAGAAGTTTGCAGTGACTTGAAGGTCAGAATTCTCACAATTCTTGTTTTCCTTTTTAAAACCATGATCAGGAGAAGGAGGAGTGGTGGATGAATGGATGGAGATAGAAGTTATTGTCAACATATGACCTGAGATGGCCACCTCAGTTGCATTTATCTACTTGCATTTTACATGTTTTCGAACTGCTAGGTTGGCAGGAGCTGGGCTAAGGACAGGAGCTCACCCTGGGTCTCGAACCCTGGCCTGCTGGTTAACAGGCACAGTGTCTTAACCACTTTTGCCACCACCTTCTTTGTGAATTGCCCACTGGAGTTCACTTCAAAGCCTGCATTCAAAATGGAATGACAAATATGTTTTGTGACATTTTTGCTCACTTCATTCACCACCATCCATATATGTCAGAACTATCCCTGCAGGACCACTTTGAACAACTGTGTGATGATTTGTAGTCCTATTTTAAAAACAAAAAAAACAAAAAACCCCACATTGGTACAACCTTGTTATACACAGATTTTTTATACGTGGATTTGACTCAACACGAATGGCCACTGCAAATCATAGTTTAAAAAACATATTTTCTACTGTTGTAGAGAGCCAGTCTTGCTAGCAGTCATTCCATCTTTCAGTCCCAGAATCAGACTCCTGCAGACACTGAGGCACTATCTTATTCCATTAGGCACAATAGAGGAGCAAGAAACCTGGAAGTGGGTCTTTAAACCCATATTTCCATTGTTTAATTTATTCACTGATTTTTTTATCCACAGGAGGGTCAGGAATGGAACCCTAGTGGATAACATCCTTCCCAAATACATAAATACATCCTTTCCGAATACACTATAGCCCTGTTTGGACTGAGCTTTAAAATTTTCACAAGCATAGTAGGATAGAGTCTAGTAATGCACGTTCCAAAAAATCTTACACTGCTGACATACAAATTTCATCATGTTTGAAATTCAAGAAAACAAATGTTCAGAACATTTAGTAACTAAATTTAGGTTTGAACTGAACTGTAGGCAGTTTGTTCTGCTTTGAATAGAAAAATCTTAATAACAAAGACTGCAGCAATCCTTGTGCAGGTATCAAATGCTTGAAGTAATGTAGACCTGCTTCATAATACTTCTTTTCAGCAGTTCTTGTATTCAGTAAAACTAAGTGCTGGTTGTTATTAAGTGTTAAGAGCATTTAATCCAAGGTGTTTTGCACAACTATATGCTGGTGCTATTTCATTGATTGAATTGAGAATGCAACATTTATTGGTGGCCTGAGAGAAGCGCACCCTACGCACTGATGTTTGACAAACAGCCCAATCCTAATGAAATCCCTGTGTGGTGAAATAGCAGCTCTGGCGTGGCTATTGCCATATCCCATAGGAGTGTTGGTTTTTGGTGAGTTCAGAGTAAGCAGAAAAGGAAAGAAGAAGGAGAGATAAGGCATGCTACCCAGGGTGAGAATGGGGTTCCCTTTCTGGCAGAATGCCTATGACAAAGCTGCCAAGTTCTTTCACTTTGCGTTCCCCAATAGGTTTCTCCTGGAGCAAAGTATCAGAATCTACACGCAAGGTGAACTGCATACTGGACCTAGATGGTCCCAACCCTGGTACCCATGATCCATGAAGAAGCAGGCTGCAGTGTCGGCAACTGGTGATGTTTGGGAGCTAGGGTTGCATTAATGCTCTTCCACAAAAATCGGGACAGGACCCTCTGTCCCATTTGCCAGTAGGTGAACACAATCCCCCCAAATTGGGATTGTCCCTGCTTTTCAGGACATATGGCAACCCAACAGAATACAAGTGGTATTCTGGCTCATCTACCATAACTCTGTCAATTTGAAATCCAATAAAATGGACTTATTGTAACAGTTTGGTTTTCCTCACTTCCCACTGTGATTTATGTGGGTCCAGATCCCACATATGTCCAGATCCCACATTCTATGATGTGGCCTGTTTTTTTGAGGCAAAGTGGAGAGGGCAGAGCCATTTTTTAAAAAAACCAATATCACTGTGTCCCTTTTCTTCATATATCTAGTTTGTGCTGAAGAGCTTAATAAGAGGGCTGAGCAGCTGTTGCGTAAAGGTAGAACTCTTGCCCTTCTCATCTTTTCCTAGCTGCCTGATAAGACATGCCAATTCATATTACATTTTTTACATGTAAAATGTAAATTTTTAAATTTAAATGTAAAATGTTTATATGCTTAAAAGACAAAAGGAAACCTTCAACATTACATTTCACAAGAGATATTTTTTTCCCCATAAGTTAGACTAATGTCAAACCTTTAAAAATTAACAATAAACATTATTTTCACTGTGAACATTCCAGAGTTCAGCGACATATTTCTCTGTTGATGAACATGACATGCTACCTCCATAGAATTTACCTTTGAGTGGGTTCTTGAAAACTTTTATGTTTTATTTCAAAATGTACTACTCTCTTGTGAGCAGCTATAATCAAATTAAACAAAGACAATAAGCCGTGAAAGTAATTGGCTTTTGTTACAGGGTTCTCTAATGTGTGGAAAATATTTTTAGGGAAAAAGAAGGCATTATGTTGGACAATTATAGCTGTCTGTTGAAAGGGTTCCTTTATAATTTGCTAATGGATTTCTGCCTCATTTTTGAAGCTTTGCCATCGACACTCTGTGCAGCTCTTCTCAGGAACTGGGTTTGCCATTGAGATAGTGAACTGGCAAGCAGACAGGAGCCAGACCTTTTCTTTGCCATATTTGAGATGGTTCTGATTATGTGAGGAGTATTTCATTACAGACCTTCTAATGAAAACAAACTCTGCTAAATGGAAATAGGAAGTGTGCAGTTTCAGGTCCAGCAGCAATATAAGGGTTTCAGTAAAACACTATGTTTATAAGAGTGTAACCAACGTTTTACACTGGGAAAACAAAGTTTGGGATCTATGTGTAGTTATGGTCACTGAGTAGTGGAAGAAGAAAGGAAGTGACCAATATAGCTTTTTTCTGTGCCTCAAATAAGTGCAAGTCAACCTGAGCTTCATTTTGTCTCCCAAATTCTCACCTAAGAAATTGCCCTTGACTCCCTTCCATTAAGTTCCAACTCAAAGTAGGATACAAAAAACAAGGTGTAGTCCTGTTCAATGCTCCTATTTCAAGAGTGGTTAAATTCATTTCATACATAAATTGGATAGTGTTCGTTACATTGCACCATCAGCCCATCAGCCTTATGATGTGCACATAGTAAAGTGGTAAAAGCAGTATTAAGTGGCAAAAGTAGTATTATGGCAATGGTATCTGTCTGTCTGTCTGTCTGTCTGTCTGTCTGTCTGTCTGTCTGTCTGTCTGTCTAATCTAATCTAATCTAATCTAATCTAATCTACAGCAGTGATGTCCAACCTTTTAACTTCATGGCTCCAGGACCTTTAAAAAGCTTGTAAAAGAGGGAATTTCAGCAGCTTGTGATCTGTGGGATGAAAAGCTGCACCTGCTGAAATTCCCTCCTCTGCATATTTGTTAAAGGTCCTGGAGCCCTGAAGTTGGAAGGTTGGACACCCCTGATCTACAGTATTTATATACCAGTTTTCAACTAAAATGTTCACAAAGCGGTTTACAAAGAAAGTGGAAAAATATTAATGGCTAATGTATCTGAGCCATTTGCAGTTATGAATGTGTCTGAACATATCCTAATCCTTTGTTCCATGTGGGGGATTGTCATTTGGACCACCATCCCCACATGTCAACTAAATTATTAGTCATTTGCATCCTTCTGTCTCGAAAGACTATAGTATCATACTCTGAATGGAGGTCCTAAAACAGCATCTAGTATGGCTAAAAAGGCCGATCAAGAGTGGCAATCCCTTCCACACTGAGGACAGATACAATCTGTCCCCTGTCCAGCCCTCAGATTTTGCTGGTTCCGGGACTGCCTCCTTGCCTCAGCCTGCTGAATGAGTGTCTCTTCTAATTGGAGAAGGCCATGCTGCATCTTTTGCCTCCAAGCTGAATGATTAGAGGTCAAGGTTTCCCAGCTGTTGATGTCCATTCCTAAGGCCTTTAGATCCCTCTTGCAGATGTCCTTATATCGCAGCTGTGGTCTCCCTGTAGAGCGCTACCCCTGCACTAATGCTCCATAAAGGAGATCTTTCGGAATCCAGCCATCAGCCATTCTCATAACATGCCCAAACCAGTGTGGACGTTGCTGTTTCAGGAGTGTGTACATGCTAGAGATTCCAGCACGTTCCAAGACAGGGCCATTTGAAACTTTGTCATGCCAGGTGGTGTCAAGAATACATTGGAGACAGCGCATATGAAAAATGTTCAGTTTTCTCTCCTGCTGCGCATGAAGGGTCCAAGATTCATTGCAGTACAAGAGTGTGCTCAGAACACAGGCTCCATAGACCCCAATCATCAGATCATATTAAGCCATACTCTCTTTGTAAGTCTGGAAAACGTGGCAGCTGCTTTACCAATACGTTTATTCAGCTCAGTATCTAAAGAGAGAGTGTCGGAGATAGTTGAGCTATCTCCTGTGAGGTACACAAAGTCATGGACAACCTACAGTTCTTGCTCAGATATCATAATACAGGGAGGTGAGTCCACATCCTGACCCATGACTTGTGTTTTCTTCAGGCTGATTGTTAGTCCAAAGTCTTGGCAGGCCTTGCTAAAACGGTCAATAAGTTGTTGAAGGTCTTCGGCAGAGTGAGCAGTAATAGCATCATCATCAGCGATGAGGAAATCCCGCAAGCATTTCAGCTGGACTTTGGACTTTGCTTTTAATCTAAAGAGGTTAAAGAGTTTTCTATCTGATCTGGTCTGGAGATAAATTCCCTCTGTTGCACTTCCAAAAGCATGTTTCAGCATGACTGCAAAAAAGATCTGGAATAAGGTTAGCGTGAGGACGCAGCCCTGCTTCACTCCACTTCGAAAGTCAAAGGAATCTGATGTTAAGCCATCAAAAACTACAGTGCCCTTCATTTCCTCATGAAAGGACCTGATGATGCTGAGGAGCTGAGGTGGGCATCCAATCTTGGGGAGGATTTTAATAAGGCTGTCCCTACTAACTGGATCAAAAGCCTTCATAAGATCTATGACGGCCACAAAAAGTGGCTGTCCTTGTTCCCTGCATTTCTCCTGCAACTGTGTAAGTGAAAATACCATACCAGTAATAAATAATTATTATGATTATTATAGTATTATGGCATCATTAGAGATAGGAGAAAATAGTTTTATTTTGGGGTGATTTGGTGTTTTCCTGTCAGAACTGCAGAAACCAGTGTTATGTGTTTTATTCAAAATTTACATTATAATCATAAATTATAATTGCTATAAAAGTGTATGGGTAGGTGAAATAGGTGGTATAGTGTCAGCAGATGCAGCCATAGTCATGATCCATGCACTTCCATTAAATAATGGTGGTTTTCTTTACATTTTTAAACTTTTTTATAGGTAGAGGGTTTTTTACCTTTTAAAAATAAAGATTAGAAGTGCAGAAAGTGGTGTTGGGCATTTTTATTTCATTATTACAGTTTTCTCTCACCTTTACACACCATATTTAAAAGAAAGGGAATAGAGAAAAGGAGAGCAGGGCATGTTTTGAACATTCCTAGTTTCATGTGAGTAAAGCTGGCTCATACATATTTCCCAGTCCAAACCATTTAGATTCAGCTCAGCAATATCTTAAAAGGTGTTCTCTCTCTCTCTCTCTCTCTCTCTCTCTCTCTCTCGTTAATTTTCTTTGGATCTGTTATAGACAGGATCAGCATCAAACTTATACTAGCTAATTGATTCCTTTTCTGTACATTACCCACTTCTGCCAAACAGGTGGGTTTGTCTATTTTTTTTAAATGCTTGTTTATTTCAGTATAAATGGATTGCGTAGGGCAACTTCTATCTTCCAAAGCTGTTCTTAACATGAGAGGCTGCTAAGTGGGAAAGCTTGGTGGATTGACCTTTGTAGAATCTTTTATGGTTGTAGAATCTTTCGTGGTTCCCCATCTCCTATTTTGGGAAAGACATGAAGATAAGGGCAAGAAAAATCATTATAAAAAGGGATTTGCTGGTGATGGTATCAGTTTTGGCATTTTCAGGAGCACTCCGAAGGAGCTGATATGAAATTAAGCACATCACAGCATCCTACAAGGAGGAGAAACTCATGTTCTCCAGTGAGTTGGGAAAAAACAGTAGTGGGATTCAGATGGAAATAAAACACCCATTCTGTTTCACAGAATAATGCTAGGAATAGCCATGCCACAAATTCTGATTTTGATTTTCTTCATCAGTTGTGGCTGTATTTCTACCTTTCATTGTTATTTAAGATGCAGAATACTTATTCAGGTATAAAATCAATTGAACTCAGTTGCATTTCTGAATAAATGCAGAGAGTTTTATGCAACCTGTTTTAGATGTTTTCCCCCATTTCTTGACATTTGCTAAACATGAAATTTTTAATCTGTTCAGATAGGGAACAGATCGTTGTATGGGCAGTTCTTGGATTTCCAATGAGGTGGGAGGTAAGGATAATTAAGCAACCAGCAGAAGCTGCAGCAACAATCCTTGCAAATGAGGGCAAAAGAGTAGATGACAAAGTGAGGCAAGTCTGATAAGCCCTTCTTCTGGATGACACTTCTGGCAGCTGGAACTGCTTTTCAGCTCGGCAAGGTTTCTCAATCAATATTTCTACACTCCATTGATCTAGTGGAATGTACTATAAAACGGCAGCAAGATTACATCCAAGCCTCCAATTTTCTCCTCCTTTAACTCACGGGATTGCTGATGGACCAAACATGAGCCGGTACCATAAAAATTAACATCATGAAAAATGGCTTTTACATTTTGAAATTGGGAGAAGTTGATGATTGGGGGCTGAGCAGGCTTAGTGCCATTTGATTTTGATCTTGTATTTGATTTTCCTTCATCCACCTGGGGATTGGATGCCAGTCTAAATGCTCTAAGCACAAAATGGTTTCTTCTGTACTCTCAGATGTTGGGGCTAGAAGATAAGCCGTGATTATCCTCCTCTAAAGATAGATAACAATGGAGCTCTAAAATAATACACTCTGTACATGGGGTGGCTGCATTAATAGCCTCCTTCAGGAGTATTAGTTCATGCGGTGATGTTCAGTAACTGTGCCTTTGTGACAGGCACATTATTTTACTTTCCAGAATAGTTCAATGAAAGAACTTCAGAATTACTCTTCTGAGTCTACTTGGCACCACTGATGCACCTGGGGTGGGGACAAATGACTGCAAGGACATCCTCACATTTCTTGCCTCCACTGCCTCCTTTGTAGAGTCAGTAAGGCAAGTATATGCATGATATGGCTTAGTTTCATTTTCCATAGCACTCCATGCATTTAATTGTTTTCTGAATTTGGGGCCATAACCTTTGCTAGAAAGGAGATAATTCATGCAGTAAAATGTACATTCAATGGTATACAGCATGATGGGTTATTCCTAACCACCACAATTTTAGTGCATTACCTGCCTGGGGACATCACCCCCATGAGCGCATCACCCAGTGCAGGCTGCACCCTCTACATACCTCAGCAATGTCCATGTACGCTCACTTAGTTCAGACTTATATTGTGGGTCCAAAGCACCATGGGGGCTGACATACAAAATTCACAGCTAAAGACGCATTAAGAACTCCCTAAACCTATACACCTAACCATGTCCAAGTTTTACATAACTGGTGTTTTCAAATCCCTCTTTTCACTCCTGATTGGAGGCCTAATTAACAAGGTCATCAATCCATATACTCTACAGCTGGTAAATCTCATCCGCAATCTTACTTAACTCTTGCATACATAACACAAACCATCAAGATGTTGAATGGCTATGTTCTTTATCCTTTCAGCTTCATTAATTCTTCAGGGTGTTCCTGCTTCATATGTGAAAATTTGTGTTTTGGGTTTTTTGGGGAATCTGTGTCCACAGAATGCTAATAGCTCAGTCCTATTCAACATTATTGCCTTATCCCATGCTAGTGAAAAGGGTACCTACATTGCGGGAGTAAAATTCCTCCATAAGCCATCCCCCCATGGTGCAAAAACCCCCATACACAACAACCCCCATACACAACAACCCCCGTACACATCAAACCCCATGAGCATCAACCCTCTATGCACATCATGCACCATGTTCATCCCCCATGTGCAATATCCATCCATGTGCATCAGTCCCCCATGTACATCAGTCCCCTATGTGCATCATCTCCCCATGCACATCACCCCCCATGCGCATCTTCCCCCATTTGCAACATCTCCCCCATGCTCATCATTTCCCCATGTGCAACACCCCATGCGCAACCCCCCATGTGCAGCATCCTCCCCAGTGAACTCCTTCCTCCGAACAACAACCCCCCCACTGCATCAGGCACCGAGCACCAAATTAGCTGGATGTTGGTCAGTCTTCCGTGTTAAATATAGGAGAAAAACACTTTGCACCCCTTTTCATCCCCTTTAGAGTTAAATTTCTCCACATCCATTCTTGGTGGGTGTTCATGTGACAGAAGGAACTCCCTGAATTTCATGCTTCTAGGTCTGGGGGTTGGGGCAGAGCATCCCTCAGTCAGAGATTCTTCAATGCAAAGTCTGGGGAGGAAAATGCGCTGCACCCCTTTTCACCCCTTTCTGGTTGGAATTTCCAAAAACCAGTTCTTAGTGCTCCCCTCACTCACGGAAGGAACACCCACCCCAAATTTCACACTTCAAGGGCCAGCTGTTTTGGCAGGGCGTTGATGAGTGAGTGAGTCAGTCAGTAACTTTTCTCTTTTATATATATAGAAAATAGAGCCCAAGCCTGCTTGTGGGGGGACTACTTGGATGTCAGTGGAGCTTCCAGATAAATCACTAATACAGAACCAAAAAGCTTGGCCAGTTGTTAAGATATAGCAGAGGCCTTCTTTTCTGATTCCGCATCCTCTACCAACTTATCTCTTCTTGGGCCAGAACAGCCCAACCTCTGAAACAATCCCCATCCCATTCTCCCCCTTTGCTGCCCAGTGCAGCATTTACTATTTGTATCAGAACTTATTGGATGAATCAGGTATGGAAAACTTTCTCACACAACCACTGCTGGTTGTCCTGTATCTACACTGAGATAGAGGGTAGCTTCAATCAAGTGTTGATGAACCTTATTAATGTTTTGCTACCCTTTTTCAGAATTTGGCGTAGCAAAGCATCTTTCTGGATTCCTAATGCAGGGGAGTCCAAACCCTAGCCCTAGGGCCAAATGTGGCCCTCAGCAAGACCCCTCCATTGCTCCATGGCCAAGCCTTGTAATCTCTCTCTCTCTCTCTCTCTCTCTCTCTCTCTCTCTCTCTCTCTCTCTCTCTCTCTCTATCTATCTATTTATACCCCGTCTTTCTCCACTATGTGGACCCAAGGCAGCTACAACAAATAAAAACAATTTAATACATAATATGATAAAAGCATTCATATACGAAAATTTAAAAACATTAAAATTTAAAATTAAAAACAATAATTAAAACCTTCCTGCATCAATTAAAAGCCCTAGATAACAAGAAAGTCTTCAGGCCCCACCAAAAAATCCGTAAGGAGGGAGCTTTCCTTAGCTCCAGGGGAAGGCAGTTCCAGAGTCAGGGTGCAGCCACCAAGAAGACTCTGTCTTTGGCCAGCACACCCTTCACTTCTCTTGGTGGTGGCACGGTCAACAAGGCCCACTCAGATTACCTTAGGTGACGTGGAGAAGGCAGTCCCTCAAATACCCTGCACCTGAACCATATAGGGCTTTATAGGTCATGACCAGCACTTTGAATTCAGCCCGGAAGTCAATGGGCAGCCAGTGTAGCCACCGAAGCAGCAGCCCAACAGAGTCGAACCGCCGAGCTCCATCGACAACACTAGCCACCGCATTCTGAACAAGTTGGAGTTTCCAGATTGTCTTCAAAGGCAGCCCCACATAGAGCGCATTGCAGTAGTCTAAACTATGTCACTAGGCCATGGGTAACTGTGGCCAGATCAGAGCAACTCAGGTATGGCTGCAGCTGGCGAATCAGCTGAAGCTGAGCATGCTGTCAACCCCATGTGATACTTATCCTCTAGCCCAGTGGTTCTCAATCTTCCTAACGCCGTGACCCCTTTATAAGTTCCTCATGTTGTGGGGACCCCCAACCATAAAATTATTTTCGTTGCTACTTTATAACTGTAACTTTGCTACTGTTATGAATCGTAATGTAAATGTCCGATATGCAGGATGTATTTTCATTGTTACAAATGAAATGTGTGTTCTATGCACATACTGAACACAATGGGATTTATTTCAGTGTAGGCATGCATAGGATTGGGCCCTGAGACTGTCAGTCAACCTCAGTGCGTGCGCAGCTACAGCCAGAGGTCTAGCAAGTCTGACCTGGCCCCCTGCACCAGGGGTCTTTAGACAACCCCCAGGAAACCTCTAGGCGACCCCAAAGGGGTCCTGACCCCCACTTTGAGAAACACTGCTCTAGCCTCTCACCATGTCCAGAAACCAAGTCCACCCAAGCGAATACAATCTTATATGTAAGTTTATTCGAATTTGTAGTAAACCATTTTTCTGGTCCCCAATGCAGTGTCAGAGAGATGATGTGGCCCTCCTATCAAATAGTTTGAAAACCCTTGTCCTAGTGGAACAATCTCTACATCCATACTGATCCTTCAGATTTATGGAGGGACTAGCTGAATTTGTTCCTTGTCTTATGTATCGCACAAGCTTCTAGTGAAAGATTGTAAGTTCTCAGGTTCAACATAGCAGCCTTCCCCCCAATATTCCTCCCTAACAACCCCAGAGAAAATCAAAATGGCACCATAGAAATGGGATATTTCAAATGGATTGTGGCATCACACACATTGTGGTTTTAGTTGGAGAATGAGAAAATGAGAGAAAACTGAAATTCTTTGCTTTAAGCATGAAAAGTAATGGGCTAGCACTACCTGACTTCTTCCCAAAGACTTTTCACAATCTTTTGTGAAGATTGTGAATATTTTTAAATCCCAGAGGCCATATCTCTAAAGTGAATATCTTAGGCATGCTGTCAACCCCATATGATATTTCCTAGAAGTATCCTCTATCCTCTCACCATGTCCAGAAACCAAGTCCAGCCAAACTGTTCTTGCCGAGCTGCAGAGGGACTCTGTCTACCTAAAGAGCCAGCTGATCAGTTCAAGACTGGATTATTGGTCAAGGACATTTTTATTGAGATAGATTACAAGAGCCAGGAGAAGCTACTGGAAATTCATCTTTTGATGGAAGAACTGCTCTCCAGCATTCCTCAGGCAGAACCAAAGGACATGGACCTACTGGCTTATGCCCATCTGATAGCCCTGGCTGCTGGCAGTTACAGTCTTAACCCAGAACACCAGATTGTGCCAGATTGAACTCTCAGTATTTACAACAAAAAACTAATGAAAATTAAGTATGTGTTTGTAAAACTCCTAAATCCTGTCTTCAGCCCTTAGCTTACCCCTAAGTAATCTTAAAATCCATGACAAAGAGTTTAACTAAAAAGTTGAAAAGCAAAAGGAAACATTCCGTTGGGAACTGTCAGAGTAAAATCCACCTTCAAATGCAAATCCGAAATCAAAGTCTCTGAGATGCACAGGCAGATTTTTTACATCATTGTTGACCAATAAAGGTCCAAATCCCAAATCCTACACGAGATCAATAGCATGATGAAGAGATGTTACACAAGGATAAGACAACTGATGTATTTACTGAGGGCTTCTTAAAAATTACCCTGAGAATTATGATTAGTTGCCAAGATCAGTGTAGTCTCAATGGAGGCAGAATTATGATAGCCTTGTGATTCTATTGCCCAGTAAATGTCCTGGTCAGTAGTCATCAGGGTTCAAATGTCTCTGCTTTCTGCTGAATGAGCTAAGAGGATTCTGCTGTACCACTCCCCATTGCCTTTTCTGAGCTGCACAAGCTGATCTAAGGTGTGATTTTGGAGATCCCTATGCTAGTATTGTTAACTGATTTCAATGATCAAAGTTACGATTCTGGGTGGGACTGGCTCGGGACTTTACTGTAACCACAGGCCTATTTCAGTTGATATCAAGAATCATAGAATTAGAAGGGACCTAACATGTCATCATTGGACCTAAAAGTTCAACCCCCTTTTTATAGTAGGAAATCCTTCTAGAGCAATTATTTTCAACCCTTTTCATCTCACGGCACACTAACAAGGCACTGAAATTGTCAAGGAACACCATCAGTTGTTTTTCCCATTGACAAGGTACAACAGGCTGTTCAAATCCCCCAATTTTTCCTATTGATTAATGACCTCCCCCAAATTTCTGTGGCACACCTGAAGACTATCCAAGGCACACCAGCATGCCATCACACACTGGTTGAAAATCACTGTCCTAGAGCATCTCCAATATGTGTTTGTCAATGCCTGAAGATCCCTGGAGAAGGAGAGACCACCTTCCTTAACAAGTAATACTATTGCTGAACTGTTCTTACTATCAGGAACTTTTTCCTGATATCCAATCAATCTCCTTTCTTGCAGTTTGTACCCAGTGATTCTAGTTCTGTTTTCAGAGGCAGTTGACAACAAATGTGTTGCATATGACAGTCCTTCAGGTATTTGAGGAAATGGGATCATATCCCCTCTCAGCCTTCTCCAGGCTGAAGACTCATTTTTCTCAACCCTGCTTCAGAGGGATTGCCTAGTTTAGCTGCATCTTTAAAGTGAGGTGTCCAAAAACTGGACACTTTACTCCAGGTGAGGTCTAACCAATGCAGAATAAAGAGGGACTACAATTTCTCATGACTTGGAGATAGGTCTGCCATAAATGGCAACCCCTAAATCAGGTGGGACAAGAGGAGGTACATCTGGATGTTCCTTCTCTTGTCCCACCATGAGGTGGTCCCTATGCAGCTAAGGGAAAGGACCGCCTCCTGCATGCACTGGGAGCTTTTTTTAATTTAAAACATCTATTTGAAAAAAATCTATTAGTTTTTCTGTCTCTTTTCCACTTCAAGTGGGGAAATCGCTATCACCTCTCTTTTCTTTGGCTGAACACCCATTTATACACAATTCTGGCTAGGTATAAACTCAGCACATATGAAGTTGTGTTAACGCATTACCAAAGCAATGATTTCTCTTCCAAAAACTGTTGTAGTAGTACATAGTTCTAGGAGTTCACGTTTTGCTTTAATTTATAGTCAGTTGGATCTGTATCTGGACAATTAACTTGAACAATTGCACTGATTAGTGATGTAGATTTTGAATTAGGTTTTCAGCAGACCTGTTCTTCTACAGTGGTGGCAGCCAGTTTTCTCCTCCATCCCTCTTTTGCTGTAAACCATCTTCGGTGGGAGTGAATCAGGCAATATACTCGATGCCCACTGAGTCTGCCAAGTTGTTTTAAAGAAAATGATTGTCTTCATTAAATCTGTAAAAATATTGCTAGTGTTGGAATGGATTGATATTTAAAAGTGTCAATGAATGGATTAATTGGCTACAAGTAAGCAAGTTATAGGGCTGCTCAAAGGATTTCAAGTGTGTGGCCTTGTAAGGGAACTTGACATGCTCACTCTCTCTTCTAAACACTTGAACTTTTTTGACTGATGCTGTGACCCCTCAATGGCCAAAGCAAAGCAAAAGGAGGCATCGTAGCCAAAAATTAAATCGTTTTATTGTTTTCCAACAGCAGCTCTCAAATGGGGGGGGGGAGGGAGGAGGGAAAATGGTGTTTTTGTGAACTGTCTCTTCAGTTCAGAGAAGGTTCAGAGGGCTGCTAAGGAGACACCCAGTGGTTTTCAACTGCGCAAATAATTTTTTTACAGAGCTCTTTGGCATGACCTACACTGTTGCTCCTCCACATATCGCTGTCAGTCTGAGAGCTTCTGAGTTTCCACCATCTGCCGAGTTCACGTTTAAACTCAGATGTCAGTTTCTGGCCCTGAGTTAGAAGCCTGGAAAGTAAATGGCCATCTGCTACATTCTACCCAGCTTTATTTCCAAAAGAAAAATAGACTGATCACTCCACAAAAAGAATAGATCATAAAAGAACATGATCTTTGTAGGGCCTCCCTGTGAGAGAATGCCTGCTTAAACTCTTCTGTTCTTAACAGAATAGTCTTTGCACAAGAGACTTTACTTAAAAGCATTCATTTGCTCTGCCTTAGTAACGAGTGAGCCCCTCCTTGGCAATTTGGAGTTGGCAGAGTATTTTCAAGGGGCATCAGAAAAAAGTTTTCCTTCTACCGGTAAGCTCCATGCCAATGGTGCTGCCTGCATGCGTATCATCAGGTTGGCTCTGTGCAGCTATAATTTGCATGATTGTAGTAGCGGCAGTTGTGGATTCTACAGTGCTGTGATTCAGGCATCCCCCAGTTTACTTGCTTACACAGCATATAATTGTTTGGTAAATGCCATGCATATTTAAAAATAACACCTATTTTTCACAGCAGCCAGTGAGAAATTCATCAAGGTTTACATTTTAAAATGCTGAGAATGTTTGGAAATTAGCATATTATATACTAGTATAGTATATTTTCCTACATGGTCCCGGGCCACAAATTTCGGTCTGGGGAGGGGGTTTGGGTTTCGTAGAGCCTATCCTCCTTCTCACCCCTTTTGCCACCTATTCCATTCTCCCCACTAACTTACTTGAATCAATGGGCTAGTTCAATGCTGTTTTTGTGCATGAGGCCACTGTGGCCACTCCACTGGCACATGACTTTGATGCTACCAGAAGCCCTTTTGTGACTGCTGGAATTGGAATGAGCCCAGTAAGTTATAATAAATGCTCCAGTAGTGTCCCAATAATTAGACTGGGCTGTCAACAAAATGAACTTTGGAAGTTCTAAATATTTGAGAGCATTAGCCCAATAAAAAAGAAAGTACAGTGATACCTCTCATAACAAGCGCCTTACATAACAAGCATTTCGCATAACAAGCGATCCCATACCAAGGAATCCTGCTTCACATAACAAGTTCTGCTTCACTTAACAAGCAAGTGCACTATGGGCACGCATGCTATGCAGCCCTGATGCTTCACACGGAGGATCTTTAAAAGGGCTGCCAGCCAGTGCTGCTGCCTCTAACTGCCCCCAACTTGGGGGCAGTTGCTTGGGGGTGCCAGAGGCAGCTGCCCCTAACTGTCCCCACTCTCACCTTGAACCTCCAGCAGCAGCCCAGGTAAGCCTCCCAAAAAAGGGTCTTTGATTGCAGCCTCTTAACCATGTCTACTCAGAAGTAAGCCCCATTATTTTAAATGGGGCTTACTTCCAGGAAAGTGTCTTTAGGATTGCAGCCTAAGTAGACTTCATAGGATTATGCACACTGAATACATGTTTTGAATTCAATTCCAGTGCTTTGTCATCATTTTTACATGAAGTTAATATTTTTATATGAATATTTTTGGGATTGTGGAACCAATTGTCTGAGTTTCCATTATTTCCTATGGGAAAATCTGCTTCACTTAAAGAGTGTTTCACTTAAAGAGCATGCTTCTGGAACAAATTAAGCCCTCTACGTGAGGCACCACTGTAAATGTCTTCCCAGTTGCTAACAGTAAGAGTCAGGAATTGTATGAGTGGTTGAGTATATGAAGCTGCCTGATTCTGAGTAAATCATTGGTCCATACAGCACCACATTGTCTACAATCAGAGGAGGAGAAATATTAGGGCCATTCCTAAACAAGTAAATTGGACATATACTAAAACTGCAGTCTTCTTGAAATATGCATGATCTTTCTTCACTGTTCACTCTAATGACACTGTTTGAAGTCAGAGAAGCACCAATCATGGAGGTAGACACAGGTTATTGCATACTAATGAAAATCAGGAAATGTCCAAGTAAACCTAATTATATTTTAATGCATTACAAATTATAAATTGCCAGAGGTCAGCTTCAGTTCAGGATGAGACAGGCCAGGTATGAAGGTTAATGGACTGAAAAATAAAACACATGAGGAGAAAATCAGAATAATTTCTGGGGATCCAGAATTAAAGAATTTTGCCTGAAATAGGTTGCCACTCAAAATTGGTTCCTTTTTTCCAGACAAATCCCTTATTTGATTGAAACAAAAATGTTGGGAGGCCATTAAAGTTTAACTATGCTTAAATAATAGAAGGAATACCAGCTCACGGGCTCTGAGCAGGCACCCAACCAGGAGAAAACACATGTTTGGAATGCCAAGAAACAAAAGTAAGTGTGGGTGTTAAGGATGTACAATTAGAGAAGTGGAAAGAAACATTGGCTGAAATCCTAAAGACACCTTCCTGGGAGTAAGACCCATTGGACACAATGGGGCTTACGTCTGAGTAGACATGGTTAGGATTGTGCTTATTGTTTGAATTAGCAAGAGCAGACAATTCAATATATAGTATTTTTAAAAATTCAGAAATTAAGGAGGTACCACAGCTCAGATAGAGCACACTATTTGAATATATCTGATCTCTTTTAAATTGCAGGCATCTCCCCTTAGGATGAATAAAAATTCTTGCCTGAAACCTTGCAGAACCACTGCTAGTCCAGGTTGGCAGCAGTGAGCCTGAGGGAGGCAGGAGGCGGTTGATTTGGGATAGGTGGAGGGCAGGCCTGGGGGCGAAGGCTGGGGAAGAAAGGGCTGCTCAGATCTGATACTTAGATTCGAACCTTCTGAGCAGCCTAAGCCTGGAGATGGCCTAAGTTTCGGTAGACTTATTGGGGCTTCAGCAACCCTACCACAGGGAAGGGGATAAGCCTCCTCTTTCCCATGGTAGTGCAAAAGCAATTCCAATACTTGCGCTGGATTCAGCACTAGCAAGTCAGCCTGCCTAATCCAGTACAAGTTAGGATTGCGCTGTCAGTCTGGATTTTATCCAATCTGGGATTTATGGCCTAGGCTTTTCCAGTGAGTCGTTGACTATCATGCTTCCTGGTAGACAAGCCTTGTGTTGCATATTCCCTACCACCATTTTTGCTTATACAGCTGCTTTGGTGTTGTGAGAACATAACTTATGAATGACAAAACTGTTACATGTTCAAAATAAAGTTTCTATAGTGTACCTACCTTCCCAGATATTTCTGTGCTCCTGATAAATGTCTTGCCATGATCAAAATGAGCCTGAGGCATTTTCTATGTTGTCAAAAGAAACTTCTCTCCATTCTATGTTCAAGGAACTATAAGTGGGTGGTGGGTGAGTGGGAAGGAAGAAGGAAACAAGTCGATAGCACATGGGTGAATTCTGAGAGCTGATGATGTGTGGTGGCTTAGATTTTGAATCTCATATTTGACTACAGTATGGAGATAATAAGACTTAACATGATTGTTCTAAGTATTGTGTCATGATGACACTTGTTGAGTACTTTGCACACTCAAACTTTTTTTAACAAGTGCAAAGTATTACACTTTTCTATAGAATAGTATTTTTTCCAGTTAATAAGTGGATATTTTCACCTTGAAAAATTTATTTTTATTTCAAAAAATTTATATTCTGTCATCACAATGCAGGAAATGAACCCCCCCCCATTTTGAATAAGTAGCAAAGTGACTGCAGACTGCACAGTGCTCATTTTTGTCCTAGTATTCACTCATGAAAATGAATGATGAGTTGTGCTAGTGACCCTAGGCGCTGCAAAATTTCACGGCATCTGAACAGGTTTGGAACTCTTTTCCATTTTAAAAAATAAGCCAATTGTTGTGAGCTAATTGCCTATGCACAAAATATATTAGAATCCAAATGGATATAAGGAAAGCAGTGGGATAGAAACAAAAAGCAACTTGAACACAAAGGTCAAGGGGAGAAATGGGTATGATACCTGTGTTTGCTGGCTGCTATTACAGCCCCCTGGCCTGTGCTCTGCAGAAGCTGTCAACATATGATAAGATGGTGGATCATTCCACAACCTTTCTGGAACACTAATATTCTAGCCAGCGTTCATCCCAAATTCTGACGATCCTGTCGCAAGCCATTTGCATTAGTTTGGAGTCTGCTGTTCCTTCTCTGCTGGCAGTAACGCTGACAGACAGACAGAATGAGGAAAAAGACGTGTAACCTATATGCAGCAAAGAAAGAAACAATGAAAAGAACTGCCATCAAAATATGAAAGCTGCCTCTGAAATCCCATAATATTTTATTGCATAATTAACGGTTCTTGCTGACATGTGCTCCCTCCTGACTCCCTTTAACTTGGAGCATCTGGATGGGTTGATACACAGAGCCCAGTTCTGTTCTTCCCATACAGCGGCATTCTGATTAATTAATCATTGTGAGGGTCTGAATAATACATTAAAGATAAACTTCAATGCTCGGTGAAAAAAAAAGAAAATATTGCTCCTGTTACACAAAAGAATATGGTCCCCAAACAGCCAGTGAGATGTAAAGGTAAATATGGTCTAGAGTTCCTTGTTTGCACAGCACCAAGAACCCAGATTTCACTTAATCAAAAATACTTTACTTCTATAAAGACAACTGTCAAACTGCTGGAGGTTATGATTCTTCAGTTTCTTTTAAAGAGAGGAGCCTATGCAGGGATATATAACAGGGTGACCATATAGAACAGAGGACAGAGTGCCTCTACCTTTTAGCATTGTGTAGAAGAGGGAAGTTAGGCAGGGGCTGCTTTTCAAACCCTTTTATGCTGAGTTAAACCTGCCTCAATTCCCTCTTCTATGCAATAGTTAAAGGTAGAGGCACTCTGTCCTCCTTTCTATATGGTCACCTTATATATAATGAACTTCTGATTCCAACTAAAAGTATTATATGAAGAAAAGTGAATGAGCTCATAAGAAAAAATAGGTAGCAAGGCTGTGCATGGGGACTTGCATGATTGGATATGTGAGAACAGCAGTGCTCAGCAAATTTCCTTTAATAGCTTAGCTATAACAACACAGAGAAAAAGACAAAAAGCCTTGTACAGAAAAACTGGTGAGAAGAAAAACCAAAAACCAAAACCCAGCAAACTTCTCAGAGTGGCCACCTCTAGTCTCCAGACTTTCCGGGCCCATGACTGTCAAGTGTAACTTTCTTTTAGGCCAGTGTTTCTCAAAGTAGGGGTCGGGACCCCTTTGGGGGTCGCCTAGAGCTTTCCTGGGGGTCGCCGAAAGACCCCTGGTGCAGGGGGCCAGGTCAGGCTTGCCAGACCTCTGGCTGTAGCTGCACGCGCACTGGGGCTGACTGACAGCCTCAGGGCCCAATCCTATGCATGCCTACTCTGAAATAAATCCCAGTATAGTCAGGAGGGCCTTTATTCCCATGTAAATGTGGATAGGATTGCAGCCTCAGGGCCCAATCCTACGCATGCCTACTCTGAAATAAATCCCATTGTGTTCAATGTGTGCATAGAACACAGATTTCATTTGTAACAATGAAAATACATCCTGCATATATTTACGAATCATATATTTACGATTCATAACAGTAGCAAAATTGCAGTTATAAAGTAGCAACAAAAATAATTTTATGGTTGGGTCCCCACAACAAGAAGAACTTATAAAGGGGTCATGGTGTTAGGAAGATTGAGAACCACTGTTTTAGGCTTTACAAGAGTCTCCTATAATTTGTAGACTCAAGTCAAACAATATGTGGCAGAAACAATCCTGACAAAATTAAAGCCCCTTCAGTATGTAGAATGGGTCTTCTAGGTTCCCAACTTTAATAGCACTGGGACCCACTTTTTGAAATGACACAATATCAGGACCCACTTTTAAAAGTTGCACTTTTGCAGCTCTTCAAGCAATTATTTTCTCCTTTTTACTCTGGTGGGAGGATGGGGGTGGCTGGCTTCTGAAGCACTGAATAAGAAACATTTTGGTGGCCTTGCATTCATTCCTCTCTGCCTAGCTTACAAGAGGAGCGGGGGCCTACTCATGAGTAAATGCACACATGTGCATTTGGGGGGGGGCTGCATTCATCTTTTCAGGACCATTTCAGTGTTTTTCTCTCTGACTGACCTTTGAAATAAGACTGAGGCACATTTGCCTACTCACGAGGAAACATGCAGGTGCAGCTCAGTGTCAGTTTCCAAAACATTTTCCTTTCAGATTTCAGTCTCATGACACAAAATATCAGGCCATAACCTACTATTGGGTCCCAACCCACAAACTGGGCTGGAGGTATCCTTATTGGCTGTGTTGTAGGGAGAATGTAGCAATATCTACATGAAACTGGAGAAGAAGCAAATCTATTAAAGCACCCTGAATAATTTCTGCCTATGGAGCATATGGAGCATGCATATGTTGCCTCTGACTTTCTTATCTGTAAAATCAATAATTTATCTGTGATGTCTTTTATAATAGGCTGACCAGCTTTTGATTCCCAATATAATATCCATATAGACTGCAATTTAGGGCAGACCGTGCAATAGAATCTGGTTGGTCATGGCTGATAAAATCAGACAAAATCTGGTAGGTCTTGGGCAGAGTCTAGCTTTGCCTGGTTTTTCCATCCTAATATTTATTAGGGCAGAAGATCCCATTATTATGCTGCATCAGTTGCATTACTGGGCAGTTTTAAAATTCAATTACTCTTGGTGTTTGGAACGCTTAGTGGCCCAAGATACTTATCAGGACTTCCCTGGGTTGTGTCTGTCTCTTTCACTCACTTCTCAGGTGACCTTCAGCACTTCCTCAGCCTCCCTCTTCAGTCAGCTAGAAATGGGGGGGGGGATAATTCATATCTTACAGGATTGTTATAAGGGCAACATTCAAGTGCCTTTGCATGCTCAGAAACAAACCTGAAATAAAATCTGTATTGTCTGCTTGGTACAAATGTCTATCCCATTTATCATCCAAAGACCCCCCTGGGAGTGTGTAGAAACATAAAACAAGATTTTAAAAACCTCTTCAAAAATCTGAACTGTGTGGATTTTAGAAGAACCAGACATTATTTTTTTCTACGTTCCCTTGTTATGCATCCCTGAATGGAAGGTGCCCCTTTGTTTGTGCCTTTCCTCTTCCTGTTGTATCCCTTCATTTATTTAGCTGCAAGTCTCTTACAATATGCTGGGTGCCTTGTACACATCCGCCCTGTGGCACTTTTGACGCCAGCGCACTTCTCTTCAGATACAGGTTCAATGTTATTGTCAGTGTTTTTCCCCCTCCCCTTTGTCTCTCTATTCCCAAGCCTCCGAGTGCCTCGTGTTTACACAGCAGGCCAGTGGGAAAAGGTCAGGTTTATTTCTCTGACCTTTTACAATTTTGTAAACATTGGCAGCTGGAGGTCCTCATTGCCCACATGTCAGTTACAATGAAGTGCTAGTTCAGGTAATGACATGCACAGGGCGGAGGCGGGGGGGGGGGGGAAGGAGGGAGCTAGCAGGCCATCAGTGCTGTTCACTAAGTAGCACACAAAGACACATGAGAGTGCATGAATCTTTTTCCTCATCTTCTTCAAAGATTTGTATTCCTAGGCTACGTTCATGTATAATTTTTTATCTTTAGAACAAGACAATGCACACTGTGGAACACGAAGCGCTGCGAGACTGGGTTGTTTGCTTGGGGAGCCAGTGTCAAATTGTTAGGTTGTAAAAAAGAGCCATAAATGGAGAACGAGTGGAGAAAGTGAGAGATAACAGGCATTCTGTTGAAAGGAGCCATGTGCTGACATATGTCAGACAAGATGGAGCAAATGAGAGAGATGAATAGTCATGGGTTGCCTTTGTAAGTGAGAGCTGTCAAACAGAGAGAGAGAGGGAGAGAGAGAGAGAGAGAGAGAGAGAGAGAGATGACCATACAGTACAAGGAGGGCTTGCTATTTGTTCACAGAAAGCTAGAATTAGGGAAACCACAAAACATGAGCCAAGTGCAGCTCTTTAAGCAGGTGGGTTCATAATGTACATCTCCAATTAAAGAATGGTAAAGGAACCCTGGCATGTTGCCCTGCCACTACCGGCACCCACCATGACAATAGGGTGTAGTGCTCATCTTCATTTCTGTGGCCAAAGAGCCTGTCCGAAGACACCTCCATGGTCACATGGCCAGCATGACTAAACACCAAAGCACACATAAACACCAAAGCACACAGAATGCTGTTGCCTTCCCACCAAGGTGGTACCTATTTATCTATTTGCATTTCCATACTTTCCATCTGCTAGGTTGCAAGGATCTGAACTAGGGATGGGAGCTCACTCCGTCTTGCAGTACTTGGGTCTGGAACCACTGACCAGCAGAGCAGACCTTCAGATTGGCAAGCACAGTGTGTTTATCCAGTGCTTGAGTCATTGCAGGACATGACATATATTGCAGCCTCAGAAGCTGTTGGCTAAAGTCTGAGCTGGAAAGCCGCAGAAACCCTACTTCTCACCCTGATTTTCTGCCTCCATGCTCCTTCCACTTCTTGTACCTCTCCAAGTGTGATTAACTGTTGTTGTCCCTCTGTACCACCCTGTTGTTGCTCTACAGTGATGGCAAGGGAATTGTGGTGTGTCTGCTCCACGTTGGTGTTTGGGGGAAAACTAGATACAAGGAAAATTTGAAATTGAAGCCTTTTCCAGTTCTTCTGACCCAGGTCAATAATTCTAGAAAAATACCATTCCTAGTGCTCACTGAATTTGGCATTCAACCCTTTGGCATCAGGGAAGAGAGATCGTCCTTCATCTCTCTCTCTCTCTCTCTCTCTCTCTCTCTCTCTCTCTCTCTCTCTCTCTCTCTCTCTATCTACAGTATTTATATACTGCTTTATAAATGAAAAGTTCAGATATGAAGGCATCAGGATAGATCGACACCCCTTCATACTGCCCATTTATTTCAGGGTGGAAAGATTTGAGAGGCAAACAAGCAGGTGAGATGAAGATGTAGTGCAGGAGGGCAGTTATGATACTGTGTCGCACTACCAGTGCTATTTATGCATCGGGTCCGTTAATGGGTTCAAAAAATGTTGGTGAAGCTGCTTACATTCCAGATGAATGTTGGCCAATTCTAAGAAAAAAATAATGCAATTATGCAGAGTTCACAGATCAAACTGGGATCACTTGGAAGTGTTTTTGTTTTCTTTCTTTATGTTGTGAGTTGCCCATTTTGTCAGGCAGCATAATAGGTATATTATTGGCTTACAGGGCAAGCACTACTATGCTCAAACTATGCACTGTATATTGAAAATCAGAAAAGTTAACACAGCTATCAGCACACTCAACAGACTGCTCATGTAAATGGATGGTTCACACAAGTGAAATTAAAGTAGCACACAGTTGGGTTCTTACGATGGTATTAATTTTTTATTTCAAATATTCATGTAACAAAATGGTATTCATGTAGCAGAAAATGAACAATATATTATTGCAGTTACTTTAGATATGTATACAGTATACGGAAGGAGGCTAGTACCCAAACCAGGATTATCAGAAAAGTAGATACATGTCAGGTACAATTGTAGATGAACTCCCTCTGGATAAATTAGTTACTTTCCTTTCTATGTAAGTTGTGGCTGACACCTTTCATTCTACCTGGGGCAGGATTTCTCTAGCTGGTAATTGAGTCCTGCATTATACACCATTTGGAATGTGCTTTGTGATTCCCACAGTGACAGATAGTACACCACATAATCAAGGAGATGTTATTACTCATTAATACTGACTAGCTAGGTCACCCTCATGCATTATGCAAGGAATACACCTCTGCTGTGTTTTAGCCCAAGGGAAGCATTAATGGTCCGGTTCCAAATCTTAAACCAAAGACCTAGCAGGTAGTTAACTAGACATGTTGACATCTCTGTTAACTTTAGTGGCACTCTTGGGTATTTCTTTTCTAATGCGTACAAGTCCTTTTGTCTCTTGCTAATATCTCATTTTTGGTTGCTGAATATTTAATACTGGGGATCTGACACTTACATGCTGTGATCATTCCCATCAGTTCTATGAACAGTTCTCTTTTTTTTCTAGGAAAAGGGTTATTTTGTTACACAATGATGAAAGGAAAGCCAAAAAAGGTCCAAAGCTTTTGTTTAAAGCAAAACAATGGGAGGAAAAAATTACATTTAGAAACCTGAAGAGGAGTTTTATCATTGAGGACTGACAAGCAAAGGAGAAGAATAAATCAGATGGTGTGTTAAAATTAATGTAACAGAACAGTTAGCACGAATTGATTCTACACTTTGAACTTGTTTACAAGTTTGATCAGAGACATTAGAGAGCAATGATATGGATTTTATATATTCAAATGAATATGCAGGCATGGAAGAGGAATGTTTGGATATGAAGGGTTTGGCCATTGTGTGAATCCCCATTTCTCCCTCTGCCTTCACAGTACATTAGAAGTTAGTGGGTGAACAGGGCTATAGAAACTAATCTTTTCAAACTTGACGATCAGTTCCAATAGAGCTGCCTTTGATGAAGTTAATGGAAAGGTTTGGGCACTCTATTTCTGAAGAACCAAAATGTGAACAAGCTGAGGGTTCTGCCCATTCTGGCATCAAGATGGAAAAATATCCACTTTTGCCTTGAATAGAAAACTGAATTAGGTCTGATTTTCTCCATAGTGCCAGTCAGACTATCTTCCTCTCTGCCTGCCCTGCAGCCTCAGCAATTATTATCTGATATAATGGAATGTTAAATAAAATAAGCATTCCATAATAATAAATTTGCTACTGAGTGTAAGTACATGTATTAAGATAATATTCACACAGTGCAGCTTTGGAAACAGCATGGGCTAATTTTAAGTGGCTAAATAGCATGAGTGATGGTGAGAGGGCTTGTATTTCAAAACTGTGTGAATATCTGCTTAATCCCTGATGCTCTATGCCCCATTCCCTGAGGGAAATGAAGGGCTCTTTAAAGATATCCCCCCAATCTGCAAGTTTATGCAAAGTATATCAGATTTGGTGCTTTTAGTGCAGCAGCTGTGTATTTTTGAAGAGAAGGTTTCAGCATTGCTTACATTGTTCCAGCCCTTGTGCTATGTTAAGGGTGGACAAAAAGAAAGGCCGCTGCTTTGAGAATAGTCTTTGAGGAAGACTAACACTGTACGTCTCCAAGCCATTAAAATCTGTCTACAATGTTTGGTAAAGCGGTTGGTGGAAAGGTCATGGCAACAATACATTAATTATTACTCTGTCATGAGGAGGCACTGAAGCCTCAGACCAATTGGAGGGGGAACAGGGCATCCAGACACCCGGAAACCCCCAGACTGGTGTGGAAATGGGGCCTTGGTCCGGACTGTCCGGTCCAACTGGACCCCTGTCCAACATTCTGGGGGGTGGGAGGGTGATTGGGGGTACTGGCAGCTTGTTCGCATCAATAGCGGTTAGCCGCAGCTAACCGCTACTGAAATATTTTTTAAAAATGAGTGTGCATGCGCTCGCAGCTGATCAGCGAGCCGGGAGAGCTCCTAGAGAGTCTTAGCGTAGAGAGACAATTATTTTTAAATGTAGGACAAAATGTAGGATGCCCTACATTTTGTCCTACATTGGTTTTTTTCAAAAAGTCTTCTGGACTTTAAAATCTGGACTTTAAAGTGACCAGGTTAGGAATTCTAAGTTTTTGGTCTGGTCACCCTGAGGCGGAAGGAAGGCTCACCTGTCTCAGGCCAGCAGAGCAGTTGCACAGGTGCTTGAGAAAGATCTCAACTCCAACCTTCTCAATAGAGCCTATCATCAGATCTGTGTCCATTGAACATAGCCCCCCACTGGAGTTTGAACTTCCAGCAGCAGTTCTATCTGAGTCCTAGATGGTCTGACTTCTCTGCAGCAGGATACTCACGTGTGGAGTGGTCTGTTTGCCGCATACAACTCTTGAAGCAGGAAATAGCAGAGGCTTATTAGTGCCAGGTTTCAGGCCAGGAGGTTCTCTTTGACAGCCAAGTCCTATTCAGGATTGGGCTAATGCATGTAGGGGTTTAAAGCAGCAGCACAGCCATAAATTGGCTTATGTACTGCCATAAGTTGGCTTCAAGTGTGCCACTGGCAGCCATTTGGGGGACATTGCTGCAACCAGCTGCTGCACAGAACTGCACTGGTGCAATGGGGGGTAGAATGGGGTGGAAAGAGGGTAGCCCTAGGCAGGCAGAGCATGGGAGGGAGACAAACCTGGTGCAGTATCACCAGTACTATTATGCACCAGTATCCTATTACAAACAAACAAGCCAGTATCCTATTCATACACTTACTGCATATGGCTGCAATTCTAACTTCAAGATAAGCATAATTCCGGTGCTGAACTGGGGGTGTCACCAAAGTGCCATAAGACTGTTCTGTGTCACACCCAGGGAAGGGTTAGGCCAGTGCACATACATGCGCTTGCTTCCCTACTTCACCATCACTCATTGGGAAGACCAATGAGTTATGCCAACCTAGATTAGGATTGCACCAATTGTTACATGCCTTGGATTTATGCCTGCTAAACAGCATGTGAGGATCTGAGGAGTCCCATGGCAACATCAGAGGCATTCCTTCAGGGCAATGAACAACAGTTCACTTACTCTAGAGATCTTTCTGACTGCCCCCCCCCCTCCCAGGACTGCAGCGCATGCCATGCTGCCCCCCCCCCTGCCCCGGGACTGCATGGCATGGCTGTTTCAGTGAGGGAAGATACCAGTAGGAATGGAATGTTAGAGTCACTCCTCCTTAGAAGCCTGAGATTGCTGGTCAAACTCAGATTATAGGGTTTGGGGGGGGGGAACCCTTTAGAAAGTTATTTTACAGTCCAGGAAATGAATGGAAGCACTACAGAAAAACCAAAACTTCCAGTGCAATCCTAAGCATTTCTATTCAGAAATAAGTCCTATTGTGTTCAATAGTACTTACTCCCAGGAAAGTGTCATTAGGATTGCAGACTTCTAATTCTAAATGAAAATCTCACAGGTCTGCAATGAATGAAGAGCCACATCATTAATGCTACCTGGCAAATTGCTTTGGTAGTGTTCTGAAGTTGCTGAAACAAACCTTTTCAAATAAAGATTTCTCCATATAGCAAAGCACATGGAATACGGTTGTTATATATCCCCCAAAAAAGGACAATCCCAATTTTTGTGGATTATGTTCACATACTAGCAAATGGGTCAGAGGATTCTGTCCCAATTTTGTGGAAGAGAATTATGGAAACCCTAACATGAAAAGAAACAGCATATTGGTCACACTTAAGGATCACACTAACGATCTTATTGGGCACACTTAAGGATCAGCGGACTCAATAGCTGCAAGGAATTTTAATGTGGATACAGTATATTCATTTACCCCCAAATCCAGAGTAACTATGGAAGCACGTACAAGACTTTACATGCACCTGTAGTTAGTGCACCACCTAGTGAAAACCTATGGGAAATTCATATTGGAATCCAGAGTAAGTTGTTCTTACACCGGAGCTAGGACTCCCCATAGTTACTCTGGATTTTGCCCTTATTTATCTTAAATCTTATGTCACTTTTCTACAATAACAAAAATATTCACAAATGAGTGAAAAAACATGGCCCAAAAGGAGATCACAGACCTTACAAAAAAAAAAAAGTGATGCAGTGGATACATTCGATGCTGGAGAGTTTAGGGACAGTTGCTCTCCCCCTGTGAGATTCACCACTAAAAGGTGAATCTTATCAGAAGTTCTAATGTTCTTAAGGCAATTATGGCAAACAATTTTGCAAGTAGCTGGAGAATGGTGTGAAATCACAGATACATCTTGTGTAGTTCCATTAACAGAGTGTTAGGAAAGGGACTAGACTGGAGCATTTGTTTAGGGAATAGTATGCGTCCATTTTAGGATCATATTAAGCTGAGTCTTGATATTAATATGTGTATATGATTTTTGAAGAAATGTTCCTGTGTGAGTGAAATACACAGATAAAAAAATTCTCTCTCCCTTCTCACTTTTTAGTTTGTGTAGCAGGTTGGGTGATCTTCTGACACTCCCTGGTAAGCTATCAGATGTATTGAGATGTAAGCTTTTATCGAGCAACATGACCTTTGTGCTTCAGTCCCCAACACCTTTTAAACCACTCATGTGTTTTGGAAGATTTTCTTTCAATTAAAATTTGAAATGGTACCTGAATTGTTGAAGCCTGTTTTCATCAGTTTCAGTTGATGAAACACAATTCAGGCAAAGTTAAAACACCTTTAACTTGTTTTGATTTGAGTAGGAGAGTTAAGCACATTCTTAAATCTCTCTAATTTAATATCAAGATGATTTAAAGTTACCCAACTTTAACTGGAGAGCATCCTCCGTCTGGTTGGTATCCGCAACCATTCCTTGCAGTGTTTAGATATTGATGCACAATTCTCAGTCAGTCTCAGTGAAACATTGGCTGCAATCCTAAAGACACTTTCCTGGGTGTAAGTCCCATTGGACACAATAGGGCTTACTTTTGAGTAGACATGATTAGGATTGTAGTCTTTATCCTTTGCTCCAATGATTTTCAACCTTTTTTCATCTCACGGCACACTTAAACAAGGCACTGAAATTGTCAAGGCACACCGTCAGTTATTTTTACCATTGACAAGGCACACCAGACTATTAAAATCCTCCAATTTTCCTATTAATGGATGTCATTCCCCAAATTCCTGCAGTACACCTGAGGACTATCCGCGGCACACCAGTGTGCCATAGCACACTGGTTGAAAATCACTGCTTTCCTCCATTAAGACCATACAAATATTTTTCCTTTTCTTTAGTCTTTGCCTTTATGACCTTCATATAAGTACATCGTAATGGAAACTTGGTTTCTCTGACAACTGTACTGTCAAGCACTCGAAACCAAAAGCTTCCTTGGCCTTGGATCGATTTCTTTGAAAACTCTCTAAGCCCTCATATAAATGTTACACCATGATTAGCTTGCTTTACAACACTTCAAAGCTTTGGTTAAGCCAGTCAATGCAATAAATAAATACCTAATGAGGTTTTTTCCTGCCAAGTAAAGGAAGCCCAAACAGCAGGTGATACTTTCAGACAATCAGTATAAACTCTACCTCAGCTATATGAAATCTTTTGAATACAGAGATGATGAAACACACTGCTGATAGTGGGATTTGGTCAGGGGATGCTCTCAATTATTAACTTCTTGAAGTAATGATAAATACTACTGGCCCTACAATCCAGAGTAACTATGGGAGCACGTAAGAGACATTACGTGCACCCGTAGTTACTGCACCACCTAATGAAAACCTATGGGAAATTCATATTGCGATCCAGAGCAAATGGTTCTTACACCGGAGCAAGGACTCCCCGTAGTTACTCTGGATTGCGTCCTTAGTCTACAGATCTTGTGTGTGTGTTTGTGTGTTAAAAAAATTGCTCTTTGCCAAGTTTTTAGGACTCTTGTCTGTACTACTGAAGGTTGTTATTTCAAAATTATCTTGTTATATCTCACATTAGTAACAGTGAACTAAACCCAGACATAAAAGAACTCACTCATCCTAAAAATGACCACCAGTCACACTGCTCCTTCGTTCATCAAATGCTGAAGAAACTGGAGCATTCTTACCCAGTGTCTTTAAAACGTGTGTTAGCATTTCCACAGGGGTAAATTCATATCATGTTCTTCATTACCATGGACCGTGGTGATGGCAGTGGTGAGGACGGCTAATGGTTAGGGAGCACTCTTGTATCACTGCAATCCTAACCTCCAGTTAACCTATTAACCTGGGGACAGTGGCGACCCGACCCTGCATATCACCCACTGTGAGATGAGCACGTCACCCCCTCGGTTCGCATCTGTGCATGCACCAGTTGGTGCATACACAGTTCAGAAACACCAGCACACAGTCCTCTGAGCATCCACCAGCCGGCATCAATGCTTCTCTGAGCATAGGTCTGGTCATAACCAGCCCCTCCTCCAGAGGGGTGTGCACTGGCCTCTGAAGGAGAGTGGGTGACTCGCTCCTTCCTCAGAGAAGTACTGGGAAGCACTCAGAGAAGCGATGCCCCTGCCTGAGAATGTCACAAAAATGCCATGAGACATTTCTGCCCCACCCTTGGAGATGTTTAGGCCAGTGGACAGGCATATGCCGACCTCCCCACACCACCACAGAAAGGTATGCCAGGTGACTTATTAAGTTATAAACCTCCCAGGATGTGGCTTTTGTTCATAGGGTCAGATGTGTTGTGCAACTAAGGAGGCAGCCACACACAGAATTTTCCACATTTCAGATTAGGTTTCCTACAAGCAAGCCTGTATTAGAAGGGATTGCCCTGACCAAGAAAAATAAACTAAGATTTTTCAGTGGAAATGCATGATGGCACAACTCCTTGAGTTCTTGGCTTCTTGTCACTAATCAAGTTTAATCACAATTCAGTTTCTGAAATTATTTCATGAACATCATGAACATCTGCCTGCAAGTGATCAATGGTAATAGGCATCAGTTGAAATGAACACTGATGATTTCCTGCATTCTAAAGATGAAAAGATGTCCTGTCTTGCCAATTCCAAGTGACCTTTGGTCTCTTTCTAGTGATGATCCAGACCTTTTATGATATTTTCTCCCTCTACAATACTTGCTGAGTGAGAGCAGAGTGGGTTAATTGTTTTATAATTGTGCACTATGTTTCTCCCAGGCTAGCCAAATGATTAATGTCCTGCCTTTGCTTTGCTTGCATTCCTCCATAAATCATTATCTTAGGAGGTGCAAACCATGCTGACTCAGGCTGCAATCCTGAAGACACATTCCTGGGAACAAGACCCATTGAACACAAGGGGGCTTACTTTTGAGTAGACATGGTTAGGTTTGTGCTCTCAGTCGTTCAACATCATGAAAGCACTCCCTCTGCCAGGCCAGATGAATATGGAAAATCATGGTAGATATTTTTCAAATGAACAGGGATCATTTCGAAAACCTTTGAAAGGAATAACTCAGAGTAAGAAGCAATGTTCATGTGGTCCAAAGATCTGATGTAAGCAATGTGGTAAAGGTCTACATTGTATGTAGCACTATATTATGTAGCCAGTGGTGGGCACTTACCGGTACGGGCCTACGCGCCCGTACTGGTTCTTCCTGTTTCCCTGCCACTAGCGTACCGCCAGCAACAGGGAAATGCAAAACATAGCGGACCGGTACGGTCCGCCATGTTTTGCGCCCACCGCCTCCTGCCTAGAAGCGGGCAGGCCGCTTCTAGGCAGGCTCTGCACAAGCGCCGACATCAGCGCTCGCGCAGACCCTGCCTAGAGGCAGCTTGCCCGCTTCTAGGCAGGCTCTGTGTGAGCGCCGACGTCGGCGCTCGCGCAGAGCCTGCCTAGAAGCCAGCCTGCCAGGCCAGCCTGGCAGGCCAGCTTCTAAGCAGGCACTGCGCAGGCACCAACGTCGCCCCGCCCCTCGCCCCGCCCACACCCCCTGACCCCGGCTGGCCCTTCCCACTTCCAGCGTACCGGATCTTGGGATGGGGCCAGCCCATCTCTGTATGTAGCAAATGAAAACGAATGAGTTGTGCTGGCCTAAATTGGTTAGGCTAGCACCCTAAAAGTGTTCAGATGAGGAGCTTTTCACAGCTGTTACCAGGAAAGATTAGGGCTTAATCTTCAGATGCTTAGACAGGTACTTTGTCACTGAGCCTATCCCATCCCTGAATTCATTTCCCATGAAGAATATTTTGAAACAAGTATGGAATTTGGCCTGTGCTACGGAAATACACAGCAGTCCCAGGCTTTAGACTATGGGCACAATCCAGAGTAACTACGGGAGCACGTAAGAGACATTATGTGCACCCGTAGTTACTGCACCACCTAGTGAAAACCTATGGGAAATTCATATTGCAATCCAGAGTAACTTGTTCTTACTCCAGAGCAAGGACTCCCCATAGTTACTGTGGATTTCACCCTAAGCTTCTCCTTTAGACTATGCATCCAGCGAAGATTGATTCAAAACCAAATTAATACATATACAAGGATCAGAAACCCTTATGAGGCTTGTGAATGTGGAAAGAGAATTTTTTTAGACTTCCTACGTTGCCAGAATATACACAGTTTCCCCGATGGGATCCTCTTGTACTAGAAGTAATTTCAATCACACTAAAACTGATCTCTCTAAAGAGAAAAAAAAACTTGAATATCACCAACAGTGTTTGTGAAGTCATTTTTTACTTTTCTATTTTTAACACAGTTCTAGAACCTGCTTACATCCTACCCCATGGCATCATTAGGGTTTAATCACCTGTTGCAGAAGGTCAGTGCATCTCCCTATGCCAGTGATTTTCAATCTTTTTCAACTTATGGCACACTTAGAAGGCACTTAAATTGTCAAGGCACACAATCAGTTGTTTTTACCATTGTCAAGGCACAAAATGCTATTCAAATCTCCCTATTTTCATACTAATAAATGAGCCTTCCCAAATTCCCACAGCACACCTGAGAACTATCACTGGCATACCAGTGTGCCATGGCACACTGGTTGAAAATCACTGCCTGGTAGGGATGCCCAGTCCCCACCAGTGCCTGCTGTTGCCCACTACTGCCCCCTGTTACCCTTCAGTGCCTTTTATCTGTAGGTGCCCAGTCCCTGCTGGTTCCCACACCTGATGCCAGTGCCCAGTTGTGTCCGCTAGCGTCCAGACATACCTGGAGCCCACAAATATTCTGGAATTTTTACTCCCACAATGGTGGGTTCATTCTACTAGTATTCATATAAAAATGATTACAATACTGTAATATAATACAAAATAATAAAGAAAATATAAAATATAAAGAAAAATAAAACAAATTAACATGCACTTAGTCTCTCAGGTCTCTCAAGCTGCAATCTGCCCCCTTACACAAGAATGAGCCTAACCAATTACAATAGTGCTTATGTTAGAGTAGACAGGCAAGGCTGGGTCTCAGGCTCCTTTTCACTGCCCACTCCTTTTCACTGCCTAAATAAGAGTGAGCCCCTGTAATAGGCTTATTTTGGAGTTAATATGCGTAGGCTGGAGATGTGGGGATTAATAAGCAGGGATGAGGCAGTGAGTGGTAGTCCTGACAGAGTGCCAAAACTGGCAGTCTGCTGGCCAGGACTATTTTTTTTCTTATCAAGTTAAAATGTATTAGAAATGTGTGCTTGTATTGTGAAACACTCTCAATCCATGTTACTCTCAATACAAGGTTTTACTGTATTATTCAAAAATACCAAGATTTTAATAATTTTGTCTAGTAGTGGTGTCACACACACCGTGGTGCATGTCATCTGGTTCAGCCTGCACCCTGATCACTGACTTAAGAGCACAATACTAACCTTCTTCTGTCAACTCAGAAGTAATCCCCATTATGTTGAATGGGTCTTACTCCCAGGAAAGTGTGTTTAGGATTGCAGCCTTAGCCAAATGATTAGTCCAAAATATGTTTGAAGCCTGAAATCAATATGAACTGCTGGATGTCTATATAACAGCAACGAACAAGCATAATCATACATAGGCTGCACAAAATTTGGATCAAGGTCAGTAAATAAACTGTTTCTTATTGTTGTGAAACTGTAAGGTGATATTTTGAAATGATGGCAACTCTATTTTGATACTCCGTATACTGTATACAAATTGATTTGAATGCAATGCCAAAGCATTAATGTGTAGGAAAGAGGAAATTCTGATTTTAAACTGGCATGCCCTTGGTGCACATATTTAATACATCAGGTCTGAGCCTCTGTTCCCATTTGTGATTCTGTCCTTGAAAGGGGATGTCATGCAGATGCTGGAAGAATGAATATAATAGTTTATGATTCCAGCACCTGAAGTCCTATCATACCATGAGCTCCCCTAGAGATGGTAATCATACAAAACTAATATTACTTAGCTGGTGATAATGTCATGCTGCCATGCTGAGTTACATGGATGGCTTTAGTTTGGCCACCATGAATATCTGGCTGATTCATTCTAATTCAATGTAAATAGAAAAGATGTCAAGGATGTTTCAGATAAAAAAGTGGATAGAATTACCTAAGACCCAAGGAGCAGAATCATACAGCTGTGTCCTTCAGTCAGCTAGAGATGCTGTTTCTGTTGTAATATACACTGCCACTCTCATCTGTCGAGGCATCAGGATGGGTGGAAATCCCTTTGATTTAAATTAATGTGTTTCCTTTTGACTGGAAGGTTGGATTAAGCATTTACTTGACTTCACCCACTTTGACAGCAGTTGGATTTGTGTGACTTGTGCTGCATAGATGAGTGATCACAAAATTGTGCAGTGGATTTGCTTGTTGAAGTCAAGATGATTTTTAAAATAGCTGGCAAAGAAAGTTATCTTTAATTTTCATTTTATATTTTTTTGGTGGAGTTGAGGACGAACTGTGACTTACAATTAGTCGTATTCCTTGAACTTCTAAAAAATGTGGTTTCATGATGATGTGTCCATAAACATCAGGAGGTCATAAGAACATTTGAAATTGATTGTCATAGTGTGCAGTGGTAGTCACTGAAAACAAGCCCCATGAAGAATAAGATTAGTAGATTGGTTTTAGATTCATTGATGAAGTTGACATGGATGCTGATTGCAAAACCTCTGGAAAGGGAATGATTTCTGCTGTGCATTTAAGGACATTGTTAGTGCTTTAAAATCTTCTAATATTGGTATTGGTACTAGCTGACCACAGTGCCTCTGAGTTTTGGTCCCCATACTGTCTGTCTCAATAGGTGGCCACCAATCTTTTGGGGTTTCTGGAAAACTCTGACGTATTCTGGCTCACAACTGTAGCCATGACCAGCAGCTGTAGGGTACGGCATTCATCTCCATTTCAGGAGCTGAAGAGATGGCATTGTCTGAAGATTCCACTGTGGTCCTATAGAAAGTACGGAATGGTGCACAGAATGCTGTTACCTTCCCACCAAAGTCGTACCTATTTATCTACTTGCATTTGCATGTTTTTGAACTGCTGGGTTGGCAGGAGCTGGGCAAAGGACAGGGGTTCACCCTATCTTGTAGGACCCAGGTCTAGAACCCTCGCCTGCTGGTTAACAGGCACAGTGTCTTAACCACTTAAACAATATTCCACATGTGCCCACACAATGCATTTATATAAAGATAATAGAGTATTTTTATTACTTCATGCATTCTCAATATGCATGATACCTTCCCTACCTCAATCCCTTTCCAACTGACTCCATGTTTGGAAATTGTCTTCTTTGTATCTAACACACAATGGGTCAGCATAACAGCATGTTCATTGAGATGTCCACCACAATCCCAAGATCCCTTTCCTGGTTCATCAGACCCCATCTGTGTCTATGTAATATTGTGACTTTTTAAGAACATAAGAATATAAGAGGCTTAGCTGGATCAGGACAAAGCAAAGGTTTGTCCAACTTCCTTATCACACAGCAGCCCTCCAGATGCTTCAGGGAGCACACAAGATAAGACATCTGCATCCAGATGCCCTCCCTGCATCTGGCATTTGGAGGTTGTCCACCTCTTCATACATTCCTCATGGCTTGATGGTCCTTTCCTCTAGGAATTTCCAGTATGATGGTCCTTTCCTCTAGGAATTTGTTCAATCCCTTCTTAAAGGCATTGAGGCTAGATGCCATCAACACATCCTGTGGCAGGGAGTTCCACAAACCAAATACATGCTGGGTTTGCACTATTGACATGGAACTGCATTTGCCCTTTGGTTGGCCATTCACCCCGTCTGAAAAGAACCTTTGAAGAACTTAAGTTTTTACTTTACTTTTTAAACACACTGAATTGTTTGGTATCATCTGCAAGCTTGGTCACCCTTTGACCCTTATCTGCCTGCTCCTCCATCAAACCTGTCCATCAAAATTCTTCAGAGCCAGGTCAAAGTAATTTCATGTCTCAGTTTAAACACCTTCGGATGTTACACTTCTATAACTGAAATCAGAATCAGACTCTCCTTAAACTTCTTTAACAATGATTTCTCTTGTTTCATTTGTTGGAAAGTGGGAGTAGGGCATCAAAATAGCCTTATAACTTGCATTAGTGAAGTCAGAAGAATCAGTAGCCTATTTAAGCTGGCTGCTTTTGTTGCCCTAAGTAACAGAAGCATTATTGTAATTTTTTATTCGTTTAATTTACTATTACCTAAAAAGCATTTCTAAAAGTTTTTTTTAGAAATATCACTTTAGCTCTTTTGAAAATGACAGAGACTTCAGTAAGTGCCTAATAGGGCAAGGATAACACATTATCAGGCAGAAGGCGTCAAAGCAGGATGGGAGAAGAATATGAAATTGTGCTTTTTTGAGGATCTGCACCCTCATTATTGAGCGAGGTGTTATATCAATATGTAACAGCTGTCTAGGTATCAGGCTTGTAGAAGTTTTGTTATGTGCATGTAGTGGTTTGAAACAATCATTTTATCTTTTGCCTGTGAATGCAAGGAATAAATTATTTGGGGAGCATCATGAAGAAGCAACTTCAGAATTGAGACTTGTACTGGAAACTGCATGGGATTGGCTGTTAGGGACTTACACCCAATAGAAGGCTGAGACTCAGTTCATATATGCTGTTGTTATTTTTGCTAATGCGACCAAACGGGATTAGCATTAGGGGAACTAATGTTTTGGAGACTGTGAACTGGGTTCAAGACCTCATGTTTTTCACTCCACCATCTGCACCCTTTCTTTTTTTCCCTTTGAGCATATTTGTAATGGCTAAGTATGGGTATGGGAAGGTGGTTCAAGGCCTGGAAGAGGAGCAGGATTTTTGGGGTGCCACTGCAGCTGATACTCTCCCCTTGAAGCAGGGTGACTATACGGCAGGATTTTTTGGGATTTGTCCTCTTTTTCAGGCTTCTGTCCTGGTGTCCTCCAAAAGGGCTTCACTGTCCTCCATTCGGGCTTCATTTTTGAACTTTGCAATGGTGTGCAGTACCCCATCATGTCATATGTCATTGGATTCATACTGAAGAGCAGAATCCAAGGCAAATATCAGTTTTGAAATATCTCCTTCCCGTCAAAAGTTATGGCCGAAACCTAAAAATCAAAATGCATTGAGATCTATGGGAAAGTGGAAGTGCCCAATATGGTGGCTTTACTCATGAGTAGGAAAACGTTCCATTGTCTGCCATAAAGGCCAGGCTGAGAGTAATCCAAGACCTTGTCCTCCTTTTTAGGTTCAGTCATCTGGTCACCCTGCCTTACAGCCTTCATTCTGCCCTTGTTCCATTCTTTCTCCTCCCCATTCCTCCCTCACCCTACTTCCCCACTACTTCTATGCTGACTTACTATTGCTATGGAAGGCTGTGGAGGGTGCGCTGGTGACCTCACACCACTAACTTCTTGTGTGTCACTTTTTGCAATAGCTGTGAAGCACCTTTCCTTTCCGGAGCAACTGTTTTGTTCTGGAAGCAAACACTGATTTGCTGCTTAGGATTGGGGTTTAACTAAATGTAGAATTCAATTCTTTGTTTGCATAGGGATCCTCAGTGATCTTCTTTGTATCAGCACACTTTGGTATATTGCCTTGAAGTGCACTACTTTCGTTTCCATAACTAGAGTTATCAAATTGAAATATTTGATTTTTTAAATTCCTGGCTGACTGTTTTTCCTGTCCCCTGAGAAGCTCTAATATTCTTTCAGATCATGAAAAAATAAAATTTTTGGCACTGACTTTGCAGAAGGCAACATCGTCAGTCCCTTTGAAACCCATCATGATGCAATTGGGAGAAAATCTCTTTTTCTGCTTGTTTACATCTTATTTTTCTATGTGCCGACAAACCATCTGTCATTCACCTTCCATTTACTGCTGCCCTCTTTGGCCAAGCTCTTTTTTCAGATTGCCAGCTGAACAGTGGTAATAGGGAGAGTAAATAATCTGCAGTAATTACTATCCAGATGAAATCTTGGTTATATTCACTTTACAATACAGTTGCTTCAGGGCTTGATGTATTAAAAATCAATTCAATAAATCATAAAATATTTAATGCTAACATACCCTAACAGTTCAAAAATGGATTTATTTTAAATAGCTAGATTATTGGTGCAATCAGTGGTAAGCGCTTTTACAGTAATTTCCTAAATTCTGCCAAATTGAAGGAACCTTCTCTGGCTTGAGAAGATTAACTTGAAATGTATGTTGTTATTGCTTAATTTGCTTACAGCCAGAAGGAATGAACTATGTGACCTGCCTTTCCATTTTCCACAAACCAGGCCGAAAGCAATGATGATGATGATCCATCAAGCTGTTTTAATATAATTTTTAAATTAGTTTATAGGTTTTCCTAGATCATCACTATGTTCTGATGAGTGCAGAGAGTGAAGAGATGTAGGGGAACATGTGACCTGCAACACCAAGTGGCTTCTCTAGCCTGTGTGTGCATATGAGACCAGTGATCTGGTTGAATGCAGCAGTCCAAATAGTTGTCATTAACTATTCTGACTGCGGGCTATGAGTGATGTCAGTAGCAGGCTGTGACCTGACATAAGCACTTTTTTCTTCTTTGGTATCTCATTAGCTGCAAATAACAGATGAGAAAATATGCAAATTTTCACTGCTGTGTATTCAGTTCCACTTTTCTAGCCATTTGATAATTTTTATTTTCCAAATTTGACATTTTGCCACTTTTTGGTGGCATTGTCAAAGGCTCTCAGTGTTGCCTAGGATGTGAAAATTGGTAGGAAGGTGCAACTCTACTTTTTAAATTGTTATGGTCCTGAACTGCCATCAAGTGCATATTTTTATGCATTTGCTAATCTTGTTCCCCTGGATGCCAGGTTTGTAAGCACCAGTTCCTCTTCCACTTGTTGCCATGGGAAAAAGGCCTTGCTATGTGATTTTTTTGTATTTTTTGCACTATAGTCATACATAGTATATAGCAACCTCCTATTAATTATAGCTTTATGGACCCAAAGCCACAGTTTTGGACTTTTAAATTCTTCTCGCTGGAAGAATGAGTCAACAGATGTCAACAGCTTTCTTTCACAGTAAGGGGCATAGTAGGAGTACAAAGAGGAAAAGTGTTCTTCTTTCTCCCCAGGATCCTACAGAATAGGAATGACATCCACAAATGACCTCAGCAGTTTAGTTTCTTCTTGAGAACTACAGGGTGATTGAAAAGTAACTCCCTGTTTTAAAATACTTATAAATTACAATATATGGAGTTACTTTTCAGTCACCCTGTAGATAAGCTGGTACACTCAAGCTGGCTCTCACAGAGCACTTGATTTGCTCAGTTGAAACCAGAATGAGTCAGCTGCCCAAGCAAGGTGAGCTTGAGTTCAGTCCAAATGGATCCCAGCAGAATTGCATTTCAGTTTTTCTTGTTTTTTCATATGACCTTGAACTTTTTATTTTCTTTTTTTCCGGGATAACTATGTCAAACACAATTCTAGCTGCTGTGTTTTGTCCCAATACTATTCATTTTGAAAGCCTTGAGAAATGGATGTTGGCGAGGTTTCTTGAGCTTTCTAGATGTATATGATAAGTAGGCAATTTCCTGCAGTTCACTTGCAGGTTGCTTGTACGTTGTTCTGGCTGAGGACAGTATATATTGTGATAGACTTGTGGAGGGACTGTTGCATTTTTCTTTATTGAAAATACTTGTAACCCACCTTTGGGCCTTGAAGGAACCACATACAGTAGTTGTACCCACCAGTGAATCTCAGCTATGGGGTAGTGGTGGGCCCAGCCTGGCCCAAGAACCGGTTCTCCGGAAGTGGGCAGGGCCAGGGGTGGGGGCGGGATCAGGGGGCCGGGCCGGGGAGGGAGGTTTCTAATTTAAAAATTAAAAAAATTAAAAAATAAAATTACTTACTTCAGAGTAGACTTGCATAGGATGGGGCTCTGAGGCTGCAGTCCTCTCCACACTGGCCTGAGAGTAGGTCCCATTGACTATACTGGGACTTACTTCAGAGTAGACCCGTATAGGGTGGGGCTCAGAGGCTGCAATCCTGTCCACACTTTCCTGGGAGTAAGACCCATTGACTATACTGGGACTTACTTCAGAGTAGACCTGCATAGGATGGGGCTCTGAAGCTGCAGTCCTCTCCACACTGGCCTGAGGGTAGGTCCCATTGACTATACTGGGACTTACTTCTGAGTAGACCTGCATAGGATGGGGCTCTGAGCCTGCAGTCCTCTCCACACTGGCCTGGGAGTAAGTCCCATTGACTATACTGGGACTTCAGAGTAGACCCGAATAGGGTGGGGCTCTGAGGCTGCAGTCCTCTTCACACTTTCCTGGGAGTAAGACACATTGACTATACTGGGATTTACTTCAGAATAGACCTGCATAGGATGGGGCTCTGAGGCTGCAGTCCTCTCCACGCAGATCCCTCTCAGCCTCCCTGGCCAGCTGGAAGAGGCTGGGAGAGCGCGATGGTGCTGCGCGGATGCTTCTCAGCCTCCCCGGCTGGGAGAGCACCGAACTGGTCCACATGGTGCTGGGGGCCCCCTGCTGCTGCCGGCTCGCCAATTGGAATATGGCTCGCCAGTGGCAGGGGGATTGGAAGATCAGGTCCCCTAGAACCGGAGCAAACCCGCTTGGGCCCACCAGTGCTATGGGGTCAGAAAAGATTGAGTGTAGTGGTAGGAAACTAGACATTTTCTGTGTCCTCTGAACTCTTGCAACGTTCTAATTCATGTTCTTTAATCTCTAATTGAGCTGAACATTATAACATAATAACACTCCATGAATACTGAACATTTGGGGATGAGAGCGAAAGAGGGATATTTTTATGTATTTTGAAATACCCTTTAATTCCTTGCTTAAGGCTGCAATCGTAAGCATAATACCCTGGGAGTAAGTACTATTGAACACAATGGGACTTCTTTTTGAGTGGACATGCTTAGGATTGGACTGTAAGGGGCTGTAGTGGCTCAGCTGGTTAAGACACCATGCCTGACAACCAGCAGGCAGGGGTTCAAGACCCAGGTACTGTAAGACAGAATGAGCTCCTGTCCTTAGCGCAGCCTGTCCTACCAGTGTGAAATGCAAGTAGATAAATAGGTGCCACTTCAGTGGGAAAGTAAACAGCATTCTGTGCCAGCCATGCTGGCCACATTGCCACAGAGACTTCTTCGGACAGCAGTGGCTCACAGCTTGAATCAGGGATGAGCATCATACCCAACAGCTGTAGGTGGTGCTTATGTAAGAAGCAGGGCAACCTGCAGCCCGTCATTTGGACCCTTACCTTACTTTACTTTACTTTACCTTACCTTACCTTACAGAAAATGTGCTTCCAGTAGGCTTCTTAAAAACATCAAACATGGGTACTGAAACATTTATAATAGTCTAGAATGGCCCAAATTATTTGGTGTCCCAAAGCTTCTTCAAATAAATAATATTCTAATCTTGATGTGGACTTGATTCTCCCCCCCCCCCCCCCCAACTACGGTAAAATAAATTTAGACTGCAAAGAGAAGACTTTCTAGGCTTCAATAAATATTCTTAAAGAGTTCCTTTCCTTCTTCACCCAGCACTTAATTACAATGTGTAAATATGCATACGGGCCTATTACTGATGTTAATCCCAGAGCTGATAAGGTAGGATAGAAGAGAATGGAAATGAATTGGAATATGGATAAGCACAGTACTTTCATTAGTCTACCGAAAAGTAATCACAGATCCACGACTGGTAATATACATCTTTCAGATACTCAGCACTAATTACTTCAGGCAAAGCAGTGCTCTGTCATGCTTATCTCGGCATTGTATTCCTGCAGTCCTCAACTTCTCCTGATATCTGGGAGTTTTCGGTCTTTTTTTCCTAATGTGGGAAGATGTACAGTAGGTAAAAAAATCCTTATTGCTGAAATCAGAAAAATGCGGTGGACTATTGTGGACAGTCTTGGAGGGAGCCTCATCCCTTCAGAACCATTCCAGGTGGGGAGAGCAAAATGGAGTTTACAGCTCCTGGAATAGCAATGGAATAGCAATGAAGGGGTGAGGCTCCCTCCAAGACGGACTATTCTGCCCCCTCTGACTACACCACTGGTTCCATATTCTTTCTATAAGTTTTGATTTGCTTATTTATACAATGCACAAAAGAAAACAATGAAAAAAGGATCAAAATATAATCTCAGCCCAATCCTGTCTGCTGTGCAGAATGCTGCTGCTGGCCATTTTGGAGCCGCACCACCACAAATGTTGTATATTCTCATATCAACCTTTAAAGCAGGTAAACTGGAATGAGGGAAGGGCTGTGGAAATGGAGGGGGTGGAACCAGATATTATTGGAATAGGAAGGGGGTAGGAGGGTGTGAATCATGGTGGCAATGTGGCATGCCAGATCTTATCCCCTTTCAGAAAACTCCCTACCTCTTTCCCCTTCTCAGATGTACACCACCAAAATAGCGTACGTCTGAGGAGACCCATAAACTTATGCAGAAGTAAGAACAATATATATATTTTCACTTACACCCTGTTTCTGGATCAACTCCCCAAACCATAGGCTGGAGCATATGCCTTTTTGATGTGGCTGCATTGGTGGTGGGAAATAGAACCGGGACGAAAGCCTTCCAGGGCAATGTAAGCCACATGGATTATAATTTTAGGGCAGCCATGGCATACATTTGGCTTGCCATTTGGCAAGTGGTGGACCTGTCAATGGCAGTGGTGGACCTGCTCTTGAAATTCCTTGGGGCAAAGGTCCACAATGGTGCCCCCTATTTGAAGCCACATCCCATTAGCAGTGCAACAGAACGTTGTATGGCTCCAGGACTGACTGGAGAAGCCTTCTGAGACACTTCCATGATCCCAAGATCTTAAACTGTGTTTCCAACAAACTAAAAGCACCATTTCCAACCACATTGGAAGTCTCAGTGAGGGTCCCTGCATATTCCTAGAGGTGTGGGGGCTCCATGTCTGAGGCATTTTCCCCATTCAGTGAATGACAGGTCTGCTGCTTAGTCAATGGGCTTCCATCTTAATACTCATCACTAAAATGGGAATAATCAACAGTGCACTCTGTCTCATACTTCCCAGAGATGCTGTTAATACAAATAAGAAAGAGAATAGACTACAATTCTGCTTCATTAACATCATTGCCATGTTTGTTACTGACTTGAATACAAATAAGAGTTACTGACTTGAATACAAATAAGAGTGAGCCAAAAGATTACAGATTCTGTGTTAGTCTGCTGCTGCAAAAGCAATAAAAACCTGTACCAAAGTAAAGACAAATAAACATATTGTGACATAAGCTCCTGTGAGCCAAAGCTCACTCCCCAAAAGAATACAAATGCATGGCTACCTTAAAAATATTCTATAATGAACTCTTTTTTATGCTAAAATAATCTATTTGCAATTAGGCAAAAGGTTTTGTGCTGTTCATGTTAATTAATTGATGAATGCAACATGTACAACCATGTCCATTTATTCCTTTTACAATAGCTGTTAGATCTAAATGCCAGTGTTTTGATGTAGGATGAGGGCCAAAATAGTTGTCAATCATGTTGTCTGGTTATTTTGTCATTATGAGCACCATCCTAACCATGAATTCTAAAAGTAAGCCATATTGTGTTCAATCGGTCTTACTCCCAGGAAAGTGTGTTTAGGATTGTAGCCTAAAAATCATGTTGATAGGATTAAAAATAATAACACTGAGGAGACCCCAGCCAGATCAGGGTCATGGAATCAGGGTCATTAACTCATTGTTCCCAACATACTTCCAGTCTGGATTAGCTCCTAGATGTTATTTGCCCCAAGAAAAAATTGCCATTAGTGCCCATGCTACTCTTCATTGTCATGATCTTGCCCTGATTTGGCTCCTGTACATGAAAAACAAATGCAAGGAAGCAAACAACATGTCTCATTTAGCCCTAAAGAGATGTAATGTATGCTACTTTCAAAAGCAGTGAAGAAACAAAGCTGCTTTTATCTATATAAACATTACAAAACCGACGAAGGTACTATTCACTTTCATTTCTACAAGTAAATCAAACTGAATTATTCATCAACACAAAATGTTTCCCAAACTGTTTCCCTGCCTCCCTTATTTATTCAGATTCGAAGTAATTTCAAACAGACTCTTTACACAGATATCAGATACCTGGTCAGAATCTTGCAGTACTTCTAAGTTAATTTGTTTCAATTCCCTGCCTTCAGTCCAGCATTGGTATATTCCCAGGAATATGGGCAGTGCCCAGGAATCTTCAAATCAGAACCAAACATACAAGGTGTCACTGACTTGGTGCCTACGGAGCATGCTCTGGAGCTGTTAGGGCAGCACAGGCTTCCTGACTCTGGATGCAGCATATCTTTCTGCTCTGGATTCAGAATAGTTGGGGCAGCCTAGCTAGGGCACTCCTCAACACACTTACTCTGGATTCTGCCTGAAGCCCTCTTCAAAATAATAGGACTTTTTTGGGTAGATATGGATAGGAAAGGAAATGGACAGAGGGGGAAAGCAGCAGGGGTGGTGTTATATGTTGGCCATGTTATGCCAAGGCTCATGCAAACAGCTCAGGAACTTTGCCTTGTGACAAGGAGAAGAGAAGAAATATATGTTTTGTAGATAAGTGAGCTTTTTCAAATTCACCTCTGAATGACTCAAAAAAAACCCCTATCTTTTCCTATCCAAATTGGGTCATGACCTAAGTAATTTCATAGCTCAGTAAATGCATTTGCCAGTTTTCCTGTCCCTCAAATGTCCTCCACATCAGCTTTCCAACACTCTTTTGTCACTTTACTAAAATGCAGTGCCGGGAAGGGGGGGATCCTTTCTTTCCATACTGATCCTTTTTGTCCCCACATCATTGCTCTGGATGTAGAATACAGTATGCTGTGCAAGTTGTCTGTTTCTTCTTTTCAGCAGGAAGAACGGCCAAACAGTGTTAAATCCTTTGTGGTAGCCTCGGAAATTGACTTACCCTACAATCCAGAGTAACTATGGGAGCACGTAAGAGACATTACGTGTACCCTTAGTTACTGCACTACCTAGTGAAAACCTATGGGAAATTCATATTGCAATCCAGAGCAAATTGTTCTTACACCGGAGCAAGGACTCCACATAGTTACTCTAGATTGTGCCCATAGTTCATTAAATCAGCAGATGATATCAGGAACCCTGAGACAATCCACCACCTAGGGCAACTTCTTCCCAAAAAATCTGGCCCTGGGTGAATGTGCCCTGAATGTGATATAGGGTTTAGGCCATTTGACTGAAATGGAGTAAAGTTTTAGATCTCCTTTAGACTGGTGGTTGTATCACAAACTGGATAATGAGCTCATCCAGATGATTGGAAACGTTAAGCATTTTGCACACTGGTAACACATAGCAAATAATGTCATAATCATAAACTGTAAGCAGAAACCTTATATTTTTCATGCTGTCTACTGGAAGACTTGTAGGCTGATAAAAATTATTATGGATAACTTCTTCCAAAATCATCTGCCCAGAAAAATATTTTTAAGACCCACCTATTCACTAGTATTTGAGAAGAAAGAATAATGCTTTGAGATGAAAGAAATCAAATGAAACTGACTACTGAATGTTTGGCAAGTATCTGTTCTTAAGGACAGAAACCTGGCTTTTATTTATGATAACCTGTAAATTATTGTAGGCATGATGGCTCGGTATAAGTCGATGCTTTACCAATACAAGAGAGAGACTCCAGCCACCATCGTGCCCTAGTCTCATCCATCTAGTGCTGGTATGCTGATCATCTCCCATGCAACTTACATTCTCCTCCTCTGTTTTTAGCAGTGTTCTTCCAGTTGACCAATAAGGATAACATACATATTCCTTCAAAAAGAAAAGTATGGCTTCTCTCTTTCTCTCTCAGTTCAACATTAATCATCATGTCACTCACATATAGAGGAGGAAAACAAATTGGGAATGAGGTTGTGGAACCCTTACCTGTGTGCTTGATTCCAAAGCATTTATCTATTCTTACCAGATGTATTGTTTCTCCATCCCAGTCTTCCCTGGCAAAGTCTTCTCCTCCATTTCATTGCGAGATTTTTCCTTTAAAGCCCCTTTGATGCTTTGCATAGACTGTCACCATGGAAATAACACCAACTAACAGCTTTTCTTACAAAACAGCTGTTAAATGTAACAGGTCTGGCTCCTTGATAGGACTGAGACAAATGTGATATGTTATTTTTCAACAAGAAGCACTTTAATAATCTGAAGTTGAAATTCTAGGCCACTCTTTGCTTAAAACTGGATCACTTGGCAAGAAAAAGGCTGAGGATGTTTTCAGTGGATCCATTTATTGGTTTAACAACATGTCAGTCAACTTAATCTTCAGTTGTCATTTATGTAGCTTAATCCTTCTAGAAAGTTATCAACCTGATATCGTGCTGAGCCGAATTTTATTTTTGGGTTGTTACAAGGAAAGGCTCTGAGACAGGTATCTTGTTCACATCAACCTACACAGGGAATGCTGAATTTCATTTTGGACATTGCTGAACTGAAACTTGGTTAGAATAGAATAAGTGTATCTTTTTCCCCCAAGGAACAAGATTGCCACAAGCAGAATATATATATATATATATATATATATATATATATATATATATATATATATATATATATATATATATATATATATATATATATATTAAAGATAAGCCAGGTCTGCTTTGGGGGGCATCTATTCTGTATTTCAACTTGATAGAGTTTTACAGTACAGTATCAGAACCAATATTTCTTTCATTCTTTCTGTTTCATACTATGACCAAGAGAACATGATTGCTGCTTTATTGTTGTAACAATAGGTCACCATTGAATAACTGAATGGGTAATTGCAAGGGCTGACGTGAGCCTTAACCTTGTATCAAAATTACAGAATGAAAAGGGTTATAAAAAAAGGAACTGCCCTTGAGAATGAAACAAGTTTGAGATTGCAACCCTCACCGATATGCAATATAATTGTCTTATGAGCCATTGTCATCTAATGGACAGAACATTGGCCCTGAGTTAAAATTCTTGTTCATGTGTGAAAACTGTGGGTGACCTTGTACAATTCTTTGTATCTCCAGATTCCCATCTGTAAAGGATAAATATTGATGGCCTATCTTATGAAGCAGTCAAGTTGTGGAAATGAAAATAATAACTTAAAAAAAATTCTGCTCATGGAATGGCATACATTATATCATCGTAACGTAGCTGAGAGTTAAGCCTTGGTTTGCATGTGAATTTGGGAAAAGGGGCATAGGATCCTTGTGTGCACAGTGCCACAAATATTCACTTCCTCCTACCCATCAAGCTTCCTACCCCAATCATCTCATGAACTGACCATGAACCATTCTCACTACTCCTTAACTGCTCTGGAGCAACCAGGGTACACCACTGACATGCATATGGAGTCTCCAGCCATAGCACACAACAGCAGCCCACTTTTACAATGCTGGACAAGGACTTATGATGGAGGATCATGAGATTTGCCACCAAATGGCACAGATTGGATTAGGCTGTTAGGCACAATCCTAACCAGCTTTCCAGCACCAAGGTAATGACAATGCATCTTGGAGCAAGCATCCACTTAACTTGAGGATACTTCTGTGATTCCAACTAATTGCAGGATACAGCAGTTGCAACCCTATGGGATACATTGCATCCCTATTGGACGCAGTGAGATCCTTATGGGACACATGTCATCCTTATTCTATCCCCAATGGATGCAATCCTATGGGGACACCTGATCCAGTGAGGGATTATTATTTGGGCCTTAGTTGCGTAACAATTGTCCTTTGGGATGGGGCTGTCATTAAGCTTAAAAAAAAAAGCTAGTGGCTTTCCAACATAATGATGTTGTGAATGTCAAATGTTAAATATGAATTATAAATTGATTAACATGTTCATTCCAAATCTCCTTTTATTCAGTTTCATCAGCAATCTCAAATTCTAGCACTGTAGCCATCTACTAATCCAAGTGTTCTTTATTAGTTTGACGCTGTTTTATTTGCTCCTTCCATTTGTTTGTGAACATGCACACATGCACACCCAAAATGACATACAACTTCTCAGTCCCAAGAAACAGGTGCTGAACAAGCTTCACGGAATAGAAAGAAAATAGGTATGTGTTTCCCCGGAGGGAGGCATGTCAAAAGTTAGCCATAAGTCAAAGGGAATGGAATATAAAGCTCCATTCCATACCTGCTCTTTGACAAATAGCTGACCATAAGTATGAGTCAAATTAGTCTAGTACATGGCTCACTGAACTGGTGACAAGGCAGCAGGTTTCCCTGAGAAATAATTCAAAAGGCCTCTGTTCCATTATAAATGAACACAGTTTCAGCAAGCTTAACCCTTCCCATGCAGTTAGAAAGACATCTGATGACTAATGGAAGTAAGAGAAGAGGTTTGACTCTCTGCACTTTCCTGTGCGTGGAACTTGGGGACTCAAATTGGTGTTGTAGTATGGCAGCGTGACTGTCACTGCTGTGGGGACCTTCAGTATCAGTACTGTAATCTAAGTAATTTGTTAATTGTAAGAATTTAATTCCCCATTCCTGAGTAATACAATAGCAGTGATACTCATGAACTTGCTATTTCTTTCTTTAGGTCAGTACTGTTGGGGGGTAGTGACCCCCAGTTCATGTAAAGGTTTATCCCCACCCCCTTTAAGGGGTGTGGAAAGAGGGAAAGCAGCAACACAACCTCCAGAATCAGGTCCCTGCGGGAAAGGGGGCTATTTTAAAACTTAACAGTAATGTTGCTAGGGTCTGGGGGAATGCTATGGAGCCTCACAGTGCACTTGTAAGGATTCCCATGGCTTGAAAATAGTGAAAGTAGGAATAGTGATCAAACCAGAAGTTCAACTAGTAGTTTTGTCGCAATTTCTACTTTCATGATTTCCAAGTCACAAGGAACCTTGCAAGTGTTCTGCGGGGCTCCCCACACCTCTCACACCCTGGCAGCACCTCTCGAGTTTAAAACCTGAAGGGTTTTGATCTGGGGATTGCATCATTGCCCTAGGCTTTCCACTGCAAAGATTTACTTAGGGAGTAAAACTCCCTGAAAGTTTGAGAACCACTGTTTTAGGCAACAGATCTCAAAATTTAAACTATTTAAAGACCAAATAGAACCTCAAATGTTTCAGTTTGTAAATTAAGTAGATGGGTTCTAAACAGGGAGGTGGAGTTAACAGGTTGGAAATGTCCATTTAAACTCATAATAGCAGAAGGAAGTCAATATTAATCTATATCCTAGTGAAACCCAATAGAAAATTTCATCCATTTTTATTGTTTATCATTTTAGTTTTCAAAAGCTAATGCAGATGTGAATAAATTGTAGTGAATATACACAGTCTTTGAGGAGGAAAAAGGAAAACAACCCAGAGAATAAATGTGATGTTTAGAAGACAGTCACTAGGTGCACAATCCTAACCATGTCTACTCAAAAGTAAGCCCCATTGTGTTCAATGAGTCTCACTCCCAGGAAAGTGTCTTTATGATTGTAGCCATAGAAAGGTCATAGACAGAGCAACTTTCTCATTTTGGCAGGTTCAGAAGATGCTTCCAAGGTTAGAGGCAAAAGCCAGTTTAGATCTGTTGCCCTTCAAGTGCAAGGACTATGTTGGCGCTCTCTGATGGAACTAATAAGAGTTGAAATATTATATGTTGTTCAGCAATATGGTTTGACTTGCCCCTTTATTTGCCTTGGCAGTTTTTGGCAGAAATGGTCCCAGGGAGTGATGGAAGATGCTCATGAAATGGGGCTCACATTATGCTCAGGGTGTAAAAATGCATGGGAATTGAGTGCACATGTTTCACACCGCTCTCTCTGTGTTATACGCTCCTCATTTATGGTTGCCAGATGAAACTGACCTGAATCCCTTGGAGAAACTGTAGTGTTTTGTTTGGGCAATGATATTTAGCAAAAAGAGACATCTGGCACCCTATTTGTAATGCATCAGGCATGGAGAATATGAATCCACGACATTCTGTGGTTATGGATGGTGCCATCTGGTTTTTTTTTTCAGCCTCTAGAGAGCAAGGTCAAGCTCTGCAAGTGGTTGCTGCACACTTTGGTTTGGCAAGACAATTTCATAAAAGAAAATTTATGATAAATTCTGGGAATCTGAATAGCAGCTCATACAGGGCTGGGCCCTGTGCATGGGAAACTGGATAGAAAAAGATTTGTAAAAATGGAAACACACATATTTAAAGTCAGCACAGATAATGTTTTTTGTCTTACTTGTATGCTTTTATATGGATAACCAAGTAACCCATAAGTGCACATAGTCATTTGCTGGCAGTATTTGCTGTGATTGTGAGAATATTTTTCCATATCTTGTAATCATGGAAATTGCTACTGGATATGAAAACGGTTCTGGTTATAGCAGATCAGCAGCCTGAAATGTAATGATGTAATGAGCTTGTCCTAAAAAGCTTTTTTTTAGTATTACTCAGGGCTGGGAGGGGGAGGGAGGGAGCTGGGAGGGGAGGGGGGACAGTATGGGTGTTGGCCCTTTCTGAGCCAGCAGCCTGCCCCTCCTAAAATTTTTCACAGACTTGTCTGGTTTTTTCTGCCTCTTATCCTTCCAATGAATTTCCTCAATTTTGGTTTCTGTTCCCTGAGTATTCACCCTTCCCTGAAGGTAGTCTAGTCAGGTTAAGGTTAAGGTGCGATCAGCAATCCCCTTTTGCATTACAGTGGGAGAACTAAACCTGCTGGCTGCTCTTTTCTTTCCGGGGGTTGGGGGGGAGAGGCGGGCAAGGAGGCTCATGCTCAGCCCATTGCAGGGTCCTAGCATCTCATCTCTGGTCTTCTGGCATCAGTTGGGGTGAGTTAGAGAATATTCTGTCCTGTATTGTGCAAATAAATTATTACAAAGTTATCGATGTTGGGGATGGAGTGGGGTGGATAGAAATGTTTCTCTTTGGAGAAACTCTTGATGGGTTTCTGCTTTTAGATATATTTTTAAATTTAATGCTTGCTTGGAGGGATAGGGGAATCCTACCTGTTGAGGGACATGGGGATCTGGGACCTTTCTTGACTTTTGGAGTTGATGGAATTCAATAGTTCTATGCTGGAGGGGGAGTGATGGAGAAGGATCCCTTACATGTAGGGAACTGCATGGGATATGGGGCCTTTTCTTGGCTTTTGTACTTTTGTAGGGTTGCAGGCCTATGTACTGTGTTGGTGTGCAAAATGAAAAGATAAGTTGCATGTTATTTCTATGTATAAACAAATATATATTATTTGATACATTTATTCTGTGCAAATTATTGTTATATTGTATAGCTATACATCCGTAAAGATACTTGGCATAATTGCCCCGCTTGAAACATTTGTTGCCCCCCACTTCTACAATCCTGGCTTACAGCCCTGGTATTACTCAATGCTATGTCATGTGATAAGGCTACATGTTAAAGACCAAGGCAGTACTGAGCCTGTTAAGAAGTGGTTATACAACAGCTTCAAGTTTAGCTGGCACTTATTTACATAATGCTCAGCTATTATTCAGACTCTTTGAGTATTTAAATGGCTTGAGTTGGAAATGGGTAACCAGTCTGATCTTGTGCTTCAAACTTATGCCACTCCAACTCACCTTATCAACATGGTAGTTTGATCAAGAAGGAGATGAACTCAGTTTGGGGTACATTTTTATGCAGCCAAAAATTGAGGTTGTTTTTCCAACTCCAGTAAATACACAATTTTACACTAATGATTTATTAATTTCTATCAAGTAGGTTGCAGCAATCTCAGAGGCCAATTCTATCCAACTTACCAGTACTGATGGAGCTACTCTTAGGGCAAATGTTGTGACATTGGCTTACGTTGTGACAAATGGCTTATGTTGTGACAAACCAGATGGTTTCCTGAAAGCTCTGGGGGATTTTCCTGTTGCCAGAGCTGGTGACTCTCCCGGCTCCTTGGTCAATCTCAGGAACACGGAGATGACCAAGGCCCTGGATGAGATAGTTCCTGAGCAACCTCAGCCTTGCTGTAGATCAAACACAGTGCCTTGGTTATCCGAGGAGCTGTGGGCTTTGAAACAGCAAGGTCGACGTTTAGAGTGATGGTGGCGAAAGACTCATGTTGTTTCTGATCTGGCAGAGGCCAGGGCTCACTGGTGAGCCTACTCTGTGGCAGTGGTGGCAGCTAAAAAGGTACACTTCTCTGCCACTATCACATCTGCAGAGAATGCAGAGGTTGGGGGCTGTTGTTTTGTTGTTTTTAGTGTATATGTTTTTAACTTATATGTTTTAATTGTTTTTAATTTAATGTTCTATTTATGTTTTTAATTGTGTTTCAATGTGGGCTGCTTTGAGTCGGTCTATGACCCGAGAAAGGCGGGATACAAATTTTAAAAATAAAAATAAATAAATAGGGTCTTCCTATCTGGGGGCTGCTCTTGGGTGGCAAGCAGATCTCTCAGTGCTGCCAATAGGATGTGGCAGCCTTGAAGGCTGATGTGGTGATCAGAGTGTGGGTTTGCTCACATTCCCCTCTGACTTTTTGGCTTGAAATGGGCCTCCCAGAAGTAATTGGCGGTGATGTTATGTTACCACCAACTATTTGTAATATTTGTTTCCTTTCTTTGAAGTTTGCATTGCGACTGCATTGGCGCTGGAAAATTGGATAAGATTGGGCCCTTACGTTTTAGCTCTTCTTTGGGAAATAAATGCAAGAGTTTGAAGACCCTTTGACCATTTCTCCAAGACATATGCTTACAGACATGTTCATATTGGAGCCTAAGGGGGAGATTAGATTCTTTAAACAAGGGCATTTTGCCTCTTTGGGAAAAATTGCTCTGAACTGTTTTGATTTTAGAGGTTATTTCATTATAACTATGTCGTTACTTTCAACATCTGGAATGTCAGCACTAATATGTTGCTTAAAAGCTGACAGGTTTAGTATAAGCCATGAAAATGGCTCTGTTCAAAGGAGGAATTGTTGCTACCGTATTTCTTTCCAGTCCCTGCACTCATAACTGAAAACATCCTGTGTGGTTGGGGTTTATTGCATTCTCTCCTCCAACACAACTGATACATTTGTCTTAAACGGAAGAAGCACTAGAAACTTCTTTCTCTTCGCACTCATCATCCACAAGTGACAGCTCCATCCTATGCTGTCCAGAACACTTTGCAACAGGGGAACATGGCAGGAGCAGGAGCAGGTCAAGTGGGAGGCATCTAGGAGGGGGCAAAACCTGAGAGGGAGACTGAAGGAGGGATGGATCTGGTGGTGAAGGCATCCTCTCCATCAGAAGCCTCCATTTCATTCCTTTCTCTTATGCCACTGAACAGTGGGAGCCTTATGGATCTTCTGATCTCCCTTCTCACTGGATACAACATACTCCTTTCTGGAACGGCTGTATGAGTAGTAAAATGGGGAGGATAGGATTGGGCTATTAGACAAGATATTGGGCTAGTGTCCAGACTTTTGGTAGGAGGGCCACATCATCTTTCTGACAATGTCAGGGACTGGAAAAATGATGTCCATTTCAAATTTGAATAAATTTACATATGAGTGTATTAGAGACGTTACAAGGCTTGCCTACTGGCTGGATGCAACTATGCTATAGGTCACATTGAGGCATACCACAGGTCACTTCTGGCCCCTGGGATGGGGTTTGGACACCCATGGGCTAGACAGACCATTTTTATTTGTTAGGAATATGTTGCTTCTAGGATGAGGAGAATAGTGAAGTGGATCAGTGTACCTGCACTAGAATAACCTTTATTTTGTGTACATTCTTGAGGACGCTGTAGAAACTAAATTCAACACAAGTTTATTCAGAATTATGTCCCACTGAATTAAATGGGACTTATTTCTTGATACATACTGTATGAACCTTTGGCCCTAATTCAACATATAGATTTACAGGTGTATAATTCTATATTGGATGGGGGTCCTTGTGGTAAAAGGTGGTACTTGAGGGTCAAGCCTGAAATAGTTGATGGAATCAATTTTGCTTCATATTAGATAATTTATTTGCGCAATGTTTATTCTAATTTTAAAGTAAAACTAGTCCTTTTTTGGACCATTTGGTCCAATGGCCAAACAGCCATTCTAAATAGATATGTGTTGCCTCTCATTATGACATATTGTTTATAACATAATTTCCTCTGGTAGGTAAGGAGATAAATGAAATTAAGGGCGCAATCCAGAGTAACTATGGGGAGTCTTTGCTCCGGTGTAAGAACAATTTGCTCTGGATTGCAATAGGAATTTCCCATAGGTTTTCACTAGGTGGTGCAGTAACTACGGGTGCACGTAAAGTCTCTTACGTGCACCCGTAGTTACTCTGGATTGTAGGGTATCTCTAAGATGTCCCACAATTCAGGCTTACCTTGAGCAGCTAATATTTTAGTTTGTATTTCTAACCTTTTTTTTCAAACCAAGGCTTAGTCCAGCAAATAGGAAGTAATAATGAGAGTGAGCGGCTATGTTTGTTCAGCTGATACAGTTCAACAGTTTCCCTCCCCTTCTCCCCCACTCCACTTTCACCACTGGGAAATGAATGGTATGAGTGCACATACTGTACCTCATTTGCCTCCTGACACATCGTCACACTATACATAAGCATGCATCATCCGAACCCACTCTTTGAGTGTATTTCTTCTACCCCAGAGTCATTACAGTTGGGGACTCTCCCCGTTAGAAACTTTAGTAGCTGGGTCACCTCCATCATCAGTTCTGCCAACCAACACCCCTGCCAAGTTCCACATTATGCTGAATGTGGATATCATTCCACATTCCACATGCTATGCATTTTGCATAGCATCACAGTGCCACATTTCAAAATGTCCAATAATGGTCCAACCTGTATTGTGCTCCTCAGCCACATTTATTTGCTGGTTCTGAAATTCATAGTATTGGACTGAAATTGGGCTGAAACAGGGTTGGATCTCCAACTGGGTGGATATCCACTGGGTGCCTGGTGGTGTAACTTATGATTGCATAGCCCAGTGCCAAGCTCAAAATTATGACCCAGAAGTGATGTTATGCCTGGGTTTTTAAAAAAATGTTAAAATGGAGAAAATCTGCATATTAACACCTTATTTGTTCTTTGTTGTCTTATAACAATACCGAATTCCTCATGGAACTATCAATCTCGGTAGTCGGTTTTTTAGTTCAAAAATTCACTTTTGTTACATAATGTAGTTGCATTTTTGTTTTCTTTGTATTTGGCTATAACATTTGATAGAATATAGACATTTTGATGCAGTTTCATTGTATTTTGCATTAAATTCCATATTGAATAATATATAACATGACAGTATTATTCTAAAACACCAAGGTTTTCACAATTAACCATTAACTTCAGTATCAGGTTGTTGCCACCTAAAATTCGTCATCCAGTAAAACTGTTATTTCCAGCACACCCTTACCTACATCACTGGTGATCTAGCATTGATAAGATCTGAATTAGTTACATCATCTAACCTTTAATCTCGGTGTAAAAATGGGGAGCATTGGAATAATGAATCTTTTTCATTGTACAGATTTGCTGATTTTTAAAAATGAAAAGCTGCAACTCCTCAAAAAGTTCTTGAGAACTGGAAACAATAAAGCATTTAATCAGAAACTAATTAGATTTCCTCAAGAAAGAAATGCCCCACTTTTGGGTTACAAACTTGGCAATTTATTTCCCACTTCATTACACTAAAAGTGCAATTCCCCCATCTGTTATGTGTAACTGGGTTCCATTGACATGTTGCAACATATCAGTTGTTCAACTAGCTTACATCGAAAGAGATATTTTTCAATTGATGTCTTGAAATACTCTCTCACAAGCAAAGCTTTTTGTTTCAACTGTTGTTAAGTCTCTTGAAAAAAAATTTTTTATTCTGCAGAGCTGACAGCCCTACCACTAGACTGCAGAATATAAAGATGGGCACAGTGGGAACAGACCTTTAACAGGAATTCATATCCGTACTCCGAAACATGCACTCTTTATTGGCTACAATCCCAGTGGACTTGTTAAGGGATTAGTTACATTTTACCACCTAAAATGTCTTTACCATAAACAAATGAAACTTGGAAATCCAAGTTCATGGAATAAACTGAAATGAAATGCAGTTTAACCACTCTTTGGGGACAAAGAGTTAAGTGGGGAAGAATGAAGAATTGATGGCCTATTACGACTTGTAATTTTCCACCTTGAATTATTGACAACTTGTGACATTACCCCCGTACAACTTACAATCTATAAACAGCTTGGAAAATATGACCTTTGCATTACAATTGGTCTCTAGATGCCTCTGAGCTTATTTTCAAACAGCTGGCACCGGCTGATTTTTACGGAGGCAGAGTAGGTGTAGGAGTGAAAGTAAGTGGAGAACTTTATTCTCTGCTCTAGCTGATGTCTTCTACACCACCACCACATAACTTGAAAACCTGATGGAATATGATGGTATGACTTAGTTTTTTCTAGGATGAGGGAAGGAGGAAAGTAAAAGTCATTAGAAATTTTTAGAAGCAATTGATTAGCCGTCGTGGAATAAATAGAACTAATTAGTGTGAGTTTGTTGACTCAGCGCATCCCGAATAAAATGGGGAAAAATACTGTGCATTCATAAATGTGTGTTTTAAACAGGAAAACCTGCTTCTCTTAGTCCCTTGCCTTGATGAAGAGTAAGCAGATGTTTCTGTGAAAATGAATTTGCCCCTCTTTTTGGTATATATCCCAAAAGGAGCATTTCAGGATGGGAGTGGGCTAGAAAGGGATGGTTAAGGCTGCATCCAAACCCATCCTATGCCTCAAAGCCTACCTTGTTCTAAGCCAGCAAATTAGATATACTGGTTCTGAGTAGCCCCATTGAGCGTGCTTGGTCTCTGCAAAGGGTAATAGAACAAATAATCCATTACCACAAGGAAACTTCCTGTTTGCTTAAAAATCAGCATTGATATGGAATGGTCCAAATGGCCCCTTTGCTCCAGCATTTGATAGGATTGGGCCATTAATATTAACTTTTTTGGCTGAATCCAATCCTATCCGTGTTCCAAACCACAAAATTCCAAAAAGGGGGGGGGACTTCTATTGCATTCTGTGAGGGTCAGAGAAATCAGGCTGGCCAGAAATGGAGAAAAAAAATTACTTCTCTGGTTTTCTCCTCTATGGTCCAGCTGAGATCTACACCAGCTCTTTTGCTGACGTAGATCTGTAATTAGGATAAAGGCGGTCATGACAGTCCTGGGATAGGGAAATATATTTGATTATTGCTGCTGTTGAAATCTGCCTCAGTTCTGTCCATTCACCAGTCTAATTCCCACCCTAATCTGCCCCACCACCAAGAAAGCACGATGGTCAGTATGTGCAGCACCACTGCCAGTGCATAGCCTTCCATCCTTACACTAGTAGCAGCCCCCTGCAGACCTCCGTCAGTCTTGAAAGACTATGGTATCATGCTCAGCGCTGCATACACTGCATGTGAAGCATGAAAGCCTGGGTTAGATTGTTATGGAGGATAGGCTGTTACCCAAGCAGCAAATCCCCCCTCTCCATGCCACTGAATTAGCCCAATGGAAAGGAAAAGCCAATACGATTGGATCCAGCTGGTGTCGCAGAGCTGGGCTAAGGACAGGAGCTCACCCTGTCTTGTGGGGCCGACCCGGGAATCGAACCCTGGCCTGCTGGTTAACAGACACAGTGTCTTAGCCACTTGCGCCACCCACAGCCCCCTGCAGTCTGACAGAAAAGTGATAAATGGTGTTATTTGCATTAACAGAAACAATGAAATGAAGCTTTTGTCTTGTTTAATATCTCTGTTCTGTAGAAGAGGAAAGTTTGGGTGGAAATGTGTCACAAATGGTTAAGTGTCATTAATTCATATGGTAAAGAAATGCTCCACAAATGTGTAATAAAACATGTTTTGCTTTCTTCTGCTTTGATTACTCTCAAAAAACAGGAAATAAATTCTTTTCTTTTGGTCCTGTTGCTGGTCAATTATTGAAGGCAGTCTCTGCCTTCATCTTGTTGTATTTACCTTGTGATCATACAACCCCATTCGATAACACTGTCAACTGGTATCTTTTTCCTCCTGACAGGGAGCTAAATGGTGATTTATTGCTTGAGTACGCATCCCTTTCATGAAAGCCATTTGTTTAAACTTCAGTAAAGTATAAAATTAATTATTCAGTGCATGCTAATTTTTCACTTTTATGCTCTTTAGAAATCCCGCAAATAAGCATGCTGTGAGGTGTTTGTACATACAAATATGTCACATTAATCCTAGCCAGAGATTCTGATTCTGGTTTTGCGGTTTTGTTGTTTTAATTATTTCCCTCCCAAGTGAGTCTATTCCGAAGAAAGGTCTTTCCCACTAACCTTTCCTCCCGCTATAGCTGTATTTTCCTTAATTTCCTTTGGAACATGGTTAAAAAGCATCACTGGATGCTTCAATGTGTAGAAGGTGGAAGGATTCCTGTCCATGGTTTATAGGTTGTGTTAAAACTGCCAGAAATGCTATAGAAGTTATTGTGAGCCATAATCATAAATATCATAAATATATCCTGCAGAATGTAATGTCATAAATGGTGTATAGAATGTGTTAAATAAACATGGGATGCAATCCTAACCTAGGTTGGCACAACTCATCTGACTTCCCATTCTCATGGTGATATAGGGAGGCAAGTGCATGTCTGTGCACTGGCTTAACCCTCCCCAAGGAATGGTGCCTTACAGCACTTTTGTGACATTCCCAAGCCAGCATTCCCATTCCCAAGCCTTGTACTGGGGCTCATGGCAGCCCAAGTGGAGGTTGAGATTGAAGCTTGAGGGCCCAATCCAATCTAATTTACCAGAACTGATGCACCTATGCCAATGGGGGCATGTGTTCCATCATGTTGGGGAAGGGGAACTTACAAAGGCCTCCACAAATTACGGGAATGTTTGTTTGTGTACCTCAGGGCTGCATTGGGCCGCATTGGCACAAGTAACATGGATCGGATTGGGTCCTGAGTTGATTTGGGATCTCAAATGAGGCATTTACCATACTTAAGTTCCAAATTGTATAAAATCAGGTGTGTTTAGATGTGTCAGATGGCCAATATTTGGCTGAAATTGCATTGGGTTGAGCAGCTTTTCTATTCCTATCAAATCATAGGAGTATGTAGGACATAAATCACTGTCATTGGTTGAGTCTGCCTGCCACATAGGAACTGTGAGACCAGATGTCTTCTTTTTTGTGGTTAATTGTTCAGATGGTGCACGATCATCATACTTTTTCAACTGAAGAGTTTCCCGAATTAGAAGTACCGCTGAACTTGTATGATTTGCGGGTTGTAGTTTTTGAACACTGACATTAAGAATATCTATTTTTTAACATAGTAAACATGGTGGAGTTGTCCAGCTCCCTATGTGTAGATGAGCACAATTCAGTTGTTACACAATATACTGTGTAGATGAGCACAATTCAGTTGTTTCTGAATTGTAGCTGAAAAGTTGCTCTAAATTTTCAAAACAGGCCAATTGAGTGACTGACTCTGTGTCTGAATGTGTGTGTTGTTTGTGTTTGTGCACACGTACATGAATGTGTGATGTATTGAATGTATAGTATGGGGTATCACTTCTAGCTCAATTGTACTTTCCAAATAGTGTCTCTGTCCTTTATAATGTCATTAATGAAGTTGTCTAGAGTTCAAGTGCCATGTAGTAACATGCAGTTGACATTCCTTTGACCTACTATTTTGAATCAGTTCTGGGGTGCATGGTGGACCAGAAGAAAGCCAAAAAACTGAAACTCGGTTTGGACAAATTTGGGGTTTCACCAAGAAATACTTCAGCTCAGCCTTAAGCTTTCATAATAAGGAAGCAAATACAGAGTTTGTTGATACTACATCTTTTAGAGGCAAAGCTATATGAGAACTTCTTTTCTTCCTGTTGTAGAGAAGTAGTAATACAGGCAATCAGTCCATTCTTCATATGAGTCAGGCAAAGTCAGGGGTCCTTTGCATTTCTAATTGCTGACTGCTTCTCTACAACTGTATGAAAAGCTGTTTTTAAATAACTGTGAAGGGGCACACTTTTATTTTTTTAGCTGCTTTTATTTAACACAATTTTTGTATCAGCAGGCAGTTCCAGAATCGAACTCCTGCAGATATTGAGGCATGATCATATTCCATTATGAGCAATGGAGGAACAAGAAACATGGAACTGGGTCTTTTTTCAACTTTTTAAATCCCCCATTTTTTAATCCACTGGGAGTTTTGGAAGATAACCTTCATAGATAACCAGGGACAACCTATATTTCTCTATAGTTTCCAGACTGCTCTCTCTGAGAGTATGTGCTCAAACTTCTTGGTGCTGTTCCTATCTACATTATTACCATTGCCTTGTTGGTCTGACTGCTGTATCGGGGATGTAAAATGCACACATTTATTTATTGTCAGGAGAAGTGTGTGGATAGTATTGGGGTTCTCCCACTGGCCATGCCTTGATTAGTGTACGTGTGTACCCCATGACCCATAAATATTGGCAACCTCCCAAAGTGACTCTGTGATCCAAAGGTGAGGCAAAGGCCAATGTGATTTGGCACCACTTGGAGGTTCTCCATACTGCCTCATAGAGCCTAGCAACAGAGGCTTGTGTCAGGATGCCTCCAGGAGAGGTAACTATAAACGTGCTTTAAACCTCCCTCTTTTCCTCTCTGGTTTTCCTCTTTGTCTTAAACTTAGGTACTGGAATCAAAAGAACAAGGCTCCAAATCCTCCCTGGAACAATGTCCCTTTTATTACTCTCTTGATGCACAAAATACATATTGCAAACTTTCATCCATCACAAGATAGGTACATTCTCACATTTCTTGGGATTGATTGATGCATCTTCCTGCATTTTTATTGAACTGTTGGAGAAAGTGTACCTTTGGAGTACATTATTTTTGATGCCTGCTTTTTCACAATAAATCCTTAATCTTTTTGATTGGAAACATGTGTATACCAAGTCCCTTCTTGAAAGGGGGATGGGAGACTTTGCTTTCCTGCTACAACCAGTCTCGATTGCTACTATTTTCTGGAAAGGGACTCCTATATTCTTTGCAAAGGAAATCTTTATTCGGTAATTCGCCATGCAGCTCCCTTGGCTAAAGCTCACAGAGGGTCCAGTCCTATTCCAATTTCCAGCGCTGATGTTGCCATGCTAACATGAAGTGTGCTGCATCCTGCTGTGGGGTGTGGGGAGCATTAGGGAGGCCTCATCAAAGTAAAATAATATTTATTCCCTTACTTAGGGCTGCATCGGTGCTGGAAGGTTGAATATAATTGGATCTAGGCCTTATGGGATTCACCACATTTGAGAATCATACGTTTTGACATGCTGGTCAGATGACATTTTCTGCCAGCTTCTGAAAGAACATGGGTATTTAAATAAGCATCCGTGGAAGTGGCCCATGCTCAGGGAAGATGCCTTCAGGGACACGTCTGCTATAGGTCCCTGAAAAAGAAAAGCATTTTACTGTGCGATCCATCCTAATAGGATTCATATACAGGTGTTCCTTATTATCCACTAGGGTTCTGTTTCAGAACCGCCCGTGGAAAACAAAAAATCAATGTACATATAAAGAAAACAATGGAAAAATAATTTTAAAGATACACTTTCAGCTTTCTTTCTCCTCTATTGCATCTAATTGAATAAGGTAATACCTCAATATATGCAGGTTTTTGATTCTGGTACCGAAAAATGGAATGATTGTTTGCACGACTACCTATCTATAATAGTAGAAAAGCAATTAAAAAAATTGTGGCCATTTGTGTTGAGTCAAATCAGTGTATTAAAAATCTGTGTTTAAAAAGTTGGACCTGTATCTGGAGACTGGACTTCTGGTGTTATTTAAAGCTATCATGTGAATGAATTTAATCCAATCCGGAAAATAAAATGGGAGTTTTTGTGAAAACTATGTATTGGAGCACAGTAAGGAATTGGATGATCTTCTTTCTGCTAGTTTTCAGTGAGCATGAAGCAGATCAATTCAACTTGTATCTAAAGAGAGGTGAACGGAGGTAGTTGTAATCTTAAGGTGAAGAGCACATTGAATATATCATCCCCTCGCCCGCTTCCCCACTACCTGCCTCTGATGCAAGCCACATCAGATTGCTTCATAGCTAGGTTGGTGATTCCCTTGTGTTCATATTACTTCTGGTGCCTGTAATTGTGCTCTTATATCTTTTAGTCTGCAATCCTAAGCTCCAGTTAGGCTCGCGTAAATCCTATGCTGACATGAGGGTATCACAAAAGTGCAGTAAGACACATGTGCACGACTCCTGAGGGAGGGTTAGGTCCTTCATGCACTTGCCTCCCTACATCACCACTGGAACAGGAAGACCGATAAATTGTGCCAGTCTAGGTTAGGATTGCACCATTAATGTGTTCCAAACTATTCCCACCATACTTTAAAAGGTTGCTCATTCTGTTCTCTGGCACAATTAACAGCCATTTTCTAAGCAGTGGGAAAATGAATAGGGTTATGGCGACTAATCTTTCTGGATGAATGTCAGTGTGTAAAAGTGCTAGTGTAGCTGCCAGGGAAAAAGAGCATTAGTGTCACGGAAGCTTAGCCAGGCTATTAAGTTTTCCGTTCGATACAGTGACACTTTATTGGCTTGATATGTTATCTGTGTTTTTAGAAGTTGTATGAAACTGTTGGATCTCTTGGGTGTTTTGCAGAAAGGTGTAGGAGGCCTCGTGTAAAACTATATAAATTTTTGCACACCTGAAACTTCAAATATATGCCTGGTAAATTTCCTTCGTTTAGTTTTTCTAAAACAAAACTATGTAATAATGTGACAGAATGGACTCTCGTCCCATGATTTGTTCTGATCCAGAGTGGCAGTACACATGAAATTGCCATGTGATAATCTGTAAAAATGTTCACCTACAAAAGGTAACTGGTGCTTATGTTTTCTGTCATGAATTTACATTTATTTCCATCCTAGTGGAATGAACCTGCCATTGTGGGAGTACAATTTCAAGATTATTTGTGGGCCTTGGCCACTGGTGGGCACCGGGCAGTGGCCCTGAGTGGCAGGCACTAGTGGACATTGGCACTGCTGGGCAACGACAGGCACCGGACACTGGAGGGTACCAGGGGGCTGTTGTGCTGCATCCTGCTGTGGGGTGTGGGATGTGTGGTAGGGGATGTTTGTCCCCTACCAAACACCAGGCATCCCTACTAGGCACCAAAAATATCCTAAATTCATTCAAACAGCCTTGACAGTTTTTAAAAAAGTTTGGTTTTGTTTGTAGGATTGTGACATCACTAAAACAAGAAAATTCAAACTAAAATAAATTCAGCCTCACTATAATCTTTTGCCAGCTAAACCATGGCCCACAAGTTTCCAGATTGATGTATATCTTTGCTGGCCAAAGGCTCTCATACCCCAATGGCATTAAGCCCCCCCCCCAACTCCCAGTGCATTGGGGCACAGCAGTTTGCCAAGGCACAGTGCTTGAAAATCTCTTGTCTAAGATCATTTGGTCTGTAAACAGTATCACTGCCTGAGCTGAACACAAGAAAATCCTTGTTTGCTCTTTAGACTATGATGCCCCGTAAGAAAGGAAATAGTCTGCATAGTATGCTTTAGGGTGCAATCCTAATCATATCTACTCAAAAGCAAGCCCCATTGTGTTCAATGGGTCTTACTCCCAGAAAAGTGTCTTTAGGATTGCAGCCTAAGAGATGAAAATATAAAAGAAAAGAAGAACAGAAAGTAAAATAAAACTATTAAAAACATTAAAGATTATTTTTAAAAAGTTAAAAAAATTATGTCTGGTTATTTGAATGGAAAACACTACTTGTCTACCTTTTGAGGCAGAAAGTGGAGGCCTGGCACATACCATTTCTGTTGGGTGTACTCCTCTCGTCTTGACACTTCTTTGACATAACAAAGTCACTCCAAAGCTAGGAGGATATGTAGGCAAAGCTTTCAAAGCCCTGCTGGGAGCCCTGAAAAAGTGCTGAGGCACATCTTAATTTATGACAAGGTTTGCTATCTGAGTCTGAATTTTCATCTCTTATTGGACTGCTCCCTTTACCAATCTTTTCATAGTGCTTTTTATAATTTTCCTCTTCCTTTTACTAGTTGATATGGATTAGTAAGAATGACTGGCAGGGGGGGGGTGGTTGGAAATAATAGGCAGAAAAAGGGCAATGCATTATTTTCATTTCATTACAACGTACTTTCATAGCCCCTATTCTGACATTTAGAACAACATAATATGCATGTCTTTATTCATTAGGTCTCCAGCTTTAGCTAGCGACAGTTTGGGTGGGGGAAAAGCATATTAAATGTAAACTAACCTTTTACAGTCTAAACACCAAAGAAATGAAAATACGAATAAATATTTAAGAGGACTTTAAACAGGTTTTTTAAAAAAAAAACCACAAAAATGAGAGCCTTGAAATACAAACATGCAATCTGCTACCTGCTTTGTAAATTTGTCTTGGTATCAATAAAATATGTTCTTTGTGTTTGAGAAAAAGTAATTGGAAAAAGAGGTTCTAACACATTCTTAATACACCAAAAGGGTGTTCTGAAATAAAAGAGTGCATTAGCATGGTAGTCAGAAGATTAGTTAGTAGTTCCTTGGTGTACACATGTTTTCAAAAATCGCTATATTGCTTTATCATGGAACTCTTGTTTCAATTTGAGTAAGGTCATAACATTACTTGAAGCTTTTTATGCTTATGCTATCCTTCAATGCAACCTTAAAGCCGAGTTCTGAAGAAACATATAGGATTGGCTTGTTAGTATCACTTTACACAACCAAAGTAATATCTTGGTATAGTGTAGAGTGAGTGCCATGAAATTTCTGGCAATAAGAAAGCAGTTTGGTTGTGGCTGAAAGAGGGCAGTGGATCCTTCTATCTCTATTGTGGCAGCTCCTAAACTTGTAGTCAGCTGACATCTTACAAGTACTTGCACAAATTCATGTACAGCATATGCATTCATCCAACAAGCAAAACAAGACAGAGAGAACAAAACAGTTTAAATAGTCGGGCACTTCCTTCTGCCATTCTACTCTTTAATACAGGGAATCTCAAGAAAATTTACTCACACTTTATAGTGTCAAATTGATTATGCTATAATTGACACATAACACTGTAATTTAGGCTGCAATCCTTAAGACACTTTCCTGGGAGTAAGACCCATTGAACACAATGGGACTTACTTTTGAGTAGACGTGGTTAGGATTGTGCTCTTAGTCATATACCACATATAGTGTACAGTACACAGAACCAGTTGCTTGATCCAGTTAATTAATTGGACCAAGTGCTTGAAATGTTTTTCAGCGGCACCTATGTCCTGCTGACATCATTGACTAGAGATCCGCTGACATCCATCATGTATGCTTCTGAACACATATACTGGGTCTTTTGAATTGCTTCTGTACATCTCTTTTATTGCTTCTCTTAGATGTTAAGAGGTCTAGTGGATCAGATGGAGCAGAAGTGATCAGCTGCTTCCCTGCCTTGCTCCAGCCACTGGCCGTGGGACAGCCTGGTGTGATAGGGAATGTGGACAGGTTTGGGGTTAGAGACCAGTGGTTGGGAACTTTGCTTTGCATCACATATGCAGCACTCCCAGGCCAGCACAAGACTTGTGCCACCCAAGAACATAGCTTAGATTCCACTCTGAGTAAAACCTGTATGTGTGGAGCCATACAGTGGGGTACAAATTATAAAAAAGAAAACAGCCTAATAATTTGGTGCAATGGAAATAGAAAAAAATGTGATGTTAAAGAAATGGAGAGCAGAAGTGAACTTCTACTAGTGGCAGAAGATGCCTGGTCATTCTGTTTTTTGGATTAACTAAAGTCAGTGACTCACTTCCTTTTAATTTTCCTTCTTTAACCAGAACCCAAACTAGTGCTAGGTTTCTGCAGCCTCCCACCCTGTCAGATGGCATTCCCACAGCGGGTGCATATGCCTGACAAAGACATGTGCCAATTAAGACTAGGAAAGTGCTAAATTTCAATCACCGCCCTCCCAGGAAAGCTTATCAGAAGCGGCAGGGCAGCTGTTTGTTGAAGATACAGAATTATGTTGCTGCTCTGCTCCTGGAATAGGCCTATAAATCCCCCTCTACGAAAATGGGGAAGGGAGGGGTGTGTGCACATAAAGCATTTCTGGTAGTTGCTTTCCTGATACAAGACGGCAGTAAACTAAATAATGAAGTCAAGCGAGTGGTGTGCCAGGTCTTGCATCCATCCGTGGCAGGAATTAAGGGCACTGTCAGCAAGTGAACCTGATCACCCACAAAGCCACTTTAGCAACAACACCACTGACGAAGAGATTGTTTCAAGCAGACCTATCAGATCAGGGGCATTGTTATAACCCATCTTCTTCTAATTGTTAAGAGTGTTTGCCATGGCAAGATGAAAATCACCTGAATCTATCTTACCTTTACACTGCTACTGGATAATGATAATATGGTTTCTTCTGATAGTTAAAATAAAGGATCTGGCCTGTCAACATTTAAAGCAAGCCTCACTGTTGAAACCACCCCTACCCCACCACCTCCCAGGCAGGCATTGAAAAGCAATCAAAATCTTCTACCAAGTTACAGTGATTCCCCTTTCCTTGGACTGTTTTGTATTCTCTTGGGAGAAATCACCACATGTGCAGCAGACACTGGAAGAGAACATTTCTGATTTCCATTGGACAGTCTCAGCAGACACTTCCCATATCAGTTTAAGCAAATGGTTGAGCAATTCATTTAATTATGTTAAGCACCCATTAACTGCAGCCTAAGCCCTCCCTTGGGTCATATCAGTTCTATGAGATTCTAATTGTTAGAGACTAACCATGATTTTCTTCTTGTGCCTGCAGGTGATTTTAATTCTGACAAAGCTGTATGACTATAACCTGGGGAGTATCACGGAGAGCTCACTATGGAGGTGCGTAGATAAACTGAGCTAATAATTATGAACATACTAAATTTGAACACCATTTAATTGGATTTTGTACATGCTAGAAGATTTGCAAAACTCCCAGTGTGGTCACTTATTATCATTCATCATATCAGTGGGTGGCAGATTTGAGCCAACCTTTACACTCACCTCGGGTTGCCATAAATCTTTTCCACAAAATTGGGCAGGATCCTCTGTCCCACTTGACAGTATGTGAACACAATCCCCCAAATCAGGATTGTCCCTGTTTTTCAGGACATATGGCAACCCTACACTCACCTGCTGTATTGTTTCTATTACTATGTATGCATGTCTATTTAGAGGTAAGTCCCATTGTATTTAATGGGGCTTATCTTCTTGAAAGTGTGTACTGCAACCTTAAGCTTTCATAGAAGTAAGCCCTATTCAATTCAGTTAGATTTATTTCTATGTAAATAGGGAAAATAGGATTGCACTTCAAGACTATATTTCAGTGTTTATCAAGTAGTGGTGCATGTAACTCTGTCATTTGAGGCACTGTCTGTTGATACCTGTGGGACCCTCAGAATCTTGCTGCCTGGCTTCTAGGCCAGTAACACAAGGTGACAAGCAATGGTAGGAAAGTTGACATGGCAGGCAGAGCTCCAGTGTATGCTTTTCATGTGTTTGAAAAGTACTATCATCCATCCTTAGCCTCTTACAAATTTCATCATATTATATCTGGCCTTCCAATCTGGAAATGGGCTGTGGGTGGCGCAAGCGGTTAAGACGCTGTGCCTGTTAACCAGCAGGCCAGTGTTCAAGACCCGGGTCGGCCCCACAAGACAAGGTGAGCTCCTGTCCATAGCCCAGCTCTGCGACGCCAGCTGGATCCAATCGTATTGGCTCTGCCTTTCCATTGGACTAATTCAGTGGCGTGGAGAGGGGGGATTTGCTGCTTGGGTAACAGCCTATCTTCCATATCAATCTAACCCAGGCTTTCGTGCTTCGCATGCAGCGTATGCAGCGCCGAGCACGATACCATAGTCTTTCAAGTCTGACAGAGGCCTGCTTTTAAATCTGGAAACAACTGGTGGTGACATTATCACCAATTCTGGTGGAACTTTCAATAGGTAGGTGGTACAGAGTAGTACAGCGAAGGAGAAATGTTGAGAAACAATTCTATATTTAGATCCTTAAATACTCAAGAGTTCTTTAAACAAAGCCCTAATGCTTTATTTCTGACTTGCAATAATTTATTGTCTACGTGTGCAGAAGTACTTCTTTTATACCAATTATTTCCCTTCTCAAAATGGTTGAAATCTTCTGCATTCTTATATGGGATTAAGCTCCACTTAACATAGTGAGGCTTTCTTCCATTATCTGCAACAATGAAATCCTATTCAAATTTATTCCAAAATACATCTAGTTGCAGGGTGACCATATAGAATGGAGGACAGAGTGCCTGTACCTTTAACCATTGCATAGACGAGGGAATTGAGGCAGGTTTAACTCATCACAGAAAGATTTAAAAAGCAGCATCCACCTCTTCTATGCCATGGTTAAAGGTACAGGCACTTTGTCCTCCATTCTACTGTACATGGTCACCCTGAACTTGCTCCTGCTGTATGTGTATGGAATTTCAGCTTTAGATGGTGTGTGTACAGAGACCCTCCAATTCCACAAACTCATCAAATCTTAGTTTAGGTAGTACTATAGTACTGGGTCTTCCTAGGCTGTTTGTTGGGCAGATGAAACACTGTTGTTTCTGTTTTCACTCTTCCATACTTCACACTCAGAAAAAATACTGGCCATACTGTATCCTCTTGCATTGCCTTAAGGAAACCAGAGGATACTGCTTTCAAACCCCAGGCTCTGCTTCATATATGTTGTCCTGCAGTGCAGAAGATCTATGACATTAACACTATCTCTTTTAACCATATCAGGAGAAGGGCATATGCTACAGTTGCCTCCCTGCTTTCTGTTTTCCTTCTTTCACATCAGATTACCTCTGGTCAAGTATGAATGCCAGAGCCAGTAAAGGTGCATCAAGCAATAGTTCCCATAGTAAAATGGGATGTACTGAAAACATACTGAAAAACAATTTAATCCACTGTATCCCACACTAAAATCAGTGGGATTGTTTGCTGAAAGACTGCATCACCTATGTGATGCCTGTAAGGTGTAAATCACATTAAAATGTCAAATTCAAATGTTCCCAATTTCAGAATGAGTAAAGCCATTTAATTCTGCTATTATACCTGTTTACTTTTTAAAGAGTTTTGTTTTAAAAAAATCAAACTGAAATACTTGTCCTGTCTGCTCTTGTTTGCTGTGCCATTATGTCCTATTTTTCACATTATAGAGTTCCTGGTATTTCTTCACTTGAATACTATGATCATATTCACATTGCAGCATAGTTTTTGTATTCTGTAAGGGACCAAAAAGTGTAGCTTTCCTAGGGGGGATCCAAGTAACCCTACAGGAAGGTGTTGCTGCCATCCCAGCCTTCTTGGTCAAAAACTGGAAGTGATGTTTAAAGGCCCTCAGAAGAGCTTCTGAGGGCCAGAGAGAACATACGCTGCTTTCTTGACCATCAGAAAAGCCTTCTGAGGCTACCATAGGACCTTTAATGTCTTTGGCAAAAAAGGAGCATTAGAGGGCCTTCTGAAGGCCTAGAACAGTGATTTTCAACCAGTGTGCCATAGCACACTGGTGTGCCATAGCACACTGGTGTGCCATGGGAATTTGGGAATTGACATTAATTAATAGTAAAACTGGGTTTTTTAATAGTCTGGTGTGCCTCATCAATGGTAAAAACAACTAATGGTGCACCTTGACGATTTCAGTGCCTTGTTAGTGTGCCGTGAGATGAAAAAGGTTGAAAATCACTGGCCTAGAAGGTTGCAAATGGCTTCCATAGCCCTCAGAATGTCTCTGGGGAAGGCAGTGGGGTATCTTCCTCAAATGGGGAAGGCAAACCTGAAGGTGTACCCCCACGTACCACAGTGCCCAGGACTGCCACTGCAGGGGACTGTATTAAACAAACAAACAAATAAATAAAAGGAGGGATGAAGTTGTCCAATCTTTACACTGGAAATTCTGTAAAACCTTTCTGGGATTCATAAAATATATTATGCTGCAAAGGAAAGGAGATTATGGGCGCAATCCAGAGTAACTATGTGGAGTCCTTCCTCCGGTGTAAGAACAATTTGCTCTGGATTGCAATATGAATTTCCCATAGGTTTTCACTAAGTAGAGCAGCAACTATGGGTACACATAAAGTCTCTTACGGGCTCCCGTAGTTACTCTGGATTGTGCCCTATGTGATACAAGGACAGTTTTAACACTGTTTGACAATAGGCTATTATCTGCTATTCTCCTTTACCTTATGACATTAGTTTAGATTTCAGTATTTGTATATTAGAAATATCAAAGACCTGTGGAGTTAAAATGAAAAGTGCAATCTTCTGCAGCTCTTTGATGTGCTAAGCTCTTTCAGGTCTAATGTCAGTGATTGAAATAACATATTATCCTGCATATGAGTGCTTTGATCTTGTTTGTTGACAAATGACATCTTGTTTCGAAAGCTGAAGGAAGCTTCAGCTTTTCTTTCTTAGCTGTAAAACAGTGATATCCTTCCTGAAATCTTAGGATACTGTCATTTAAAAATATGCCTAAAATTAAAATAACAACATACCTCAGTTTTCATGTGACATTTGCAAGAGACTAAGTACTTTAATTCATAAAATTAGAGATGAACAAGCTTGCCAAGTTAGAATAAGAAAGCTGCGCAAAGAAGCCACGTTTTTATTCCCCAAAATCTGAAATAATTTGATTCTTAATATGAGCCAATCTGAGTTTTAAAAAGAAGCTTATTTTCATGGGTTGCCATGTAGGAAAAGTGATGAGGGCAATGGCATTGCTAGGGACAGTGGCGTAACTAGGAGCATGCAGGTAGTGTAGTTGTGCCCAACAACAAACTCTAGGGGGGCAACAAGCTGTGGCTAAAATTATGAAAAACGGGGTATGTATGAATGATAATACCATCATGTTATATATCATTGGAAAAGTAATTTAATGCAGAATGCAATGAAACAAACTGCATTGGAATTTCTCAAAAGGTATGGCCAAATAACCAGAAATTGAAAACAAAAAAGCCTGTGGAACAAAAAGCAGACTGTTTGTCAACTCAATTTCCACGATTCGTACTTCAAAACCTGCCAGAAATGAACAATCTAACAAAAAAGTACCATCAACAGAAAGAAAACAATCTGGATAAAAAAAATGCCAGCAAATGACAATCAGGTGGAGTTCAGTAAAATTCCTACCCTGCCCCATGGCCTCCAGCTAATCTCACACTGCTCATTAGGAGGGTAAGTGGGAATGAAAGCCAAAGCACAATGAGACAAGTCCAGAGAAAATGCCCGTTTTGTTCCCGCCCCAGAATGATGAGCATCAAAAGGGATTGCTTCCCTGCCTTGCCTCACATGGCTGGGCCTTGCAAAAAATACTCCCCATCTGGAAGAGCAGCAGGTAGCCAGCAGTCTTGGTCATGGGAAAATCTTCAGGCTTAACTCCTATATAGGTTGTCATTAATGTGAGTATACTAGAAGCCAGTCCTGCTGGCTTTTGTTCCCCTAATTCCAGAACTGAACTCAAGTGCCGTTGTTCTTTAGTGCTCATAAAATGAACAAAGTGGCCCACACAAGTCCTTGGAGTACAAAAGGCTATCAGCTGTTGATATACAGTGTGCAAAGTTCAGAGGAATGGATAGGCAGCTGAACATTTCATGCAGCTAGTCTCAGTGGATCAACAGCCTCTTGGTTGCAGGGGTGATTCCACTTCTGAAATGAGTTATTGAGATTTCTCTCTGGCTGGACTTGGCATTAATTACACTGTAATCCTCCAGACAGACTCTTGCTTCCTTGTGCTCATGATGTTTTTCTTCTAAAAAGAAAGCTTTTTTCCTTTGCTCTAAGAAAGGCAGGAAGGGTAAGAAAAAAAGGTTATGTGACACAAACAATTAGTCAAGTTGGACTTGTTTGTTTTGTGTTTTTCCTCCGGTGCTCACCCAGGTATCTTCCAGATCACAAAAGGGATTAAGCTGGGAGACTCAGGAGGAAACACTGTACCTGCTACGAAAGAAAGATAAGCTTAAGTTTAAGATAAATAAAATGTCAGAGTAGAAGATACCATATCTGTAGGGAATTGATAGTGGTGGCAGGGAGAAAGGGTGGAAGGAAATAATTTCCACATTTGTAATGCAATTGGAACTAGGAGCAGAGAAACATTAAAGAACTGTGGTGCTTGTCCATCGCCAAATAACCCCACACCATCTGTTGGTTCCTGTCACTCACTATTCTGGGTTTTCTTTGTGATTGTTGTAAGTATATCTGAATTTGCCATAATATAATGGCTTTAGTGCTGTGTGGCACAGGCGGTTAAGACGCTGTGCCTGTTAACCAGCAGGCCAGGGTTCGAGACCTGGGTCGGCCCCACAAGACAGGGTGAGCTCCTGTCCTTAGCCCAGCTCTGCGACGCAGCTGGATCCAATTGTATTGGCTCTGCCTTTCCATTGGACTAATTCAGTGGCATGGAGAGGGGGGATTTGCTGCTTGGGTAACAGCCTATCCTCCATAACAATCCAACTTAGGCTTTCATGCTTCGCATGCAGCGTATGCAGCGCAGAGCACAATACCATAGTCTTTCAAGACTGACGGAGGCCTGCTTTTTTTAGTGCTGTGTCTCAAAAGGAAATGAGTCTCATTCATATTTTGTGTCTCATTCATATTTTCTGCTTTGCCCACATTTCTCTAAAAGCATTTTTTACCTCTGGAAGGTGTGTGTGTCTGTGTGTGTGTGTGTGTGTGTGTGTGTGTGTGTGTATTTATATGGGCTGTGGATGGCGCAAGTGGTGTGTGTGTGTGTGTGTGTATTTATATGGGCTGTGGATGGCGCAAGTGGTTAAGACACTATGCTTGTTAACCAGCAGGCCAGGGTTCGAGACCCGGGTCAGCCCCAAAAGACAGGGTTAGCTCCTGTCCTTAGCCCAGCTCTGCAACGCCAGCTGGATCCAAACATATTGGCTCTGCCTTTCCATTGGACTAATTCAGTGGCGTGGGGAGGGGGGATTTGCTGCTTGGGTAACAGCCTATCCTCCCTAACAATCCAACCCAAGCTTTCGTGCTTCGCATGCAGCTTATGCAGCGCCAAGTATGATACCATAGTCTTTCAAGATTGACGGAGGCCTGCTTTATATATGGTGCCCTAGATATTATGTAAATCAATTTGCTACTGTGTGGGAATATATATCTAAAAAAATATTTCAGAAGTGGTTTCCTCAGTGACTCTTCTCTGGCACTTGCTGCTCTCTATTGCTAAGGTCATTGCCTTTGCTTTACTGAGGTGGTTTTATCAATGTAAGTGCTGAGTATGAGAATATCTAGCAGACAAAAAAGCATGCTCATACAAGAAAGAAAGGCATTTAAAATTTAAAATGCCTGCATTTAAAATTCCTCACATTCAGCTCAAATTGAACTAACACAAGGCTTAATACATCATAGGCTTAATAAATGGTATATATGGCTGGGAGATGTTTACAGATCCTATACATCAGGAGATTTGTGCAGTAGTGGATAGTGTTTTCTGCCTGGCTTGAGTGCAGTTGCATGTGGTGTGTCTAGGGTTGAACTCAGCTGATCCTTCATACAGCCATAGATCCTGCCATGGGTGGCCCATTCATGAGGCAAGGAATTGTTGGGTTGAAGCACCAACAAAGTGGAGAGAGAGGGTGGTATATTCAGGGTGGCATATAAGTCAACCACCACTTCTTCTCTCCACATCTCCACATCACTGTGGATATGTTCTTATGATCCACTTTCTAGCCACCAAAAACAAATGAAAATAGATCATTCATCTTAGCTCCAGAAGCAGCTCCCATCTCTTTAAATTTAAACAGACATCATGCAGTCCTGAGTTTGGAGAAATCATGCCTATAACAAGATAAGGGACCCTATTTTGTGTGTAGAGGACTTGGGGTGACATGTGTAAAGGAGGACAAAGTTCATATAGAGTGTGTAGAATAAGAAACTTCTGTAGGTGCTGCCCTGCAACCAGCATCTATGACACCTTCATTCCCCTCATGATGGTCCCATTAAAGCCCCTACGATGGCAAATTGGGCATTACCAAGGCCATCAGTACTGAGTGTTCAGGGCTTGGCTTTCCAGGTTAGATATCCATTCAATTTGAGCCTACAGCCACAGCCTGAACATCCCGCCTGCTTCCTATCTCTGGTATTTACACTCAGAAATAAGTAACATTGTGTTTAGTGTGATTCAATAACATACAAATGACCATAGAATTGTAGCCATAGATATCTAGTATAACATAGAAATTAGGGTTCTGTGTACCAGCAACAACATAATAGACATTTAAGCAGGTCAATAATTCAGTCAAATAGTTTGGATATTCAAGATATTCAAGATATTTAGATACTCTTACCTCAGTGTATAGTTTTTAGATAGTTTTTTTAATTGACTGAAAAGGTGATTTTTTAATTTGAAATCTCAGCTTATTCCTGTTAGTGTCGTACCTTGCTTCTATTCTTTTTAAAGTCTAGAAACAAATACATCCACATAAAACAACCTTTTTTTCCTAGACTCCTCTCCCTGTATCAATAACACTGAATTTAATGAGACTTGAGCCAGTGATTAACCAATTTATTGAGCAGAGGCTGTAAAACTAGGGTTGAAAAATCAATTTAATACTTTAAATTTGCCTTGGGGCTGTTAAGGTGGATTCTAAGGCTGGATATTGAAATCTGAATATTCAGCAGTTGCCTTTGTCTTTCAGAATGAATTGAAATACAAATTTAGACTGTGATATCTGTTTATCAGACATTCAGCCAGGAGTCTGAAAGATCAGAGAATGTGCATATTCAATGCAAATGCACTTAGTAATGGGAATTGGGCAATTCTCTCTGTAGGTTCTCTGATATTATTCAGCTCATGGCTGAAAGGCAGAAATACCTGTTTCATATAACTCAATAAGAATTTTTCTTTATTTGATTGTATTCTTTGTCTTGCGGCAAATCATTGTATTGGAAAAATAACTTTTTAATACCCCAGGCTCATTTATGTTAAAATAACTTAGCACATTTTCTTTTAAAAGGACATAAGAACAAAAATAATGCATAAACCTCTTTTAATATTCCCACAATGCAGCTTCATGCCCCGACCTATTGCTTCTCTACCTGTGTCCCCAAAAAGAGTTTACCAGCAAAATGAGCGGCATGAAGATTAAAAGTTCAGGCCAGATCCAAGTGCAGTTTTCAGTTAGGAGTGTGCTGTTTCAACCATAAGTAATGGTGAATTATGGGTTATGGTAAACGTAGACTGTCCATTGATTTAGCCAACTGGAGCCATTTCTTCAGTTAGCAGATTGTCGAGGGGACTGCCCATCTCAGTCAGTCTACCTGACTCCACTGTATGTTCTCCTTTCTATACTGGAAAATGAAGTGGGGCACAGAAGAAAAGGAAATGTGGAGAAGAAGAGGGAATGCTGAGCTAAAATATTTGAAGGTGGAAGAGACAGAATCTGGCACATCACTGGATAAGGGGGCAGAATTTGGCATGCCACCTTTGGAGTCAGAAGGTCTTGGTCCAGCCTTGCAAGCAAGTTCTCAAGTCCAGTTCTGTCATGTCTCTAAACCAGCCGTTTGTGCTGTAAACGGTCTATATGACTATTGTGAAATTATCTATCTACCTACCTATCTACCTACCTACCTATCTACCTACCTACCTATCTACCTACCTACCTACCTGTCTGTCTGTCTGTCTGTCTGTCTGTCTGTCTGTCTGTCATTGTTCTAAAACAAGCCTTAGACTGTCCTTAGGCTAGAAAATACTGGAAGGGAAGGTGGTTTTGAGGTGGTTGTGTGAAGTAGAAAATCAAATCTTATTTTGTATTGGGGAAAAAACCTATTTCTAATTTTGAAGAATTTCTACATTGATTTTCATATTGTTCATTTTTAGCTAGGCTTACTCTTGATTTCACTTTTTTTTCTCAGCATCAGAAATACTAGGATGAGCATTTCAAGAATCAGATTCCAAAGAATTTGGCTTGGTTTAAAGTTTTGTTCTCCATTGGTTGGCTGGCCTTTAAGAAATATTCATCGTTAATTATAATGCATATTTATTATGCACATTAAAAGTGCATTCTCTCTTGCATCCAGTCATGAAATGTAGTGGCGCTGCCATGCAAATCAAGAGAACTGTGATCCATTTTGCAGCAGAAAAGTCAGCATGTAAATCAGGAGTATGAATATTAATACTGACATTTATTAGTCCTATATTGTAAATTACAGATATATGATGTTCATGGTGCACCTCAATTATATAATGTTTTAAAAGTTTGTCAGCTATGATTTTTAAAAGGGACTAATAATGGGGAGGGGAGCTTTGGCACAGGCTTTTCAGTCTATTCCTGTGTCCTGTATCAGCGCTTATACTGATATTACAAGCATAAATGTTGGTGTGGAACATATATTTTGGGTGTGTAGAGGTGGGATTCTTTGAGAATGGGACTTCTGTACATGCATTTTCATTGTGTGTCATCACTGTGTCCTTCTTCTTGGCCTCCACCATAAAGTTTAAGGTTGCAATCCTAACTTCCAGTTAGGCCGGCATAAATCCTGGCATACGTCCTGTGCTGATCTGGGGGTGTCACAAAATGCCGTAAGTCACTTCTGCCCCACTCATGGGGGGGGGGAAGGGGTTAGGCTACTGCACAGGCCCACACCACCTCCCCACACCACCACAGAAAGATACGTCATATGAGTAAGGCTAGCCTAAATTTGTTAGGATTGTGCCCTAAGTCAAGCCAACCTTGCTATAAAGTAGTAGTGTAGTTTGAGGAAGGGCCAAAAAGATAAGTACTGCAGGGACACCACAATGTGCATTGTCAGAGCCATTCCAGGCAACAAGCAGGTACTCACCAAACTGAATAAATTTCTAGCACATTGCTGTCACTGCTGAGGATGTGGCTGATAGTGAATTAGAGGGGCATCTTACAGAGCATATTGTGGCACCTGCAGCACTTACTTTTCCCCCTCTCTAGCTATTCCTCACAACCGCTCTTTTCCACCGCAGCCTGAGATTACACTTTCCTACACTCTATGAGTCTTCACAACAGCCATATCTAGCACTACACTGCTGTTAAAGTAACTTACAAAACTTTTAATAGCAGTTTTATGAGGTAATGCCTTGAGGCCAGTTGTGTCAATGCAGCAGCACTGTCATGAAGCTCCTTGCAGACACTTTTGCTGGTCTTTTTCATCACATCTATGGTTGCCGTATGTCCCAGAAAACTTGGACAGTCCCAGGTTTTGTCTGTTGCATTCACATAATGGCAAGTTTGACAGGCGGTCCTGTCCTGGTTTTGTGGGAAAGAATTATGGCAAGCTAATCACATCACTGCCTTCTTACTTCACCTGATCCAGAAAGAGAAAGTAGACAAGTGAGTGGTGGGTAGTTATATGTCCTTCACAAGCACTTGAAACAGCATGGGATCAGCATCCTTTTGGCGGTGTAGTGCTGAACTAGTGTTACAATGTTATTGTGTACACTGACATGATTCTAAAGTTATATATGCTCATGCAGAGACCACCACCTGGGGCTTTTCTGTCCTCCAGTCAGCATGTATCTTCATCTTCCCCCCCTCCAAGGGGTTTCTCCATCCCTGCACTGCTGTGAGAGCTGGGATGCTGAAGAAGAGCCAGAACCAGACCCTATCCTTGGCATGACTCTTTGAAAGAGGCTTACTTCTAAGTAGAGAGGTGCAGGATTGGGCTCTAAAGTGCACTCTTCTCTACGCTTTCCTGAGAATAGTCTCCATTGACTGCAAAGGGGCTTATTTTGCATGGAAAAGTGCAGGAAAGGATAAATTTGAATGGGGCAAAGCAGTGAGGCACTCCTTCCCAGGCCTCACACAGGGCTCTAGCTGCTGGGTGGCAAGAAAGGCTCCATCCTGCCCTCTGCATCCCCCCGTCTGGCCTTGGTGCCTCCAGGCACTGCTTCTTAGCTGGCCCTAAAAGTGCTGCCAAGGGAGGCACCTTGGGTGCCGTTCCCCCAGCTTGGCCACATCCAAGCCGCACACCTGCTCTCCTGCAGAAGGCTCCAGAGGGCATAGCGTCTCTGCCACAGGACCCTCCATTGTCCTGTGGCAGGATGAGGGGAGGACAGATGTTGCCATTCTGGGCACCTACGATGCTGATGGGCCTGCTGCCTGCTGGCAATTGGGGCAGTGGCAGCACTCCTGGTTGTGTCCTCAACATGACAATAAGCACTGTAAATAAAAATTAATAAATAAATGTCCCTTTAGTTTTAAAAATAGCCTGCTTGCTAAGGTAATTCTGGAGGCAGGTATTCATTCAACCTCCTTCTCCATTTCCAGGTCCTAAAATAGCTTTGTTTAGCTGGGAAACAAACCCCTCCTCTCCCTGCTGGAGCACAGGACAGAATGCAAAACTATAGGAAGCTATTTTCACTTTACATTATTTTGTACTCCAAGGGGAAAGGGAAGGGTCCTTCCAGTTGAAAGGAAGATCTTCCAAGCCCTTGAGAGGAGGTTGGTTGGTTTACCATGACAAGCAGGGTAAGCAGCTGCCTAATCTTTTAACTGCTTTGTTTCACACACTAATCTATATCCGCAGAGGTTCCTGGAACAGAATCCTTGTGGATCTTGAGACTCAACCTCTGTGTTGACATGGCGGGGGAGTACATGATCGGAGAACAACTTGCTCAGCATGGCTTTTTTCTACACTGTTATGTTTACCTGTTTTGGCAAAAATGTACATTCTTATGCATGTATATTTTTAGATTTTTACCCTGGCAAGCAGCTTTAATGGAACTCAAAATGTGCAAAATTTATAAGCAGCACTCAAGTGAATATCGTAAGAGAACTTCACATTCAGTGAACCTGGCAATGCGAAATGGAAATTGAAATTGTGTAAATTTTTCTTTGTATAACTTGGTGTGACAACTGGGGTCAGATTTTTAAAAAGTATTCTCATCATTTGAAATGTCACTAACCAATCAACACAGAATTGTGGCCTGGTGCACAGTATTTTTTGGGTACTTATTTATTTATGTACCTTATGCTGAAAGGGCAGCATTTGAAACAATAAGCAAAGCTGAATGGAGCGGGATTCATTTTAGGTTTTCCATGGAAGTTTTGTCACTAACTGCTAGGCTTTTTTGCCATCATCCCATACTTGTTCTTTTCCACCTGGGATTATTCGTGAAGGCACTGTATGGGTTTTATGAGCAGAAACATTTAGCACTGCACTGCTGTTAAAGTAACTCCTGCAGATTTTTATAGCATTATTTTATGAGCTAATACGCCGAGATTATGCCACCTGTACTGATGCAGCAGCACCGTTACAAAGCCCCTTGCGGTGTCTTCTTCTTCCCTTTATTTGTATTTTTGGACATGATCCAGTCAGCCATCACCTCTCTCCTACTTCTTCCAGTAGACACTCCTCGGTAGCGTTTCTTGACAGTTTATACCAACAAACTTCCCATGAGAGCTTCCCTTTCCCAATTAAATATGCAAGGACCAACTGGACTGACCCTTTTTGTATGCTTTTTACTCTGCTTCTCCATACAATTACTGTATCAGAAATTAGGTTAATCTTATTGTCATACAAAGACAACTAGGTTCTAGTGTTCCACAAGGCTCCAGCATGCTTGGCAGGTAGGTAGGGGGTAGAATCATGTAGAGGGGGACATTGTGGATGTTTACCCCAGGAGCAGTCAGGGATAGGTCCATCACTGTCCTGTTTCTTTTTAATCCAATAGAATGAGGGGAAGGAGCAGGCATCCATCTCCATGCCCACCATCAGCATGCTGCTTGAGGCAACTGCTTCAGTCAGACTCACAGAAGTGCCAGCCCTGCCTTTACAAAGAAAATAATTCTGCAGACTTCTCTGTGGATGGCAGTTTGTGAAGTCATCCTGTAGGGTCAAGCGTAGTTGATGGTAAGGCAGGTATACAGTTTTATTGAAAAAACACCAAGTCTTTGAAGCGTGTTGGAAACATAATTCACCAATGAAATTTACAGTTCGGATTCTATTATTACAGAAGCTAGTTTCACAAATCTGTGGAGTTCAGACAGGAAAGATTCTAGTAAAGTGGTACCCATGTTTCTTCACCAAATTGCTATGCAATGCTGTGCTTGTCTTGATTGTAATTAAATTGAAAAATAATCCTTGTTAAAGCTGAATGCCTCCAACATGTGCAATGTACGAGGTTCTTCTATGATGAGATGACAACATTGTTAAACGTCAAACCTTGCAGGTGAATAGAATTCCTCTATTCAGATGGTGCCACATATTTCCAAGCTCAACAACGTTTGTTCTCAGTAAGACATGGCTGCTCAGATAGGAGCTATCTTTTCTCACTCTCAGCACAATCCAAACTCCTAGTTAGGCTGGCAGAAGCAGGAATCTGGCCTGGGGGTGTCGCAAAGCACTTCTGTGCCACTCCTAGGAGGTTAGGCCAGTGCACAGATATGCATCGGCCTCCCCATGCCTCCATGGGAATGGGGAAATGTGTGAGTTGTGCTGGTCTAAATCAGTTAGGGTTGTGCCCTCATTTCCCAGTCTACCTGTTGTAATTATTTGTTAAAAGAGTCTAAAAGTAAAAGAAGCTATTTCTTCATTAATACCTCTTTAGCTGTACAGTTTATTCTCATTCCACTTGCTATTCTGTTATCTTCAGTTAGATTGGATCTGCAAGAGGAAACCAATTTTTTACATGTGATACACAAATGTTATTAAGGGTGCAATCTTAACCTAGGCTGGCACAACTCATCACTCTCTTCATTCCCATAGTGATGTAGGAGGCAACTACATGTTGGTGCACTGGCCTAACCCCTTCCCCCCAGTGGCACAGAAGTGCCTTACCACACTTCTGTAACACCCCCAAGTCAGGTCCTCAAGTTATGGGCATGTGACCTACAGACATGTGAGGCACAGATTGTTGAATCAGTGCTTTAAAAAGACACAGTGTGTCATGTAGTCACATTTTATACATATGAGATATTGCTTGGCCGGCAAGACCTGACTGTTTTGATTTACCATATTTCCCGGCTTATTACACGCACCGGACCATAAGATGCACCAAAGTTTAGAGGAGCAAAACAAGAAAAAAATATTCTGAACCAAATAGTGTACTAATATATTTAATCACTAGCGAAAAGCGTACCCGTGTTGTGGGAGTAAAATACCCCCATACGCCATCCCTCCACGGTCCATCAAACCCCCATACGCAACTTCCCTCCATGCACATCAGTCCCCATGTGCATCAACCCTCCATGCACATCAGCCCCCATAAGCATCAACCCCCCAAGCGCAGCTATCTCCCATGCGCATCAACCCCCATGCACATCAACCCCCATGTGCATCAACCCCCCATGCACATCAACCCCTCCATGCACATCATCTCCCCATGCACATCAACCCCCGTATGCTCAACCCCCCTACGCATCAACCCCCATGCGCATCAACCTCCATGTGCAACAACCTCCATGCGCATCAACCCCCATGTGCAACAACCCCCATGGACATCAACACCCCATGCACATCATCTCCCCCATGAGCATCAACCCCCTATGTGCATCATCTCCCCATGCACATCATCTCCCAATGCGCATCAGTCTGCCATGCATATCAGTCTGCCATGCGCATAAGTCCCCCATGCACATCATCTCCCCATGTGCATCATCTCCCCATGCACATCAACCCCCCATGCGCATCAACCCCCCATGCGCATCAACCCCCATGTGCATCAATCCCCCATGTGCAACATCTCCCCATGCGCAACAAGCCCCCATGTGCACCAACCCCCATGCGCATCATCTCCCCCATGAGCATCAATCCCCCAATGTGCATCAACCCCCATGTAAATCATCTCCCCATGCACATCATCTCCCCATGCACAACCCCCCATGCACAGCATCCTCTCCAGTGCAACCCCTCCCTCCAAACCACATGCCCCCACTGCACTAGGCACTGAGCACAAAATTGCCTGGAGATTGGTCAGTCTTCCATGTTAAGTATAAGACAAAACACATTGCACCCATTCTCAGCCCCGTAAGGGTTAAATTTTTCCACATCGTGTTATGGGTTTTATGTGTTATATGACATAAGGAACATAAGGTGTTATATGACATAAGGAACATCCTCCCTGAATTTTATGCTTCTAGGTCTGGGGGTTGGGGCAGAGCATCCCTCAGTGACTGATTCTTCAATGCAAAGTATAGGGAGGAAAACGCGTTGCGCCCCATTTCACCCCCTTCCGGTTGGAATTTCTGAAAACTGATTCTTAGTGCACCCCTCGGTCATGGAAGGAACACCCACCTCATATTTCACGCTTCTAGGCCAAGCAGTTTTGGCAGGGTGTTGATGAGTGAGAGAGTCAGTGACTTTTCTCTTTTATATATATACTAGCAAAAGGCGTACCCGCGTTGCGGGAGTAAAATTCCCCCGTATGCCATCCCCCCATATGCATCAACCCCCCATGGATAACTTTCCCCCAGGCGTAACAAACCCCCCATGCGCAACTTCCCCATACACATCAACCCCCATGCACAACTTCACCCAGGCGTAACAACCCCCCCATGCGCAACTTCCCCCATATGCATCAAACCCCATGCACAACTTTCCCCATGTGCAACTTTCCCCATGCGCAACTTTCCCCCATGTGCAATTTCCCCATGTGCAACTTCTCCCCATGCGCAACTTCCCCATGCGCAACTTCCCCCATGCGCAACTTCCCTCCCATGCGCAACTTCCTGCATTCGCAACTTTCCTCTGTGCACAACTTTCCCCCGTGCGCAACCTTCCTCCATGCGCATCATCCCCCCATGTGCAACTTCCCCCCATGCACAACTTCCCTCCCATGTGCAATTTTCTCCATACGCAACTTCCCCCGTGCGCAACTTTCCCCCATGCGCAACTTTCCCCCATGCGCAACTTTCCCCCATGCACAACATTCCCCCATGCACAACATTCCCCCATGCACAACTTTCCCCATGCACAACTTTCCCCCATGCACAACATTCCCCCATGCACAACATTCCCCCATGCACAACTTTCCCCATGCACAACTTTCCCCCATGCACAACTTTCCTCCATGTGCATCATTCCCCCGTGTGCAACTTCCCCATGCACAACTTCCCATGCACAACTTTCCATATGCACAACTTTCCTCCGATGCGCAACTTTCCCCCGAGCGCATCATCCCCCCATGCGCAACTTCCCCTGTGCGCAACTTCCTCCCATGCGCAACTTTCCCCATGCACAACTTTCCCCATGCACAATTTTCCCCCATGTGCAACTTCCCCATGTGCAACTTTCCCCCATGCACAACTTTCCCCATGCGCAACTTTCCCCATGCGCAACTTCCTCCCATGTGCAATTTTCCCCGTGCACAATTTTCCCCGTGTGCAACGTTGCCCCGTGAACAACTTTCCTCCCATGCGCAACTTCCCCCATGCGCAACTTTCCTCCATGCGCAACTTCCTCCCATGCGCAATTTTCCTCCCATATGCAACTTCCCCCTGCACAACTTTTCTACATGCACAACTTTTCTACATGCGCAACTTTCCTACATGTGCAACTTCCCCTCATGCGCAATTTCCCCTCATGCGCAATTTCCCCTCATGCGCAATTTCCTCTCATGCGCAGGCATCCTCGCCAGCGCAACCTCTTCCTCCGAACAACATCCCCCCAGTGCACTAAGCACCAAGCACCAAATTGGCTGGATGTTATTCAGTCTCCCATGTTAAGTATAGGACAGAAACATGTTGCCCCCTTTTCAGCCCCTGAAGGGTTAATTTCTCCAGATGGTTCTTGGTGGGTGTTCAGGTGACAGAAGGAACTCCCAGAATTCCATGCTTCAGGCCCAGCAGTTGGGGAGGAATGTTGATGAGTCAGCAATTCTCAGTGCAAAGTATAGGGAGGAAAACGCGTTGCGCCCCTTTTCACCCCCTTCCCGTTGGAATTTCCGAAAACCGGTTCTTAGTGCACCCCTCAGTCATGGAAGGAACACCCATCCCAAATTTCACGCTTCTAGGCCCACCGGTTTTGGCAGGGCGGTGATGAGTCAGTGAGTGAGTGAGTGAGTCAGTGAGTCAGTGAGTCAGTCAGTGAGTGACTTTTCTCTTTTATATATATAGATAAGAAGATATATAACAGAATAATATTACATCCATGTAAAGCCAATAGTGGTATTAAGAATCATCTTCACTGTCATTAAAAAATGACGAAAGACTTTAAGGTTCAAGCACACTTCTGATTTTATGGAAACCCCAAAAACTTATCACTAGTGTCAGTGATTTGTGACTTTTGCACATGGTCCAGGGAGGCAGATAAGTTTGGGGAAGGGGGTTTCTTTTGGAAGTTGGGGGATCCAGGTAGGTGAGGTGATCTAGGTAGATAGGGAAGGGTGGGGTGCTTCTTTTGGGGGAGCAGGGGTATCCAGGCAGGCAGGTAAGTGGGGAGGAATCCAGATAGGCAGGGATGCATAGGACTGCAGCCCTAGGAACCACATCCGATGCATGCATTCTAAACTGCAAGCCCCCTCCATCCCTGGAAAGCATGAACAGGATTACAGCAGCAGGGACCTCGCTTTCCTGGACTGCTTTTTCTTCCCCTCTTCCCACCAGTGCCCCCTTGTTTTTGCCTGCCTGCCTGCCTCCATGCTCGTGCTATTCTTCTGGGCTCCTTGTTTCTTGGGGGAGGAGCCTGTGGAGAAACCTCTGTCCCTCCTCCCCTGCTTGCCCTCGCCTTCCTATAGGCTTGCCCTGCCCAGGGAGGCAGAGTACAGCTGCAGAAGGTGCTCCAGGATTGGCCCCTTCACTCCATCAGACACACAGACATCCCCCCCCCCAAACTGGGAAAAAGTGCGTCCTATAAGCTTGCAAATACGATACTTATTTCTGACTTCCAGACATACTTATATCCTTCATTTCAACATTAACAAAAATCACTATTACAAAAAAACAGTATCTGACAAAAGGTCCCAAGGTGGCTCATAATCAAAGACACAAAAGAGACAGGAAGCTCATTTCTACCCGGGGTGACGTGACAGTGCATGTCACCCAATGTGGGGGTGAGCGTGTCTCTCCCAAGATGTGCGTCTCTCCCTCCTGGGACTGCGCAGGCGCCAAAGTTGGTGCCTGTGCACTACTCTTCTGAAACCAATCAGCTTCAGAAAAGACTGCGCAGGCATCAGAGTTGGCTCCTACACAGTACTCTTCTGAAGCCAGTTAGCTTCAGAGAAGACTTCCTCTGCTCTAAGAAGGAGCCGCCTGCTCCTCCTTAGAGCGGAGGAATGGACTGCGCATGTCCAGAAGCCTGGACATGTGCAGTCCATGCCTCTGCCCGACCATTTGGGCTTGTTTTGGAGGCGGAGCAGCAGGCAACTGCTGCTCCACCTCTAGAGCAAGGCCGAATGACTGGGCAGAGGCGTAGATGGCGCATGCCCAGAAGCCTGGACATGTACAGTGGAGTTTCCCATTGTGCATGTCCATTGCGCAGGCATGCCAGAGGAGTGTCAAACTCCTCCAGCATGTCACCCTGCAGTGGCATGTCACTCAGTGGAGCCCACACCAGCCACACCATGCTGGTGATGCTACTGGTTCTACCCAAATCCCTCATGGTGATGTGATAGTGCCAATGCAAGCTACACTGTATCCCCCTTTTTTGGTTGCTGGAGGTCTCGTTGGTGTAAAGGGATATTTGTGCCTTCATAGAGGAGAAACATAAGCTTCTACAATGTGTCAATCAAAACCTGTGCCAGTGTATCACTGGTACAATTAATCTGTGCAGGCAGGTCAGGATCAGGAAGGGATTTGGTTTTCAGTGCACACATCATTATGGAATCTCTCTGTCCTGGGCCAAATCCATCCCATCTCTTCTCCATTCATCCCTTTCTTTGCCTCAGTCAACTCCTCCTGCCTTGTTCTGTCCCTTGTGCAGCTTATCTGCTCCAGGGGGGTCTCTGTCTCTTCACCAGTATGCCCAGGAAGGCCCTGACCTTCCTACTAACATGCTGACTCCCTGTGCTGCTACATCTGCATTCACTGCATCTGCAGCTGTCATAGCTGGTAAAACACATATTCTTCCAGCCACTGAGAGGTGATGCTGTGCTGGGATGAACAGGGAAATTTGCTATCTCCCTGCTAATGATAAAATGGCCATCACTTTAAAGGGTGCGTCTTTCTCCTGCTAGCAAGCAATGTCCCTTGTGATAATATACTGATTGTCCCTTTTGCAATCTGCTCCCCAGAAAATGTACTCCAGTGCACACCTAGAACTAATTCCTGTGAGTAGTCATGAGACATATATGATGCTGTTTTCAGGCAGAGAGGTTTGCTTTGAAATTGCTTCCAGGTACACAATAGTGGAAACCCCTACGATGTCAAGGCTATCCTTCTTTGTGATGCATAGTTGGCACTTTCTCCACACTTTGATTTATTTTGGAGACACAAACAACAAACAGCTCCATTCAGCATCTGAGGTGACTGTTGCTATAATCACTGCCTGAAATTCTGTAAATGGGGTCACATGACAGGGCTTTCCCCCCTTTTTCAGCTCCTATATTTTGGAATATCCTTCACAAGGAAGCCAAAATGGCCATATGAATCAAGATTCTGGATACCTGGATTGTTTGCTGATGTGCTTGTCTTTGTATCAACCATCACAATTCTTCCACGCATCTCTGCCGATGCTATTTATTGACCCGGAGTGATGCAGTTCATAGCTCAGATGGTGTAATTGCTAGTGCAGTGTCTGAACACGACTGCCTGGTGTCAGGGATAGTGTCACACATTGGCACAATTTAAAAGCTACAACCAGTTGCACTTTGACTCTTCCTTCTGCTACTTGGTATGTTCAAACTATGGCTTTAGCAGTAGTTTCTGAGTACGAGAGCAAACCTGCCAGCTTCCTTGCATATATAGTTGAAAGCAGGCTCTGGGAAGAGGCAAAAGCTGAGAGGAAGTCAGCTGCCAGATATTTGTCATAGTGAAATCTGTCACACTTCAGGGCACCAAATAGGGCATTTTAGCTCAATTGAGCATTTTACTTAGGGGAAAACTTCCATTCAAAATCTAAGAAGGGATCAACTTTCATTTCCTTCTTTAAAACTCATCTCGTCTCTGATGCCTAAAGGAAAATTCTGTATAATTAATGCTAAGCAGGTGGCGTGACATCATTATCTGTGTGCTGATTAGCAATGAATTGTATACATAGCTACTCTGTGCTAGCATCCTACTTGTTTAAAATTACCCAGCCTTTTAAATTTCATTTCACTCCAGCTGTTTGCCTGTTTTATGAATTTTCAGTTTGTAGTAATTCTGGACAATAGTGGTCAACAGGGACCATATCTGGGAGAATTCTAGTTTTTTAACCTATCTGTATTGACTTTCATGTAACCAAGTCTTAGGGGGTTGCATGAAAATATTTTATTTTATTTGTTCTCTGCCTTTCTATCTGAAGGGCACCCAAGGTGGCTTAGAATATATTAGGTTAGAGTCTTAGGTAGTATCTTAAGTTATAGTCTCCATCCAGCCCCACACTTCCCTAAAAGGCCAAGTCTAATTGTACAGTTTATATGGTAGGTCTATTTTGTAGCCAGTCTATTTTGTATATTTTATAATATTGAGTTTATTTGGGTTGTCAGACTTGTTATGTGCAGAGTCGGTTGTTCCCAGTGCCAGCTTTGCATTAATGACATAGACGTTTTCTGCTACTAAGTTTGACAGGCTAAATCGATATACTTATTATTTGAAAGCATTTGAAAACAACAATTATTATGGGTTTGAAACATAACTCTGTCAAAAAAATGAGTGGTTTTGTCAAGGCATCTGAGGGAAGGACAAGAAGCAATGAGTTGTGGCAAATAGAATTAGCCTGATTATAGGAAATGCTGAATAACTGATTTGGGCAGTTGAACATGTTGTTGAGGCAGATGGTGAAAGGTTTTATTATGACTGGATGCAGAGACACCCTCTTATTTCTGGGGATTGACCAAGGTAGATATCATTATTAATGTTTCTTTGTTTTATTGCACCCAAGGAAACCTCTCAGTAATGCACTATGCTCAACATTCTGCCCATATTTCAAACAAGGCCTAGGATTTCAATTGAGGTTCCCAAGAAGGGCATAAGAACAAAAAAAAATCAACAGGCCAAGTTATGGGATGGGGATGAGAAGGTTCAGAAGAGACTTGGAGCTATTGGTAGCCCTAGAATGGCCTATTATCCATCCTCTGTCTATGTAATCTTCAGGCTCCAAGTCAATTGTCTCCTTATCTATGGATGAAAAGTGTGTGTCATGTGAGCAGAAGATTCTTCTCACTACTGCTGGATGATTGCCTGATGATTCTTTTAAACTCTTACTCTATGTTCAGAAAATAAACATCAATCTCAAGAGATTCTGAAATAAGTGTTTGAATTTTATCTATTCAGTAACGCAACACATCAGCTTCAAATATTCAGTTTAAAACTACAGGGATTTCAAGATAAATATGACACTAATTTCAATTGTTTTGCAACTTTTGTTTTGTTTTGTTATCCATGTGAAGAATCAGAGATTGTCAATCATTAACAGCACAATCCAATTCAGAAGTTAATTTTATTGTGTTCAGTGGTGCTTATTTCGGGAAAGTGTATTGGATTAGTGTCCAAGTTTTTGGTATTTCTATTGCCTATGCGGAAAAGTAATTTACTCTCTTAAAGTCTGGTATTCATGTGCAGTAGTAGTCTATGCAAGGAGAAGGGGTGTTGTGAAAAGTATAAATCAATTATGATCTCAGTGAAGAAGACTGTCAGCACGATCTGCAAAATCTAAGCCATGGTCTGCCTTGACAAGAAATACACCCTTCATCAGTGTGACTGCTCTTTATTCAAAATTTCCCTGACTATGACAATGATGGACAGCTGTATCTCACAGCTGATGGGTGACAGAGATGGAGAAGATCTATGATACTACTAAGTCCCTTGTATAGGAGGCAGTCTCTGGCTAGAGGACACTGCAGACATTATGCAGGTCCTTTACTTAATCTTATACAAATAGCTCTATCCCTATCGCCACAACCTTGCAAGGAGATGACAGACCCAGTGATTTGTCACTTTCCACTTCATGCCTAGCCCTAGAGAAGAAATCCACTCTAACAAGATGGAATGAAATAATGATAATAACAATAATGAAAACATGATAAATTGGGTGAGACTTTCAATGTTAATGGGATGGCCAGGCACATGGAGTGTGGCTCTGTCAGCCATCTATAGGCTTAGGACATAAAATGTTTTCTTGGCAGGAGGTGTCTTAATCCTTGGAACTCATCAGAGCAATTCAGGGCCATGTTATTATCCTTTGAAAGATCAATTTTGCAGACCTTTCTAGGACTTAAAACTAGAGGGTGAATTTAAAATTGTCCTAGTAGCAGCCACCACATTTGTATATAAACCTCAAGTCATTTTTGAGAATTAGAGGAAGGCAGGACTGTTAGGCAAAACTGGGTCTCAGTATATTGTATAATCTACAGTTCAAGTCACGCTAATGTGCAAAGTACTGTATATGAAACATATTTGACAGTCCTATATACACTTACTGTATCTAGAAGTAAGTTCCATTTAACTTAATGGGTTGCTTAGGATTTTGCTTATTGTGTATCACTAGCAAAATTTACCCACTGTTGCAGGAGTAAAATTTCAAGAATATTTGTGGGCCTGGGCATAGCTGGGCACTGATGGGCACCTGGTGGCAGGCAGTGGGCACCGGTGAGCAATGGACACTGCTGGACACTGTCAGGCACTGGGCATCAAAGAGGCATCATAGGGAAAGTGGCAGACAATGGCAAGCACCAGGCACTCCTACAGGGCATTGTTGAGTAGCAGTGAGCACCACACACCACCATGCAGTAGTGGTCCCTGAACTTCTCATGCACCCCCATGTTCCCTGTGCACAATCCCTCCTGTGCACAGTCCTTCCTATGACTATCCCTCACCGTGCATCATCCCCCCACTGTGCACCATTCCCCCATGCACCATTTCCCCCTATGCACCATTCCCCTATGCACCATTCACCCATGAATTATTCCCTATGCACTATTCTCCATGCACTATCTGCTATGTGCACCATTTCCCCCATGTTGATCAGTCTTCAGTGTTAAGTATAGGAATGAAAACTCATTGGACCCCTTTTCACCCCCATTTTGTCTTTCCCAAAATTGGTTCTTAGTGTATGCCTCCATCACGGAAGGAACACCATCCCCAAATTTCACAGTATTAGTACCAGTGGTTTTGGCTGGGCATTGATGAGTCAGTGAATCGTGAGTCAATTAGTGAGTCAGTCAGTGACCTTTCAATTTTATTTATATACAAGAAGATTAATACAGTGTGTTGTTAAACAAGAAAGCTCAAGTCCAGAGTACGAGATTTATTTTTCTACCACCTTTCCTTTTGTAGTGGGATTTGGCAATTGTCACACCAATCTAATTTAGTTTCTAAGGAAAGCAGCTGCCACATTTGATTATGGATGGTGAAACAGCAAAAGCTGTTCATAGTTCAAGTACCAGAGTTTAATCTGAACCAAAGCCCAGACCCCGAAACTGTTTTGAATAATGAGATTTGGCCTTGGCAAATACAATATAAGGTATAAAAGAAACCACCTATATGCACGATGATTTATTTTCTTCATCAGTGGTAATCACGGTAAGCTCTTTGACTCAACACAAGCAAAGATTTTCAATTGCTGTGTGGTGTCCAGACAGGCTTGACCCAGAAAATTCTGCTCAAATACCATTTTGAGATAGAGATTTCACTGAGAACTTGTTTTGGGTGATAGGTGATCCTCTGCAGACTCAGTTTGGAATGAACATGCCATCCCAACCCCCCTTGTGAAGCCTTCATTTTCTTTTCCCCTAAAATTTACTTGATGGCTGCGACAACGGGAAGGATTTCTTCTCTGGTCACAAGTTGGCCTCTTAATACTATGGCAACAGCATTTCATATGGACTTGTAGTTTCCATGAGCTTGATTGACTGTACAGCTTTCATTCTTTGAAAATATTTATAGCCCCAATTACTATAGCCTTCTCAAGTTGAAAGAACGTCCAGAAGGACTATCAGCAGGTCGGCACATGAAGCTAGCTTCTACTGTTGCAAGCCCGTGGGTCTGTTAGGTCAGTACTCTCTTGTAATGGGTCTCCAAAGCTTTTTTTTTTAATCCAAGCATTTTGTACCTGGGATCTTTTGTGTGCCAAGCATATTCTCTGTCAATGAACTACAGCCCTACTTTAATAGTAAATAGTAATCTACTAATTTAATAGTAGAATAAATCACTTCCGTTTTCTGGATCAGCTCACCAGACCACACATGTGAGTTTCAGGGATTACTCAAAACTTTTTCACTAACCAGTAACCAACTCAATTGTTAATCCTCCTTTCTATTAGAATACACGAAATCATTCAAACAGCTATTTTCAACCATTGTGCTGTGTAGCATATCGGTGTTCCACAAGTTGTCCACAAGTATGCCATAGGATTTTGGGAAAAGGTCATATATTAATAGGGGAAATGGGGATGTGACCCCCATTTGGCAGCACAATGTGACTTCTGAATTGTCAAAACCTGATGTCAAAACTGTCAAAAAGCCTTGGCAATTTTAGTGCCTCTGCAGTGTGCTATGAGATGAAAAAAAATTGAAAATAGCATCTGCACTAGACTACAAGCATTTTTTCCTAGGTCCTTTTGTGGCCTATGAAAGACATAATACAACATGAAGAACACTAATTGTATACTAACCATGAACCATGAAGTACACTAAGGCTGCAATCCAGAGCAAATTCAGCCTGCTCTGACCTAACTGCACTCTCCTAACTATTCTGTATCCAGAACAGAAAGTTATGCTGAATCCAGAGAGTCAGGAAGCCTGGGCTGCTCTAACTGCTCCAGAGCATTCTAAGTAATTGACACAAAGGGAAGACTTGCTCCTGAGGAGACACCCCTCAGATCACACTGAACAAGGAACAGCTGTGGTGCCTACAGTGGTGACATGACTCTGCACATCACCTGGTGCGGAAGTCTGTGTGTCATCCCTGGGATGCACCCCCCCCCCACCTGGACTGCACAGTCACCAAAGTTGGCGCCTGCGCAGTTGTTTCTGAAGCCAACTGGCTTCAGAAAGAGTACTGCGCAGGCACCATCTCTGACACCTGCGCAGTACTTTTCTGAAGACTTGGCTTCGGGGGAGACTGTGCAGGCGTCAGAGTTGGTGCCTGTGCGGTACTCTTTCTGAAGCCATTCGGCTGCCGCTCCGCCTCCTGAGTGAGGCCGAATGGCTGTGCGGAAGCGCGGACTTTCTCTGCTCTAAGGAAGTCTCCTCTGAAGCTGTTCGGCATGCTCAGTGTGTTTCTGCGCAGTGCACCTCAGATGGCCGTTCAGGCCAGCTCCTCAGACAAGTGTCAGCTTCTGGCTGATTCTCCGCCTTGGAGCAGGCCTGAATGGGGGTGCTGACGCCCGGGGCCTGCCAAAGGACAGTCAAACTCCTCCGGCACATCACCCCATACGGAGCGCATCCCCAATGCAGCCCACACCAGCCGCATCAGTCTGGTGACGCCACTGGGTGCCTGCCTTATAAGGAGTCCCTGATGAGATGCCAGTACATTCTACAGTGAATACAAGGGGCTTCTTGGAGTGGCCTGCTGTATCCTGAGGTTTGTGGGCAGCCGTAGTTTGTTCCATATCCTGAGGTGGAGAGGCAGGGGTTGCAGCTAGGCTGGCCAAGAACTCAGATTTTTGGGCAGCACTGCCATTCTTACTCAGGCCTTATCATGGACCCCTATGGGTCTACTCATTACTATACCTGCTCCTGAGGTGGTATAACTCTGAGGGCTGGAAGAGGGCATTTCTGCCTTGGAAACAGGCTCTGGATACAGAGTAACTGCTCTGCCCTAGGCAATGCTAAACATGCCCTCAACTTGCCTCTCCTGAGCTGCTTAGGCTGCCCCAGTTAGGGCAGAGCAGGTCCACCTCTCTTAGGGCACCCTATCTTGCCTTGCTCTGCCCTAAGCCTCCTTCAGAGTAACTGGGCTGGAGCATCTTGCAGTTGCTCCAACCTAGTGTTAGATAGGGCAACCTAAGGGCTCTTATGTGGACAGATTAGTTGCTCTGGATTGGGCTGTAAGGCCCTAATCCCTTATCTACAAGTAATCTTCCTCTGAAGTAAATGATTCTGACTTCTGAGTAAATGATTCTGAATAAATGATTCCTATAATTGTACCATTTAAATGAACTTTGAGAGGCAGTTGAAGTTATAAAAGTCTTTGGAAAACCAACAAAAGTACAAATCTCAGAAGAGAAAACAGTATGGGAGGGCCAAGATCACCACACACTGCCTCTCTTGTTAGCCATCATTCTCTTGATGACTCACTATTGTTACAAAGCAATCCAGCTTTATAAGTGGTGTAAGATTACTTTGCACGACATTGATTTTAAGCTTTAAAAGCCCTCTTCTAATTCTGCGCTTTCCCAAAGTAAGTAATCCTGTTCTTTGCAGTCTTTCATGTTGCATGGCTTCTTATCAGTGTGCTCAGTATTGCTGTGTGGGGGAAAAAAGAGCAGAGTGTGCCATATTTCATCTGTTGCCACAGAAAACAACAGCAGGAGTGACATATTTTGTGTACAGACCCAGCATATTTTGCCCCAGTTCAATCCCACATTCCTCCTGCACAGCCTATAAATTGCAGCAGTTTGTGCATTACTCAGGGATGCAAGCTTTATGTTAGAAGTATTTTAATAGCCTTTGATTTACTTTCTTAAGTGCTTATTAGGATGATCAATGGTAACGTTCTAAGGCCAGTTCCAAGCTTGGAAGACAGTTACCTTAGTCATTAGCCTTCCAATGTGCTTTTCTCTAATAATTTGTGCACATGGGACAGAGCGGATCTGAATGAATCACTTCCCTTTCTTTCCTATTTTTTTGTCTATCTGTGTTTGCTTATTGGAATGCTAAAAGCAGAAAAAGGCAATTTAGTGGAGCTGAAGTTGCCTCAAAGAACTACTACAGAGATAACTGGCTCTTGGTCAGAAAGAACCTACTGATCCACAGTGATTTTTCAATTCCCTGTTATATTTTGGGTGAACAGTATTTATCCTCTAACGAAAAGTCTTTTAGAGTTATGAAGGGGTGACTCAGGCTCAATCCTAACCAATTTAGGCCAGCATAACTTACCTGGCATAACATTCCGTGGTGGTGTGGGGAGTCTGGTTCTTGCCTAACCACTCCAGGAGTGGGGCAGAAGTGACTTATGGCATATTTGCGACGTCCCCAGGCCAGCACAGGACTTAGATTTGACTCAGTGTAAGCCAGTGGTCTTCAGAGTGTTAGGACCTTCTTGGGGATTATGACTTCTTTTTAGGAGGGTTGCGAAAAGCTGGATCAGCTATCTTGGAATCTGGCAGTGGGGACCTTTAATAACACTTCCAGCCACTTCCGGGAGGTCCCAGACAGGTTGACATTCTCAGAAGGAAGTCCTGTGCTAAAATGCTCGAATACCACTGGTCTAAGCCATGCTGGATTTTTACTACTCTGAAACATGCATAGGATTGAGCAGTAGATCAGCTTCTAAAGGCCAATGTGTTGTCTGGTGCTGCATTCCTATAGCTACGTATCTTAGAATAAGACAAGTTGAGCAAAATTTCACTTACATCTGAGTAGACATGCATGGAATTGTGCTATTGCTGTGGTTAAAACTGGTTCCTTATTATGTGTTAGGCCAGGATCTATTCTGTTTCTTTGTTTACACCATAATAAATGATACATGTGAACACAGTGCATGTAGTCGATGACTATATTGAATACATGCAGGCTGCAGTGTTGTTTTTTTAAATCAGTATGCATCTAAATAACTAATAAGATGCACATTCTCCTTGCATGTAAGTTGAATGAACTTCTTATTTAATTCTTCTTGTCATATGTCACTGCTCACTCCTATTAATAAGTGTGTGACTGAAATGTAGGAGGTGAGGGAGTTTAAGATTCTTTCTGAAGTTTACAGTTCAACTGATTCAAAACTGTGAGCACATGAACGTAAAGACTTGTCTCTTCTATGTTTTTATTTCCACATTTGATTCAATGATAGACACAGCACCATGCATACAAAGATAAACAAGCATAGAAAGCCTCATGCACTGAAATGCTGTTATGTGTTATGTGTGTGAGTATGAACATGAAATCACTGGATTGGGGTAACTATAGTCTAACAACACAATCCTAGATATGTCTACTCAAAAGTAAGCCCCATTCAGTTCAAGAGTACTTATTCCCACCTAAGTAAAGCTGCAATTCTAAAGACACTTTCCAGGGAGTAAGACCCATTGAATACAATGGGACTTACTTTTGCATAGACATGGTTAGGATTGTCCTGTAAGGGTGCAATCCAGAGTAACTACGGGGAGTCCTTGCTCCGGTGTAAGAACAATTTGCTCTGGATTGCAATATGAATTTCCCATAGGTTTTCATTAGGTGGTACAGTAACTACGGGTACACGTAATGTCTCTTATGTGCTCCCGTAGTTACTCTGGATTGTAGGGTAAGTGTAGTTTTAACATTCCATCCAAACACAACTTTTTTTAAAAAATGGGGAGTGGGCAAGGAAGTAACAGTGATTAATAATTCAGCCAAAGATCTTAATTGCAAAACAATATTGGTCAGCTTTTACAACAAACATGCAAAATTTCATCATGTGCAACTTTCTATTAATGAATTTGGCGAAGAATTAAAAAGCCATTTCATTTCATGTCTGTTGTCCCCCAAAGTCCTGCAAAATCAATTTAATCTTGGAAAAATAAAATATAAACAAATGATTGCTAGTTTGGAGGATTTTTTTTTCTCCTCCAATGGTTTTGCAGGGAAGTTAACAGGAATATAATAACCAAGCAGCGCGTGGGTACGCTAATTAGATGCTGGGTATAGAGTGCCTCTTGAGATGCCAATACACAATTGGCAGAGTGTGCTGGGATGCATATCCTCACCAGATGTATTGCCCAGGCTGTGTTGACTCAAATAAATGCCTCTCGTGGAAAAATAAAATAAACTCTGTTTAGAAGCAAATAAATCTTTATGTTTCTCTGCATTTTATAGCTGCATAGTTTGACATCATTAGAATTGCACTTTTTTGTACAAAGATGGCTTTGCCCTGAATAATATTGATTTTCTTAATAAAGAGAGTCCTCCTTATAGAAGCACTATGATTTTAATACCCAGCTTTTTAAAATTTTTTACTAGAATGCATAAAATCATCTGCTAAGGCTTGGACTTAGAATAAAGCAAGCTTCAGGCAATAAACTACGGCTATGAGGGCTGAATTAGCATGCACACATACACGCACAAAAAACCCACAAAGAAACATAATTATCGCCAGTGGAAATGAGGTCAAGTAATATTTAGTACAGCCTATGGTACAATATAACCTCGAGACCATCACAGGTTACAATCCATGAGGGGTGTATGTAGATGTGGACAACCTCCAAATGCCAGATGCAAGCGAAGGCACCTGGATGCAGGTTTCATATGTGCTCCTTGAAGCATCTGGTAGGCTGCTGTGTGATATAGGAAGCTGGAATAGATGGGCCTTTGGCCTGTTGCAGTGAAGGCTTTTATGTTCTCATGATATGGGCAGCCCAATTCTACACCAACTTCTGCTGGTGGGATGGGCACACATAAGATTAAAAACGTGCTGTGAAACATATGGTGGTAAAGTGGCAGAGTACATATATACATAGAAGGATAGGTGGAGGGAGTGTGTTGTATCAGGGTGAGAGAATGTGGAAAGAGGGTGGTTCAGCCCCAATGGGGCTACTGCCACATCCCATTCCCTCTCTGTGCCTGAAAGCCACAGTTGGGGTTACTGTCCCAGGCCTGATTAACTCACATCTGCCCCATCATTGCCCTGTTCCACCTCTCCCCACTTTTCCCAATACTCTCTCTTACTTCCCCCTGCCCCTGCATTAGATCTACCTTCTGTTTCTTCTCTGGCACTAGCAAGAAGTCTGTGTCCTTCCTGACAGCATGACTGAGCCTGGTATTGTGGCAAAGCATTTTCTCTGTGATCCTTCCCATGCCACTGCTAGATATTGGTGGTGTACTACTTTTTATTTGTACAGTTTTTCCAGAAAATATGTGGTTGGTCAAATGCTGAGTATTAGATTCTATGGCAAAGTCTAATGGCTGATAAAGGACATGATCTGAGTTTCAGTGAACACTTTTTATAGACCTCTTTTAGTCCTCCATCCAAGATCTCATCTTTCACAATGTAGTGTGAGGTCTAACTTTTTCTAGGTCTCCTGATCTGTTAACAGACTTGATTCACAGTAATGCTATTCAGATGCTGAATTCATGTTAGCAGGCAGAGTTTGGATCTCAGCAGTGCTTTCTGTTAACATTTACAAACATTGGGTGTGCCACTGATGCACATTGTTATATCTTTTTCTTTGTCACACTACATGTGGGGGTAGATCAAACGGGAAAGGGGGCTATATGGATCATTCCTTGAAGAAGAGAATGGTATCTCTTCTGGCTTTATAATGATAGGAACTAGGTCCAGATCTGTAATAATGAGCAAGTATGAGCAGATTGCAGTTGGATTTGCTTTCGAACAGTTGGTGCATTGTTTTTGCTAATCCAGCCTGGAAATCTTTCACAAGCAGGCTTTCTTATAGCCTGTGCTTAGGCCAAGAACACAAAAATACCCTTTGTGTGTAATTCTGGCACTTGTATTTGATGTCTGGGACAAACTATCCAAAACCTAGAGCCACAAGAAAAGGGAAGCAAACACCTGGTTTTGTTTTGAATTTGAACAGTCTTGGGGGGGATTTTCATTACTTGATCTGAATGTCTCCCATCCCTAGGGACAGTGGTTTTCATACATAAACTAAACTTCTTCCTTTGTTAATTTCAATATGGTGCTGATCAGTTCTTCATAAGGAATAATGTACTGAAAACTGAAATAGATCAGAGTCCAGTTGCCACATGTGTACTACCATGTGTAGCCACGTATACTACCATATGCATCCTTTTACAAATTCACAAGTGGGATCATGTACATTGAACATATGCAAGTCTGGAACATGAAATGAGTGAGACTCAGCCTGAAATATAATGCCTATAAAATAAATGCAATATATTGAAAGTATCATTGTGATAGCTATGGGAGAACACAACACTAAGGGCACAATCCTAATCATGTCTACTGAGATGTAAGCCCCATTGTGTTCAATGAGTCTTACTCCCAGGAAAGAGTCTTTAGGATTGCAGCCTTAGTTTTTCAGGGCACTTTAACACAGCATGAAAGCTGTACTACCCCATTGTTGTCAAAGCCATTCCAGGTCGCAAGAGCATCAGAGAGACATTTCTTTTGTGTTGCTCTTGCTGCTGGGAATGGGTTGAGATGGAGGAGAAGCTTCCAGGATGCAATGAGGCTCCCAGTAAAACCTAGTGATATGCCTTCCCCATGTAATGATTCAAGCAGGCGCTGGGGCATCTTAGGTGGAGTGGCAGGGTGTCATGCCATGATGAAGTTGGTGCAAAATTTCAGTAGCTCAACCTACCAAAGAAAACAAATGAATTCTAAGCTGAATGAACAAGGATGGTCAAGATAATGAAGCCTCCAGTAAAGAAAAAATATTTAAGTGAGTCAAGGAGCAATTTCTAATCTAATCGAAAATCATCAGGTTTGACACAAAATGGTCAAAAAGTACGGTATGTTCCTTGGTCCGTATAGGCTTTCCAACAGCTGGTAAAGAATACAAAAATTGGTGCAGAAATATAAAGATTGGCAGTTCAATCCTAACTTCTGCTTGACCAGGTAGACCAGGTAAATCCTGTGCTGAATTCAGTGCATATTTCGGGTGGCTGTTGCAGGGAAGATCTCCCCCTTTCTTGGGATAAGCAGACAGCCCCAATGGGTCGAATTGTATTTAGGTCACCTCTGCCTGGTGATGAAGGTTAGGATCCTGCATAGCTGTCAGTCTAAGCCCTGCCTCTCACTCTCCACCTACCCACCACTGGAAATGTCTCCCTCACCTGCCCCAAAACTTGGCATCAGTCTTGAAAGACTATGGTATCATGCTCGACACTGCATGCTAAGCACGAAGGCCGGGTAGATTAATATGGAGGATAGGCTGTTACCCAAGCAGCAAATCCCCCTTCTCTATGCCACTGAAATAGTCCAGTGGAACGGCAGAGCCGATATGATTGGTTCCAGCTGCGTTGCAAAGCTGGGCTAAGGACAGGAGCTCACCCTGTCTTGTGGGGACCTGAGTCTCAAACCTTGGCCTACTGGTTAATAGGCACAATGTCTTAACCACTTGCACCACCCACAGCCCAAAATACCTCCTCCTTCCTCCTCCCTTTCCTCTCACTGCTCTTCATAAGCCCCTGTGCTATGGAGGAAAGGCCAGCACAACTTACCCATCATCTTGTTCCCATGGTGGCAAAGGGAAGCCAGCATACATCCAGTCATTTGTTTACTGATTAAAAGGTGCTTTTCAGGGAAAAACCAGATGTTTATGTCAGGGACAAGTATTCCTCTTTCCTCCTAAAATTACTTGGTTTAGCCTCTCTTTGCTTTCCGTCATAGGTTACAATCCAGAGTAACTATGGGACCTTTTACACCAGCGTAGTGATGGTGTCACATATGGGAAACCTATGGGAAATGCATAGAGCAATCCAAAGTAAATGCCTCTTACATCTTCCCGTAGCTACGCTGGATTGTAAACTGTAAGAGACTTGGACAGCTGCATCCTCAATAAGCGATTCACATGTCAGAAAGAGATATCAGATTGCAGTTCCTGTCTCTGAAATAGCAACTACATTGAAATCAAAAGGATTTTAATGTTTTAGGACTGTGCATAGCCTCCTGAGAAATGGTACTTGTATTTCAATTCCCTTAAAGATGCTCAGATGTGTTTCCTTGGGAAGAACTTGGATACATCGTATTTCAAATTTCACTTTTTTGAAACTTTGGTTTCACCCACAAGAAGGTGCGGAACCCTCCGGAGAAATTCCATTTGACTTGCAGAAACTCATTTGTCTGTCCTTGCTTTCTTAGATGTTTTCCCCCTTGGAGGAAAACTGTGATTCATTGGATCTCAACAAATGCCATAGGTTGGTAGACTGAGCAGTTTGCATCTGTCAAAAAACTTCCTAAAATGTACTTGACTGCTTATAACTTTAATTCATGAAAATCTATATAAATTGATTTTCTAAAATATTTTATTGGAAGTTTTATTTAGGTTCTTATGGAAAAATGCTCAAAATACTCCTACCACAACAACTAACGCTTCACAAAGTACAACAGGCAGTATTTGTTCCCACTTGCACTATCCTGAGTGGACTAATACATCTGGAAGTAGAAGTTGATGGGTTGTTGGTGCCACAGTGGCCAAGATGTGGTGTACATCTGAATCTTCAAAAGCTGCATAGAGTGGGAATGGGCAGATCAAAATCCTAACCACTCACACCTGGTCATCGCTGCCATCTCTGATGGCAGTGATGGTACTTATCAAAGTGTAACTTGCCAAACAAGTTGCCAAGTAAGCAAATTAAAAAAGGAGTTTTGGGGATTTTGGTTTTACTCATGAGCAGAATAGGAAAAGACAGAAAAGTGGTAATACAGTTTTTCTGTGACAGATGCATCTAACTTTATTCAGTCTATGTGAAAAGAGGAGTCATTCTTCCCATGATTCCCTGTTGCCTTCTGGAAAAGTAACTGTATTGTGTGATCTGGAAATGTGGACAACACCATGAAGCAGAACAATGCTAAGAAGATGATGATTGTGTGATCTGGAAAGTCCCAAATCGTTTCCCCCAACATATTTGAGATCCTCTCTCTCCAGCCCATTTTCTGTTTTGACTTCAGTGATCAGCTAAAAGCACTTTTCTAAATTTAACATCTGTGCATAATTATGACTTGAATGAGTTGTTGAGAGATGTTCTCACTAGACGTGTTTTCTTTCTGTGGAAACTTGCCAGTGTCATCAAAGTCTTTATATGCAGCATAGTGAAATGAGAAAGAAACCTAGAGTCATAAACTGCTATTTCAGTTAGCAATGATTACAATGCAGAGAAACATAACACATTAATATGAGAGATTCTAGCTAGTACCCTGTTGAATGTTCACCTTCAAAGATTGTCAGCCCCACAGTAGATCGTTCAGGATGGCCAACTGCAGTCTTCACTCACTTTTTCACTGATGGTTCACTGGTTATTTGCTGCCTGATCATCAGTAAGTTGACATCTCCCTTTTTCTGTTTTATTTACTTTGAACCACAAAGCCCAGTCCTATAGGCTCATAACACTGACAGAATTGATGTTCCACCAGTGCTATCTCATTTATAGCTGCTGTTTTTCCAGGACATGTCCTCATTTTTAACCTTGTTTTCTGGGGAAAAAATCTTTATTGTCCTTCTTTTATTTGTGTGTAGGGAGTTTGTGGCCTCCTTGACATTGACTGACTGACTGACTCACTCACTCACTCACTCATCAATGCCCAGCCAAAACCGCTGGACCTAGAAGTGTGAAATTTGTTCCTTCCATGATGGAGGCACTTAATAGGAACTGGTTTTTGGAAATTCAAACCATAAACCATAAGGGGGTGAAAAGAGGTGCAATGCATTTTCATCCTTATACTTTACACTGATGAATCTCTGACTAATGGACACTCTGCCCCATACCCATGGATCTAAAAGCATGAAATTTGGGGAGGGTTTTCCTTATGTGATATGAGTAACCCCTAAGGGATGGTTGCATTGGGGGGGGGGGGGGGTGTTGCACAGAAGAATGCTCTACAGGGGGATTAAGAGTCTGCCCAGGTGCACAAATATTCTTGACAGTTTACTCCCGCAACATGGGTACATTTTGCTAGAGATTAATAAAATACATGTAATAAATTAATGTAACATGTAATGACTTTAAATTTAATAACAAGCATTTTAGGCTGCAATCCTATAGGCTGCAATCCTAAAGACCTTTCCTAGGTAAGATCCGTTGAACACAATGGAGCTTACTTTTGAGTAGACATGGTTAGGACTGTGCTGACAGTGTTTAAATTAACCACATGAAAGCAATATATATGAGCGTTTTAGCTTTCAGTTTGTCATGTTCTACATTTTTCTTGGGTATTCTCCATTTGGGAGTGGGGGCTGGTCTTCCTTTTGGGCTGTAATTCTTTCAACGTTAGGTTTAAAGTGATCTTGTGATTCTTAGAAGCTTTCTTGAGTGTTTCATGCGCATGGGCACTGGAATGCTGTCTAATATAAAGTGTATATTTACTTATCCTTATAGGATGCAATCCTAACTTAGGCTCGCAAAACTCATTGGTCTTCCCGTTCCCGTGATGTTGTAGGGAGGTAAGCTCATGTCTGTGCACTGGCCTAATCCTCCACCAGGGGTGGAGCAGAAATGCCTTACAGCACTTTTGTGACACCCACAAGGCCAGCACAGGATTTGGCCTGGAGCTTAGGCTGGCCTAACTGGTGGATTAGGCTTGTAGCCTATATCTGATAGCTGTACGATCATGTTTTGAGGTTTAATTTACATCAGACACTCAAAAGTGTCTAAGGATGTAAGAACTATTAGGCTGAATCACACCAATAATCTGTCTAGCCCACCAGTCTGCCCATAGTATAGGGTGACAAACTTCCCTAAGCAGCCTGAAAGTAGGACATTATAGCAAAAATCTGGTGATGTTGCAAGAGGTTTTTCTGCTATAGGCAGGAGATGGACTAGATGACCTTCTGCAGTTCCATTCCTAGTCTATAATTCTATAATCCATTTCCTGTTCTCAGTATCTGGCAACTAAAGAGAGACTGTCTATAAATGGGACGCTTCCAGTTTTAGCTATCATGGCTAATAGCCAATGATAGATGTAGCCTCCATTAATTTGTCTAATACTTTTAAAACACATCTAAGCTAATAGCTATGATGACATTCTGTGGCATTAAATTCAATAATACTTAATTCTGTTGTCTTGGAAGTATTGCCAATCACTTTCATTGGATGGCTTGATTTCTCATGTATTGAGAGAGAGAATGATTTACATTTGTTCTTTCTTTGAATGGCCGTTCAAAACTTTGCAAACCTTTTCTCCTAAATTAAAAAAGCCCAAACTTCTCAAGAGCCTTTTCATAGGGGAGATATGCCAACTCTGATTATTCCTTTTATTGTCCTTCAGTGACTCCAGGTGATCTTCAGGTCCTTCAGTGACTTTAGAGCACTAGAAGTTTCCTCATACTTCAGAGTTGGTTTTCAATATTGTGACACAGTTTGGAGAGGACTGTTTTGGGAGAAAATCATAACACATAGCTCTGTAATAAAGGTTTCCATTTAAATGTATATGCTTTAGGATGCAATCCTAACCTTCACCAGTGGCATGTACAGTGACTGAACTAGTGCTGAATGCTTACATAATGGGAAAGGCAGGCACCCTAGAGATGCCACCTGGCATTTAATGGGTCTCTATGGACTTTACCTATTTTGCTGGGACACATTTTACATCATACATTACATATTTTTAGAAGAGTCAGGTAGAGATATGAGGCAGGGAATGGGGGATAGGAACTTGGTATGTGACACTGACCCAAGGTTCTCTTTTTCCCCCCTCCTTCCTCTGCCTGATCTGCTCCCTGCCCCCAAACTGCACATAATCCTCCCCAAACCTTCTCCCATCACCAACTTATTGTCTCAGTGAGACATTTGGGAGCATCTATAACTTAAGTGGGACTTCTAGCCTTTTGAACCAGCATCCCTGAAGTTCATAAAGTTGGCATAGTTTTGCAAAGTCCGTCTTGGGCTTATGATGGTGGATTGTGAAGACCACTACACTTACGTTGAAGAAAAAATGGGGTAACCATTCTGAAATGGTTTTCATTTTGAAATGGTTGCAAAAATTGTGTTAGCGTGGGGTTACCATTAGTACATACGTACTAATGTATGTAGTAGCATACATTCCTGTTACATATGATAGCAAAAGAAGTGTAAGATAACATCAGACTATATGGTGATATCATAGTGCTTTCCTATTTGAGGGGAATATAGGTATAGTGCATTCCATTCCAGATATGTTTTCCCTATTTTTGCTTCCTAATGTGTCATCCAAAATCCTTTTGAGCCGTGCATTATGTATCTGAATTCTGCATTTACACTGAAAGAGCTTGGATCAAAGATCTGAGATGACTGGAGGCCCTAGCTTCAGGAATGACCTGCATATTATTCAATTCCATGCACATAAAACTGCAGTCGGTCCTTGTTTGCTCATTAATTAGCATTAAGGTCATAAGAAAAGTTTGCAGTTGCCTTCCTCCCTTGTTGTGGAGTGAATTAATTCAGTGATGGGAGGATATTTCCGTCTCAATTTGTCAAGAGTGCTAAGCTCAGGAGGGCAATATGAAAGATGTGTTATATCAAAGAATGGAAAGGTGGGAGAGGTCAGAGCCAAAACAAATCTCATGGCTCAAACCTAAAGATGTGCAGATGATAATTCTATAGGAGCAATGGGAATTTTTCCTATATAATTTCCCTCCTCATAATACTCCCATTGTTTCAGATCCACTCTAACTCTGGGAGTGGGATAATTGAGCAGAAGTAATGGCTGGAGACAAAACCTTCCACATCTCTTCTGCCAACAGAAGTTAATGCTTTATGAATCTGATGATGTGGGCTATAATCCACAAAATTTCATGACACAATGCAATGATGGATCTTGAAGGTGCAACCTGACTTTTGATGCTTTAGATTTTGCCTTGATATTCCTGGAAACAATCACAGCCCTGGCTGAACAAAACACTAAGGGCAGCAACGAGAAGGTCTTCAGTTTTTAAGTAAAAAAATGAAAATTGTGTCACTTGTTGGTTAGGGAAACTGTGTTGGGGCAAAGAGGGATGGTTATTGTTTCTGTGCTAAATAGAAGAGGAGCACCACTTTGAAGTGCCTCTATACCCAGTTAGCATGGGTAACTGTATTATGATCATCATCATTGGCATCCTTCAGTCTCGAAATTATATCAATTTAAATTGTAAATTATATTATCAATTTATAATTAAATTGGATTATGATATATGTACTGTATATGATATATGTACTGAGAACTGATTCATATTAAAACCTCATTAGTTCCAAACAGTATCAGAATTGCATCTCATTGGCTCTCAGAGCCATCAGTAACATGGAAAAGGTTGGAGCTCCACTTGGTTGGAAAATCCACTTTTTGTTACATATGATTTGTTTTCATTTTTTGGTTAGTTGGCCATAACATTTGATGGAATATAGATATGCCAAAGCAGTTTATTTCATTGCATTCTGCATATAATTACCTTTCCAATGATATATAACATGATGGTATTATCTTTCATACATACCCTGTTTTTCACAATTTTAGTCACTAGTGTCAAGCTTAGCTTGTAGCCCCCCTGCAGCTTGTATGCTACTGCCCCTGAGTGCCCATTAATATGTCAACATTTGCATCAAGGGAACAGGCGGGAGATGCAGAAATAACTGGCACAGATCATCAGTATCCCAAAATGAAATTAGAGCCGTAATTTATGTATACATTTGTTTTACATTTATAATCATTGTAACACAAGTCCCTAAAAACATTCTCTAGACTTCAGTGGCATAACTCCTTCTCCCCTCCCTGCATCATGTATTCCAACAGGAACTCGTAGCTTTTGGAAAGAACTAAAGTAGATCTGACTGGAGAGATATTTGAAGGCTCCAGAGGTTTAGCTAATGGGGATCGGTTTATGTGAATCACACATACACAGGCCTTATGCAAAGTGCAGATGAGGATGAAAAATTATGTGAGGGTGAAGGAGACAGACATTATCCTAAATGTGGTGGAAGTGATTTGAACACAGATTTCCTTTACTGAAACCAAATGGCTTGATATTTACAAGCTTCCTCTTTTTTTGGAAAAGGCTCATCCTTTCTGAGCATTCTTCCTTCACTGATAAGGTGGACACTTAGTGCAAAGATGACACTACCTTGGTTAAGTTCAAAACAAGTCCAGCTACAACTAAGACCTGCAAAGCAGGGAAAGCAGATCAGTGGCCAAGGAATAGATATGAGCCAGGCACTTCCCCAACACTGGCCAGTCATTGCTGTCCCCTGCTTCTCTTAGGCTCTGCTTATGAGGCCACCAGCCTAATCCACCACGGTACAGCCATTTTCTCAGACTTAGAGCACAATCTTAACCATGTCTACTCAGACGTAAGCCCCATTGTGTCCAATGGGTCTTACTCCCAGGAAGGTGTCTTTAGGATTTCAGCCTTAAGATCTCATGAGTCTGCCAAGATCACACCAGGGCCAAATTTGCATGACCTCAGGTAGCCAATTGCCGCACCAGTCTCCTGACATATGAGTTTCTATACAACTGAGTTGTACGATAGAGTTTCTATATGATATGAGTTTTTATATGACCCACCAGTCTCCAGGCATATGAGTTTCTATATGACTGGTCACCTTTCCACCTGTTGAAAAACACTGGTATAAAAGCATCTGTAGCCTTTATTTTTCCAAAAGAAGAAAGAAGGTTGAGACATAATAGTGTGAAGCTTCTACTCATTCACCCATACCCCAAATCCAATTTCAGTTATCGCTAGAAAAGAACTGCCATCTCCTGTTTTGGAAAGATGGGGGAATCAAGAAGAGAACTGTCGCTTGTTTATGAACAAAGAAGCAATATGTCAAATTTTAAAAGGCTGGGTCTTCCAGTGCTTTAAAATTTAACCTGGATTGTTTGCTTGAAAACTTTTCCATTGTTTGCTTATTTATAGATGTATTCAGGCACATATCTTAGAGCAGAGAAGTAGAGCCATTTGTTGTTACTTTGGTTTAACAATCCTGTGTGCCTTACTCCAGTTGTAGGCAGTGGTTCTGCTCTTCTCACATAAGCCTACAGTTAAGTAACCTATCTCTTCTTAAGAGCAATAAGAAGAAAAGCCGGGAGTCAGTGGGTATTCTGCTTTAATCTCGTGCTGCAGCAGTGACTACTGCTGCACCTTATTTGGGGCTCTTAATAATTTTGTCACCAAGCAGCTCTCAGAAGGAACTGGGGGATGTCATGCAAGAAGGAACACATCTTTCCAGATGCTGGTGAGGTGCCTGTACAATCATGGGCTGCTTCAGACTTGTGACTGACAGTATTGTTTTATCAGACGCAAGGAGTATGTTTTCACTCAAGACAAGTGGAGCAAAATCTAATTTGTCTGGAATGGACCCCGTTGTGAAATGTTAAACTGACCTTTTCAAGAGAAATTTACTTGAGAGTTCCAAGTGAAGCCCTGGCTTTAAGCTCAGCCTGTCACCAAGACATGATTAAATTCACTCGAATGTACAGCGGTTGCATATATTATTAATGGAAATTGAAATAGGCCTAAATGGTCACCATAAATTTCTAACGGTGGGAACAATGGGAAGGTGAAAGTGCCTTCAAAATCCAGAGATTCATCACAATGCATGGAAAACATTGTTCCAGAATTGTGAACCAGCACAATCTGAGTTGGATTTACGTGAGTCATCCTCCCTACCCCCTATGCTCCCACCTGCCTCACCACCAAAAACTAACACCTTCCATTGAATTGGAGGCAGCAAATATAAGAATAGGATATAGGAATCTCACAAGATTCTTGTGGTGCTGCCACAATAGGGTGCCATTGAAAAAGGACTCTGTGTTTGTGGTAACATTGCAAACAGCTGGTATAAGGCCAAGTTGTTTGCCAAATGTTTCAACAAATAAGGACGGCCACCTTGTTACAATGTTCCTTTTATTAAAATGTATGAACCCGTGGGTTTCCTCTTTATGCTCAGTATCAGGAAAACATATTGCCTTGGAGCACTAAAGAACTGTGTTGTAAATTAGGGTCAAGTGGTAAATGACAGCATTTATTTCTGCCATAGAATCTATGCCCATTTTCACGTGTGCTTCATTATGTTCTGACGGGCTAAGTGTAAGACGCCGTATGAGCTGTTGCCGCCATTGAGTTATAAGAATGATTTTCAGGCGCATGGTACAGTTCATTTTAAAAACATCAGGGTATAACTCCATGACATGCAAACACCAGTGTATCAATTCACTAATAGACTGCTTCAACACTTCACCTTGGCCACAGAGCACTGTATCCTCGATACATAAAGTGTGCTCTTGACCATTTTTCTCTGGCATGTCCCTTCTTCAGGCCTCAAAAACTATATTAATCTTCTGCTGTATGCTTTCATTTCATTTCCTGTAAAAATCTATCTTCCGCTGCTGGAATTGACCTCAGGTTATGTGTCAAGGGAACAAATTACCACTCCATATTCCAGGAGTAGCTATAAATAGACTGCTTTATAACCCTGTTGATCCCCCAGATATATTGTAATAAATATACTGCTAATGACACAAAGGGCCCCAACACTTCTTTAGTTGATGTACTAAATTTTAGATGCAGGAAAAATCCCAGGGGGTTTGTTTTAATGCAACAATTTTAATCTAGTCCTTCCTATACAACTGTTACAAAGATGAATGTATTTGCAGAAGTTCACAGGAAGGACTGAATATCATAAAGATCCAGTTTGCAAATATGATACCTCTTTTACGGTCCTAAAAACAATAGGACTTTTTGCAGATGGGACAATAAAATCTATAAAAGGTATATACACAGGATTGCCTCATTCCTGTCAACTATGTATAAAACATTTATAGGGTACATGGGTCTCATGAACTGTTTTAGAATCTATGGAATCATAAATACAGGTTGAACCTTGGCATCCATGAGGCTTTGTTCTAGGAACATCTATGGGTATCAATTTTCAAATTAAATAAAAGCAGTTGTTAACTATAATAATGAGGCAGGCAATGAATCAGTTTCTATTTCTTGGGTTTAAAACAGCTTTGTTTCAGCTCTTCAGCTTAGGCTGCTACCCTGGCTGGCATAAGACCCAGCATAAGTCCTGTGCTGACCTGGGGGGTGTCATAAAAATGCCATAAGGCATTTTAAGGCATTTTGCCCCACTTGTGGAGATAGGATAGACCACTGCACAGGCATATGCTGACCTTCCCACACCACCACAGGAAGATGTGCCAGGTGAGTTAGGCTGGCCTAACTTTGTTTGGATTCTACCCTCAGAGGCAAACACTTCTCCTTGGAACTAAATGCAAAGCAATTGGGAAGTGATTATTGTTTTGTATTCATGCCCCAGAAGGGAAGGTTCTGCTTCCCAGCTGAAACAAAACTAAAGCTGAAGCGTTTCTGAAGCTTTTCTCAGCACTGGAGAGGAAGGTTAATTCTATCTATCTAAGGGCACAATCCAGAGCAAGTTCAACCTGCTCTGCCTTAACTGCTCTCTCCTAACTATTCTGTATCCAGAGCACGAAGTTATGCTGCATCCAGAGAGTCAGGAAGCCTGGGCTGCCCTAACTGCTCCAGAGCATGCTAAGTCAGTGACAGCTGGGGAGGGCTTGCTCCTGAGTAGACCCCCCTCGGATCACACTGAAGAAGGAACAGCTGTGGTGCCTACATTATAAGGAAGCCCAGCAGTTCCTGACAACCAGTTACAGCTGCAGTTCTTCTAGTGCAAGATGGATGCTTGGAGTGGCCTGCTGTATCCTGAGGTTAGTGGGCTGCCATAGTTGTGCCATATCCTGAGGTTGAGAGGCAGGCCAAGAACTCAGATTTTTGGTCAACACACCATTCTTACTCAGGCCTTATCATGGACCCCTATGGGTCTACTCATTACTATACCTGCTCCTGAGGTGGTATATCTCTGAGGAACTGGAAGAGGGCATTTCTGCCTTGAAACAGGCTTTGGATACAGAGTAACTGCTCTGCCCTAGGCAATGCTAAACTTGCCCTCAACTTGCCTCTCCTGAGCTGCTTAGGCTGCCCCAGTTAGGGCAGAGCAGGTCCACCTCTCTTAGGGTACCCTATGTTGCCTTGCTCTGCCCTAAGCCTCTTCCAGAGTAACTGGGCTGGAGCATCTTGCTGTTGCTCCACCCTAGTGATAGATAGGGCACTCTAAGGCCTCTTATGTGCAAGGAATAGTTGCTCTGGATTGGGCTGCCTGTTATATACCGCTTTTCAACCAAAAAGTTGACAAAGTGATTTCCAAAGAAAATGAAAAAATTAATAGCTAATTAATAACTAATAGGTCCCAGTCCTAAAAGAACTCACGATCTAAAATGCCTGCTTACCTGCCTGTGACATAAGCAAGCTATTATTAACCTTTTAATTGCTGTTTAAAGGACATTTGCTCTTTAATGTAATTTACTTTAAAAGGCCATCCCCATTAGTCTTGAGATAAAATTGTGGGTAAAAAATAGCTGATAATTAAGTTAAGCAGGCCTCCGTCAGTCTTGGAAGACTATGGTATTGTGCTCGGTGCTGCATACGCTGCATGCGAACCACGAAAGCCTGAGTTAGATTATTATGGAGGATAGGCTGTTACCCAAGCAGCAAATCCCCCCTCTCCACACCACTGAATTAGTCCAATGGAAAGGCAGAGCCAATACGATCGGATCCAGCTGGCGTCGCAGTGCTGGGCTAAGGACAGGAGCTCACCCTGTCTTGTGGGGCCGACCCATCTTGTGGAGCTGATAATTAGGTTATATATATATAAATGAAAAGTCACTCACTGACTCACTCACCCATCAACGCTCAGCCAAAACCATCTTGCCTAGAAGTGTGAAATTTGAAAACTTTTTGTTTTCAAGAACCAGTTTTTGAAAATTCCAGCTGGAAGGGGGTGAAATGGGGTGCAACACATTTTCCTCCCTATACTTTCCATTGAAGAATCCCTGACTGAGGGATGCTCTGCCCCAACACCTGGACCTAGTAGTGTAAGATTTGGGGAGGGTGTTCCTTCTGTGACATCAACACCCACCAAGAACCGATGGTGAGAAATTTAACCCTTAAGGGGCTGAAAAGGGGTGCAACATGTTTTTGTCCTATACTTAATATGGAAGACTGACCAACATCCAGCCAATTTGGTGCTCTGTGCCTGGTGCACTGGGAGGGATGTTGTTCAGAGGGAGAGGTTGCACTGGGGAGGATGCTGTGCTTGGGGGTGTTGTGCATGGGGGTGTCTCACATGGGGATGTGATGCACATTGGGGTTGATGTGCATGAGGAGTTGATGTGCATGAGGAGTTGATGTGCATGGGGGTTGGATGTGCATGGGGATGTAGTGCATGGAGGTTGATGTGCATGGGGGATGTTGCACATAGGGGTTTGATGTGCTTGGGGTGGATGCGCATGGGGTTCACGTGCATGGGGGGATGATGGGCAGAGGGGGAGGATGAAAATGAGTTATGTTGCACATGGTGTTCACGTGCACGTGGGGGTTCATGTGCATTGGGGGATGTTGTGCATGAGGGGTGGATGTGCGTGGGGGATCAATGAGCAAGGGGTGATGTTGCACATGGGGTTGTTGCACATGGAGGTTGTTGTGTATGGGGGGTTGTTGCACATGGGGGTGGATGCGCATGGGGAGTTGATGTGCATGGTGGATGATGTTTATGGGAGGATGATGCACATGGGATGGATGAACATGGGGGATGTTGTGCATGGGGTGGGTGTGCATGGGGGGTTGATATGCATGGGGGGTTGATGCGCAGTGGGGGAATGGTGTATGGAGGAATTTTACTGCCGCAATGTGGGTACTTTTTCGCTAGTACCTGTATATTATTGGAAGCATTCTGGATCACGTGGGGCCTCAAAGGGAGGTGTCAAACTGGGGAAAAGGAAATAGGAATTCTGTATGCACTACTTCTGTCAAGATCCTTTCTTCCAATCCCTCCACCAATTTTCCCCAGTCCATGTGTCAAACTTTCTCGAAACTGTCCCCACTATCTTACTTTTTCCAGTGATGTTTCTGGATCTGATTGGGCATGCATGTGGTCACCGGTTGTTTGCATCATTGGATCCAAAGTGCACATTGTGGGTGCAGTTTTTTGTACCCCCAGAATAGAGCTTACATTGATGAATTGCAGAATCCATTAGCAGTGGGCCAGGTTTTTTCCCTGTGTTTGTATGTTTTTATTCTTTGTTTTTGCATGTATGCCCTTGGCTGTTTCTTGCAAAAGGATTCCTGATTAACAGTTAGATATCAGATCTGGCCTGATTCCATACCAACTGAAGTCAGTTGAGACACATTGTGGGATAATGGCATATTATTTGTTAAGGAACTCAGGGCCGGTCAAGACATTTAGATGCCTCAGTCACCAAGCCAAAACTTCCCCAGGACCAGCCTTTCTTCTGATCACTCTCCAGTGTTCCAGCTCCACACTAACCTCCTTTCTACATTTCCTCTAATTCTCTTTCTCCATGTTCTTTTTCCAATCTGAGGAATGGACAGAAAAGGAAGGAGCAGTGGAGACAAGTTGGGGATGGGTGTTCCCCATCAATTGCCTAAAACAATCATGGATGGACTGGCCTGGCTCCAAAGCTATTGTCCTACAGTGTATCATTACATCTGACTCTCCTAGTAGCTCTTTAAGTTAAAAAGTCTGTGATTTTTAATATCTTCTAATGTCATTCTCTGCTATGACTTTTCTGACACAAAGTTGTGTTTTGCATGCATGACTGGGGAAGATCAGACTATGTCAAATCCCTTTGATAGATGGCGATGGGAGAAGAGCCACCTACCGTTCTGCTCCCAAACGCAAAACTCATTAGCCACCCACCAAGCTTGCATGATATTTTGGCTATTTACATAAATTGACATCTAATACTTTGCTGATGATTCTTTCATTTTGGGGTCCCAAATGTAGCTATTAATGTGATCTATTGCAAGAGTCAGTGACAGAGCCAAAACAAGAAAATGAACTCTTTTAACACACAAACGCTTAGGGAATAAATTGAATTGATGATGTTGCTTTTGAGTATCTTAGAGTAAGGCATCTGGCTGTGACAAATGATTTTTACGTTGACTTTTCTGGAAGGGGTGGCACTTATGGCTTCCTTGAAGCTTGTTTAATTCTAAATCAAGGGAGGTGGAAACCAGCACACAGATGTGAAGAGATTCATGTCTTTGTTTTGGGACTGGCAGCCATTCTGGACTGTGATATACTGAGAATGAAGTGCATGGCTGCTTGGGTATTTTGGGCATGAGCAAGAATCTTGCAGTAGCAAAAGCCTGGAGAAAATGCACTGGTTGGATCTGTTTCCTGTTCTTGTACTCACTGACCCTCCTGATTGTCTAAATGCTGGGGCAGAGGGAGAGAGGCAGAATTAGGGAATATATTCAATAGTTCCTGGAACCTACCAAGAGATTATTCCAGCTGCCAATAGAGACAAACATGGATGGCCGTGAAGCTTCAGAATATGATCAGTGAATTCCTGAGACAATTTTCTCTGGCATGGAAATGAGGGAAGTTTGACACCAGAACCATGTAAATAGAGGCCAGTCAGGCATCTTGGTCTTAAGCATGTCTATTCAGAAGTACATCCCTTTATAGTCAGTGGAAGTTACTCCCAGGACAGTGTGGATAGGATTGTAGCCTGAACTTGTCAGGTGCTGATACTGGCCATCAAGAGAACTTAATAGATAACATGATATCCACAGTACAATTCTATGAATGTTTGCTCAGAAGTAAGTCCCACTGTGATCAGTGGGGCTCACTACCTTGAAAATGTTATTTGACTGGAGACTATGGGTACAGTCCTAAGAAATTTAACTCACCTGGCCTATCTGGTCTAACTCACCTAACTCACATGACCCATCTTTCTGTCATGATGTGAGGAGGTCAGCATATGCTTATGAATTGGCCTAACTCCCCCCGGAATGGGGCAGATGTGTATTTCAACACTTTTGTGACACCCCCAGGTCAGCACAGGATTTATGCCAGGACTTAGGCTAGCCTAAGTGGAGTTTAGGATTGCAGCCTATGTCATGCATGGGTGTACAATATATCATTTCATAGAAAATAATACTTAATAACTGAATGTTTAGGACAAACGTCAGCTTCTTCCTTAGGTGAGAACGTCAGCTTCTTGAACTGTTTCTGGATCCTGGATTAGACGCATAGTTTGACTTGGGGGTCTAGTAGGCCTCTTCTTTTATCCTTTTAGAAGCTGAAGTGAAGTAAGTGGATGGGTGGGAGAAAGAAGGACAAGACTAAGAAAAAAAGCAAATCTTGGAAAAAACTCTGAGCCAGAGGAGAAATCGGGCCATAATGCATGCTTCTTATAAGGAACGTTTTGTGAATCACTGTGGTATGTATTCTAAGCCATAACATTTAACTTTGCTAACATGTATAGCTAAAATGCACATCTGGGACTCCCAGGCCTTGTGAACCAATTATGTCCTGATGCCTACAAATATTCTTTACCATTAACTGACTTTTTCTACATAATAGGTTGGATTTTGGTCTTTACATTCATTCCAATGCTATTCCCCCCATTGTTCACATATAAAAAATTCACTTCAAAGACAGGCTGACTCACAGACTTCAGAAAAAGAACTCTTTTAGAATGTTCTAAGAGTTGCATTCAAGGGCACCATTTCACCATTTTGTTAGATAGCCTTACAATGTCTTCAGCCCTCACAATTAGTAATGTAAAAAGAAAATGGTTTGTAACCCAATCCAGCTTTCCAGTGCTGATTCCTTTGTGCAAATGGAACCTAAGCTGCAACCTGTGGGAAAGAGTTTATGGAGGTCTCCACAAGGCAAGGGAGTACTGGTATTTGTTCCATGTCAGGGCTGCATTGCAGCTGCATTGGTGCTGGAAAGTTGGATAGAATTGGGCATTTAAAGCCATATCGTCACAATCCTCATCACTATGCCAGTTATGGTCTTTAAAATATCACATAAATGCAGGTGATATTTAATTAAGTTTTGTCAAATAGTTATTGTAGTGCTATGGTGTTGAAATCATGAATAAAGTGCTGAAAAGCAAGTGATGAAATCATGAATAAACACAGTTTTCTAAGGGCACCTTGTGGTGCAGAAAACAATTGGTTAGCTTAAAACCACCCTAACAATCTCCTTTTGTAAGCAAGAGACCATTTACTTATTGTAGGGATGTGGATAACTATTTCACATTACCTTGTAACTCCATAAGGCATCTTTGGTTTTGCCACTTTTACATGTGCTGTACTTGAAAGGGTACCATTACAGAAAACATACCCAGCAGGCATGCTGAAAGTATAAATGATCTGAAAGATGTGTGCTGCAAATATGTAATTTCATGAGTCGCTAAAGCAGAAAAAAGTGCCATGACTTTGGCATTCTCTTTTTCAATGGATGGTGCACTCTGCGCACTGATGGAACATGTGAAGCTGATAAAGAACGCAGCTTGATTGCCTATGAGCATTGATGCTTTCTGCAGCAATGCTGCGCTTTCAGACCTTCAATCTGGCTGCAGCTTCAGTATAGTTTTTTCACTTGAATTAGATGACTAGTTATTTTCAGGGAAATGTGGAGAAGTTCTGAGATCAGATTTTCAAATGCAAAAAGGCTCAGGTAAAACTAGAGCTTCATGAAGCAACCGCACTCCTAGCCAAAGCGATGAAGACATTCATCTGCAGGTATTCCACTAAAACCCTATATTATGCCTATTCCAGTACAGTGTTACCTCACTTAGCGAGTGCCCACATAACAAGTGCTCCACTTAATGAGCACTTTGTTATGCAGGGCCTCTGCCTCGCTTAACGAGGCAGATTCACTTAATGAACTCCTGCTGGCTGCCCTTTCAACTTTAAAAGGCAGCCGGCATGCGCTCGTTAAGGAGACAATGGTGATTAACTTGCCTGGGTTCCGGTCAGTTAAGGTGAGGTCCAGCCGTCTGGGGGGGGGGAGGTTCTTAGGGTACTGGGCGGGGAGAGTGCCAGCCTTCCTAGATGACATCCGGCTGTCTAGGAAGCGCCTCTCCCATCTGTCTCTCTGAGGAAAGCAGAGATGCACCCTGGGAGCTGTCCGGGAAAATGGTGCTGAAATCTCCCATTCAGGAAAGAATGCACTGGACCTAAACAATGCAAGGCAATGTAAGCACCCATCTCTACTCTACTCAGAAGTAAGCTCCATTGTGTTAAATGGTCCTACTCCCAGGAAAGTGTCTTTAGAATTGCAGCCTAAGCATGTTTACTCAGAAGTAAGCCCCATTGTGTTAAATGTTCCTACTCCCAGGAAAGTGTCTTTAGGATTGCAGCCTAAGTAGGCTTTATAGGATCATGCACACTGAATGCATGTTTTGAATTCAATTCCAATGTTTTGTCATTTTAACACACAATTAATATTTTTATATGAATATTTTTGGGGTTCTGGAACCAATCATCTGAGTTTCCAGTGTTTCCTATGGGAAAATCTGCTTTTCTTAAAGAGCATTTCACTTAAAGAGCATGCCTATGGAACAAATTAAGCTCTTTAAGTGAGGCACCACTGTATATGGTATTTGGGAAAAGTGTGATAGTCCCCTTAAGGTCCATATGTTCAGGATACAGATTGCCTATTCACTTCCTGAAACATTATGAAGAGCAAATTGAAATAAATCTCAGCAGTGGGTAGGCTAATGGATTTTGGTACCTTTTCTTAAAGTGCACAAGTATTTTGTTGTAATACTGTACTATAATAGAAATGTCATTTGCCTGACAGGGGGAGGAAGGGGGGAGGGAGGGAGAGAGAGAGAGAGAGAGAGAGAGAACTTTGTCCATGAATAATAATGAAGTTATTTAAATGCCAATATCTTTTTGGAAAACATTATACAAAATATGTTACTCTGGGTTAGTTTAACTGTGTTTGAGCTACATTTTCTAACCAGAGCTGTGTGGGTGGATGCTGTTTGCTGGTGAATTTATATAGTCAAATAATCTAACACGTCATTTATTTTCAGCTTGTTCTTTTCCCGGATACACCCCCAAACTAATTTTGAATTGCAGGTCAACTGGTTTAAACTCCGGTTTGAGTCTCTCCATGCTTATTTATATCTTTCCCCTCAGAGTTAAATGTTTTGGTTTAAACACAACAATTTTAGATGGACCAGCAGGCTGTATATCTCTCAGTGAATTTATAATAATTAAACAAACCCCAAAATAGACATGAGACTAGGAAATAAATCAAAGGGGACCATGATAGACAGGATTTTAAAATATTGATCTAAAACAGCACATGCAGGCACCCCCTGAAAATGCTCAAGGCAAGCCAAATGTAACCTTTGCTTTTGTATACAGAAGTAAATCCCAATGGTGTTTGCTCCCCAGTGGGTGCAGGCTTGTATTTTCTGAATATGGGAAGGATGAAAAGGGGAAATCAGGCCCAGATGGTTTAGCAACAGGTTTGTGTAGGGTTACATTTCTTACTCTCTACTCTTATGTTGAAATTTGAATTTGCAACTGAAGCATTATTTTTTAAAAAGGACTTGCAGACCTATTCATTCAGTCTGCAGTACTGTTCTTGATAAATTGCACCCTTATATCCTACTATAATTGGGGTAGCAGTAATATTGGACAGGACCTTCTCAGTGATGGTGCCCTAGCTGTGGAACTCCCTTCTCTCTTATGTGTGCGTGTGATCCCTATACCTACTGCTTTCCACAGGAGCATGAAAACATTCCTGTTTTAAGCAGGCACCTGCCTTGTCTTGATTTGAATTTCTTTTCATTGCATAAATCCTGCTACACTTCTTTTGCTGTTTTGAACTGCCATTGATTTGGTAGTTGTTTTTATTGTTTCATCAGTCAGTTTTTATTGATTTCTCTTTATGTTGGGAGCAACTTTGTATACTTTGGCAGATAAGTGACATATAAACAATGACTTGTGTCTGAAGGTTAGAGATGGGAATTCTGATGTGCTCATCTGCCTTCCTCCTTCACCCCTTTTCACAGAGTTGTTGATAATAAAAGAACCACTGACAGGGTGAGAAACCTGTGTAGAATAAAGAAGATTAGGCATTCTGTATCTGTTTTTAATATCAATTCATTACAAGTATTTATTCATTGTTTATCAAGTGGTTTTTGTTTGCAGAGATGTAACTTTTGCACCAGTATAGAGTGTGAGTTCCCCCAGGTTCCATCCAGTAACCTCAGGTTCTCCTTAGAGTGTTGCATTCCATCTTCTGTGGAGATTACCAACCTCCAAAAAGAAAAAGACAGAGTGTGGGAGGCTGCCAAGGGCACCAACCTCAGAGTGAATCCAGAACCGAATGCCTTTAATGCAGGGCAATCACCACTGAGTTCTCCCTGGAGGACGGGATACTGCCAGCTTAGCATGCCATGATGTCACATTGTCAATGTGGCATCATGAAGTCACAGCCTCAGGCACCATGGTGGTACCTTACATGAAGTATGTGTGGTTATTTACATTGGAAATGAGCAAATAGGCCATTAGGGTGCAGCCCTAACCAGTTTTCCATCTCTAGAGTAAGGACAATGCAACTCCAAAGTAAGGGAACAAACATCACCTTTCCCTGAGGAGGCCTCCAGGACTGTCTTCCCCCAACTGCAGGATGTAGCACATGCCCCACTGGCACATGCCAGTGCTAGAAAATTGGTTAGGATTATGCCGTTAAGTCAACTAAAAATCTGAGTTTATACAAAGGGAAGATAAAACAGTGAGAATGTGGGAGGAGGAAGGTTTAAAATGGGTTATATGATAACAGGAAAAACAAGCTACACATCATTTGGATTAGTTACAGCTTTGTGAACAGGAACAGAAGGAGGTTGAGAAGGGCTTTGCATATGAAGAAGGTTTCTGGAACTGCATTGAAGTTGAGTGAAATTTGGTATCCAAGTCTGTAGATACTGTGGAGTTATATACCAAGGTAGCAAGACCTGAGATATAGGCAGCACCTTTCATGCTAGAGAGGAAGTAGAGGACAAAAAGTAAAGGTATTTTGGGCGAGATCCTAGTGAAATGGGACCAGGACATGGGTATGACTTTGAAAGTGGTAATTAGCAGCTGAAGGATCTCCTGGGCTGCCCATGGGAGAGAATAGAACACAATTGCTATCGATTATAGATAACCAACAGGAAGAAGCTGTTGGCATCCATGGATGGGCAATCATAATGAAACACCATGATATGTGTCTGCTGTAGCCTGCACTGAAATAAATCTCAAGACTGAGACTGCAATCCTAAAGACACTTACCTGGAAGCAAGACCCATTGAACACAATGGGGCTTACCTTTGAGTGGACATGGTTAAGGATTGTGCTGTAAGGCTGCAATCCTAATCACACTTTCCTGGGAATAAGTACTATTGAACACAATGGGATTTACTATGAGTAGATATGCTTAGGATTCCACTGTATAACATAAGATCACAGCAGAAAAACTGGTAAGGTTGGAGGAAGAAAAATGACGTGTAATGTAAAGTAATGACAAGTTCACACAACTACTTGGTGTATACCCAGGCAGGACTTTCTACAGACAAAATTTGGATGTGTATGTTGGACACTGGTTGTCCGAGCCTTTTGTCAGAAGAACAAATGGCCATTTGGCTTGCTTCTGCTCAGTCTGCATATTCATGGTTTTGCATGCCAAATCACAATTTGTTCATGTAGTGAACAATTCAGACATCCTATTCATCATCCATTCAATGCAATCATTGCTGGACCGCAAAGGCAGAAGCCCCACCAAGTAATCAGGCAAACTGACCTGTTGGCAAACGGGAACTCTGAAGTGATATGGTTGCTTGCAACACAAGCTACTAGCCCAAACTCAAAGTTTGTCTGCCAGCTTTTGACCAAACTTCTTGCTGTTGTGTTGGCAGTGCTTAGTTGTTGTTCGCTAGCACTGCCAAAAATTCCAGCTGCCTCTTCTGTCATGTGATCTAGTGGCCCTTCTGCTTTTCCAAGCTTGTGATTTTTGTAACAACAAATGACAACTGAGTTGGTTCAATGTATGGCATCATACACCAGACATGGTTTAGAATACTAAAATCGGGAAATCATGTGGTATGCTTCAGAAAACTGCTTCCCAAAACAGCTTCCCAAAGTTTAATTCGTAAAAAATCAGGATGATAGAAGCTAAACATGCCTAGAAATGGTCACATCCTCCTCTCTGGACCCCGTGTCAATTTTGATGTCTCAGGAATTGTGTGGTTACTTGTAACCCTTTTATTGATCAGAAACAAATGCCACCTCCAGGTTCCAGTGTGGGAAACTTAGACTGACAGCTCAGTCCTATGGAGCTTTATGTAAGTAGTCTTGCACTAGCAGTAAATGCCTTGTGGAATGCCATGTGCTCCTGAAAAGGAAGGCCACAGGTGCATGGAGGAGTTGGAACAGAGTGGAGGGAGATGGATCAGGTTTGTAGTGGCAGCCAACAAATTGTAGCCTCCTTCCAAGAACTAATCCTGCCGCCTGTATTCACATGGACCTATGCTAGAGATTTTGCTAATGCAGGTCCAAGTATATCCCTCTTCACCATAAAGCTTATTGCCCAATTAGAGAACAGATGATTCTCTGTTCAGAGAACACAGCACAGGCTGTCCTGGCACATCTGTATTGGAGGAAGGGAATGCGTTGGATTGGGCCCTTAGACGTTTGTTGTGTAAAAATTTGCAGGATAGAAAAGCTTTACTTATCATTCTATATATCATTCAGTTATTATGAATAGCAAAAACAGGGACATGTATTATTATTTTGTATTCCTGTATTTTGAGGAAGAACATACATGATTAGGAGATTAAAAGCTAGATCCTTTCTGTCTTTGCTCCTGCCCCAGCATGCAGTTAAGAGCTTCCAGTACAAAAAAGCAGGTTCTACCGGCCTGATGTCTACTCATCCCAGTCTTTAAGGACAACATCTTCCAGTATGTTTTCCTTTCAGAACAAGCATCCTGATCTGAAATACTTAACTTGAAATGAATCCACTATCTTACTGAAATAAGATATTGATGCTGAACCTGGTATAAGGCATTGAAATAGCTCAGCCTCCTGTTTCTCAACACCTGGCTTTTATAGACAAACATGACTACCTCTTCTACGAACAAGATGAACATTTTGATTGGAGGCGTTTTCTTGGGAATGGTGTTGGGAGGATGCCATCTTAATTTTTTCCTAATCCAATTTAAATGCAAATGTTCACCACTCACATGATGGCATGTGTACATAATTAAGTATCATTATATACTACTTGAATCATTCAGAAAGCTCCAGAGAGCTATTTTGCTGTGTGTCATAAGTTGGAAGGCAGCCAAACCTTTGGCATCTTATTTTGGCTGGGGTGTTTACACTTGCTTACTAAAGCTCTCTGAAATTTACAGATCAACAGATTATGGGACAACCTATGAGAAGCTGAATGACAAAGTGGGCCTGAAGACTATTCTGAGTTACCTCTATGTTTGTCCAACTAACAAGCGCAAGGTAAGTGTTGTTGACTTTTTTTATGTCATAATGTTTTTTCTTGATTGGCTGTTATTGTTACAAAGCAGCACCAATGAACATGATGCTTTACAGAAGAAAACCGTAAGCAAATGCCTTTAAATTGTTTGGGGCCTTCATTGAAATGGTCATGCATCCTGATCGTCACATTACTTTTTTATTAGTAGCATGTACAGAAAAACAGTTCTAAAGCAACAGGATTCCTGGTTGCAGGCGCACATTTGTATCCACCTACCTATACTTTTTGAACCTCTTATTGAGGTTCAAATAAGAAGGTGCACTTGAGGAAGTGTCAGGCCCTTTGACTTGTTTTGTGCTTCCATTATTACATTACAGTAGAGGGAGGACTGAGCTGAAACCTTTCATACAGCTGAAGTGTCTTCCCCCACCCCCTCATCTGTGGCAACCATGCCACCAAAGGATATGCATAATCCTGTGGGAGGGTCAGTCCCTGAAGTCTCTCCCAGGTATGACAACATTTGGTAAGGTGCAAGCTTTGACACGAACCTGCACCAGTGATTTTACCAGCACAGTCCAAATTGACCAAAGAATGTGGATTAAGGCCAAAACGGGGGATATCAGTGGTGGTGCAGCTGTCAATACCATCTCCTTCCCAGCCTTGACACACATTCTCCTCCCTGCCTTGATATATTTCCTCCTTGGTCCACCCCATTCCCCTACCCTTCTTATTGAAATATATTTCAACTTTATCCCACTAATCCTAAAAATCCAGAATTCTACAAGTTATGGCCCAACCTGTACCTCTTCCTTACCAGCGTAACTAGTATTGCGCAATTGACTGCTTTACAGCTGTCCATTGATTAACACAGTGGGCCTGCCATCAGAAAAGCTGCAGTGGGCTCCTGCATGGCAACAGACCCACAGAACCCTACTGGAGCATGTAGGCCTGTGCAAGGGTTTGGAGGGAGGGGATGGATGAGATTGAATGTTGTAAGCATGGGTAGAATGAGGTATGTGTGGACAGAACAAGGCAGTGATAGGGCAGGAAGGAGGGTGGCTCAGGGCTTGGAAGAGGTTGGGATTGTTGGAAGTGGTGCATCCTGAATCTCAACCCCCTTCCCTGGTCAGATCCGTTTGTATGGAGCAATGCCAGCTTGTGTCAGCAATTGGGCTGTGGTACGTCTAGGCTCTCTTATAATGCCTGCTGGGTCTTATCCTCTTTCCTGCTTCCCCTTTTCTTCTGAGGAGATTTCCAGTATCCCCAAATTCCTGCAGGATGTAGCATAAGCCATGCTGGTGCCACTGAATCATTATGCCAGGATTTAGGTATATTTAGGCTGTAAGTCTACCAGCTAATTCTTCTGCATGTGTAGACTGCTCCTAAAAGAGACCATATGCGTCCTGAGTATGCAGTAGAAACTTCCCTCTCACCCAGCCTGTTTGTATCTTTGGACAACACAGGGAAAAAGCAAGAATGTCTGCTGGCTGGAATATTTTTTGCTCTCCAAATCTGAAGCTGTTCTCAACAACTCAAGGATGCTGGAAATTAATTCCCCTGCCATAATTTTTGCAAAGCAGAACTGCAATAAAGCACACAAACAAAGTGAATTATACAACTCGAAACGATTATACATACTTTACTCTTAGAGGGGTGAACTGAATTAAGTTGAATAACAAAACTGCACAGTGTAAATGAATTCCTCAGGGTTAATCATTGTGTATGTGTGTGACTGATCTGAACCATTCTCCAAAGATCTAATGTTTGTTTTAATTGCATCAAAAGTGTCTAACCTGCTACTTCTTTGACTATTTAACAACTAGGTACTTTGTTTTCTTTCCAACGCCATAAATTGCTCCTGACTCTGATTTAGTTAAGCATTTTATGGTCACACAGTTGTTAATCTACAAAATGCTTGATTTCAGAGTAATTAATACATGGTGTATTTTATTGAACTTCCTTGCTCCTTTCCACCATTTATGATCATGGTATACTAAACTGAAGCCTGATTGCTTTTGCTGCCCCTACCTTTTGGTAGACTCAGGGGAATACTGTGAGCAGTGAAAAAAAATTACAAAAGAATGACAAAATTCTGAGCACTTGCTTCAGCATACCTGCTGCTGCTTTCATGACAGCATCTTACAATCAGAAGCCCAGTGATTAAGGCAAGTATTAGGGGCAGAAGTTGTTGTCTACTTCAGTGGTGATGATCACATTGCTGTGATCCAGCAAATACAATCTTGATTCTAAGAGACTCAGAGACATCTGCAAGGCATGCTCAGATGCTGGTGAACAAGTTCACAGCAAACACCACCTTGCAGATGAGCTGGGCCGAGTACTTCCGAATCATGACAGCCACACTACCAATTCTCTCTTTCCAGCTACAAGAAACCCAGAAACTTACCTTTGGATACAGGAGAAGGCAGAGAAGGTGTTTCCAGAAAATTCTCCACTCCCTTAGCTGAGCATAACATAATCCCAGCAGCCAGGAATTTCAGGTTATTATGAATATTATGTTTTATATGAATATAATAATCATAATAACTTGAAGTTTCTGGCATCTGGGACTATGTAATACTTAGGTAAGGAATTGGAGCATTTTCTGCAACCACCTTTTCTGCTTTCTCTTATATCCAAAGGTGATTGTTGTTATATTATATCTATATATATAAAAGGCATCTTCATCATCACTGACTCATCAACACCCAGCCAAAACCACCAGGCCTAGAAGCGTGAAATTTGATGAGGGTGTTCCTTCCATGATGGAGGGGTGCACTAAGAATCAATTTTCAGAAATTCCATCTAGAAGGGGGTGAAAAGGGGCACAATGCGTTTTATAAAACTAATCATCATCATTACTGACGCATCATTGCCCTGCCAAAACCGGTGGGCCTAGAAGCGTGAAATTTGGGGTGGGTGTTTCTTCTGTGACTGAAGGGTGCACTAAGAACCGGTTTTCAGAAATTCCAACGGGAAGGGGGTGAAAAGGGGCGCAACGCGTTTTCCTCCCTATACTTTGCATTGAGAATTGCTGACTCAGCAACATTCTGCCCCAACTGCTGGGCCTGAAGCATGGAATTCTGGGAGTTCCTTCTGTCACCTGAACTCCCACCAAGAACCATCTGGAGAAATTAACCCTTCAGGGGCTGAAAAGGGGGCAACGTGTTTCTGTCCTATACTTAACATGGGAGACTGAACCACATCCAGCCAATTTGGTGCTTGGTGCTTAGTGCACTGGGGGGATGTTGTTTGGAGGGAGGGTTTGCACTGGGGAGGATGCTGCACATGGGTGATGTTGTGCATAGGGAGTTGATGCGCATGGGGGTTGATGCACATGGGGGATGTTGCGGATTGGGGGATGATGCACATGAGGGGTTGATGCGCATGATGGGATGTTGTGCATGTGGAGATGTTGCGCATGGGGGTTGATGCACATGGGCGGTTGCTGCGCATGGGGGATATTGCACATGGGGGATGTTGAGCTTCGGGAATGATGCACATGAGGGGTTGATGCGCATGAGGGAATGTTGTGCATGGGGAGATGTTGCGCATGGGGGGTTGATGCGCATGGGGGATGTTGCAGATTGGGGGTTGATGCACATAGGGGGTTGATGCGCATGGGGGGATGTTGCGCATGGGGGATGTTGAGCTTTGGGAAAGATGCACATGAGGGTTTGATGCGCATGAGGGGTTGTTGTGGATGAGGAGATGTTGCGTATGGGGGGTTGATGCGCATGGGGGTTGATGCACATGGGGGATGTTGCGCATGGGGGGATATTGCGCATGGGGGATGTTGAGCTTTGGGGATGATGCATATGAGGGGTTGATGCGCATGAGGGGATGTTGTGCATGGGGAGATGTTGCGCATGGGGGATGAACATGGGGAATGTTGTGCATGGGGGATGTTGCGCATGGGAGGATGTTGCACATAGGGGGATGAACATGGGGATGTTGTGCATGCAGGTTGTTGTGCATGGGGGTCTGATATACATAGGGGGAATGATGCACATGGGGTGCATGAACATGGGGGATGTTTTATGGGGGTTGATGTGCATGGGGGATTGATGCGCAGTGGGGGGATGGCACATGGGGGAATTTTACTCCCGCAACGTGGGTACGCTTTTTGCTAGTTATATTATATACCGGTAGTTTAAATTTCATATTCCAGTTTCCCTGATTTTATAATTATGAACCATCTTTAGAAAGGAATAAACCTTTGCAAATCTTTGAGCTCCTACAGAAGTGAACAGGGGCTAGCAGGGGGATGCTTGTACATTGCTACTTTGGCACAATTTCCTACATATATAATTTTTGCAACACTGCAAGCCTGCTGCTCAGGGAACATAAAGCCATGCTTGGCAATGTTCTCATCCATGCAGAATGACTTGTTTTAAGTCATCTTGTAGTAGGTTATGTTCTGGTTTATGCACTAGCACTGTATCCGTGATGCTGTAATGTTAGATGCTTTCTGATGCTCCTCTGGTGTCTTAGACTGGGACGAAGAACTACAAGATATTTGATGACAACATTCTCAGATGAAAACCCCCATATGTTCATGGAATAAGATAAATTGGCATGTGACACATTATTAACCAGTAATGTGTTTTCTCAAATATTTGCCTAAATGTTCTTTACAATTACTATTGCAACATTTCAGAAAGATACATTTTTATGTTGAGTATTGAGAGTTTATTGAGAGTTTATTGAGATTATTGAGTATTGAGAGTTCCACGACTCATCTTTCCATATGTCGAATATACAAAGTTTGGTAAGAAGTTTGGCTGTGGCACATCACAAGATGTGGATGTCGATAAACATTAAAAAACCTCCTGCCATTTTTATTTCTTCTGAATGAGGATGAATTCATTGTTGGGAAAAGAGATGGGATCATTAAGATGTTAGAAGCACATCTGTAGAGGCTATATTGTATTTAAAGATGTTTCCCTTTTAAGCACTCCCAGTAGTGAAATGAAAAAGATTTGACAAAATCCTGCAGAGAGAAAATGCATCCCAAAGTGTGGAAGGTTTTAATCATACAAGCCCCAACTGAGCAGCAATTTACCAAGGATTTGTTATGCCCATAAAAAGCAGGTGGTAATTCCCCCACACCCTATTCCTACATACATATGAATAAATATATAGTATTATAAGATACATTTGGACTGGGAAGGAGACTGGATGAGCCAGACCATTGTTTTTTGAAAGAGCTAAGAAAGTCTTTCCTTTCCAATTGAGTGTATACACACCTAAATTTCTATATGGAAATAGATTATAGACTTCATAGACATGTCCATAGATTATAGATTTCCCCCAAGCAAAAAAATATTTTCCTAAGAACTGTTATAATCCAAAGTGGATAAAGTGTGTGGAGTGGTGGCTGTTCTTATCAGACTTTCTGACAGTAGAATGTCTCCTTATGTGCACCACTTGTTGCTTTAAACAAATGCTGTAACTGTGGTGTTTTGGGGTGGGTTCTAAGTACATCAGTGATGTCAGGTTTCATAGCAGGCATTCTTGTAAATTGTACCACAGTAAAAGATCCTCAGATTAGAAAGGGCTGAGCAAGACTAGAACTCTTTCTGCAGATCTTCCCCCATTTCATCTGAATTCAACTATTCATCTTATGCTCATATACTGGTACTTTCATCTCTATGACTCCAGCTCAACAATAGTATTTATATACTGCTTTTGAACAAAAAACTGCCTTTCCAGCTCACTGTCTAAGGCAGGAGCCTGTAGTTTTTTGCTGAAAGGCCACATCATCTCTCTGACACTGTGTCAGGGGCCAGAGGGAAAAATGAATTAGGGCGCAATCCAGAGCAAGTTCAACCTGCTCTGCCCTAACTGTTCTCTCCTAACTATTTTGTATCCAGAGCACAAAGTTATGCTGCATCCAGAGAGTCAGGAAGCCTGGGCTGCCCTTACTGCTCCAGAGCATGCTAGTCAGTGACAGCTGGGGAGGGCTTCCTCCTGAGTAGACCCCCCTCAGATCACACTGAAGAAGGAACAGCTGTGGTGCCTACATTATAAGGAAGCCCAGCAGTTCCTGACAACCAGTTACAGTTGCAGTTCTTCTAGTGCAAGATGGATGCTTGGAGTGGCCTGCTGTATCCTGAGGTTTGTGGGCTGCCATAGTTGTGCCACGTCCTGAGGTTGAGAGGCAGGGATTGCAGCTAGGCTGGCCAAGAACTCAGATTTTTGGTCAACACTACCATTCTTACTCAGGCCTTATCATGGAGTCCTATAGGTCTACTCATTACTATACCTGCTCCTGAGGTGGTATATCTCTGAGGAACTGGAAGAGGGCATTTCTGCCTTGAAACAGGCTTTGGATACAGAGTAACTGCTCTTCCCTAGGCAATGCTAAACTTGCCCTCAACTTGCCTCTCCTGAGCTGCTTAGGCTGCCCCAGTTAGGGCAGAGCAGGTCCACCTCTCTTAGGGCACCCTATCTTGCCTTGCTCTGCCCTAAGCCTTTTCCAGAGTAACTGGGGTGGAGCATCTTGCAGTTGCTCCACCCTAGTGATAGATAGGGCAGCCCAAGGGCTCTTATGTGAACAGATTAGTTGCTCTGGATTGTGCTGTTAATTTGTGTTTCTAATTTGAATAGGTCTACATAATTTTACGCAAATTTATACATTAGAGACAATTTATATGAATGAGTTTTATTTAACTTATTCATAATAAAAATATGATTTATAATACAAATATAAAAAACTATAATACAAGCAAAACACATGAGAACTATTAACCCTTACCTATGTCCAGACTAGGACAAAAGCATACAGATGAAACCAGAAAAGGCTTGGAAACATAGGTTTTTCTGACTCTGAGCCCTGTTCTATGCATGTCTATTCTGAAATAAGTTCCATTATAGTCAATTGGGCTTACTCCCATGCAAGTGTGGGCAAGATTTTCTTTTCAATCACCCCTGTAAATACATACATACACACACACACACACACACACTCTGGGGGAAAGGGAGGCTGGAAGCATGGAGGGAATGGTGGGGGCTTATCTTGGGGAAGAAGAGATGGTGCATGGAGGGAAGTGTGGTGGGTCGCTGTCTTGGGGGATCTGGGACAGATAGAAGGGAACTGGGGGAGTTCTTGGGGGGGAGGGGAATGGTGCGTGGACCATTCCCATGCATTTTGCAACCCCTATTTACACCACTCTATTTACACCACTGATCTAAAGCTTCCTCCCACTCTCCTACAGGCTCCCTTCTTCTTCCTTCCATTCCACAGAATCTCCAGCCTTTCCAGCAGGCACTGCTACTCAGCCTGCCCTCCCCTCCCCTCCCCTCCCTCCCTTACAGAAGCCCTGTCTGCTCCCCTGGCTGTCCTCCTGCACCCCTAAGGACCCTCCATTCAAAACTCCCACCTGACCTAGTGTGGCCTGTGCCTCTCCCCCTCTCTCTCTCCAGTGCTGCTGCCTGACTGTCTGGTGAGAGTGCTTCTGCTGGGGAAGATCCTTCTCCCTCCCTTCGCAGGGCAGCAGGAGCATCCATTGGCCAGGGCTCTGGAGGGCATGGGCTGGATTGAAGTGGATTTGGGGAAAAGATGGGGCCACTCTTTGGATCGCTGGGGACCTCAACTGGCCCCCAGGTCGGGGTTTAGAGACCCCTGGTCTAAGGGAATGTTTTGTTCATCCTTTGTTCTGCCTTGTTTTTTGTGTATAGCATAACTTATCTCAGCGGAATAGCAAAATTGTTTGAACCCTGCCAGAACTACAGATCAGTTCGGTGACTCTATGACTTTAATATTTATTTGACCAGCACTCTGTCAATAATGAATTGCAACACAAAAATATTTTCAGAACTGCCTTCATGGTTTGTGAATGTCAGTTTTTCATCTTATGTTGTAGTCCACCTTTTGTGTCTCATTTTAATCTACCCAGGCCTTCGTGTTTCGCATGCAGCGTCGAGCACAATACCATAGTCTTTCAAGACTGATGGATGCCAAGTTTTTATTTATTTCATTAAAAACAGGTTTTGTGTTGTGTTTTGTGTTGTGTGTGTAAATAAATGAGTCTGTTGTTCTCAGCAGGTTTTATGAGACCCAAAGATGAAAACATTATTTACTGTTTAAGCTGCTGATCAGTCACTATTGAGATTTTATTTGATTAAATTACAACATCCTACCATAGATCAATCTTTAATAACAGAAAACAATAATGAAATAATGCAGAAGGTCATAAACCTTGGAGATACAATAGCCACAGAAAACCTGTTTACAGGCAAATAACTCTCAACTCATTGAAATATGGTGCCTTCTGGTCCTGTGATTTACAAGACGTGGAGAGAGAATTCTCAGCATGTCAGTTCCGACAAAGGAGTCTTCCTGCTTGGTTATTTGTCGGCAACGCTCCAGAAAAGGGAATCTCAGATGTCCAATAAATTCTGTATCTGGTCTGGTCTTATTTTCAGTGGAATAGAAAGAGAAAAAGGTGTAGAGTTGGCACCTGGAAGAAGTTTGAGTTTGAGGTATATTGGAATTGTATTGAGTTTTCTTTTGTTTGAAACAATTTATAAGTTTTCCGAGGTTTTGTTGTCAGGATCACTCCCAGACTAAAATCACTTCTTTACTTTGTGAAGGCTTTGAAGGTTCCCAGATACTTTCCTTTTTGAATGACCAGGGCAAGTACATTCTTAAAGTGTTAACAAAACAAAAAAGTAAGTAAGAAAATCATGGCCCAATGGAGGAAGCTTTTTTACCTAAGTTAAAAAGATGTAGAGGGCTCATAAATTGCACACTGTGTTCTTTTCAAGGAGCCAGTACATTTGTTCCAAAGGCTACTGTATCTTTGCATCTCCAGTTAATTAATAAAACTCCACTTGCTAGTATCTGCCAGCACTTTCATACTATTAATAGTACTGTCTTCTCATTAGATATTGATTATTTCCTGTGGGCCTGGGTTTTGTTTTCTCTTGTCTTGCAAGCCTGCATTAAATTTTGCTTTTATACCTTCCAAAGCTTTCATTTTTTAATTGCTGCACTGTACAATGTGTCTCTGTAAAAGTGAAGGGAATACAGATGTCTTCATGCTGCATCCTGTTCCTTTTTAGTCTTAGAAGGCATGATTAATATATCTACTGTTATATATTACAACATTGTACGCCTTTTGTAGTCGCAAGACAAGGTGTTGCTGTTTATGCTCAGGCTACATAATTGGATGAGGGAGGGGTACGCTGATCAGAAAAAAATGAAAATTATCACATAAACCAGTATTATTTCATAGCAATACAGAGAAAGTAACATAAATTCATTGCTGGGACTCAGTTTTAAATTAAATTTGTAAGTGATTCAGTTGTGTCACATCGTTGGTGGCAAGTCAAAGCTCAGGTTAAAAGTCCATAGTGTTTGACTGAGTGTTGAGTTGCAGTGGTATATCTTTTCTTCATTTGTTGTTTAGAAGATTAAGATTAAGCCACATTGATGAATTAGAAGACATTGACATTTATGGTTGCTCTGAGTGCAATCCTGTGCATGATAGTCAATGGAGCTTATTTTTCTCAGATAATTAACAGTACTTACTTACTTACTTACTTACTTACTTACTTACTTACTTACTTACTTACTGTTAACAGTAACAGTACTTACTGTTATTGGATAGGATTTCAGCCTTTGTCAAATTAAGTGGTGAATTAAGTGAGATAAGCCATAAGATGTTTATATCATAGATAAGGGGATATAGAACAATGGATCTCAAAGAAGGGGGTCAGGACCTGCTTGGGAGTTGTGACTTATTTCAGGGAGATAATATAAATCTTGGAATCTGGCACAGGGCTCTGCCATATTGGAATGGAGCACTTAGGCTGCAATCCATACTTTTCTGGGAGTAAGTCTAACTGAACACAATAGGACTTACGTCTAAGGAGACATGGAGGAGCTCTAACATCAAATATCATTTCATGTTTGATGTCACTTACAGCCATGACTTCGCTTCCAGGGAGTCCCAAATTGTCATTCTTAAATAGGAATCCCACACCGAAGTGCTCAAGAACCACTGGTATAGAGCATGATTGAAGGACAGGAAGGAAGTGAAGCAGCCAAACAAGGAGATTGATAACTAATAGTTCACAAATGTCATGGGCCAAGATGTGCTTCACAAAAGATATTATGTGAGTCTAGGAGACATACAGGAGTTTAATTATTTTTAATTGGTTATTTAAAATAAAAGTATTGTTTTTAATTGCATATTTTAATGTTTTAAAATGTGTTTTAAAATATCTCTATGTATGTGTTTTTATCATGTTGTTCATCATCTTAAGTCCGCTTCAGAGGAAGGCAGAATAGAAATCTCGTAAGTAAGTAAGTAAGTAAGTAAGTAAGTAAGTAAGTAAGTAAGTAGATAAATAAATAAATAAATAAAAAATTATTGCTGTGAGAACATCTTAATAAAAAAAGATTTAAAATGAGTCATACCTGATGAAGATATCGTACATGCAGTCAGGATAGATTTATGTTACCAAAATCATATTGCCTGGATTGTGGTGATTTGTGACAATTGAGAATGTCTGTAGTTTGTGGTTTGACATTCTTACAGCCCATACATCCTGCACATTGCGTGCAGGATGTATGGCCACCAGTGCAAGTGGCTACTATATTCTCTGTGCCAGCCAGAGTGGCATGAAAGAAAAAAATTACATATCTCCCCACCTGCTGCTTTGACTCAGGAAGGGGATTTAGATATGACTAATGTGGATGCAATCCTGACGTGTTCCCTGCTCCTTTTTGGTCATGCAGTGCCCAGTCTGCATGTTGCTGCTGGTGGCATGTAGCCTTCCAGCTTTTGCACTGGTGGCAATACTCTGCAGCAGGGAGGCTGTTGTTATAGCCTACTTCATGGTACATCAGGGTGCAGTGAGGATGGGATTCAACCATTAGTGTGGTCATCTGGAGCTCTGCATTTTAATGGCATATAAGCCATCTGTAGGCTGGTGTACTGCTCCATGCAGAATGACCTGATTTCCATATTGACATTGGAGTGAGTATTGGACCGTAATTTTGAGATTGAATTTTTATGTTATCTCAGTGGTGTGAGAAGCACAACAGTACACTGCTTCCTTTCCTTCCAGGACAACATGTTATAAGATAAACAAACCTGGACCATGTAAGAAGAGGGCACATGGCATTTTCTGCTCAACCCAAGAGTATATTAATTACAACATGGGCACTTCCTTCACAGTGTTTCTCATCTTATCCCAGGACCAGAGGAAGGCACAGATGTACAAACCTAGCCAAAGACTTTAGAACCCCACTGAGATATACTGTATATATGTCTGATTTCCAAACATATTTTAAAACATGTCTGTGATTGAATTATGATTGAATTCACATCTGAATATTGTTCCAGCTAAACTCAGTCCAAAACATCTTTCTACCTCTGTGACTATTCCAACTGGAAGTAATTAAATTAAAAGCAGGCCTCCATCAGTCTTGGAAGACTATGGTATCATGCTTGGCACTGTATACGCTGCATGCAAAGCACGAAAGCCTGGGTTGGATTGTTATGGAGGATAGGCTGTTACCCAAGCAGCAAATCCCCCCTCTCCACGCCACTGAATTAGTCCAATGGAAAGGCAGAGCCAATACGATTGGATCCAGCTGGCATCGCAGAGCTGGGCTAAGGATAGGAGCTCACCCTGTCTTGTGGGGCTGACCCGGATCTCGAACCCTGGCCTGCTGGTTAAGAGGCACAGTGTCTTAACACTTGCACCACCCACAGCTCCAGAATTAAATTAACCTGTCAGAATTAAGATTTCTTTCCCCGTCCTCCTTTTTTCATATCAATATATATAAAACTAAAAAGTCACTCACTGACTCACTCATCAACACCCAGCCAAAAACACCGAGCCAAGAAGCATGAAATTTGGGGAGGGTGTTTCTTCCATGACAAAGGCACCCACTAAGAATTGGTTTTGGAAATCCAACAGGAAAGGGGTGAAATGGGATGCAACATGTTTTCCTCCCTATTCTTTACATTGAAGAACCCCTGACTGATGGACACTCTGCCCAAACCCTGGACCTAGAAGCCTGAAATTTGGGGAGGATGTTCCTTCTTTGACATCAACTCCCACCAAGAACCAGTGTTGAGAAATTTAAACCTTAAGGGGGTGCAAAGGGATGCAACTTTTTTTGTCCTATACTTAACATGGAAGACTGACTGATTGACCTCCAGCCAATTTGGTACCCAGTGCCTGATGCACTGGGAGAGATGGTGCCCATGGGAGTGTGTGTTGTGCATGGAGGTATGTGTTGAGCAGGGTGGGGGTTGATGCTCAGGGGAGTGTTGCGCAATGGGTGATCGCGTAAGGGGGATATTTTACTCCCGCAACTCAGGTACATTTCGCAAGTTAAATATATTTTTTCAGGGTTTTAACAAAACTGCCTACCTATTTTATTGATGCTGCTGGATCTTTACAGTTGAAAATATTTATATTTATAAATTTGAGTGCAGTGTTAAGACTTCGATATATATTATTTTATGATGGATGGCAAAGCATAGCTTAAACTACTGAAGCAAGATTCCTTAACTGTTTGGAATTGCATACCGGGTGAGACTTATGACCTTGAGTGCTGTTGCACAAACAAATGCAGTCAATAAAACCAGAGGAGTTTAGTCATATTGTGTGAAAGGAGTTTAGTCCTTTACTGGTTTTTAAGATATATTTTCCATTTTTCTCATAACAACTAAAATCATCAGATTCACATTTTGTGAGGAACACAATCCAATTTTATGGCAGCAAAGGCAGAGTTACCTGATTATAAGTCAGTGAGTTGGCTGAAGTTAATTTTATTAAGGACTGAGTGCTTTCAATCTTGTTTGGTATTTAACAGCAGCATTTTCTCCCCCTTTTGATTATTGATTAGAACCATATTTTTTTATAATCTCCTTTTTTGAGTCCTCGGTCTTAGTTTATGTTGCAATAAACTCTTGCTCTCTCTCTGCAACTCCAAGTAGGGCTAGGAGACCCAACTGCTTTCTAAAATCAGAAACTGTTGCTGCCACTAATGAGCTAGGTGGATCATAGGTCTTTTGTGGTCATGCATTAAGCATAATTAAGTGCAGGAGGGATGTGGAGAAAGGAAGCAGAGGCTTGCCAGTCCAAGCAAATTTTAAAAACCCAACAAATAAAAAGAATTAAACTTGCCTTTTTACACTGCTCCTTTCTTTCCTCCAGAACAGCCAGTGAAATAATCAGTAAAAACAAACCTATTATAACACACACAGAGAGAGAAACAGCTAGCAACCTCAGTGCAATCATGGCTGGCTTTAAAGTAAAATACAGGCATCCCCCAATTATTGGATGGTTTAGGGACCAGAGCACTGTCCAAAAGTGAAAACATTTGAAAGTCTTTCTCAGCTTGTAAAAGCAAAAAAGACATAAATATCACTTGCAAAATCCTAAGAGTACAATCCTAAGCATGTCTACGTATAGGAAGTCCCATTATATTATATGGTACTTATTCTCAGGAAAGTGTAAAGGATTGCAGCATATACTAGGAAGTCTGGGTAGAAGCCTCTCTGTCAGGAATTTGGGGGCCTTTCCAGCCATTTCCTTGGATTTTAGGACATTTAGGCCTGTGTGTAGCTCTCTGTGGCTGCTACCTGGTCCACTGAGTTTGATGGTTAGAGAAGAGGGAGGGAAGGGAAAGGAATTATAGCTTTTTTCACTCCCCCCATGCAAAAGCATCTTGGTTTCTGCTTTATTTTAACATGTTCTAAATTTGTCGTACATTTTTGGGGGTGTCCTACATTTTTTTAACCGGGTAGGAATTTTGGTTTGGATGACAGGAATTTTGGGGAACTTGGAGAGGAATTTTGGGTTCAGAATCTGGTCACCCTGAACAGAGGGAGGTTGAAAGACAGGAGCATGTGTAGAATGGATGAGTTCTTGGTATAACTGAAAGAGCAGAACCATCAGAAAACAAACCATCAGAAAGTGGAGGACGCCTGTAGAATGCCTGTGTCAGCAGTTGCTGGGAGGCAGCAGTTTGAGGTGCCTCAGTTAGACTGCAACTCTGTTCTCCCTCTTACACTCTGACTCCCTCTGCCTGCGTGAGCAGTTACTGGGGAGGCACCAGATAGAGTTGCCTCAATTCATTTTCTTTTTAAAGAAAAGAAGCTATGAAAACTGCAGAGAGTCTGTGCAGGGATCTGGCTCTCTAAAACCCAAAGGGGAGCAGTTGTTTCTTCTTGCTGTGTTGCATCCGTATGTTATTACCAGTTTACTACTTTATTTTTTTAATAATGTTGGTGATCACCTCCATGTTTCAGGTGAAAGGCATGGTATACATTTTTAGACAGCCAAGTTCCTTTCTGGATGAATAGAGCTGAAATTAAATAGGCCCCACCTGGTTTGGTTTCTGTTCACTGCAAAAACAAATGTGTAGAGTGATCCTAATAAAGGACATAATAGGTGATCAAATCTTTGCAGTGAATTACTGCTATAAAGAGAAAGTGGAACAGCTGTTTTCCTTAGAGAATCACTCAATGTAGGTTTTTCTGATGTAGCATGGAGGGGGGAAACCCTTTATAAAGCTAATTAGGAAATGGAATAGGTAGCTCACTTCCATCATTGTGGATCAGATCTGAGGGACTAAATGAGTGACCTCTTTCTCATGCAGCCTTTAGAATGTGTAGGGTATAGATGACAGCAAACACCGATCTGCCTTGGGATAGCTTCTGCCTGACTTTTATTTGTGAATATGCTGGATTTTGAGTAACACCTTGCATACTGTGTTTTCTCACAAGCTGTAGTTCAATGGATCATAACTGTGTGTGTGTGTTTTAAATATATTCCTGGGGCTTTCCCATAGTTCTTTAGCATCTGATTTATTCCTTTGCTCTCATTTCGAGAAGATACTGACATTTACAAATTCCTAAAGGATGATGCTGTCAATTACCACTGAAGACACCCATTGTTCTAAGAAGACTGACCTTTACCCTTGGGCCCCAATTAAAATCCATTCACTTTCTTTTATATCATTGGCTATAATTGGAACCTTGGTCCTTTGCCAGGCATAAGTACTCTACCTCCTCCTTTTATTTTAATTTTTGAAATTCCAATATTGAGGACAAAATGTAAATTAATTGAGATTAAGGAAGGGAACTAATATGGTTTTTAATGAAGATTTTTAATTAAACAGGTTTTTTTGCTTGTCAGCATGAATGAGTGTGGCGGGTGGGGGAGAGAAAATAATTTTCTGACTTCAGCTTGTCAATAAGGTTTTATTTGCTTTCACATTCTCCACTTCGCACTATCATGTCCTAATTATTTTGCACCTGGCATTTGTTGATAATTGAAAAGTAGAATGTGTTTCCACCCTTGCAATACCTGGTTTTCTTACAAATTCTTAGAAGATCCCAGTGCTGTAGGTATGTTGTTTTTAAGGGTTAATATACTTAGATTTAGATTTTCTCACCAGGCTGCACTTATAAGATTGTCAGAAAATACTTGCAAATGATGTTTTGTCCACTTTACTATGATATTTATTTTTTGTTTACTATAACATACAGACAAACCTTCCTATGGATGGTATCTAACAGTGATATGTGGTGTAATATAAGGCTGAGGAGGCACTGCACATGGAACAGTGACCAAGAAGTATTATGGTTACATGATGTCATTATTTCCAAGTTACCATGCTTCCACATTATGCAGCACATGCTCAATCTCAGCAGATGTAGAGTTTTCGAAACCACAGCTGTAGTCCATATAGGGAGAGACTAGATGTGTGACAGACAAATAGCCTCCCCTGTGATTGAATAATCCCTCAGAAACTGGGTTGCACATCACAGAGAATCTCATTGTCCACATACATGCTCCACTCAGTTTCTGAGTCGTTGCTCAATCAAAGAGTGCTTGAGCTCTCATTTCTGTGGCTCTAGTCTAGTGTTCAGCTAGAATTCACTAGTCTAGTGTTCACAAAGAATTCAGCTTCTTTGTGATTGCACAATCCTTCATAAAGTGTGTGAACCAATCACAGGGGAGTCTAAGAGCATAATCTTGACTTTTGTTGGATCAGCTGGGCTACTGATGAATCCACCACAAGGTTAGGATTTGCTGCTGTACTACTGCAGGGAAGGATAAGCTTTCCCACTTCCCTGGAGGTAAGGCAAGCACAGCCCTAAGAAGTCTATTCAGATCTAGACCAGAGGCTGCTCCTGATTGCCCAGGGACAGAAGATCATAAACACCAGATCCAAATCCGGCCTCCTGCTTTCTGCCTGTCTTCATGGGAAACCCCTTCCCCACCCCAGAATCCTGCCTTCTGCTTCTTCTGTTCACTCTCCACACCCCTGCACTAGCTTGAAATGACCAGCAGAACATATCCCTTATCCATTTCCTGTGGTGACGCAGGGAGGCGTATATATGCTGGCTTAAAACCCCTGAGAATTGCACAGAAATACTTTACAGCAATTTTTGGCACCCCAGGCTGGCTCAAGGAACTTGTGCCATTCAAAAGAGGGACTGATATTACACTGTGAATTTACCCATAGTTAATCTAATGTGCCTTGAAATCTAATTTGCACCCCTATTTTTAAAAGCTTGAGACTGAAAAAAGTTTACTGGTGATTGTAATGCACATCTGCAAAGCAGGTGCAAAATTTAATTTTACTGCATATAACAGTGAGTTATATGATGATAACAATACTATGACAATGGGTTTATGTTATGATTTTTACCTAATTGCACTACTTTATACAATAATGGGTTTACGTTACAATTCTTATTACAATATGGTAAACTGTTAAACTTATTACTGACCTACGTATCAAAATACTGTATTTACTTGAATCTAATGCGCCATTGAGTCTTATGATTGTGGAGACTAAATTCAGCTGAGAAAGGTGCATATAAGATTCAAATAAATACAGTACTTTCCTTATGATATTCTCTTGACTTCATACCCCTGTATCAAAGGCAATTTTTAAAACATTTGTTGTTGAATTTTGTGAGACAAATACATCCTCACAAGAGCACTTTTCACCTTTCTTTTGGCAGCCTCATCCTTTTTCTGTTTCAGAAATTGATCTACAGGTGTCATGGAGAGATGACACAGAGCAAGCAGGGGGTGGAGGTTTCCATGCAGGAACTTCTTCAAAAACACTGTAGGGTTAAGAGCACAATCCTAAACATGTCTACTCAAAAGTAAAGCCTATTGTGTTCAATGGTTCTTACTCCCAGGAAAGAATCTTTAGGATTGCAGCCTAAGACATTGTCCAGTTTATTCAAAATACAACACTGTCAGAACAATTAAAATGAACAAAACAGCCATATGCCACAAGTAAATGACCATTGCAGGATTGTCTCAAAAACAGAATTGTCTCCTTGAATGTTCCCTTATTTTGATTTTGATCACATTCTTTACTTTCTCATTTATTTGTCTTCTCTGAACTTCTTTTGTCTGACATCCCTTTTGAGTAGGCTTTGTTTTTGAACAAACATAAATTTGAACTATCGAAATCCAAATGCCATTTGCCAAATGTGTATGCTTAAAATATGACAACTTGTAATATATTGACACTTGTATTTGGGGAGTGAAATTCATATTTTGGAAATGAAAGCTTTTGTTTTTTGTTGTTTGGGCTTTTTCTTTTTTAATGTAATACTTTACATTAAAATTCTCATATTTAGACAAGGTGATGATGGTGATTAAAACAGAGTTTACTTAAAGATCAAATTCAATTGACAGTGTTGGGAATAAGAGCTGTAACTTCCATATTCCCACAAACCATTTGAGGATCTTGACCAAAAATATTACTGTACATTGATTATCTGGTATATATATTAAGAGTAGGCAAATTTGTGATATCTCCCTACGTGTCACAGGTGACTGTAATATCTTCCCAGGTGTAATATCTTCACATGTGCTCCCCAGGTGCCTGAAACATTAGGCAGCCCAATCCCACCAATGCTCCCATGTGCTGATATAGTAGTGCCAGTGAGGATTATACTGCATCCCAAAGGAGAATTTATCTGGCAAGAGATCTCCTAGGGCAGGGGTCTCCAAAGTTTTCACCCAAAGGGCCACATCAACTAACTGGCATAGTTTCAAGGCCAGATAAAATATTGTAAATATAAAATTTAAATACATTAGAGGTAGATTAATGAATAAATGGGCTCAAAGTTCCAGTATTCTGCAAGCACCAACACACAGCATTGATATAAATCACACACTTAATAGGACCCACATTTTCTTACCATACCATCATAGCTCCAGTTCTGTATGTTCAACTGGGTCAAAGGCTCTTAGGAAGTAGAGGCTGGCCACGGGCCAATTGGAAGCTTGCCAAGGGCTACATCTGGCCCCACCAGAATTTGGAGACCCCTGGCCTATGGTAAGGGGACATTTGTCCCCTTGCTCTTGGAAACGTCAACTGCTGCCATGGGTCAACTCAGATATTTTCAAACAATATCGGTGGTGGAAATTTTTTATTGATCAGTGCAGATGGATCTGGTGGACCTGGTGATTGACTTGTGTGTTGGACCTGGTGCAAGGCAGGTAGGGAAAATGCGCTTGGCACTGAGCCCATGCAACTCCAGGACCATGAAGGAAGCCTGCTAGGGCTCCAACATGATCAGAAACAGAACTTCCAGTGTACCAGAAGCAAGGAATCAGGTTCAGAAGAGCTCCCTTTCTCCACTTCCAATGCTTCTGTGAAGGATATTTCACCCTTACACAGAAGTCTCTTTCCTGCCCCTGCTCTAAAGCTGTAACTATTGATGGTGACAGTAGCAGTTCATGTCTAGTTGGTGTGTATGTATATATGTGTGTGTGAAACAAAGCAAGTCTGTTGCTTCCCAAGAGACTGAATGCTACATATAGATTGGCCTTTACTGGCCAAACTGCTGGCTTCCAGGCTACTAGTTCCATTTTCAAAAGAAGAACCTTTTAGCTAAGATATAAAATTCTTTTTCTTGATGCAATTTATGATTTATGAAATGCTGAGACTGTTGGAAAGTAACCTTCACCACTAGGACCAATTAGGTCCACAGAACCGCTGCTGCCATTTTCTCAGTCTGTGCACAGTGAATGCTTCTATAGTACTTTTTAAATGATTGCACAGTAAGACCTATCAGGCCATAGGGAAATGGCCCAGGTAGCCTTTCCCATTGTACGAGCCACTTTACCTATATAGATTGGCTACATATAGATTGGCCTTTACTCTACCTATAGATTGGCACAGCCATTTCAGATGTTCTGTTCACCTGTACTAAGTACATCCTATGAATGAACCCATGGAGAAGGTGGAGACAAAAGGAAGTGGTAGAAAGGGATACCAGGAGCAGAAAATTTTTTTATTATTACTAAATAATCAATTCATGTGTCTTTTAAAAAAAGACTAGGTACAGACTATAAAACAGATTATATTATACAATATATTTAAATTATAGTCATCATAAAGCAATACATATATATTCATGTAAGAATTATGTGAACAGAACTCACACTGCAGTATATAATTTGGTGCATTATTGCTTTGTGAGACTTATAATGTGCCTGACATCCTGAGATGGGAAAACATTTCTTATAGTTTAAGGGTGTTTGCCAGGGCTAGCACAAAAATACTTTATGAATAAATGAATGTTTGGTGGTTGTTTGTTTGGTGTTTTTAATCAGATTCATCGCCAGAATAATGAGCAAATAATTCTCTTTAGGTGATCTAACCCCCCTCTCCCCGCACTCCTGGTGGCATCCCCCAAAGGATAGCTGCTTTGAAATTCTAAGCAATTTAAAGACTGGCAGTTGATCAAAATGCAAAACCTTCAAAAAGATAAATGTGTCTCATCCCTTTGATGAATCCATCCAAAATATCATAAAATTGTCTTTAGCATATAATCCATTGACTGATCCATGTTACAGCACTAAGAATAGGCCCCAGCCTAGGGAGCAGAAAACACTTCAAAGGAAGCAAAACTCAAGTCTGACCGCACCAATCATCAGTCAGGCTATGAATCAGGGGCTTGAATTCTCAGCCAGTAAGCTGGCATTCCCTTGCACTTTCCATGGCTGGCCTAATGCCAGCTGGATTTAGCCTTTAAGGAGGTGACTGGATCCCATACATTCTGTTCAAAGGCTGTGAGACCATTCCAGGTCAATGAGTTCTTCATAGACTGGAAAGTTTCCACTCTCCCTGACCCTTTGCCCATCTTCTTGCTTCCGATGCTCTTTTCCTTTCTGATTCCTCCTTCATAACTGGAGATCTTATTCCCATTTCCTATGTTCTCTCCTCTTTTTCTCTTCTTGTATTTATCCACCTACCAGTCTCTTTCTCTTGCTCCTCTTGATTGTTCCTTAGTGTTTCTTCCCACCATCCTTCCCCACCTTCTCTTCCTATTCCTTCCCCCTTTTCCACCACTGCTCTCTCACTCTTTTTCTCCCCTTCTCAAACACACACTCCCCAGTTTATAGCTATCATCAGCTCCTGCTAGAGAGATCAATTGAGGAGCTGTCACCATTCTCTGGATCAGTAGTGCCTGGTGATGATGACACCACTGCCAGGCTCTGCAATTGGATCTCAAGCATTCTTTGCTTTGATAGCACTCTTGTCAGATCAGCTCAGAGATGGACAGTCATACTGCAATCAAAAGCCAATCAGAAACACTCAAAAACCATTATTCCACTAACAGAATGATGATACTTTCTATAGAGCAGGAGGCAGTGATGAAAGAGGTTAGGGGTAGGTGGATTAGAGATAGGAGGATAATTTTTGGGTAAGTGGGGGTAGTCTAGGAGATGGATTGGGCCAGGAAGAGGTGCAAGATCAGCTATAGCAGTGCAGGCCGAATTCTAACCCCACTCATGTCCCAATTGGCCTTAATCAGGGTGACCATATGACAGTATTTTTCTGGATTTGTCCTCTTTTTTAGCCTTCTGTTCGGGTGTCCTCCCAAAGGATTTCACTGTCCTCCATTTTGGCTTCATTTGGCACTTTTCAATGGTATGCAGTAAGCCATCATGTCACATGTCATTAGATTCATATTGAAGAGCAGAATCCAATGCAAAAATCGGTTTTGAAATATCTCCTACCTAACGAAAGTTATGCCCAAAAATCTAAAAATAAAAAAATATACATTGAGTTCTATGGGAAAGTGAAAATGCAAGTGCCCAATACACTTTTCTATGGGAAAGTGAAAGTGCCCAACACTTACGGCTTTCCTCATGAGTAGGCCGTTGTCCACCAGAAAGGCCAGGTTGAGAGGAATCCAAGACCTTGTCCTTCTTTGGAGATTTGGGCATCTGGTCACCCTGCCGTACACAGGCTGCTTAGATTTGCAACAGCAAATTTGCTGGCACAGATCTGAGTTTCCCATGGAAATGGCTGGCATAAGAAACAGATAAGGAGAAATATCTGTTTCTGGGCTTCAGCTGCAACCTATTTTTCACTGTATACAGTACAGGCCATATATATCCAATTTCAGTGCAAGTTAGGATTGGACTGCCCATCTCAAAGCATCTAAAGTAAGCCAGCTCGATACAGAGCCTCCTGTGCGTATAAATAAGTGTTCTTCCTGCTGAACCAATGTTGTTTAATGAGCACCAGTGCTATGAAACTGTCCAAAAATATGTACACTTTGATCCAGGGCCTCCATAGGTGGAAGCTGAAAATGGTATTATGAGAAGTGGAAACCAAATGATGTATGAGCTAACTCTCTTTTTGTTTATAGAACTTTTTTTCTTTGCCACAGGCTACCAAGCAGGAGACTCTACAAGTGTGTGCTAAAATTGTAATGTTTGAAGCACATACATATCTTTTATTTGTATGTCAAGTATACTGTAGAAACATGGCCTGGGGTTGCAGCTGATATCCTTACCACATGTTTCTGTGCTAAATATATATATATATATATAGACAAAAAGTTACAAAGAGTGACATATTTAAAAACGTGCTTAGTACGCGAATATGTTTTGGGAGTATCCATTAAGATCCATTTGTATGTGCTGACACTAAAAATTTGGTGATAATGAGCAAATTGAAGGGAAATTGGGATTCCAACCCCTAAACATTAATTGGATTTTCTGCATGGACACAAACTCTCCAGATTTTTAGCCTAGTCATTTGCTTAAAGTTGCAATTTTCAATTTCTTTCATCTCACAGCACACTGTTGAGGTGCTAAAATTGTCAAGGAACATGATCAGTTCTTAAAACAATTGATACAGTGCACCATACTGCTAGTGAGGGTTCCAGCCATGCCTGTAACAATGGATGGCAGTCACGGCGGCCTCCTTAAGGTAAGGGAATCCTAGTTCCCCTGCCTTGGTGTTGCATTGCCTTTACTCTGGTTCTTTGCCAACTGTGTAATATTGTGCCAACTGTCATATAAATGTCCTTAAATCCAGAGCAATTAGGGGAGCACGTAAGAGACATTACATGCACCTGTAGTTACTGCACCACCTAGTGAAAACCTATGGGAAATTTATATTGCAGTCCAGAGCAAATTGTTCTTGCACAGGAGCAAGGACTCCCTGTAGTTACTCTGGATTGCACCCTGTGTCACTGAAACTCTCCTGTTACTGGTATGCTTCTAAAGTGCATGTAACATGCACACACGGGAAATTTGTGGTATGTGCAGTAGATCGTGGCATAACTCCATGGAACAGCATGAAAAAAGGAAGGAGGTAAAATTTAAATTGCAGCGATGATAGCTTTTATGGAGAGGATAAGAATACAATAACAGGAAAGGGAAATTTAAAAAATAAAATGCTATGCAGTATTTACAGTAAGCACTTCCACGACTCTTCTCTAAATGTCAGCATTTTCTAGGCTGAAAAGAGAAAATCTTTCTAAGGAGAAGGAGATTTATAATAAAAGAACAAGGGGGGAAAGGAAGGGAAGCAGGATGTAGGGAAATTCTTCTGTTGCCCAGAGAAATAGGGGCTAGAGAAGTGGGAATGTGCAGGTAATAAGCAAGAATGGAAGAGAAGAAAAAGCGAGAGATAAAACAATGGAGCACCAAGGCTCTAGCTGTAAAGAAAGATGTCTGAATATCTTGTTTAAGCTGAACGAGGAACACAGGCAAATAGTGGTCTGTGTATCCCCCCAGGTGGGCCATGGAACTATTTGGAACTATGTCACTGTTGTGGGCGTGGGAGAAACACTCAAACAGTTATGGGGGTAGAAGAAAGTGCCTCACACCTTCAGGGTTGCAAGAGAGGGTGCAAAAGATGCACAACCTGTTTTTGAAATAAATACATGATGCGTCACTTAAGATAGATTCTGTATAGGAGGCCTGGGTCAGGACTATCCTTAAACACTAGTTCCCAAACCTTGCAGCATGGCAACCTCAGGTATGGTAGTAAACTCACAGGGGGACAACAGGATGTTCCTAGCGGTCTCTTCTTCCTGGCTCTCCTGGGCACTGCCATTTTGGAACACACAAGAGGCCACCCTGAAAGAATTGCTCTGTGACCTCTGTACTTTGGGGCACCATTGCCTTGAACTGTTGAGAAACAGACTAAAAAGTCTTGACTCAAACTCCTACATGATGACTCTCAGGGGAAAGAGGAAAAAGATAGAAGAATATGTTTTCAGTTTCACTGGACACAAGGCACAGAAGATAGAGAGGGGTTGTGGATCAATAGTCAGGATTGCCAAATGCCAAGCTTACCTGTTTGCTGAGGTGAGCTTGCAGAATTGCAGAGAATGTGGAACTAGGATACCAGGACCTTCTCTGTTTTGATCTACGTTCATGAAAGCAAGAAATGGGCTCTGAGAATTGTCACGTGGCAGACCACCTATCAAAGAGAAGACAGGACCCATACTTATTTTCCCGTTCTACCATTATATGCTCAAATGGCACTAAGGAAGCCAAGATTAGTCACCGAAAGATCCTGACCATTGTTCTGACATACCAAAGCACTAGAAATATCTTTTCAAGCTGTTCCAAGAATGGATTTCTACAGCCAAGTAGAGGACATCAAACGAAGTCCTTTGGACTATCATGTTTGTGGTTGCTCCAAATTAGGAACTCAGTAGCTGTTTTGGACTGCAAAAACCACAGTGAGACACAGAGAAAGTGTTTAATTTACTGACCACTCAATTAATTTAAAGGTTTGTAGGTTTAAGTGTTTGTAAACCAGTGTCAAGATTTGTGCCGTTCAGAGTTCTATACTTTTTTTCTCCTCATAGGTGCAGAAATCTTGGGAGATAATACCTTCATGAGGGTTGCCCACCATCTTGGGCACCTATTATTCTCACACAGCAATCATGGACCATTTGCTTCCATTAGCAAAAGAGAAACCTGACAGAATTTAACATGCAAACAAGTCCTTATCTCTTGTATGGAACAGAATGCAAATGGCTACATTCCTGCAGAGTTGTCAGACTTCCCTCACTCCTCCTCAGCTAATTGCCACTTTCTTCTGAATGCTGCCAGAGAAAGAGGGAGGAAATGGCCAAGCTCTAGATCATCTCTGTTTAATCATTCAATTGTCAGTGCCTAAAAGCTTCCAAATAACAACTGAAATTAAATGCAGCTTGGCAAGGCAATGATGGCATGATTAGCACATAACAGAGATCATACCACCATGCAAGAAGTGTATTCAAGGGAGTAGCCTGGCTCCAAAATTATGGCAAGAGCTGAAATGTGAGAGGGCCCATGATGGCCGCCTCCTTGTGGCAAGTTGTTTGTGTGCAGTTTTTCTCACTGCAGCTTTTTACGTTGTGGTTTCTCCACATCACTGCTTATCCCTCAAAAGAAAATGCTCTGTAACATTCCCCAATGAATGTGAACAACCACTGGTATCAAAGCCTTGCCAGAAAAGCAATGGAAGGTAGCCGGCACATGGCTTCTGTGTCATGCATATGCACTTTTGTTTATGTTTACATCTTTGGCTGTGCCATGTGCATGCCATGAACTGCATGCTACTGCTAAGCTTGTTTACTGAGAGTTTTTTTGCCTTTTTCCTTTTTTTGGCTTGATCACAATCTGATCCCATCTGTTCTGTCTCATTCTATTAAAAAAATATTTGACTGAGTTGGGTTCTGTGGAGTTCCTTGGGATGCACATCATATGTAACTTGCTTGCAGCAAAAAAACAAACAAAACAAACAAAAAACACACAAAAAAGCAAGAGACCTGTGCTACTTTAATGGCAACAAATTGATTGTGGCATTAGATTTGGTGGACCAGATCTCACTTTGTCAGGTGCTTTGTCAAATAGGCTAGGCTCGCGTGAGAGAGTGGGCCGACTGAGCTGGATTGAAATTGGGCTTGTCTTGATGCAAGAAACAACAGTTTATCTATTACTATGTAATTATTTTTTTTGGCAAATGGATGGTCTAGTTTCCCACAATCATTCTTGAAGCTGGTTAAGAAAAATAAAATGTCATTCCAATTACAGCAGTAATAGTAAAATGTTAACCTGGATAGATTTATTTTTCACTTTATTTTTTAACAAGCAAGCAGAGAACCATCGGTAGAACAACATGTCAGCTGTCAAAGACTTGTCTGAAGAGAATGGTCTTGATTGTTCATTTAGAGAGCCATCTCTGCCTCGGCAGTCTGTAACTGTTTCCAAAGACTGGGGCCCATTGCATAAAAAGATTGCTCACTGTTTACAGCAACCTGTTAATACCAAGGTTCCCAGATCATAATCTGTTGGAAAAAAGACCTGCCTTCCTGAACCTAGAGTAGGCCATTAAAAGTGTATACTAAAGTTTGCGTCAGGTGAGACATTGTTGTGTACTGGCAGAAAATTCTCATCCATCAGTGATGATGACATTAGTGAAGCCCATGAGAGGTACAGGGCAGAGCTTAACTGTAGGGCTTCCAGCTACCTAGTGTAGGCCTTATATGTGTAAATGTTTTGAATATAGACCAGAAAAAAACTACAACCAGTAAAGTTCATAAAGGACAGGTGTGTTCTCTGCCTCTGTGGCTATTTAGAGCCACAGCTATTTCTGTGGCTCTGTGGATTTTGAAAAGGATAATCATAAAAATCAGAGCCATCAAGAGAAGGAGAGGTGAAAATTTTATTCTCTTAGGCTGAAATTTTTTTCTCATATATGGAATCTAGGCTCTGGGATCTGCAACAGCCACAGAAACTGAGCACATCAGTTTAATGTTTCACCCAGAAGGTACAGATGCTGATTGCTGGGCAGATTATGATATGATACTTGGAATTCATGAATATGCAGCTAGGAGACCCACAGAGAATGAACACATTTTCCAGTCACTCAAAGGAACATTGGTTTGCAATTCTGTGCTCAGTCAACTAAACAGTGTATTAGGACAAGACCTGAAAGCTCCATTTAAACAAAACTTTGCATAAGTGATTAAAATTGCATTAATATATGCTTTTGATCAGAATTCTGGTTGGAAACAGAAAGGAAGGTGATATTCCACCCATTATAATCTTATCTCTTTTTAACAGCATAAGCTCCTCATCGCAGGAGTTTTTTTAGTATTAATTTTTAGTATTTTAGTATTTTTTAGTATTAATTTTAAAAAAATGATTATTTTTTTAATAACAGCAATGACAATAGTATTTCTATACCGTCTTCTCACTGTCTCTCCATGTGTGAGAGTCTTACAGACTGAGGTCTGTTCACATGCATGGGCTACCCAGATTGAGCATACTTATTCACAGATTTTGTATCCATGGATTTGGCTCATAGTGGGTCTTCCAGACTTCCATTGAGCTAGTAGTAGCCCATCTGGAAGTCTCAGAGGCCCATGAAAGCTGTACACAATAGTGTGTGTTTCTGTGACCTCTAGAGGCTTTTCATGGAGAGCCTCTGATGAGCCTCCAGAGGTGACCAGTGCAGAGTTCCAGTTGCCTCCTGAAAACTGGCTTAATGAGGTCTGGAAGATCTCCATTGAACCAAATCAATGGAAGAGAATCTGTGAAGCTTGTCACTTTAGGAGAAGTGGACTCTGAAGCTTTGAGAGGCTCCATAGTCCTCAGAAAGGCCACTAAAGGTCCTAAATAGAAGCTCAGTGGACCCCATATTCCTGAGTTCCAGTTATGTGTGTCAGATATAGATGTATGTGTTACTTGTAGCATAAATGCCATATATTAACCACTTTTTCAAAAGCGAAGAAGAGATGAAAATGAGATTGGGTAAAGGAAACGAAGGGGACAGTAACAGTGGGTGAACACTTGCCAGGTGGAGCCAGAAGGAAAATAATGCTTGGAGAGAAGAGAGAGGCATTTAAGGATGAGTTCACATAGTGATGTTCAGTTTATAGCCTAATGGCTGCAGCATCACATGGTGATGTTTTTGTAATAGAAAAAACCATCACAGATCTCCCATGTCTTAGTTGTAGTTTCCTTAACTTGTGTGTTTCCCTTCTCATGGCATTATGACATTTTGGGCAAGATCTATTTCTTTTGTCGAGGTAAAATGTGCCTCTGGTTGTCTGTCATCGGCCTCCATAAATGCACTATCTAATTTTGTATCAATTTCACTATATTCATGTCAAGGGAAATTGAAGCTTTCAAACTGATGAGAGCCAATTGATCTGCTGTCAGACAATAAAGAGTGCCTGAATGGTATACAGCTTATCTATTAACAAAGAATTGATCGTCACAGTGAATCCAAAGTTCTCAGATCAAATACTAAATCTCTATCCTTGATGTTTAGAGCTGTTACACAGGTAAACAAAATATTCTCAACAAAGTCATATAAATATCTAATTTCCATTGTCTGAGCATGATAGATATATTTGTGACTTCATGTGTTGCTTTTTCAGACACAGATCTCCTGATCAGAGAAAAAAAGTATGACTATCTTGAGGCATTGAGCTTGGATTGCTTTTTCTTTTCTGGTACACAAATCAAAAAAGCTGATACACATACTGTCTTCTTCTTACCTAGGGCAGAAACACATTCTCTTGTGCCTAAATTATAGCCCATAATTTATGAGTAACATGGATTTCCCAATGAAAGGGTGAAATTCCTCAAAAAAGGTCTTCTGAAAGCTTTGCAAATGGGTCTGGTTGGTGGAAAAGATAGTGCCAAAATCAATAAGCAAAGGGATGTAATTTTGGTGGAGATGTAAGAAAAGAACAACACAAGAAACTCCACAAACATTATTGGTAACCATTACCAAAAAGTAGAGTCAATAATTTTTATTTGGGCTTTTCTGAAGTATGAAACTGTGCTGTTAACTACTGAGCCCAATCCTGAGCTATCCACACAGCCAGGGTTTATCATGGCACCTGTGGGCCACCTTGTACAGCTTGTACCAAGTCAATGGGGCTCTTAAGCTGGTGCAGAAGAAAAGTCTCCATACGGGGGTGAAAAGCCCTTCATAGAGGCTCTGGATCCACATGAGCAGAGTTCCACCAGTTCTGCTTCCTTCCCTCCTCTCAGCAACCTTTCCCCATGTAATCTTTTCTAAAGTTAGTATATTATTTATTTCTGAATAATATCTGTTTGTGCTCCAAGCTGACTACCAAGCAAAGCACACAAATGTCAGGATCCACAGGTACCCACTTTATATTTCCTTGTCATCCCATCTCATGTTAGTGTCATCTTTGATGAAGATCCCTCAAAGCAGCCAGTATCATCAGCCCTGCTGAGTTCCAGACAAGCTTGCTGGGAAAGTGGTTGCCAGCTGCTCCCAAGTGAGTTTATGCTCACCAATTTACTGAGGGTGCAATTCTAGCCCTTCAATTGGGCCAGCAAAAGTGACTTGTGCCAGCCCAAGTTATCATGAATGTGCCATAAGGCACATTTGCACAAGTGATGGGCTCCAGCAGGTTTCCACCTACTCTATAGAACCAGTTGTTAACGAGAGATAAGACATATGAAGTTTAAAAATAGCCATTTAAAAGTGGCTGCCAGATGGGCATAGAATCGGTTGTTAATTTCTTTGAATATCATCACTGATCTGCACCACTGTGACAGAAAGGGAGACCAACATTTGGAGTTGCCCCATGTTTCCTAAAAACAGAAGAGGCCAACACGGAGTTGTGCTGCTCCCAGGGTTAGTTTTGCTGGCCAGTGTCATTCTGTGGTGGGGAGAGTGTTCCCAGGGGTGAAAGGGTGGGGAGCAGGAAGTGGGACTTGATATAATAATAGTCCAGATGCTAACACACTGGTGATGCCAACTCCTGATGTGTGTCCAGATTCCAGCCTGTCTGTTCCAGCATGTTAGGATTGTACTACGGGGTATCTGATGAGCTAATTCTAGTAACAAGACAGAGGGAACGATAAACAGAATGGGGGATTCCAGCCCATTGGGAATAGCACCCTCTTGGATGTGGTGCAGTGCATAACCTAAACACCATAGAGGGCAGCTGATAATTTTTCCAGTAGGAAACCATGTAAACCAAATCACTTATGATGAGTGAGTGTTCATGTATATTTTGCCATATGTTCATGTGTTGAAATAGACATGAATATGAACCTCATGGTGTATATTTTTTGATTTTAAAAAATGTTCTATGACAGTCAGAACTGTGTAGGAATGTGACTGTCATGAAATGATCCTAGCAATGAGATTCAATTACTCGTTATGTAGAAATCAATAACTTTAATTTGGTTGGAATGAATCTGAAAGGAATGTTCTTAATATAATTATAAAAAATAATATCAGACTCAGCGGCTATATATATCACTGCATCAGAATGACACTTCAATATTGGCTTCTCTCCATGGATTAGTGTTGCTGAACTCATCTACAGAGCACTTTTGAATCCTGTTCCTGTTCTTTCTTTTGTTTAAATTCTTCTTGTTAAAATATGAAAGCAACAGGAGGAAGACAAAGAGAATCTTTTTTCCTTCCATTTGCTAATGGTTCTTGCAATGACCTCTCAGAGGGTGAATGATTCATATCCTGCATTTCAGCTATGAATTGCCACATAGTTGTCTTCATACATATTACATGTCCCCATCAATGGTTGCTGATGAGACTTTTTGGAATACTTTTAATGTTTCTTCAGCATGCAACATTTCTTCTAAAATAATGAAAAGATTCAGGAGAACTGCTTGATGGAAGAAATATAATAATTTGAACAGGCTCTTAGCTATGCTCATATACAGTGGGCCCTCAGAATCTGTAGAAGACTCATTATAATCCCTCACCCTGTGAATCCTGAATTCTGTGTATAATTAAATCAGTGGCTGGAGGGCCTCAGAATGATGGTATTTCTAGGAGGCATAGAGGGGTGCAGGCCCCCCGAGTGATGTGCACAAGGGGGATAACCCCACTACTGGCCAAAATTTTTAAAATCTTGGTATTTTCAAGTAGTGAAAGGTAAAAGTGTCCCCTGCAGGTGTTGTACTGCTAATTGTGTCCAACTGTAGGATGCAATGTTCATTCCCATTTCTAAGCCAATGTTGTCCAACGATGCTTCTTTGATCATGTGGCAGACTTGACTATATGTTGAGGTGCATGGAACACTGTTACCTTCCCACCAAGGTTGTACCTTTTTATCTACTTGCATTTACTTGATTTCAAACTGCTAGGCTGACGGGAGCTGGGCAAGGAACAGGAGCTCACTATGTCTTGTTGCACCTGGGTCTTGAACCCTGGCCGGTAGGTTGGCAGGAATGGTATCTTAACCACTGAGCCACTACAGCCCATTTTCAAATAGTACCATCATGTTATTTATAATTGAAATTGATGCATAATTTCATGCAGAATGCAATGAAAAAAACCACTTTGAAATATCTCTATTCTACTAAAAGTTAAAGCCAAAAAACCATCACCAGCCCACGTCACTGGGACATTGCCCCCCACCCTTACTGCATGGGAGAAGGTCCATTATGGGTGTAACATAGGCTACAATCCAGAGTAACTATAGGACCTTTTTACACCGACAGTTACAGTGCCACCTGTGGGAAACCTATGGGAAATGCATAGAGCAATCCAGAGTCAGTGCCTCTTATGTCTTCCCGTAGTTACTCTGGATTGTAGGGATAGTGGTCTCCTTAATCAGGTGATGCAAATCTTAGTGATGCCACTACCTCCAGTTGCAACTGCAAGTTGCCAGCATAAACTGAATGTGATTTCTTCTCATGTCTGGGAAGCCACAGTCTTGGCATCCAAGCAGGGTGACCATATGACCTCTTCCCCAGAACATGTCCTGGATCTTAGCCTTGTATCCTGGGGAAAAATCTCCCTTGTCCTCCATTTCCATGTGAGCAGGCAGCATATAGCTTTCTTGTAATTCATAAATTATATGTAATAAATTACATACAGTAGTTATATAATAAGCAATATAGAGTTAAATTAACCACATGAAGGCAATATATATGCATGATTTTAGCTTTTTTATTCTCATGTCCTACATTTTTCTTCAGTGTCCTAAATTTTGGAGGGCCCTTATCCTCCTTTTTTGGTTGTAACATATGGTCACCCTGCATCTGTGGATATTGATATCTAAAGATGCTATGGATGAAGAGTACTTGTGTATATATAGATTAAAATCTGGTCATCACACAGATAATGATACATACTTCTTAAAAGAAGCAGTATTTAATGTATTTTATTTTCTAACCGAGCTTCTGTATTCATAATAAACTATACTCAAAAGGAATCAGAAGCAAAATGATTTTTTAAAAGAATTATGCCAGGAATGATTAGCTCAGATCACTAAGGCAAAAAAGGGGGGAGAAGGGGAGCAAAACTGAAACGTTTCTCTGTCTGAATGTTATATATTATTCAATATGTAATTTAATGCAAAATGAAATGAAACAATATTAAAATATCTATACCCTCTAAAATGTCTATATCCTTTTGATGTACTACCAAAGATTATAGCCAAATAATCAGAACTAGAAAACCAAACTGCCTTATATAACAAAAAGTTCATTTATTTAACTCAAAACTGAGTAATGGGGCTGATTACACATAACCCTTGTGATGCCATTGCAGTTAGGCTGCTAATATGATGTTGTAATGTAATCCATATAGAAGGAGGCTGTAATCCTAATCTGCAGTTAGGCCTGCATAAGTCCTGTGCTGAGCTGGGGGGTGTCACAAAAGTACCATGAGAAACTTCTGACCGACTCCTGAGGATGGGGCAGTAGGCATGTGCTGGTCAACCCTAAACCACCACAGGAAGATATGCCAGGTGAGTTAGACTGGCATAAACTGGTTAGGATTGCATCCAGAGTTGACACAATGTTCTTGCACCTAGTGACACAAATCCAAGTGCTTGCAGTTCATCCCTGTTTTACTTCAGTCAAAATGACATTTTATATCTCTACAAGTCAGCAGTTGCTAATATCATATCACAACATATATCATATCATAACTTTCTGTGCACCTTATGCAATGACTAGTACTACTGTGCAAACATAAATTCTCTCATACGTGCTAAATCTGCAATTCAAAACTCTTGCCTATGTCTATTGAGGTTTTCCAGGCCTGTTGGAAAGCCAAACTTATAATGTATTTTTAAATACATATATTGATTATTTCTACATCTTTGGAAACTTCAATCAATCCCTTCTGTGCCTAGATGATGTGACTTTATTGACTGATCTTTCTTTATTGTAGGAAGCTACGCCTTTCTTGGATCAAAAAAGGAACCAAGCGTGTTGCTGAAATTAAAGCATTTCTCTATGAATGCAGAATGCAGATTTTATAATCACCAGAATAATTATCATTTGTTGATAATCAGAACAAATGGAGAATCCAAATTCTAATCAACGTCATAATCTTTTTTGTACAACTTTTCAACAGAAGGATTAACAAAGTGGTTTAGCCAGAATGATGGTGGTTCAGGTGATGCAAATAGACTGAGTACAAGGGTGAAGATTCACAGTGATGCATTCCCCCCATGTTTTGAAAATGGCTAATGCCCAGTGATGGGCATCAAAGAAATTAAGAACCCGTTCTCTGACCATCTGGCAGCCACTTTTAAATGGCTATTTTTAAACTTTATATGTACTATCTCTTGTTAACAACCGGTTCTATAGAGTAGGTGCGAACCTGTTGGAGCCCACCACTGCTAATGCCCCCCTTCCGACAACCAAAAATTGTGTCTGGGAACTGGATAGGAGATGGATAAAAATCTCTTTTTTATGTTGCTACTCTAGCCCTTATCAATGATGGTGGCAAGCAACTGCAGTAATAAAAAATAGTGCCTCTTCCTTCCAGGCATCAATCTGTATTACTCACATGCCCTGTTCCTTGAATCTGCATCAGAGAGAGATCCTGGAAGAAACAGGCCACCATCATTCATTAGGGCCAGAGTGGGGTCTGTAAAGTGGTGTCAAGGAAAGAAGAAGGTGATTCTCTTCTACTGTTGTTCCTTTTTGCTAACAAGAACCCCAGGATCCAGTGGAAGTCTACTGGGAAGAAGATGTGAGAAGCAGGTGGTGGTGGTGGAGCATCCATGTTCTTTAACATTATTTAACTATTTCTGGATACCCCTGCACAGCATAAGGGAACAGGGCATTATGGAAATGTAAAAATGGTAGGGGAAAGAAGATCAATAGGAGTGCAGCTCTCACTGCTCCACAGTCACCAAGTTTTGGCCTATCAAACTGTGGTTTCACTGCTTCAAGGGTTGGCAAGGCCACAGCTGTGGGCCTTTGCATATAGAGACTTAATGAACTCCAGTTGTGGATCTGCGTCTGTTTTTTCTGAGTCTAAAGAAGGATTCTGTAGTTTGAAATGAAGAAAACAGAAGCAATAATTTGATAGCCCTTGTGGTTAGAGGAGCTGGATAAACTATCTCACCTAGTCCAGAAAAGATGAAAGAGAATGAGTTATGTGGTTCTGACACAGGTGGGCAATAATGGACTTGAAAGGAACATTATGGAAGGTGTACGTTAAGATGTTGGAAAGGATTCACAGAAGAGAGCACTGAATTTTACAGCTCATTTGGAACTTTTCAGCCAGAAAGGATGATTGTGTAGGTTGCTACCAAGATATTCATACATCTCCCATTTTTAGCAGGGGTTACAGATATATTGTTGGAAATGTGAGCTGATGGGTGATCCGAGACTATAAGGCTTGGAAAAAAATGTGCACAAACTAAATAGGGAATTTTATAAGTATTAATGTTTTCAACCAGCTCATATCTGTCTGTTAATTACTCTCTTTTTAAATGAAAGATAGACACAGAGGCAGGGCCATGTGGGTTTGAAAAGCTAAAACAATGTATTCATTCTTTTAAAAGCTTGGAGACAAGACCCACTTATAGGGATTTTAATAAAATTCATATTTCCAACACTGTGATAAGAGAACAGATGAATACTTGCTCTTGCTGCAAGGTAATTACGACAGAGTTATCAACATTAAGTTAAGCCTAATCATGTCAGAAGAACTAAAGCAATAAATGGTCATGCCAAGCCTGTATTTGAATCACAAAACCCATTTCTCATTTGTTTTCCCTCTGCTTTAATCATCCAACACATTCTACAATTAACTAAGATACTTGCTGGCAACTGAATTAAATGTGGCTTGTTTGGGTTATAATACAGAAATGTGTTTCTAAGCAGATGTTTGTCTAAGTACCCCAAACTCAAGAGAGATGTTTATTGATGGCTGTTTGTGATCTGAAATAAGTGTGATATTTGCTCCAACAGGCTTAGAGAGTTAATACATGATTTAAGAAATAGGAAATGTAATTATAAGAAAAAATTAGGATGCTGTACTGAAGGTTCTCAGATTGAGTTTAATCCTGAATTCCTGATGAGAAATGGGGAGGTGATTTCCTAAATACCTCAGAGGTAATTCTGGTAATACTGATATAACTTGTCTCTTACATGTGGGAAGTTTGGGTCCCTGTACATGCACACATTGAGCTATTTCATCACCATGTTATCCTGTCCAGGTGCTCTCTCTCTCTCTCTCTCTCTCTGTGTGTCTGTGTCTGTGTCTGTGTGTGGATGTGTGTCACTCTGGACAGGACCAATCATGTCTTTTATATGTGATCATTAACCTATTATGAGATATTGGTTGGGAGTTTAATGCGTTCTAGATGGAGCAATACTCTCCCTAAAGCACCAGGTTCGTATAGGTTAGGACTGGGTTGTAAATAAAAGACTACTTACCTCTCCTCACTGTCCTAGTCTCCAACTGACTCATGGTATTTATTCAGGCTGGCCAAGGATAGATTAATCCCTAAATTCAATGGAGTTTCTCTATATTCCCTATGAGAACTGAGATATTGCCTTATATGATGATGCTAGCAGAATTAACCTGTTGTTGCAGAAATATTTAAAAATATTCTTAAAATTTCAAAAATATTTGTGGGCCCCTGGCACAATTGGGCACTGCTGTGCATCGAGCACCAGCACCAGGGGGTAGTGGAAGGCAGCAGCAGACACTGGCAGGTGTCACTACCAGGCAGTAGGCATCCCTGCTGGGCAACACTGGTCTCTACCATGCAGCGGGCACCATCAGGGAACACCGGCTCAACCATGTATCAGACATCAGTGGGCAGGGGGCACCAGCAGATGGCAGTGGGCAATGGGAATCACTTCCAGGCACCACTGAGCACCATCTGGCAGCGGGCATCAATGGGCACCAGAGGGTAGCAGACACCAGTGGGCAGTGGGCATTTGACATCCCTATTGGGCACCACCAGGCAGTGGGCACCACTAGGCATCAATGGGCATCATGCACCAGTGGGCACTGGGCATCTCTTCCAGGCACCACTGGCACCAGGCAAAACCACACAGTGGGGAACAGGCACCATTGGCACCACCAGGTACTGGGCACCACTTATGGAAAGTCTTATGGAAAGTCATCTTAAACTGGGCACCACCAGCCATCCCTACTGGGCACCACCAGACAACCCAACTGGGCACGACTACTGGCGCCTGAGTCAGTCAGTCATTCAGTGACTCTGATTTTGTATACAGTATATTGCATTGATAATCAGAGGATTATTAGGGGTGTGGAGATGACATATTTTGGTGCTCTGCACTGTGGCAGATTTGGGACTTTCTCTTTCAGCATTCTAACTCAGTTCTGGAAAACTAGGGTGAATCAGACAGTGGGAAACTCCAACTGCTCATGAATCTGTGGTATGTTAGTGGACATTAGGGGACAGTTTATCACTCAGTGGCCACAAGGAGAGAAAGCCATGTTTTTGTGTTCCCACTAAAAACACAAAATCCACAATTACAATTCTGAGACTGCAGTTTATGGTGTAAGCTGATGTAAACACACACACACACACACACACACACACACACACACACACACACTGCATTACTAAACAGATATGGATAAATCAGTAAACAACAAGAAGGGAAGGAAAATGAATACTTAATAGCCTTCATTTGCCTCAATTTTTGCTAAGAATAGCTGTCCTTTAAGATGGAACCAACTTACATGGTCACAGAGAAAATAAGTTGTTCAGTGCTGAATAATATGCTGCCTAGTATAGGACTTATGCTAATGTTGATAGTTCACTGGAGTTGACAGTCTCTGGTGAATTAGCAACTGTACCTCTGGAGAATGACTTTCCTGTCAGAACACATTTATAAATGGTAGAAGAGTCATGACCCAAAAACCTAATGGTAAACCAAAACTGAAATATTGTAGTATAGATCATAAATTATTCCCCTTAATGGGTATTTTTCTGAATTCGGATACGTTTGTTCAGCAAGCTAAATTGGTTTGATCCACAAACTACTTAAACCAGGCTAGTCCCATTTGATTAATTTTTAATATTAACCCCTTCCTTTCTCATGGAGCTGGAAAACCTGTTCCTGAAAAAGTGTACTTAGAATCTGACAGGATAAAAATGATATCCTGTGGAATTAGATTTATTTGTGAGTATATGGAGAACCTAAAGTAAAGTGAGTCAGCAAAAATGAAGTGAAACTGGGTGAAAGGTAATGCTTGTAAAAGGGATTAGCTCAGCAGAGAATAAGTTGATGGAATTGACATAAATATGACATCAATGGTGTTAATCCTATCAGTAAATTAAAGGTATATGATCAAATATGTATATATGACATTGAGTATATATAAAGGAGCATGTCTCAGTGTAAGTTTGTGGGTAGATAGAAGAGGAGAAAGAAGAGCTGAAGGACTGTGACTTGGTAACTATATCTGGACTGAACTAACAATTCTTTACTGTATGCTAGACTGAATGTTGATGACCTGGACTGTATATGACTCTGATTAACTGCCTGATCCTATAAATACAGTTTTGCTAGATCCTAAACTATTTGGTTGTCTGTGGTATTTTACTGATATTATTGTTGGGGACTTGATCAGTGTTATTTATAGACCTAAGGATATTTGTGTGACTGGGGAAAACCTAGAAAATATTGGCAGAATCAATTTGCAAGGTCACAATGTTTATGGCCCTGGATCTTTTATGGTGCTAGTAAGCCCTCATGAATGCAGTGTGGGTTGCTTGCATTTATATTCAAATTTGAATAAATTTCCATGTTTTGCATAATTGAATGAATTCAAAACAATTCGTAAACACTTTCTAACACATACACAGAGGAGGTGATCTTCAAACCGGTTCATAAGCTCATTCACACAGAGAGGAGGTGTGTGTAGCCTTCCCAGCCCTCAGAATTAAACTGCTGGGTGGTGAAGAGAGTGGAGCTTCCCTCATATCAGGAGGATAACAGGGTTTGCCCATGGGCCAAATGGAGGGGACTTTGGCTGCAATCCTAAAGACACTTTCCTGGGAGTAAGACCCATTGAACACAATGGGGATTACTTTTGAGTAGACATGGTTAGGATTGTGCTGTTTGTTGTAAGCCTCATGGAGGCTCACTATGGCCTGCATGGAGACTTGCTACAGGCCACAACTGGCCTCTGGGCCATAGTTTAGGCACCCCTGTACCAGTTACTCCTTAGCGGTCTCCAAACATTCCACTATAGGGCTGCAGGATCTTTAACAAGAGGAAGAAATTTCACCAGATGCAGCTTTTCACCTCCTGGATCACAAGCGACACCTGCTGAAATTCCCTTTTCAACACAGATGTTAATGGTCCAGGAGCCTTGAAATTTGGAGACCCCTGTCCTAAGGGGTTACAATGGAACTGCCTCACCAAAGCAGCATTTCAATACTTTAAAACTCTTCAGAGTTTTGAATCTGTTTTAACTCATCCAGCGAATTTAAACTCTGAGTGATTTTTTTTAAGTGTACTTCCTTCTTGAAACATTACAATGGGATGCCACCCTTCTCAGAAAAGTCTCCGCACTTGATTAGTTCATCATTTATAAGCTTTTAAGCAACAGGAACATCATTTCATTATTAAGGACATGAAAAATTAAAAGGACCGTTCTGTTATCACTTTGCATTCAATGCAATATTCCGTTATTGTCACAGCTGACTGAATATCAGGAAGGAAAAAATAAAAGCCCTCATCAAATAAATTATTCAATTAAAATACATCCATGTTTGCTGAATGGTGTTTTCTCTGAATAGCAAGCAAGTAACTCTAATTATTGAAATTAACAATGCAGCTGATGAGGCTGAAAAATAATGTTAGCAAAAAGGAAGAAGATTGTATCTTAGTTTGACAAAAAAATTACTAGGGCTAGCTAGACACATGTTCCATATAGGACATAAATTAGCTCCAGCTGGAATTGGAAAGCCTTTAAAAAAATAACTGCTGCAACAATTCATATTTGCAAAAATTAATGTTGGACTGAATAAAACATAGATTTTCAAGTTTCAGTTTTTCCATGTCATCAACATGTGTAGAGAAAAAAAGAGTTTACGTAGCTATTCACAATACTGTAGTTAGTTTCAGTTAGGATTATTGTGTAAAGTCGTAGTAGCTCTTGAGCCCCTTTCTTGCATGAGAAATTTTCCCCTTTTGCTTTTGAAAAAAATTTCCTCTTAGGTATGGGAAAGGGTATTTACAATTTAATAACAATATCTCTTGGGTATTATTATTATAAGATACTCTTAAAGCACAATCCTAACTGATTTGGCAGACTGGCTTTCCTGTGCTGAATCTCACACAAATATTGGGACTGCTCTGCATTACCACAGGGAAGAGGAGTCTCCTTCCCAGAGGGGGTCTAAGTCCATACAGATGGGAGCAGCCAAAAGCATTACTGCTGGTCCAAACCCTGCCTCCCACTCCCCCTTCTGCCTGCCACACTCCTGCCCTCTGCTCTCCCTCCCCTACAGAACTCCCCCATACTCCTTCCTGCACTCCTCCCACCATCTCAGTCATACTGGAACTCAATTTACCAAAATCAGTGGACCTTGTTCACTCAACCAGCATGTTGGACCACCACAGCATTTCCTGCTAATATAGGATTGTGACGTGTATGGATATGTTCAGCTCCAGTTCAGCTGCGAGAATGTGTATGTGAGGTTCAACATTTCATCAAAAACATTTTGCTTGTCAGGTTCTAGAGCAGTGATTTTCAACCAGTGTGCTGTGGCACACTGGTGTGCCGCAGATTGTCCTCAGGTGTGCCTTGGGAGTATGGGGAGGGACATTTATTGATAGGAAAACTTGGGGATTTGAAATACATGGTGTGCCTTGTCAATGGTAAAAACAAGTGATGGTGTGCCGTGAGATGAAAAAGACTGAAAATCACTGTTCTAGAAAGGATAATTTCCACCAGTGCCTACAACATGTTGTTTTAGTGTTCTCTCCAGTTAACCTATTTTCTGATAATAACTTACCAAGTTAACACAAGAATAACGCTTAACCCTATCTTGTGTAATATTTTGCTCTAGCAACAAATGCCTGGGGAGAATTTTGTTAATTCAAACTTCCAAAACTTGGAATATTGGTCACTCCTATAAAGTTATAGTCTCAGCTGACGTGAATTTTATTTGCTTATTGCATTAGCCATGGGAGGAAGGGATGAAGATCCTAAACAGGGACCCAGCCCAGAAACATGGCTTCTAGTGGCAATGGAAACTTTTCCAGGCAGCTCAAGATTGTTCATTTCCATTCATTCCATTCTGGATCCTCCTAGGAAATAATGTCTATGGTCTCCAACACTACAGCAATCCTGGAATATGAAAGGTCAAGATGTACTGTAACATGAGCACTTGTTTGGTCCCAAAATTGTGCACATGTAACGTCCAGTAAGGTAAAGAAAATAAAAACACTGCCTTATTGCCACATTGCATCATGCCTTACCATACTTGAAGGACATATTTGATGCATATCTAAAAATCTCTGGTGTGGGGAAGAATCAATAAAAGTGTCCCATCACTGTATGGAGGACCAGCGGCAATGCCAGGGTCCATGTCACCTGGTATGTCACCCCTCCCCTGCACACGTGCAACCTTTGCTTATGTGCAGTTCATGGAGTTCATTCCTAAGAAAGGGCAAGCGGCTAGAGTGGCAAACTGCGCATGCGCTAAGGTTGCACATGCTCAGTTCACCTCTGAAGCCTCTTGACCTTTCTCAGGAAGGGCAAGTGGCTTCAGTGGTGAAGGATGCATGCGCAACATTTGCAATGCAACCTTCAGTAGAAGAATGCTCCTGCTGAAGAGAGGAAGCCCTCTCTTCAGTGGGACCATTCTGCAACTGAAGGACACATGCGCAAATGTTGCATATGCGTCCTTCATTGGGGGAACACTCCCACTCAGGAGAGGGCTTCCTCTCCTGAGCAGGAGCATTCCCCAAAAAAGGACACGTGTGCAATATTCACGCAAGTGTCCTTTTTTAGGGGAACATCCCTGCTGAGGAGAGGAAGCCCTTCTTCTTCTCAACACAGATGCTCCCTTACTAAAGGATGCTCCCCTTCATTGGGGAACACCCTCTCCTCTCTAAGGAAGAGCAGGCTGTTCCTCCTTAGAGTGGAGGAAGTCCATTTGGCCTTGCTTGCTGCCGTTTTGCTTCCGGAGCAAGGCCCAACGGCCGCGCAGAGAAACGCACTGTGCGTGTTCCAAGCCTTTGGACGTGCGCAATGCGTCTCTTTGCACTGCACCCCAGCTGGCCATTCTGGCCAGCTCCGAGCTGGAGCATCAGCTTCTGGCTGCCTCTCCACCTCAGAACTGGCCCAAATGGGGGCCAGTCTGGTGACACCACTGTGGACATGGGATATTAATGAGGCCTGAGAATATTTATTTGGGGAGTCTATAGAATTAATATCAGTGTCCTTCCAATACAGTGAAAAAGGTTGATGTGTTTACTGTTCTCCTTGAATTGGAAGGAGAGCAAATGCTCTTCCAGTATAGTGATGTAGATGGTGTTTTTACAGCGGTTTTTACATCTCTGACCCCTTGCAGAGTCAGAGATGAAAGGCTCAGCAATGTTAACTCTGTTTGCATTTGATCAGGAATATACTGAAGTCACTGCACCTGAGTCACAGATTGTAGTTTCCTTGCAAGATTCTAGAATATTAATTCCAAGCCTCTGAACTCATTATTTATTTGCTCAACCTGAGTACCATTACAGGAACTACCGTCCTCCCAGCTCCCAAGAGCAATACCTATCCCACCGAACATGCACACACTCTGATAAAGAATAAGGATATTTATTTAAAACTAAGTTAAGTTTAGTACATCAGGAGGCTGCACTCTACACCAGAGCTTTCTAAGGTTCAGCACTCAGAGGAATCAGTATGGAAGCTACAACATTACAAACCTGATTACAGTTATTCTAACTCTCAACTAAAATTTGACTCATGTTACCAGATTGAGATTCAATCCATTTCAATCTCTAGAGGAGCAGAGTTTCTGACAATCGATGCCAGGTGATAAATGCATCAGAATACCAAGCTGGTTTTTATAGCTAGTTCTCAGATCCCCCTGAGGGATTATGGCAAATCATAAGGTTGCAGAATTATATCTCCTATCATGGTCCAATCAGAACTTTACCCCATACTTGTCATAAAACCAAATTAATTGTAGCTAGGCACCACTCTCTGGCCAGGTTAGTTTGGAAGCCTGTTTGGTCTTCCTGGTAGCTCATACAGTTTGAAGTCCAGATATTTACATAGCTATAAAGCTACCTCCAAGATACAAGAGAAACACTATTACTTATTGAGAGAGTACATTTTCTTGATGTCACAGATCAAAGCATTTAAACCTTACATTTCATCATCCTTACAACTCAGTCATCCCTTATCTCTAATAAAACACCCAAATATAATCACCTTCATGATGATCAGGTTGTGAATCTCCAACCCCCTGACTTTGCTCACAAGTAATAACGGGAAGCAGTCATGTCTCAGCTGGAGCTGCTTTAGGATAATTTTTACACAAGTCCAAGTCATTATGAGAAACAATTTGTGATGCAGGTCAGTCACAAAAATGGAGGTCTCAGTGCGTGTTTGTGTGTCAGAGTTATCATTTAATACTTCCCTGAATTCCCCATACCATCTGCTGTCAGCAATATGTTGAAGTCCTTCCCTTCAATTACCATTTTCATTTTATTTATAAAAACAAAAGCTGTTCTGTTATTTGAGTGAATGTGACCGTGCAGAAAAACTATTGGTTCTATATGAATCTCAGCTACAACATCTCCGTTCACTCCTGATTCCACCTTTAGAAGAAGCTCTAAGCAGCAGCAACAGGTAGATGCCTGAGCTTGGCAAGGTGGAAGGGGATAGACAGGTCACCAAGGTCCCCATGTCCTTCTGGCTGTCCCTGCCTTCTTCTGGTTCCTCTCCCCAGTCTTGTGCAGCCATACATACATACAGCCATAAATATGCAGTTACATACATACATACATACATACACACACACACACACACACACACACACACACACACACATACATACATATGTACATACAGTTAGTGATGGGCTTCAAAAAATTTAAGAACCGGTTCTCTGCCCATCTGGCAGCCACTTTTAAATGGCTATTTTTAAACTTTATATGTCCTATCTCTTGTTAAGAACCGGTTCTATAGAGTAGGTGCGAAACTGCTGGAGCCCACCACTGCATACAGGGATGGGTAGCGCCCGGTTCGGATCACCCGAACCAGATGCTGCTTTTGCTCCCTCGTTACCAATCCAGTAGCAAAGGGGGAGCAAAAAAACCGGGTGTATGGGTTCGGTGAGTGGGTGGGGCAAGGGGCGGGCCCCAACCCCAGCGCACTTCGCGTGCGCCAAGGTTGGTGCTTGCGCAGTGCGTCTGCTGAAGCTGGTGGACCAACCTCAATACCCGCCCCTCGTCCCACCCACCTGCACCCAGAGCATGCTGCGGTGGGTGGTGTGCCCTCCCTGGCCCCGTCCCTGACCTGCCACGGCCACGGCCTGGCCCTCCCTGCCCCCTGATCCCGGCCCGCCCACCTCCGGCGATCCAGTTGTTGGGCCAGGCCGGGCCCACCACTGCATGCATGCATACATAAATTCCTGCCTCCATCTCCAGCCCACATGTTCTGGAGACAACCTCCAGCTGCAATCATCCCTGCTGCTGCCACCAGTCTGAATGTTGACTTCCAGATTGCCCCATGTGGACAAAGAAAGCAAACGCTCACACACACACATACCCAACAAACACACTAAAGTGAGACTGCAATCCTAACCTCCAGTTAGGCCAGCTTAAGCCCTGGCCGACATCCTGTGCTGACCTGGAGTGTCACAAAAGTATTACAGAAAGAAATTAAATTCATGACTCTACTGAGTCACTGGCCTGGAATCACAACTCATGTCTGAGTTAATGACATATGTGACTTGAGTTGACATGAGTTGCAGAAAACATGTATTTTTGCAACTCAAGTAAAGCTAACAGGACTCAAATGTCCATCCCTGCACTTGATCAAAATGAAATGTGGAAGTCATTCCACCTTTTAGGAACCACTTCAGTGTTTTGGCACATCAGAGTGATTTTACTTAGCTCTCTTTCCAAATTCCATGGTGTTTTCATCTGTCACCTTAGCCAAAAGGCTTGAATGTTAACAGCTGTTTGTACATACCAACTGCCATTGAACTCTTCCTCTAAATTTAATGACACCGTTTTCATTTTATAAACTTGTTTTATTTACTGCATAAATTATCGTCCTCAATTTTCATTTTCCAAGCTGTCCTTTCTGATCACCTTTCTGAACTTTAACCTATGAAAGTGCCCAAGTATCATTTACTTCATTATTAATCATGTGCCTTGTCATTCTGTTGACATAGCTATTTTCTTCTTCTTTGTGCAATAAAATACTGTATATATGTCATAGTTATAACAACTGAAGGCAGCACATATTAATTACAAGCTTTGTTTGTAGTCCTTTCAATACCCGTGTGTCAAGGATGCTACACAGAATGAAATTATATTGAGGTGTTCTTCTGATATATGAAAAGAAAAAAAGCTTGCTGCTTTCTGTCCACCAAATCAATTAAATTATTAACACCACAGAAGGGGAATCCAGCCATAAATATGCAGTTATTCCTCTTTATGTAGCCCCATCAAATAGCAGAACAGTTGTTTTCAAATGGATGAAAATTTATATCAAATAGAAGTCTTTTTCTCCTCTGTATCAAATATCTCCATTGGACTATTGTATTCTCCCACAACTTACGGTTGCTTTGACATTTATTAATAAACTTTATTCAAATATCTATCTTATTTTGTCCCAGAGTGGGTTTCAGTAGGTTAGGATAAATATATGAATACAGACAAAAAGTTATTAAAAATGTTCTAGATAAAAATGAAAGGTATATTAAAGTGCTAGCCTTTGCATGTTTATTCAGCAGTAAATGCTATGGCATTCAGTAGGGCTTTGTCCCAGTAAATTTGCATAGGATTGCCTTAATGTAACATGAACTGCATACTCTTTATCAGGGAAGTGTTGGGAAAGACAGTGGCATAGACATTAATGTTCCTAGGCAAACTTTTCAATGTATTGCCTATATTTCTAAAAAGTTTCAATTCTTTCTGATGACTCCTGCCATAAGAGAGGTCTCAGACACCCCCCCCCCTTGTATTAATTGTTGACCACACCGGGGGTCTGTGTCGCAAAATCAGTCTTGAAGCTATTATGAAATTTACTGAGATGATTAATTTTATGCCAAAGCATCTGGTACTGAGCAGCGATTTGGCTTGACCCAGGTTGTCCTTGTATCTGGAGCCAAACCATTCCTGCTTCCCCAAGCTTTCTCCAAGTGCTGGAAACAGGCTGGACTCTTTCTTTCCCCTCTGACAGCTGGGCCACACTTTAGCTTCAACTTGGTCTTCATGCCCCCTTTTCAAAAAGCACTGTGCAAGTTAAAGTCTGGCAAAAGTGGGATGTCATGGTAGCCTGGTGTATGTATGTGAATATTTAAATTGCTATCTTAACCAATATTAGGGTGAAATCCTAACCTAGACCAGCCTAACTCATTGGACTTCCTGTTCCCTTAAGGATGCAGGGCGGCAAGCACATGTCTGTACACTGGCCTAACATTCCCCAGGATTGGCACAGAAGTGTCTTATGACACTTTTATACAGTTCCCTTAAAAGTGCAGGGATTTGTGCCAGAGTTTAGGCCAGCCTAATTGGAGATTAGTCTCAGTCTCAGTGAGACCTCTCTCTCTCTCTCTCTCTCAGGGTAGTTTCACCCATTTCCAAATCCGAGGACCTTTTTCTGTTTTGTATGGCTACCATTTTTAGATAGCTTGTATAAAGCTGTCATGCTTTTACATTTTGTTGGGAGCCTTGAGTAGTGGAAAAAGTTATTTCAAATAAATATTTGTATGTCACTTTTTCAGTTTACAAGTTCACAATGAATTTTTCATAGTAAAAGACACCTAAATGGCTACTGTGGCACCTGCAATTGGGGCAGTCCAGAAAGTCTCCTCTAGGAAAGGGAACAATCATTCTCTTACCAAGTTGGACAACCGTGCTGTGCCCAGGGGAATGGTGTACTCTGACCTGCACTAGTTCTGTTAGCTGCTTCAGGTCTGCCATGGTCCCCTACTGCTGGATTGGGTCTGCAAAAGGAGTTTGGATTTGGCAACTGACACTGCCAAACTCACCCTATTCTCAGACTCAATCCACCCAACCCTCACTGGTTGCCATCCTGATCGGACCAACCAGATCACTTTGTGATCTCTGTCATCTTTGTGCTGATCTGGAGCACACAAGAAAGCTCTGGCCTTCCTGCTGATACTCCAGCAACATATAGCTTTGCATGCTGCTGGAGCACCTTTTATGATTGGCATTGACTGCTTTATGGTAGTCCATGCCAGCAGATGAGGAATGCCACTAGCGGCCACTGAATGTCGGATTGAGCTGGTAGTTCTATTATCTGGAGTATTTTTCCTTCACTTAGCAGGCTAGAGAAGTAGACTAACAGCACAATCCTGTGCATGTCTATTCAGAATAAAATTTCAGTGAATTCAGTGGAACTTATAGTCAAGTGTGTATGTGTAGAACTGCAGCCTCAGATATAAGATTAATCTGAATTGCTTATCATTGTAAGAAGTGGAACTGAACATATTCTCAGGAGTTGTGGTGTGCCAGATTGGGAAAGGACATGCTAGGCAGACATTATTCTTGAGATGTTCAGAGACCCTATTTACCACATGCAGAAGTTCCACGTGAATGGGCAGAATCCATGCCTAAACTGTTCTTCTGTAGTACCATTAACTACTAGTTTGTATGGAGTCAGAATGAAAAGTGAACATAAATCAAGATTCAGCCTTCACCCCCAGCAAAGGTAATTATTCTCCCTCAGCCTGTTGTGCAGAACTGATCAGAATCCATTTACTCCCAGCAGACTCAGGTTTGTTTTTACAGATGCATCAGTTGAATTGTTTAAAGGTTTTGGTTTCCCTTCTTTCCAAGAGGAAAGTCAATACAGTTGACACCAGCTATTGCAACCAAACCGAGTGGATGCATTTATCATCCATTCCAACAGATGGAGGAAATTTTGTGTCGCTGTTCTTAGAAACTGCACATAAACATAAAAGATAAAATTTGTAAGTTAGTCTTTGTGCACTTATTTTCAACTCAGCTGACAGTGATCTTTTTTAAAAAAATGCTCCAGCTCCCACATGTTCTCTCTAATTCTTTGTTAAGTCCCCTACAGGCATGTTTTATTTGTTTAAAGGATTCAGCTTGAATCCTTGTATGGCATAAAACAGTCTGGCTGACAGGAGACATAAAAATCAAGATCAATAGCTAAGTGTAATACATCATTGTCATCAAATATATTTTTTAAAATTCATATGAATTTCCTTGTTAGAAAGTCATGGGTTCAATGTAAAATGCAAATATTGAAAGAAGCTGAATATTTCTCTGCTGCATAGGAACAGAACAGTTGATGCATTAGTTTATGTCGGCTCTGGCTACTTATAGAGGGAGACCATCTGATTATGCAGTTATTTTACTCTGCAGAATATTGAAAGGAGATTTTCAGAAGTCGTTCATCCCTAGGGTGTTGATGAACTTGAATCATTGTGAGCATCTCATAGTTTGGAAAAATGTGATTTAAATAGATACTTTTTCAAAGCCTCCTATTACTAACCTCAACAATTTCATGAAATCTCTCTGAAAACCTGCAGGATCATTATCATGTGGAAAACCGGCTATTAGTTTCCAAAATTTGAACACTGGGAAGATTAAACTCCAGTGCTTGGCGAGGCCACAGGTACTTTAAATGAGAAAATGTGGATCAGATGGAATTTGGAACCCAGACAAAATCTAATTCCTAACACAAAACCTTGATGTGTTGGCAAGTACCAGAGTATCACCAAGAAGTTAGGGATTCAAAAAGGCAAAGCTAAGGGAAGGTAAGCCAGGAGAGCCAGAATGGTACAGTGGTACCTTGGTTTATAAGCTTGGTTGGGCTGCCCCAACTATTCTGAATCAAGAGAAGAATGTGATGCTGCATTCAGAGAGTCAGGAAGCCTGGGCTGCCCTAGTTGCTGCAGAGCATGCTCAGTTGCTGCAGAGCATGCTCAGTAGGCACCAAGTCAGTGACACCTGGAGAGGGCTTGCTCCTGAGGAGACCCAATACAACACACAACCGAAGTGTTCAATGTACATAGACTGAAACATGTTTATTCAACTGGGACTTAATAACCTTTCTTTTATTACTCTTTTTTGTATAAAAACCAGTTTTTGCTGTCAAGTTTACCATCTGTAAACTTTCTTGAAGTGTTCTGTTGGCAGATTGAAACTGGAAAGATACAATTTCTTTCCACCTTGCATTTATTCCAAGTAAGCCTTGCAGAACTTCTACTGTAAGTTTTCCTAGAATCCATGTGATATCAGACTGAAAAACCCCGAAAGGTTACTACTTCTTTAAAATGCTAGCAGTTTTCCGACAAGATTATGATGCCACAATAGGTTGACATCCATTTCCTTAGCACACATGAAAGATCTGATGTTCCGATTGCCGTCAAGACCATCTGTTCTTGGTTGAACCCTATTTGATGAAGGGGCAGTTACAAAGACGTGCCTGCCGTTCCTTTTCAAGACATCAATTTTGCAAAAGTGCTTTCAATTGAGGGAAGAATTGCTGGGGACATGGATGGGGCTCACGCTAATTGTTTCTTCTTAAAGAGGCTGTTACACAGTGTCAGCAAAATCTTCTTGTTAATGTATGCTATTATGTATGGCCAGCATATACTGAAAGTATTTATGAAAAGGGAATGGAAAATGTCTTGAAATTTTCTTAAGGATGCTTGGCAGATGTTACATCCTTGGTTTGAAGATTCTTGTGTACTAAACCTGCTCAACTGTGTGCTGTTTTTTTGACTAATTTGCACTATTAACCCCATGTAAACACCACGGTGTGCATATTTATTTATTGAAAAACACCATAGTCCGTCTATAGTCCATCTGATTTTCAAGAGAAAATATAAGCTCTGGCACCTGACCTATAAGAATCTCTTAGTAGCTGTGGGTAGGTGAGAATCAAAGTGCCTGGTGATTATGGCTGCAATCCTAAGAGTACTTTCTTGGGAGCAAACCACATTGAAACCAATGGAACTTACTTCAGTTCAAACATGAATAGGATTCCACTGTATAGGCAAAATCCATAGCAGTTACGGGTCCATGCAGTTACGTCAACCTCTAGTGTTATCTTATGGAAATTCATGTTAACTGCTCCTGAGCAAGGGGCGTAATTTCACTTTAGGATATAGGCCTAAGTTATTTTCAGGAGCCGCTATTCAGAAAGATGTTGTTAGGCATGAAGCTGATAGTTATATCAGTTAATATGGGCTGGGTAGCTGACATCCCTTTAAAGTACCTTAAATGGTGATAATAATAAAAGGGCTATGGACAGAGAAGCTGGAGAAATGGAGGTGATGTAGGCCGAACAGAGAAGTCTTGTGCTTATGTTTTTATTTTGCATCCAGTCAAGAAATTTATACTATAAGCACGTGTACTATATTTTCCTTCATGTCTATTGTACACACAACAAAATCTGATGTTTAGGCACCCAACACCCATTTAGGCACTCAACATTTAGGCACCTACTGATCACTAAGACAAAAATTGGAATCACCATTAACCGCAAGCAGCCTCACACCCACTACACACTAATATTGCAGTTAAATTAGGCAAGCTCTTACTTGGTGAGACACTGAAAGTGAATTAAAAGAATCTTTTTCTTCTCCTCAGACTTTACAGACCACTTATCAGGGTATGGTTCACCACCTCTAGTGCACAGACCATGATGGGTTGGGTATCAGTGCTATAGATGGCCAGCCTTTTTTCAATAACTCATTAAAATAGGAAAATGAGCATACAGGCCATTCAATGATTGCTTTCTGCTTTTAATGCATGGTATAGCAGAATATCACCATCTTTTATTATGTAGATGACTCTATTATTATTAAGAATCACCTGAAAATAAACTTTACTTATAATTTATTTAACATGATCATTCTTACACGCTGGGGTGAGTTAATCATTCCAGAATATAAACATATTAACAATAAGTTCAAAAAAATATGGGAGACTTTCTATGGACTTCCCTTGACCCTCCAAAAGAAGGTTTAGTGTATTCTTTGTCACTTGGTGTCTCATAAAGAAAAAGAATTCATTTAAATCTCTCTCATCTCCTCTACATACACCGCTAAGTCTCATGCTAGGACAGTCAAGAGATTAAAAAATTCTAAACTTGCCTGTTTAATAATGGACTTTGTTCTTTGTATTTAAGAGGCTGAAAACTATCATAATCTACCAGGGCTGACTTGGCAGTAAATCCTGAGATCCAGAGGAAGCATAATTTCATTCACCCACTATTTATCAAGCATAGCAAGAAGTAGTACCCAGATACTGGCTGATTCAATTTTTCTTGAAGAGTGTTTCATTATAACCCATTACCCACACTTCATTTTTTATCATTCACAGCCTTAAAGTGAAAGCAAAGCAAGAGGACATAACCTTAGTAACAGACTGCCTATGACTGGGTTTTTCGATGGAGAACTTCATACAAAATCTGGCAGCATTATGGAATCATTAAAAGTCTAATTTCCTAAACAACATAGAACTAGGATACTGCATTCAGGACTGGCCCCTCATGAAGCTGACAGAGTTGACCAGAGTTGATCTTTCATTCCTTGGACTGGAAAAGGAAAAGGGAGTGTGGAATGGAAGTGTTGGGGAAAGCAAAGTGTTATAGGAGGAGGAGGATCACTTTTGGTATTAAGGGGTGGCAGCATTTGATATAACACCATAGGGATCAGGGCAACTTGGACTAGCCCTAACTAACCCTACAAGGAAGGGGAACGTGACTGTGGGGGTAGAAACCATCCTTAACCTACGCTCACTGAGTTGTCAGAACATTGTGTACAATGTTCAGACATTTAATGCATAGAATCCATAGGCCTGGAGGCTTGTCCATGTATTTGAGGGCCATGCATTTTTCAGGTTTTCCAATTGCATGTAAGCACCTATGCACTTACAGTCGTTAGGTGTCTAGGCTCTGTTCTGACAACTGTACAGAAGTATAAAGGATGGAGATATGAGTAGCCAAAGCATTCTCATCCCCCTATGTCATGTGGTTTTGAGAAGAGCAAAATTTATAGCTCAGAGCTATAGCAAAAACTGTGTGTGTAAATACCAAGAAAGAAGTACAAGCCTCTGTACTCTTCCAGAGTCATTGGCCTTTCCATCTGTTTTCATACTTCAGTGCTATATGGACAGCAGCCTTCACCTTTCCATAGTAAGGAAAAGGTTAAGCAGTTCACCTCTCCCTTTCCTTGCCTTCCATCTCAGAGTTTGGCTTTGTCACTTACTACATTACCAAGTAAGCATAAATGGCCAGACCTGGCTGGAATATGCACAGTCATTGCCAAGATTATTAACAGGAGATTTGCCCAGGGTTGTGCAGAGTTCATTATCTGTAGAACATTGTGAGGATGGGCAGACTGATGGCAAGACAGCTGCTGAGTAGGATTTAACCCATAGGGAATGAGGGATTTACACAGACAGGGAGATCCATAGCTGCAAGAATTTCTACTCCATTTATTTTTATTAAGCCTCATAAACACAGAGCCGTATATCCGCATCCTCTGGGAGACAAGTTCATAGACTTATATAGCTCATTATAAGGTGTTCTTTCACTATATTCATCTGAAATGCCCTTGTTCTTAATAGGATCCTTTTACTCCCAGCTGTACATTCCTCACTGGGCCCACAGTTTGTCTTTCAAGAGTTATGCTGCACATTCCCATAAGGATTCTTTTGACATTATTAGCTAGGGAATTCTAGAATATTAATCCAAAAAGGTTCCCAATTATCAGAGGAGAAAATACAAATTCTATGAAAAATATATAGGCAAATTATAATAATTTACATTCCTTAACTTACATTTTAAAATAGTTTACTTAGATAAAAATCTCATTTATTTCAGTAGGATTTATTTACATATAAGTGTGTCTTCGATCACCATCTATGCCAGTGTTTCTCAAAGTGGAGGTCGGGACCCCTTTGGGGGTTACCTAGAGCTTTCCTGTGGGTCACCTAAAGACCTCTGGTGCATAAGCCCAGGTCAGGCTTGCCAGATCTCTGGCTGTAGCTGCGCTCGCACTGGGGCTGACTGACAGCCTCAGGGCCCATTCCTATGCATGCCTACTCTGAAATAAATCCCATCATCGTCAGGGGGCCTTTATTCCCATGTAAACGTGGATAGGATTGCAGCCTCAGGGCCCAATCCTATGCATGCCTACTCTGAAATAAATCCCATTATAGTCAGGGGGCCTTTACTCCCATGTAAATGTGGATAGAATTGCAGCCTCACGGCCCAATCCTATGCATGCCTATTCTGAAATAAATCCCATTGTGTTCAATGTGTGCATATCTACATCCACAGTATTTATATACCGCTTTTCAACTGAAAAGTTCACAAAGCGGTTTACAAGAAAATGAAAATATTAATAGGTAATTAATAGCTAATGGGTCCCTGTCCCAAAAGGGCTCACAATCTCAAGTGCAAAAAGAACACCAGCAGAAGCCACTAGAACAGACATTGCTGGGGTGTGTAGGGCCAGTTACTCGCCCCCTGCTAAATAAAAGAGGAACACCCACTTGAAAGAGTGTCTCTTGACCAGTAAAGTAGCAACAAAAATAATTTTATGGTTGGGGATCCCCACAACATGAGGAACTTATAAAGGGGTCACGGTGTTAGGAAGATTGAGAACCACTGCTCTTTGCCATGGTCTACACCATTTATCCTGGCTTATGTTCTGTTTATTTGAAGATCTGAAAGGGGTTTTTTGAGGGGGGAGGGGGAGTCTGTGACTCTAAGAGTGCATTTCTAACCAACTTTCCAGTACTGGCATTAGGGTATTGCAACTCTGATGTAAGGGAACAAACATTGTCTTACCTTGAGGAGGCCTTAGTGACTGCACCCTAACTGCAGGTTGCAACATGTGATCCACTGGCACTGCTATGCAAGTGCAGGAAAACTGGTTAGGATTGCCCCCTCACACTGACTTACCCCCACCAGCTATATGTGCATTGAACTGCAGCCACAGAATTACTGAACATACAAATAACGCCAAAAAACCCCTTCATAACATTTGGTCTATTCATTGCAGAATGAGACTGCATAATAAAATTAGGGAATTAACAAAGTGACAGATGTCACTAATGTTGCATTATACTCTCATTGGAAGACATTTTCTATCAATTACCATGGAGCCATATTATACAGAATTTTATTTTCGGCCAGTGGCCAGCAAACGTAGCTGGGCTAAATTGTTTGCAAATGTATAATTTCCTGCATTCAAGTACTGGGATGGGTTTTTTAAAAAAAAATTCTGTTCATTTCTACAGTTTTCATACATGTGGAACTTCAATTTGCAATTGAGCTAGAAATGCACTGCAAAAAAAGTTTTATTTTAAAATGTCTGCGCAGTCAACTGAGAATGTGCTTGTGGTTCAGCTCTAAAATGTTTGAAGTAGACCTGAGAACCAATTAAAGAAACCTTAGCTGATTCAACACATGACCTTTAATCCATTAATTGAATAAATCTGCATGAATTTGCAAATGATTTAGCACTGAAGAAAAAGCACAATAATGTGCTGTGGGTTGCATCCAGTCCAAGCCTATCATACATATTGCCCTCTTCTTGTCATAATACATGCCCCACTGTGGTTTGAAATGGGTGTCACCATCAAAGCATTCTCCTCTTTCCTCTAAGAGGGCTAATCTGAAGCCAGCTGATTCCAGGCTGCCTACCCGGTGAGTGGGAAGTTCCACTTAGGTCACATAAGCCAGAATGTCACAAAAGAGACACTATGTGCATCCGTAGTTACTGCACCACCTAGTGAAAACATATGGGAAATTCATATTGCAATCCAGAGTAAATTGTTCTCACACCGGAGCAAGGACTCTGCTCTGGATTGTGCCCTAAGTGTATATAGGGCCACATCCAAAAAGGGGCAGCTGCAATCCTAACATATCATGGAAAAGGGGAAAAGACAAATAATGGAAAAAAGACAGAGCAAGGGTTGTATATCATGTTTCTTCTAAGACTTGTCTGCCCTTTCCCAATTGCTTGAAAATGGAAGCAATTAGTGGGAATTCCCGAAAGGCTTTCCCGTAGGTGATTCCCATACACCTGGCAGTACCTGCATGCAAGAATGTACTTGCCTGGTTTACAATTCCACTAACTTTGCTCAAATGCCACATTTCTCCTTTGGAGAAGCCTCTGTTACTACATGTGCTCTCCATGCCACCATTGTGTTTGTTCTCATAGAAGCAGGATGTTATGAGAAATGTAATCCACTCTCAGGGCCATCCACAAGGGCTACTAAAGCACCTCAGGCACTTGGGAGGGGGACATTTGTCTGCCTGCTCACCTCCACTGCTTCCCTTTCTCCTTCCACATCCTGGACTGAGAGAAAATGTGGAGGGCAGTGGCTTGCTCAACTAGGTAATTGGAAAGTTAGAAGAGCAGAGCACACCAGTTGGTAATGGGCACATGGTTTGGTGTTACTCCAGGACCTTGGGAAGTCCCTCTACACACTGATCTGGTTTCTTATATTTGGCCACCCCAACTTTACAGGCCCCATTCCAGCTCTCTCAGTCCCTGTTTTCTCTCTTTTTCTGTGTGTGTGTGTGTGTGTGTCTATATATATATATATATATATATATATATATATATATATATATATATATATATATATATATATATATATATATATTTCCATGTGTGTCTCTGTCTGCCACCAATAGTAGCAAGCTTTTGACAACTTTTTCCCCCCTACCTGACCTTGTCAAGAAACATCTTGTGCAGTGACATAGCTAGGGGACAGCAGGGGGAACCTGGCTACAACCTTTAAAGAGGCTACAAGCGGAGCTTGACACTAGTGCCTAAAACTGTGAAAAACGTCACAGGGGAACGTCACAGGGGAACATTTTGAGCTTTGCACTTGGCTACATGACTCTAGATGATACCTGTCAATGGCATTGGAACTGTTCTTGTTCGCAATCCCTACATACCCCATATAATTTGCATTCAGATTCCAAAAACCTTCCAGCCCCCCAAGGCCATCCCTAGGGCCAAGATCTTCCTCTGTCTTCCATCACCTTTGTTCTCTTTCACTGAGTCTTAAATCTATCATCCATGCAATGATAAAGGCTGCCCATTCTGACATCTTCACACCCATCCATCCTGATCTGCTGATCCTTCTGACATTAAAGACTCCAGCCAGTTTTCCTTTTAAGGTCTTTTTTTGAGATGGAGGCTCCAAAATCAAAAACAATGATTCTAACCTTCCAACGTAGTGTGCCCTGCCCTGCATGTTTGCCAGATTCTATATCATGATTCCTGCTTGCAGCCACAACCTCAAGGATAGGGCAGATCCTGTTCTATACACAGTCCTGGTTTCTTGGAGAGCTTGGTTCTCTGTCTTCCCATTTCCTGCAGCCCAACATGTGGTAGGTGCTATAGGTGGTACTGAGATTACCATGCTGGAGTCAAGTCAGTTTAGTTGATGCACTTAGGTTCCTTTGACAGGCATCGGCAGCATCACACCACTGAATATGGAGATATTGGCATTTTAGGGAGCAGATTCCCATAGGCCAGCGATCAGCTTTGGGAACTGGATTTGACACAGGCTGGAGTTGGTCATGCCAACCCTCAGCTGAATTAACAGGAGTGGTAGCTATGCTTTGTGTCATCAATGCTGTCCTGTTACGCAGTTCTGGTTACTTGGTGGTTTGGCTCTCTTGCCTTTTCCTGCAGCCCAACATGTGGTAGGTGCCCAGAGACTATTGTGCTTACCACGCTGGTAAGTAAGTTGATGCACTTGAGTTTTTGCCAGGCACTGAACCATCTTACCATTTCATATGGAGACATTGGGCACAATCCAGAGCAAGTTTAGCCTGCTCTGCCCTAACTGCTCTCTCCTAACTATTCTGTATCCAGAGCAGAAAGTTATGCTGCATCCAGAGAGTCAGGAAGCCTGGGCTACCCTAACTGCTCCAGAGCATACTAAGTAATTGACACATGGGGAGGACTTCCTCCTGAGGAGACACCCCTCAGATCACACTGTACAAGGAACAGCTGTGGTGCCTACAGTGATGACACAATTCTGTGCATTCTGTGGTGCGGAAGTCTGTGCGTCACCCTGTGCGTCGCCAAAGTTGGCGCCTGACACTTGCGCAGTACTTTTCTGAAGCCTTTTGGCTTCGGAGGAGACTGTGCAGTTTTCAGAGTTGGTGCCTGTGCAGTACTCTTCTGGAGCCATTCGGCTGCCGCTCCGCCTCCTGAGCGAGGCCAAAAGGCCGTGCAGAGGTGCAAACTTCCTCCGCTCTAAGTTTCCTCTGAAGCTGTTCAGCATGCTCAGTGTGTTTCTGCACAGTGCATCTCAGCTGGCCATTCAGGCCAGCTCAGAGGACGAGTGGCAGCTTCTGGCTGCTGCTCTGCCTTGGAGCAGGCCTGAATGGGGGTGCTGACGCCCGGGGCCTGCCAAAGGACAATCGAACTCCTCCAGCGCATCACCCCATACGGAGTGCATCACCCAATGCAGCCCACACCAGCCGCACCAGTCTGGTTACTCCACTGGGTGCCTGCCTTATAAGGAGTCCCTGACGAGATGTCAGTACATTCTACAGTGAATACAAGGGGCTTCTTGGAGTGACCTGCTGTATCCTGAGGTTTGTGGGCAGCCGTAGTTTGTTCCATATCCTGAGGTTGAGAGGCAGGGGTTGCAGCTAGGCTGGCCAAGAACTCAGATTTTTAATCAACACTGCCATTCTTACTCAGGCCTTATCATGGACCCCTATGGGTCTACTCATTACTATACCTGCTCCTGAGGTGGTATAACTCTGAGGGCTGGAAGAGGGCATTTCTGCCTTGGAAACAGGCTTTGGATACAGAGTAACTGCTCTGCCCTAGGCAATGCTAAACATGCCCTCAACATGCCTCTCCTGAGCTGCTTAGGCTGCCCCAGTTAGGGCAGAGCAGGTCCACCTCTCTTAGGGCACCCTATGATGGCTTGCTCTGCCCTAAGCCTCTTCTAGAGTAATTGGGCTGGAGCATCTTGCAGTTGCTCCAACCTAGTGATAGATAGGGCAACCCAAGGGCTCTTATGTGGACAGATTAGTTGGTGTGGATTGTGCTGATTGTCATGATGGGGGAGTGAATGCCTGTAGGCTAATGATCAGCATCTCGGAGTTGGATTTGACACAGAGAGGTAACCAGCATGCCAAATTCTCCCCTGGGTTGTCAGTAGAAGTTGCCATGCCATGTGTTATCAACATCATCCTGTTAGGCAGTTCTGATTTTTCAGGCAGCTTGACTCTCTGCCTTCCCATTTTCTCCAGCCCAACATGGGGTAAGTGTCCCAGGCCATTGTAGATGCAAAGTTGATAAGTCAGTTGACACACTTTAGTTCCTTTGCCAGGCACCAGCACCATCATATCAGTGCATGCAGAGACAGTGACATGATGGGAGCAGACTCACATGGACCATTGGTTAGTTTTGACAGTAGAAGTAGCCATGACATGTGCCACCATCATTGTTTTTTAGGACAACTCTGTCTTCCCATTTCCTGGAGCTCAGCATGTGAAAGTGTCCCAGGGGTCACTGTGATTACAATGCTGATAAATTAGGTCATGCACTTGAGTTCCTTACCAGGCATTGCACCATCTTACTAGTGTATAGTGAGACATTGGCATGATGGTTCCTGTAGGTCTGTGATAAGATTCTGCAATTTGACAAGAGAATCCACGCTTGCCAACCTCTCTTTGGGTTGACAGTCGAATGAGCCATGCTGTGTGCCAACAACACTGTCCTGTTAGGCAGTTCTGGGTTTCTTGGCAGCTTAACTCAAGTTGAAGTTGTACAAGTGACTTTAGCTGAAGAAGCTTTCTCTTTGGTTTTGCTCACTTTTCCATGCTCTGTTTCCTGTAGCCTAACAGGAGTAACTGCTCAGGGGCTATTGTGATTACCACAATGCTAAGACAGTTGAGGCACTTGAGTTCATTTGCCAGTCACTGCACCGTCTTACAGGTGCACATGGAGACATTGGAGTGATGTGGAGCAAAGTCCTCTAGGCCTGTGGTCATACTCTGGGAGTCGAAATTGACTAGACGCGGGGATGCCAGGTTCTCCCCTAGGCTGACCACAGACAGATATCCATTCTATATGCCATCAACACTGTCCTGTTAGGGAAATCTGGTTTCTTGGGCAGCTTAATTCTAGTTGAAGAACTGTCCTTAGCTGAAGAAGCCTTCCCTTTGGTTTTGTTCTCTTTCCAAGGAGCAGCTGGTTCTGTTGTCTTCCCATCTGCTGCAGTCCAGCATGCAATAGGTATTTGGGGGCTCCTGTGATTACCAGCCCAGTTGACACTTAAGCCAGTGAGCCAGTGATGCACTTGAGTTCCTTTGCCAGGCATTGCACCATCACAGCATTGCACTTGGAGACACTGGCATGATCAGGAGTGGATTTCTGTGGGTCAGCAGTCAGCCTCTGGGAGTTGGATCTGACACAGAGAGGAGCCACTTGCCAACTTCTGCCAAGTTGACGGTAGAGGAAGCCATGTTGTGGGCCATCAACACCATCCTGTTAGGCAGTTCTGGTTTTGGTGGGGCAGTTTGACTCCTTGAAGTTGAAGAAGTCACTTTAGCTGAAGAAGCCTTCTCTTTGGTTTGTTCTCCTTCCCAGGACAACAGGCTGATGTCTTCCTGTTTCATGCAGGGGCTTAGGTGTTGTTGTGATTACCATGCTGATAAGTTAGTTTACAGGCCTGAGGCTGCTGTGGACAACCCGTGTTCTTCGTAGGTCTTTGTTGTCATAGACACAGAGGTTTCCTGATGGTGGATCCTTCTACCCAAAGGCTAATGCCAACACGTTGGATCCTCCACAGCATCCTGAGGAAAGGAGAGAGGTAGGGTGAGAAACTGAAGCAGAGCTGAAAGGAGGCAGAGATTCCCAAGACCCTTTGTTTGTGTTAGGTGCCCGAATTGCTGCTAAAGCTGTTGGGTTAGGTGCAGTAGAATAAGCTGCAGCCTTGCAGGACCTGAAGAATATTTTAACAGAGCACCAGCCACAACTAAAATGTAAAACTGTAATTTGGGCCTGAAACTAGATACTGTACAAGTCACACACTGTGTGAGGTGCACACACAAGTAGAAATCTTTAGTGTATTAAAGATCGGCAGGTAGAACTATTCTATTCCATATATGGCAGCTGCAGGGAATGTCCAGACTGAACTGGGACACCCCAGTTATTTGGAGGTGCATGAGACGGTGAACAGTATGGGCTGTGTATGTTCCTTCTTTTACAATCCCTGAAAGGTGAGCTGCATCAACATCAACATATCATCATGGGGACCAAAGCAGGGAAATGCATCCCCTTTCCCAGAACCACAGTTTCTCACAGGCAGGGTGACCATTGATCATGACCACAAAAAGAGGACAAGTGTTCCCCAAAACATAGGACACACAAGAAAAATGTAGCACATTAGAAAATAAAAGCCATGTACTGTATTTACTCGAATATAACACTCACCTTTTACAGCCAAATTCAGTCTTCAAAATCATGGCGCACATTGGATTTGATGGTTAATTAGATTTGAATAAATATGATAGTTTTATTATAAGTATAGGGTGCCAGATTTATTGAGTAAATATGGTATTAGCAATAATTGTATACATTTGATGGTGCGTTAGATTCAAGTAAATGCAGTATATTGCTTTCTTGTGATTAATTTATATTAATTACTTGGTGTGAAATCCTAACCATGTCTACTCAAACGTAAGCCCCACTGAGTTCAATGGGTCTTACTCCCAGGAAAGTGTCTTAAGGATTGCAGCCTTATTATATTAATTATTACATTAATTATTTTTAAATTATTACATTATATTATTATTACATTTAAAACAATTGGCAGTAGAACAGATTGCCACGGGAGGTGGGGGACTCTCCCTCACTGGGGATCTTCAAGCAGAGACTCGCCGAGCACCTGTCGGAGATTCTCTAGGAGAATTTCCTGCTACCGGCAGGGGGTTGGACTAGATGACCTAATAGGTCCCTTCCAACTCTATGGATTCTATGGATTAGGATTCTATGATTCTATGATCTATGATTCTATGACTGCATATAATTTATTTAATTTATGAATTATGGGAAGGCCACATGCTGCCTGCTCACAAGGAAAAGGAGGAGAATGAAGTTTTTTTCCAGGACACAAGGCTAAAGAAGGGATATGTCCTGGAAAAAAGATGACATATGTTCACCCTGCTCACAGAATATATTTCTTGAGCAAATACAAGCACATTAGGGCTAATAATGACAACATATAGCTTGGTATAACGAAAACACCCCCCATATGTTCCAACATCAGCCCTCTAAACAGACTTCGCAACCCTCAGACACCTACCCCATGTTCAGCTGCAGGGGTCTAGGTGGCGACTTTCTCAGGAATGAGGAAAGTTTTGGAATGGGGAGTTTCATCACACTGTGTCATCACATGCAGGGAGGGGCTGGAGAGAGCAGTGCTGATTGGCCAGGAGGCTGCCTTAGACATTTTCTCCTCCTGGGGTGTCAAAACCCTGGCCCTGGATACACTGGATAAATATATTCAATCCAATACATACATAAATACAATACAGTTAATTCATGCTAACTGGGTGTATAGGCATTCAAAGTGGTGCTTCTCTTATATTTAGCAGGGAAAGAATAATCATTCCGCATTGCCCAAGCACAGTTTTCCTAACCAGTAAGGGGCACAATTTTCTTTTGTTGTTGTTGTTGTTGAAGGGGAAAATTTAATTTTTTTAAATACCCAGGGATGACATCACTTCCGGATGTGACAACATTTCCAGGGCAACATTTTGAGCTTTACGTTGGGTACTTGATCATTAGCTACACCACTGATCTTGTTTGTGGATTATTCTGTTCACAGCTATGCTAAAATATCATTGCCCTCCCTGTACCAAAGAACTACTAATGCATTGTATCATTCAAAGATTCCTCTTTTTCTGATATACATTTTTCCCACATCTTTTCTTTGCACAGCATCTCTGAGGGCTTGTCAGATATTCATTAATTCCTATCGCAGAGATGACAACTTCCTACCTGCTCGTTAGTAACATTTTTCTTTCCTAAAGGAAAGTATCTGAAAAATTCAAGAGATTAGATCTAGGGAACTCATATTATGGGAACAATTCTTGCTTGCCTCCTCTGCCTCTTGCATGTATCTGGCTTAGAAATGAATTTTGAGAAATTTGTGTGTTTAACTGTCTCATGGCTGCCAGCAATGTAGAACCAGTGTTGAGGGTGAAGACCATTGCAGGCATCTGTCAGTCTTGAAAGACTATGGTATTGTGCTCAGCACTGCATACGCTGCAGGCAAAGCATGAAGGCCTGGGTTAGATTGATATGGAGGATAGGCTGTTACCCAAGCAGCAAATCCCCCCTCCACACCACTGAATTAGTCCAATGGAAAGGCAGAGTCAATACGATTGGTTCCAGCTATGTTGCAGAGCTGGGATAAGGACAGGAGTTCACCCTGTCTTGTGGGGACCAACCCGGGTCTTGAACCCTGGCCTGCTGGTTAACAGGAACATTGTCTTACCCACTTGCACCACCCACACCCTTTGAAGACCAATTTAATTATAGGATTTTAAGAGGCTTAAAAATGTTTACAGAAAAATAGCAAGGTTGAAGGAACTATGGGAAATAATTCTGGACTCTCAGTTTTTGCCCCAGAGATTTCCATCACAATGATGAAATCATTTAATGGTGCACTTCAGACCACTACACAGTCTCCCAATCATCCATGCTATATGCATTTTGACTGGTGTAGTAGTTCAGACGTTTCAGAAATAGACTGCTATTTCCGTGCTTTTTCCTACTTTAGCATTTATGCTCAAAGGATTCTCTTCTGAGCTATCTTCAACAACATAAATGAAACAGCTACAGCCAGAAAATTCTTGCAATTGTAACAAATGCACACAGGGAAAAAATATAATAGGTGGATGAATATATTAATTAGGAGAGAGGGTTGAAGAAAGAACCAATATACATTCATTTTAATTTTGTTTTGAGTAATGGGACTAGCCATCTGTCGATACAATTTTTGAATGCCATGCTGTTTATATATCATCTAGTATGAAGTCAAGCTGAGGCATCTGTTTAGTATCCATATCAATGGCTGTGGTTTATTTATGGTGCTTTTTGCTCTGATAATACTGTTTCTGCTTAAAAAAGCTGAATATACAGAATTTCTTCAAAGGTGCTGTACAGCGGTACCTTGGTTTGCAAGTGACTTGGATTAAGAATGTTTTGGATTACAAGCAAATTTTTCTCAGAAGTTTTAAGAGGTTTATGAGCACTGTCTTGGAAGACGAGCACTTTTGTGGAAGTTTGGAACAGGCTTCCATGGCCAGGGAAGAGATGAAGGTACTGGGGAGGTAGCTTGAGCTAGGGTAAGGCCATCGGCAAAGTTTGGATCAGACTTCCATGGCCAGGAAACTCACAGGGAGAATCTGGTGGAAGCAGCATGAGCCAGATGAGTATGTGGGATCTGTGTGTGGCAGTGTGGAAGGTGTGCCTTATCAATGTTACAGTGTTGCTCCCCATCAGCAGCAAGCGAATGTCAAAGTTGCATAAAAAGCAAATATTCCATTTAGCCAGTGGATAGCATGATTCTGTTAGTGATAGTGAAATCACCCTCCTTTCTCTTGTCTCCCTCACATCAGCCACAAATGTTTACAAAGATACAGTACAGTTTAGTACTGTACAGTATTTTCTTTATTACAGTGTTTTGTATTATATTACAGTGTTTTGTAATCATTTTTATATACAGTAAATTTTTTATATAAATATTTTTGGGTTTTGGAACCAATCATGTGACTTTCCATTATTTCCAATGGGAAAATCCACTTTGGATTACAGACATTTTGAATTACAAGCATGCTTCTGGAACGAATTATGCTTGTAAACCAAGACACCACTGTATATCTGTTGGCATGTGTTTGTGTTACACACACACTTACAAATCATCGTTATTTTTTTAAAAAGTGACATAAATATGGAAGCTGAAAGTCCCCATTTAACTTATGGTCCATTCTGGATTGGGCTGATCACCTGTTTAGTCTAATATTATCTTTCTCATCATGATCCACCAGTTGCTTCTGTGAAACACCCAAGAGGAAAAGGATGGCCATTTGTTTCATTGGACGATCCCTGGTCCTTGTGTTATATGTCAGAGGTGTCTTCACACACTGTATCATTCTAGAAATATCAGTTATATCCTATGTTAGCCATCTTTTTTCAAAACTAAAAAGCCTTAAACATTCCTTATAAGGAAGATTCTTCAAACCCTCTCCCCAAAACTCATCATTTTGGCTGCCTTTTTGTGCACCTTTCTCAGTAAGGGAAAAACACGTACCTTCAAAATTACCTTGGATTTAAAAAAATTTAAAAAAATCAGACTATACAATGCTCATGAAAACTGAGATGACTGAGGGAATAAATATTTCACAAAAAATAGAACAAAAACAAAATGTATTTCCTACTGATTTAGAGGTTTTAGCCAATCTGTTTTTTTTCCATCCTCAGTGGTCTTCATCTGCTTCATCCATACAGATTATGTTGCTGACTGACCCTGAGATTGAGAGCAGCCTGTTGATCAGTTCTGATGAAGGTGCCACCTATCAAAAATACCGGCTGAACTTCTATATCCACAGCATGCTCTTCCATCCCAAGCAGGAGGACTGGATTCTAGCTTACAGTCAGGATCAGAAGGTGAGTGACTTTGTAAATGTTGGTGGCATTCCAGAGGAAGGACACAGTGCTACATTGATCAGTACAATTCTGATAAAGGTATAACCTAGTTTTTCACCTACAACTTTAATCTCACCCAAATAAGTTTGGCACTTTAAATTAAAGATAAATGTTTTCCCTAAAAACCCTTTAGGCAAAAAAGCCTATTTGCCATGTTAATGGGGCAGGCAAAAAATTAACCTCCCTCTCCTTCTCCCTCTCTTAGAAGAGCTTGGTTTCAGCTCAGAGACAGACCCCTCCCATTCCCTACCTGAGACACACAACAGAATGCAAAGCTATTGGGAAGAGATTATATCTTTACTTTTCTTTGCTGCTGCAAGGGGAGGGAGTTGTCTGCTAGTTGAAATGAAGTTGTTCTAAATCCTGGAGGGGTGGAAGTTGATTGAAAGTCTGCCTGCTGCATTACCATGGTTAGCAAGCTATTGTTAATGGCTGCCTAATCTTTTAATTGCTTTTGTTTAATTCAGAAATTGGCATCCATGAAGGCTCAAAATGTATTGTGAATATAGTATATCTGCAGAGGTGTAACAGCCCAATTGAATGTTTCCTAAACACCCATGGCCACAATGGCACAAAAATTGTAACTGCTGCATCCAGTAGGGCAGTAGTGCATCTCCAGGTCTTCTTGGATAAAGGAACAAACGTTCCCTTGGAGTACATTTGGAGTACTGTGTCCAGTTCTGGTCACCACATCTCAAAAAGGATATAGAGGAAATGGAGAAGGTTCAGAGGAGAGCGACTAAAATGATTGGTGATCTGGGGATCTAGTCTGAGGAAAGGCTACAGAATCTGGGTCTTCAGTCTAGAAAGAAGAATTGATTGAGATGTACAGAATTACCTATATAAGGGATGGATAGCATGTATAGAGAGCTGCTCTTTTCCCTTTCACAGAACACCAGAATTAGGTGACATCCACTAAAATTGAATGTTGAGAGGGTTAGGACAGACAAGAGAAAATATTTATTTACCCAGCATGTAGTTGGTCTGTGGAATTCTCTGCCACAGGTTATGGTGATGGCATTTATCCTCAATGCCTTTAAGAAGGGAATGGACAAAAGTCCAGTGGAAAGGACATCATGGGATACAAATCATGTGTGTAAAATGTGTATAGAGGTGGACAATCTCAAAATGCCAGATGCAGGGAGGGGCACCTAGTTGCAGGTGTCATATGTGTTCCTTGAGGCATCTGGTGGGCCACTGTGAAATATAGGAAGCTGGACTAGATGGGCCTTTGCCCTGATCAAGTGGAGGTTTTTCTTATGTTCTTATATAGCAGCCAGGGATTCAATGAGTCTCTTCAGGTATATACTCACTATTGAGCAGGCACAGTATTGAGGAGACCCATGATGGGTTTCCCGGCCTACAAGGGGAATTAGAATGTGGTAGCAGATCCTAATGGGCATCTCCATTCTCCTCCTGAGCCCACTAAATTATTCCATCGTCCTCCCCTACCTAGTTTGCCCTCCTCCCAGCCTCCTTCCACCCCAAAAGACCAGCTTCTGGTTAGAATGTACCGGAGGGAGTCTGTACCATTGATCCTCCAGCATTGATGTCCTATGACTTCTGCCACTGCACTTGTGCTGGTGATGTACCTGTATCTCTGATGTGAAAGTGCCTTATGACAGTTAGGCCACTGGTGTTGGTAGAACACTAGCACCACAGCCCATAGGATTCAGCTTTAAGTGGTGCTGTGCACTGAACTCAGTTCAGAGAGATACAGAATATCAGTAGCTTGACTTTTGTCCTTATGAGACTGTTTAAATATCACAGTGCAAAACATCTCATATACTGTATCTTCTTTGGTAGCACACAGTATGGGAATCTCTTCCATCGAACTACAATTAGAATGCACTGCAATGGTTCTCAATAATAGTGATGGAAGCAAGTAGTACTGTGACTCATCAGACATTCAAGTGAGAATAGGCACTTTTGAAATTGATGCATTTGTAAATCTGGGGTGACAGAGGAATTGCTCACCTGTGTTAACCAATATCTGTCAGAGAGCAACAAATTCAAAGGACAAAAATTCAAGGGACAAAAAAAAAACTCAAGGCTTGTTCTAGAAGTAGTGAGAGTTTTTAATGAATGGCTAATCTGCATAGCCCTAATGAGACCAGTAATTGCTGCCCATTAGAAGTACTCTTCGTCAATTATCTTTCCAGTTCTGACTAGGTATTTGCAACATGAACATAATTTATGATGAGAAAAGCACTGCAGTTTCTTACTGCATAGACAATAATTGCTTTAATTATTATGGCGGCATCTACAATTTTCTGAACATATGCAGGGATGTCCTGCAAGTTCAAAATGTTACAATATGAATCATGTACTAACCATTGGATAGAACAAATGTAAATAGCTCTGGAGTTTTGAAAGTGTAACTAGCATGCCAGGCGTCTGGGCATCAGATCTTTAGTGCATGATTGGATGCTCCTTTGAATGTGTGGAACATTCAGGATAAGTGGTAGCCACAGGAAATTTCAGATCTCATTGGTTGCGGGATTGCAGGTAAAGGAGAACCTAATTAACCCGCCCCAAAAATTGCTGATCTGTTTTTTCCCCCTTACATTTTCCACACAAAGGCTTCAATTATATCCACAATTATCCAGGAATGAGGTCCATCATTGTCAAGAGCATATAACATAACATGTTAAAAGTACAGATCTGTAATATTTCCCAATATACACCACATACTATTCTAATCTATTAAAATTCTATTCTATTAAAAGTAAAATATACCTTGAAATGAATGGGGATCTACCTGAACTTGGCCTGCTACCCTCTATGCCAGTGGTTCATAACCTGGGTTTGGTCGAACCCCAGGGGTTCAGTGAGTCATTCTCAGGGGTTCAGTGGAGGTGTGTGTCCATTCCTTTCATCAGGGTTGTCAGGTGCATTAATATACTTTTGTTACGATGGACAAAACATTTTATTTTTCTAATTATGAAGGGTTCGGTGAATGCACATATGAAAATTGCGGGGTTCAGTACCTCTAACAAGGTTAAGAACCACTGTGAGTCTAAGCCAATTTTCATTGTATATAATATAAAACTGGAATATAAACCAGGAAAAAAGATATGCTTCTTCATTTATACACTTAAGCTGAAGTTTGACAATAGGTAGCACTGTTAGAATGCATTTTTCTTTTAATTTGTCCATAAACTAGTACACAAACTAGGCCATAAAATATGTCCCCAGAGTGTATCCATGAGTCAGTCTCTTAACATACCTCACAAAACATTATGTTTTGGGACACCTCTTACAATAAATGAAAGAAATAAACTAAATAGCAGCAGGGGATAGAAGAACAACCCCTAATAAATGAAAACAAACAAATGAGTGAGCCAACAGCAGGCAATTTGATATGTACTGGCAACCTCAGCTAGAGGATGTAGTAGTCCATGGAGGATGCAAAGAAAAAATAAAAATGCTACATTAAATCTTTTTTAATTTGAAAGGGTTATATTAGCTCTTACCTTTTTAAAATTTATACAAATTCCTGGAAGTCAGGCCAATGAATGTCAGCATTTCTCTGTGTATTGGAAGTTGGGGATAGACAAAGGATGGCTATATTCGTAATATCTTGCTTGTGTTTGCTTGGAGTATCTTAACAGAGGGCACAATCCAACCAGTATAGGCCAGCCCAACTCACCCGTTTCCCCGTTCCTGTGGTGGAATGGGGCGGCCAAATGCATATCTGCAGAAATGTCTTACAGAATTTTTGTGACATTCCCCCAGGCCTGGTATACCCCTGGACAAGTGTCTTGTGTTGGCCTAACTAGGGGTTGGGATTGTGCTGTCATTGGTGTTAAAAAAAATCTTACACTACATTGATTTTTGTTTTGAATTAGCAAAGCAGTTGTCTTGTGTCAGACACCCCATGCAAACTGGAGTGAAATCAGAACGCTAGTTGATGTGATTTGAATTGGAGAGGTTATCCTGAATGTTAGGGTTGGCCCAAGACCTCCTGCTGACCGAGATGGAGTGCCAAATGCTGCCCTCCTTATCTGTTCATGTGCCAGCCTCAGTTCCTCCAACACTCTAACCCACCACTCTCTGCTCTTCCTCGCTTAATTGATTGAAGGAACTTTTATCTGAATTACTTAGCAATGTTTGTAAAGAATCCTAAAGGGACACAACAGGAAGACTAATTGTTGGGATGTTAATCTCAGTACATTTTAAATGAGTCCTTCTCCTCTAGATGGATATCTGAAAGCTTTATCACTATCAGCCGTCTTGTGTCAAGCTTGAATAAAAAACAACAGAGGCAGCGAAACATATTGATAGCATCTGTGCAATGGTACTCATTTGTTTGTACCATTTCAAGTGCTTGAATTTTTCCCATCTAGTATCTGATTGTTTACATTAATGACTCTTAAACTATGGAAGGATCTGATTTTGGAACTGTAAGTTCCCAAGCAGAATGAGAAGATAATGGCAGTATCAAACATAGTGCCTATGGAGTCAGATTCTATTTTTCTATTTCATTTCCTATCCAAAAGGCTCCATTGTTTGAAATTCCAAAAAGGAAGATTGATCCAAACTGCACACAAATTGTTGCAGCAGATATGAAGCATATACAACAGGGTGGCCGAATATGCTTAGTGTAAGAGCCACATATGATAAACTTCACATGCGTGAGAGCCACAAGAGAGATGTTTGAGAGCTACAATATTTAAGAAGCATTGAAATCTTAAATATAGTCGCCATGAACATTAAACTTAAGTGTTAATCCTGTGGACTTCCAATTTATATCCAGTAAGTAATTACCGTATTTTTCTCTCCATAAGATGCACTTTCCCCACCCAAAACGGGGTGGAAATGTCTGTGCGTCTTATGGAGCAAAGGGGCCAATACTGGCGCACCCCTGCACAGGGAAAGCCTATAGGAAGGCGAGGACAAGCTGGGGAGGAGGGACAGAGGTTTCTCCACAGGCTCCTCCCCCAAAGAATAGCAGAGCATGGAAGCAGACAGGCAAAAACAAGGGGGCACTGGTGGGAAGAGGTGAGGAGGAAGCAGCCCAGGAAAGAGAGGTCCCTGCTGCTGCACTCTTCCCTGGGTTGGGAGGAAACTTGCTCCTGAGTAGACATGCACAGGATCTGGGCCGTAGAGCTGCAAGGCTAAGCATCCTTTCCAGGGGTAGGGGGAGGCTTCCTCCTGAGCAGACATGCACTGAATCTGGTACCTAGTGCTGCAGTCCTATGCATCCCTCCCTGCCTGGATCCCTCCCCACTTACCTGCCTGTCTGTATCCCCCACTCCTCAAAAGAAACACTCCACCCTTCCCTATCTACCTAGATCCTCTCACCCCTCCCTACCTATGTGGATCCCCTCAACCCCCAAAAGAAACCCTGCTCCTTGAAATGTACCTGTCTGTCTGGACCATTTGCAATGAGATTTGTGTAAAATGTTGGTGTCTGGTCATGTGCAATGAGATTTGTGCAAAAGTCACAAATCACTCACATTAGTGATGATAAGTTCTTGGGGTTTCCAGAAAATAGAAGAGTGCTTGAACCTTAAAGTCTTTCATCATTTGTTAATGACATTGATGATGGATCTTAATACCACTCTTGACTTTACATGGATGAAATATTATTCTGCTATATTTTAATAAATATATTAGTACACCATTTGGTTCAGAATTTTTTTTCTTGTTTTCCTCCTCTAAACTTTGGTGCATCTTATCATTAGGTACATCTTGTGGGCAGGAAATATGGTATAAAGCTTACAAAATTTTTATGTACCTTTTACATTTACTGTGATGCGAAATGGAGCTTAGCCAAGATGTTTCAATGAGCTGCACATTTTATGTCAAAAAGCTGCTTGTGGCTTGCAAACCACAATTTCATCACTCCTGATATAGAATTATAGGGTGCTATGCAAAATTAAAGACTCGATACCATAGCTAAAGAGGATTTAGCAGGTTCAGTTTATAGAAGGCCTCCGTCAGTCTTGAAAGACTATGGTATCGTGCTTGGCGCTGCATACGCTGCATACGCTGCATGCGAAGCACGAAAGCCTGGGTTGGATTGTTATGGAGGATAGGCTGTTACCCAAGCAGCAAATCCCCCCTCTCCACGCCACTGAATTAGTCCAATGGAAAGGCAGAGTCAATACGATTGGATCCAGCTGGCATCGCAGAGCTGGGCTAAGGACAGGAGCTCACCCTGTCTTGTGGGGCCGACCCGGGTCTTGAACCCTGGCCTGCTGGTTAATAGGCACAGCGTCTACTGCTTGCGCCACAGATATAATGTTGTGGGGGAGTATTGGGCTACAAGTGGCTTTTGGCTTTTGGCTACAAGTGGCTTCCTCAAGCTTGGAAGAAATTCTGTTAGAGGCATTAGTTTTAGTGAAAAAGATAGTCCTTTTAAAAGCATTTGGGAAGCCCCTTGAAGTCTTGTCCCACCCCAATTTTGTGCCTAATTTTTGCACACACCCCAGAAACTAGTTCAGCAGCCTAAAAGCTACAGTGACATCTGCCTGCAGTCGCTTTGTTTGAAAACATAACTATTACCAAACAGCCATGTGCTTAGTTGAAATTAATCCAAACTCTGCTTCCTCTGGCTGCTTCCTTCTGCTCAGAATTAGGCCACCTCCAGAAGTGGCCTGAGTAGACCCACAGAGGCTGCTATTGACTTACTGTGGGGGAGGGAAAGTGCCACCCCCATAGGTTTTAGGATTGCACTGGCCAACCATGAGGCCCAAATCCTCATCAATTTCCCAGCACTTGCATAGCTGTGCCTATGGAACATATACTGCATCCTGCAGTTGGGTCACGGTCACAGTAGGGTCTTCAAGACAAGGTAAGGCTTGCTCCCTTACTTCAGAGCTGCATTGCTTTTGCCTTGATGGTGAAAAATTGGTTAGGATTGTGCTGTTTGTCTTCAGCTTCTGTTCAGTGTCATATTTATTTTCTTTACTTGGTCTTCGTGAAAAGGAAATGATGGTGAGATTAGTACCTCTGCCTGAAATTTGGCACCAAATTCAAAATGGTTTTAGTAGCTGGCAAATGAAATCAACAGTGCTGAGACTGCGCCAACCTCCCACCCCCCCAAAAAAAGCAATATGGTGTGCATGAAATAAATGCTATATCAAGGCAAATTTTCAAAAAGCAGTGCTGTTTTGATTTCAAGCAAGGCTAGCACTGAAAGGGAAGAAGAAAATGCCAGTGTCCTTTTTGGGGGGAAACTTAGGTCCAGATGACATCACTTTCTTCTGCTTACAGTCCACTTGTTTTCTCCCAATCCATAATGGTATCCATGTAGCAAACATTTGACAAATGTTTCCTGTAGAGAACATTATATTCCATTTATCTGGTCTGTTGGTTTAAGACATATACGTGCTGCTTGAGTTCCTTCTATATTTAAACTGACATACTGCATTCTGCTTTGTGGCCAATCCATTTCTGTGTGTTATTCACTTAAACAACGTAAACCAAAAACATGAATTAATTTAAACAAAAAGATTAATGAGCTGAGGCACCTCCCTTCTGAAGAAAGACAACAGTATCTGAGGCTCTTCAATTTAGGAAGGAAGTGCTTGAGAGGGGACATGATGGAGACATTCAAAATTATGCAGATGAAACATTCACTCAAACTGAGTGTTGGTAGAATTAGAACAAACATTTTTTTACGCAGTGTGTAATTAGTATGTGGAACTCCTTGTCACAAGATGCAGTGATGGGCTGGGCTAGATGACTTTAAACGGGGATCAGATGGTTTTCTGGAGGAAAACTCACTCACAGATTAATGGATAGTGGATATGTACAGTCTGAGGTTAGCTGGTTACACATCATGAGGCCTGGATAGGAAATTTTTCTGTAATGTGAACTGGCTGTGGATATCCTTTTTGTTTTTATTCCCTCTACCACAGATTGACAAGGAAGGGAATGTATGTTCATTAGGTTTCATGATTTTAAAAATGGCTGTTTAAAAAAATGGCTTAAGTGGTACTTTGTTAAAGGGCAGAGAGATGCAAGAATCTTGTGGTCTTGTGTACTTATAGAAAGATCTTGTGGGCTGCTGTAAGATGTAGGAAGCTAGACTAGATGGGTTCCCTGATCCAGCAGGTCTGTTTTATAGACATTTGGTTAAATGCCTTTAAATTATATGATCAATATGTATTATTTGTTCTGATTTTTCCATAAGTTGCCATTTAAAAGATTTTTTTGAAATAGTATAGAGGTACAATTCTAACCAATGTAGGCTGGTCTAAGCATATCTTCCCATGGTGGTGTGGGGAAGTTGGTGTATGCTTGTGCATTGGCCTAACTCCTTCAGGAGCTGGTAGAAGCGCTGTAGGCGCTTTTGTGACACCCCCAAGTCAGCACAGGACTTATGCCAGGGTTTATGCCAGCCTATCTGGAGGTTGCATACATGTAGATGTTCAGTTTCTTTAGGATCTTTATATTTTGCATTTTCATAAATAATCTGTTTCAGTCACCTGTAGAAAAAAATAAATCTTAATCAAACCGGCATCCCAATGTTTCCTTCCAATGTGACTCTCAAAACTTTGATTATTACAGTATCCAAGTGTAGGCTTCTTTTATTGGAGTCCAAGGGACTTAAAAGTGCTGTACCTTGATTACCTTTTGCTAAATCCTAGTAAATTGGCCAGGCTTTGCTCTCACCCAGTGTTTTTTACATGGTAAAGTTTCATAGTGTTCAAGAAGCCTTCTTTACTCTTCTCTTTCCTGCCTTATTGCAGCAACTTCTCTTATCTCCCAAACTGTGAATGATAAGCAAGAAATAAAAAATCCCATTCCTGTCAGTCACTATCTACCAAATCCAAGAGACACCTATTACATCTGTATTGTGCACAGTTCTTGACCATGTTACACCACAGCAGTATATTGTGCTCACGGAGAGCAGTTTGTGCCAAGTGCCAGATTGGAATTCAATTTATAGTCCTCAGAATGTAGGCCATGTGTACTCTCTGTACAAATTATTGCTTGGAATACATGTGTTCTCATAAGTTTGGAAAGAGGAGGCCAGAATTATAGGTCAGAATTCAGGAAGTTGTCATTTGTCAGCTTTGCCTCTTCCAGAGGATCTGATGAAGATGTTGAGATGTTCATGAATTCCAGTCTGACAGGCATGTTTTCTGCCACTTTCAGCTGACATCCGTTAAGGTCCGATTTGGGATCTCCAGACTTAGAGGCTTTGTGCTGATGAAACTGACAAGGTTGCAATCTTGCAAATGCGACAGCTCTGTCAATTGGTGTACAGGCAGTGAACTTCTGTTATCATTGCCCACCACCCCTTCTGCATTCTTCTTCTCAAGCTAAGAACTGAAAATTCTCCTGCCTTGGATTTTAGACCTAGCCAATGCCTTTTTCTCTGTGGAAAAAGGTGGCAGTACTAGCCACAGGTCATCCACATATGACTGATGCTGGGGGGCAGGTGGAAAAAGGTGCTGGCACTGAGTACCAATGTGTAACTCCAGAAGAAAAGCCCTGAATCTAGCAGAGGTGACAAGTTAGTGTATTGTTTCCTTCCTCCAGCCTAGAATCCACACTTTAAAAGAAAAGGCCTTTCATTGGAAATACTGCAAAGGCACTCCTTGAATAAACAATGCCTAATACAATTCTCAGGTCTGGGAATACTTCAGTGAGATTAATTGTGACATTTCTTTGCTCTGCATTCTCTGGCTTCATTTTTGAATTGGTGACAGTAAAGTATTCAGTTCTGTCATTACCAGGTGTCAACACTGAGAAGTCAGCAGGAAGTGACTTCTGCCACAGGAGCAATTAGGTCTCTTGATCACGAATACAAAGAAACTGGATGCAACTGAAGGAAGAGATAGGGTAGAAACAGATGATGGAAAGGTGAAAGTGGTGACACTGGAGCATAGAGGCAAGGTGATGCGGCAGAGGAAATAGAAGGGGACTCAGGCAGGAAAAAGGAAAGCAGAGCCAGGGGGCAGAGCTTTAAGTGCTGCATGGCTCCTAAACTCAAGCTGTCCCTTCCTGTCACTTTTGGGGCTGTTCTGAGGAACAAAAGCAATGCAGAGGTGTCTCCTCCACATTGCTTTTGCCCCCTGACAGACTCCGAGAGAGAAGGAGAGGTGCAGCCGTGTAAGAGCCATATGGTACTTATAACTCTACCTGCCCCAGCTCTATTAGTGGGTTGAATACCCCTCCAACTCAAATGAGTACTTGACATACTCATTTCCAACAGTTTGAACTTTTAAGCCTCTCTAAAACAACCTTATTGGAATCCCACTGCCTCAAAACGTGTCAGATTCTGCTCCCATTTTGAGAAATCTACTACATCTTAGACAGAATTGGTGTAATTAAAGCACAAAGGAAAAACCTATCTGTGGTACATGGACGGTATGGTCTGTATACTGTGGTACTGCTCTGGACAGTATGGTCTACTTATGTCCTAATAATTGGTCTACAGTAAAACCTTAGTTTGTGAGCATAATTTGTTCCAGAAACATGCTTGTAATCATGTTTCTAATAAATTTTAACTTGATAAACAAATTTTAAATTTAATTTCTAACTTGATAAACAAGTGAAGTCTTGCACAACAAGTAGTATCTTACGCTGAATGTTACATGATCACAACTGAGCCAATGGTTCCAATGGTTTTTAAAAAATTAAAATTTGTTATATCAAAGCAAATTTTATATCAAAGCAAATTTGCTTTGTATATCAAAGCAAATTCGCCCATAAGAAATAATGGAAACTCAGATGATTCATTAAACAACCCAAAAATATTTATATAAAATGATTAGAGTACTGTAATATAATACAAAATAAAAGTAGACATGGAAGTCTTGGTTGAGGCTGCAGTCTCTGTCCCTATTACTCAAGCTGCAGCTGCAGGACATTGGAGCAGAGGGGAATTGGAACAGATGGGCCCACTGGGTGGCTGCCTGCGTTCATGCTCCTGCTTCCTCCAGGAAGGTGCTGCTGGGGAAAGTTCCTCTCCAGGCAGCTTGACTGGGATCTCTTCCAATCATGGGAGATTATCACCCACAATCCTGGAGAGAGAGAGAAAAAAAAACAACCATTATCAGCAAACAACCATGTTGTCATTTTCTCTGTTGATGTACTATCAAAGTTTTAAAAAATTAAACAAAAGAAACTTGATAGGAGGAAAGTAAAAAACTATTTTTTTCTTGATTTTTTTTCTATAGTTATACAGTTCAGTTGAATTTGGAAGAAGATGGCTACTTCTCCAGGAAAATGTAACACCAAACAGATTCTATTGGTAAGAACCAAGCAATTTTGTATTTTATATTTCAGAGGTAACTATCTCTTAGTATTTCTAAAGGCTGGATGATATATGTATGAGATGGCTGCAATCCTAAAGACACATTCCTAGGAGTAAGACTCATTGAACACAATGGGTCCTACTTTTGAGTAGACATGGTTAGGATTGTGCTTTGAGTCTGCAATTCTAACATCCAGTTAGGCCAGCATAAGCCCTGGCATAAGTCTTCACATAGAGTTGCCATCATTCTCTACCACAAAAATCGGGACTGGAGCCTTTGTCACACTTGCCAGTATGTGAACACAGTCCCCCCAAATCAGGACTGTACCTGTTTTCGGAGATATATGGCAACCCTATTCCCACACCAATTGCACCCTGAATGCTATAATGCTACATTCAAGATGCAAACTTTCGAACTTACAAATATATTTCAGGATACGTCCTATCAAACAAAAATAACTCTCGACTTGTCTGCTGCATTTAAGGTACAATAACAGTATTTTAACAGCAAACAGTTTTGTAAAAATATTTTAACAGTAAACAGTATTAACAGTAAAAAGTACTTTTAAACAGTAAATTTAATTTACACTACTTTTTATTTTTATTTTTTACATTAGGTCAAACTGGTTCAAACATCCATTAACATCAGTGTGTTAAGACTTACAGACAAATCGACTTATGAATGAGCTTCTGGAATTGAACTCATTTGTAAGTAGGGGACTTACTGCAATCCTAACCACACATTCCTGGGAGTAAGTACTATTTACACATTGGGACTTACTTCTGAGGAGACATGCTTAGGATTGCACCCTTATTGTATTTGATATGTAGGTTATGAACTCTTAATAACCCTTTGGTTATTTGTGGATCATGAACAAATAATTGTTGCATGTTCTCTGAAACCTTAAAGAAAGATCAAGTGTAATCTCCAAAATAAGTGGTCCATTTGTTTTATGCAACATGTACCAATATTTTTTTATCTTGTCTAATTCCCATAGGCAATTTACAGTTGCTGTCCTAGGTTGATTTCTTAGATACTGTTTATTTCATTTTCTCTGTAAACTGCTTTGTGAACTTTTAATTGAAAATCAATACGTAAATACTGTTGATTGATTGACTGATCGATTGATTGACATCAGACTCTCTGAGCACAATGGGACCCAAGCAAGTGCATTTTGATGGTTGGAGGTCTCTCTGGTTGGAGGTCTCTCTGGGACATTTGTCCCCTTCTCCCAGGGGAAGCCTCAGCAGCCGCAATGAACAACTCAGACCTATGCAAGCTCAGCTGGTGGAGCATGTCTTCATCACTCTGTGTTTGTAGACCAGGCCCAGGATTGTTGCACGCAGGACTATAAGCCCATTTAAGTCATAAATCATACAATATTTTAAATTATTATTTGATTGACATCCCAGTCTTATTCAGTGCTAGAGAACTGAGCCACTTAGGCAGTGCTTGGCATCCAAATCTGGGAAGGAGCAGGCTAGAAGTCTTTAAGAGGACATTTGTCAATTTCTTCAGCTTTTACATATGTAAAAATGATACATGTTTTGCATATGATAGATGTTTTGCAGTTTATTTATTTGACTCAGTTTTGAAGCTTTTCAATCTTTCTACCTTCTCCTTGCCTATCCAGGCAGACAGATGTAGTAAGGTAGAGGCAGGTACAATAAGCAAAAAGGGGAAAGAAGAAGAGGAACAACAACTAGGAATGTCAAGAATTGTGTACTTGTTTACATTCAGATGGCAGATCTGTTGAAACTGCCCTGCCTTAACAAATTTTATTGGCTTTCTGAAACCTTTTATTAACGTCAGGATCACACAGGTAACTTTCAAAACTGCATTACCAAAGCAGATTACAAGCCCTTGAAAAATGGCAAATTAAATTGGGAATGTTTTGCTTCTGAGTTATTATCAATCGGATTTCCTACCTCCACCATGGGACTTGCATATGCTTTTAAAGAATAAAGAAGAGACACCTTCAGAACAGCTTTGTGTACTTTTTACAAATACCCTGAGTGGCTGGGAAGATCAAAGCTTTATTTCCTGAATATCAAGCTGTATGGTTTAACTGCCATTTGACCCAGCCACTGGCCTCACTCAATTATTCCCTGGGCAGTTTGCAGCTTATGAATACATGCATGGCTTTGGTCTGATGTACAGAAATCTACAAATGCTACTGCTACAGAAGCCATTGTCATAATCCTGCTGGCGTTTCCCCCTCTCTCTTTCCATAGAAGATATGCTTCTAAATGTCCTTTTCCCTCCATTTTCAGCTGCTTCCCAATAGCCCCCCAAGGAACCTAAAGTCTAGCAAAACATTAAAGTAATTGGCTGATATCTCCTGCAAAAGTTAAGAGCATCTCATTTAGAGTCAATTTGGCTGCTTGTAGGTGATAAACATTCTGTGTTCTTGAAAAGAGTGACTATCATGAAAGCAAGATCTCTTTTTAAAAAGGGCTTCTCTGTTTTCCCCTCTCTTCATCCTTCCACCTGCAGCTATAAGTCATTTGGAAGGGGATAGTAATGTTACTCTAGGGAAAGGGGGGGGGAGAATGAGTGGATAAACATAAGACTGCAGAGGAGCGGGAATTAAGGCTTTTCGCTGTGTTTGGATATGGAATAGTCCTTAATGGTATGCTTCCATGTGGAAGAATTCTTCTTTGATAATTCCCTAGGACACATTGGAGTCGAGGGTTAGAGAACCAGACTCAAAAAATACCCTATAATCTTCTACAGCAGTGGTTCTCAAACTTCCTAATGCCGTGACCCCTTAATACAGTTCCTCATGTTGAGGGGACCCCCAACCATAAAATTATTTTAGTTTCTACTTCATAACTGTAATTTTGCTACTCTTATGAATAGTTATGCAAATATCTGATATGCAGGATGTATTTTCATTGTTACAAATTGAACATAATAAAGCATAGTGATTAATCATAAAAACAATATGTAATGATAGATAGATAGATAGATAGATAGATAGATAGATAGATAGATAGATAGATAGATAGATAGATAGATAGATAGATGTGGCATAGCTAAGAGGGGGTGACTGGGAAGGAAGGAAGGAAAGAAAAAGAAAGAGAGGGAGGGGAGGGAGGAATGGGAAGGTAAGTACCTGGGTGAGAGGAGGACTCCATAGGATTGGGATCTCAGGCAGCAGAGCCAACCACTGTTTCCTGGGAGTAAGTCCCATTCACTATCATGGGTCTGACTTCTGAGCAGACATGCATAGAACTGGGCTTTAAGGCTGCAATCCTCCCTGCCCCCAAGGCTCCACATTGTCTCACAGCTGCTCAGAGACTCCTTCTGAGCTGCTTCTCAGCAGCTTCTTCCAGCCGCAGCGGCTCCAGCATTTCTGCCATGTCTTCCCACCTGGCCCCTGCACCAGGAGTGTTTAGGCGACCCCCAGGAAAGCTCCATGCGACCCCGAAAGGGGTCCCGACCCCCACTTTGAGAAACGCTGTTCTACAGGTTCAGATAGATGGTCAAAAAATCACCTGCCAGTGAGCTTTTCTGAGAATCCTGCATGCTTTCTGAGGACAAATGTGTATGCAATAGATAGATTGACTAGTAGAGTGGTATTATTATTTTACATGTGTGTTATAATTTGCGCTGTTTTCAGCATCTTTCAGATACAAAAGTGGCACATGCACATAGACATGTATATGTAGGTTGGGTTTTTATGACTCATTTGGCAGAGGCTATTTGTGGGCAGTGTTACTTAAGGTACCAAACTACGTAAGTTACCATGAGTGTAACTGGGTGCAGTTGCACTATTGGCATAGGAGCAAGGGACAATAGAGACAGACTGCAAAGAAGGGTAAACATTGTACAGTATGGGATATGAGTGTCATTGTAGTGCTAATTGCTACCAACCAAACACCCACATCCCATTGTTTTCATCTCACAATCTGCACTGCTCTAGTGTCCTGCAGTTTCAATACTGCAGGAGAAGAAAGTATATCATGCCCCCAGCCTCCTTTCATTCACTTGTTCAGAGTGGGTGGGACAATGACCAAGTGGAGCAACCAGGCTTTATGGCATGTGGATGGGCACAAGGTGTGGCACATTCACTGCCAGCTTGTTGCCTTCCCTGCCACTGTTCAATGCTGCAGTTTCAATGGACCTCGTAAATGAGCCTCTCAATTAGATTTTATTAAATTTCAATGAGATTTATTACATATGCATCTCTTGTGTGTATGTACCTTCTTCAGGGACATCTCTGTGTGTATGAACTTTCCTCAGGGCATCTCTGTGTGTATGTACCTTCTTTAGGGACACAAACATTATTGCTTCTACTAAAAATAGGGCCCTTTCACTGTGGTCCAAAGTAAGAGCACAATCCTAATCAGATCTAACAGGTCCCATTGTGTTCAATGGGTCTTACTCCCAGGAAAGTGTCTTTAGACACCAGAGCAAATTCAGCCTGCTCTGACCTAACTGCACTCTCCTAACTATTCTGTATCCAGAGCAGAAAGTTATGCTGAATCCAGAGAGTCAGGAAGCCTGGGCTGCCCTAACTGCTCCAGAGCATGCTAAGTAATTGACACAAGGGGAAGACTTGCTCCTGAGGAGACACCCCTCAGATCACACTGAACAAGGAACAGCTGTGGTGCCTACAGTGGTGACATGACTCTGCACATCACCTGGTGCGGAAGTCTGTGCGTCATCCCTGGGATGCGCCCCCGCCCACTTGGACTACACAGTCACCAAAGTTGGCGCCTGCGCAGTTGTTTCTGAAGCCAACTGGCTTCAGAAAGAGTACTGCGCAGGCACCATCTCTGACACCTGCACAGTACTTTTCTGAAGCCTTTTGGCTTCGGGGGAGACTGTGCAGGCGTCAGAGTTGGTGCCTGTGCAGCACTCTTTCTGAAGCCATTTGGCTGCCGCTCCGCCTCCTGAGTGAGGCCGAATGGCTGTGCAGAGGCACGGACTTTCTCTGCTCTAAGGAAGTCTCCTCTGAAGCTGTTTGGCATGCTCAGTGTGTTTCTGTGCAGTGCACCTCAGATGGCCGTTCAGGCCAGCTCCTCAGACAAGTGGCAGCTTCTGGCTGCTGCTCCGCCTTGGAGCAGGCCTGAATGGGGGTGCTGACGCCCGGGGTCTGCCAAAGGACAGTCAAACTCCTCCGGCACATCACCCCATACGGAGCGCATCACCCAATGCAGCCCACACCAGCCGCACCAGTCTGGTTACTCCACTGGGTGCCTGCCTTATAAGGAGTCCCTGATGAGATGCCAGTACATTCTACAGTGAATACAAGGGGCTTCTTGGAGTGGCCTGCTGTATCCTGAGGTTTGTGGGCAGCCGTAGTTTGTTCCATATCCTGAGGTTGAGAGGAAGGGGTTGCAGCTAGGCTGGCCACGAACTCAGATTTTTGGTCAGCACTGCCATTCTTACTCGGGCCTTATCATGGACCCCTATGGGTCTACTCATTACTATACCTGCTCCTGAGGTGGTATAACTCTGAGGGCTGGAAGAGGGCATTTCTGCCTTGGAAACAGGCTTTGGATACAGAGTAACTGCTCTGCCCTAGGCAATGCTAAACATGCCCTCAACTTGCCTCTCCTGAGCTGCTTAGGCTGCCCCAGTTAGGGCAGAGCAGGTCCACCTCTCTTAGGTCACCCTATCTTGCCTTGCTCTGCCCTAAGCCTCCTTCAGAGTAACTGAGCTGGAGCATCTTGCAGTTGCATCTTGCATCTAACCTAGTGTTAGATAGGGCAACCTAAGGGCTCTTATGTGGACAGATTAGTTGCTCTGGATTGGGCTGATTGTCTTCTTAGCTTATGAAGACGGCACTGGAATGCAACCAGATAGAAGATTTGTCCAGGAAACCTGTTGGCTTATGAAAAGAGCTTATAATTCTGCTTCCTATTTATTGCTGCTGCCTTGCCTAGCTTCGTCCTTCTTGGTATTACAGATTGTTGCACCTCTTTTGCAGCACAGCAGATGAAAACTCAATGACAATTTGGTTTTCTTTTTCCAATCAATGATCCTTGGGACTCAGATATGTGATTTCAGCTATCAGCTGAAAAACAGAATACCAAGTGGAAAAATATATCTGGAAGAAGATTGTATGATCCAATGTGATTCAGATTGGAGATCATAGTTCATCATATCCTAAGCCTACGAGGCAATGACACACCATCACAGTCCGAGTAATGCTGGCACAATCCTTCCCAGTATTGTTGACAGAGTCTGCAGAAGCTCCGCCACAAACTAGAATCCTGACATTGACATATCATCAGCACAACATCTGTGCAACAGCAGTTTTGAGCCAAGGAGCCAATTGCCACATTCAGCCAGTCCAATGCACACTGTCAGGGAAGCACTGCTAGTTTAAAGGAACAGGAGTTGATGGTATAAGGTTGATACATTACTCACCCCTGTAGGGTATTAGGAATAAGCAGTGCAGGAACTGGCAACTCTGCTAACCCCAGGGAGATATCCCAAGGACACCACATACATGACACAATCACTTTGTATTGCTGAAAACAGGCACATTTGGCTGGCTTTGTGATGGAGGATCATGTAAAGCCAAGTTTACATAGATATGTGCTAGCTTGAGGATAGGATTAGTCCTTAAGCTTTGTTTGAAGTGATTTCTCCTATTGGAACAAGTTGGGAAGGACTGTCTGAAAATCTGAAGACATCACAGCAAATGGAAAATAGCATGGTGGAATAAAAAGCTTGTCTGTGACTCCATTTGACTTTGAAGAAATTGGAGTGTTCACAAACAATATTATATTTTAGAATCATCACGGGACTGCATGAATTAATTCTTAGAGATCTTTGTCAGTTTTCAAGATTACATTTGGAATGTGTCAGATATTTGTTTCTTTGCTGGTGATTAATTTGCTTTTGTAAATTAACACTTGGCTCTTAGGATTTTATGGATATTTTGTTCAGATGGATTAGGAGGCAAAATTGCACCCTAAATCTTCAATCTGGTTCAAATCAAAGCCATACTGTCAAACTCTGTCAAAGACATACACTTCAAAATTAAAGTGTAAAAAGATTGAATTTTAACTGAAAATGGTCTTCCCATTTCCTTAGAAATCAGCATCTTCATAAGAGGAAAATAATAGTAGTGAATTATCAGAGGAAGAGACTTTCACCAATTTTAGTCCCTCTTGGATAGTTGAATTTCACCTTTTATTATTGTGAATGAACTTGGTATCATCTTCATCATACGGTGTGACTTGAAACTTTGGCCATTCTACATTTGAGACACCCTGTGGTTAAATAAATTTTCCCAGAGATTTGCGTGGAAAAAACTGCATCATAGAGAAAAGAGGAAAGTCACCATAAGGCCAGATTACATAAGCACGAAAGGAAGTCATTTGCTTAGGGATTCAGGAAGGGAAGACAGTTTGTGGACCAGATGGCACAATAGTAAAAAAATGACAAAGTCTGAATATCATCTGTCTTGTCAGAGAGGGAAGCAGAGGAGCAGCCTGTAAATGAGGATAGACAGGGAGATAGGATGGGAAAGCAAATGGACATGAGGTCAATGCGAGACAATGGTCAGTCCACAGAGACACTGAAGATGACATACAGGTGTGAATGTAACACCAGTGGGAAGAAATATGTTACGATTCTTCATAAGACTAGAAAGTCTAAAGAAACAGGAATACAGAATCCTTACCTGATCAAAAAGGATTAAGAGAATCATTTGAAACACAACAATCTTCACATTTATCCAGTGGATAGAATGACAAACCGCAGTCCACAAGAGACTGAAAATGCTTTGTCATTTTGAAATGTCTCTTCCACTGTAAGTGTGTAACTTCACTTAGGGCAAAACCCAGAGCATTTATGGATCCATGCAGTTACGTTACCCTCTAGTATTATTTTATGGAAAGTCATCTTAACTGCTCCAGAGCGAGGGGCTTAATTTCACTTTAGTATATAGGCCTTAGGCTGCAATCCTGTGAATACTTTCATGGGAGTTGGCCCCTTTGCACACATTGGGACTTGTGAATAAACATGGTTAGGATTACAGTGGATTTAGAACAGAGAGTATCCCTCCACCACCGCTCCACAAATGGACTGCAGTTGATGGGGTATATGATACAATAAATGCAAACATCTCTACAGAGATCCTAATTCACAGAATCAGTACTTCACATGTGATTGCAAGAGATGTGAACATTTTTTCAAGAAAATCTTAAGAAGCAGACTTGTAAATTTGTTATCATCCTTAGTAATTTAGTGTCCAGGCATTTAGTGTTCAGGCAATGAAGCAGGGAATATTTTCAAAACTGGAGATTTTGGGGGGAAGGGGAAAGCAGCACAATTCTAACTTGTGCTGGTACCGGCAGGCTGAGCAGCCCTCCCGTATCTTTCCCTGGAACACCCCTTCCTGCCTCTTCCCTTCCCCACCCAACCCCTTCACTGGCCAAGAATGGCCAGAGAAACTCAGGCTGTGCTCTGTTCCTGCTTTCTGTACTTTTGCAGCACTTTCGGGCTGGTGCAAATGACTTGTGCTGGCCCAAAAGCACTTCAGGATTCTGTCTGTTCCTGTGTTGCTTTTGAAGATAGATTTCATTTTTGTAAAATTTAGGCTATCATTGCACCAAAATTTGTTCGATTGTTCATTCATTCAATGTATTTTTGCATTGACTTTTTTCTGTTAAGGCACTCAAGACGATTTGCAATAATTTTAATTCTATAAAACAATAATGCAACAATAAAACAGTAATTTTGTAAAAAAAAGTTCCTGTGGATCAATACCAAATTACTTAGGGCCCAATCCAGAACTGTGTGTGTCAGCTCACCACTGGAGTGCATTTTCTCAAACATGTCATTAAGGCACATTTGTGAGCCCTTACCACAGGCACAGTGCCAGAGCTAGGTCAGCTGGGCCAGTTCCAGTGCTGAGCCTGCGTTCTGCCACCAGTGGTTGTCCTACTACAAGATGGTGGAGAGATAGGTGTGGTTGTTAAAGAAGTGGGGAGGAGGCATTCTGGGCAGGAGGTGGGGAAGTCTGGAGAGAAGGTAAAGAGGAGGCATTGTGGTGGGAATGAGTGGGGAGGAAGGGGACAGGACCAGTACAGCTCTGCTTCACCAGATCCTGATCCCCATGTTGGGCCCTGCAGCACAACATGGGTCTCTGATTATGCACTGGCTCCAAAGCCAGAAGAGAATCAAGCAGCCCCATAAAGGGGCTACTTTCCTTATTAAGGGCAAGGTTATAAAAGTCTTCTTTTCCTGAGGAGACAGTGGCAGCACTGAATCCTGTGTTAGCCATTTTGGTGCCATAGTAGCCTCACACATTCAGACATTCAGGAATCGGCAGTAGTATAGGTAATTGTGGACAAGCAGTCTTCTAAACTTGGCCCAATTTTCATTTGCAAGACTGCTGAAGCTAAATGGAGTAAATTTGCAACACAGAACCTGCTATTATTTGATGAACTCCGCTTGATATGTGTACAAAGCGAAAGGATCCAACTATAGCTACCTCAGGTCCACCATGCTTCCACAAATTTACAATTTCTCAGAAATACAGACTTTTTCATCCGTCTGTGTGTCTGTTAGAGGATGACGTAGAACTTGCCAATCAGAGTGACACTGCAGCAGCACATCTGGGAAAAGCATCTGCATGATATGACAAAAGAGCCATGGCAGAAAACAGCAACAGCTTAGGAAACAATTAAAAATAGATGCATTTCCCCTGCTTATATGAAGAGTAGGCATGTTTCTCTGAAGCTCTGTGATGCTGGAAGTTAATGAAGCATTTTTATTGTCAAATGGATTTTGGATTTGGAAGAATGTCTGGGTCAAGGTTGGAGCCTCAGGGTAAGGGCTGATGTTTGACTGCTGATATTTTTGAAGAGGCTACATCACCAAAGGATTTGGAACATTCTGGCCAGTGCCATGTGGGAGGAGGGTAGATGACATTCCTAAGTGCCAGAGAGACTGCACAACAAAACATTTGAATTCTTTGTAATTAAAAAATGCTAGTGCCAGCACAACTGTGGGGGACTTTATACCTCAATGAACTAAGGCAGCAGCCCAGGCCTCCAGCATCTTGTGTGAGCAAGCCAGAAAACTTTGTAACATCTCTGCCTCCTGATGTGACCAGAGAAGCATATGCTCCATTTGGCATTTGGCTCTCCATTGGGATCCCAAAGTTTTTCAATTGTATTTAGTGAAAATTTCTCACTACAAACTCCTCTGGTCCTTTACATCATAGTTCTGAACTCAGCCTTTCTGCGAGGAGGACATTTCAAAGCACATATCAAATTCAGAAAAAAACTTGGTTTCAACATTATTTTAAAAATCTAGACTTAAAAAAATATAACACCAGGGCCAAAAAGCTAAATTCCATAATTTTTCCTCTCCATCTCATTTTATCCCAGTTACCATAATTCTCTATAGAATGAAACTAATGTATATTATGTGAATGTCTCCATCCATCACAACCCTTATTCCATGTTTCTGGCTAGCTGCCCAATCCTATGATTCCTGTGGAGAACTACAATGCCAAAGTGGTGTTGGGGTATCCTGAACACTGCAGGCTACCCCTGACAGCTCCTCGGGGAAAGGGGATTTTTGTCACCTTCCATCAAGTAAAAGAAGTAGCCCCACATCAGGGCTACCTGATTCTGTTGCAACCTTCGAGTTGCTGTAGAATCAAAAGGCACTGTATAAAGCCAAAGACCCTGCACAAAGCCTCTGGATCCAGAGTTGCTAAGCTCCCTTGGTTCCACCCACTTCCACCCTGTTCCTTCTCCCCGCCATGCCTCCTCCTCACTCTCTTCTTATTTCCTCCCACCCTGGAATTTTAATGTCAGTGCGCCATGAGATGAAAGAGATCACTGCAGTAGTGCCATGAGATCACTGCAGTCGTGAATAGGGATAAATATTAAGATCATGAGGTGGGATAGCTAAGGTTCAAATTTGAGTACCCATTAACTCCCTGAGTGGTTATAAGAAATCCAATAGTCCTCATCCTTAGCTCTACTTTAAAATATTGGGATCATAATTCTGACCTTCTCTGGCCAGAAGAAGGTCCTTCTTTGGGTTGTTCTAAGAATCACTGAGATATTGGGTATTGGGTAGTTTGATTTGATAGAAGAACTAAGTGTTGCTGTTCTTATTATTTTCTCACAATTTTGCATAAATACCAACTACTGTGTTGCTTAAAATTTCATTTGCTCAGCAAGCGTGAGGAGAACTTTCAAGGCCTATTTTTAAACACTGGTCCCTGATCTCTAGGAATACTGAATACATGGAAATAAATGAAGCATGGCATATTCATTTGTAAACACACATGCATTCTCTTTTCAGTTGTTCTTGGTCCAAATGTTTAGCATAAGACAATTCGACCAAAATTGCCATGAATTTGGCTGCCACTGTTTCTGTTTGTCCAGCCTGGAATTTTACCTAAAATTTTAAATTTCAATACAAAATGAGATTGTTGTCACAGCCCAAGCTGTCATTGTGATGTGTAGAATGCCAATTGTTTGCCTTTTAGTTTCCTATCTGAACCAAATATGGAACCATCACCTTTTAAAAAAACTAAATAAAGTGAACCATAAATCTTAAATCTCAACAGCTATCCATATGTAGATTTCTGAATTCCTAACTGCTTAGGAATAAAATACACTACTATTGATCTGCACTGTGAGTGAATAATTACCTTGCTGAAAAAAGTGTTTGTAATGATGAAATACCAGGTGTGGATGATCTTTATTGCCTGTTTGATTATGTGTCTTTAGAGCAAAGAAAAAGCTTGACTCACTGACACTTCCCTTCCATTGCTGTCTATGAGTTATAGACTTTTTCACACTCGTAAAATAAATATAATAGGTGGAAGACTCTACCTGACAAGGTCTTTATTGAATTTTCTGGGCAAAGGAAATAATGGATATCAAAAGAGTGCCAAGTTTTCAAGTGCAGCCACTGGAGCAGTGGGAGGAAGTCAAGAGGGGGAAGCGGCAGCAAAAGCAGGTTGATAGCTAGCATGGCGTAGTGATTCTAGAGTTGAATGCAGATCTGGAAGATCTTGGTTCAAATCCACATTCAGTGATGAAACTTTCTGGTGACCTTGGACCAGTCTACTACCATAAGCTCCCTGGATGAAATGTGGTATAAAAATGTGAAAAACAATCAACTAGACCAACTTTGATCAGATGATAACTGATCAAAGAACAGGAGGCTTAAGCTGTCCTGTTAATTATGCTACAAAGGAGATTAGGAAGATATCTAAATATTAGGTGTTTAAACTGGAAATAATCTTCCCAGAATGTCAATGGGAGAAAAGAGCGTTATTAGTTTTAAAGAAAACATGATATATGCAAGTTGGAGTACATGATTATTTTAATGAAGAGGTATCTTGCAGGTTGTAGGCTGGATTTGGACAGCCTGATCCTAAACCCAGGGCGCAATCCAGAGTAACTACGGGGAGTCCTTCGTCTGACGTAAGAATAATTTACTCTGGATTCCAATATGAATTTCCCATAGGTTTTCACTAGGTGGTGCCGTAACTACTTCAACATAAATGTCTCTTATGTGCTCCCGTAGTTACTCTAGATTGTAGGGTATCTTCTATAAAAAACATGCATAAGCCATGGCCATTGGTGGCCTACAATGGCAGGCCTGTGCCAGTGCTGGAGCAACATCTGCTGTTATGGGTAAAATCAATACCAGGTGTCAGGAGGGAGGCTGTTTTTGGGTGGAAGAGGAAGGGGGAAGGGTGGTTCAGGTCCAGGTTTGGGCAGGGTTGGCAAAGAAAGTTTCTGCTGATCTTATTCTCCCCCCACCTCAGTCCTGAAACTGAGTAGCTGATCTGCCTAGTTCTGCACCAACGATTAAGCAGGTGTGGCTCTAAGTATAGAGGCTGCCAGGGCTGACTCAGGGTATAGAAACAGTTGTTCCCTTACATCAAGGAGGCATCTGACTGCCTCTCTGGTCCTGTATGATACAGCAGAGGCTTTTATGGTGCTGCTGTATATCCCATGGGTAGCCCTGTTAAGACTGGACTGTAAATTGAAGTCCCCCCCACTCTCCAGGACAAGATGTATTAATACAGTGTATTTTATTTATTGTGGTCTTGCCAAATGGAGCCTGTAACAATGTCATCTCTAGGTGAAGGCCAAAATGTTATTTTCTTGTGGACAGTAGGTCCAGCTCAAAGGCAGAGTCTGCTGGTCACATTCAGTCTGCTTTGTTAGCTGTTCAGACATTTAATTATCAACAACAGGACTCTTTTATGTAATGAATTTGTTGTGGTGAATTTCCCCAAGAAATGTGTAGGGAAATCAGATAGCAAAATTAAGAGTTTTTGTTTGTGTGTGTGTGTTGTGTGAGTGCAACACAAAAACTCCCTTGTCCCACAGTGGTGTGGTGAGACCAGCACAAATCTGTGCACTGGCATAATTCTCACAGGAGTGGTGCAGAAGTGAGAAGTGACTTATGGCCAACACAAGAGACTTACCCAGGGGTTTTGTGTGTGTGTGTGTGTGTGTGTGTGTGTGTGTGTGTGTGTGTGTGTGTGAGGATTGCGATGTGTGGGTGTTTATATGGGGAAATTCAAGAGTGAGTAATTTGGAGATGTTCTGTTGTAGCGGTAGTTGTCGTCTTGTTGTTGTTGATTAAGGATAGCATCAGGAATTGGCCAGATACTGGCTGAGAGTTTATGCTCAACAGAAGAATACAATACATGAAGTTACAGTACTTATTGCATTAATCTTATGTACTGCATGATGCAGAAACTTACCTGAGTGTTGTTGCTTTTATTGTTATCATACACAACCCTATACTCTACCATCACTTGTCACTGCCAGTGTTTTTTAAGTCTGCAATCTTATACACTTAAGTGAAAGTAGAGCCCACTGAACACAGTAGGGCTTACTTCTGAATAAACACACCTATGACTGTGCCGTTTTTTCATTTGTTCATATAATACTTTTTCCCAGAGTTTTATACACAAAGTTGTTCATGGTAAAATCAAAACAGCAATAATGACAATGGAATGTTAATATCAAGATGGAGTATCACATTTTCATAACAATTCATTAACACTTCACAAGGGAACAGAACAACAAATTCTGATAAAATGTAGCTTCAGCAGTTTTCGCTATTGTGAAATAGCTTCAGCACAATTCGCTATTGTGCTGGCAAATAAAGTAGAGGCAATGCTTAATTAAAATAAAAAGAGAAAGAGAAATAGCTTCTATGTGACAGTTATGCCATATGCTGTGCAAGCCTGTAGCTTTGTAAGGTTGCTTTTGGAAGGACAATGAATAAACTGTCATTCATCAATAGTGGGAAAAATGCACTCTGAATATGCACCTATTAATTAGCTATTAATTTTTTAATTTTCTTTGTAAACCACTTTGTGAACTTTTTAGTTGAAAAGCGGTATATAAATACTGTAGATAGATTGTCCACACCCATGACCCTGAAAACAGATATCAGTTTTTACTCCTTCTGAACTCTTGCATAAATTAATGCCTGAATAAGGAGCCTATTTTTTGTTTCTTGTAGTTTAATAATGTTTGCTTGGTTTCAATTATTAATTAAATGCCTTACTTCCCCAGAAGCAGATGTTAAGGGAAGAATGAAACCTGGAGGGAAGACAGACCTAGGCAACAAGTTGATAGGCAGAACAAAATATTCTGCAGATTGCAGGGACAAAATGGAGATCTGTGGACATATTCATGAATTAATGGACTAGTGGCATACCAGAGGGCTGTATTGCCCCAGGCAGTAACAGTATGATATCACATGACATTACATAATATTGCTTCTGGGGAAGGGCAAAATTGCCCCAGCTGCTTAGACCACTGAGACAGTAGGAACACTACGCACTCCCTAGTCAGGAGCTGATGGGAGTCTATACATGCAGTGGCAGCTGGGATGATAATGCCTCACCTCCGCTGTTGAAAACCACCTAAGCTGCTGGTGTGACTGCCCCCACCCACTGCAGTCAATTCCTGACACAGCAACTGGAGCCTGCATGTGCTCATTTGGCACCTGACTTCAAATGGCACCCCAGACTTATTTCTGGCTTGACGTACCCTGAAAATGTCACTCACATGAACATAGAAGGAAAATTTGAGAAGATGTGAGTTCCGGAATTCCAACAGATGGCCAGAAATCTTGAGAGAAAGGCGTGTGAATACTCGGCATTGATTGGACTTTGTCAACAAAGCCTCTGATCATATTTAATGGTCCTAAATTGAGTTCCTCTGTCCTGTGGTTTGTGTGCTATGGCTGATTCATAGTTTGTAGTGTTCAGTTCTATGCTTTGAAAGATGGGAGGCTTTGCTTCATAGCAGGAGATTAGTGGAGATGGGTTGCAGCTTGCTCAGGGCTTCACAATTCAATGTATCTTACTAGATTCTCTTGATGCATCCTCTCCGAGAGGAAGGGGAATAAGGCTATTTTTCAAGCCCATCTTCATTACACGTGCACACAAAACAAAATCACGGTTGTACTATTATTCCAGAGCCTCCACATAAATTCTTTTGAAGCTTCAAAGCCCTCGCAGTGACTTAGAAGGCTTGAAGGTGATTAAAATTTTAGGAAGCAACTTTGTAATAGAAGCTTTTGAGAGATCTTACATATTTCATGGCATAACCACTTTCTGCAAAGGCAGTCAGAAATATCCGTTTGTTATTCCCATTGGAACCACCTTGTCTTAAGATCCCCCACCCCAAGTCCCTGATTCTTCCACCATTTGCTTTAAAATTCATCCAAACAATTCCACAAGTAAAGCATAACTCAAGTCTACTTCAGGACTTTCCCACAGAAGTGAATTCCTATCAATAAAACCCATTGGTACATCTAGGTCAGGGGTCTGCAAGACTGTACCCAGAAATGTTGAACGTAGGACCATTTGCAGGCAAGTATATGCTTTACTGCTTAAACACAACCATTTCCTCACTGAATTCTGGAGGAGTTTTGTATGTGTATGTATGTACTTAAGAGAATGTCCTAATAATTTGAGTGAAGGTTAAATCATAGTGAAGTTAAAAATCAATTCAGGCACAATTCATGAAATTTTACTGAGCAGACTTTCAAGTGAATTGAATAAGCTTGATTCTGTGCTAAGAATTAAGTTATTTCATGGCAGATTCAGTCAATTTTAATCATGTGAGTTACTGCTTACTTCGTTATTTTGGCAAGAAGACAGTTTCTCACAATTCCACTGTTTACAACAACAGAGCCTTTGAGTGCATTCATGGTGACAAGTCACCTCTCTCTACCTGTAAGGTTTAAGTCTGTTTTACTAGCTGTGGCTATTTCCTGTCATTTCTTTAGCTTATTTGTTCTGGAACTTATTAGTTGTGTCATATAACATACAACTTGGTTTTGCTGCGCTATAGCCTACAGCACTTGTTCAGTGTCTTCCCGAATGAACATTATGCACTGCATACAATACATCTTCTGTATACAGTTCTTAACTCCCAGATTTACTCCAGTGAATTCTTCTCCACTTGTTTTACTTCATGTAAGATGTAAGGTGCAAAAAGCCCATCCCATCAGTATTGGGCGGGGGGGGGGGGAGTTGGGCAGGCAGAATAATACATATGAACCAGATCCCTTTCACAGTTGGTACTAGTGGGGAAGTAAGTTGTTTCACCATCACAATTATTTCTAAGGCAGAGGAGAAACTAAAGCAAAGTAAGCTATTTCTTTGAGGCAACACCGAGTAACCTGTGAGCACATTTGAATTTTTGTCATTGGTGCTTATTTTTTTACCATGGATACTACCAGTGACATAGCCTATTCTATTTAGCAGTGAAAGAATAACTATTCCTCTCTGCCCCGGCACAGTTTTCCTAACCAATTAGGGACACAATTTTTATTTTTATAACTTCATTAAATTTGATTTTGTTGTTGCAGAGTGGGTGAGAGGGCAATAAAATATTTTTCAACTCCAGATAGCAAATAGGTCCTTTATCTCTGCCACTAGCAAAGCAAATAGATGGTGAACTGCTGAGAAGGAGAAGGCAGGATTTTCCCCAATTTTCTTTTGAAAAAATACCCAGGGATGACATCACTTCCAATTGTGACATCAGTTTCAGGGCAACATTTTGAGCTTTGCATCAGGCTGCATGATCATTAGCTACACCACTGGATGTTACAACTTTACTTGGTGGGCACGGAAAGTAGCTCATCAGAGGGTTAGGACAGCAACTGAGACAAGAGGCTTTCCGAGCAGGGAAATGTCACAAAATTGGACAGAGTGGAAGGAGATACTACTAAAACAGTGTGCATGCCTTTAGCAAAGAATAAAAAATGCCAGCCTTCTTTTCCTAGAATAAGAGTAGTAATAAGAATTTGGTCAAAGACGACATAGAGATTCCTGGGTGAATAAAGGTGCTTGCAGGATATTTCTGGGTATGTAGCTGGGTGATTCTCAGGCTTGATTGAGTTCAGGTTTGTCTTTCCAGGATTTTGAAGATACTTTTTACCCCAAATGGAGATGCTCCTGCGGCAGCAAAGGTACGGCAGGATCAAAACTTTGATCTTTGATGAAAGAGACATGCTTGCGAACAAGATGACGCCAAGGTGGGGAGCCCAAATTTGCAAGACTTCAGAGGAAAGTGGCAAACAGATGCCCTGCAGTGTGACAGAATTCAATTCTATTATTCAACCCTGTTTAGCATGATCTTGATTAGAAGGAACCCTGCCTTATCCTTTCCAGGATGAAGTCCTGGCTGATTCTCTGGATTGCCAGCTATGGATCCAGTACAGAATTAGAATAGAAGGTGCACCTTTGGATTGTGAGGGCCTTGGCAACACACGACAGTATGTATAATTTTTCCCACATTATGGAAAAAAAGCAAATGCCTTGCAATCATTGTCTTAGGATTGCAAATGGAAAAACATTGCTTCTTAATGTGTGTTCTTACTGTACAAATAAAGCCATGGCCTTTCTTTCCAGAGACATGGAAACTAGACAGTGTGAAAATATGTGTTGTACCTGAGATGGACTGACAAAGGCAGTTCTGCTCCAGCAACAGTCACATAACTTACTGACAGAAGCAGTGAGTGACCATCAAGAAGCAGTAACCAATAGTTCTGTGACTTCCAGCAAAGATAGCCAGCTCAGTGGCCTGCTGAGAGTTTGGGTCTGACTAACTTGCAAGACACCATGCATATTCCAGCTTGGATGCCTTAAATGATGTAGTTGTACTTTTTGATTACTGCTTGTCTTGTTGCATGGTGCTGTGGGTGGCGCAAGTGGTTAAGACACTGTGCCTGTTGTCCAGCAGGCCAGGGTTCAAGACCCGGGTTGGCCCCACAAGATAGGGTGAGCTACTGTCCTTAGCCCAACTCTGCGATGCCAGCTGGATCCAATCGTATAGGTTCTGCCTTTCCAGTGGCGTGGAGAGGGGGGATTTGCTGCTTGGGTAACAGCATATCCTCCATAACAATCTAACCCAGGCGTTCGCATGCAGCGCCGAGCACAATACCATAGTCTTTCAAGACTGACAGAGGCCTGCTTTAGTCCTGTTGCTGTCATTAGTTTTCAGTAAGTATAGTCTGAGGATGTGGTCAGGAATCTAGGAGAGTAGAGTCTAACAACTAACTTGCTTGACACTTCTCCTTCCTGGCTGTCAGGTGGAGGGAGAAGTGAGTGATGTGCAGATAAAAGGCATTGATACAGATGGGTAAATACAGGTACACAGATTTACTGATTCAGGTTCCAATAAATTTGAAGGTGGTGGGAGATCTTCTCTTTCAAATGCCCTTCACGAATATTAGATAATTAGATAATACTAATACTGATAATAGTTTTGGACAAGATGATCAGCACTTAATAACATCTCAATACCAGATTAATTTTTTTTCTGGATGATGATTTCACTAGATTAACTTCAACCTAAGTTTTCATATCTTTGCTATTTTATGACCCAGTCTGGTGATATGGGAATGCACACAGTTGCAAACAAGTCATGAGGCATGCTATGGCAGTGTGGCACACTGGCCTGAAGAAGAGGGCAGGTGGGCAAAATCCTCAGGGGGTCCAGTCCATGACAACAAAATCTATTCAGTGCAGAAGAAATGAATCTCATTGCTGTTGTAATCCATTTCTTTTATTCTAGTGCAATTTGGAGAAAATGGTTTTTTAAAGGTCAAGGGCCTAATCCTGTAGGGTCTCACATACCTGTCAGAAAGCACACTTATGAGCCTTTCTGCCAGGTATATGCCAGCAATGGCACAGTGGTGACACACTAGCGGAGTGCCCATTCTCCATCATCTTTTTAAAGGTCATTTTCCCATTTCAAGGCAATTTCCTCATATTATGGAAATATGACAAACCCTGAGTTGGCAAACCCTGGATTCACTTCTGATAGTCATTCTGGACATATGCAGAGGGTGGACAAATGCAGGTGTCCAATGCAGGTAACCCTTGAAAAGAGTATGCAAGTAAATCAAACTGGATCTGATCCCAGTTAAGGGCATTCATCCATATGGCATCCATGGTTTTGGGGTTCCCCATCTATAGTACTCTTAACTGTTTTTAGATGCATGTACCGTGATTGTGAACCATGGCTAAAATTGTCTTTATTAGGACTGAGCATATGTTCCCTTTCCCTTTTGACATTCAGCAGGCTGACTCTGCCTTACATTACCCTCTGCCTGCCTTCTATTTTAACTCAGATGATATTTTCTTTTTTAATTGGAATGTATGTAATTTACAGCTATTTCTATGTTCTTCGCCTTACAGGTTACTGATGCACAGAGATGCATATCACATTGATTAAAACATCATGCAAAGAGGAATCCTGATGAGTAGATGCAATTTCATCAAGATTCCTTTTTGTGGGGCTTTTTTAAATCAATGAGTATATGTGCTCATATATACTGATAAACTCTGAAAGGTTTAAAGCTACCATCATCTCAGCATATAGAGCAATCCGAACAAATTGAAAACAGACTTACATTGAAAACAAATGCAGTGGATTGCGAAGACATCACTGCTGCCCTGTAAACAAGATTTGACACTTTTGGAATTCAGTATGACAGTGTTCTACAACCATGGGGGTTCTTCAATCTTGGGACCCCAATGAGATCTTGAAGCATCAGTTATGGGGTTGCAGCAATTTATATATAAGAATGAAAAAGGTTGAAGACCAATGGACTAGAGCACCAGCAGGTAAAGAGGTCAGGTGTCCCTGATGTGCTCAGGCTCTTAGCTAACATAGCTTTCATTAGTTCCAGGCTTCATCATAACTTGTTTTGTATTCTCTGATAAGAATCTTTTATTACAATGAACTGAGAGGGCATTACTGAGAGGGTGGGCATGGGCGGATAGGGTCCCGGAAGCAGTGGTGAGCTCCAGCAGGTTCGCACCTACTCTATAGAACTGGTTGTTAATGAGAGATAGGACATATAAAGTTTAAAAATAGCCATTTAAAAGTGGCTGCCAGATGGGCATAGAACCGGTTGTTAATTTCTTTGAATCCCTTCACTGCCCGGAAGGGGATGGCAACAGAACAGGGGTCCTAGTTTCATACTTTATTTATTTACATATTGGGGTCATGACATGGAAAAGAATGAAGACCACTGCCGAAAGAAATTCTGAGGGGGGAAACTCCATAAGTATTCCTAGTTCTTATTATTGCATGAGACAAAATTTGCATCATAAAGACAAACATAAAGACTCTTTCCTGGGAGTAAGACCCATTGAACACAATGGGGTTTACTTTTGAGTAGACATGGTTAGGATTGTGCTCAAAAACAACATCCCACTTTTTTGCATGGATATATGCAGCTTGGAGTTAATAAGAGTTGCTATGAGCTTGGATTTTGGATAAGTGGGTGAGCCAAAGAAAAGACAAGATGTGGGAACAGATTTATGCGCTAGCAGGATTCCAAGGCTGATTATGTGCAACTTGTTTGGACCCAACCTATTTGCAATCTACTGAGAAGAATCCGGATGGATATTCTTTACTTGGGAACCCTTTCTGTTAGCCTCTTATCTCCTAATCCAGAAAAGCTTGAGTTTTCAAACCGAAAAGAACCATAGTGTAGCAGAACTGAAAGCAGAACTGGAACCAATTGGAACAAACTGCAAGAAAGGAGATTCCGGTTGCATAACCGGAAAAAATTCCTGATGGTGAGAGGGGTTCGGCAGTGGAACAGATTGCCAAGGGAGGTGGTGGACTCTCCCTCACTGGGAATCTTCAAGCAGAGGCTCGACGAGCACCTGTTGGGATGTTCTAGGAGGATTTCCTGCTGCAGGCAGGGGGTTGGACTAGATGACCAACTAGGTCCCTTCCAACTCTGTGATTCTATCTTGGTGTGAAAAATCACAAAGACACACAAAATAGTATTTCTGACATTTTAGCAATTCCAAGTTTTGGTGAGCTTTGTGCAAGGGTTCTGTGGTGGACTCCCACTTGTGCATACGCACTTTTATGTGGCTCCAGCAGGACTGGACCACTTTGATTGCAAGGAATAGAGGCCTCAGAAAGTGGCAAATGAGCCTCACCACCTGTCCACTGCTGCTATGAAGAACGGACATGAGATGGTCCTCCTCAATTGTCATGCATCTAAGGCCCTATTGCACTACTTCTTGGTAAGGACGTGGGACTTCCTGAAAGAGCTAACAAGAAGATGTGCTGCTGAGCTGTTGGGCAAAGCAGATGCATTCTTACTGATGGCTCTTCTACCTTTTTTGTGCCACTTGAAAGGGCCAGAATCAACAATTGGTTCCGGTTGTTACACTCCTCAAGTATAAGGGCACAGACAGATGCTCAGCAATGATGATGTTGGCCTTTCTGACAGTTGTCATGGGCGTCTTTGGCAGAATAATTGATAATGAGTGAAAACAAAGTGTTGTGTTCTCACCTGACATTCCATTTTTTTCTAGTGAGATCCATAAGTGGAGTGGGTTTATTAAAAAAGTACATAAAGTCTTGTGGTTCCCTCTTGTGGCTTCAGCTGGAACATGCAGCACTTAACTGAATTCACCTTGAATTATTTGCCACTTTATATATATTTTATATATATATAATATATTATATATATATATTATTTATATAATTGGTAGCTCAGACTGGATAGACCTCCTCTGACAAGAGCTGATGGTCACTAAGGACACAATCCAGAGCAAAGTCAGCCTGCTCTAACCTAACTGCACTCTCCTAACTATTCTGTATCCAGAGCAGAAAGTTATGCTGAATCCAGAGAGTCAGGAAGCCTGGGCTGCCCTAACTGCTCCAGAGCATGCTAAGTAATTGACACAAGGAGAAGACTTGCTCCTGAGGAGACACCCCTCAGATCACACTGAACAAGGAACAGCTGTGGTGCCTACAGTGGTGACATGACTCTGCACATCACCTGGTGCGGAAGTCTGTGCGTCATCCCTGGGATGCGCGCCCCCCCTACCTGGACTGCTCATTCACCAAAGTTGGCGCCTGCGCAGTTGTTTCTGAAGCCAACTGGCCAACAGGCTTCAGGATGGCCAACTGGCTTCAGAAAGAGTACTGCGCAGGCACCATCTCTGACACCTGCGCAGTACTTTTCTGAAGCCTTTTGGCTTCGGGGGAGACTGTGCAGGCATCAGAGTTGGTGCCTGTGCAGTACTCTTTCTGAAGCCATTCGGCTGCCGCTCCGCCTCCCGAGTGAGGCCGAATGGCTGTGCAGAGGCACGGACTTTCTCTGCTCTAAGGAAGTCTCCTCTGAAGCTGTTCGGCATGCTCAGTGAGTTTCTGCGCAGTGCACCTCAGATGGCCGTTCAGGCCAGCTCCAAGGACAAGTGTCAGCTTCTGGCTGCTGCTCCGCCTTGGAGCAGGCCTGAATGGGGGTGCTGACGCCCGGGGCTTGCCAAAGGTCAGTCAAACTCCTCTGGCACATCACCCCATATGGAGCGCATCACCCAATGCAGCCCACACCAGCTGCACCAGTCTGGTGACGCCACTGGGTGCCTGCCTTATAAGGAGTCCCTGATGAGATGCCAGTACATTCTACAGTGAATACAAGGGGCTTCTTGGAGTGGCCTGCTGTATCCTGAGGTTTGTGGGCAGCCATAGTTTGTTCCATATCCTGAGGTTGAGAGGCAGGGCCAAGAACTCAGATTTTTGGTCAACACTGCCATTCTTACTCTGGCCTTATCATGGACCCCTATGGGTCTACTCATTACTATACCTGCTCCTGAGGTGGTATAACTCTGAGAGCTGGAAGAGGGCATTTCTGCCTTGGAAACAGACTCTGGATACAGAGTAACTGCTATGCCCTAAGCAATGCTAAGCATGCCCTCAACTTGCCTCTCCTGAGCTGCTTAGGCTGCCCCAGTTAGGGCAGAGCAGGTCCACCTCTCTTAGGGCACCCTATGTTGCCTTGCTCTGCCCCAAGCCTCTTCCAGAGTAACTGGGCTGGAACATCTTGCAGTTGCTCCACCCTAGTGATAGATAGGGCAACCTAAAGGCTCTTATGTGGACAGATTAGTTGCTCTGGATTGTCCTGCCTGTCTGTTTCAAGTAAGCAACATGTTGAACTGTTGCTGCGGTTTCCTGCCAGAAAACAGATCTTCACTGTAGTTTCTGCAAACTTGTTTGAGAGCCAGTCCAAAAAGTGGAAAACAGTGTATTCAAAGAGAAGGTAAAATAAGGTTCTTGGTTGTTCATGCTGTGAATGGTATGGCCTTTGTCTGGCACACCTTGTGCGCATTGGTGCTAAATGATTGATAGAAACTAGATTATCTGAATAAACACTCAGTTGATTATTGTCTGGAAGGGGCAAAAGACTGCAGTCAAGTTCTTGTTTATTCTGCAGTGCTTCAAATGCAGGAATATCATCCAACACTATAGTAATGTAGGAAGCAGGCACAAATTACCATATTATTTATCCACATAATTACAGGGAAGTAAATTCCATGCAGAAGAGTCATTGTGGAATCATAGATATTTATATGTTACTTTACATTAATGACACACTCTTTCCCTGAAGAAATCACAGCATCTTTAACTGATTCCCAGAACAGACTCCCGTCCTGGCATTTTATTGCTACTCAGTAGAATTGTATATTTTTTTTCACCAGTTTTCTTTTTCTGTTCCATAAGTGCTGTTTCTGATGAATATCATCTTGGATAATTCACCATTAATCTAATGTAGGTTGCAGGTTTGTTGTGGGAAACACATGGGACAACTCCACGCATGCTTTCTTGAACTCCTAGGAAGAAGATGATGAAGACAGAAGGAAAAAATGTGATTTTGTTTTGGGTATCCTTTTTTAGGTAGAAAGCGGAGTACAAATGAAATGAAATGAATAAATAAATTATGTTTTAAAGCAACTTAATGACTTTCTGTTGTACATCTTTGATGACATATAGGTGAATTCACATGGCCATTCTTCCCTGATGCTTCAGTGCAGCTATTTTCAACCATTATGCCGTGGCCCACTGGTGTTCATGAATGGTGTACATAGGACTTTGGAGTTGGATGCAGACAAATTTATGAGTAGGCCCATTGGAGGATATGTACCACTCACCAACAGTGTGGTGTGCCTTCTCAGATTTAGTAACTTGTCAGTGTGCCACTAAATTAAAAAGGTTGAACATTACTGCTTTAGTGGAACGAGACCAAGAGATGGACCTACAACTGGACACAGAAAAGATTCAAACTGCTTTCATTATTTTAAAGCGCAAATCAGTGGTATCACTAGGTTTTGTGACCCTTTTAGTAAGCCGGGACATAGCCTTCCATGCTGTGAATGTGACGGTGCCCTGGGCAATAGACATGTTGATATTCCATTGCTCACCCTTGCTGGCTTTTTTACTATAACTTTTGATAAATTGAGATAATTCAGTGTGGCTTGTTTAGTTGCATTTCGCATGAAATTACGCATTGATTAATTTAAAACATGATGGTAATATATTCAAAACACCAAGGTTTTTAAAAAATGGGGGGTAGTATTATTCCCCCATGCACATCACCTGGTGTGACTTGCACCTCCACTTGAACCCCACTAGTGACAATACTGGAGCATGTCCTATGATTCATTTTAACACCCTTATGTCAGTGTGACTGGGTGAAAAAAAAACCAATATTCTTTCGAATCTAAAGCATTTTGCGTCTATACTAATATCTCCATACCATATATTTGGTGCTCATTATTACCCACATGAACTCTCCAGGATTTCGAACACCCATCCCCAGATCTTTCTGGAGATGCCAAGGATTGACCCTGTGGCCATCTGTAGGCAAAGCCTGTGCTTTACCACTGAGCAACATCTTTTTATGGCAGTGGTGGATATTGCCTTTCTTAACTGAGTGGGTGAAAGTAGCCTATTTCACTACTACCTGAAAGTGTCTTCTTCAGTTTACAACCTGGTACTGCGTTGGTTTGCTAGATTTGAATGCAAATCACATCATCCTCTGTCATGGTTCTTTATTTCTTCAGTGGTTTTGCTGTTATCTGCATCAGGACACTATGGGACTTTACAGCATTTATTAAGTAATACCATCAACTGTGCTAAAGAGAGAGAAAATGCCACCAGAAAGATAAACCAGTGACATTTTGAAGTCGTTTTGAAAAGGGAAATATCTAAAAAGACTGGGTTTGGTTTATGTTTTGTGATTCCAGCTTTACTTAGCAGATAAGACTTGCATGTAAATTGATTGTTAAACTGTTGATGCATCACAATTTGTTAGATTTTTTTCCCCTCTTTCTTTTATCCATCTATTAATATTAAAACATCAGACTAACTTCATTGCAGATTTAGCACCTCTCTTTGACTGGTGAATTCTTCATTTGCTTTGACCCAGCTATGTTTAGATAGTGACAGAGATGTTAGAGATTTATAGATTGTGTCTTGAATTGAAATGAAGTTTAATTTCAGTGGATCAAATTCGGAGTTAACTGTGCATGCGGATGAGTAGCAGTGCCGTCAAGGGATAACTTGCATGTGGCACACACTGATCATACATTTTGTTAAACATGGTTGTTTTATGTCGATGCTATTCACATTTTTAACTGAAGCTGAACTATCCAGTATCATCCAGGAATAAGACTAAAATGCACATTCATGTCTATCTATTAAAAATAAGCTTATTCATGTCTTTCAGTAGTAAGTTTCATGAGTTTCCTGAGATATTCAGGATTATTGTGAGGCCTACCACACAATCCCCCATGTAATTGTGATGTGTGATGGCACACACCAATTTATCAAAGTGCAGAGTATACTTGCTTAATAGAATTCACACCGACCCACTCCCAATGCACAGGCCTAAAATCTTCATGTTGTCACCAACATCCTACAAGCTGGCAGTAAATCCAGGTATGTTGGTGGTGGTGTGCAGATCAAGCCGGCCATGGTGGATCAGGGCCAGTTCTCAGTAATAGGGACATTCACCAGATCCAGCACTTGTCCCAAACCTGACATGGTGTCTCGACTTTAGGAGATTGAGAGCACAATCCTAACCATGTCTACTCACAAGTAAGTCCCATTGTTTTCAGTGGGTCTTATTCCCAGGAAAATTTCTTTAGGGTTGCAGCCTGACTCCCCAAAAATAGGGGAGGCAGAGCAGAGTTGGTGCATAGAGACCAGGCAGTGGCAGAGGAGATATACAGGTGTCCTTTGCAATTCTTTGGGGTGCCGTTACGGAACCTCCTATGGATAAAGAAACATGTGTATAAAGAAAACAAAGGAAGAAATAGGTCTAAAGATCCAGTTCCAGGTTTCTTGCTCCTCTATGGAGCCTAATTAAATAAGGCATCTGTAGGGGTTTGATTCTGGAACTGAAAATGTTTGCTTGCATGACATGAATACCTCTCTACAAGAGTAGAAAAGCAGTTTTCTAAAATGATTTGCACTTGCCATTTGTGTTGAGTCAAATCTATGTATAAAAAAATAAGTGTATAACAAGGTATAAAGCTTGTTAGCTTACCTCTCTTAGCTTTTCTTAGCTTACCTCTCATAGTTTGTCTAGTCCAGTGGTGTACCAGGTCATTTGGCACCTGGGGCCCACAAATTTTTGTGCATCTCATATGTCAAAATTACTTAATTATGATCAGTATTAATTAATACAATTAATTAGATATTAATTAATATTTTAATTAATATTAATAAATCACCTTATTCAATTAAACCTCTGTTATACTTTTTGGGAAGAGGAAGGGAAGTTGCTTTCTGGAACACTTGTTGAATTCCACTTTCAGTGGACTGGGACCATTCTGGTGGCCTTGTATCCCTCTGCACCTGACCTGAACATGAGCCAAGGCACTTTTGCTTACTCATGAGTAAACATGACTGTGTGGCTCAATTCCACCTCCAATTGGGCTCAATACAATAATCAGGGACTTCCTTGGGTTGATTTGTGGGGGCTGCCTTCATTGGATCAGGACCATTCTGGGGTTGTTGAATTCCACTCAGTCTATGCTTTACAGTTGATTAAGGGCAAAATCCATAGCTGTTATGGGTCCATGCAGTTACATCACTCTCAAGTGTTATCTTATGGAAAGTCACCTTAACTGCTCCATTGCAAGGGGCTTAATTTGACTTTAGGATATGGGCCTATGGCATGTATGTCTGCTTGCAAGTAAAGGTGCAATATGGCTCACTTTCACTTTCTATTGGGCTCCATGCATTTATTTTAATTTTTGGACCATAAGATTTGATAGGAAGGAGATATTTCAAAGCTGTTTTTTGCATTGGATTCAGCTGGAAAATACACATTCCATGGTATATGACTTGATTTGATTACTGCAAAAAAATTAAGCAATTTCAGTGATTTTTGTTATTTTGGTCATGTCTAGTGTTACACCCCCTTAAGGTAGTACCCAGGGATCCCCATTCCCCTTAGGAACTCCACTGGTGCAGTCCCCTTCTGGCATGCAGTAGTATTTGGTGGAGGTTGCACTGACGTACTCAAGTCTTTCACACCCATGGGAGATAAGATTGGCCCGGTTACTTTCTTAAGTAAATTTGTATCAGATTACATCCGAAGAGGTATAGCACATCCTTAGGTTGTTTCAGGATTTAACCTGAAGCAAATTTTGGTATAGATCAACTCTTCAAGAGACTGCAAAGGAAGACAATATTTCTATGAGACTAATAAAATTTCTTGGCCATGGTACAACATACCTCACAATCACTGAATAATGTGTGGATGCTCAACCAAGTGTAAGTCTGTGGTTGCTTTTCTGGCTGCACTCCAATGTTGACAAAATCTATATCACTTCACAAGTTCAGTTCCTTGCAATGCTAAATGCTTAGAATGCAATCCAATAATGTGTTGGCATTAAAGTTTTGCATGAATGCATGTTTACTGGGTGAAGGTTTTTTTTTTTCCTTTTATCACCTCTGGAAACACTGAAATGCCATTTCACTTTTTATTCTTGCTCAATGTGTAGAACTACTGAAGAAAATCCTGTGGCCAATATTTATTCCATTATTGCTTATTTATTAGTTTTTAGAAGCAACCTTTTCTCTTAGAAAGTGCCCAAGGCAAACAAAAATTACAAACTCCAAATGAAACAATTCAAATCACAAAACAGATCAATGAGAGAACCTGCCACGATAAAAGTAATAACCACAGACAATATAAACTGAAAAAGTCAGCAGTAAAAATTTCAATATGCTAAGAAGCTTGTAAGATATGGATATTCTTTTCATTTTTTTCTGCTTTTATTCCTGTCTGATATTTCAACTGATTTATAAAGGGGACTGGGGTGCTTCACTGAAGGAGCCATTTCACAATAGAAGTGCCATCACTGTAAAGTCCATTCTCTGAGCCCTTTCATTGAGCTAAAAATATACTTGAAACTTGTGTACAAGTGTTTGGGGGAATCAGTTTGGATTAAAATATTACATTGTTTTAAATAGGCGCTGGCTGCCTTTGTTACACTGGTTGGATATGGATGCTAATAGGGTGGCAGTGCAATTAAATAATCAAGGAGTTGTTTAATGCTGATCACTCTCAATTTCCTGTTTAATTATTGCAAGTGTAAAGCTTCTCAATGGATTGTTTAATGGAAAAATGCTATACAGAGCATTGAAATTTGTCAAGAACACAACACACTTGATCAGTGTCTCTCAAATTATGGGTTGGGACCCAGCTGGTGGATCGTGAGCCAGTTTCAGCTAGGTCTCCTAGCACCATTGAAAATACGGATCTGAAAATCTAGTGTACAGAATTGCTGGGCAAGTTGGGAGAGAACTTGGTTGGTGAGAAGGTCGGTGCTTTGCTCTATGCAGGTGGGAAGATGGGATGCTGAAGTGGGGAGAGGGCATCATGGTTGGAGAAAGATCCAACTCTACATTCTGCTTTTATTTCCAAGGTCAAATGCTTGAATTCCAAGCTATGCAAAATAGCTGCTCAGGCAAACAGTGTAATGGGACCAGTGTAAAGTCAGCAGAGGAAAGGATAGAACTGGTCAGTTATTGAAAGAAATTGGAGCACAAATTTACTATAAAAGGTACCAGATCTCCATAAATTGAATAGCATAGAATAATTTGTGTATTGTACAAAAAAATGAGCGCATTTCAGTCTTAGTTGAATTAGCCTGAGTAGCAAAATTAATTTATTGAATATTAAAAGATAGATTTTAGTAAAATGTGACCAGCGTGAAAGGGTCTCAAATCACATTCTGAAGTAAATTATTTGTCTGAACTTGTCCAAGAAAACTGGTTGTCATCATTAATATTTTCATACTATCTCCTGCATTTGTGAGCTTTAGCTCATATTTTAAGGAGTATGTTAGATAATGAGATAACATCAAGGTTATGAATTGAACTGAAACCTCTTAATCAGTCAAAAGCACACACTGGTTCCATAAATCACTTGAGTTGTAAAGAAGAGAAAAAGAGACACTCAAGACTTTTTTGCCCACATTTTCATATATACAATAAAGATCAAACGTATACAATTGCAGAGTGGGCAGAAATGGGTTTTAAAAAAGAATGGCAATCCAAACTTGTGCTGGAATAGATTGGAACCACTTCCATGCTACTGCAGAGAAGGGAAGAGGTGGTATAAGTAAAATTGTTCTTACACTGGAGCAAGGACTCCTTGTAGTTACTCTGGATTGGGCCCTAAATCTCCCTAAAAGTTAGAAAAAACACTGTTTGAGAAGTGTTTGAAAAACAGCTGTTTGAAAAACAGCAGACCTGTTAAATCCTTTTGAATTGTATTCAACATAGCATTTTGTTCCATTTTTATTATATTTTGCCATTTCTGATTCTATGCATAAACAAGTTTATTTTATTTTCTAGCCATTTTTGGCATCATCTATTCATTTATCACTTGAAGCGGTAACAAGCTTGACTATTAACAGAGAATTTGTTTTCCGTGTTGTAAAATGAAATCAAATGGAGTAAATAAATGATAAAAGATTCCTCTTCAACTTTGCCAGTGAAATAGACACTATGTTGTATGTGGAGAACAAATGTAGTTTATTCCTGCTAAAACTATATCTTTTCTTTCTCCCTTTTCAGGTCTAGAACAGGTACCGGGAAAGACCCAGACATAGTCCACTTGGAAGCAAAAACAATGGATGGTCGTAAGTTTTTCTGCTTTAGTTGAGTTATTTCCTTACAAGTGTAAACCTTGTCCAAATATAGGAAGGCATCACACATGCACAGCGGCTGTATGAACTAAAGTTGGCCTTTTCTGTTCAAATAACTGTGGAGCCTGACACTGTCTGGCATCAGTCTAAGCATCCTAAACCCCCAACATGAGAATGGCCTGGGTAATGCTTGACAATGTAGCAAGTAACACTTATGTGTCAGGCCACAGAAGACAGCAGCAGCAGAGTTCTTAATGGAAAACTGCTTCAAGAGTAGGATTCGCAGCTGCGCCATGGACATTTCCAGTTCAATTTATAAAACAAGCTTGATATGCATTTTGAATAGTCTATATTTATAATTTCCAGGGTGAAATCCTAACCAGCTTTCCAACACTGTCATAGCTGGGCCAATGGGGCATGTGCTGCATCATACAGTTGGGAGTCATGGAAGTAAACCAAGTTTACTTCCTGCTGTTGTAAACCAACCTACCTCTTGTTATCTCAGAATTGCATTGCCCTTACTCATAGTGACCATGTCCTCTTTTTTCCAGGACCTGTCCTCTTTTTTAGCCTTGGGCCCTGGAAAAAGTTCATTGTCCTCATTTTCCTTGTGAGCAGGCAGCATGTAGCCTGCTTGTAAACCACTGCTGATACTGAGGCATGACAGTATACAGTGGAGGAACTATAAATCTGGAAATGGGTCTTTAACAGTGCAATCCTATTCATTACCCAGAAGTAATGAATAATCAACTACCCAGAAGTCAGTTCAAGTTCAATGGGGCTTATTCCCAGGAAAGTGCTTTTAGCATTGCAGCCATAATTTCTTTTTCCACTGCTTTTTTATCCACACAGTTTTTATCCATGGAAGGTTTTGGAACAGAACGTTAGTGGATAATGAGGGACATGTATAAGTTTTAAATTTAATAGTAAGTAATTTAGTATTTAAACTAGTGCAAACATACCCGCATTGTGGGAGTAAAATTCCCCCATATGCCATCACCCCACTTTGCATCAACCCCCCATGCGCATCCACCCCATGTGCAACATCGCCCATGTTCACCCACCCCATGCACATCAACCCCCCATGCTCATCCACTCCTTGTGCAACATTCCCCATGCACAACAACCCCCATGGGAAACATCTCCCATGTTCATCCATCCCATGCACATCAACCCCCCATGCTCATCCACCCCTTCTGCAACATTCCCCATGCACAACAACCCCATGGGCAACATCTCCCATGTTCATCCACCCCATGCGCAACATCCCCCTATGCACACCAACCTCCCCGCGCAACATCCCCATGCACATCAACCCCATGCGCATCATAATCCCATGCGCATCAAACCCCCATGCACAACATCCCCCATGCACAACATTCCCCATGTTCATCAATCCCCGTGTGCATCAACCCCCATGCACAACATCCCCCATGCGCATCAACCCCCAAACACATCAACCCCCATGTTCATCCACCCCATGTGCATCAACCCCCCATCCACATCCACCCCATGAACAATATCCCCTATGTGCATCATCTCCCCTTGTGCATCAGCTCCCCATGCACATCCACCCTCAAGTGCAACATCCCCCCATGCACATCAACCCCCATGTGCATCACCTCCCCATGCACATCACCTTCCCATGCACAACACCCCCCATGCACAACACCCCCTATGCTCGACATCCTCCCCAGTGCAACCCCTCCCTCCGAACAACACCCCCCGCACCAGGCACCGAGCACCAAATTGGCTGGATGTTGGTCAGTCTTCCACATTACGTATAGGACAAAAACACATTGCATCCCTTTTCAGCCCTTTAAGGGTTAAATTTCTCCACATCTGTTCTTGGTGGGTGTTCATGTCACAGAAGGAACACCCTCCGCAAATTTCATGATTCTAGTTCTAGGGATTGGGGCAGAACATCCCTCAGTCAGGGATTCTTCAATGCAAAGTATAGGGTGGAAAATGTGTTGTGCCCCTTTTCACTCCTTTCCAGTTGGAATTTCCAAAAACTGGTTCTTAGTGACTCCCTCCATCATGGAAGGAACACCCACCCCAAATGTCATCTTTCTTGGCTCAGCGGTTTTGGCTCCCTCTTGTCCTCTTTTTGAGGTTATGACATCTGGACACCCTGCCCTCAGCTCGGTGATGGAAAGTTGGTTAGAATTGCACACATAGTCTCAGTTTAAATAACATTCAGCATTAATTGTTTCAGCGTACATTTTTAATTCCCCAGTTTACTCTTTAGCAAAGCTCAGAATGATTGACAGGGTGCAACAAAACCAAATAAAAACGTATATTTATAGTTAATGTTTTCTCTTGAAGCCTTAAAGTCCATTTTGACCAAAAATAAAATAAATGAAACTATGGGTGAGAAAGTGGAGTCAGTTTCTGCATTTCCTTTTGAAAGAGTCTCATAGGAAGCTTATCTTCTAGTTCCATTTGCCTGGTTCTGAGTCTCTTGAGTATCACTATGAGTTTGCAGTGAGCTTAAAAATGTATTGGAAGAGAATGTCAGTGCTACAAAAAAAATGGTCAAGTGTTTCTTCTGTACGTTCACACAAATGTAGCTACTTTTTCACCATAAAGAACGGGTAGTTTCTGCAGTTTCAGCCAGCTAACATACGAGTATGCTTCTGGACAAAGGCCTTTTATTTGATCTTGTTTCTGTAGCAGTTAAAAACAAGCCATCACTTGCTCATGCCCACATAAGTGTCCAAACATCTTCCCAAGTAATATCTGCCAAGAGTTTCTCTCTTTTTCTTGTGTTCATAACATAATACATCTTAGAATACGGTTCCCAAGATAACTGAAATGTTCTGTGGACACGTTACAGGGGGTGATGGTCTGGTGGTGATGGCATTGTTGGTAGTGACAGCACGGCTGATTTTGTACCATTGCCACAACTGAGAAAAAGGAGGTTTGGAGGTAACTATGTTCAGCGGCAGCTGAAGGTTCTGCAACCCATTAACCAATTTTATTGTTGGCACAAACCTAGAAGTTGTGCTGCTATCAACAGTGTCTTCACCACTAGATCACCACATTGTAACATGCTCACATTGCAAAATCATTGCTGGAGTGTCATCTCCCCTTAAAGAAGAATGCAAGGGTTCCTGCTGCGCTGGTTGAGAACCACTAATCACCAAGGGGACAGAATGAGATTGATAGTATTGGTTATCATTACTTTTAATTAAATCTTGTGAGAGTAGCAAATATCTCTCTCACACTGGGGATCTTCCTCACTGGGGATCTTCAAGCAGAGGCTCAACAAGCACCTGTCAGAGATGCTCTAGGAAGATTTCCAGCTACAGGCATTCCTTCCAACTCTATGATTCTATGATTCTATTATCTATGATGTCCAGGCACCTCTGGTTATGGATCTGACTATAGGCATCCCCCTCTTACTGGATGGATTAGGGACTGCAGCACCATCTAAAAGTGAAAACCATTGAAAAATAGAAAATAGTCTTTTTCAGTTTGCAAGCTAAATAACACAGTTTTATTAATACATAGCCACAATACATAACAAGTTACAATAAAAAGAACAAACAGTGCAATCCTAAGCATGTCTACTCAGAAGTAAGTTCTATTGTATTCAGTGAGGAATACTCCCAGGAAAGTGTGTCTAGGATTGCAGAGAAAGGCATGTGTGGCCAATGAACATTATATGTATTTGAATATGGTCATTTACTGAACAAAGTCATAAGGAAATAATTGAATTAAATAAATATCTTTCAGCCTTCATAATTCAATGAATAAACTAAGGGGGCAATCCAGAGTAACTACGCAGAGTCCTTGCTCTGATGTAAGAACAATTTACTCTGGATTGTAATATGAATTTCCCATAGGTGTTCACTAAGTGGTACAGTAACTACAGGTGCCCATAATGTCTCATACATGCTCCCGTAGTTGCTCTGGATTGTAGGGTTAAGGCTTGTACTTAGAGGATGATATTGTGTGGATATTCTATCTAATCTGGTTTTGAATCAACACAGGTAAAAGTTTTTTCCATGACAGCAGTTAGGCTGCTCCTCAAGGAACATGCCTTCATCACAGTTTAATCATTTTTTTCCCAGTGGGTTGAGAAATTTACAGCTTTTTTTAAAGCTGTGCCAGAACACTGAGCTGAACATTCAGTATAGACTGAAACATATTTAAGCAAAGTGAAAATGTAATGCTTTATACTCTGTTTTGACTCTGTTTTGACCAGTGGTGGGCCCAGCCTGGCCCAACAACCGGTTCCCGGAAGTGGGCGGGGCCAGGCCGGCTCAGGGGCTGGGGCGGGGTCAGGGGCGGGGCCGGGGAGGGCATGCCACCTTAACCCTTAGTTTACAAAAAAAAAAATTGTATCACTTGTGACCATATCAATCAGTATTAAGCCCCTGAGTTCAGTGTAATTTATTCCTATGCATTACACTTTGTTGTGTTCTCAGGTGGAATGTGTGCAGGGGTGCCACAAATAAGAACATAAAAGCATAAGAACAGCCTCGACTGGATCACACCAAAGACCCATCTAGTCCAGCTTCCTGAATCACACAGCGGCCCAGCAGGAGCCTCAGGGAGCATATATGACACTTGCATCCAGGTGCCTAAGTACCAGCAGATACTACCACAAGTTCCACAGGTGGTACTCATACCACTGGTTGAGAAACACTGATCTACAGTTTAGGACCAGAGTCTGTGGTGTCCCCTCTGCAAGCTGAGGTTTGCCTCTAAGCCACTACTTAAGGCTACAATCCTGTCCACACTTTCCTGTAAGTAAGCTTCATTGAATATAATAGGACTTCTGAGTAGTCAAGCAAAGGACTGAGCTCTTAGTAACCAGCCTCTGGCTGCAATCCTATTCACTTTCTTGAGAGTAAGCTCCACAGACTCTAGTGGGACTTACTTCTGAGTAGCCAAGAATAGGACTGGGCTCTAATGTTGCACTCCTCTGCACACTTTCTTGGGAGTAAGCTTCATAGATTGAAATGGGATTAACTTTTGAGTAGTCAGGCATAGGATTACAAGCTCTTAGAAACCAGCTTCTGGCTGCAATCCTATACACTCTTTCCAGGGAGTAAGCTTCACTATTATAATGGAACTTACTTCTGAGTAGACAGATGATTGGGCTTTGAGGCTACACTCCTATTCTCACAGGGGAGTAAAACCTACTGACCTAAATAGGATTTATTTCAGAGTAGGCAGTGGACTGGGCTCCTGGGGGGGCAGGATGGGAACTGGGGCTATTTCTTCAGGTGCCCCCCATACTGCCTCCCCACAATCTCAGGTGGAGAGATTTATCAGAGGGGCAGGTTGGGGTTGGGAGATCTCAGGGTGGGGCAAAAGGACTACAGTGTGGATAGGATTGCAGCCTGAGCCCAATCCTACTCAGAATCCAATTCTGTCTACTCAGAAGTAAGTCCCATTCAAGTCAATGGGGCTTACCCCTAAGACTGTGTGGTCAGGATTTTAGTCTTACAGTCCAATCCTATGCAGGCTTACTTAGAAGTAAGTCTCATTCTAGTCAATGGGGCTTACTCCCAGATAAGTGTGGATAGGATTGCAGCCTCAGAGCCCAGTCCTAACCATGTCTACTCAGAAGAAAGTCCCATTATAGACAGTGGGCTTACTCTCAGGAAAGTAGACAGGGCTGGAGGAACAGGGCTGGAGGGAGAGATCCAAGCAAACCTCTGCCAATCTCCTCAGAAGTAAGTCCCATTTTAGTCAGTGGGCTTACTCTCAGGAAAGTAGACAGGGCTGGAGGAACAGGGCTGGAGGGAGAGATCCAAGCAAGCCTCTGCCAATCTCCTCAGAAGTAAGTCCCATTATAGTCAGTGGGCTTACTCTCAGGAAAGTAGACAGGGCTGGAGGAACAGGGCTGGAGGGAGAGATCCAAGCAAGCCTCTGACAATCTCCTCAGAAGTAAGTCACATTATAGTCAGTGGGCTTTCTCTCAGGGCTGGAGGAACAGGGCTGGAGGGAGAGATCCAAGCAAGCCTCTGCCAATCTCCTCAGAAGTAAGGCCCATTATCGTCAGTGGGCTTATTCTCAGGAAAGTGTGGATGGGAAAGTAGCCTCCAATCCTAATCCTATGCTACTCAGAAGGAAATCCCATGATAGTCAATGGGAATTGCTCCCAGGAAAGTGTGGCTAGGATTGTGGCCACAGGCTGCAATCATCTACTATACAGTGTGGCTTACTCCTGAGTAGTACTGGGTAGTACTGAGTAGTTCTCCATGCCTATTACTGGGCTGCAAAGGCACCTGGGGAGGTAGGCAGGCAGGCATGGCCCCCACCAAAAGCCCTGGAGGATCTCATCCTCACAACACTCAGATGCTGCTCCTACTCACCTACTCTAAGGCTCCCAGACCTTTCTCAGCAGCTTTGGCTTCTTTATTCCCACCCAAGGACCCCTTTGTAAAGCTGTCTATCAAAGTGCCTGATCCAAAATACCCACAAAAACACCATCCCCTGCCTCATTTGCATATGAGAAACCCATCATGCTTTGCGAACTGCACAAGGAAATAACTTCTGAAAACTTGCTAGAAATAAGGTTTTTAATCAAAATAAGATGTTTAGCAAGGACAGACTTCCTGAATAGCATCAGCTAAAGCTTCAAGGCGTAAAGAAGCTCCTCATCCTCTCTTGAAAGTATTGAGCTTTGAGACATTTATATAGTGATCCCAGTATCCTTTTATTTCATTGGCACACTGTCTGAATGTGCTGTGGAATGATTGCAATGCCTTGTCTGAATGATGGTAATGGGAACAATCTATTTGTATTTTAAAATTAAAAAATAACCTTAGGGAGGGGAAGGAGGGGAGAGAGAGCGAGCCCCGCTCAGAAGGGGAGGGAGATTCAGAAGGGGAGGGAGGAGGAGGGAATGGAGCTTCACCTCTGGGAAGACAGACCCAGAGACCCTTTAAGAGAAATTCAAACACAGTTGCATGCAATTCTTAGCTAACGGTTCTCCCTCTCTTAGCCACCAGTTCGCTAAGGGTGTTCCCAAATTAACAACTGGTTCTACGGAACCGGTTAGAACCGGCTGCAGCCCAACTGTGGTTTTGACCTTTAAGAACAGTTTAGGATTTTCCAAGTCTGTCATCTTCTCAACATTAGGAGTTGTAAAATATTCCATTTTGTAGCTTGATTTTTCCCATGAGCTTATTTGTTCCAGATTTTCTTTCACTATTCACTTGTTTTTTCTTGTTTTGTTGCCCAACAAATAAAGGTTGAATTTAATTTAGCCAATTGTCTTTCTTATATATTTGCTTTTCTCTTAGTGATTTAAAACAGGGAGCAATAAATAATATAAATGATAGAAATAAGGCTTTTCAGTTAGTACTTTGGATTTCTTCAGAGTATTTTTCTGCTGCTCCATGAAGGGCTTAACTCCTTTTTCTGTGATTCCTTGGCCTGTTTTATTTCCTCTACCTTGTCCCCCATACTCTCCTGAGATTGAGATTTCTGTTTTGCCTATTTCATCTGAATGTTTCATGGTTAATTAGAATTTACAAATCCTTCTTTGATAACATCCTCACCTTAGTGAATCCAACTGTATGAATCCAACTGTTCTATATGGTCTACAGTAAATGCATAAAATCAGCAGTTGGTTCCATTGTTATGTGCACTTTCAAGAAAGTACATTCCACTGAACTCAGGTGTGGTGACATATCATGGAGGACAAGGAGGACAAATGCCCTGGGTGCCAGGCTGGGACTGCCATATCACCGTATCACCTTCACAGTGACCCACTTAGGCACTTGGGGCTTTTTGCCTAGAGATGTTATGAGAGCAAAGAGGCATGTACTGCAGGGGCAGGGGGAAGAAAGTCCCGCCTCACTTCCTCAGCCCAGCCAGGACAGGAAGCCCAGCCAATGGGCCCTTGTGCGATAAAAGGTCTTTAAGCAAAGCAAAATCCCACAGAAATTTTTGCTCTTTAAGTGAAACACTCTCTACGCGAGGCACTCGTTAAGCGAGGTCCCACTGTACATACCTCTCTGCTATGGAGGCATCTTTGCATAGCTGTCTTTTCCATCCTAATTTCAATCTTATTATTTACTAGTGGTATTTACCCGTTGTTATGGGAATAAAATTTCAATAATATTTGTGGTCCCCAGCACTGCTGGGCACTGCTGGTGCTTTGTATCCTTTGGGCAGCAGGTACTGGAAAGCAATGGGGACTACTGGGCCCTAACAGACACTGGGCACCAGAGGGAATGGGTGGCAGTGGAGGGCAGCAGCAGGCTCCAAGGATCCCTCCTGGGCACCGAGCACCATCAGGCAGAAGGACCACCATGCAGTGGACACAAAGCACCAACAGGAACCACAAGGCAGTAGCGACCATTGGGCACCTGCTGGGCAGTGTGCACTGTGCACCAGGCATCCCTACCAGTCATCACTGGGCACCACTGAACAGTGGGCAGAGGGCACTACTGGGCACACCCAGGCACTTGGCACTCAAAGGAATCCCTACTGGACACTGGGCACACCTACTGGGTAGTGGCAGGCACCACCATGCATCCCTACTAGCACTGGGCTTCCCTGTTGGGCACTACCCAGTACCTTCCTTACATCATGGAAGGAATACGCTCCCCAAATTTAATGCTTCTAGTTCCAGAGGTTGGGTGCTGATCAGTCAGTTTTCACTGTAAAATATAGGAACAAAAACGTATTACAGTACATCCTTTTCATCACCTTTGGGTTTGAATTTCTAAAAAGCTGTTCTTTGTGGGTGACTACATCACAGAAGGAATACCCTCCCCAAATGTCATGCTTTTGGCTCCAGCAGTTTTGGCTGACTGTTGATGAATCATGCTATCTCATGCTATCTCATGCTATCTCACAACATTCCTGTGAAGTAGGTGAGGCTGAGAGTGACTGACCGGCCGAAGTCACCCAGGAAGCTTCATGGACTAAGAGGGATCTTTCATTAATGCAAATAGTATTGAAGACAATTTAACAAGCTTGCCCTAATGTATTTGGATTCCCTTCACTGTCCCTGCCAATGATATCATGATCCACAGAGTAAGAATACAGTTCATATTGGCCCAATCGAGGGAGATACTTCCCCATCTCCTTTCCTAGTCAAAATCCAGTATGTTTCCACTGTTACTGTAACAATCAAAACAACAGCTGTTGTTGGAGATGAGAGAGCTGGAAATGAGAAGCATAACATCCCAATTAAGGATGGGAGGGAGAACATCTGTGCTAGAGAATGAATAAAATTAATTCTGAAGCTCAGCAACAGAATATATTAATTGACATGAATTAAGTATAAATGATGAGGTGCTTCCTGTATAAATAAAGAATCCACATGGACTGAATAGCAAGAGAACAACTGTTGTGGAATTTTAAACTAATAATACCCTCTAAATTAAGGAAGAATTATTGTGGAAACAGTTGGTAAAATAAGTTACAGTATATGTGGTCTCTTATACTGAGTCTTTCCCACTACTTCACTTTTGCCATATTTTGCAGGAACCATATTTTTAAATATATTTTTATCTATTTATTTCAAAAAGAGGAACAATAAAGAAAGAAAAAAGACAAAGAAAAAGAAAGAATTAAAAAACAAAACAGAAAAAATAAACAAATATGTTCTTATCAGAACATATGGCAAGCACAGATTACCTAATTTTATCTTTCTTTAGTCTAAAATAACTTCAATTACGTAATTAATTTTACTCATCAACCCCTTTTCATGCAGAAAGTCCATGAATGTTTTCCAATTGTCCATGAAAGTTTTTACTGACTTCTCTTTAAGAAAAATTGTAAGTTTGTCCATTTCGGCAGAGTCTTGATTCACCATTCTTAAACAAAAGGTATGGCGGTAAAAATTTCAAAAAGTATAGCTTGAATTAAAATAATAATCAATATTTGACTCTGAATATAACTCTGAATATAACACTGAATCTGTAGTCTAGGTTTTTGTACAGTCAAACTTCCGAGTTCATTTTCCCACCATACACAGCTGTGACATGTTGGTCACATTTCAGCTGCTAAATATAAACAAAACTAATCGAAGAATAACTTCGAAGTTATTCTTTATTGAAGAATTTACTGTTTTAAGCCAGAAAAATAAACTATGATCAAAGCAGCCTTGGAAACCTTTAGCTCGCTGATCAAAGCTTTGATCTATGATTCTATGATTCTAAATAGATAAGAGTTCATGCACATTGCTCACCGTGGGTATCAGAAATGGTTCTTCTTCTGTTTTGCCTATTTCATCCAGTCTATATACGAGAAAAGTCACTCACTGACTCATTGACTCACTGACTGACTGACTCATCACCGCCCTGCCAAAACTGCCGGCCCTAGAAGCGTGAAATTTGGGGTGGGTGTTCCTTCCGTGACGGAGGGGTGCACTAAGAACTGGTTTTCGGAAATTCCAATCAGAAGGGGGTGAAAAGGGGCGCAACGCGTTTTCCTCCCTATACTTTGCATTGGAGAATTGATGACTCGTCAACATTCCGTCCCACCCCCGGACCTAGAAGCATGAAATTCGGGGAGGGAGTTCCTTCTGTCACATAAACACCCACCAAGAGCCCATGTGGAGAAATTTAGCCCTTAAGGGGCTGAAAAGGGGTGCAACATGTTTTTGCCCTATACTTAACATGGAAGACTGACCAACCTCCAGCCAGTTTGGTACTCAGTGCCTGGTGCACTGGGGGGACGTTGTTCGGAGGAAGAGGTTGCTCTGGGGAGGATGCTGCGCATGGAAAGATGTGCATGGGGGGTTGATGCACATGGTGGGTTGATGCGCATGGGGGATGTTGCACATGGGGGATGTTGCGCATGGGGGACATTGTGCATTGGGGATGTTGTGCATGGGGGTTATGCACATGGGGGGTTGATGCACATGGGGGTTGATGCGCATGGGGGATGTTGCATAGGGGGATTGATGCACATGTGGAGATGATGGGCATGGGGGATGTTGCACGTGGAGAATGTTGCGCATGGGGGAAGTTGCGCATGGGGGACTGATGCGCATGGGGGAATGATGCACATGGGGGAATGTTGCGCATGGGGGTTGATGTGCATGGGGGGAATTTGCCCATGTGGGTTGACGTGCATGGGGGAAGTTGCGCATGGGGGACTGATGTGCATGGGGGTTTGATGCGCATGGGGGAAAGTTGCACATGGGGAATGTTGCGCATGGGGGTTGATGCACATGGGGTTGATGCTGCGCATGGGGGTTGATGCACATGGGGGGTTGATGCGCATGGGGGGTTGATGCACATGAGGAGATGAAGTGCATGGGGGATGTTGCACATGGGGCAAGCTGCGCATGGGGGTTGATGTGCATGGGGGAAGTTGCACATGGGGTTGATGCGCATGGGGGACTGATGCGCATGGGGATTGATGCGTATGGGGAAGTTGCACATGTGGGGTTGATGCGCATGGGGATATGGGAATGTTGCGCATGGGGGATATATTGCGCATTGGGAACTGATGTGCATGGAGGACTGATGCACATGGGGGGAAGTTGTGCATGGGGCATGTTGCACATGGGGGATATTGCGCCGAGGAGGGATGGCACATTGGGGAATTTTACTCCTGCAATACAGGTATGCTTTTCGCTAGTTAGTATCCATAAATGCCATAAATCTTGGTTCAGAAAGTCTGCTGTTTGCCAAAGATGAAAAGAGGAAATTCCAAAGATAAGGAAAGCAATGTTCTTCTCTGCACAAAGGCTTTAGTCCCCAGCCGATGCCAGGGGCTTTAGCCAAACACTGAAGGCAAAATGGATTATCTCTAGCTGCTCCCTTTTATCCAGGGAGATTGCTGTACTAGAATTAGGGGTGTCACTCCCCTCAAGAGTGCCTCCTTTCTAATACCCTAGTGATGTCCCTGTTTAGGACCATCTCAGAAGCATTGCACTCCACTGGACTGACCTTCCACACCAGCCAATGCATGCTTGCTTACTCGCTAGTTAACATGGCTGTGTACTTCACATCCATTTGCAATGCATTTCAATGTAAACATCAAGGTCCTGCTTCTGGGGTGATTTGTGGGGGCTGTGTTCATTGGATTCCAGTGTCCTTAGATTCCTCTCGGCCTGCCTTTTCGAATGGACTATGGCACATTTGCCTACTTGGAGATAAAGCCCTGATATGAGTCACTTTCACTTTACACAGAGTTCAATGCATATTTTTATTTTTAGTTTTTTTTGGCCATAATGTTTGATATAAAGGTGCTATTTCAAAACATATTTTTGCATTGGATTCTGCTCTTCAATACGAATCCAATGGTATATGACATGATGGGGTTTCTCACACCATTGGAAAGTTGCATTTTTGGGGGTCCCCCAGTGTATATCACCCCCCAGGTAGGTCACCTGTGTGGGCTGCACTCCCCAGGCTCCTAGCGACGCCCCTGGGTGGTGTACCTTTTGTGCTGATGCTGGCTGGCGGTCAGCACCAGTCACAAAAAGGTGCTCCAACAGTGTACCAACTGGCACATTGCCAAGAGCATTGTAGAGAAAATCTGTGCCTTCTCTCCTGCTCCAGCTCTTGGATTAGTGGAGGAGGTGGGAGGAAATGTGGGAGGACAAAACAGGGATGGATTAGGACAAGATGTAGCAGGGGAGGGCAGGGTGAGGTGAGCAGATTGGGCAGCACTACTACAGACTGGGCAGAATAAGCAGCACTATGTCTGCTAATATCCTATCCCCCTTTCCAGACCTAATCCCACAATGTGGATCCACATGGACCTGTACCAGATATTTAGCAGGTGCAAGTTTAAGTAGACCCCACTCCTCTTGCCATCAAGGATTTTGCTTCCATGTTGTGATTGTCCTTGATATCCCATCATCTGTTTTATATGATTGTCCTCTATTATTTTTCATCCAGTGAAGGATGCAGCTGAGGACTCCTTGATTGCTTGGGCGGCCTGTACCTCAATGAACATACATGTACATACAACTTGTGATTGAATTTGTAATGAAATTGGCATGGGAATCTATGCTTGAAAATACTGAAGGTTTTTGTTTCCCTCCAAGTCAGCAGACTCCTAGGATATTGCCTTGTTTTATTAATCTGAATTTGCTTACTAGGGATGAAACATAATTCTGAGTAAGCAGGCCTCCGTCAGTCTTGAAAGACTATGGTATCGTGCTCGGCACTGCATACGCTGTATGCAAAGCATGAAAGCCTGGGTTAGATTGTTATGGAGGATAGGCTGTTACCCAAGCAGCAAATCCCCCCCTCTCCACGCCACTGAATTAGTCCAATGGAAAGGCAGAGCCAATACGATTGGATCCAGCTGGCGTTGCAGAACTGGGCTAAGGACAGGAGCTCACCCTGTCTTGTGGGGCCGACCCGGATCTCGAACCCTGGCCTGTTGGTTATCAGGCACAGTGTCTTAACCACTTGCACCACCCACAGCCCATGAGTAAACATGTATAGGATTTAGCTGTATAGGTTGCTTCACATGTTTCAAAATCAAAACATACCCTGCCTATGCCTATTATATGCTGTCTCTCATAAATGTGTGAGACAGTTTTGTTTCATTACACGCTCACTGTGCACATGCAGCCAGAAACTCTTTAGAGCCAACTGAGATGCCCTTAAGCAAGGCCACTTGGTGCATTGGCAGTGACAAAAACGACATATCAGTCTTACACACTACAGAGTGCACTGCAGTTACAGGCAATGTAGTATCTTAACTGCAGTGAGCAGGTATTTTGTATGCAGAAGTTATCAGGATAAACTTCTGGCATCTTTAGAGAGGACTGAATAACAGTCAGCTTGGGGAGTGAACAGAACTTAGGACTCAATGGTAAAACTCAGCAGCATATAACCATATAGGAAGAAGAGAATGTTAGAAGCAAATGGAATGAAGTGTGATTTCTTTCTGCCCAATCTTGGTCATGCTAATATCAGTCTCATTACTTGCATGCTTTACCTCGTGTTTGTCAGTGGGGAAGGGTTGACAGATACCTTAATGAAGTATTGCCATTTAATTTTTACGCACAAATGGATCCGAGCTGTGTCACTCGAATGCTTCTGCGCCTCTAGGGAGATGGGGTATTTCTGAAGAGTGAAAATAACACAGGAGAAAAACTTTCCATAATCAGAAGCCCATTGTTGCACTGAAGAAAAGAAAAAGACAATCTTCAGACCTAATTTCCTTTCCTGTTTTCCTTCCTGCTCCCCCTTTCTTCTTTTCTTCTAGACAATAATAATTACCATCCAAGCACAACATTCAGGAATTCACTGCAGTGATTTGTGTACATGTGTGTGAGTGTCTGTGCGTAACTGCTCCTTGGGGGGTCAACTCAGATTCATTCATATTGCATACTCTTGGTATTTTCAGCTTGCTACAGACATCTCTTTAGCAGCATTTGTTGTGATACAATTTGAAGAAGTCTGGAAGTCATAGTACCTTATAAGAACTTGTTACTATGTGCATTGGATGCTTCCCCAATTGTCACCAACACACACACACCCTTATCTAGCCCACTTTTCTGTAACAGCAGAATATTCTGCGTATTACCCGCAGCATAAGTAATATAAATAGCATAAATAATTTGAGCCAGGTCTACAGACAAAGTTTGCACCTTCCAAGATAAAAAGCTGGCCAATTCAAATCCATTTTCCACTGTGGTGGGCTAAACTAGAAGCAGCTGAAAAAGGATGCATGCCTCCCAGGGTCAAGCTGTACTTTAACACTTAACCTACAAACTTACCTTTGTATCATGTATGAGTGCCAGGGTCCAATGGACCCTGTACTATAGTTTGATACATAAAATGAATAAATGTTGCATCAGGTTTGAGTATGGGACCCTGTAGGAAGTCAGTGTTGTGTTTTTTTGTGGAATTTATTATTATTTGATAAGAACATGACTTTTATTTACTGCTAATTAGACATAAATCCAAAAGTCTGAATTTTATATCACCGATTACTTCCAGGGTCCAGTGGACCCTGTACTATAGTTTGGTACATGTAATGAATAAATGTTGCATCAAGTTTTAGTATAATTATTTTATACTAATTTTAATTGTGAAATTATGAATTGTGATTATAATTTTAGCTAGCAAAATACTGAATAACCAGTGAAGAGCAACCTGGGTCCAGTGGACCCTGCCAGTATTCGATGCGATGTAAATTCAAAACTCAAAAATCGTAAGTTCAAAAAATTCATGCTTTTGGATTTATAATTGTCTAATTAGCAGTAAAAAGTCACAAGTTCTTCTCAAACAATAATAATAAATTCCATTAAAAAAACACAACACAACACTAACTAACTGACAGGGTCCCAGGGATCCAGAATGTAATAAGTGGGTCTTCAGAATATGCAGCTTCAGAGGTTGATCTCTTTTTGGGAGATGGCGGGGGAGAATAGCATGCATGAAGCTGATCCGATTGTAGGTTTTCTCCTTGAACACGTGGAATTTTGGAAAAAAAGCCAGTGGTGAACATATCCCAGTCAAATTTTTCACCATTTTTTCTGTCACTTTTCCCCTTGAAGAAGACCATCTTGTCTAATATTTTTTCTGCACCAGTACCAAGAAAAAAAATACTTAGAGCACAATCCAAACCTTGTTTACTCAAAAGTAAGCCCCACTGTATTTTATGAGTCTTACTCCCAGGAACGTGTCTTTAGGATTGCAGCCTTAGCCTTTGGTAAATGATTTCTGAGTCTGCAAAAAGTTAACTTGGGTAATCTGGATGTAATCCTTGAGGTAAATACATTATTATCTTCATTCTTCAGCTGGAAAAGGCTGAAACTGAGATGAAGCAACTTGACAAAGGCCACCGTTGTGAGTTCTTTGCAGGGGTGAGATTCAAACCAGGGAGGACCTCATTTGTAAGAGACTCCACATCACTTCCTCCCTTGTTGACTGTTCCCAGCCTGCATCATATTTGACATAATTTGGTAACAGGCATCAAACAACACATTACAATAAATACATTTAATGAGGGACAATGATTTCTTTAAAAAGTGTTTCATTTTTAAGTGGGTGCTTAAGTGGGTGTTTCTGGGCACCCAAAATGAGATAAAACTAGTTTGGGGAAAGGTGGATTTAATGTTTTATTTATTTATTTATTTATTTATTTAATTTAAGGAATTTGTATCCCGCCTTTCTTCCCCCAAAAGGGGGAACTCAAGGCGGCCAAACAAAAAACAATAAAACACCACTAAAATTACATATGGTAATAAATAGAGATAAAAACACATTAAAATGTAGTTAAAATACAATTAGATTAAAGCTAAAAACGTAGACTAAAAGCGATAAAACAAAAAAAGATAAAAAAGATAAAAGCCCCCCAACCTCTGCCCCCATTTAAAAAGCTTTTTTAAAATAAAAGGTTTTAAGGCTCTGCCTGAAGCTCTGTAGTGAGGGAGCTTTCCTCAGTTCTAAGGGGAGGGAGTTCCAAAGCTGGGGTGCCACCACCGAGAAGGCCCTATCTCTGGCCGCCACACCTCTCACGTCTCTTAGTGGCGGCACAGTCAGAAGGGCCCCCTCAGATGACCTTAGGTGATGGGTCAGATTGTATGGAAGAAGGCGGTCCCTCAGATACCCTGGACCCAAGCCGTTTAGGGCTTTAAAGGTCAGGACCAGCACTTTGAATTCAGCCCATTCAGCAATGGAGTTTTGCTCCATTGTAGTTCCAAACTCTTTTGCACCCTTTCCCTAGCACTATTTTAATTAGAACATTAACTTGTTTTGGTTTTCAATGAAAGCTTTGTACTAATTAATATAGCTCAGTTTAGTGGTTCCCAAGTTTTGAGCCCCGGGAACTGTGGAAACCAGCCAGGGAAGCTGCAACCCTCACAAAAAAGTACTACTCTATACAATATATAGGATTGTAGCTCTAACTCATGATCAAGGGAGATGCCAGTCAAAAAAGACTGGGAACCACTGGCATAGGTTATTGGAATTGGAACTGTGATGGGTGCTAAGGTCTAATGATTCCTCATTCCCTTAACTTGGTTTTTCACCATTTCCAATATCCCCCTATGCTACTGCTTTAAAAAAGAAAAAAAAAATTAGCAGGGCTATGTTACACTTTCTAGCTAACATATAGCCTCTTAATCCAACATTGCAACACTTGTCAAGTAAGCTGACAATAGCAAATTAGGAAAGAAGCAATTTCCTATTCATCTTTAGCTAATCGGAGTTATGGAGGTCATCATTCATTGCTCTGGGGAAAGCATATCTGGAAGAAATCTTGTTGTAAGGTTAAGAGCATTCTGCAACTAATGGCATATTTTCTGTTTGTGTGATTTCAGATGCACAGTACATCACCTGCAGGATGCAGAACTGCTCTGAAGCCATCCGAAGTAAACCTTTCCCAGGATATATTGACTCTGACTCCCTTATTGTCCAAGATGATTATGTGTTTGTTCAGGTCTGAAACAGCCTTTTTTCGCTGATTGATTGCAAATCATTTGTTCTCTTTTCCTGAATGTTAATCCCCCTCCCCCCACACATGCAACAAAACAGCTTGAGTTCTCCATCTTGGTGCATAAGAATTAAGCATTGATCCCAATAGGATGCTAATTGTTTCCTTCTGCCTCTACTTCAAGTACCTTATCATGGGGGTTCTTCCCAGAGAGTGGGTGATGTGTACAGAAATCATCTTTCTTGACAATCAGACAGCCTCATCTTGCATTCCAGGAGGATGCTCCAACTCACCTGGTTTTTAAGTTTGCACGCCAGGTTCTGGTATCACAATTGCAGTAGACCAATCATGGCTTATTTCTATTAGTTGAAGTTGGGGGGGAGAGAAGGGATGAGGGAGAGAGTGCTTGAGAAGAGTAATCAGGCATGATTGTCATGCATGGGCTATGATTATTGCGAAGCGGATGGAGATGAGATGCATTCAGCTGAGCTGTATTCCAGGTGAAAGCCCGAGAATATATCTGAACGGTTTCAGGTTTCATTATCCTCCTGCTGCTGTCCACTTTGTAACAAAGGCAAAAGAAATAAAGTGCAAGTCGAGTGGAGATGAGCTGTAAATTATCTGCCTTCAAACTATTTTATGAGACTCAGAGCTCTGGCTTTTTTCAATGCATACCTAAGGGATCCGTTTCCAAGCTGGACTGCCTGCAGCTCTAAGTTTTGAACTGGTGTAATACCAGGCAGCCAGGATATGTTGCAAAATTGTCCTCTGTTGTGCCATTCTCACTACTAGCCTTGAGGGTAGGCAAAATATGGCCTGCACTCTGCCCTGTCCCATATAATTCTTTCTTGCCCAAGGAGAACCTTTCCAGTTCACAATGGTATTCAATAGCACATTAATGTTAGTTGTACATATGGGACTATGCCTTACAAGAGATTTAAGAAGTGCCAGGATATGGCTACAATCCTAAAAACACCTTTCTGGGAGTAAGTCCCATTGAACATAATAGGGCTTACTTTTGAGTAAACATTGTTAGGGTTGTGCTCTATGTCTTGGAGTCTTGCTTCCATCCCTCTCCTAAGCAAAACTCAGATAGGATGTGTGGCTTTTAGTGCAATCCTAAGCATGTCTAACACCCACCCCCAACTTGTACCAAAGCAATATGTGCCAATGAGGCATAGTTCAGGACCCAGTGGTCTCCTTGAAGTAAGCTTGACCTTGACTTTGACCTTGACTTTGACCTTGACCTTGCCCCAAGGGCAATCCTCTGCTATCCTATTTGGTCTAACGCAATCCTGTGCCAGCTACTTTATTGATCCAAGCCTCTGCTACCTCCTCCAACTCTGCTAATCCTATGCCAGCAACTTTGCTGTCTAATACCCCCATCTGTCTAACTTCACTGGTACAAGTCTGAGTGAACCCAGGTAGGTGAAATGAGGCCAGGATGGGGGAAAGCTATCAGTGGTTCCACAAATAGGCCTTTTCATGCTCAATCCAGCTACTACCATGGTTTCCACTCCGTTTCTCCCACCCACTCACCCCCACTTGTCCCCATCACCATCCTATATTCTGGGTCCAAGTAATAGTAGTTGTAAAATGCCCACCAACATCATACTGTATATGTATGATTGAGACATAAAAAGTTATGCAAGGGATGGATAGTATGGCTAGAGAGATGCTCTTTTCCTTTTCACATAACACCAGAACTAGGTGACATCCATTGAAAATGAATGTTGGGAGGGTTAGGACAGACGAAAGAAAATATTTCTTTACTTGGCATGTACGTAGTTAGTCTGTGGATCTCCCTGCCCCAGGATGTGGTAATGGGATCTAGCCTCAATGCCTTTAACAAGGGATTGGACAAATTCCTAAAAGAAAGGACCATCACAGATTACAAATCATGGTGGCTGTGTGTGTATGTGTGTATAGATAGTTGCAGATGTGGGCAGCCTCAAAATGCCAGATGCAGGGAAGAGGACCTGGATGCAGGTCTTATGTACTCCCTGAGGCATCTGATGGGCTGTTGTGTGATACAGGAAGCTGGACACCTTTGGCCTGATCCAGCAGAGGCTCTCCTTATGTTCTACTGTATGTTTTTATGTGCTGCCAGAAGCAATTTTGCAATAATGGAAATAGTTCTGCTATTGTATATACTTCCTTGGTATAAATTTAGGGCATATTTAAAATTATTTTGTTGTAAAGCATTAACAGCTATCCATTTTTACTTTTTACCAGATACAAGGCTCTTGAGTTTTACCCAGAAATTCTGGATAAGATCATTTACTTCACTGTTTGCAGACAGCTTTGTCTGTTGTGTTGGAAAAGGCAATTTTATTCCTGCCAGGTGCTGAAAACATAGATGGCTCTAGCACATGTCACCATGAATGTTTTAAATAAATGAAATACTCTGTAAAACTTAAAGCACTTATATACACTTGGGAAATCTGGCCAAAACTTTATGGTTCTGTGTTTGAAAAATAAGAAGTTTTCCCAAAGTTGACAGGAACAATGTAAAATTCTGCTTCTGAGATATAAATAGCAACCACCGTTGACTCGGGGGTTAAAATTGCTGTATACTTGACTGAGGATTTGAGAGGCTGCTTCCAGGCACTAGTGTTTGCAGGTTTTTCCTCTGCCCTTTTGTCTTTCTGTACAAACAATCTGAATAGGTTATGCCACTTAGCACTGTCAGTTTCCACTGCTGACAATCTGAATGATGGCTATTTTGTTTCCTGCAGTGCTGTTTTTTTGGAGCTGTCACTGATACAATTGCATTCTCATTTCCCTTATTCCTATTATTTTCTCCCTGCCTTAAAAATGAAACAGTGATAATAATAACCTTGATAATAAAAGAAAACAACGTTATGTTTTGCAGCTGACATCGGGAGGCCAGCCTCATTACTATGTATCCTACCGGAGAAATGCATTTTCACAGATGAAGCTTCCTAAATATGCCTTGCCAAAGGTAAGCTGTTCTGACCGGAAATTTCGTACATGTTGTTTCAGATTGCAGTCAGTTCAGATAGTGAGTACTTCTGCCTCTGAGCAATGATTCGAAAATAAGTTTCATTAACATACACACCCCCATTCTTTGTACAAAAATAAATAAAATAAAATAAAAAATACCCCCAAATCAGATAAACATATAGGTGGGGACTTCATATCTATGTGATCCATTTCCATTCTTGGACTCCCTTTTGCAATACTGAAAACTGTGGATAATCAAATCTGCAATTTTCTTCCACCTGGCTTCTGACCATGATAAATTTCATTCTTTGCACCTAGACTTCTAATGCACACGGCCTCTCCAAGGCTCAGTAACTCCAAGGCTTTTTCACTCAAAACCAGAAGTTATTTTCTAAAGGCTCCAGGAAGCATTCTGCGTCTCAGAGAAGCTGCATGTGGTTGTGTGATTCTCTCTGTGGCTCATTAGGACTCCCAAACCCAGCAAAAAGTGAGTGCTAGTTGCATCTGTGGTGGAGAAATCCATGGATCTACCATTTGCAGTAAGGCAAATCCACCAATGCTGGATCAGTGTATAAAGATGCCCTACTTGCATATGCAATAAGGTAAAGTTTTTTTTCAGCTGGCCTAAGATGATATATCAAAATGCACATTGATTTTCAGTTAAATAAAAACTCCTAAATACTATTTCATTTTCATCATAGATGACATATGGTGTTCTTTGTTGTCCCTTTTTCTGTGGCTTCCACTTTTCGAATCCTTAGTGGATTTTAATAGGAATTAAGGAAGGAAATGCTTTTGTGTGTCTGCTTTGCATCTTCCTTAATTAAGAACAGTGAAGAAAGCCTGAAAAGGTTTCAACAGCTTCTACGCCTAACACTTTCACTGTCCAATCCTATCTTCTACCATGGGTGCCAATGTGGCTGTGCTGGTAAAACTCATTCTGCATCCTATAGTTGCGGGGGGGGGGGGGGGGATCAGACAGCCAACAGGAAGTAATTTTTTTTTACTTATTATTAAAAATATTTTATTTAAAAGTATTTTTATCTTATTCTCCTATTAGGCTGCTCAATCAGCTATTTTGCTAAAGAGAGAAAAGGGCAGGGCAATTTGAGAAAGGGAAAAGGATCTGACATAGGCCAGTGTTGCCGACATCTACACCACCCTTCCCTAGACCAATCTGCTCCCAAATTTCCCTATCTACATACCTCCACTGCCAACTTACCAGTGACAACAAAGGCTTTGGGAACCTCTGCTTCAAATACCATGCCACTGCCCATTTGCAGTAGCAGCCCAATAGCATACAATAGCAGTCTGGCTTTTGCATGGCCAGGAAACAAGTTCTGTATTGGGAACTAAGATGAGCAAATAAAACATCCACTTAGAAGTGATCAAGGTTTTAGACTTCAAACTCATTCTTAAGAAAAATAATTGGAAAATCTTTGCTAAGGATTATTCTCTCTGCAAGGGATGACATTGTTATTCTCTCTGCAAGGGATGACAACAAAATTGCTTGCCATTTTCTAAGGTCATCTGCACCTTTTAGTTATGCAGTGACTTGGGGACAGTATAAACAGGAAAAATTAACTGACATTATTGTAACTCTCTAGTCATGGTCATGTCAGCATCCTTAACTTGAATTGTTTTGGATGCTGGGTTTGAAAACTTTAGCTCATGCAGGTACAGATATCCATGGAAGTACTGTTGTATTTTTTTTATTTAAGGCTCTAAGCTCATAACTTCAGAAAGTTTCAGGTCGCTTTTGAGAGTCCCAAATCCACCCATAGTTTTTTGAAAATCATTGCCCTTCAGGGATTCTGACATAGAATGAAAACCTTTGGGATTTGAAAAGCTCTGGTAGGATTTGTCCTGTCAAATCACATCGTAGTCAGACAAGTGTTTATTTGCGAGAGCTGTTTAAAAAGTCATCAAAACCTTTCCCAGCCAGTTATTGTAATGGTTGTGCGAAAGGTCACTCAGAAATGCCAAACAGCAGCTCACATGGACCATTGGGAATGAGGCTGTTTGCTGTGAGACGGTCAAGGATTCCAAGATGCTTAGCTTCCATCTGCCCCCTATTTTCTAATTTCTTCAGAAAAATTTGGGAAGCTCTCTTGTTAATGAACTTTAGCTGTCACAGTGAAACAGCTTGAAACTAGAACGTGAGGATCAATTTGGCAACTCTGGACTCCTGGTGTTGTCTTGCTCCTGGGCTTAAGCACGAAAAGAGGAAAATTCCTGCAAGTTCTGCAGCATCTGATGTCACAGAACCTCACTAGTGACAGGCTTAAGTTGATTGATGTGGGACACGAATAATGTAAAAAGCAAAGGTACAGATGATGCAACAAGATCAGGAGGGCTTTAAACTAAATAAGAAGGGGGTGGGTTATGTCCAAAGGAACCTAAGAATAAGGAAAATGCTCTGGATGGAAAATGCCAGGGCATGGCTATAACTCAAAAATCTTTAGAGGGGTCTGGACTTACAAAAAGAGGGGAAATGCATTGAGTTGCAACCTCCAGGGCTTACGTTGCATTTACACAAATGCACAGAGCCTGGGAAATAAACAAGATGAGCTGGAACTTTTAGCAAGTGAAGGGAAATTTGATTTGATAGGAATAACTGAAACTTGGTGGGACGACTCCCATGACTGGAACACACAATTGGAAGGCTATCAGCTGTTCCAGAGGAACAGAAGTGGCAAAAGGGGAGGCGGAGTAGCATTATATGTCAAGAACGTATATACCTGCTCTGAAATCCAGGAAACTGGTCCGGATATCCCTGTGGAGTGCGTTTGGGTAAAGGTTAGGGGGAAAAACAAGAAAAAAAAACATTGTGGTGGTTGTCTACTATAGACCACCAGGCCAAGGAGAAGGAGTAGATGATGTCTTCTTGGAGCAACTGGCAGGCATTGCAAGGAAATATGAGGTAGTAGTAATGGGGGACTTTAACTATCCAGACATTTGCTGGGAGACAAACTCAGCCAAACATGGAAGCTTCAATAAATTCCTGATGGGCCTGGAAGATAACTTCATGGTCCAGAAGGTGGAGGAAACAACAAGGGGAGGGGCCATCCTTGACCTGATCTTAACTAATCGTGAAGAACTGATTGATTGGGTCAATGTGGCAGGAACTTTAGGGGAAAGTGATCATGAGCTGCTGGAATTTAGAATATTGTGGGAAATAAAAGGAGTGCACAGTGAAACCTATACATTGGATTTCAGGAAAGCTGATTTCAACAGGCTTAGATGAGTCATAGGCGGGATCCCGTGGGTTGATGATCTAATGGGGAATGGGGCCCAAGATGGGTGGGAGCTCCTTAAGAGGCAGCTTCTACAAGCACAGTCAGAAACAATTCCAATGAAAAAGAAAGGGGGGGGAACCTGAAAAAAAACCAGGTTGGCTCCACAAGCAACTTGGGAATCAGCTGAAGTTAAAGAAAGAGAAGTATAGGGAATGGAAGTCTGGTAAGACCGCACACAAAAGGTTTTAGTAAATGGTTCTGTGTCAACCTGGAGGTCGGTTTCAAGTGGGGTACCCCAAGGCTCTGTCTTGGGCCCGGTTCTCTTTAACATTTTCATTAATGACTTGGAGGAAGGGATACAGGGGAGCATGATCAAATCTGCAGATGACACCAAGCTAGGAGGAATGGCAAACACAACAGAAGACAGGAGAAACCTCCAGGAGGATCTGGATAAACTGGAATACTGGGCTGTTACAAATAGAATGAATTTCAAGAGGGAGAAGTGCAAGATTCTGCACTTAGGCAATAAAAACCAAAAACACAGGTATAAAATGGGGGATACTTGGCTTGGCAGGATCATGTGAGCAGGATGTTGGAGTAGTCGTGGATCACAAGCTGAACATGAGTCAGCAGTGTGATGTGTCTGCAAAGAAAGCAAATGTCATTTTAGCTGCATTAAGAGGACTGTAGCTTCCAAGTCACGAGAAGTTCTAGTTCCTCTTTATTCAGCATTGGTCAGACCTCACCTTGAGTACTGTGTTCAGTTCTGGGCACCTCACTTTAAGAAAGATGCAGCCAAACTGGAGCAAGTCCAGAGGAGAGCGACAAAAATTATCAGTAGGATGGAAGGGAAGCCCTACGAGGAAAGGTTGGGGGAACTTGGGATGTTTAGCCTGGAGGAGGCTGAGGGGAGACATGATTGCCCTCTTCAGATACCTGAAGGGCTGTCATAGGGAGGAAGGGGCTCATTTGTTCTTGGCTGCTTCTGAAAGCAGAACTAGAACCAATGGGTACAAACTGCAAGAAAGGAGATTCCGGTTGGATATCCGGAAAAAATTCCTGACGGTTCGGGCGGTTCGGCAGTGGAACAGATTGCCAAGGGAGGTGGTGGACTCTCCTGCACTGGAGATCTTCAAGCAGAGGCTCAACGAGCACCTGTTGGGGATGCTCTAGGAGAATTTCCTGCTGCAGGCAGGAGGTTGGACCAGATGACCACCTATGTCCAACTCTATGATTCTAAGATGATTACAATTTAATTTTCTATGAAGGTATGGTGGTGGGGAGGAGAGCAGGAAGAATATTCTCAAGGTAGAAAAGGCCCAAACTAAACATGCAGGAACCAATGTGGCAATGGACATTTCCTCCAGTATAAACACATGCTAGCACATACCTACTTCTAATCTCCACAATCAATGCATTTACTACCAACACCTAGGAGTTCTGCTCACCCCTAATGCCTTTAATGAATGCAAGGTCAAATACATGAAAGGGGTCGGACAGAATACAGCTACATGTACATTGTAAAGCTCTCCACATGCTCAGAATCCCTGTTCCCAGTTGTGTGGACAAGCTCTGCACACTGAAGACAAACAACACTGAGGAACAGCTTTCCCATGTGAGATTGTCCATGTGCAGGGAACAGCAAAATCTCATCAGTTTCCTGAGACAACTTCTTATCTGCCCATCTGGGTACATCTTGCAGGATTTTCTTCCTCATGATTGGATAGTTTATTTATTAGCTTATCTTATTCCTTGGAGAAATAAGTCCTATTAAAATACATCCCACACAGCTTCCTCTGATGTAGGGCACCACTTTTCTTAATAAGCCCCAAGAGGTGTCCTTTGTCACCTGGTACAAGAAGCAGATGTTGTAGATTCCACCTACAGGGTGGATATTTTAAGGCAACAAGGTGCTTCATTACAAACCCACAACATTTTCAAAGGGTGAGCCGCTCAATCAGTATGCGTGGTGCAATGGTAGGAAAGGCGTGTTTAGGAGGCTTGTTATCAAAGCAGGTGGCTGCCGGTATTAAAAATGAACAAAGCACTCTGCAGTCAAAAGAAAATGAAACAAGCAGAGCCCCTTTACGACGAGAAGGTCTTTAATCTCTTTCAGCTCAATGACTTTGCCCAAATAAAATCGATGGCATAAAGAATTCTTAGAGTTTAAACAGCATCTGAAAACTCAGTATGGAGTTTTAGTATCCAGAGAAAGTCACTGGGACCCCCCACCTTTTCAGATTTTGACAGTTCTGTTGCTTCTGGAGAACGGAAGTAGCAGTGGGAATCCATACCTTTGATGTTGTTGGAGTGAGAGTTATTGCAGGCATCTGATTCCAAGCAAGAATAGCAGCTTCAGCTCTTCCCCTGCTGTTGTGTCTCTTCCCCATTCACTGTTGTCCAGTCTTTCACCAATATTTAGATTTTTAACCTTACCTAGTTGGTTTTATTTGTCAAGCAAAACCAATGAGCATATGTGATGGATCCCCTCCATTTCCTGGTGAGGGAAGTGAGGGAGAAAGTCTACATCTGGGGAAGGGATAAGATTTGGTGGTGCTTCTTGTGAGACAAGCCATATCCAGATTGGGAGCTCTTTTGGAAATATAGGATTTGTTACAGCCAAATGAAATTAGGATATTGATATCAGGGTTTAATTCTTGATCCCTCATCTTAACCACCTAGTCCATGGGATCAATAAGAAATAGCTTACTGGTTTCTTCTAACTAGAGCAGAGGAATTAGGGTAGGAAGGGTTGTGCCCAGTTAATCACACCTAACAATTTGGACAGAATGAGGGCCAACCTCTTACAGAGCTTATGTGAACTCCAGGAGGCTTTCTCTAAACCCCAAGTTCTAGCTGAAGAGTGCCTTCAGTACCTTTCCTTTTCATTTCTGGTCTTTGCCCTCTTCTCAGCCTTTTCCAAGTTTGTCCTGGCCTCTTCTGTCCCTCCTTACCTTGTCTCCTTTGTCCTCTACTTCAGTGGTCTTTGTCCATTTGGCCCAGGACCCCCTTTCAACTTTTGAATCTGTCTAGGACCTCCCTGTCAAACCTGCTATCCCAATCCAGGACACAATGTTACATAAGAGGACATATGGTCACCCTGCATGCCCACTGTCTCCAACCTCCAGCCAGTGGCATAGCAAATGATCACGTAGCCCAGCGTAAAGCTCAAAATGTAGCCCCAGAAGTGATGTCACAACTGGAAGTGATATCATCCCTGGGTATTTTTATAAAGAAAATTGGGGGAAAACCTGCCTCCTCCTCGTCAGCAGTTCACCATCATTTGCTCTGCAAATGGCATAGCTTAAGCACCTATTTGCAATCTGGAGTTAAATAAATTTTGTTGTTTCCCCCTTCACCAAAACAACAAAATCAAATTTAATCAAGTAAAAAAATGAAAATTGTATCCCTTATTGGTTAGGAAAACTATTCTGTGGCAAAGAGGAATGGTTGTTCTTTCCCTGCTAAATATAAGAGGAGCACCACGTAGAAGTGCCTGTATACCCAGTTAACATGGTGTAACTGTTTTATGATATATGTACTGTATATGATATATGTACTGAGAGCTGATTCATATTAACGTCTTATTAGTTTCACACAGTATCAGAATTACATCTCATTGGCTCTCAGAACCATCAATAACATGGGAAAGTTTGCGTTAAGAAAATCCACTTTTGTAGTCTTTTGTGTTTTCATTTTCTGGTTATTTGGCCATAACTTTTGATAGAATATCAAATGCAGTTTGTTTCATTGCATTCTGCATAAAATTACCTTTCTAACAATATATAACATGATGGTATTATCTTTCAAACATGCCCCGTTTTTAACAATTTTAGTCACCAGTGTCAAGCTCAGCTTGTAGCCTTCCTAAAGCTTGTTGCCTGGTGCAACTGCACCCCCTGCAGCCCCCCTTAGCAATGCCACTGCCTCCAGCCCTCTTTTACCCCACACTGTCCTCAGTCCTCACATGCGCTCTCACATACACACAACACACACACTTTTCATCCTATGTACTCACTCACCCACAACAAACATAAACACATATACACACACATACACCATGCACTCACAGACACACAGACACACACATACACCATGCACTCAGAGACACACAGACACACACACACACCATGCACTCACTCATACAAACACATACGCAAACAGCATTCACACACATAAACACTCACCATGCACTCACGCACAGACATACACACAACATGCAATCACTCTCACACACACAAACACAAACACACACATTACACACACACACACTTTAAAGCTGTTCCAAGCTTCCTCCTGGAAAGCACTCCTGCAAGGCACTCTTGAGAAGCTCCAGGGGTGTGCAGCTAAAAGGAGCCAGCTGGCTGTAGGTCCTGGCGCCACCTATGTTTACCTGGCATCACCTGCTGGGGGAGGGGTGAGGGCATCAAAAACGGACACCAGGGCCTCCAACCACGCTCCCTGCCGCTTTGCTGGGGCTACTTCTTGCCACACACCCCTGGAGTTTTACAAGGCGCATCTTGGGGGAGCGCTCCAGCAGGAAGGTGGGGGCTGACTTTCAGGCTGCCTGGGATGGCACATACACAGCCTTAAGGCTGTAGCGCTACCCTGAGATCACCCACTTTGCCACCTTGGGGATCACTGGGGGTAAGGGGAGGGGGACTAAGATAGCGGCCCCTCAGTCTTCACGACTCATCTGGGTGGCTGCCAGAACCCCCACTTTGAAGACCGCTGCTCTACTTCTTCAGGCAGTCCTAAGTCTCTTCCCTCATCTTTTTCCCCAGTCACATCCCTCTCCCCCATTTTAACCTTCATTTGCTCTCTGCATCTCTGGCATTTGTCCAGTCCCTCTGCTTTTCCCTCTGCTGATCCCTCCTTTCTACCTTTGTCCTCTTTTCTTCCTTTCAGTCTACTGCCAAGCACCCCTCCTCTCCCTAATCACTTGGCTTATCTACCTCTTGTTGGCTTCTGTATTACTCACATGTCATTGCCAGTTTCACCGGGAATTACCATGTGGCCAAAACAGCAGCATGTTTGTGGCACAACATGACACTATTCATAGTCTGTAAAGACAGATCGCTGCCCCATAAGATTGTAATCCTGGTGTTGGCAAAATGGGGATAACAGTGGAAGAGAAAAGAGCTTGTAACAAACAAGAGGTACAGGTTGTTTCAGTTCCAGTTTCAATATTCAACCTCTGGGATTTAGAAGTAGCCTATTTCTGAATGCCAGATGCAAGGGAATGGCACGTCTTGTTGTTTTGTTGTTTTGTGTGTTGCCAGAAGCATCTGGTGTACCATTGTGAGACTTGAGGTTCAATTCTAAAGCGCTCTTGGGCTGGCTCAAGTCCCATGTGCCAGTCTGGGGATGTCACAATCATTCTATAAAGCATGTTTGTGCCACTGAACAAGTAGGGGGGTTGGAAGGTTATGGTGCAAGGCTATGTGCTGGCCTCCCTGTGCCAAAGCAATGCCCCATCCAGGAAACTTTGTGTTGGTTTCATGTCAAGCCAGCTGCTATGGAACTCCTCCATATTTCAGAGGATTTTGGGACGCATTCAACGAGAGATGCTCAGCCTGTATTGCAGGTCAGCAAAAATCAACATTTCCAAACAGCTACACATTTCAAGGAAAAGTGAGAACTGGCAGACAGACTTTCAAACAACTTGTCCACTGCTGGCATCCTTTGTGGTTTGGAAACCTTGTTAGGATCCTGTAGAACCATGGAGTTCTCCAGTACGCAGTTGGAAACTGAAATATAGCTATTATTCTACAAAAGATATGAAAAGTGTGTGTCTTTAACAGCAGTCATGTACAGAACCCCTGCCAACACATACAATTAGTTCTCTCTGTGTAGTGATGTAGAAGGGTGAAACTAAGTCTGTTCTTAAAATAAGTGCTCAGAACATACATTTCACTCTAACACCCTTTTTCTTTGTGGCCATTTGCACTACACATACTCACTCTAGTAGGATAGTTTTTTGTATTTTCTGCCTCCAGCATCTGCCATATTTCATCTGCCTGACCTTTGTTATCCTGCCAGATCATTTATGTAGTTCCTAGTTTGATAATGATGGGGGGAAAAAATCTGTGTTCCTCATTCATTTATAATCCATGAATTCCCAAGACAAGAGAACCCATCATCCTGTGGAAGGAAGAAAACCCACACACATAATTCCAAAAATTACAATCTTTTAAAAGTAAAAAGAAAAAAGCTGACAGTATCTGTAATTGAGCTCATAAATCAGATACTATATTTCTGCCTGTATGCTTATGAAAAGGCCATATCCTGATTAACTGAGAAAAGGTGCTTGTGGCATGTTGGCTGTTCAGAAAGCATTGGCCTTTAGCCCTCTGCAGTCACCCATTTAAACTTTTGCGAATAATGTTGCTGTTTTCCCCTCTTTGAAAAGGCATAAAGGCCAGGTAGGTGGGCTGCATGATAATACTGCACCTTCTGCAATAGGATAGATGGGAGAATCCTGAAGGGTACAGCTGCAATGTTTTTGAAGAAGTATAGGAAAGGCATCACAACCAGTGTCAGTGGGGCATCCATTAATTGGAAGAGAGTTACTTCTTTTTCTTTCCAAAGTCAAGAGGTGAGTTTGTTTCTCTTGCAAAAGGATGGTGTGGATAGTGCTTCTTCCTCCTCCACTTCCCCATATTTAGCATCTCCATGTCAGCAGGAAGACTGTTTCATGGTATGATTTACCCAGCAGATATAACAGGCGAATTACTGCATCTGACAGGAAGAATAAGGGGTGTGTAATACGGTGTGCATGAGTGGTATTTGTTGTGCATGACAAGCTTGCTGACAATTCTCTAGACTTGTAATATGTAGAGTGAATGAAAATGAAACTAAGCCAAGTCACAGAGAATTCAAAGAATTCAAGAATTCAAAGCATCCTTCCCCGTGGTCCACCCTCCACTGACATAGAACCAGCGTTGGTATTTGCAAGCTGTGTATACTCACCACCCTGTGAGGTGGTCTTGGGCTGTCCAATGGCACTTGTGTAATGCTGATTTGATCCCAAATTGGAGACCATGAAAAACGTGTAAGAGGATGCAGCTATTTTCAGAGCTGGTGAGAGGACACAGTGGACACAAGATAGGGGATGGAGTGGTCCTGAATATCCACATGGCACCTTCTGGTATTCCATAGAATCTTCGAATCTGTGGGAGCTTTAGCGATGGCACAGAATCAAGAAGGTTCATTGGAGGGCTATTCTGCTTACTCAAGAAAAGGAAACAAAAGTCTCCATCACTTGAAGAGGCACCAACAGTATCCTGCAGTACATAGGATACTGTTCTACACCACAGGAATCCTGGCACTGCAGCCAGCTTAAGACTGGACTGGTGCTTACGTTCCTGGAAGTAAATATTAAAAGGTGTGTGTCCTTTTAAATTCTGCTCAGAGAAGGAGCACCATCTCCCCTTGCTACTGATTTGCAAAGCATTTAAACTTTAAAGGGAAGTGTTCCCTTTAAAACTCAAAGGATGGAACCTGGTCAGGAGGTAAACTTTCTCCCCTGCTTTTCCAGTGCTGCTAGAAAGGAAGAGTGAAGCTGGCTGCATCCCAAATCACCTCTCTCCACCCACGCGTTGACAGGGACAGGGAATCTGTACTCTACTTCCCTTTTCTTCATTTACAAGGGGTGCAACCTGGCTGCCAATTCTTTTAGATATGAGCTATAACAGAGCAGGCTGGGAACCCAAACTGCACCACTTCCATTTCAAATAGAAGCAGCATGAACCAGACAGGCTGATTCTGCTCCTAATAAGTCAAAGGATGGGGGTGTAATCCTACTAAGTAAAAGGATATTAAATTAAGAATGCATTCAAGCATTTTGTTTTTTTTCTCCATAGAATAAATTCATAAAATTCAAATATAATAATAACTGATAATCTGCTGCTCCAAGTTACCATAGGCATGCAAAAGAATTTCTAGAAGATTGTCTCTAATTTGGGCACACACTCTTGAAAATATTCTCCACTCCTGCCTTAGAGGGACAACCAGATCACATTAAAATAGATGACACACTTCCTGGGTTACAGATCCATAATGTGTAACATTTATTAATTATGTAATTTTCTAACGCTGTTGAAGGACAAAAAAGCATTAATATTCTCTATTTCATATAACAATCGTACTCCTCTCCCTTCTGCTACTGTGCAATGCTCTCACCAGTGTAAATGTTGTGCTCTCAAGTCATTATACCTCTGCATATATTTGCCAAAGGGAGAGTGAATAAACTATGCATGTGCACATAGGAATCATATGGCTTTGATTTCTAATGAGACTTCATAATCTTCTAGGAGGATTGCCATGTCTTACCCTTGGAGTGTTGAGGAGTGAGTTGCCCCCAATGATGCTTCTGTGCTCTGTCTTTCTCCCCCAGGACATGCACGTTATCAGCACTGATGAGAATCAGGTATTTGCTGCAGTTCAGGAATGGAACCAGAATGATACGTACAACCTTTACATCTCTGACACTCGAGGGATCTATTTCACACTGGCACTGGAAAATGTCAAGAGCAGCCTAGATCTGGAGGGCAATGTGATGATAGACCTTTATGAGGTATGTGATACAGGCAAATATTTTCATCCCATGTGAAAATCCTGAATAAGGCAGACTAAAGCTGCACTCCTATCCTCACCTGAGACAACGAGCACAATCCTAAGCATATCTACCCAAAAGTAAGCCCCATTGTGTTCAGTGGGTCTTACTCCCAGGAAAGTGTCTTTAGGATTGTAACCTAAGCTCCTTTAAATATAATGGGCTTTCTTCTGAGTAGACATGCATAAGACTGAGTTCTTGAGGGCCTGCCCTGGATCTGCAGCTGGGAATTTGTGCACTTACAAAAAATGTCTTCTCTGTGGCAAAGGTAAATTACACCAGGAGCAAAGGAAAATTCTTCACCGTTTGCTCCATTTGGTGATGGGGTTCACTTGAGCATATCTAGATGATCTCCCATAGCTTTCCAATGTCTTCTGTGAACAACCAGAATAACAATAGTTCTACCAGACGGTCAACATGAGTTACAAAAAATGTTGCTTATCCATCAGTGAGCTTTCTGGCCCCATATTGATCTCCTCAGACCCATACAAGTTACTGTATCTAGTTGGAATATATCTTAGGAGAGGAACCTGGTGGGATAGGTTGGAAAATGAGGACTAGAGCCTCATTTTGTGCTTTTGCACAAAAGCATTGCTCTTTTGTGTGCTTTCTCATTGAGAACCACCTACTTCAGACTGCTCCCCATCACCTGGCCTCATCTCTGACCTTCCCTGATCCACTTGTTAGCCCATCCACCATCCACTGCCATATGGAGATAATACTTCAGTGAGTTCAAGATCATAAATGTAAAGGACTTTGCACATTCAGACTATGCCATAATGCTAAGCATTATTTTTGTCAGCTAAGGATTTTTTTTCCAGGGTGCACATGCACTGTGAAAGAATTAAGAGTGCAATCAATCAGAAAAAAAATAACTTTATAATGTAAATTATCTCCAGCTCTTGGAGTTTAAGAACATTTTCCTATATCTTAGAAGTAAAGCTCTGGTGAATATTTTGGGGTGAGCAGTCAAAGGATTAATATTGTTTGTTGGTTGAACTCTAACCAATAGGCCTCTACCTGTGCTCCAGAGCAATATGCCATGCAGTGGTTGAATCCCTGGAATACCTTTTCTGGCTGTCTGAATATGTGCATGACTTGGTGCATCGGCTTTGACTTTGACACTTGACTTTGAGCATCCTTAGTGGGAGGCACCTTGAGACAACCAGGCACAAAGCCTGAATTGCCGTTGTTTCAAAGCAGACAGATTGTGGAGGAATGGGCATGTTATTTCCCAATCACACACAGAGGAGGAGTTCTGTTCTTTTTTTACTGTTAATCTCACACTTTGGCAGACCACTGAAAAGGCTGCTGCCTCACTCCTATTACCATCAAGCTGAGGAGTGGTTTCATGTAAAGGTGTCCTACATCCCAAGAGGGAGGATCGAATGAGAGCTTCTGTATTATTAGGCTGACAGTTCATAGAAGCCTGGATTGAAATTGATGTGATTAGACCGGTCGTGTCGTATCTGCTGATTGCCTAGATAGAAAGAATATTGGTTGACACCAAGGCTGGCTCACAGCGTTCCCTTCACTCTGATTGTTCTGGCTGGGAGCAGGCTGAAAGCCATCCAGGGCAGGTCTCCCAGTAGGATTGCTATGAATAATCAGCACTTAGGGTAAATGGAGATTAAGAACAGATAGGAGGAAAATCCATAGATGAATTAGAAGGTCAAAATAAGGAGTGGGGTTGGATGAAAGTGGAGCTGTGTGGGCAGGTAAAGGAGAAGGCAGTCATTTAATAAAGGAAAAGCATAATTCCAATGAGAATGACTGGCTTTTATTCAAGAAATAAACCTGTTCTCTGGTCATGGCTTAAATTAATGGGTGTTTGTGCTTATTAAAGGGTGTTTGTGCTTATGACTATGGTTATGCATATGAAGGTTATTGCTGTTGAACCAAGACCCAGTTGTGGTCTATGTCTGGATTTTAATATTATTAAATTTTAATATGTAATTTTTTTTATGGTGAACCATCTTGTTCTCAACAATGTTGAAGGCATCCTCCCTATATTCCATAGATCCTGAAGAATCTTTAGGGTGTCTCAAACCTATGGGCCACCAGTGCCAGTGCTGAGCTGCAGCATTGGCACTGGTGTCACAAATGTGCCATAAGGCACCTGGAGAAAAGGGACTGCTGGTGCTAGAAGGGACTGGCCAGAACCAGTTGATGTTGGGCCCAGCGATGGTCATACACTGCCCAGAACAAAGCAAGCAGTCCAAATGAGAGTAAGAGGGTCAGGGGAGAGGCATTTCACAATGGATAAAAGATGTGGGGAGGGCAGGGAAAGGGACTGGCCGAAGAAAAGGATAAGAGTGGTGGGGAGCCCTGTAAAGTCTGACATGGAGTCTCTCAAGTTTGCACCAAGCAAAATAGCACGGGGTTAAGAAGTCCCATTGTGGGACACAGAGCTTTCCACAGAGAAGGGAACAAACATTCTCTTTCTTCGAGGAACCTTTCAGCATCCCCAGCAATGCTGCTGGATGGATTGGTAGCCATTTTGGTGCTATTGCACCTTGAGGTGCCTACGGATAGGATTGGCTGACTCTATCCATTTTCTGTCAATGAGATTTTTCACTCTTGACCACACTTTTCTTCAACTTCTACCATGGACCTGTGTTCTATTCTGCCTCCTTCTCTCTTAATAGGGTTGCCATAATTCTATTCCACAAAATCAGGACACATCTCTCTGTCTCACAGTATGTGAACACAATCCCCCCCAAATTGGGACTGTCCAGATTTTTCAGGACATATGGCAACCCTATCTCTAAAGAACCATTAAAGTTTAAGGTTGGGGCTGTTATATCACCCCTGCATGATCTGGGAAGTGACCAATATTTTGCACCTCATTTTTGTTTGCATAGATAATTCAATCTACTCTTTCATTCCATCATGTATGACTGAGCAAAGAAGATTCTATAAAGTCTTGGGATCATGTTCATTTCTGTGAATGAGCACCTTGTGCTAATATAAAAAAATAAATTGGTGACATTCATGTTATACAGGGATTTGTTCCCCAAGCAAGAGCTCATAAATGCTCTTCATCATGTTAAACTAAGGAACTGAAAAAGAAAGATTTTTCAGCTGCCAATTTCTGTTTCACCCTTGTATTTCAAGCACTGATCGTAAAATGCAGAAAAATTGATTTATTTATTGTATCTGAATCATTTATATCCCATTCTTCAGCCCAAGGTCCCTTGGAGCAGCTCAGAATAATGTCATGGCTGCAGGAATTATCTCTACATGTTGCTTTGTTCTCCGTTGTGTACTGTAGAGGTGACTGTGTGATCCCTCCTTTCTCTTTGAATTAAATTTATGAGAAGCATGGTGAACATATTGTGTTCATGAAGGTATGCATACTGTTGTCTGCCTTCTGAAAACAAGCAGTACTTTACTTGTATGATGCATTTGACATCATCAAACTGCTCAGAACTGACAGTATAACAACATTTTGCTTATGCTGAGAAAGCTCTCTGAGCCACAGGCATCATAAAGGAAAAAATCACAAGACCTTGGAACTCATTTATCATCTCATATAGAAAATACTTTTAAAATCATTTATCACTAAGACCTTCCAGAGAGGGAGCACAACACACTTATATCAAAATAACAGCTATAAAGTCACAAATGGAATTTTGGGTGCGTTGTGTATAAGAGAGAGACATCATCTCAACATACAAAGTTATACTCTTGTTCTTGTTAGGTATTATCTGGCAGCAACTCCCCAGGATTTTAATTAGGAAACTATGCCAATAGCCCTCCCTAAAGATGGCACTGGCAGATATTGAACCTGAAACTTACTTTATTCAAAACATATCTCTATTTATAGCTCCAGCCCTCTTAAACATATGCAGGGCAATCCTTTGTAAGAGCACAATCCTAACCATGTAAGTAAGAGTAAGACCATTGTGTTCAATGGGCCTTACTCCCAGGAAAGTGTTTTTTAGGATTGCAGCCTCAGTCTACTCAGAGATGTATACCTATTGAGTTCAATTAGACCAGTAATACCACTGCTAATAATACATAGAATATATATATAAGTATTGTAGATTCAGTGGGGTGTTATTTGAAGATATATGCAGTGTAAGTCAACCGGACCCTTGCTAAGGTTCCATGTCCATCAGAAGACCTCCTTGTTGGTATATCTTCATGCAGAATTCACCAACTCCAGCATCTTCTCACACGCATGATAAACTGACATCAGAAAAGATGCAGTCATATGAGTATATAGAGAATCTATGTGTGGGAGGAAACAAGATGATCCATTGATGATCATCCTTGATCCTTGATCATCCTTGATGATCATCTCCAAACTTTTGTTTTGGACCACAACAATAATTTTACTGTTGGCACACTACTGATCCAAGTTATACCACTGCGACATCACCATTGCTGTTCCTTTTAGGGCCCAATTTTTTTTACCTTAATAAGGCACCTGTGATTGCTCCCCCACAAAGTGTAGTATATATCCAATTGGCATGGCTGCATGCACGCTGGAACATTGGCTTGGATTAGCATCAAAACAGAAACCCTTACAATTCTCCTGACTCCCCAATTCATGGCAGAGATGGTAAGAAAGATCTATCCTCATTATGCGTCTATTCATGCTTCATTTTTACTTAGGCATTACCAAGTAATTACCAATTCAGGTAGGTTTTACGATCATTACATGTTCTGCAGTTGGGAGCAACTGAGACTCAAGAGGCCTCTCAGTGGCATTACATATCAGTACTTGTATTCCCCTGCCAAAAAAGCAGTGGAAGACTTGGGAACCAAAAACTCCTGGCTGAAAGACAAAGGACCCCTCCTTCCTTCCCTCTCAAACCATCACAAAACCACCAGTTGGAACAATGACAGACTGTCTCATGCTGCTGTAATTGTTGAGCTATTGATTTTCACCACACATGACGTTAGGCTTGTTGAAAAGATATACCGTATTTCCTGTTGCTTCTTGCATTTCTTTCTGTTTTATTCAGAACTGAATGAAGTATCCTTTTCAAACATAAACCAGCTTCATGTCTCTCCCTGACGATCTTGAAATTGTTGCTTATTTTTATTTCATCAGTTTGAATTTGAGGCCTTCGGGGAGAAGCTGGTGATGTGACAGAAATAAGGGAGAATAGAGAGAGGATGTGGTGATGGCCAGAGTCCATCACAACTTAGCTGAATTCTACAGCCACAGTAACAACATGGAGCTTCTGAGTTCAGTAGCATCAAAGACCTGCTGCAGTAGGAACAGAAGGGAATGGCTTTAGTTGTCTATTCTCCCTGAAAGCATAATAACATGCACATTCATCCCCAGATGCATATATAACATGTTTTTGACTGATAGCTCACAGCACATCCACAATGTGTATTGGCATTTGAAAGGTTAAAAGAAGAAATGTTTCAGAGCAGCTGAAATGAAAAGAACTTGGCTTGTTGAGGGATTCATTACACTATTAGGGCTGTGAGTGGCGCAAGTGGTTAAGGCGCTGTGCCTGTTAACCAGCAGGCCAGGGTTCAAGACCCGGGTCGGCCTCACAAGACAGGGTGAGCTCCTGTTCTTAGCCCAGCTCTGAGACACCAGCTGGATCCAATTGTATTGGCTCTGCCTTTCCACTGGACTAATTCAGTAGCGTGGAGAGGGGGGATTTGCTACTTGGGTAACAGCCTATCCTCCATAACAATTCAGCCCAGGCTTTCATGCTTCGCATGCAGCTTATGCAGCGCCGAGCACGACACCATAGTCTTCCAAGACTGATGGAGGCCTGCTTTTTTTTTACACTATTAGAGATGGGAGAAAGCAGTAAAAAAGTAGAAACAATAGAAAACAATATGTTTTCAATTGAACAAATTGAAAACAATATGTTTTCAATTGAACAAGTAAAGGTTGTATAGAAATGTCTATGTTTTTGCCTGGAACTAATATTGAGAGAGAAAGTAAGGTAGAGAAATAGTAGAAGGGGGGTCTTCCTTTCCTTGACCTTGCAGGGGAAAAAGAAATATAAACAGAAAAATACAAACACACTTACTTGTAAGGGGATTTAAAAAGAGGAAGTAGAGGCAAATATATAGTACAATCCACATATAAAGAACAAGTAGAGGGGAAATTATAGATGTAAACAAAATACCATCTCTTGTGCCAACTAAGAATTGGAGGTGCATTAGCAATGCACAACAGGAATATTATGTATACCCAAGTACAGAGTGAAGTAAAAAAAAATGGGGGCCCAAATCAGATCAGTTTTGTCCTGTATGACACACTGGATAAGTCCTTATTGACTCCCGATCCCTACAAAGTATAGATCCTTTCTGAGAATCTTCTCATCTCCCAATTTCCCGATCAGTTTGACCTGTTGACCAACTTTTTAGACAAGAGTTGACAAAGCAACTTATGGTTTAGTCATAGGAGGCTTTTATGCCACTGGAATAAATCCCTTACAATTGTCACGTATATTTGTGCAAGCATGTCTGGCCTGGCTGCTGCAACAAATGGGAGTATTCAGGTTCATGTTATGGTGGGTAGCAGGTGCCTGCAAGAGCTGTATAGCACTCAGCTTTTTCCAGCCTCCCTGGAATAAAGTCAGCATCCCCCCGAGGGCGTCCTGCTCCCAACTTTGAGAAATGCTGGCCTAGTAGGATTCTGGAGTAGATTACCTTTGGTCTGATTCAGGAGGGTACCAGGTTTGTTCTTGAAGGTGTATGCAGTCCCTTAGAAAAATAGTAATAGCTTTATAGAAACTCTAAAGTTACTTTTCCTAAGAATTCCTCAGATGTTTGACCAAAGACAACTTTGTTTTGCTTCTTGCTCTGGCAAGGCTGCAAGAGACAGGTCAATTAATTTCCAGTATTCTAATGTATCAGGCTGTCTTGTTATCATTGAAGAGCGGCTTCCTCCTGGGAATAACATTCCTTTTATGGCTGTCACAGCTGCAACCCTCTTCCATAATATCTAAATGTTGAATCCACAGACACATTTCATTTTATTCTTTCTCCAGCCTGTGGTTAATAAGGAACCCTTTGATGCATTTTTCACCATGGAGCGTCTTGTATACCCAGCCTACACATCATATCCCCAAGCAGGCTTTGACAGGTAACAATGCACACACCATCTATGTCAAATTGATCTATTTTTCAGCCATGTCAATTTTTCCTAGGTAGCAGGGATAAAGGGAATGTTCTTGGCTAACAAGAAGATTGACAACCAAGTGAAAACTTTCATCACCTACAATAAAGGAAGAGACTGGCATTTGCTACAGGCCCCAGACATGGATCTGAGGGGGAACCCAGTTCGCTGCCTCCTGGTAAGTTATGGGTTGCAAAGACATGATTGGGGAATGGTATACCTTTGGGAACAACATACTGCCTATTAAAAATAAACACATCTTGCAAGAGTGTGTGTACGTATGTGCTCTTGCTTTGTGAAAACTTCATTAGAGAGAGTCTATTGTCTCTTGTATGGAGATCAGGTTATTTTTGTTTGCAAGACAAAAGGCTCAACTTCTTGAGATTTATTTTCCCCTGACACATCAATGTTTGATCACAGGCTGGATTTTGTGTCAGTCTGAGGCAGAACACTAGATGGGGAGAGTGAGCTATTTGGGGAGGCAATTGAGAGACAAACCAACTAATGGGCTATCTCAAAATCTTGGAACCAGATTTTTACTCTGGATCAGAATGCAAATGATGTGGCCGTGATGTCTAATGAGACACAATTGTGGACTCCAGCACCACACATTAAAGCAACATTTACTGCTTTCAATCAGGAAGTACATAGGAAAAATGCCTTCTAGAGAATCAGAAAATTGGCTCATCTAGTTTAGAATTTTCAGTGCTCACAGATAGGAATTTTCCAGGTTTCAAACAATTTTTACATCTGATCTGGATTTTGAACCTGAGACCTTCAACATGCCTACTCTGTGCTCTACTACTGAGTTCTAACCTGCTGGTACATAGTTGGAAGCAGGGATCTTTTGGAGAGGGTACTCACCACTATTGAGTACCAGAACCTTGTGTAGTAAGTACCGGCAACTCTGTGCCCTCCCCCTGTAGACATACCTATGATTACAAATGACATCTTTATGGTGAGTATCTCCACCCTTCATGGTGAGTACTTCCACATTTGGAAGGTGGTTGGAAGCATGAAGAATGGGCGCAATCCAGGGTAACTACAGGGAGTCCATGCTCTGGTGTCAGAACAATTTACACTGGATTGCAATATGAATTTTCCATAGGTTTTCACTAGGTGGTATAGTAACTAGGGGTGTACGTAATGTCTCTTACGTCCTCCTGTAGTTACTCTGGATTATAGGGTATGTGTCCAATTACCGAATTGGAATATGCAAAAGCTTTCACTCATTCATAGACCATCAGTTCTCTCTCTCTCTCTCTCTCTCTCTCTCTCTCTCTCTCTCTCTCTCTCTCTCACACACACACACACACACACACAGAGAGAGAGAGAGAGAGAGAGAGAGAGAGAGAGAGAGAGAGAGAGAGAGAGAGACTTAGCTCTACTGAGGCCTGAGGTTTGCAAACTTAACTTCAGAACATGAGTTCAGATCCTGGATCACTGGCAGAAAATTCTTAATGGGCAGGTTTGGATCATGAAATAATGATTTAGCTCAACAAAGCATGGTTTCACAGCATGGTTTCTGAGTCTAGCCTTTCACTGTTAGAACCTTCATTGTAAAAGTGTTCGAAATTTGACTGCTGAAACTCAATTTTGCTTAAGTTCATCTCTTCACTTCCATGATCCCCACCAGCAAGAGTGATGTTTTACAAACACTTGTAGTAGGATTGGATCCCAATTCCCCCCCCCTTTATTTTCTAGGCCCAGGGTTATAGTGAAAGGGAGGTCACCAAATGGTTGTTCATGGCTTCTACAATCACAATATAATATTGTTAGGCTTTGCAGTCTAACTGGATTATTTTGGGGATGCTTCTTCACAGTATCCAAGAACATATGCCCTAATATCATATCTGCACACCAACCAGACTTTAAGCACATGATATAAATAGCAGCACTGGATTGTGCTGTACTGGTCCAAGCTAATAAGAAAGATCAAAAAGTGACTTCTTTTTTCCACACATCTAGTGATATGATAGAGTGCAGGAGGGTCAACAACTTCAGCCAGCAGCATAAACTAAAAATATTAAAATGTAGAGGCGGGAGGGAGGGAGAGAGATTGAAGTGCTAGGTACATTACTCTTCCATTAGTAAATTGTTTTCAAATGCCAGAGGGAGGTTTATGAGTTTCTTCTTTAGCAAACTTATTTCCTAGCTTATTTGTGTTATCATCAGTAGAGATAATAGAGGCACACACTTTGCAGTACAGCATTTCAACCCACTTGCATTTGTGCCCTATCATCCCCAGTTGGTTTTCAATGGAGTGTGACTCTCTTGTGACTGTCAGTTTCAGTGTGAGGCAGATTGTTCTTGTCTGTAACATTTCCATACATTCTGTTCTATCCTTGTTTTCATCAACAGCAGTTCACGTCCCATCACCCAGCACTGACATCCTTGTCACTTTTTTGGCCACAACTCAGCAGGCTGACTTTCAGAAATGGCAGCCTCTCCTGAAAGGTGTAAATGTTGGAGAACAGCTGTGCTTCCAGGGACTCCTTGGTCTTGCAGGAGAATGAATGATCTGATACAAAGCTTATTGGCATTTAACCATAATCTTCTTTCCAGCAGTTCTTTAGGTATTCATTAGTTGAGCAAATAGCAAGGTGATAGGTAGGCCCTTTCTATGCATCACAGCTTAGATTGTTTAGATCTTTGGAGGATTATGCTAGCCTTTGAGAGTGTTATTGCCCCAGGACTTGAAAGTGAAGCGAAGATGTCCTTCTTTTATTATTTCTTTTGACTGCCATTCTCCCCCTACCTCTTGCCGCCAGTGTGGACACACAAAAAATGTAAGAAATTATATTTAGTTATTTACAATGCTGCATTTTGTATCATGGAAGATATATCAGTATTGCCAAGTCAGTTTTTAAAGATAGTATTCATGCAAAAAGTAGATATACCTTCATTTACGGAATCATCTGACAGCCCAATCCTAAGCATCTTTCCAGCTGCAACAATTCAGCCCTAAGATAAAGGCACAAATATTCCCTTACTTAGGAGAGGCTGTAGGGATCTCTAATTCCCACAATAAAATGCAAATATAATACTGCTGTCTGTTTGAGACATATCTCTTGAACATTAGTGCAGGTCAAACCTTGTTATACACAGTTTTTAATACAAATATTTGACTCAACATGAATGGCCTCTGCAAATCATAGTTTTAAAAACTGCTTTTCTACTGTTGTAGAGAGTCAGTCATGCAAGCAATCATTCAATTCTTCAGCTGAGCCAGGAAAAGGTGGTGGGTCCTTGCATTTCCATTTGCCGACTGCCTCTCTAGAACAGTAAGAAAAGGTGTTTTATAGAGATGCACTTTTAATTTATTTAACTGATTTGATTTAACTCATTTTTAGTATCAGCAGGGAGTCCCAAAATCAAACCTCTGCAGATATTAAAGCAGAACTTTATTCTATGAAGAGAAATAAACCTGGAAATGGGTCTTTAAATCTATTTTTCTATTGTTTTCTTTACACACTGATTTTTTTTAATTAAGGGGAGTTTCTGGAACAGACATTTGCTTTCAACCCTGGTCAAAGCAAAGTGATTTTTACTGTCCATTTTAATATGGTGTTGATTTTACAATCACAGATTTATTCCTCAGTCCTCATGTTTCACTGTCAGAATACATTTTCCAACAGTGAAAGTAAGAAAGTAAGGAGTGACATTTTGCTGGGGGATGCAATGACACCACCAAGGCAATGGCTGTGGCCATGTGCAGAGGTGGAGATACCACTGTTCACCAGCACCAGAGATTTGGCAGTGGGGCAGGTATTATATGGTACAGGGTGGGAAGGGGGAGCAATGGGGGAGTGTCAGGATGGGGTACGGAGGGTGGTAGGTAGAACAGGGCAGGAAAGGGAAGTTATAAGGGACAACTGTGTTTCCAGTTTTCTAGGTTTCTTCCCTTTCTTATATTTAAATAAAATGCCTGGTGCAGACCACAGGAAACTCATTGGGGAATCAGAAACTTTATCCAATGGAACTGATGTACCTTTAACATGAGGAGACTTCATGTACTTTAAGAAGGAATTGAATAAATTCCTAGAGGAAAAGATCATCTCATGTTAGGCTCCATGAGGGGTGTGTGGAGATGGACAATCTCCTGATGCCAGATGCATTTGGGGCACCTGAATGTCGGTGCCATATGTGCTCCATGAAGAATCTGGAGGGCTGCTGTGTGATACAGGAAGCTGGACTAGATAGGCCTTTGGCTTGATCCAGTGGTGGCTCTTCTTATTTTTATGACTGACCCTTTCTCCATCATAAGATTCAGTGTATACTCCATGGAGCTGCTGCATCAGCTTTTTGATAGAAAAAGTTTTTGATAGAACTGAGCTATTTGATCCTTTCCATGCCCCAATGAACACTTTTCCAAGCTGCTCTACATCCACACAGTTGAATCAGGGCTTAGAGCTCCAGTTCTGTATTCAGTTGTATTTATATTCCAGTGCCTTCATTTGGACTTGAATAGGAGAGCATCCTTGATAAAGTATCCTTTGTTAAGAATGGAAGAACTGCCAAGCTGGGTCACAGAAGCAGTCAGTTTCAAGCAGCTGCAAGTAAAGGCACCAGATGGACCACAGGCAGAACACAATGCTGAAGGTCATCCCTTTTGTTTGTCCAAGGATTAGCACTGATAAACTGTCTCTGGGGGAATTCCCTTGCCAGCCATCTTGCTTAGTAATTATTGGTAGACCCATCACCAGAGAATTGTTTTGTTTTTCTAAAAGGACACTTATACTAGCATAACAACATCCTGTGGCAATAAATCTTAGTATTTAATTAAGCTATGTGAAGAAAGCTTTCTTTTTGCCTATCTGGTGCTTTCTTTTGATGTGCTGTTTTCTTTTCTTTCAAGCCCTATTGTTCCCTACATCTGCATCTGAAGGTTTCGGAGAATCCATACACTTCAGGCAACATTGCCAGCAGAGATACCGCTCCAGGCATCATCGTGGCCTCTGGTAGGAAGCAATCCCATACGAAATGAGAAAATGTACAATGATCAATCAATTTTCAAATTAAGTATGAGCGTTGCAGTATTTCAATTAATTTATTAATTTATTATTAATTAATTAATTAATTTCAATTAATTTATTAATTTATACTCTGCCTTTCTCCTTGAAGTGCACCCAAAGCGGCTTAATCATATTTAAACCATGATTAAGGTCCTGGTGTTGCATAGCAGCTAAGGCTGCAATCCAGAGCAAATTCAGCCTGCTCTGACCTAACTGCACTCTCCTAACTATTCTGTATCCAGAGCAGAAAGTTATGCTGAATCCAGAGAGTCAGGAAGCCTGGGCTGCCCTAACTGCTCCAGAGCATGCTAAGTAATTGACACAAGGGGAAGACTTGCTCCTGAGGAGACACCCCTCAGATCACACTGAACAAGGAACAGCTGTGGTGCCTACAGTGGTGACATGACTCTGCACATCACCTGGTGCGGAAGTCTGTGCGTCATCCCTGGGATGCGCCCCCCCCCCTGGACTGCACAGTCACCAAAGTTGGCGCCTGCGCAGTTGTTTCTGAAGCCAACTGGCTTCAGAAAGAGTACTGCGCAGGCACCATCTCTGACACCTGCGCAGTACTTTTCTGAAGCCTTTTGGCTTCGGGGGAGACTGTGCAGGCGTCAGAGTTGGTGCCTGTGCAGTACTCTTTCTGAAGCCATTCGGCTGCCGCTCCGCCTCCTGAGTGAGGCCGAATGGCTGTGTAGAGGCGCGGACTTCCTCTGCTCTAAGGAAGTCTCCTCTGAAGCTGTTCGGCATGCTCAGTGTGTTTCTGCGCAGTGCACCTCAGATGGCCGTTCAGGCCAGCTCCTCAGACAAGTGGCAGTTTCTGGCTGATTCTCCGCCTTGGAGCAGGCCTGAATGGGGGTGCTGACGCCCAGGGCCTGCCAAAGGACAGTCAAACTCTTCCGGCACATCACCCCATACGGAGCGCATCCCCAGTGCAGCCCACACCAGCCGCACCAGTCTGGTGACGCCACTGGGTGCCTGCCTTATAAGGAGTCCCTGATGAGATGCCAGTACATTCTACAGTGAATACAAGGGGCTTCTTAGAGTGGCCTGCTGTATCCTGAGGTTTGTGGGCAGCTGTAGTTTGTTCCATATCCTGAGGTTGAGAGGCAGGGGTTGCAGCTAGGATGGCCAAGAACTCAGATTTTTGGTCAACACTGCCATTCTTACGCGGGCCTTATCATGGATCCTTATGGGTCTACTCGTTACTATACCTGCTCCTGAGGTGGTATAACTCTGAGGGCTGGAAGAGGGCATTTCTGCCTTGGAAACAGGCTTTGGATACAGAGTAACTGCTCTGCCCTAGGCAATGCTAAACATGCCCTCAACTTGCCTCTCCTGAGCTGCTTAGGTTGCCCCAGTTAAGGCAGAGCAGGTCCACCTCTCTTAGGGCACCCTATCTTGCCTTGCTCTGCCCTAAGCCTCCTTCAGAGTAACTGGGCTGGAGCATCTTGCAGTTGCTCCAACCTAGTGTTAGATAGGGCAACCTAAGGGCTCTTATGTGGACAGATTAGTTGCTCTGGATTGGGCTGTATGTCCTTGATCTACAAATCAGCTTGTCTCTAGCTTGAACATAGTCTCTGGCATGAGTTCATGAGAAATCTTTTTAAATCCATTCTGTTTTCTTAGTAGTTGTAACATCAGGACACAATGTGTCCTCTTTTTTCAGCACATGTTTTTTTAAAGCTTGTTTCCTTTACATTTCTAATTGCTGCTGGTGATTCTACATCAGTAAGAAAAACAATTGTAAAGGGATACAACTTTTATTTTTTTAACTGCTTGTATTTAATTCATTTTTTTGTATTGGAGAGAATTCCAGAATCTGCAGAGTTCCCCTGCAGATACTGAGGAATGACCTTATTCCAGTAGGCTCAGTGGAGGTGTTAGAAATCTGGAAATAGATCTTTAAATTTATTTTTCCACTGTTTTTTTATCCATAGTCTTTTTTAAATCGATAGGAGGTTCAGGAACATAACCCTAGTGGATAACAAGGACCACCTATAATATTAAATTTAACAATAATATAGGTTGCAATCCTAATCTGGGCCTAAACCAGCATTAATCCAGTGCTAACCTGGGGGTATCACAAAAGTGTGTCATTCTTGGGGGAGGGTTAAGCCAGTGCACAGACATGTGCTTTCCTGTCAACATCAGCATGGGAAAAGGAAGACTGGAAATTTAAAACAGGAAATTTAAAACTATTACATATACTGTAATTTATTACATAGAATTTATCATATGCATATGTAGCATATGCTGCATGCTGCTTGTTCACAAGGAAATGAAAGAAAATTAAGATTTTTTTTACAGGACACAAGGATGAAATCCAGGACAAGAATGAAATCCTTGAGAGCGGGATTCACCAAACACTTTCCTTAGGGCAGGAAATATAGGGTCTTCCAGGCCCTGGAGAAGTGCCTCTTCCCCCTAAGGCTGGATGAGGACTAAAGGTTCAAGCAGCCCCAGTAGGGAAATGATGCTCTGGGCAATTTCCTATCAAGAAATATTTGAAAACACTATATATATCTCACTATATAATAATTAGCATTAATAATCTGATAAAAGTTGATATTGGTCAACATTTTCTTCTAAAAATGAATAAATGACCACTTTGCATCACTATGAGTGAAATTTTAAGAACAATGTATGCAAAAGTCATGTTTGCCTTGGTCTGAGCTCTTATTTTTTGAACGAGTATGTTTTAATTTATCAGTGCTTTCCTTATAGGTAACATTGGAACTGAGTTGTCAGACAATGATATCAGCATGTTTGTTTCATCTGATGCTGGCAACACTTGGAGACAAGTGAGTACACTAGTAGGATTATTTTTTGGAGGGGTGGGGTGGTCAATAGTGGGATAAAATGTGCTGCTATTGAAAAGGTTGTTTGCTTTTTCAGTGGTACAAGGGAATTTATGCAGGCTTTTCACAAGAGCTGCAAAGTTGGGGTTGACTTAGGCTGCAATCCAGAGCAAATTCCGCCTGCTCTGACCTAACTGCACTCTCCTAACTATTCTATATCCAGAGCAGAAAGTTATGCTGAATCCAGAGAGTCAGGAAGCCTGGGCTGCCCTAACTGCTCCAGAGCATGCTAAGTAATTGACACAAGGGGAAGACTTGCTCCTGAGGAGACACCCCTCAGATCACACTGAACAAGGAACAGCTGTGGTGCCTACAGTGGTGACATGACTCTGCACATCACCTGGTGCGGAAGTCTGTGCGTCATCCCTGGGATGCGCCCCCCCACCTGGACTGCACAGTCACCAAAGTTGGCGCCTGCGCAGTTGTTTCTGAAGCCAACTGGCTTCAGAAAGAGTACTGCGCAGGCTCCATCTCTGACACCTGCGCAGTACTTTTCTGAAGCCTTTTGACTTCGGGAGAGACTGTGCAGGCATCAGAGTTGGTGCCTGTGCAGTACTCTTTCTGAAGCCATTCGGCTGCCGCTCCACTTCCTGAATGAGGCCGAATGGCTGTGCAGAGGCGCGGACTTTCTCTGCTCTAAGGAAGTCTCCTCTGAAGCTGTTCGGCATGCTCAGTGTGTTTCTGCGCAGTGCATCTCAGATGGCCGTTCAGGCCAGCTCCTCAGATAAGTGTCAGCTTCTGGCTGATTCTCCGCCTTGGAGCAGGCCTGAATGGGGGTGCTGACGCCCGGGGCTTGCCAAAGGACAGTCAAACTCCTCCGGCACATCACCCCATACGGAGCGCATCACCCAATGCAGCCCACACCAGCCGCACCAGTCTGGTGACGCCACTGGGTGCCTGCCTTATAAGGAGTCCCTGATGAGATGCCAGTACATTCTACAGTGAATACAAGGGGCTTCTTTGAGTGGCCTGCTGTATCCTGAGGTTTGTGGGCAGCCGTAGTTTGTTCCATATCCTGAGGTTGAGAGGAAGGGGTTGCAGCTAGGCTGGCCAAGAATTCAGATTTTTGGTCAGCACTGCCATTCTTACTCGGGCCTTATCATGGACCCCTATGGGTCTACTCATTACTATACCTGCTCCTGAGGTGGTATAACTCTGAGGGCTGGAAGAGGGCATTTCTGCCTTGGAAACAGGCTTTGGATACAGAGTAACTGCTCTGCCCTAGGCAATGCTAAACATGCCCTCAACTTGCCTCTCCTGAGCTGCTTAGGCTGCCCCAGTTAGGGCAGAGCAGGTCCACTTCTCTTAGGGCACCCTATCTTGCCTTGCTCTGCCCTAAGCCTCCTTCAGAGTAACTGGGCTGGAGCATCTTGCAGTTGCTCCAACCTAGTGTTAGATAGGGCAACCTAAGGGCTCTTATGTGGACAGATTAGTTGCTCTGGATTGGGCTGATAGAGTGCAATCCAGAGTTAGGGTATTGAGGAGTGACCTAGCTGGGCTGCCCCAACTATTCTGAACCCAGAGCAGGAAGTTATAGTGAATCCAGAGAAGTCAGGAAGCCTGGGCTGCCCTAGTTTCTCCAAAGCATGCTCAGCAGGGAGCAAATCAGTGACACCTGGGGAGGGCTTTCTCCTGAGGAGACCCCCCTCAGATCACACTGAACAAGGAATAGCTATGATATCTGCCTTATGAGGCATCTCTGACAACCATTAACAGCTGCAGCAGAAGACTGCAGTACACAGGGTGACCATATGCGTTAACCAAAATGTAGGACACCAAAGGAAAATGTAGGCCATGACAAAATAAAAGCTAAAAACACTCATTTGTATAGATTGCTATATTACTATATATAGTAATATATATTACCATATATACTATATATAGTATAGCACTATATTTCTTATTAAATTTAAAACTATTACATATAATTTATTACATACAGTTTATTAATTATATGAGCTCTATATACTGTCTGCTCACAAGGAAATTCAGGACAGGTGATTTTTTTTTTTTAAGGACACAAGGCTAAAATCTAGGACATGTCCTGGAAAAGGGCCACAGTTGCTCAACCTGGCAGTACAATCTACAGTGGATACAAGGGGCTTGTTGGAGTGGTCTGCTGTATCCACAGCTTAGTGGGCTGCCATCGTTGTGCCATATCCTGAGGTTGAGAAGAAGGGATTGCAGCTAGGCTGGCCAAGAACTCAGATTTTTGGTTTGTGGAGCTGGAAGAGGGAATTTCTGCCCTTGAAACTGTGCATACTCTGGATACAGAGTAAATGCTCTTGCCCTAGGCAATGGTAAACATGTCCATAACATGTCCCTCCTGAGCTGCCTAGGCTGGCCCAGCTAGGGCAGTCCAGGTCCATCTGTCTTGGGGCGGCCTATGTTGCCTCAGGCTACCCCAAGACTTTTCTGGTATAACAGGGCTACCCCATCTTGGACATGGGCCACTCCAGTGATAGATAGGGCAGCCCAAATGCACTTCTGAATTGCAGACTTAGTTGCATCACTTCCAAATTTCTGGAAAGCTGAAGAAGGTAAGTACTGCTGCCCTGGCTGTGCTCCAAAGCAGGAATACCTCAGACCAGGTGCTAACCTAAGATGGAATCTGAGCAGCATAGAAGAGACCAGCATAAGTACCAACTTCATACTGTGCTTCACAGCATGTATGCACCTGCCCAAATAACCCCACCATTGCTGCTTGCCTTGGCAGCATGACAGGACTGTCTGCCTGGGGTTGCCATCATTCTCTTCCACAAAACTGGGACACGATTTGCTGGGATGTGAACATTAAGTCATTAACCTGACAGTGATGTCATGACTGAAAAGTGACATCACACCAGAAGTGATGTCACTGTAGCGTCTGATAAATTTGACAGTGTCAGAGCCACCTCCATGTCTACTCTGAAGTAAGTTCCATTGTATTTAATGAGACTTACTCCCAGGAAAGTGAGCCTGAATCCTATCCATACTTTTCTGGGAGTAAGCTCCTATAAAGGGGCTTACTTCAGAGTAGACATGCACAAGCTTCCCATCTGCAGCTCCATTCCTTCTCCAAGCAGTGTGGGGGTTGGGGAAGGAAAAGTTTCTGTCAGAGCAGCCTGGGACCCCATCTGATCATCCAGGCTGCTTGGAGCAAGGGTATCAAACTTGTTTGATACAGAGGGCTGAAGTTAGCATTCAGTATCCCTGCTGAAGTCCAGTAGTGATATGCCAGCTATATGATATCATTATGCAGAAAACAGTGACATCATTAACAATCTTATGCATGTCTACCCGGAAGCCAGTCCCATTATTGTCAATGGGGCTTGCTCCCTGGAACATGTGGACAGAATAGCAGACTCAGATCTCAGACTCGGAAGTGGTAGAGAGGAGAGTGGATTGGTAGATTAAGGGCACAATCCAGAGTACTTACAGGGAGTCCTTGCTCCAGTGTAAGAACAATTTACTCTGGATCGCAATATGAATTTCCTATTGGTTTTCACTAGATGGTGCCGTAACTACATTGACATTAAATGTCATTAAATACATTAAATGTCTCTTACCTGCTCCTGTAGTTACTCTGGATTGTAGGGTAAGTGGTCATTCAGCTTTTCCTCTGTTCTCTTTCCAGTGTCAGAAAGGTAGTAGCAGTGGTGTGAGAATAAGCCAAGCAGGTGCAGGGTCATGAGTTCTGGGAGTTCAAAGAGCAAGTATAAGCAGAGAGCACTTGACCCTAGCATCTCATCTTCTTCTCCATCACATTTCTACTTCCATGCTGCTGGAATTTTTTTTTCAAGTTCATGCAGTGGGAAGACAAAATAGGAATGGGAAGGCAGTTAGGCAGATGCAGGAAGCTGATTGACCTGGAGTATTTGGAACTGATTGACCTTCCATAGCTAAACCTTACTGCCTTATGCTCTTTGGCTCGCATCTTTTTTTTTATCACGAACACCAATTTTTAAATTTGCATTTCAAATTTGGGACTCTATAAATAATACAAACCATCAACATTAGGTATAATGTTCTATGCAAGCAGAGCATTTATATAATGCAACCTCTGCAGTGCATTTCTTATTTAAAAAATTATATGGACTGGAGCGGAACTGAAATTTCCATAGCAGCAACCATCTTTCCTTCAAGATTTCACTCTTTCTTGTAAGAGGAGAAACTAAAAATCAAATCATTTCTCAAGACCAAACTAGAATTTCAAGCTGGGCATCATGTCCCTCTTTTAATACAATTTTAAATGTTGTCATTATCTATATTACATAAAATCCCCTTTTTAATATATTCTTATCCTTAATAATTGTCTATACTACAGCACTGAGTGCAGTGCAAATGCCTTAAAAAAATTACTTACCACAATTCTGTTTAAATTCATTGCTTGTCTCTTTTGCTAGTTGATCCCTGTTCCTGTTCTTATTATTTTATGAGAACAGGAAATGTCATTCATTATTTACGTGGAATTACCCAGAGTAAAATTTCCTTATTATGATGTAATGAAAGTTATACTAACCTCAGCTGTTGGTTATCACTAACCATCAGAAAACAGCACATATTCCTGTCCCACTCGGAGACATGAGCAAAACAGCTGCAAATTGAATGGCTCTTTAATTTAATACTGCAGAATGTTAATTAAAATGTAGGGTTTAAATATCCTAAAATAGAAAGTGAAAATATCTCAATATGTAGATAATCCAAGTCACTAAATGCTATTTTGATGTAACTGTTTTCCTTCAATGGGAAAAAAATTGATTCAAAAATCCATATGGAAATGTTCAGAGATGAACTGTAAACTGACCTTTGTCCACCTTTCACATGAGGTACAGTGTAGAATTTCCCATTTTGGCATTATGTTGATACTTAAAAAAATTTCAGTTGTGGAACATTTTGGATTTTCAGATCAAGGATACTCAAACTGTATATTACTAGGAAAAAATTAGATCATATATATATATGATCTAATGTATCATATTCATTTATATTTCTGTATGGATTTACGGTGCCATCCAAAGTTTCCCTTGAGGTGGCACAGCCATCCCTGCGCTGGCTCAGAATGTTGCAAATGTGCCATATGGCAAATTTATGCTTATTCAGGAGCTATCTGGACTGGCACAAGAGCCCATGCTGGCTCAGCAGTGCCAATTCTGCACCAGCTGGCACAGGTAAGTATGAGCCAAGTGTTGTAGGGGTGGCGTGGATAAGGGTGATGTATGGAGATAGGGTTGGGATTTTTTTTGGTGGGGGAGGGAGAAACGGGGGATGGTTGTGTTGATGGGAACTATGTCAGCTGAGTAATAACCACTGTTAAGTCCCCTTTTGAGGGAAAAGTCCCTCTAACACCTGGCCATTCACTAAAGTTCAGGTGCACACAAAAATTAGGCTGAGACTAGTGACAAGTTTCAAGAAGGTTTACTCAGAATTCATGTTGGTTCATATTTACAGCATCTGGTTTTGACCAGAGTTCCTATCACTTAAACAGACCAGGAGGACTAAATAGCTGTTCCTGCTTACATGAAAGAGAGAGAGAGAGAGAGAGAGAGAGAGAGAGAGAGAGAGAGAGAGAGAGAGAGAGAGAGAGAGAGAGAGAGCTAGTGCAACTGTCATTTGTTCCAACTGTTTTAACTGACAGTTACAACTGTCACAGTTGGACTACTTGGTCCAACTGCCAGACACCACCCTATATAGTAAAATCTTGGACTGGGAGCTTATTGGATTGAGATTGACAAGTAAATATTTCTAGTAAATTTTATCTTGCAATACAAGTGATGTCCTGAATATTAGTGAAAAATAGTCTTAGCTGTGATAAGGCCAATTTTGGTGCTCCACCAAAACCTGTTCAGCCTCTCCTAAGAGACCAGCCTATGTATGTCTACTCTGAAGTAAGCATATTACAGTCAATGGGGCTGACTCCTATGAAAGGGAGGCAGTGCAAAGGCACCTAAGAGACCCAGTCTTGAATGTCTACTCTAAAGTTAGTCCTATTATAATTAATAGGGCATTAAGAGATGTTCTGCTGCCCCCTTCTGATGAATGCAAGTTGTTATTTTCCAACAGATTGTGCCCGGGAGGCAGTGGGAGTCAGGTTGAAAGGCAGCAAGGAGAGGGTGGGGAGGAGATGGGGGACATTTGGGGGGGGACATTTGGGAGTGTGGGAGGCCTGACCTAGGGACAGGTTAGTGAGGGAGCTCTTGTTGGGGTTGGACCAGCAGTTAAGCAATATTCAAACTTGTGTTCTGGGCAGCTAGAAGTTGCCTCTGGCTGCTCCTTTCTGTTCAGACTTAGGCCACCTATGGAGTAGGTGGAATAGTCTGAGTAGACCCATTGCAACTGCTACTGCCCTCTCCTGGGGTTGGAGGCAAGCATCTCCTTCTCCATAATAGTGCAGCAGTAGTCCTGATCCTTGCAGGGGACACAGGGCAGGGTGAGCCAGCCTTCCTATTCCAGCATGGATTGTGCTTTCAGTTCATTTTACACAAACCAGGTACAAAAATTTCCAAAGAGATGGTCTCCCCTGCACACCTTTGCTGATGTTGTTAATTTAACTGCCTGTCAATTGCATATCCATTACATTGAATACAGGCACTTAATGAACTTTGACAATCAGGCAATGAGATGGACCACACAATGCATGGTCATTGCACATCGGTAAATATGTTTTTAGTAAGTAGCTGGCATTTAATTAACTTGTGATAACTATCCTCATAAAGTGGAATCAAGTACACACTTAAGTAGAATTAACAAAGCAGAAAGAAAATGCTGAACTGGTTGTACATAAAATGTGGAGTGGCACTACTTATACTCTTGCCTTTAAATATGTGTTTAAATAGAAGTATGGTTGCCAGTTTCTTTTATGATGTTTTTAAAAAAATACAAACCTACACACACAAGATGACTCTTTTAGTCAAACTGTATTTTTGAGGTTGATAAAGTACAGTAGAAAAGGAGTTAGCCCCATCCCAATAACATTCATTCAAATATTTCCCATGTTCACATATGCCAAGTCTTTATACTAAGCTGCACTAAATTATCAGAACGAAAAGAGAAGGAAAATTTATTAATGTTTCATGATAATTCAGTTCCTTTTCACTCTATCCGTCCTGTCAACACCAATAGTACAGAATTTAATGTGATTTGGGGTTCAATCCTAACCTAGGCCGGCACAACTTACTGGTCTTCCTGTTCCCGTGATGTTGTAAAAGGGCAAGCACATGTCTGTGTGCATGCCTAAACCTCCCCTACGAGTGGTGCGGAAGTGTCTTGCAGCACTTTTGTGACATACCCAGGTCAACACTGGACTTATGCCAGGGTTTAGGCCAGCCTAACTGGAGATTAGGATTGCAGTTTCAGGACTTGGAAGTCAGTCTGTTGAACTCAAAGAACTGTTTCAAATGAGTATTATGTTGGCTTTCATGTGGATTTGAAATAATGTAGCAATGTAGGTAGGCATCCATATCTTTATCTGGAGTCATTCACCACTGCATTGGTTACCAGAGGCTAGATGTTTCTTCAGAGGAAGGGGGCATTTGGCCCATTACCCCTGCCAGCTCAAGCAGCTAAGTTGCTGGTGCCACCCTCCGTCTTGTCCCTGCACTTATTATGCTCTTAATATGCTCTCTACCAATAGCTGGGGCTCTAACTGCAGGGGGGAAGGGATGACCCAGGCCTCTTTATTCTCAGCATGGTGCATATATGTCTTATGCTAGATTTATGACATCCAGTGCCAGCATTAAGGCTCCATAATACTGGACAGTCCCATTGTTTGTGGGGAGATACCTATCTTGGGAACATGTAGTTGGGAACTAGAAGCAAAGCATCTCCAAGGGAGATGAGTGCCACCTGCATGTTAAGTACACATGCTGGAAAATGGAACCATGTTGGTTGGTGCTGGGAAGCTGGCGTGTCTTTTATCATCAAACACTCTATTTACTCAAATATAATACTCACCTTTTTCAGCCGAATTCAGTCTCAAAAATCAGGATGTGCATTAGATTCAATCTTAATTAGAATTGATAAAATACAGTATTTTGATTATGAGTATAGGGTGCACTTTTATATTCAGTGGTGCATTATATTCAAGTAAACATGGTACATCAGCAAGCATTTTTCAGACACCCATGTCACAGCATGACCAGGTACTAAAAGAAAGCACAAAAGAGAGTATCTTTCAAGGCTTGAACTGACCATTCATGAGATTGTGTTGCATTTGTGTGGTTTTGTGGACAGATATTTATTGCAGATTCTAGAATACTTGTGGAACTGACAAAAATTTATACTACTAGTTATCCATGTTTGCATGTGAATTTTTATTCTGCTGCATGGCGAAGTACTGAAAGAGAACTAAAGTAATTTGCTTTAAATATTTGAATCAGTATTTAAGGCAATTAATATTTTACTGTATTTGCTCATCTTGTACCTGTAAAATGAAGAATCTTCTTCTTCGGCTTTGTTGAATCTCCCTAATCCATGCAGTGACACACTGATCATTCTAATTTCCAGGAATATGCTTGCTAATGCGACATGTGAGACTAGGTGGGTGATCAGCAAGATGAGATAAAAAGCTTGACCTGATCTGACCTGACACCAAGTTGTTACTTGCAGAACAAACCTGTCACACCTGTTTATGGAACTGCGACCCACAATGAGTTAATTTGTGTTTTTCTGTGTGTACTCTAGATCTTTGAAGAGGAATACAGCGTTCTTTATCTGGATCAAGGCGGGGTTCTTGTTGCTATGAAACACACGTCTCTGCCTATCAGACATCTCTGGTAATTATTATGACTTCTCTGATCCCATTAGTCATGGAGTCCTTCATTATACATTACATGCCACCAGCAGTTGGGCCATGACTAAATATTTTAACTAAGTGCTAGGATATGCCAATTAAGAAGCTTACACGCTTTCTCTCTTAATCAAAACCAAGCAAGGTTTGCTGTTTCAGACATAAGGTGTGCTAAGGAAGAAACCCTTTAGTGGCTGCATTGTCATTTGGATTAAAACCAGTGGAACTGCTTTGTTTTACCGTTTAGTATTGGAGTTGCAAACCTTTCCTTGTTGGAGGCACAAGATAGTTTCATACCCAGATTGACACAATATGTACACATTTACGTTGTATTGCACATATAGTACTCACCAACCTGTCACAAATAGGGCAATCCCAAATTGTGCTGGAGCAGGCAGGTTTATTCATCCAGTGTGCATTTGGTGCTGCTGCAGCAAGCACTACTGCAGGACAAGGAGAATGTGGTAGCAGCCCCAATGGATCTACTCCAGTTGTGGGCTTCAGGGGATTCTCACAGGTTCTATAGAACCCTTTGCTAATGAGGGCCTGATTCTGAGAACCGGTTACCAATGGGACATAAAACCTGTTGTTCTACAGACATAGAACCTGTTAATTTATTTGAATTGCACCACTGGTCTACTCAGTTCTGCACCACCTGTGCAGGCAGGGTAGAGTTTCATAGTCATGATCAGCCAGAAGCTGCTCTGCATCACCTGCAGAACAGGATTGGGATCCAGCAAATCTGCCAGATCCCAGCATCACCTCCTATTCCCCACCCACCCACCTCCAAGAAAACCCTCTTCCCTCCCTCCCCTTGCACCAGAACACATCTCACATCTTGTTCCTGCCCTCCTTAGACCTAGAGTTCCCATTCCCATGGAAAAATCAGGTGGTACTTGGGTTCAAGGGTCATGACCTTGCCAAGATCATGACCCAGCCAGGACCTGGGAATGGCAATCCTATCTCTCCAGCTGTCTGGGAGTGCTCAGTTGAGCCAGCACTGCTCATCCCACCCCTGCCCCATCCCAGCAGCTGCCTTACCAGGCTGAAGATGCAAAGCAGCTCAAAGCTCACCTGAGGAGCCCAACAGTCCCTTCCTGCAGGCCTGTTGGGGCAGCGGAGACCCCACATTGGCTGCCACTCTCCACCAGGACCAAACCCAATGGGTGGGGGGAGCAGCAGCAGCCTCAAAGCCAGTCTTCTCCATGCCTAAAGATGTTGGGGAGAGCCCTGCATGCGGATTACGGCAACCCTACTCAGACCTCTTTGTCAATCAAGCTCATCTTGTCAATCAATGGCTAAGTCCCTTGTGTTACTGTGGAGCCAGGATGCAGCCTCCATGGGGTGGCACACTACTGTGTAATAGTACAACATTACTGTAGGAAAGAATGATGTTGTAGGAGGGCTTGGTGAACACTGTCTGGAGGTAGAGGGGCATAAGATCAACTGGTAAGCATTCTTTCTCTCTCTCTTTCACCTACACACACACACACACACAAACAAACACACACACACACACACAGAGAGAGAGAGAGAGAGAGAGAGAGAGAGAGAGAGAGAGAGAGAGAAGCAGAGGCCTCCTGGAATTAACCCCTTAAGTGCCAGTTCCTTTCCTGCTCAGTCGCAATGTGAGCCTCTTTTCTCCCTTACCAGCTTTGCAGAAACAGCCTGCTCCCCCAATTCAGCCTGGACCCCCAAACTTAGCCCCCCAGCCTGGACCCCCCAAACTTAGCATGATTTCATTTCATGTGTAAATAGTTAAAAGAATGGAACCCCTGCAGATAAGGAGGGTTCACTGTATTTAAAATGGCAATTACTCATAGTGCAAATGCTATGCATTCAAAAATTTTAGGTTCATTCTCAGGCCTCTCCAAATGGGGCTAGTAAAGAGCCCAGGCTGAAACTATACAGAGCATCTGCCAATCAATGCAGACAATAACTGGGCAAGCAGTCCAATCCTTCAAGAGCTACCATAGTGAAGCTAGTGTTCCAACAGTATTGGCTGCCATAAGGCAATTGTAAAGCATGTGCTTTCAACATATGTTGTTACAGCACTGACCACCTGCCATAGCAGGTAAATTGGCATGGGAGGTGAGAGGAGCGATGGAGGCTGGAATAAGAATGGGAGAGCTGGGAAGCTTCAGGAAGGGATGATCCTATGGCAGTGGCACTTGTCAGACCATATCCCTCTTTTCTTTAGCTTCTGTGACTCCCTTTGGACTTACACCAGCTATAGAACTGGTGCAGATCTGGGAGACCCATTGCAGGGCATGACACTTATAGAAGGGAAAATTGATTTAAAACCCTTTTCTCTTATGAAGGCACCAACTTTCCACCCCCCCCCCCCCAAGGAGACTTGCTTGGTGCAGCTGCACTCAAAAAGATAGGATTGGGCCATAAGTGATCCAATGACTTGACTCAGGATAAAGCAGATTATCGTATGGTGTATCACTGACTCCAAGACTCTGGGGAAAATCAAGAAGACAGCAGCTGTGTTGCTTTTTTGTCATATTTGTGAACTTCCCCAGGTTTTTTGACCAGGTGTTATTAAAAACAGTAAACATTTTAGCCCATGACCCTTTTTCAAACTTAAAAATCTGTCTGGGACCCCTGATCAACGCAACTGGGATGTGACAACACAGTTGCCAGAGCTCCTCCATGTCTACTTGGAAGTAAGTTCCATTGTGTTCAGTGTGACTTATTCCCAGGAATGCCCAGTGCCAGATTCCAAGATGGTGGATTCCACCATCTCATAATTCCCGTGACATGAGGTTGGGACCCCCCCAAGGGCGTTCTGACCCTCACTTTGAGTACCACTGCATTAGATTGTATGGACCTTTGCTTTGATCCAGCAAGGCCAGACAATCCCCATCAGAAATATATTTCCTTCTTATTGGTTATGTTTGTTCCCCTTTTTTCCCGGGGAGCTTAACACATTGGTTTATGCTCCTGACAGTGAAAAGGAGAGACTCCCCTCTCCTTGCAATTTGCAGAGTTTGCAGAGTTTCTTGCAATATGAGGTCTGCCTGGTCATTTTCCTCCTTAATTAACATTGCCTGCATTAATCATCCCTGGATAGCTTTACCTTCGATTCTTAATTTTTTCCCAATGTTTCTTAATTGCTTTTTAACACAAGATGTGCACCAAGTAAGTTTTCATATAAACCACAAATACAAACATCAAATTAAAATGGCATAAAACAATAATTCCATATGACAAGGTTCCCTTCAAATGGAAAGTTTGGGGATGGCTAGCTCTGGCCAGGGCTGGCCTGTAGCCTCTTAGAGCAATTACTTTCAGTTGGGTCCTGAGCCTAGGAGCACAATCCTAACCACATTCTACTCAAAAGTAAGTCCCTTTGTGTTCAATGGGTCTTGTTCCCGGGAAAGTGTCTTTAGGATTGCAGCCTAAGAGACTTCCAAGCTATACTCTAGCCTTGTATGCAATTTTATATTTAAATCTGCTTAGATCCCTTTGGCTCATTAACACACATTCACATTTTGATTGCTTCCCATTCTCACTCACTCAAATCACTCACTCACTAACCTATGCCCTGCCAATACTGCTAGACCTAGAAGTGTGAAATTTGGGGAGGGTGTTCCTTCTGTGATTGAAGCACCCACTAAGATCCAGATTTCAGAAATTCCAACTGGAAGGGGTGAAAAGAGGCGCAACACGTTTTTCTCTCTGTATGTTACATTTAAGAATCCCTGACTGATCCAAACCCTGGACCGAGAAGCATGAAATTTGGGGAGGGTTTTCCTTCTGTGACATCAACACCCACCAAGAACTGATGTTGAGAAATTTAACCCTTAAGGGGATGAAAAAGGGTGCAATGTGTTTCTGTCCTATACTTAACATTGAAGACAGAGTGATCAACTTCCACCCAATTTGATGCTTAGTGCCTGATGCACTGGGAGAGAGGGTGCGCAAGGGAGATGATGTGCATGGGATGTTGATGCGCATGGGATGTTGATGCGCATGGGAGTACAATGCACATGGGTGGCTGTTGATGTGCATGGGGGTTTGATGCGCTTGGGAAGTTGATGCACATGGGGATGTTGCGCAGGGGGGATATTGCGTATGGGGGTTGATCTGCATGGGAAATGATGCGCATGGGGAACAATGTGCATGGGCTGTTGATGTGCACAGGGGCTGTGAAGTGCACGGGGGCTGTTGTTACACATGGGGGTCTGTTGATGCGCACAGGGTATTGCATATGGGTGGATGTTGCACATGGGATGTTGATGTGCATGGGTGGATGTTGTGCATGGGGAGTTGATGTGCATGGGGGGTTGAAGTGCATAGTTGGATGTTGTGCATGGTTGGATGTTGCGCATGGGTAGATGTGCAGGGGATATTGATGTGCATGGATGTTGATGTGCATGGGGGTTTTATGCTCATGGGGGGACAGTGTGCAATGGGGGATAATGCGTAATGGGGGATGATGCACAACAACACATGTCCATTTCGCTAGTAGATAAAGTCTAAAATATAATATATTCTATTTCTATTCTATTTCTATCTCCATGATATATTCTATTTGTATCTCCAAGGATCTATAGACTTTGGTTATATACCAGATTCTTTTGTGGTCCCACAGAAATTGTTTCCAATTGGATCCTGTAGCTTGTAAGGCTGGCCATGACTACCACAGGAGGCCATGCATGTGTATGCAAATCAAAGATGATAAGGAACAAGGGTGTCCCTAGCTGGGATAACTTTTGCCACTAACTTCCTTAAGCGTAGCCTGGTTTCCAAGGTCCCCTGGACCAAGAAGAGAGCTGGTCTTGATGGCAAGCAATGTTACAGGCAAGCTACAGGGTCTTCTAGTGATTAATGGCATGAATTAGTATTAGTATTAGAATTAGAATTAGACTTTCTATGAACTCATTCATGGCATTTGCCATAAGAAAACTAGTAATGAATTCCAAAGATAAAATGTGAAGGTAATTTATTTCCTCCTATTGTAAATGTATTGTGCAAAAGCTTTATAAGGCACAATTTTTATATGGAAGCCATTCCAAATACCCAGTTTTTCTTCCTGCTATTCTGTGCCTCTGTTGAAAGTTTTATTATAACCTTTTTGAGCCTGGGTTACTAGTATTAGTCTATGATCACCTCTGTGTTTTTTCCATTCCTCACCCAATAATTCCTAACATTATGATGGCTGCAATGTGTTCCCTTATATTTTTCAAGATATTGTTCACATCAATTATTTTCAAATACCTTTTCTCAAATGGGAAAAACACTATTTCGGACCCCTGCAGGGTGTATGGATAATTGTGGTTATTTTTCCCCCAGCATTCTGTGCTTTCCCCCTTTCAATCCTGAATAGAGGCTATCATTCAGTTTATCACTCCTTTGGTATGATGAGATCGTTTAGCAGGCTCATCCACTACTTTATAGTTTACTGTTCTCAATCCTGGGCCCTATCTTGAGCTTTGTCTGCCTGCATAAACCTTTATGGGACAGGTGTATGTTAAGGTTTTGGATGCTGGGGCTTAACCTGGAGTAAGGGGACAAATGTCCCCTTATCCCTAGTAGAACTCCAACAGCTTCACCCAAAAAAACCATGGGATACAGAATAGCTTGTTCCAGCACTGCTGCATCATCGTGTGAGGATTTAGGTTGGATTGGGCTGTGAGAAATCTTAGAAGACACAAGTAAATAATAATCTTAGTACGAACTACTTCTAGATGGATTACTACTTCCTTCAAAGGTTGAGGTATAGACTGAGTGTGGTTAGTTAGCCAATTGGTGACAGTTTCCAGTAGTTCTTTTAGCTAATATGTCAACTGCAGCTTGCTTCTCTTAGAACATGCATACATTTTTTGAACAAATTATGCTCTCTTTGTTCACTTCTATATTGGCCTATTGCAATGCCGACTACAAGGAGCTATGCTTAACAAGTATTTTTGAAACTGCAACTGGTGAAGAATGCCACTGAACTTCTTTGAAGCTTTGATGAAGCTCTGATGAATTTCATTTGCTTCTGTTTTGTTTCTGAGACCCATTAAGAGCCCAATCCTGAGCATAGGACATGATAACAATCCTGAGCACAGGTGATATGAGCACCCCGCCAGCATTGGGTGTAGCAAATGTGACATCTATGATGCCTACAACACCATGTATCAAATCAGTGCCAGTTGAGTACTAGGCACCATCAGGATACCTCTCAGATTTAGGTAGGACCTCAGGGAGAGGTGTTGGAAGAGCCTTGGGTTGGAAGGAGGCATTCTGTGCAGGAGAGGGTGGGGGAGGATAGAGTGAGAGAGACAGAACCTGCAGTACATTGCTGCACTGGATCCTGAAATCTGCATCAGGCTAGAAGGCCAGGCTGGCACCCAGTCTCTCAAGTCTGCCCTGGCAAATGCAGACTCAAAAAGCCAAATTGTGGGGCTTGGGACTTTCCTAGGGAGAAAGGGATGTTCCCTTTCTTGGTGAGATCTCTAGCAATTGTCACCTTTAGGATACCTTTAGGACTGGCTTATAACTTGGCATTTACAGCTTATAACTTGGCATTTACAGTCCTTAACAGCTGAAAGTCTGTTTGCCCCCACTTGATTCTTCCAAACTTTTGCCAAACTATAGTGAGAACTTGGTTTCAATTCCCACCATTGCCTGAACTGAGGATGGTGGGTATTCAGGACAGTATGTATGTTCTGCTGAAGTGCCCAGGCCCTGAAAGGCACATGTAGCTCCCTTCAACTATTCTTTCAGTTGGATCATAAGCACCATTTTTTATTTGACAAATTTTTATGGTGATTGATTTCTCTCTCTGTGAATTGTGTGCTTTGTTTACTTAAAAAAACACTGATGTGTCCTCTGTTTCTTATGCTGCTGAATTTATTAATGTGTGGTTTACTTGTAACTATTTCTTCATTTTTGTTCAGTCTTTGGCTGAAAAAGAAATAAATGACAAAAAAACAAACATTGATGTAACTACAATTTTCTGTAATCTATTTCTGAATTGAAAATCCATTTTCAGAAGCCATTTTGGATTGCATTTCAGAAATGGAGGGCTATTTGCACCATACAACCAGCAGCAATGTTGTCTCTTCCAGAAGGAATGTTCTCTAGTGTCCTTGTCTCAAACAGGTTAAGTTTTGATGAAGGAAGATCCTGGAGCAAGTACAGTTTCACTTCTATCCCATTGTTTGTTGATGGTGTTTTGGGAGAACCTGGAGAAGAGACCCTGATCATGACGTAAGTGGAAGATAATAAAGTTGGTAATGGCATGTATCAGATAACTTTTTATTGATTGTAGATGGATCTCATTAATAAATTAAGGATGGAGCATAAGTCTTATTTCTACATATTAAATGATGTCTTGATTTTTTTATTCTTAAGGAAGGTCAATTAACAACACATTAAATGAATATTAAGGTAATATTGAAAAGGTATATTGAAACACCATGTTTGCTAATGCCATTGCTGATTTTTTTATATTAATCAGACACAAAGAATAACATTTTAATTTCTTCTGATTCACTCACTCAGACCATATCACTGTCACTGTCATCTCAGTTTGAAATGCACCTTATGTGCGTTGTGCACTTTAATAGATTGTGACTGCAATCCTAACCCCTAGTTAACCCCATTGTGCACTTCAATAGATTGTGACTGCAATCCTAACTCCTAGTTAGGCTGGCGCAAGTCCTGTGCTGATCTGTGGGTGTTGAAAAAATGCCATAAGACATTTCTGTGCCACTCCTGGGGGATTAGGCCAGTACAGATGCACTGGCCTCTCCACTGGTACTGCGAGATGAGTGGGTTGTGCAGATTTGACCTGGGTAGAGGAAGAGGTTAAAGGACTTCCTTGCTCATTTAAAATACCTTGGTTAAAACATTGTTTCTAATGACTTTTTAAGTACAAAAAGATAAGTGGGAATATTTTAAATTATGCCTTTGAGGGCTTAAACATTACTATGATATTTATAAAGCTGTAATTGCCTAAACTTTACACTATCACTTTTCTGCAGAGTCTTTGGCCACTTCAGTCATCGTTCTGAGTGGCAGCTGGTAAAAGTGGACTATAAATCAATTTTTGACAGACGGTGTGCTGACGATGACTACCAACCGTGGCAACTTCATAGTCAAGTATGATGTTTGAGATGTAGATTTGATAGATTTGACTGCATTTTTGGACACATACGAATTTCAGATGTGTGTATTTACCAGCCCTTGAAGTAAAAGTTATACAAGTCAAATGGTAATATGAAGGATGAATTTGGGGTTTATCTTCAATTTTCAGTCATTTAGGCTGCAAACCTGAAGTGCAGTTAGGCTAGCCTATCTTCACAGAGCTGGCCTAATTCCAAGATAGGCCAGCCTAGCTACACCAGAAAGACTTGGGCCAGTGTAGATCTACTTAGGCTGGTCCAAGACAGATGGATCTGGGCTGACCCAGCAGGGCTAGCCTATGCAGTCAGCAGGGGTGTGTGTTGAGGGCAGGTGAGGGCTTGTAACAGTACAGTTAGGCCATATCCAGAGCCTGTTTCCAGGGCAGACAGGCCCCCTCCCAGCTCTTCAGAGTTAGGCTACCTCAGGAGCAGGCATAAATCTGCGTAGATCTATAAGGGCCCAGGATAACTCAGGAGTAAAAATGGAAGTAAAAGAAAAGGTTCTAGGTTTTAGGCTAGCCTAATTACCACTCCTGCCTCTCAAGCTCAGAATATGGCACGACTACACCAGCTCACCTCAGGATATGGCACAACTACACCAGTCCTATGAGCAGGCTGTCCTTGAGCTGCACCAGTTAGGGCAGCTCGAGGCCTCCTAGCCCTGTTGATTTGGCCTAACTGTCACCTCAGGATATGGTGTACTTCAACACTGTTCCTTATGGGTCAAAGAAAGTGTAGTAAGTTTGCTATGACATGCGAGAATAAAATTTCCTTACCAAGATCTAAGTGCAGAAGGTCCTGTGCATGTTTTTGTGATACTGAAAAGGTGAACTTGATCGTTGTGGCATAAGTTTGTTTTTCTTCCTCAACTCAGGGAGAAGCATGCATTATGGGTGCAAAAAGAATTTATATGAAGCGTAAGTCAGAAAAGAAATGCATGCAGGGGAAGTACGCTGGAGCCATGACATCTGAACCGTGTGTTTGCACAGAGGCTGACTTTGATTGGTGAGTTGTGCTGTCAGCATAAGGAGAATCAAAGCAATGCTGTAGTTCAGTGTTTCCCACACTGTGCGCCACGACCAGTGGTGGGATTCAAATAAATTAACAACAGGTTCTATGTCCTAATAACCTAAATTAACAATAGGTTCTGTGTCCCATTAGTAACTGGTTCTCAGAACCAGACGCTCATTAGCAAAAGGGTTCTATGGAACCTGTGAGACCACCTTGAAGCCCACCATTGGCCAGGACCCAAGAGTGAGTGAGTTAATTTTTGGTGGATTGCGAAAGTTTTTAAAATATTAAAATAAAACCTTTGCAAGCACCATCGCCCATTTTGCAGAAGAAAATTGTTTGTTGGTATTAGGTAACCTTCATGCTCCCCCCACCAAAAATCACAATTTCCCATTTTCTCTAGTAATTGGTATACCATAAATTATGAACCCAGTTTCAACCTTTTGTCTGGCCTGGAATTCCCTATTTGTACATCTTGCTCTCCAGGTTAGCCTTCTGGATAACTTTGAATAACTGTAAATGTTTGGGGAAACTAAACTTCATATTATAGTGGGAGTCTGGCAAATAATTTCTATGTTTGATCTTTCATAGTAGGACGTACCATCAGTGAGTCAGTTCTCTCTAGATCATATTTTTTTTGTTGAGTTGGTCACTCTAGATTATTTTTTTCAAATGGGTCCCTATGAAAAAGCTTGAGAAGCATTGCTGTATTTGGTCCCAGTTTTTTACTCCTTGTGTTTGTGAAGGCACTGAAAGCTCCAGTACCATCACTGCAAGTCATGGTTCTTTCTTTCTTTCTTTCTTTCTTTCTTTCTTTCTTTCTTTCTTTCTTTCTTTCTTTCTTTCTTTCTTTCTTTCTTTCTTTCTTTCTTTCTTTCTTTCTTTCTTTCTTTCTTTCTTTCACTCAGGTGTGTGCATGTGCAAATGAATTAAGAATAGCAAATTTCATTCATTCTGACAAACTCCAAAGACCAGCAACCATCTTCCTCTTGTGCTTTTTTATCTTTATAAGCTTTAGTCTCCATGTACCAATTTTGATAAAAGAACAAGAGGAGATGGTCTCACTATGTTCAATGGAGTTTATAGCACAATCCTATGCATGTTTACTGAAAGGTATGCTTCCATTTTCAATAGGGCTTATTGTGAGGAAAGTGTGCATAGGATGGCAGCCTTACTCTTACAAAGACATACTATTTGGTTGTATCATAAATTTGAAAGGAGCAACAAAACCCAGACCCTACTCTGCTAAAGCACATCAGTATGAAAACTGTCATGTTACCAAACAGCTTTGTAAAAAATCAGTGTCTGTGTCTGAAAACAGAGTAAATGTTCCCTAAATTTACTTTGAAGAAAACTGCTAGGAAAACTGTACATGCTGAAGAAAGCTTAAATTAGTGTGCATTGCCTGCGTTTCACTACCAGGGGGCAATAGTGTTTCAGAAATGATGATCACAATGGAAATGGTGTACAAGCCCTAAGGACAGTATTTCCTAGCAACTGCCTGGAAACCAGATAGTATTTATTTAAGTAGTAAATGGATTACATGGTGACACATGTGTTATTAAAGCATTTATTTACCAGTTTCCTCTATGTTTTAAGGCAGTAAGCAGACTATTGCTCATGCAGCAGATAGCACTTTTTGTTCTGTACAAAGAATAAATCTAGACAATGAATTAAACCCTTGATCATTCCATTTAGCTACTAGGCATGAAACAACAATTTCATTAGGTCTGATTTTCCTCCTAATTTTCTTCACTAAGGCATTATTAAATACCATGCATTATGGTGCTCAGAATGATATTTCCAGGGCATATGGTGCCCAGAATGGCAACATTGTGGCATCATGACATCACATGATATCACTTTCGGGGTTATGTAACTGCTTCCTGAGTCAGAGGAAATGATTGGATTGTGTACTCAGCAGCCGGTTGGGTGATTTTTGCCCAACCAGCTGCTGAGCGGGGTCATGTGCTGCTATTGGTTCCCTACTAGGGAAGCATCTGAACCATGTACCTGGGCGTCCTCCAGTTGGCACTGAGGCAGGGTGACTAGATGTCATAACTAGGAAAGAGAACAAGGTAACTTCTCTCTATCAAGGCACTCCAAAATGTTGGATTTGGAAAAATAAAAAAACTAAAAACACTTGTATGTTAATTTCATGCTGTTAATTCAAACACTATATTACTTATTACAATATTTTAAAAACTGCATTACATATACAGTGGTACCTTGATTTAAGAGTGACTTGAATTAAGAGCATTTTGTATTAAGAGCAAAATTTTCCTCGAAATTTTTGCCTTGATTTAAGAATACTGTCTTGAAATAAGAACACTTCTGAGGAAGTTTGAAACAGACTTCCGTGGCCAGGGAACTCACAGGGAGGGATCTGGAGGGAGCAGCCTGAGCCAGATGTGTATTTGGGATCTGTGTGTGACAGTGTAGAAGTGCCTTATAAATGTTCCTTATCAATGTTCCAGAGCTGCTCCCCATCAGCAGGATGAGAACATTAAGTTGCACGATTCTTTAAGAAGACAAAGATTCCATTGAACCAGTGGATAACAGTGACTCTCTTAGTGATAGTGAAAGTCATCTGACAAAATCCCTCCTCTCTTATCTTCCTCACACCAGCCAGGAAGGTTTTCAGTGGTACAGTACATTTCAGTACTGTACAGTATTTCCTTCATTACAGTGTTCTGCACTATATTACAGTGTTTTGTAATCATTTTTATGTACAGTTAATATTTTTATATAAATATTTTTGGTTGTGGAACCAATCGTCTGAGTTTCCATTATTTCCTATGGGAAAATCTGCTTTGTATTATAAGTGTTTTGAATTACAAGCATACTTCTGGAATGAATTATGCTCAAAGGCACCAAATTATGCTCAAAATGAATACAAAGGCACCACTATAATGTGTTACATTGAATTTGTTATTTACAGGAAGATTAGTGTTGCTTACTGGGGTCCACTCATATGTTGCCTTCCAAGACAGGTGGCTAGAAAAAGCCCTGACCTCAGGGCTCTTGCTGTATCTTACCTTAGGGTAAATATAGCTGGAAAGACTTCCACAATCAAAGTCTGGAATCTGAGAACTGACACAAATTTTACCTGAATGAATGAGAATGAGACACTGCCTTCTCTCCATCATGCAGATTATAGAATTTGAGATGCCTGATCGTATTGTGGTCTTTTTTCCTCATCCCTTAAAAAAACTATGCAAGAGAGAACTCACAAAGAGTTTTGTATGAAGTTCTGGGCTCTTACATTACATCATCTATGGTGTGAAAAGGATTGTACAGTCTAAGATTCTTAGGTATATTAACCACTCATCCACATGAATGCCATAAGTAATGTGACCCAGGTCAATAGTTAACAGAGTCATATTTCCTTGGGAAAATGCAGATACCCATTTCCAAATTAGTAGAGGGCAAATATGTACCCATTTCCACAAGGGATCCATTCCACAGGCTCTTGACAGATATGGAAACCATGGATATGCAAGATTCCTATTCAGTAGTACCTCGGTTTACAAGTGATGTCTTGCAAAACGAGCAATCTGGATCAGCAGCAGCAACCCCACACTCTCCGCAGTTGCAATCACGTGGAGCTGCTGAGCACTACCCACTTGGCTTCTGCAAGCAGTCCCTAGAGCAGAGCTGGTCTTTGCTTTTCAAAATTGGCGCCTTAGCCAGTGGTTGCTAAGAGGCTCTTGCTAATCCTATTAAAGGATAAAAGGATTAGCAAGAGGATGCTAAGGTTGCCAAGGGGGGTTGCTAAGGCACTCTTGCTAATCCTTTAATCATATTTAATCCTATTGAAGGATTAGCTTGCTCCTTAGCAACTACTGGCTAAGGCACCAATTCTGAAAAGCAAAGCCAGACTCTGCAAAGCCTGGTGCAGATCTGCACCCCTGGGCTTGGGCTGATGAAGATGCAGGTGACAAAACCATTGGATAAGGCACCAAGCAATGATTCTGAGTTTACCTGCACATCTGGGGTGCTTTTCTACATTAGAGTGCACTAAGCAGACCAGCGTCTCCAGCTGGGGGTGCCACAATGATTTGTTATGCACATCTTTCAGCAAGGGTTCCAGAATGAATTGGCCGAGTTCCCATTATTTCTTATGGGAAAGCTCGCTTTGCTCCATGAGCATTTTGGATTGCAAGCATGCTTCCAGGATGGATTATGCTTGTAAACCATGATGCCAATGGTCTGTCTCCCAATTATATCATTGTGTTTTAAAAAAACAAACTTGGCAGTGGGTGTGTGTGTTTATTTTGATTAAACTGGTCACTGCAAACAGTGAAGTTAACAGCTCAATATAATCAAGGCTCCTGCAGCTTGAATATTTGATTCACATGCAAATCAATGCAGTGATAGTCTGAGAACTACCTTAAATAAAAAGCATTTCCAGTGGAAACAACCTAGTCACTTCCCAGTCTCTGACCCTAACATGGTGGATCTCACAATCTGCCAACACAATGTCCAGAATGAGAATATAAAAACTGCTCAGTCTTTCTGTGGACCAGGAATGCCTGTGCAATTAGAAGCTGCACACAGATGCCCCTGTTCTATAGAACTCCTCTGGAGCAAGTAGGTGGCAGAAGGGAAGAAGCACTGGCAATCTGGGACAATAATTGGTGTAGGCTGGAACAGAAGTCTGGACCCCCTACAATCCCATCCCTCTCACCACCACCTGCCAAAATTCACCACGCCACAGAGGGGTGACAAATTTCCCCCCAGAGGGAGCTTGCCACCCCCCAAGCCAAGTGTGTGGGAGAGCCCCGGTGGCTGGAGACAAGACTCTCCAAGTCTGGAGAGAGAGCCGATTGCCTCAGACCATGGCAGGTGGCCATGAGATGCTGCAGCTGGGTCCATGACTCAGTAAGGGGAGGAACGCTTCCTCTCTGAGGGACAGGAAAGGAAGTAAAGTGCCACCTCCCTACCTCATGGTACTCAGGGCTGATGGGCCTCTGGCCCATAGCATTTTCCCATCCCAGTTTGGACCTGTCCTCAAGAGTCTTTTCACACTTTTGCCAGCTCAAGTGCTAGCATTTGTCCAAGAAAACCCATTGGCGACCAGGAGGCCAGCACATCACCACCATGCTGGTCCTCCTCCCATACAGTGTGCAGGGCAACACCCAAGACTGTGGGCATGGTGATGTATCATCATCCTACCCTTTCCAGTTTTTTTGCTGTAACTTTTTATAGAAAAGATTTATTTCAACACAGTTTGATTCATTGAAATCTGTTTGAAATGAATCAACAAATGATACAAACGATGTCATTATTTAAAAGCACCAAGAATTTAAAAATTGGAAAGTGTGGCTCATCTCAGTATGTCACCACATGCAACCACATCCCCCCTGCACTCCTCCAGAGATACCACTGAAAAACCCACATCAAAATCTCCAATGGGGAAAAGTGCTGCTGGTGGATTTGGAACAGGAAATGGAAATGGAGGACAGAGATAACATATCCCTAAAGCTTCTTCATTCCTAGCTTGCAAGAACTCGATGTGCTTCTCATTTAAAGGGTTCCATAGTTAACTGCCTCTACACGTATGGAGGTAAAATGGAGTTTCAGGACACAATCCTAACCAATTTAAGTTGGCACAACTCACCCCTCCCCTTTTCCCATGGGGTATGGGGAGACCAGTGTATGTCTGTGCACTGGCCTTACCCCCTCTGTACAGACATACCCCCAGTGTATGTCTGTGCACTGGCCTTACCACTGGCCAGCATGGGACTTGCACCAGGATTTATGCTGGCCTAACTGGAGATTAGGATTGCTGAATCACTCTGCTGAACCTATTATAAAATGTAGGTTGTAAATATCAGTTCCACTGTCCATGTGCCTGGCTGTAATGCTCTGCAGCTCAATGCACTCGGCTCCAGATTTCAGCAGGCTGGATCACACTCTGCTGGTCCTGTTGATGCTAATGCTTGTTGATTGCAAGACAGCCTGTTGTGCCTATAGATGTGCAGCAATTTGTTGTTATCACCTGTGTTCCATGAGCATCAGAGAGGAGACAAGAAATTCATTAGCATACAGGTCTGCAAGGTGAAAGAGAGATAGTAATACTTCTGCTGTAAGATGCAAGGAATGATTTCTGTCTTTGCATATTTGTATGTGAATAGTGATGAGACATAGCCAGGTACAGAGACTGATACAACTAACAATGTTGCAGAAACAGAGTCTGCACATGACTGGCGGTGCACAGAAAGTGAATATAACTGAAGAGCGCAGGGATACGCTACATGAAAAGTAGGCAGATAATACTGATCTGTCTGTTTGAATCATAAATCTTCCCCAGTCATGTATGAAATGTACATTTCTGATATAAAGAGCAACATTGAGTGACCCAGGTCAGTGTACACAGCTCACTTGTGATCCCTGCACCTATGCCAGCCATGACCAAGATAGGGCTTAACTGAAAGGGATAAGATTCAATTGGGATAGAGCTCCCAACATAGAAAGTGCAAGTCCTTAAAGCAGTGGTATTCAGGCATTTCAGCCTGAGACCCCCTTCTGAGAATGACAATCTGTCTGGGACCCCCCAGAAGTGATGTCATGGCTGAAAATGACATAAAAGGTGCCCAGTACCAGATTTCAAGATGGCTGCACTCAGCTTCTCACGACCCCCCTGAAATGAAGTCACAATCCCCAAGGGGAAACTGATCCCCACTTTGAAGACCACTGCCTTAAAGGACTTACCATTATTTAGAGAAAGACTACATTTCTAATCCATGTCTGAAGCTGAAAGATAATTTTTCTAGGAGGCTTTACCTGGGAGAGTAGAAGGGCATGTAGTGTGGAAACACAAAATAATATTGTTAGATTAAATCAAGCTTGGAACATGTTTTCTCTTTGCTGAGTATTTTGATGCTTTATTTTTCATTTGATTATTGAAGATGCTGCAAGCGTACAGTGTTACAGCTTTTTAATTATATTGATACATGAGAGCTTGACAATGCAAGCGTCTCAGCTTGGTGACAATCAGATTACAGAGGAAAGAAGCTTCGCTTGTATATAAATATTTGTTTTACATGAGAAGATGAAAGCAGTCTTTTGCTATTCACTGAGTAATCACCTCAATACCCTTCATGCTGTCCCTCCACTAAAGATGTTTATAAAAGTAATTTGATTGTTAAGGATAGGGCTGCATGCATTTGCAAAGCAATTAACCAACCTTTCCACCGTGAGCACATTACAAAGATGGATTAGGGGGGAAAGCCACATAAACCTAAAGGTAAAGATGTATCCTGTAGGTTGTCCTGCCAGTTGAGACCAACTCTAAGGAGAAGTCATCCCTGTTACAAGGCTGAAGAGCCAGAACTGTCTGAAGATCCCTTTGTGTTCATGTGGCCAGCATGACAAAATGCCAAAGCTCATGAAATTCTGTTACCTTCCCACCCAAATCTATTTATTTACATGCTTTCAAACTTCTAAGTTGGTAGGAGCTCTATTTTGCAGTGCTTGGGTCACAAACCACTGACCTGCCAACCTTCAGATCATCAATTTTGTATATTAATGACTCTCCATATTCTGTAAATATACCACTCACCATATACCAACACAACCCAGGGGAAACAGGAGGGAAAAAACGCAGTGCTGTGTGAGAGAGGAGTGTGTGAAACATTGAGCACAATCCTAACCATGTCTACTCAAAAGTAAGCCCCATTGTGTTAAATGGGTCTTACTCCCTGGAAAGTGACTTTAGGATTGCAGCCATTCTCACTTTTTCTTCTACCTTCCAGTTTCCTAGAAATTGCCAGTAGCTTTTCCTAAAACACTGAAAATATCTGATACAATCTGTAATTCAAATGTTGTATAATTACTGGCTGCAATTGCAGAGGAGGGATACAGATCACAGTTCACCATGTGTTGAGGACCTGTGTGAAAACAGGAAGCTTTTGTACGGGAAAATACAAAGCAGAGTCCCAAAAATGGCTAAGCCCTAGCACCAGCACTGGGTACAGTAAACATGCCATAAGCCACACTTGTTTCGTTGTTCAGTCATATCCAACTCTTCGTGATCCCATGTACTGCAACGCCAGGACCCCTGTCTTCCACCAGCTCCCAAAGTCCATTCAAATCCATGTTCTTTTCCTTGGTGAGACTATCTAACCACCTCACCAGGCTCACCAGGGTTTCCCATTTGTAAATGGGATCAACTTCAATTGTCATTTGTTTAAGGGATTTAAATGAATAAGTTATAATTATTACTAGCTGCCTGTAATAATTACTAGTTACCTTTATCCTATTTGTCTTCACAATCCTGTAAGATAGGAAACTTTATTTCTCAAAATCATATTGATTTACTGTATATTACATAGTTGAAGTTGGGTTTATATGATATGTGTAATATCAGGTGGAGACTAATTTTATGTGAGAATTCATTCTGGGAACAGGCACTTAAAACAAACATTTTACTATTGCAAAACAGCCCCCAAATCCTCTTTAATTGTTTGCAGGCAGGTGTTTTTGTGTGGGTGCATTGTTTGCTTACCTGTGGGTGGATCTTTCCCTGTACCTGCACGCCTTTGCAAACAGCAGATTGCAAACACCATCTTTCTCACCTACACAAATGCACACACTGCTGTGCATGTTATGTGCCTCCTTTCCAGCCCATTCGACCCCTTTTTCCAGTGGACTCCTCCACTTTGTGAAGTAAGGAGAGGGAATCTTTTACACTTAGTGGGACAGTCCTCCTTTTCTTGTTGGAAGAAGATACACACTCTCTGTTTCTCTCTGTATATGTGTGAGAGAGTGTTTGGGGTGTGTGAATGTGTATGAGAGAGAGAGAGAGAGAGAGATTGATTCCCTCCCCCCCCCTCACATAGAGCACTGTGTACCCTCAGGGTATGGGGAATCACATATATATCATTTGCATATAATTTAGTTACACCTATTCTGTTTCACTGTTAATTTGTGTGATTTCATGCAACTGAAATAATCTCTCCTTCTGACAAATTAGTGACTACGGATTTGAACGTCATAGCAATGGCCAGTGTTTGCCAGCATTTTGGTACAACCCATCCTCGATGTCCAAAGATTGTCGTCTTGGTCAGAGTTATCTCAATAGCACCGGGTAAGTAAGTGATCTTCTAGATGGAATTGCCACATCCAGCTCATAATTGTGTCATCATAAATCCAAACTTCTGCCATGTTTATCTATCCACCTGTTGGGATATTCAGGCAAATCCTATTCTCATTCCATCGACTGATGTGTGTTCATGTGGGACAGAGATTTCTCTGTGGTAGTCCTCCTACCTCAAGGGTGTTGGTGATGCATTCTCTATCTTCAGACCCAAACCTATGCAACTCCATCCTGCAGTTGGAGAGAGCAGACACAGAGTTATCCTTGGGATAAGGGAACATTTGTTCCTTACGTTGGGGCTGAACTGCAGCTATGTCAGAGCTGCAAAGTTGATAAGATTTTTTCAGAGACAATTGTTTTGCCAGGCTTTGAGCATGGAGTGGTTCAGATAGCCCAGTTTAGTGTCTGTTGCCAGATTTTAGTTGTTTTGCTATTTGATTAGTTTCGTTTGCTTCTAAACACTATTGGGCAGCATAATCCTTGGCATAATCCTAACTGCTCATTTCAGCCAACAGAAGATACTTGAGCTAGCTTAGAGTGTCACAAATGTTCCATGAAGAAAATCTGCAATACCCAATAAGTAGAAAAGGCTGGAGGAGGGAGTTATGCCTACCTCCAGTCCCCAAAGGTCAATGCACTGGCCAGTCTTGGTCAGTGCAGGGGACTGGAAGTGGGTGGGTGGAAGCCTGAGAGGAGCAGGAGGTGTTTCAGAACATGGGTTGGGCACATGGAGGGGGGCAGGAAGCGGGATGTGGGGCTTGGACCTTCTTGAGGTGGAGCTTCTTAGTTGTGTCAGGTTGATTGGAAGGAGGTTTGTCTCACTGACTCTCAGGACTGTTGGCAAAGAAACCAAGATGGATCTAAAAGTGGTAGTGAGGGTCCTGGCAACACATTATATGGATATAATGGTCTTCCACTTCATGTATATGGAACATAACTTACAAACGGGTGCTTTGAGTGAACACCACTGAAGGAGTCATCAGTAGTACTGTGACTCCCTGCAGAGGTAGCCGGCTCAGTGGCCTGCTGAGACTGTGATTGTGACTAATTGGCAGAACTCCTATTGATAAAGCCATGCATAGTCCAGCCTGGATGCAAAGTCAATCGCAAAAGTGAGGTCACTGGCAACAAGGGTGAGCTTGTGGGGGGTAGGGAGAGGTGCACTTCCACTTCACTAGGTTTTGCATCATAATGTGCAAAGCTAACAAGTAAGAAGGTTAGCTTAGAAAATATGGTAAATATAAACATCTAGGGACAATTCTAACATGGAAGATATTGCTATCCCCCTCCCTGCAATGTTTATCCCAGGTCATTCTGTTTCATAAATGATAATTTCATGTGCCTTGCTCAGGACATTTCACTTGACTGTGTTTTCAATGCTCAGTGTGGTATGAAAATAATATTCAGAATTTCAGATTCTCTCAAAAATGAGAAAATGCAGAAATATGTTACTGGTGAATGACAAGCACTGCAGTGGGAAAGGAGGCAATCAGCACTTAATGATTTTGGCCTAAGGTAACATGCAGACTGATTTTATTCTGACTCTAATGAAGCAAGTAAAGCTACACAGTAAGGAGATGCACAGAGCAGACTCATTCTCTTACAATACAATTTTACAAGTGCATGCTTGATTTTTATTTATTAATTAAAATAAATATTTTTTCATTTATTAAAATACTTACAACATGCTCTTCAATTTGAAAATTGCTCAAGGTAGAGATTTACCAGAGAAATAATAATATACCACCGAAACAACAAGAGCAGTTATATATGAACAGTAAAAGACTATGGGCACAATCCTAACCAAGTTAGGTCGGCATAACTCACCTGGCATATCTTCCTGTGATGGTGTGAGGATGATGTCGTCTGCCTGCACAGTGGCCTAACATCCCAAGGAATGTCATAGAAATCAGAGATGGGATCCAAAGAAATTAACAATCGGTTCTATGCGCATCTGGCAGCCACTTATAAATGGCTATTTTTAAACTTTATATGTCCTGTCTCTCATTAACAACCGGTTCTATAGAGTAGGTGCGAACCTGCTGGAGCCCACCACTGACAGAAGTGTCTTACAGCACTTCTGTGACATCCCCAGGTCAGCACAGGACTTACACAGGGGCTTATGCAAGTCTAACTGGTGTTTAGGATTGCAGCCTAGAATTGCAGCCTGTTGACATCCTTTCCCAGGGTAGCACCATTCAGCTGTGAGGAGAACCTTTGAATGGAGGAGCCCACTGTTCCTGTATTGGCCTCAGAGCTAAAGGGGAGAAGTAGTTATGGCATTCTTGGGATGTCTCCTACTTCTGTTGAAGGACTAGGAGTTTCCTGGTCCTCCATAGGTCTGTCCCTCTCATCCTTAGCCCAACTGAGGCTTTTGATCTCTGTACTATCCTTCTCCCCATGCTTTCCTTTCCATCCCCCATATGCTTCTGGCTGTCCTGCTTTGGCCTCATGCATCATGATCTCCCTGAGCAAGTTGCAATCCACAATAGGAAGAGGCCTTGCGTTGGGGGTTATCTTGCCCTAAGCCATTGTCAGCCAAGGCTGCCATACCTCCACCTGTACTCACAGCCCCACTCCCAGAGTTAGACATGGTGCTGCAAGAAGGTTGCATAGCTGGATGCGTGCCAGGCTGAGTCTCCTTCTTGCTGGGTTTAATTGGTCCGGCTCCCCCACTCTTCAGGAGGGTGGCTCGGCTGCACATTGCCTCTGGAGAGTTGTCAGGATTTCTCTCCAACTAAATCTGTTGCCAGACAGGAGCAAACTAGAAATTACTAAATGTTCCCATCTTTAAATGTTTAGAGCAAAAATGGGCTGAAATATTTAAACTCATAAACAACCACATGGATGTCAGGAGACATCCAGTGTAGGAATTAAGCACATATTGAGAGGGGTTTCATAGTTTTCCTTCCACTTTTATTCTAAAAAAATCCCTGGCATGACCTCCCCCCATAAAAAAGTCTAAAAAGTAGAGTAGAGGCAAAGAAATTTTAGAATTTTCTACTTCAGGGAGATGGGTTTGTGTGTGTGAAATCATGCAGGGTAAAGCATGTCTCAAATCATGCTACTCCTCATAGCATGCCTCAAAGATGGCACCATGCACTCAGAATCATTGCTTCAACTCTGGTGCTGGGACAACCCCAACCACATTAGTGCCTTCCCACTTTGCTAGTGCTGAACTGTATTTTCCTACAATTTAGCATCAGAGCAAACTGATGGTGCTGCAATGATCTTCTCTGTCTGCTTCTCCTTTTCAACAGGTACCGGAAAGTTGTGTCTAATAACTGCACAGATGGCGTGCGTGAGCAATACACAGCCAAGCCACAGCAGTGTCCCGGCAAAGCCCCGCGAGGGTTGCGGGTTGTCACTTCCGATGGCACGCTGACCTCAGAACAAGGGCATAATGTTACCTTCATGGTGCAGCTGGAAGAGGTACGGTCTATTTTGTGCACTCCCTGTGGGGCTTTCTGAGTCAGAATAGTTTAGATAGAAATAAACACAAGCAATGAACCATACAGTTTTAACTTACATATAACTTGATTGCAAAATAAAAATGCTAACAGTTTTGAACTGAGTCTCTGGATTGCCCTCTACAATGGGCCTGACTCTCTCCTCCGTGGCCTGTAACCTCTGCCTGCTTTCAATTCTTCACTCTCTGAATCCTTTAGGAAGACAATATGTGGCAGAAGGAATATTGTGAACATTTAAAGCCTTGCTGAGGGCTCCATTGGATTTCCCTGCACTTCCAGGAGACTGCAGGCCTGCCTAGCATAAGTAAGGGAAAGCTCTCCCCCTTCACTCCCCATTAGATATGCAATCCTGGGGGTTGCATTGCTCTCTCCCTCTCACCCCTTAAGGGATGGGGGAAGATTTATCTGATCTTCATGACCCCCCAGTTTGAGTACCACTGAATTGAAGGTATGTAGGGAACAAATATATGATTAAGCTATAATCCAGAGTAACTATGGGACCTTTTCCACCGATGTAGTTATGGTGCCACCTATAGGAAACATATGGGAAAAGCACAGAGAAATCCAGAGTAAGTGCCTCTTATGTCTTCCCATAGTTACTGTGGATTGTAGGGTTTATTGCATTATAGTTGCATGTATTATAGTTATTTAATAATAATAGCAGGCCTCCGTCAGTCTTGAAAGACTATGGTACCGTGCTCGGCGCTGCATACGCTGCATGCGAAGCATGAAAGCCTGGGTTGGATTGTTATGGAGGATAGCCTGTTACCCAACCAGCAAATCCCCCCTCTCCACGCCACTGCATTAGTCCCATGGAAAGGCAGAGCCAATACGATTGGATCCAGTTGGCATCGCAGAGCTGTGCTAAGGATAGGAGCTCACCCTGTCTTGTGGGGCCGACCCGGGTCTCGAACCCTGGCCTGCTGGTTAACAGGCACAGTGTCTTAGCCACTTGTGCCACCCACAGCCCAATTTATAGCACAATCATATACATGGAAGAAAATGCTTCTATTTTTAGTTTGGCTTACTCCCAGCTATGTGAACATATGAGTGCAGTCTTTAGCTAGCAAATCATTAGATAAGAGCCGTCACCCTTCTTCAAAACAAAATATTCTATGTGTCTGTGATTAGGAATAAATCAGGGAGGGAAAAAGGAACAACTTTTTATAGAGGTTGTTTTCAAGTAACAGCTTTTAAATTGTTTAGGCTTAGTGTAGGATGATATTTTAAGTGAGCATCCACAAATTACTGTAAATAGCAATTTGTCTGGAATGGTCTTTGGTGTTTTGCCTAATCGGTGTGGATTTAAATTTACTTAAAGATTAAGAACATGTCTAATCACTTTGACATATCAGAGTTTGTGTGTGTGTGTGTATACAAGTGTGCATGCACTCCTTTGCTTTTTCAAAGATTAGTGATGTGCTTAATTGCGCGCGTGCGCACACACACATATAGTGAGAGAGAGAAAGACCATACAGATTGCATTGGAAACTACAGTAACCGTAGTATGTTTCATAAAGAAATCCCATATAAGTGCATTCTACGTTGTGGTCACTAGCAAAGTTCCATGGAGAGAAAAATATGGTTCATCTGCATAAAAACAACATAAAGCAGATTTTGGAGAATTCCATTCTGGAAGGCAACTGAGGAGAAGCAACATCTGCTTGTTGCAAAGGCTAATTAAAAATCCATTCAGCACATCTGCAAAGATAAAGTGATAACAAGTCATTGCATAATTAAAGATTTCCAAAAGAAATGTGCAGCTTGGGATTCCATTTTAAAACTTTTGGTTGCAAATCCTTGTTTTAATGCTTTAGTTTTACATTCAAAATTCAGCATTTTACAGAACCAATCCATGCTTGGATCCTTTTGGGCAAAATTGAAATGAAGTGCATGAACTTGTTGTTTGCATTACATTTGTTAAAATGAGCAAAGTTATCTCTCATATTGCAAAACACTAAAAGAGGCATATAAGTAACCAAGTTAGGATAATATTCTGTCAACAGGAAGGAATATTGCTTTTGAACCTTTATCTGTGCAGAATCACAAAGGTTGTGAGAATGATTTCTGTTGCAGGAGGTAGCTGAAGAAAAGCAGAACCCATATTTCAGAGAAGAACTGGGGGCCAGTTTGGGTTACCAAGGACTTCAGTCTGGCTTTCTGACTGATCCCAAGCCATAGCTTGAAATCTAGCCTTCAGATTCCTCTTCTTTGCAAATACACAAGCATATACACTGGATCTCCCCACCCAAAGGAAAAAAATCGCACAGCATTAGATCTGGGGATCTGGGCGATCTTTTCCTTTGGGGGTAGTTGAAGGACAAAGTGTTCATGCCCCCTCTTCCTCAGGACTTACAGCAGTAAAGCAGCGGATAAGTGACGTGTTGGACTCAATAACACAGGATATGCTAGCAAAAGTGTGGCAGAAATTGGATTACCGCATAGACATTTGCCATGTCATGGGAGGGGCCCACATAGAACATCTTTAGAAACTTGTATAGTTAGAGTTTCACATTAAATTTGTATTTCAAAAATAAACCCATTACAGCAGTCACAGGTATGTTTTCTTTTTGTCTCATTCATTTTGAATCACCCTGTACTGTATAAAATTACTTTTGTGCTACGTATACGAGAACTAGGATGGTGTAGTGATTAGGGAAATGGACTGGAATCTGAAAGAACCAGGTTCAGTACCCTCCCTCAGCCATGAAGCTTCCTGGGTGACCTTGGGCCAGTCACTCACTCTTAGGGCACAATCCAGAGTAACCTCAGGGAGTCCTTGCTCCAGTGTAAGAACAATTTATTCTGGATTAAAGTTTTGAAAGGATTAAAGTTTTGTAAGCTGCCCTGGGTATTTGCATTCGCATGGGAAAGGCAAAGTATGAATCCAATAAATAAAGTATATTTTATAAAATATATTTAATACTTTTGTCCCAAATTTCACCCTTTTGGGAGGAGAGGAAAGAAAAACATATACCTGCTTCCTATTTCCTTATACATTCATTGGAGTCATCCCCTCTAGCCACAATATGTCAGCCTGCTTGTCTTGCTATAAATATTTTCTTATAGCATCTGTTTAAAACAAGTATGTGATTCCTTCGACTGTAAACAATGAAGGTAATGGCATATGGGTGAGGAGACACACACCAGGTAACCAGATCTGTATAACTGAATTTAGGTTGGTGGCTCTGACATTTTAATATCAAAACCTGTATATCCACCTTATTAACTCGAATTCTGATGAGTCAAAAGACCATTCAGCTTAGCATGTCACTATCACCATTCTGCAGTTGTCACTATAATGTAGTGAAGGACAGAAAGAAATGGCAGGAAAGGATCTATCTTTTATAGTTTCATGCAGGTATCAGTTATACAGACCTCCTGATAATCTATGGTTATTGAATTTTTCTTCTGCTGTTATTTCTTACCAGTCCAGCATGACTATATAAACACACCCTTGTTATCATGAGTGTGTGAAGTGACTGTGATGAGGAATTACTTGCTGGACTCTTTCCCCTCTATCTGGACAGTTCCCCAGAAGAATCATTGCCCTCACCAGCCCTCCCCCTGTTTTGGGACCAGAGCTAAAACCAGGCTGTTAGGGATTGGATTGGGAATGACAGGAAGGGCGCGTCACGATGTGCCACTGGATGCCAGAGGACATCCCATAGCCTGGGTAAATCCATGGTTGGACATGCGGATAAGGTTGCTCTGGATGTCAGCCCCGAGGGTGTTGGTGGAGCCCCACCCAGAGGACTATTGGGACTGGCTGGTGTGGCTGCATCCTGGGACGGAGTTCCAGGGGGAATAAGAAGGAAGGAAAAAGCACAAGAGGACAGTGGCTGGGAGTGGAGTGTCACCAGCTGGGCTGAGGCTGCTACCTCCTGCATCGTGGCTCCAGTTAACAATGTAAATTTTATTTATTTATTTAAGCAATTTGTATCCCGCCTTTCTTCCCCCACAAGGGGGAACTCAAGGCGGCCAAACAACAATTAAAAAACAATAAAACACCACTAAAATTAGATATGGTGATAAATAGAGATTAAAACACAATTAAAATATAGTTAAAATACAATTAGATTAACGCTAGAAACATAGACTAAAAACGATAAAACAAAAAATGATAAAAACTAAAGCCCCCAACCTCTGCCCCCATTATAAAGCTATCAACTTTTTATAAATAGTTATCAACTGACATCAGCAACCTTGTAAATAGTTGGAGTAAAGTTCTTGCCTGTTATTTCTTATTCTGTCTGTGAGAGTTATTGTGGGAATATGTGAGAAGGAGAAGAAAGCAAGGAGGGAAGCTGGGGAGGAGAGGAGAACCTCTGGACCCCACCACAGTGAACTCAGGAAATTTAGACCAAAAGAGTTTATACTGCATGTAACAGAAGTTGAAACTTTCAGTACATAGAACTGACTTCTACATATATTTGAGAGTTATCTGTAGCACCTTCTTGTAGCTGGCAAGTATTTGTGGGGGACAAAGTAGGTTGACTTTTTACAATCTTAGAAAAAGGCTTGTTTTTGTCTTTATGCTTTTCTTCCCATGTCACATGTTTTATTATCACTGGTACAGAAAATATCTTTCTCACACTTCACACACTGTTGCTTATGCATTCACTCTCACTCTCCAAACTGAAATATTTAAATGTCAGCTTTTTAAACGTGGCCTTTTCTGAAATGTGTTACAGCCTGAACTATACTTAACAGGGAAAAGCATTTTCCATTCAAACAATTTCCGTAATAATGAAAAAGAACTGAAAGAGAAAAAGCCAACCGAAGTCACCTTATAAAAGACTTTCAGAGTGGCAGCCATGCGTTTTCTCTAATTAGACTGGAAGGGGACACTGTTCTCAGCAGGAAGCCTAGATAAGAAACAGAAGGCCACGTCCTGCTGAGCTTAGATGTTATTTTCTTCTCTGGTGGCAAATGTGGACTCAGCAGATTTTTAGGCCTACCAAAATTTACAAATGAAAGATGCACATTTATTAGAAGAGACCTGAGATCTTTTTAAAAGTCCTCTTCACATTACATTAGTTAAGGCTTCAGACATTTTTAATCCCACTTGGCTTTCTTCCAAGCATGTAAACATCTTTGTTCTAAGGGAATGCTTTGCATGCTACAAGATAAAAAGGTTTGTGGGAACATCAGGTGGGAATTTGCCATCACAGCATTTTATTCTTCTTAAAGTTCACACTTGCTTTTAAAATTTATATGTACTAAAACAGTCAAATTAGCACATTACACCAGATTAGAACAACTTCAGGTCAACACATATATTATGACAGTAATGAATCAGTTGTGTAGTCATCTTTGTATGTATCATAGGAACCTGCCTTAAATTGAATGCTGACAGAGACTGTTAGAAACTTGCCAGGGTTCAAAACAGAACATCTGAAACTGTACCAGTACTTCTCAAAGACTACAAGGTCCTTTAGCAAGCCAGCAACACTATTTATTCCTATAGAATTTGGACTTGTAAATCCTCTCCAAAATGGACAAATATCCAAATTATCATAGGACATTAATTTTATTCCAGTGTTATTAACTTTTGACTACTTCCCACCTCTCCCATTTAGGGTGATATCCAAAGATCAATAATCCGTGTGGATTTTGGAGACGGCACTGCTGTGTCATATGCCAATCTCAGTTCAACAGAAGATGGCATCAAGCACATCTACCAGAATGTGGGCATTTTCCGAGTGACAGCGCAGGTGGAAAACAACCTGGGAGCAGACAGTGCTGTCCTGTACTTACATGTAAATTGTATGTTATTACTGTTGGTATTGACATTTTTTAAGCTACATTTCTCTTCTTAGGGGTGAGACCTTAAGTTTTGAGAAAACCTGCTTCCATAAGGCTGGCTTAGATTTCACTTTAAGATTGTTATAATATGAAACAGAAATATTTGTTAGGAGTAATTTGGGTTCTATATCATTTTCCTTTTGAAGACTCAAGTACAGTAATTCCAGTTTCCTTCATATATTATATACCACTTTTAATACTAAAACTTTTAATACTAAAAGTGGTAATCCATTTTAGATCCCAATCCCGAGCTTAATGCCTGTGTCAGGTTACTGCCTGTGTGCATTGTCACAAGCATGCAAGAAAGCATGTTTGAAAATTAGCATCAGGATCAGCACTGCTGGGAGGCCAGCAGTCTGCACAGTTGTGCAGATCCCTAGAAAGCGGTGAGGTGGTTGGGGACATGGAGAGAGGTAGGAAAGAGGCATTCCCGGGTGGGGAAAGTTGAGGGAGGGTGGAGAGGAGGTGTGCCAGAAGAGGAAGCAGGGCAGGAGAGGAGCAGAACTGGCAGGCTCCACCAGAAACTGAGCCCCGTGTCAGCCCATGCAGCCCAACACAGGTCTCCATGATTCTGCTCCAACTAGTTCAGAGTCAATGTGGTGAATTTACTTTGGGCAACAGCCTGCAAAGTGGTAGATGATGCAGCAGCCCCACATTCCAGGCAGCTCAAGATTGGAGTGCCCTTTAGAAAATGCGTAAATATTAAAATCATCAGCACTATCATGTTCAAATGTCATAACAAAAAATGCAAAGAGCACATCAGTAAATCATAATCAGAATAACTTTAAATGTAACACCAACTAAGGGTGCAACCCTAACGTAAGCCAGCCCAACTCATTGGTCTTCCCATTCCCTTGATGATGTAGGAAGGCAAGTGGATGTCTGCATTGGCCTAACCTTCCCCCCAGAAGTGGCACAGAAGTGTCTTACAGTACTTTTGTACATCCTCAGGCCAACTGATGGCCTGGGGTTGTCACGCTCTCGTGGATTTCTTCATGGATGATTTTTCTCATAATGACTAGTAGGTGTAGCGTTGTTCATACTTTATCCCTACAATCCAGAGCAACTACAGGAAGATATAAGAGGAACTTACTCTGGATTGAACTAGCATTTCCCATAGGTTTCCCATAGTTGACACCGTAACTACATCAGTGTATCAGTACATCAGTACGTCAGTGTATCAGGTCCCACAGTTACTCTGGATTGTAGCCTATGACAATCATCCACCTGAGATTCCAGTTGAGAACAAAGTGTTTATTTCTGGCCATCATCTGTTTAATGATATCACTTCCTTTTTATTAATGTCACTTCTGGCCATTAACAGGTTGTATGAATTTGAACTTTGGCCCTCTTTATGTAACAAGTTTAACATCCCTAAGTTAGATAATAAGAACATAATTTCTTTAACTTGTTTTTGATTTATACAGTGCTTTTACCAAACAATGATTTATAAACAATTACTGGTGTGTCTCCCATATCCGCAGGGGTTCGTTCTGGATCCTCTGCAGTTAACTGAATTCATGGGATCCGTGTAGAATCATTCTTCAGAAAGGAGTCAAAGCTGTCTCTGCTCCTGCTCCTCTTTTCCCATCCTTATAGAAATGCCAGCAGAATAGCAGCCAAGCCTGATCTGTAAAGGTCATGATAAATAAACATAATGGGTTTGCTGGTATGTCCCTAGAGAAACTCTGAGGGTCTCAGATAACATGAGGCCAAGCTGCCTGTTGCAGTTTGACAGATGAAGATTCTGCAGGGACCCATCACCATTATGCTCTACTTTGTAAGCTAATGAGGCCACTTAACTGAAGTGCTGTTTGTTTATATAGGGCACAATCTGCAAAGGAAGGGGCAGTCACTGAGTCACTCCACTTAAAAATGGGGTTTTCCTATCCGATCTGCTCAGAACATTGCAGATGAAAGCAATTTTTTTTTTAAAAGCCAGGTGCTTCTGACAATCCATGGAAGGTTTAATTAAAAATCACAGAACTTGCAATTTTTTAAATTGAACCTTCTGTAGTCAAATTTTCAGCAACTGTAACCCTTGTAAGCCTTACTGGGGTGCTTTAAAGGGAAGTGCGGGTTTGACTGCTGAAAATGTAGAGTTTTACAATGGGGAATGATAGCTAGAAGATTGTTCAGTTTTGGGAGATCAAGCTCATAATTGCTGGACATATGTGTGAACATATCATGTTTATTTCAAAGGCCAAAAAGTAGACACCAGTAAGACAAAATTGTAATCAAAATTTCTAAACTTTTCTCTTATAACTTTATCACTTTTAACTTTATAACTTATAACTATATTATAACTTTTTAACTCATAACTCTTATAACTTTAGCATAATTTTAAAATTATAATTAGGTTTACATTTTTATGCAAAATTAGAGGCAAAATTAAACAAAATTAAATTATAATTAATTGACAGTATACCTATGGTCAGTTTTTTTTTTTTTTTGTAGAATCTCTCTCTGTATACTTGCACACAGGTACTAATCCATTTGTTAAACTTCCTTGCAAGGATTTAGTTAGAAAATGTGTATTTTCCCTACCATCTGGAAATCACATATTTGCACATTTAAGGTACAAACCTGACTTTAGGCCAAAGAGAATGGTCCAGCTAAGCATACCTAATGTAGGCCATATTCTGAGCTGTTAGGCCAAATCCACAGGGATAGAAGGCCTCTAGGCTGGCTTAACTGCTGCTGAAGAGGGAGCAGCACAAGGGCAGCATGCTCACTGGGCTTTGGGAGTTGTGCCATATCCTGAGATGGGCTTCTGTAGTTCTGCCATATTCCTGAGGCTGAGAGGCAGGAATGGTGCTTATGCTGGGCTAAGAATTAGAGCTTTAATTTTGTTTCCATTTTTACTCTGGCTTATGGACCCCTGTGGGTCTACTCAGATTTATCACTGATCCTCTGGGTAACAGGCTCTGGGTATGGGCTAACTGCACCTAGGCTCAGCAAGGCCAGTGCAGGTCCATCTGTCTTGGGCCAGCCTAAGTGGACTAATGCTGCCCCAGACCCTTTTCTTATGCAGCTAGACTGGCCTGTCTGGCATTAGGCTGACCCAAGTGCAAGATAGTCTGGCCTAAGTACACTTCAAGATTGCAGCCTTAAAAAACCCACTGGATATTAAAAACCTCAGAATTTCAAATTGGAATTTCAGAATTTTGCATACATGTATGAAGTTGTCAAACTGATCAGATTAAAACCACCAACAACTGGTATTTTGGTGTATAACAAAGTCCACTTGGAAGCCTTTCCAGAATGCCACACAATGGCAGATCCAGCAGAAATGGCTTTTCCCTTCACAAGGTCTGTTCAAGTACATGGAACTGGTACCTAATGAGAACATGCAAATTTTGCTTTCTTAATGGTGACTTATAAAGCTTTCAAGAATAAAACTGACTCAGTGATCACAAAAGATTAATTCAACTCTAACAGAAAAAGTAAAACAGAGTGGTGTTTTTTTCCCCACACAGACAGTAGTACACCACCACCTGCTGTTCCAAAGCTGCATTTTCAGACCTGAATTTTATTTTGTCTGCAAGCACATTTGCTTGCAATACAAATAAAATATACAGTAATTAATACCGTAATTAATTAGCATTTCCCACTCCAGTTTTTTCACACTGTGGTGTAAATATAAAAAAGTGTGAACTCTAAACCTGCCTCTTCAAACGGCCTTCTCAAAACAACATTCATAGCTATCTACAGTGCTTGCTTCACTGCGAAATTTCATCCTTCCCTTGTGTTGAAATAACAGTGTTGGATATCAACCATATGGGGAAAAATATAACTCATGATGGATTTCTACCAAAACAATTGGTTTGATTTAATTGCCACTATGACAGATTTTGTACAGGCAAAAACATCCTTACCAGGGGCCAGTGTAACATGGATGTGTACAACATGGACATAATAATTTATTTTATAGCAATTGAACATTTTTTTTTTAAAAAAAATCAAATTCACAAATCCATTTTGGACAAACTTTGGGAGCTAGTGAAAGATTGGGGGACCTGATATGCTGCTGTCTATGTGATTACAAAGAGTCAGACATGACTTACTAACTTACTAACCTGTGGAAACCCCCTTCTCTGCTAGTGATATATTATTCTTGGTAGGTGCTAGTAAGTTCATGACATTTTAGGAATGTAGTCGATTGATTCATTTATATATTTGGTTGCCATGCATTTTTATATGTAACTAGCAAAATGTACCCACGTTGTGGGAGTAAAATACCCCCTGTGTGCCATCTGCTCTATGTGCCATCTGCTTTGCATGCCATTCCTCCGACTGTGCCATCCCGCATGTGCAACACTCCCCCATGTGCAACATTCCCAATGCGTAACATCCCCATGTGCAACGCGCCCCATGCGCAACACCCCCATGCGCAACAACCCCTCCAGTGCACCAACCCCTGATGCAACAAACCCCCAGATGCAACACCCCCAATGTGTGACATCCCCGTGTGCAACGTGCCCCATGCGCAACACCCCCATGAGCAACAACCTCTCCAGTGCACCAACCCCTGATGCAACAAACCCCCAGATTCAACACCTCCCTATGCAACACCTTCCCTGTGGAAACCCCCCCCCCCACCACCACCACAAGCATGGGCACTCCTGCTGGGCAAGTGCGGGATATGGGGCTGGGTGTTGACCAGTCTTCAACTTTAAGTATAGGCCAAAAATGTGTTGCACCCCTTTTAGCTCTTTGGGGTTAAATTTCTAAAAATCAGTTCTGTGTGGGTGCTCTTGTCAAATAACAAATATGCTCCCCAAATTTCATGCTTCTGGGTCCAGGGGTTGAGGTATGGCATTGATCAGTCAGTAATTCTCCAATGAAAAGTATGGGGATGAAAACATATTGCACCCTTTTTCACTCCCTTCAGGTTTGACTTTCCCAAAATTGGTTCTTAGTGAGTGCCTCCATAAGGGAAGGAACACTCTCCCCAAATTTCATACTTTGAGGTCCAGTGGTTTTGGCTGGATGTTGATGAGTCAGTCAATGAGTAGGTCAGTGACTTTTCAGTTTTATATACAGGGTGATTGAAAAGTAACTCCCTAAATTGTAATTTATAAATATTTTAAATTAGGGAGTTACTTTTCAATCACCCTTTATATAGAAGATGCTGGTGAAAAGAAACAGAACATATAATGAAGTTGTTGTGGATCGTTTATGGATGTTTACTCATAACATGTGAGTAGTAACAAACAGTAACATATGACAGGAAAGGAGAATAGCAGTAATCCTTAAAATAAGCAGAAGCCAAAAAATGTAAGTAGAAGTCTGTATTATAGATGAACACCTCTCTGAAGATTTACTGTGTGATATACTGTATATCACATGCTTGAACCCATGCCTACAAATCAGAAACCAACCATCCAAAACATTTGGAAATCAACATCCAAGACAAAAATATTGTTTTGGATGGTTGCATTTCCTCTTTTCCTCTATATTCAAAAGAACTTATGCCAAATGAGAGACAGAGGGCAGCAAGTACAAGTATAAATGTACTGGTAGTGGACTTTTCCCCCCTATTATTTTGCAGCTTATCAGTACATAAGAAATAAGAGACAAAGGCTGCAATCCTGAAGACACTTTTCTGGGAGTATGTCTCATTGAACACAATGGGGCTTACTTTTTAGTAGACATGGTTAAGATTGTGCTCTAAAGGAAATTCACAATGGAACCTAAATGGAAAATGCAAAAAGTCAATAGATGGTTTAAAACAGATCTCTGCTTTACTGTTGACACAGAGTGATCTTTCTAAGACTGCAATCCTATACTCACGTGGCAGCAACTCCCACTGATTTCATTAGGGCTTATGTCTTAATAGACATGTCTAGGATTTATCTGTAACAGCTTCAAGGGTTTCTGTGACTATGATAGGACCTCAAGATTGCTTGAATTCTCCTAAAACAATGCAATCTACAGCTTCTTATTACTCAACAGCCTCTAAGAATCGTATTACGTTTTTTGGGATATGGTTCTAAGTGCGAAGAAGTAATTAGATTCCCATCAAGTAGGGTGTGTTAGAAGAGTTAGAATAGAGGTTGCCTTGAGCAACATTATGAAGAGGTTGCTTAAAGCAGTGGTTTGGAGCAAGGTGTCTGCCACTGTTCTTTCTCCTTCTGCCCCCAGGATTCAGAAAGGAAGTGAGAAACAGCATGGAAGTGGAAATGTGAGGAGAAGAGACTGGTGGTTGAATCTCCTTTCTGAATCCAGGGGAGCGGAGGAGGAAGAACAGTGAAAGTGATAGCTGGTTCACAATTGGTAAGAGATGTGGGATTTGGCACACCCCTGAGCTGCCAAGTCCTTGGCTGGCCCTGGCTCTACCTCTGGTTCCACAAAGTGAAACAGGCAGTTTCACTGAGTGAAGCTATCATTTACATATAGAAAGAACACATGCTTTCTTATTGGAAATCTGACATTTGACTTTATCTCCCATGGGTACTCTGGTCAGGCAGTGCACTCTTGGCAAAAAGAGAACTCGCAGCCTACAGAGAAGGCAGTAAAAAAGCCTTCTATTTTACAGAGAACTGTAAAAAAATATTTAATATGCATGCTTTCCTGTATAGAGAATGATATCATGAATTGATTGCAAGTTGACATTCATCACAAATAATAGTACACCAGCAACCCATCACAACATTGGTTGATTGGCTACACTGGATCAGTGCATATCACGGAAGATTCAGAGTTGGATGCTAAACCAGAATGTACGGTGAAGACAGTCAGCTGAGTTGGAACTCAAACATCATCCCATTGTCCATGTAACAGGGCTCAATTCTAAACAATTTAGGCCAGGACAGCTCACCCATCTCCCTGTTGTTCTTGTGGTGTGAGAACACCAGCACTTGTCTAACACCCTTGGAGTTATACAGAAGCACCTTACGGCACTTTTGTGAACATCCCCAAGTCAGCATGAGACTTGTTCTGGGATTTGCGCTGGCCTAATCAGGGGTTAGCATTGTGCTGATAGTCTAGGGCTGCAATCCTATTCACACCCATCTGGGAGAAAGTCTCATTTAACAATGTGACTGATTTCTGAATATCTATGCTTAGGTCTGCATCTAAATAAGTTTATGTGAATTATTCCTGTTTCACACATGATAAAATTCCTATATGGAAGTCATTTCTGTATAAGGATTTGCATGACTTCCATGTATAGGTTATTATGCATAAACAGTCTTCCATGGGTACTCTGTTGCCAGTTCATGCTCTGCAAAACTCTGCTGGGCCATGGCTTCTCAATGTGAGAGCACTGTATATAAGATCATATGCTGTAATCCCATAGAGAAGTCACACACATACACACAATAGCAAAAAAGAGTCACTTAGAGGGTCAGAATTTGGTTGTTTATGACGATGTCTGCAGATGTTATTGAAACTGGAGAGAAGGGAAAATGTGACTAGAATATTAATGTGTAAAACTAGAGTGATACACACATCTTTCTGTTCTTTGTTCCTAGGTCCTTTGGAGCATGTCCATTTGTCACTGCCATTTGTGACGACAAAGAACAAAGAAGTTAATGCCACAGCAGTTCTCTGGCCTGGTCAAGTTGGAACGTTAACTTATATGTGGTGGTTCGGAAACAACACAGAGGTCTGTAATTCATGCAATTAAAATAATTGTTAAGCCATAACATAACAACATTCTCATGGGGCTTTTAAATTCTCTCACGGAAAGGCTTACAGGGTCCTGCAAATCACTGAGCGCAATTCTTAGCACTTTTATGTTGCAAATCAGCTTTTTACAAACTTGCTTAACTGTCGCTGTTTAGGCCTAATTTGCATGTTATGCAAATCACTAATCCCCCATTGGACACGGCTAAAGAGATCAAACTCAGAAAAACTGCACACTGACAGATTATCAAAGATTCTAAGATTTGGGGCTTTCCCCCTTTCCTTAAGTGTTTCTTATGTGTTAATGCAGATTTTTTTAAAAACCTCAAGTTACAGACTCAGACTTCAGAGATAAAGTTTTGAGTTTGGCTGTGCACAGCTCCAGGGTTTTTAAATGTATTTTCCAGTCTGTGTGCTCAGTAGTATTAATAAAAAGGAATGTTTACCGAATCCCAACACCTACTCTTTCGTAATGCGGTACCTATACACTGTTCTCATTTGTGCTGTTAAGCTGCAAGAATGCCTCATTACCACACACTAGGAGAAATGAAATGATATGTAGCACATTTCCTGCCTACGGACTGTATTTAGCATAAAATATATTTTTTTTAAAAAAGTCCTGTCCCTCATTTAGGTTGTTGGAAAAATCCTGGTGGCTGTTAAATTGCTTTTAGGATATGTGTTGCTGTGCTGCCCTTTACATTTCAGCAGAAGGTAGGAGACTTGACAGTCCATGATTGACCATGATAACCAAACATCCAAGGCACAGTCATTCAGAACATTTCATATATACAAGATGCCTTGATGTAAATATAGTTTATCCAGGATGTGGTGGAAAGAGCAGCTTTACACCTTGTAATCTTTTACAAATGGCTGCTGGTTTCTAATCCCAGCCCATTAATAAGTGTCAGTTTGACACACGGTGTGCTTTGCACTGCAAAACAGCAAAACAGTGGCAGCAGCATTTTAAGTAGACTAGTCTGTGATGATGCTTGTCACAGCAGTACTTCAGCTGCATCAGTTTCTTGGTTGCATTGCTGACCCTCTACTATAGGATATAGTTCTGTTTTCTGAAACCCACCCTCTCCTCTTACCTCCACCATTCCAAAACTGGAGTTCTGTCATAGTTGGAATATCCTGAACAATGTTTTGAGGAAAATCAAAGGATTTTCTTACCAAGAAGATTTTCTAAGGCTCTGGCTGCAGATGCAAAACAAAAAATAACTGAAGTATGTCATCAGGCTGTGGCTGGAAACTCCGAAGGCCACCCCAACCATGAGCCTCTTTGAGGTGTGAGAGTGTTCATGTATATCTATTTTCATGTTTCACTCTGCCTCTATTCCACTGCCTCTTCACTACACCTCCTGTTGCATCTCTTACTCCTTTTGGTGGCCACAGCACCAGCAGAGTGGTGCAGGTCACCCCACTGATTCTGCTTAGTCTTTGGGTGCTGTAAATGACCAGCACAGCAGCATGTTTGGATTGTGCTGTAAGATGGGAAAAACATTTATTCAACAGTATCAACCTTGTTCTTGTCTTCAGGACAACCACAGTAATGGGACCAGCCAAAGACCTCCTGGTGTCAGAGGTGGCATGCCAAATGCTGCCCTCCTTTTACTAACAATATGCCAACCTTGCTGTTCCCACTCTCCAATGTTTTAACTCAGCACTTTTTCCCCTCCACATTTCCTCTTCCTCACTGTTTTTTTCTAATTCAGGGAGTAGAAGAAGGAAGGACAGTGGAGGTGATTGCTTCAGTTGTCCTCATAGATGGGCTGAACTCTGAAAACTGAGCATGTTAAAATCCAAGTTCATTTAAAGTCAGAAGTCAAAGAGTAGGACGCTTGTTTATCTTGTTTGTCTATGCAGTTGTGACAAGTAACATCATAATGAACATTCCCCATTCCCTTGTGTATTTGCAGCCACTGATCACCCTCGAAGGAAGCATCACATTTACCTTCTCCACAGAAGGAATGAACATGATCACAGTGCAGGTTTTAGCAGGAAATGCCATTCTGCAGGACACCAAAACAATTGCAGTGTATGGTGAGCCCTATCTTGTTGATTGTTATTTGTTCTATCCTCCAACTAGCCTGGAGGCTTCCCTCAGTTTTCCACTAAGCTCAAAAAAGAGAAAGTCTCAATAGGGTGGTTCATAGACTACTAGCACTCATGGGTCATTTTTTATTTCATTACCACCAAAAATCAAACCTCTAGCCAGAGGCGTACCTAGGTCATTTGGCACCCGGGTCCCTATTTTTTTGTCACCTCTGTATGTCAAAATTATTTAATTAATTATTATCAATATTAATTAATACAATTAATTAGATATTAATATTTTCATAATTTAAAATCACCTTACAATTAAACTTCTGTTATATTTTTTTTTTGGGGGGGGGAAGAGAAAGGTTGCCTTCTGGAATACTTGTTGAGCCCCACTTTTATTGCATTGGGACCATTCTGGTGGCCTTCTATTCTCTATGCCTAACCTGAACATGAGCCAAGGCATCTTTACTTTATAGTAAACATGGCTGTGTAACTCAGGTCCACTTTCAATAGAGCTAAATGCAATGATCAGGGACTTCCTTCTGGGTTGATTTATGGAGGCTGTGTTCATTGGATCAGAACCATTTTGGGGTTGTTGAATTCCTCTCAGTCTGCCCTGTCCAACAGACATAGAGCACAATCCTAACCATATCTATTCAAAAGTAAGGCCCACTGTATTCAATAGGTCTTACTCTCAGAAAAGTGTCTTTAAGGTTGCAGCATAAAATACATGTGCCTACTTGCGAGTAAAGGCATGATATGGCTCAATTTCATTTTCTATAGGGCTCCATGTATTTTTGTTTTTTTGGACCTTAACCAAAGGGACTTACTCCCAGGAAAATGTCTTTAGGATTGCAGCCATAGTGTTTGAATTGAATAGATATACAGTGGCACCTCACGTAACAAATTTAATTCATTCCGGAGGCATGTTCTTTACGTGAAACATTCTTTACGTGAAGCGCTTTTGCCCATAGGAAATAATGGAAACTCAGACGATTGGTTCCACAAACCCCAAAATATTCATATAAAAATATTAACTGCATGTAAAAATGATGACAGAACACTGGGATTGAATTCAAAACATACATTCAATGTACGTGATCTTATGAAGTCTACTTAGGCTGTAGTCCTAAAGACACTTTCCTGGGAGTAAGATCCATTTAACACAGTGGGGCTTACTTCTGGGTAGACATGGGTAGGAGGCTGCAATCCAAGACACCTTCAAAGTGTCTCCCCACTTTATCCTCTCCATCCTGAGCCTTTCTCTCCCCTGCTCCCTTCTGCTTAGCCCTGAGCTACTTCCCTCTTCTCCACTGCTCTTCTCTGCCTCTGCCCAGCGGATGCCCAGCCACAGGAGGAACAGCACGGAAGTGTTGCTTTCACTATGGGCAGGTGCGCTAGGCAGCCCTGACGCTTTTTAAATAGCGCGTCTGCCCCAACTGCCAAAGAATGTTTTCTTTACGTGAAGCATGTTCTTTATGTGAAGCAGAATCCTAGAGAAATTTTTGTTTGTTACTTGAAACATACTTTACGTGAGGCATTCTTTACATGAGGCGCCACTGTACTAGCAAAAAGTGTACCCACGTTGTAGGAGTAAAATTTCCCATACGTCATCCCCCCACTGTGCATCAATCCCCCACACACATCAACACCCCATGTGTATCCACCCCACGTGCACAACCCCCATGCTCATCAACTCCCATGTGCAACAATCCCCCATGCGCAACATCCCCCATGCGCAACATTCCCCATGTTCATCCCCCATGCGCATCATTCCCCCATGCGCAACATCACCCATGCGCATCAAACCCCCATGCACAACATCCCCCATGTGCAACATCCCCATGCGCATCAACTCCCATGCGCATCAGCCTCCAATACGCATCAACCCCCCATGGACAACTACCCCCCCTTTCGCATCAAACCCCTATATGTAGCAACCCCCCATGCACATCATCCCCCATGCCTAACATCCCCCATACGCATCAACCCCATGTGCATCTTCCCATGTGCAACACTCCCCATGCAAATCCTCCCCAGTGCAAATCCTCCCCAGTGCAACCTTTTCCCCTGAACAACATCCCCCCCAGTGCACCAGGCACCAAGCACCAAATTGGCTGGATGTTGGTCAGTCTTCCATTTTAAGTATAGAACAAAAACACATTGCACCCCTTTTCATCTCCTTAGAGTTAAAGTTCTCCACACTGATTCTTGGTGGGTGTTCATGTCACAGAAGAAACACCCTCCCCAAATTTCATGCTTTTAGGTCCGGAGGTTGGGACAGAGCATCCTTCAGTCACCAATTCTTCAGTGCAAAGTAAAGGGAAGAAAACACATTGCCCCCCATTTCACCCCTTTCTGGTTGGAATTTCTGAAAACCAGTTCTTAGTGACTCCCTCCATCAAGGAAGGAACACCCACGCCAAATTTCACATTTCTAGGCCTGGCAGTTTTGGCTGGGCGTTGGTGAATCAGTGAATCATTTGGTGAGTGACTTTTTTCTCTTTTACACACACACACACACACACACACACACACACACACACACACACACACACACACACACACACACACACACACACACACACACACAACAAATATATATATTTCAAGTGGTTAATTTAAACACTATGGCTGCAATCCTAAAGACACTTTCCTGGGAATAAGACCAGTGAACACAATGGGGCGCACGCTTGAGGAGACATAGTTAAGATTGCACTGTTTATTTATTATTATTAAATTTAAAATTATTAAATTTAATTTATTACATATAGGTCACAATCCAGAGCAAATTCAGCCTGCTCTGACCTAACTGCACTCTCCTAACTATTCTGTATCCAGAGCAGAAAGTTATGCTGAATCCAGAGAGTCAGGAAGCCTGGGCTGCCCTAGCTGCTCCAGAGCATGCTAAGTAATTGACACAAGGGGAAGACTTGCTCCTGAGGAGACACCCCTCAGATCACACTGAACAAGGAACAGCTGTGGTGCCTACAGTGGTGACATGACTCTGCACATCACCTGGTGCGGAAGTCTGTGCGTCATCCCTGGGATGCACGCCCCCCCTACCTGGACTGCACAGTCACCAAAGTTGGCGCCTGCGCAGTTGTTTCTGAAGCCAACTGGCTTCAGAAAGAGTACTGCGCAGGCACCATCTCTGACACCTGCGCAGTACTTTTCTGAAGCCTTTTGGCTTCGGGGGAGACTGTGCAGGCGTCAGAGTTGGTGCCTGTGCAGTATTCTTTCTGAAGCCATTCGGCTGCCGCTCCGCCTCCTGAGTGAGGCCGAATGGCTGTGCAGAGGCGCGGACTTTCTCTGCTCTAAGGAAGTCTCCTCTGAAGCTGTTCGGCATGCTCAGTGTGTTTCTGCGCAGTGCACCTCAGATGGCCATTCAGGCCAGCTCCTCAGACAAGTGGCAGCTTCTGGCTGCTGCTCCACCTTGGAGCAGGCCTGAATGGGGGTGCTAACGCCCGGGTCCTGCCAAAGGACAGTCAAACTCCTCCGGCACATCACCCCATACGGAGCGCATCACCCAATGCAGCCCACACCAGCCGCACCAGTCTGGTGACGCCACTGGGTGCCTGCCTTATAAGGAGTCCCTGATGAGATGCCAGTACATTCTACAGTGAATACAAGGGGCTTCTTGGAGTGGCCTGTTGTATCCTGAGGTTTGTGGGCAGCCGTAGTTTGTTCCATATCCTGAGGTTGAGAGGAAGGGGTTGCAGCTAGGCTGGCCAAGAACTCAGATTTTTGGTCAACACTGCCATTCTTACTCGGGCCTTATCATGGACCCCTATGGGTCTACTCATTACTATACCTGCTCCTGAGGTGGTATAACTCTGAGGGCTGGAAGAGGGCATTTCTGCCTTGGAAACAGGCTCTGGATGCAGAGTAACTGCTCTGCCCTTGGCAATGCTAAACATGCCCTCAACCTGCCTCTCCTGAGCTGCTTAGGCTGCCCCAGTTAGGGCAGAGCAGGTCCACCTCTCTTAGGGCACCCTATCTTGCATTGCTCTGCCCTAAGCCTCCTTCAGAGTAACTGGGCTGGAGCATCTTGCAGTTGCTCCAACCTAGTGTTAGATAGGGCAACCGAAAGGCTCTTATGTGGACAGATTAGTTGCTCTGGATTGTCCTGAAAATTGATGAATTACAAGCACACTACATGCTGCTTGCTCACAAGGAATTGGAGGACAAGGAAGGGTTTTCCAGGACACAAGGCTAAAAAAGAGGATGTGTCCTGGAAAACGAGGACATCTGTTAAAAAATCATTGGCATCCTTCAGTCTTGAAAGACTATGGTATCGTGCTCTGATTGGAGGTCCTGAAACAACATCTAGTGTGACTAAAGAGGCCAATGTGAGAGTGTCCATCCCTTCCACACTGAGGACAAATAAATTCCGTCCCCTGCCCAGGCCCCAGGTTTCACTGCTTTTGGGTCTGCCTCTTTACTTCAGCCTGCCGAACAAGTGTCTCTTCCAGTTGGAAAAGGCCATGCTGGTTCTTTTGTCTCCACGCTGAACGATCAGAGGTCAAGGTTTCCCAGCTGTTGATGTCCATTCCCAAGGCCTTTAAAAAAAATATTTACCAGTAAAAAGTCAAAACTGCATTAACATCCCCCCTTGCAAAGGCATTTGAGATTTGAGGAGCGGGAGAAGTTTAGACTTTAAAAACACTTTAGAAATTAAAAAATTAAAAATTTCCTTTACCTGCTGAGCCAGTTCCAGTGTTGGGGAGTCTGCCTTCGGGAGCCCTTTCAGGCTACAGGTGCCTGGGATCAGGACCATACTGAAGCTTTGCATCCACCAGACTGCACTGCACCCTCTTGCACCTTCCAGGCAAGCCAAAGCACGTCTGGTTACTCACATGCAAAGGGGAAAATTTTAGGAGGTAACTTCATCCTGGGGTGATTTGTGGGGGCTGTAGTTCTTGGATCAGGACCCTTCCAGTGTCCTTGGCTTCCTCTCAGCCTCCTCTTTCTTCCCCTTTTCAGCAGATTAAGGCGCTTTCACCTACTAGTGCGTAAGCTGATTTGCAAATTTTGGGGCTTTTTAGTTTTTCTGGCCATCTCAAAACAGGACACATATCATTTACTGTACAGTACATAAATCATAATATAGTTACCTATGCTTACTGGATTTACAGAGACTTCTAAGTGGTGCTCCTCTTCTATTTAGCAGGGAAAGAATAACCATTCCATTTTGCCCCAGCACAGTTTCCCTAACCAATAAGGGACACAATTTCCATTTTTTTAATTAATTAAAGTAGAGCAAATGGTGGTGAACTTCTGTGGAGGAGGAGGCACGGTTTTCCCCAATTTTCCCAATTTCCCCAATACAGCACTTCCAGTTGAGACCTCACTTTTGGGACTGCATTTTGAGCTTTGCACCACCAGCCTAACATGATCATTAGCTATGCCACTGCCAATGATCATATTCAAAGCTTGCCAAGACCCCTGCAGCCAAATGTGGGGTAGGTGTCTGAAGGCTGCTAAGTCTGTTTAGTGGCCAGAGCTGATGTTGGAACGTATTGTGGGGGGGGGGGGTTTATCCCAAGCTAAATATTGTCATTATTAGCCCTGATGTGTTTGTATTTGCTCAAGAAATATATTCTGTGTGCAGGGTGAACATATGTCATCTTTTTCCTGGACATAACCTCTTTTTAGCCTTGTGTACTAGAAAAAATCTTCATTGTCTTCCTTTTCCCTGTGAGCAGGCAGCATGTAGCCTTCCCATAATTAATAAATAAATTATATGCAATTGTTTTAAATTTAATAATGATATAATGTAATAATTTAAAAATAATTAATGTAATAATGTATATAATAAGTAATTAATTAATATAAAATTAATTAATATAATAATTAATGTAAATTAATCAGAAGGCGAGGAAGGAGCTATCTCAAAATGGATTACTGTGTTGGACTCTACTCTTGAAAATGAATCTAACAACTTATGAATTGAGAGGGTAGTATGCACCATCGCAAAGTTGCTTTTTGGGAGTCCCACAGCCCCCCAATGTATGTCATCCCCCCTGGGCAAATCACCCAGTGCGGGCGGCACCCCCCAAATCGCCCTGGTGACACAACTGCTCTGGAGTCTTCCTTCATATTAATTTTTTTTTTTCTTTTCACTAGAACAATTTCAATCTCTCCGGCTATCCTTTTCTCCAAATCTGGATGAATACAATCCTGACATTCCTGAATGGAGAGGGGACGTCAGTCGAGTCATCAAAACGTCTTTGGTGGAGGTAAGTGAGGAAATAAGTTGACACTCTTGGAGTGAAGCATTTCATTTTTCTTTCAGCAAGTATGACTATGGATATAAACTAATTATCCACGGATTTTTTTCACCCAAGTTTTTATCTTAGCATGAATGAAGTTGATCCATTAAATTAAAACATCCCTTTAAGCTGCAATCCTAATGACTCTTTCCTGGGAGTAAGACCCATTGAACACAGTGGTCTAACTTTTGAGTAGACATGGTTAAGGTTGTGCCCTATCTTTGATAAGCACTGCAGAAACTTTCAAAAGTCAATGTGGGAACTTAGTTTCATTCAGAGAAAAAACCCAGCATTTTCTTGGGACGTCCAAATGTTCTTTAAAACTAGTCCCAACTTTTTCTGTTCTTACGTGCTTGCTACAGTGTTTCTCTTTTGCATCACGTTCAATATTTGAAATTGACTTTTTGTTCTAGTAGCTAGAAAGAACCACTTTAAATAGTCAGTGTATTGTCTTCATTTTATTTTCTATTTCATTTATGCTGCAGCAGTCAAGCAGTTTGTCCATGTCTATAGTAACCTCAAATATGAGTCACAAGACTTTCCAGGTCATTGCAGGCTGCCCTGTGCCTGACTGATAATGCAATTCATTAATCACTTTGCTATGCAATGTAATATAAAAGCGAAGGTTCAAGTTCTTTCCTATGTTTCTCCTGCTTATGGTTCTGTTCTAGAACAGAGACAAAGCACTGTGCAAAAATCAATGCTATCTGTCAGTGGAATGTGGAAAGTGGAGACAGGTAGCTGCCTCTGAATGCAGTGAATCCACTTTCATCCCCTTCCGCCTAGGAAAGCCCTAAGCTCCAGTCTGTGCCAGCTGTGTTGCCAGTGTAGTCTTGAGAGCCCCTGTGTTAGGCTTTTCAGCCCAACAAAGAGGATAGGATACAGAGTAGCAAGGCTCTGCCAGAATTGCTTGATCCCACCACAGTTCCTCTCTCTGCCCCAGTTTCTCCCTAACTACCCACCAAAACAAACCTTACTGCCACACACAGCTCTCCCTTTGCTGGGTCCCCATGGGACTCAGTGGAACAGAAAGTTTCCTGCACATAGGGCTGTGGGTGGCGTAAGCGGTAAAGACGCTGTGCCTGTTAACCAGCAGGCCAGGGTTCAATTCCCAGGTTGGCCCCACAAGACAGGGTGAGCTCCTGTCCTTAGCCCAGCTCTGAGACACAGCTGGATCCAATCGTATTGGCTCTGCCTTTCCACTGGACTAATTCAGTGGCGTGGAGAGGGGGGATTTGCTGCTTGGGTAACAGCCTATCCTCCATAACAATCCAACCCAGGCTTTCATGCTTCGCATGCAGCGTATGCAGCACCAAGCACGATACCATAGTCTTTCAAGACTGACAGAGGCCTGCTTTTTTGTTTATGACACATATACAACACCCAGTGCTCATGCTAAGGGCCTTTATGATTGGGCTCTGAGTAAATAGACTAATGCTCCAGCTAAATATAAAATATCTTTGTACAAGTACCATTTCGAGAGCTTGCCCTACAAGTGGTTCAGGACCCACAACCAGTTTTAGATCACTGAAACAATTATTCCCCACTTAGTCTATGCTTATGAACAAGGTGGTGTCAGGGTTGGTTCTTGGCCAACCAATTAGGTGATATACATGATCACACAAAACCCCTGAACCTCAGTAGCAGTGGCAAAGGTAACAGCCAATATGTCATCAGGTGGAGGGCAGAAGACCCCATGGGGACCCAATGCTGGATTTGTCTGTGGGCTCTCAGCAACATGCCACCAACACCAACAATACTATTCCTCTTTATGTGATTTTTGTCACAACAGCATCCATTTTTTACATTCTCTTTTGATTTTCATACATTTCAAAGACAGCTGTGTAAATACTATTTGCCCTTGCTAAAGTTTTATGTTTCTGCCATTGGTTTGCATGAATGCTTTTTTCCTGCAGTTATGTCATAAGCATGAACAATTATGCACATTAAAACAATACTTTTTTAGTTAGCAGAACACATAGCCAATAAATTTGAGCTCCTTTACCATAACTGGAAATTCTGTTTTGAAAAACGGGGAAAAAGACATTGGATACAAAGAATGGCTGTAGAAAGTGTTTTATTTTGTTCTAGGAGCTAAATACAGCAGAGTTTGAAGGTCAAGTTGTGATCATAAGATGCCACCCTCTTGGCCCCCCCCCCCCTCAACAAAAAAGTTTCAGAGTGCAGATTGCATAGCATTTACTTCATTTGGGGGGTATTTTATAAACTTTCTATTACATCATTTAGATTTAAGATACTGGAAGCAAATCTTTATTTTCTAGATTGGTTGCAAGCAGTTCTGCTAGGATAATGAGGACTTTGCTATTAAAAAACCAAAGTGGATGAACTCAAACATTTGTTAAATGGAAGGTTTGGATGCTATCTGATTTTCAGCTCAATTTTCACTGCTACACCACCATAACAAGCATTCTGGCAGTGTACTTTGTAACTTTTCAGTGTAACTGTTGCAAATATGACATGCTGCAGCATGAGGCCTGGTCACCACTATAACTGGTGAACACCTAGGTCCTCACACCACTGAACCAAAGGTGTCTGCTGCTACAGCAACTTCTGGTAAAAGAATATAGGGGATTGGAGGGAGGTGGGAAGGCTGACACATGTCTGAGTTGAAGGCTGGGACTTTCCTAAGGGCAAGACAACAAATTTCTCTTTCCCAGAGGAGACCTCCAGAGGCCAAAAGTACCATGCATGATGCAGCAGATGCCACCTGGACACTGCTGCACTGATGCATGAGGAATTAGGTAGGTGGGAATTAAGTACTACTTTATTTAAATTAAGCTATGTGGTCCTGTAGCCCTATTTTTAAGAGAAGTGGCCTTGTCCTACACAGGAAAGATAGACATGTGTGTGTGCGTGTGTGTGTGCTTTCCAGTTCCTCCTTGTGATGCATGTTCCTGTTTACTCCCACTGGTTTTTATCTCCTACATATTAGGCAACAGGTATTTCCAGTGGACACATTTTGGTGGCAATCCTACCAGGCTTACCGACATCTGCTGAACTCTTTATTTTGCCCTATAAGGCTGCCTTTGGCGAAGACAAACGCACAGCAGAAGATCTACAACAGGTCATTATTCAGAATGTCATATGTTGGTTGTATTTTTTAAAATATTAAACAAAATTCTGAGAAACATTGAGACAAGATCTCTTTTTGCACTGGAATCAGGGCTATTCACATGTTAAATGATTTTGTTTTGTTACATCTATACACCAAGTATAATGGGCCAATACTTCACAAAACTTCAATGATGTTGAGTGGCACCAGATATTTAGTTAGGTCTGCATTCAGGGTATGTGCATGTTCTGGACCCTTCCCTCATTTCCTGGAGAGTTTGGGACCAATTTTCTTAAACTGCTGGAGTGTAAGTCCTACTGAACATATATAACCCTATCCACCAAACTCCTGGATAAGGAGAGTCTATGGTAAATGGATTGGTCAGAATTGCTGGATGTCTAAAAATTAATCCAATCTTGAATGGGTTCCATGCAATGCTGAATAAAGTCCACATTAAAACAGATCCATTTACCTTACTCAGTTGCTTAGTGTATCCCCAGTTTTCCAGGGTCTAGCAGTTTCCATACCTGCTCCACACTGATGGATCAGTCTAGCAAGTTTTGAGTGATGCTAAGATTTTGTTGAAAATGTAGTAATTCCTATTGTTCCCAGCTTCATTACACACGTTTCAAGATATCATAGCTGCCATGCATAATTCCTATTTATGTTCTGAAATCACCTTCCTGAAGTTTTCATACTTTTTTCAGAAAGAAGTTAAATAAATGTGAGGCAACAGGGCTCAAATATTTTTCCCCAGGACAAAGCTAAGCCTTATGAATAAAACTTCATGTAGGAATATTAAAGATAGTGTAAGTATTTAACAAGGCAGTACTTTTACCCCTAAGTTGGATCACCTATATCAAGTTGATCAATTAGATTTAGGGGTTCTCCCCCCCCCCCCCCGCCACACACAAATCAAAATCAAGTTTAAAACTAATTGTAAAAGAGTTCAACATTCTCAACGTTGAATTTGAATTCTAGAATTCTTCACATTTTAAATGTCCTTTCAGCTGGAGTTCAGTACTGATAAACGTTGCTTCAACTCAATCCCAATGGTCAATCTGGTGTCATCTCCAGTTTACCATTTATCTTTGTTTTCCTGTCTGGCTTTCATCTTGTTTGACATACTACTCATCTTTGTAATGTTCTCCCCATGCAAGTAATGAACAGGAAAGATTTAGTGCCTCACAGACCCTTCACCCCCCAGCTCTGTTCATAAATTGGAAAAGAAGGTAGTACATAGACTCAGATTTACAGTTGACCCACTGTGCCTGTGGCACTTGGCTGCTCATTGTATTCCACAAATTATTATATGGATACTTTTCGTCTTGCATTCCCAGACTCTCTTCGGTCATAAAAAATTGCAACACTGACACATTGTCATCAAAAGCCTTTGTATGGAGGTGAGAGTAATGTAGTTACCAGTGGGGATTCCAGCATCCTTCTCATTATGCTTCCTGAAGAGGCAAGATTGTAATCTGAATGGTTCTTATATAGATATCTTCTAGGGAGAAGAATCACTCTGGCTGGCCAACATAGAGAATAATGCACGCATTTTATTTTTCACGGAGAAACAACATCCACTTTCTCAGTGGCACAGCATGTGCTTTTAATGCACAGAGTCACAGATTCAGTCGCTAGCACAATGATTTTCAACTCTTTCATCTCATGACACACTGACAAGGCAGTAAAATTTTCAGGGCACACTGTTACGTTTTTTACAATTGATAAGTCACACCACACCTGAAAAGCTTGTGTTAAATGATCTTGCTGCCACTGCCAAACATGACCTCCTTCTCAAAGTTGCATCAAAAAGCCAGGACTTATTGAAGAATAGGAGCCAATTAGATATCAATGGTAAGGGCATTCCATAAAGTTGGCCACTACTGAGAAGGACTTGCTGCTAGCACACAGCCACAGTGCCTCTGAAGGCAAAGACACTTGGATCAAAGCTTGAGAAAGTGATTGGAGCATTTGGGCTATGCAGGAAAAGGCACAACTGCCCATGTTCAGCAGTCATTGAAATAATTTCATTCTCCACCAAAACCCCACAACTGGAAGTGAGGACATAACTGTCTTGATCCTTAAAATGTATCTTTATACATGTATTGATACAAATAATGGAAGGTACCTGATTTCTAAAAATATTTTCTTCTATTGTTGCCCCTGATAATAATTAATAAACAAGATTTTTTAAAAATTCAAATTAATCACAGATAGCAAATGATGAATCGGTTAGCAGCTCTGGTGATATTTATAAATGAGTGTAAGGCTGCAATCTTAAAGACACTTTCCTGAGAGTAAGACTCATTGAACACAATGGAGCCTTCCTTTGAGTAGACATGGTTAGGATTGTGCCCGATGGCTGGTTGCTATGCAGCAAAAGTATACATTGTTAAGATCCTAGCATCAAAATGGAGCAATTTCCTTTATTTGCAGAATCATAACAGCTTTTTATTTGTCTTTTCCCTATGGAAACACTGCCTTCAGTGAGCTGAGGACCATTATTTTCCACAAGCAAGTGTGTTAGCAGTTATAGTGCCAGTGGTGGGATTCAAATAAATTAACAACAGGTTCTATGTCCATAGAACATCAGGTTCTATGTCCCATTAGTAACTAGTTCTCAGAACCAGGCGCTGATTAGCAAAGGGTTCTATAGAACTTGTGAGACCCCCCCTGAAGCCCACCATTGGTTACAGCTTTACACGCAATACTTGCACGTTCTTGCTAAACATTGAGGAATGAGGTACCACTTTAAATCAGTCCTTCTGTTCCTAGATGGTAGACTAAGGCTGCAATCCTAATCTCCAGTCAGATCGTGGCATAAATCCTGTGCTGACCTGGTGGTGTCACCAAAGTGCTGTAAGTCACTTCTGCACCATTCCTGGGGGAGAGTTAGGCCAGTGCCAGAAGCATAACTAGGGTGTAGCTGGGTATGCTTTGGGCTCCCCACATGGTGAGCCACCCAAAGCGAAAGGCACTTTGCCTTGCCCACCCTTTCAGTGCACTTCAAAGGAGGCCAGACTCTCACAGACCCCTTTCAAAGGGGAGGGTCTGCTCTGCTAGAGTATTGCACTTCCCTTCTCTGCAGATTCCCAGTATCCCAGGAGATGAACAGTATCCCAGGAGAAAGCCTTATTGTCCCTCTTAAAAGTGCCCAGATCCAGGTAAGACTAGTTACCTTAAATACAACATTTCCAGCAGTTCTTTCCTTTTATCACCCCAAAGGGCTTGAAAAGGGATTGCAGACCTTCCAGCCCCAGTTTGCATTTGCTCTCTACACAACTCCAGCATCACACTGCCCAGCCTTCCACAACTCTATCCACAAGTAGTCCCATTACAGTCAATAGCTCTCCTAGATAAAAATGAATAGGATTGGAGCATCACACTGCCCAGCCTTCCACAGCTTTACCCACAAGTATTCCCATTATACTCAATAGCCTCGCTACCAGAAAATGTGAATGGGATTTACACTGCCCAGCCTTCCACAGCTCTACTGTGCAAGTAGTCCCGTTATAGCAGGATGACTCAGTGTCATAAACCAAAAATAAGACAACCTTCCCCCAAAATGTAGAACACCCAATAAAAATATAGGGTATAACAAAATAAAAGCTAAAAAGTCATATACATTGGTTTTATGTGGTTAAACACTATATTACTGATTATTAAATTTGAAACTATTACATATAATTTATTACATGTACTTTATAACTTACAAGGTTACATACTGCACAGTCACAAGGAAAAGGAGGACAAAGGAGATTTATTCCAGGATACAGAGCTAAAAAAGAGGATATATCCTGGAAAAAGAGAACATATGGTCACATTGATTAGGGGCAGCTAGGGTTGGGGGGGCAGTTGTCTGTGTAACTTCAGGTCTCTCCTGCCCCCCTTTCCAGGCCTGAAATGGACAGATTGCAGAGCATCATGACTGTGGTACATTTAGGAACCATTGAATTAGAATTTTGGTGCACATAAATACCACCAATTCCTCCCTCATTGCACCCCCTTCACTATCACACCTATTTTTGTCAGTCTTCAGTGCTACTGCACATGCAGAAAGGACAACAGCAGAGAGCTGCATGTGCTGATGGAGCATGGGATTCATTCACCAGGAACCAATTCACATAAGCAGAACTCTACTCAGCTTATAAAAATACCTGTCTTTTACTGGCCCAATTCTGGAGAGAGGCAGTAGACAGAACATTGTAGGGGCATTAGATAGAAGGGAGAATTGGGAGAAATCAGGGAAGAGAAGTGTTTTCCACTTTTTTCCACAAGTGTTTGCAGAAGTGTTTTCCACTTTTGCAGGAGCATTTTTGATTCTAAGCTTTAATTCTTAGATCCAGGTCTAAATTTTAGACTCCTGTATCAATATAGAGAAAAGGTATTTTTTCTCTCATTCGGGTTGCTGGTGCACGTACTGAGACAAAGCCAGCCCTTATTCAGGCAAAATTATAACAGAAGTGAAATTAATTTTACTTTGCTCTCTTTGTAAATTAAATTCCCTCTCACTCTTTCTTTTCACCAATTATTTGTTATTATTATTCATTATATGTCCATTGATGAGAGAATGATAGGCAAAGAATAGCTTCTATTACAAAAAAACCAATCTTTTTTTTTTTTGGCATTTTGCATTTAATTTTGCAAATGAAGCAGATAAAGTCAATGAAGCTCTGTGAAGGACCAAAACTAATTCAAAGAGCTAATTATTTTCACAGGGGACTCTTGATGATTCTAAATTAGGTGTTTTGCAGCGCTGAGAAGTTTCATCTTCAGTGTAGTTTGCTTATCGGGTAGCTTTATGGCAGTGGTTCTCAATCTTCCTAATGCCGTGACCCCTTTATAAGTTCCTCATGTTGTGGGGACCCCCAACCATAAAATTATTTTCGTTGCTACTTTATAACTGTAATTTTGTTACTGTTATGAATTGTAATGTAAATATCCGATGTGCAGGATGTATTTTCATTGTTACAAATGAAATGTGTGTTCTATGCACACACTGAACACAATGGGATTTATTTCAGAATAAGCATGCGTAGGATTGGGCTCTGAGGCTGCAATCCTGTCCACAATTACATGGGAGTAAAGGCCCCCTGACTATAATGGGATTTCTTTCAGAGTAGGCATGCATAGGATTAGGCCCTGAGGCTGTCAGTCAGCCCCAGTGCGCACGCAGCTACAGCCAGAGGTCTGGCAAACCTGACCTGGCCCCCTTCCCCAAGGGTCTTTAGGCGACCCCCAGGAAAGCGCTAGGTGACCCCCAAAGGGCTCCCGACCCCCACTTTGAGAAACACTGTTTTATGGCATATAAGTGGCTGGAAAAACTATAGCATAGTTTTGGCCCTATTTATAGGCTACATTAAAGACTGGCAACCAAAAAATAGGGATGAATTAAACCCAAATTCATTGAATTAATCCCATGCTCCATCAGCACAGCTGCATCATTGTCAGTGGTGGACAAGTAGATTTTTTTAAAAAAATGTATCTGTGTAGAAACGCACAGATGCAGATTAAAGTCACACAACCCAGTTCTCTCTGGGCCTTGTGCTGCTAGAATTCTCATTGCTACAGCAATGAAATTTGGCCCTTTATAGTGCCACATAAACCTGCTAACACCCCATCTTTGAGGCCAGTGGCATATGTTCCAGTGGCTCCCAGAGACTCTCCTAGTTGGTGGTAGGAGCAGAGTATTGAGGTTCTTCCAGGGTGCGAAGAATGAAGGGTGAGGAACAGGCTAATGGGGATCCTATCTGATATCTGATCTAATGGGGATCCTATCTGATATTTTGCAGTTTACCCCCCCCCCTTTTTTTCCTTGGTCGCTGACCAGCTACATAGCTAGAATGGATTAAAGGAGACTCATAGATTGCCAAATGGCCTATCCAGAAGTAAGTAAAGATGTTATCTACTTGTTTCTGGTTGCCCTTCTGACTGCTCCCACAGCACTGGATACTGTGCATATTTCATCAGCACAGCTGAGCCGTCATCAGTGGAGGGCATCTGTTGTCAGGATTGGGTTGTCAGTGGCGCATGGCACAATTCAAAAGCTTTCCTACTCAAGCCTTGCTTAAATGGAAAACACACTACATTTGTATAGTTCCCATTCATATGAGAACATCAGTAAAGTTCTGCAGGATTCAGTCAAGGTCCATCTCGTCACATAATGGCCCAACTATGTAGGGTACTGTTTATCCATGCACACCTCCAAAATGGGTTATTCAGTAAATAATACTGAGAGATGAAAATAGGCTGAAGCATACATATTTTAATTATGCCTCACTTCATTTAACCAAAAGCAAACAATATCCCGAGTAATTCTTTAGTGACATCTTAACAGTGGTGCATGCAGCCCTATGCCTTAAATACAGCAATGCCATAGCTCGAGAGGATGCAAAACACTTAAGGTGCAATACTAACCAATGATCCAGCACAGATCCAGCTGTCAGTGGGGCATGTGCTGCATCCTGCAGTTGGGGTACAGTCACAAAGAGCTCCTCTAAGTACAGCAATGTTTGTTCCCTTTGAGTTTCATTGCCCTTACACAAAGGCGTACCTAGGCAAAGTGGTGCCCTTAGGAAGGACTGAAATTTTGCCCTTATCAAAACACCTGAAACCCACCTTTTAGCTAATGTTACTTTTAGCTAATGTTAATGTCCTTCCAGAAGAGTTATTGCTTATGTGAACATAATCGGTTATATGGAATATTGCTTGACCTGACTGTAAATGCCCTACTGGGCTGTTGCAACAGTAAAGTTTTTTGGGTGCCATCCATGCTGAATTTTGCCTGAAGAGTTTTTGTGACTTTTTTTTAGAAGAAAAAGCTCTTCCTCTTCCTCCCTGCCAGCCTGGCATTTACAACAGGCTGCTTCACTTGATGACTTGGCTGGTGAAAATCTGAGTAGCTCCCTAGGGGTAGCTAGTACACAACATGAGATAAAGGGATATATGTCCCCTTACTCCAAGTTGCAACACAGCCAGCTCTTAATTTGTGCTGAATATGGCACAGGCCACTTGGCCTACCTGTTTCAGTGAGGGTTAGGACTGGGCTGTTATACCATGGGTATCCTCTGGCAGCTAAAAAATTGTGAACAATGTAAACCTCACAAGCTAACAATTCTGTTTAATGGGGTTTGTGTTTGTTTTTAGCCCTTTTATTCTTTGCTATGTTCATTTATAACACATCTGCCTGCATCATGTTCTTCTGGAGCAAATTAGCTGTCAAAGGGAAGTATGGAGATATTATGTGCTCTATCATTTTTTTAAGCCGTTGCATCCTTCCCTTCCCATATTAAACAAAAAGTTATGCATTTGCAATATTAAATTTATATTGCCCCATGGGCAGCCCAATCCTAAAGGGTATTCAGAATCCAGCCCAATCCTCAAGGGTAAACTGGGTACCGTGGCTCCACCGTAGCTACCACTGCATCCTACAACCCTGCAGCAGCTGCCAGCGGTCTCCTCGGAAGAAGGGGAATTTCATCCTTTTCCATGGGGAAAATATCCACAATGGGGCTTATCAAGCCTGTTCTTTGACAGTTTCCCCACTTTTCTTAGAACTGTTATTTGTATTTCAGAAAAAAAGTTTAACTCATTTGAAACTGCAAATTAAATTCAAATTAGAATAACTGACATACCTCGCTTTGAGTGAGGAAAAAGTGGACAAGAAGAAATGGGAGATGGGAGAGAAAATCACAGTCTCTCAGAGGTGACAGAGAGCACAATCCTAATCATGTCTACACAAAAGTAAGCCGCATTGTGTTCAATGGATCTTACTCCCAGGAAAGTGGGAGTAATTGCAGCCATATAATGTCAAACATATGGAAAGTCCATATGCTGTCATTTTTTTTTAATCTGGCAAGTTCAGGGAAGGTGCTCCCATTCAAACTAGTGCAATTTTCCTCACATAAACAAGTTCTAATTAGTCCTGAGGCAGAAACAGTGTTCCAAGTGAATGAGCAGACAGTATATAAGGCAAGAGTAACAACATTTTAAAAATTCAGTAAAGGTAATTTTAAAAATGCTGATAACTCTCTCATAGGGCAAAATCCAGAGTAACCATGGGGACTCCATGCTCTGGTGTAAGAACAACTTACTCTGGATTCCAGTATGAATTTCCCATAGGTTTTCACTAGGTGGTGCACTAACTACAGGTGCACATAAAATCTCTGACATGCTCCCGTAGTTACTCTGGATTACAGGGATTGTAGAGAATAAAAGTGAGAACATCTATTCCTATGTGGGAAACATGTTAAGAGTTAAATCAAAATTAAAAAACCAAGCATGGCCTAAGATGATGAGAATGTGCTTTTTGCCTGATAATTTCTCATTAACCTTTGAAAAAATATGAAGGTTTATTTAAAACTAATTACATCACATGGTTCTATCATTTGGTTAGCCCAGTAATTATCAGGCTACAACCCTAAAGACACTTTGCTGAGAGTAAGATCCACTGAACACGATGGGGCTTACTTTTGAGTATTCATGGTTAGGATTGTGATTTCAACCTTCATCTCACGGCACACATAACAAGGCACTGAAATTTTCAAGGCATACCATCAGTTGTTTTTACCAGGCACATCAGGCTGTTCAAATCCCCCAGTCAGTCCCCAAATTCTCATGGCACAACCAGTTGAAAATCACTGGATTAGCCTATAATAAAAAAATAAGTTCTACACATATTATTGCCATAAGACAACTATGCTTAAATAAATTAAAAAAGAAACTGCTAATAGGCCTTCATTTCACACTGTCCTTAAATCAATGTTTTTTTTAAAAAAAATCTTAATAGAACCTTCACTTTGGGTACATCATGGGCTGTTCAATCCTACCCATCACTGGCTCAACAGGACCAAACTGGGTTGAGCAGGCTGGAGGTCTCCTTGTGGTAAGGAAACCTTACCTCATGTAGAACATTTTGAATTTTGAAATCACTGACACAAGTTTGAGAAGGTGTCAGTGACAAAAGAATAGGTTATGGCAGAAGTCTTCTCTCCTGATCCTTCCCCCCTTCTGGTCCTGATACGGCCTATTCCATCCTCTCTACCATCACCACCATTCCTGTGCCTCACAGAGCAACTATTACCTACTTCAGTGGCTATTGCTCTGGTTTCAGCACCAGCAGGAGAACACAGCCTGTCCTGCTGACTCTCTAGGTGTCAAAAAGCACCAGTGCCAGTATAGCAGCTGCTGCACCAGTGTTACAAATGAATAGGATAGCAAATGAATATGACAAAGCAATAAGATAGAGAACTTATCAAGAGACAACTTTCTGGTAGTTAAACCTATCTACAAGTGCTGTGGTGTGTTATTGATAACTGAAAGGTATAGACCTGCCTTTTCCCTATTCTTGTGTTTTCAGTCAGTCAGTCAGTCCCAAAATGGTATTCGCTTGAGACCCTGTAATATTTATTCTGTTTTATCTTTGTAACACTATGTAACTGACCTGAATTTCATCATCTACTGACCAAGGGCCCATACCCATCAAAAGATCTACCCTGACAAACCTACCCATAAGCCTTCAAGAAGTGTGGCAGAGATAACCACCAATGTGCTATCAAAACATAAGCCAGCCAAACCCCAGGGAATCCAATGCTGGGCTTTCTCTTCAAACCTGCAGCCACCTTGAGCACTGCAGAGTTGAATAGAGGTGTTTGTTTCTGGTAAGAGAAATATCACCTAAGAACCCAATCTTCACCTTACTGCCCAGTGATGGTGAGGCTCCGACAAAGCAGTATGGCTGACTGCCAATTAGAGTCTGTCAGAAAAGGTGTTCCATCAGTGCACGTTCATCATGCAAGAGGGTTGAAATCATTATTTTTAGGTATTTCAAGCCTTGGGGAGCCCTGCAGAGGTATCTGCAGCTCCCTACAGCCTCCTGGGAGGCCAGCTTTGCTAAAGGTGAGTTGAAGAAAGACCCTCTTATCTCCAGAGCTGGCATAATCCTGGTGATTGCATTGCTGCTTTCACTCTTTCCTGCCACTTAAAGGGGCTGGTGGCTTACTAACAACTAGTTTGGGAACCATGGCTCTATGCTATTCATAGAACTTGGCTGAACCATTACCTGAATATGATAGGTTTCATTTGTTATCAGAAAATCCTAATCTATCCTGACTGAGAAAAGAATCAAATTTGTAAAGCATCCTTAGACATCCAGTTGTTAGGAGTGTAACCAACAGGATCCATTTGTAAAAAAACATTTTCACTGAAACATCTCAATTATGGCCACTATCTTGACCTTTGCAGTAGATCTTGTGTCATTTTGTGGTAACAGAATTTTCTCTTTCTTCAGATTTCAGAAATATTGCTCCAGAAACTGAACCAAAACTCCATCCAATTTGACTTAAAGCCTGGAGTTCAAATCCTAGTTCATGCTGCTCATTTAACAGCAGGTTGGTATTGATTCCTTAACATCTCAGCCAAAAGTGTTTTATTGGCTCTGTTTATTTTCAGTTCTCCAGTGAGGGGAAGCCCTGTGGAACTGGCTTTAAAAAAGTTACATTCATTTGCCAAATTAGTCCTCTGTGCCTTGCATCAGCTCATTCTTTTACACTGCAGGTTAGTAATGTTTCAAATCCAACTCAGCCCTACAAATGTAGTTGAAGTAATGTGTATCTGCTGTATACTGCTCTGCATCTGCTCTTGAACGTATATAAAGAGGACAGTCATTCAGCACCTCTAAAGCTAAGTAACGAATGGTAGCATATGCCTTTGAACGATGTGAAAAGAGGATAAGGTTATAAATCGAGAAATACCTAAATTGGTTTTTTCAGAGTTTATTCATACTAATTAGTTAGATGCGTATCTATCCCGCCACATCCTTACATAACACAGCACAGTTGGTCCCTCAGTTTTGATGATCAAATTCAGTACTCACATTCAATGTTTGGGTGATAAAGTGCAAGTTTGTTTTTAGATGGGAACAACATATCTGTCCCATGACTTTGTACTGCCAATGTCTGAAATCAGTAACATTTTGATATCTCTTATGGCCAATCTTATCCACTGGCAGAAATGCAAGGATTCCGGTGGAAAAGGCATTCTAACAGCAAGTGCAACAACATCATGATGTTTAATTGTTTTAAATGTTCAACAAATTCTGATTTCTGACAATTGTCAATTCAAGATGTACTGTATTTTCTCGAATCAATCGCTCATCTTTTTCAGCTGAATTCAGCTCCCAAAATCAGGGTGCGCATTCGATTTGATGGTTAATTAGATTTGAGTAAATATAGTATTTTTATTATATGTAGAGGGTGTGCATTAGATTTGATGGTGCATTAGATTCAAGTGAAGCTCGGCCCTGCTAACCGAGCAAGAGGCACTCTTTCAAGTGGGTGCTCCTCTTTTATTTAGCAGGGGGAGAGTAACTGGCCCTACACACCCCAGCAGTGTCTGTTAAAGTGGCTTCTGCTGGTGTTCTTTTTTTGCATTTTCGATTGTGAGCCCTTTTGGGACAGGGACCCCTTAGCTATTAATTAGCTATTATTATTTTTCCATTTTCTTTGTAAACCGCTTTGTGAACTTGTTAGTTGAAAAGCGGTATATAAATACTGTAGATAGGTAGATAGAAATGAATACGGTATCTCTTCTCATTTTCCCATTTTTTTCATTCCTTCTAGGATAAATAGAACAATCTCTGATTCTCCCTCAGTGAAGTCAAACTAACTTCATTTTGCAGGATTGTGACATTTATAATTGGCAAGCTGCTGTAAATTTAATGCCACTTTTCAGGATACCTTTCTTAAAATCTATCAACACAAACCCATTTATGTCATAAAGCTGCTCTGTTCAGTTTGATATTTAGATAATTACACCAAGCGTGCTAGGTAAAAAGCACTTTAAATGCTATTGAATATCAGTATCATTTTAAATACTTTGTGTATGAAACTTGTCATTATTTTTATGTATGTCATTCCCATTGACCACAACAGGATATTCAGTGCAGGGTTTTCCCTCAAAGTCTCTGGCAACCTGCTGGCTCTATATACTTCTAGCTGAATGTTAGAAATTTCAGGGCGCAATCGTATATATGCCCTGGACCAACGCAAGTGCTATGTGCTGGCCTGGAATAGTTGCAAACATATAAAGAAAGTTTGTGCCATCAAAGACCCCTACCATGCTAAGTGCATGAAGGTCTATTGACCTAGGGAGGCTGCATTCAGCTGGAAGACAGGACTTTGTGCCAGCCAAACTCAGCTGACACAGAGTTCTAACAGGGTCAGGGAGGAGGAGTGAGGGGGAATTCCAGGGTGGGACATGGTGGGCAGAGGGCAGACCTGGAGCAGGCATGCAGGCAGTGGGAGGTTCAATTATGACAGACTCCCCAAGCAGCCTCTCACTGTTCCCATCTGTTTGGTTCCATTCCTCTGCCAGATGTGGCACAGGATTGTTCTTCGCTTCCTGAGCAAAGGAGAAAACCTTTTCCTGAGCAGGTGCAGTGGTAGTCCCAATGGAGTGCTGGATGCTGTAAAGGCATGTCAGCCTGCCTGCACTGTGCTGTTTAGGATTGCGCTGCCCACCTTAAACCATTTTCCCTAACATTTCTATAGAGGTCATTCACTAGTAATATTTTCACTTTCTCACTTATAATGTAGTTGCTGCATAAATGCTAAGGGGGCCATAAAAAGGAAGAACACACGAGCACTGGGAAGGCTATATTCAAAGAGCAACAACATTCTTTTAAAGAGCACAGGGGAAGAGAATCCTTTAAAGCATTTCCTAAGCCCGCTTTACTAATAGCTTCTCTTGGGATCGTGGCTGTGTGTTCCTGAATCCAATTAGCAGTACAGCAAATATCTCCATGCCTGCTGTATAATTGTGCAAAAACTACAGGTGGTGAAGAAAAATACTGCCTAGTTTCTGTCACTACTTGGAACTTAGGTCTCCTCTAAATTGGCATCTGTCTCCATTTAAATGGACTCTCATTTCTTAAAAAAACAACTAACAGTTCTAAAATAATGCAAGGCATGATTACTGGATTTCCAAATTGTCCAGAGTAGCAAGTGATTTGGAGTGTATTAGCTCTCAACAATATGTCCTTGCCTACATCTCTCTCAGACACACAGACACACAAATATATGCATGCACTTGCCCACATGTGCACAAACACACAGAGCGGGGAGACTTGGCCATAGTAACAGTCTTGCAGTCTTGCATAGTACAGATTGCAGTCTCATCTTTTTGGAAACAAAGTGATTTGTCCCTCTGGCATTTGTAGCAATTACAGTAGGCCTGCTGTATCTACAGATTAGAAACTTGCCGTTTTCATTATCTGTTGGTCTCAAAATCTGCAGGTTAGGCATCTGTGGACTCCCTAGACTCCTAGAGGCTTTGCTGGCCCCAGGAAGGCCATTAAAGGCCTTAAAATGTCACTTCCATTCTTTTTGAAAAACTGGAAATGACCTTCTGAAGCCTCCTGAAGGCATGCAACCTCCTTAGTCCTTAGAACATCCTCCAGAGATGACTGGTCACCTTCAGAAAATAATTAAGGGCACCAACACCCACAGATTTTTTGTCATCCATGGCAGTGGTGGGCTTCAGGTGGTTCTCACGGGTTCTATGGAACCCTTTGCTAATCAGTGTCTGGTTCTGAGAACTGTTTACTAATGGGACATAGAACTTGTTGTTCTATGGAAATAGAACCTGTTGTTAATATAGGTTATTAGGACATAGAACCTGTTGTTAATTTATTTGAATCCCACAACTGATCCATTGGTATCCTATCTGCAGTAGGTCCTGGAACAGAATTCTTGCAAATAATGTGGGATGCCCCATATTTAATAATTTACCACAGGCTTTCACATTTTGTAACCCACCACGCCAGATGCAGTCAGCCTATCAGAAAGGTTAAGGACAAGCCATTTGGGGATATTTACTTTAGATATGTTCATTGTCAGTGTCTTCAAGATCAAGCCAGGGATGCAGTATAGTTTGACTTGGGGATGCTAACTGAGCAAGAGGCACTCTTTCAAGTGGGTGCTCCTCTTTTATTTAGCAGGGGGAGAATAACTGGCCCTACACACTCCAGCAATGTCTGTTCTAGTGGCTTCTGCTGGTGTTCTTTTTTGCATTTTAGATTGTGAGCCCTTTTGGGACAGGGACCCATTAGCTTTTAATTAGTTATTATTATTTTTCCATTTTCTTTGTAAACCGCTTTGTGAACTTTTCAGTTGAAAAGCGGTATATAAATACTGTAGATAGATAGATACAGCTCTGTTGACCCTTTTTACCTAGCTCATTATTGCTTTGAGTCACTTCCTTTAGTTTGATGAAAGTGTCAGTGTTTGAATCAGGCCTCCGTCACTCTTGAAAGACTATGGTATTGTGCTCAGCGCTGCATACGCTGCATGTGAAGCACGAAAGCCTGGGTTGGATTGTTATGGAGGATATGCTGTTACCCAAGCAGCCAATTCCCCCTCTCCATGCCACTGAATTAGTCCAATGGAAAGGCAGAGCCAATACGATTGGATCCAGCTGGTGTCGCAGAGCTGGGCTAAGGACAGGAGCTCACCCTGTCATGTGGTGCCACCCCAGGTCTCAAACCCTGGCCTGCTGATTAACAGGCACAACGTCTTAACCACTTGCGCCACCCACAGCTCACAGTGTTTGAATATGTATATTGTATTTTCTAAAGTCAGGTAACATTCAGAATCATCACAAATGTAGGAGGTGGTGGTCTCTGGAAAAGAGCCAGGTTTAAGAAATTGGAAAAGCAAAGCACCAGCACATGCATAGGAACAGAAGGACTCTGATGGGAAAATTGCAAAACAGGGGAGCAAAAGAGTCATCTGCCAATCCCAAGCTAGTCCCAAAATGCTTGACAACTTCTGTAAAATCTGGTGAATCCACCTGCAAGATCCCTTGCTCAACCACAAAGCTTCCTCTGTGAACTTGGGCTAGTCACTATATCTTAGTCTAACCTACCTCACCGAGTTGTTGTGAGGACAAAAGAGGAAAGAAAGAACTGTGTACATTACCCTGAGCTCCTTGGAGGAAGAGTGGTATAAAAATTTGAAAATAAATTTCTCCTTTTATTTACAGCACCTCTTATAGATGTCACACCGAGCCACAGTGGTTCAGCCATGCTGATGCTGCTCTCCGTGGTATTTGTGGGCTTGGCAGTATTTGTAATCTACAAATTCAAAAGGTATGACTCGTTCTTTCTGTCCCTTCCATTCTCCTGCCAGGTATAAAAGCATGATGCACCACAACATATGCGCCAATGATGGTTTCTGTTAATGTTTTAGGAAGATTCCGGGCATTAATGTTTATGCACAGATGCAGAATGAAAAAGATCAAGAGATGGTCAGTCCAGGCAGTCAAAATGAAAGCCTGCCTAATGTCCCTCAGAGTGAGCTGATGACCCCAGAGCAACTAGTAGATGAGAAGTTGGATGCCCAGCCCATAGGTAAATAAACTGTAGACGCCATCAACTGGTCAGATTCTGCATTCTGATTGGCTAAATCTCTTCTGAGCCTTCCAATCTCCTCTGCTAAAACACTCACTATTCCCACATTTCTGTTAACCTCTCTAAGCTAACTTTAAGATGTTTTGACCTTCTGCTTTACTTGATAATTAATAACATCAAAAGGCAGCTTCTTCAGCTTTTGTCCCTTGTGTTGGTGGGGTCAACTTGTTCTGGATTGGTATCATCCAATCCGTGATTGACGCAACATTTGGAAAACATGGCCAGCCCATCACACGGGTGTGTCACCAGGATGTTGCCTTCCCACCAAAGTGGTACCTATTTATCTACTTGCTTTTGAACTGCTAGGTTGGCAAGAGCTTGGACAAGTGATGAAAGCTCTCTTCATTGTGCAGCACTCAGGTCTTGAACTCCTGACCTGCTGACCTTCAGGTCAATAGGCACAGCACCTTTAATCACCTAGCCACCCTTTTGATGAATAAGAAAATCATCAGTGAGATTTTGTCTTCACTGTAGTTACTGTCTCCAAATTTGCCAAGGATTACGAAAGACTCGTCCTCAAGAACATTATACTTTCAGGGAAATATTTTCCATCTTCTGATTTTTTTTGTCCCATAAGATCAGGTGTACCCAAGATGGTATCCCTAGTTAGGGGCCAGTGAGTAAAATCATTACTAGATTTCCCAAAATAAAATTTGTTCATATTGCAAAACATTTTGTCGTCACAAACATCCATTGCTCACTCTGAGTATATCCTATCCACACTGTGATTAACTAAAGGTATTGCAAAGGACACATAGGGATAAGTGGGTTTTTTAATACCTCATCCTTCATCAGTGCAGTCTGCAGTCTGGACCTGAAAACAAAAAGGAAAAACCAAGATGGTCCTCTGTTAGGTATGTGCCGGTGGACAAGCCTGGTCATTCCACAAAAAATAAAAAATAATTAAAAAAAATTGGTTTGATGCTAGCATGTGGCTTGACCTATAGACTACAGACTACTTTCTCAGGATTAGTCCTGGATGATCTCAAGTTGATTTTGACAGGATATCAAAGCCAGTTCTTGCTGGAAGTTGAGGATTGCCCTTAAAAGACAACTAGAAACTGAACAAGATGCAGATACTGGAAGATCTGTGTGCTGAATGTTAATATGGGCATTCATTACTGGCAAATTAGGATCAGAAAGCAAATTTTATGCTCTTAATATTTTGTCTTCTGAGACATATACACGGCATCAATTAAATGGGCGGGTGAAGGATGCTCAAAGAGGCACAACTGATAAGGTTTGTTTCATCTTCAAGCACATTGGGGACCAAAATTGCATGTTCTTAGCAAAAAAATTGGCAATGTTCACCAAGCAGAGTTTTTGTGGATGGAATGCACAGTATTCTGGAGTATCTTCTCCTGTGGTAGAGAGAACATTATGACACATCTGCACCTTATGCCAGGACCTAATTATGTTCTTGTTATCAGCTGGACACATCCTACAGATTATTGACTCCCCACGTGGTTGTGTGTATGTCTGCTATTGTCATGTGGGAAACTTTCCTGATCTCTGTTCCTCAAATGGCATTTGTCTCCTTTCACAGCTTTCTTACCCAGGCATTCTGAGTTTGTTTTACTAAACATATTCCTTGCTTGCCAGTCAGTTCTAGCATGATGCACCTTTGCCCTTTCTGCATGTGCTCACTCTTCTTCACAGATGTTAATGAATGTATGAGATAAACCATCAGGCAGCATTGAATACGTACTGTAAGGTTCTGCCTCCATGCAGGGATATATACACCCATTGACCTTCTGTTTCTTTCCAGTCAAGCTATGCTGTGAACAGTTGGAATTGCTACAATACAAAAACCATGGTTGCCTGGATGTCTTCATAATCCCAATTTGCAATGTGTTGTTCCTTGCAAAGTTCATTTCTGTATCTGATCGTACAAACGTTTTGGGTTTCTTTGACTCATTTTAATACTAAAATAGGCATGCTCTAAATACCATTTTGTATGATCCACAAAACGTTTGCAATGCAGTTACTGGATTAAAGGTCATGTAATCCATTGAGTTCACTGGAGCTAGGATGCCTTTTGTTGAAGTACTACAGTTTTATTGGGGTTATATGTTGTGAACAGTTCATGGTATTGATTGAGATGTTGGGGGATAAGTGAAGCATAGACCTCTAACAGTGCAATCCAGAGTTGTCCTTGAACTGGCACATGTTCCACAGTTTCATGAAAGTGCCTTAAGGCATTTCTACACCACCTTTTCAGGTGATAATATGGTGCAAGGGACTTTGAGGGGTGCAGGAGTTTGAGGGTGTGAAGGAGCATAGGGAAGAGGCGTTAAGGGGCAGGAGAAGGGCCTGGTTAGGAGCCCTTGTGCTGGATCCAGGCCAGGTTGCTCCATTATGCTCAAGGTGGTGCAGATCAGAAGAGATCGCCTGGAACTGGGGTAAGGGGAAAACATTCCCTTTGTTCCAGGACAGCACAGCAGAACCTCAAATTTGTAGTATCTAGCTTGCCTGCCTGCCTGCCCCAGTGCAAGTTAGGATTGTGCTGCATATCCTAGATCAATCTCTTTGCTGTTAACAGCAGCTTGCCATGCAGACATTAAGCTGTTTCCCCTTGCTTTAGTTCAATGTGAACAAAAGCTTTGCCTGCTGCTTAATTTCTGCATGACAATTTGTCTGCTGTTAAAAGCATAGGAAGAAGGCTGAGTAAAAGTGGATCCCTGATGGGACTCCCTCTAAATATCAAATAGACAGAATGTAAAGTTCAATCAAATAGTTATTTTAACTGCCAACCTTATCAGTGTAGTAACATTAATATTTTTTTAAATGATCATAAAAATAAATTCATCCATTTAGAATCATCATATATGAAGTGTCAGCATAAGAACCACAGTGTTTTTAAGACCCTTCAGGGTTTTGCACTGTGGCTGATGAAATCTATTCCTCAAAAGTCAATGAATCACATTTAGTTCCTATAAACTGATCACAAAGGAATATTTGGATTGGCAGGTGTCATCCCATTAGATCTATTATATTGCAACATGCATCTACCAAATGCAGCTTGCTTGAAAAGGGCCTGAAATCTGTTTTAAGTTTGAACCAGGGTGAAGTGGATCAAGGTTTTTTTTTTGTTCTCCAAGCCATCCAACCCAAATGCAAGTAGAATGCCAAAGTGAAAGAATGGCAGTCATGGATGGGCAAAGTTTTATCAACAATGGTTGTCATTCATTGAAAGGGAAATGGAGGTCGTGATGGGGAAGGAAAATACAAGATAGCTGGTGCAGCACAGTGATTTAGAGACTGCAATCCTATCCACCCTTTCCTGGGAGTAAGCACCATTGAACACAGCTGTGCTTATTTCTGCGTAGATATGGTTAGGATTGTGCCCTAAGTTGCAAATCAAACTTTCCTAGTTCAGGTCTTGCCTCTGCCAAAACTCACAAGGTGCAAAGAAACTCTCTCAGAAACTAAGATGCAATATGAAGGTAATGATACTTGTGTTTCAGAATTGTAGACCGCATCTGAATCATACATGTGGAGTGTTTTGCATGCACAGAAAGTGCTATAAAATGCTTAGTGTCACTAACGTCCATTTATATAAATGAACTATTAATTCTATGTATAATCAAATGCATGTGAAGCTATGTTCTGTTATCAGTGTGCTGATTTTCTTCTTAATGACTTCCCTCCTTCCCTCTGTCCTTGCGCTCTGGAAATAGTATTCAAGAACTGTGCTTGTAATGAATCTCACTGATTCTAGCTGGGGTTATTTGTAGGGTTGCCAGATTTCCAAAGACCAATTCTTGTACACAAGAGGCTATTGGGAGGAAAATTTCCTGGACATCCTGGACACCAACCAGCGAGCGTGACCAGACAGCCAAGGACTGCCCAGGGTCCAGAACCAGACAGTGCATAGACTGTTGCCCTGCTGATGAGCACGCTGGCGGTCAGATGTATGAGGAGCGCTCGTCAAGCGCAGGTGCGCTGGGTTGCTGGCCTGCTGATGAGTCCAGCTGAGTGGAAGGGGTGGGGGCTGGTGCTGCTTTCAGCAGAGGGCAAAGGCTAAAGCAGCAGCATTGGGAAAGAAGTGGACAGTCTTTCTGGAGCCTTTTCAGAGCTGCCAATCAGAATCATGTGTGAAAGTTGTCCTAGAGAAATCAGGCGGTTCCTTACTGACCCTGTCAACCCTGGATATCTGGCAACCCTATTTTGGATCTAGCTTTGACATAATCTGAGCCAGTTTTATCAGGGCTCAACCCTGAAATTGTTTGACAGTGTCAGGCTCAGCCTTGGACATGTGAAATTAAAACATACACGCACACACAAAGACAAAGAGAGAGAGGGAGAGGGATTACCTCTGAGCATTCAAGGTGCATCTTATTCTCCACACTAAGAAACCACACTTGTTTTCAATATACCTAGGATTAAAATATACTGAATGGGTGCATGTGGTTTGCATTCAGACAGAAGAATCATTTTCTGAGTTGTTTCCAAATTTGAATTGAGAGAATGTCATGTAAACTACATTGGCTTCTGTGGGATTCCTGCTGGCCCTCTTTGTGCTACCACAGCAGCTATTTTAAACAAGCTTACTTGTTTTGAATATTTGAGGTGAAGGCAGTTATGAAGCATTCTTAAGCTTCTGTAGTCTACGAACTGTATAACTACTGCCTATGACAACACCTATAATGTATGCAGTGGTCACAATAGGGTAGAAAAAGTATGTAGAGCCTTTAATAAAATTCACAAACCCCAGGACACTTCTACAAATAGCAGCAAAGGGGATCTTGAAAATGTGTGACAATGGGCGCAATCCAGAGTAACTACGGGAGCCCGTAAGAGACTTTATGTGTACCCATAGTTGCTGCACTACTCAGTGAAAACCTATGGGAAATTCATATTGCAATCCAGAGCAAATTGTTCTTACACCGGAGGAAGGACTCCACATAGTTACTGTGGATTGCGCCCAATGTCAGACTTGGCCTTGGCTATCACAGCAGTGGGCCCTGCTAGCCCCTCTTGTAATTCAAACACTAGAAGTTTATGACAGAGAAAAAACAAACTGAAAACATCCAAGATTTCTATAATGATAAAAACAGTGAGTGTGGCAGCAAAGGGCTACAATGGAATTCACGTAGGAGAGTAATGTTTTGTACTCTCCTAGAGTTAGGAGTTTACAGGTCAGAAGACATGTCCCACTAGGTCCTTAAGTCTTGATCTTTCCACCTTCAGACATTAAGCACTTGAGGAAAATTCTGGTTCTGTGCTCCTTTGGGGCTCACTGCATAAGCTGCAGCAACTGCTTGCACCAACGCCAATCTCTCAGCAGGCTGTTAAACCTCTGACATTTTAAATTTCATTTAAATGCTTTTAAAAGCATTACCCCTCTCCTCAGAGGAGCACACAGCTAGCCTTGTTCCTCCTTTCCCTCACTCACTGCACCATAATTTCACAGGGTTAAGACACACTCATTAGTCCAGGAACATGTTGTTTTACTCCACCTTCTAAATTGGAAGAATATTCTGGGAATGTGGTGTAATAGGAACAATTAAATCAGAAGACAACTGTCACAATATCGAGGTATTTCTGTTCCCTCAGTAACAGCTTGTTATTTTGCTAACTCTCCTTTATTGTTTGTCTTTTTCTCTGCTGCAGGAAGTATTTCCACAGTTGCTGAGACTCAAAGCACAAAAGAAATCCCTACCTGTGTAAATGTTTGAAACAAGGACACCAGTCTGTCTGTATCCCTTCACCCCACTCCCTATATATATATATGTATAAAAAAGAAACCAATCACTGCGTTCGGACTTTTTGATTCTTTGGATGACAAAAGGGTTTTTAGCTTTAAACCTGTGCATGTGGATGTCATTTGGATAACATAATTGGGACTGCAGTGTACAGGTGCTCTATTTTAATGAGGAAAAACCAGAAAGTAAAACCACTTTCTCTCTTCTTTTCCCTCTTCTCTTATTTTCTTCTTTTCCCTCTTCTCTTCTTTTCCCTCTTCTCACTTATCCCTCTTCTCTCTTCTTTTCGAAAATTGAGGTTTAATTTCTAGACAATTCCTAATTATATAGGCCAAGAATGTGCATGGGGTCTTTGGGGGAAGGGATGAGGTAGGGTGAAAATTCCTGAGTTTTGGTATCACATCTATATGTTTAGCACCGCAGGACTGTGGGTAGATTTGCCACTCCAACCTATGTTTCTAAAAGTCACACAAAAACTGCACTGGAGTTTAAAGACATAGATAATACTATGTTCCTATTTTTGTTCTTTTTTAAATGTTTTATTTTAATTTGGCCTTTAATTCTTTCCTCTGTTCCTTTATCTAGAACTTTTTTATTGAGGACTCGCAATGTAGGGCAAGGCCCAGAAACAGCTCAGGTTCCACTTACTGACAAAATCCAGTTTTTTTCTTAAATGTTGTTCATGCCTATCTTGTACGGTGAAGAAACAGGAGCCCCTCCTAGTCCTGCATCTAGACACAAAAGGGGTGCAACATCAGCTAGATAAAGTGTTCCATGTGAATTGTCTGGCCATACAAAACTTTTTTTTTTCATCCCATCACATATTTTCTGTACACACCCACTATCAGGGTGACCAGATTATTCCTGAACCCCATAGCCAAAATTCCTGAACCTCAGGGCCAAAATTCCTAATCCCAAGCCAAAATTCCTATCCGCTTAAAAAAATTGCCAAAAAGTGTGTTTTTTTGTTTTTTGACCATGACTTTTGATAGGAAGGAGATATATCCAAACTGAGTTTTGCATTGGATTCTGCTCTTCAATACGAATCCAACGACATATGGCATGATGGGGTACTGTGCACTATCACGAAGTTTCAAAATGAAGCCAAAATGTAGGACAATGAAGCCAAAATGTAGGACACCCGGACAGGCGGCTAAAAATCTGGACAAATCTGGGTTTTTCTGGTCATATGGTCACCCTACCCACTATAATGAAAAATGAAAGCATGCTGATGATGCTACCGGATGCAAATGGGCACCATCCAGATTAGCATTCATAACAAAGCCTTCATGCGCTAATCCCAACATCCCAGTGACTCTCCTTTTTGCCAAGCCTCTTCAGAGTAAAAACAGGCAATCAAGATGATGCTTCATTTTCAAGGTTGATGAAAATGGTTTAAGAAAGTCATTACATCACATGATGTACACATACATTTATTTTGACCCACTGTTACATCTGGTTTATCAGATTGTTAAAGGAAAAAAATTGTGTGTACAAAAATTATGAGTAGCATTTCCTCTTTTAAAAAATGTAAGAAAAATTGGACATAACAGGAACTTACTACTGTAAAGCTGCACAGACATAAAATATAGCTGAAAAGTTACACCTGCCATACAAGAAATTGGTTGGACTAGATGACCTACTAGGTCCCTTCCAACTCTATGATTCTATGATCAGTTTACTTCTCTTTTATTAACACTACAAACTTCACTCTATAATACTTTTCTATATCCAATTCAAACAACTTAAAACTTGGATAATCATTATCATTATTCCGGCCACTGCATTATCAGAACTCACCACAAATAGTACACAGTACCAGTGTTAGGACTCCATTTTAAACTGGATTTTACTTTATTTTGCTGGTATCAGCAAGTCCAGAAAAACATGACCCATTCTAGATCAGGTTTCAGATTCTCTAGAGTTTGTATTCAATCCAAACTAGATCTAGGTTTGAGCTAGGCATCCTCCAACCAATGCCCAGCAGGACCTCAATGCAGATGAAGATGTTGGACAGGGAAGCACAATTCACAGTATGAAGAGTGCACCCTTCATAGAGAGGTCCTTGATTTTATGGTGTGTTGAGGTGATCGAGAAAGCATGTCATTGAAGGAACTCTAGTTCTTGTGATTCCCTTTCCTGATTGTGGCATCTTTGTGTGGCAATAACCCCTTGGAAGCCCTATATCCACTTCATAAATGAGTTATCTTGGCAATTCTTTCTGTAAGTAACATAAAGGGCAGTGGGTCGTGTCCAAATTATTGCTAATTGAATTATTGCTAAAGCCTATAGTTTTAGAACATGGCACCATGGATTCCAGAAGTCCATTCCTTTGGACCTATCTGAAAAATCCAGTTCAAAAATATAGCCCAAGTCAAATTTCAAATTTTGTTGACTTTTTAAGGCCAGACTGGTTCTTTTCCCAGAGCTCTTTATAATAAGGTCTGTTATACACTCTTCAAAATTATGCATATCCACCCTTTATGTTATTATAAAATTATATCACACACCCTTCAAAATTATACACCCTTCAAAATTATGAATATATTGGTAGAATAATGAACGCTATATGTACCTATAAAGGTTGAAGTTGAATTAGAAACTCAGCAGTTCAAACGTGACAAAGACTGGACAATGTCAAAAATACAAAAGCAATTTAAAGTGGATTAGCTTAAATTGGCAATAGCTGCTATTTGTAAAGGACAAACTTCCAGGTTCAGTCAAGGATGAGTGGTTGTAAAACAAAGAGGCAATTAGGGTTACCAACTGTTCAGAATTGGTCTGGAGTCTCCAAGAATAAGCATCAATTTCTATGTGATTACTGGAAGCAATCCTCAAGTTTTTAACTGGACTTCCTTGGTTTAGGCTTTGATCCTAAACCTGGGAGTAAGCTCTATTGACTATTAATTCTTGGTAAACCCACATAGGATTGATCTGCATGTTGCATTATATCAAGGGAAAAAAGTCCTTGAATATTTATGTGAGAGTTGGCAGCCTTAAAACCAATATATTTTTGTAACCAACATTGCCACATTTGTGATGCTTGCTAGCAATCATCACTAGATGACATTTTTGGGAATTACAGGAAGGTATTGTACAGCACAGAAGTATACTGTGGTTTTTTTTGGCAGGCCTAAGAATAAATCCTCTTGACATTATAAAACATGTCTTATATGGTGTTATTAACATACATGAAGATTATTCTCATCCGTTACATAGAAACTGTTATCATACTGGACCTGGTACATATCTTAGCAAGATAAAGTTGCTTCCATAGGAATTAATTGTCAAAGTTTTCAGTGATTCTCCCTCACACTCAAGAATGTGAAATGTGCCCTGACTGTTTTGAACCATGATGCTAAGGTATGTCAGGGAAAGGTTCCCTGTAAGTACTGTCCAGCATTTTCCCATTTCACAATTGCATTTGAGCCCTGAGCTAACAAACTTTAGGAAAAAGGGAGGTATTTTAATTATTTCTTTTTGATCATGGTTTATAGGACCCCTCTGCACCTTTTACTGCAAGGTCTGACAACTACAAGATTTTGGTGTCTATAGCTGTAGCTCTCTGGATGATGGGGAAGTAGATGATGATCACTGTCTAGTAACCCTCACAATTCTAACAGGCCATGGAAGTCCCATATTAGTCAAGTTATTTTTTATAGAAAATCAATCTGAATGTTTTTTCTTATAGCATTGGAACTACTGCTAATTTTAAAATGACTTTTTGATGTAATTTTTTTCTTCTCTTGGTTGGATACAATGTAGTGTAATGTATAATTGCTATTGTTTATTGCTTTTACAGTCATATTTATTAAACAGATTATGTCTCTAAAGGAAAACAGAGGTATGGTTTGTGATCATTTATCCCACAATGCTTGACTATGAATGCAGAATGATTGACATTTTATTTTACGCATGGGCTGTAATATGCACATTTGCTGAGTTCTGAAGGACAATACATAGAAATGGAATTGGGTGTGCCATGTCTGACAACTAAATCTACTCATACCACTGCAGGATGTGGCATGAGTTGGCAAAATGCCACCATTTTCTGGTGGCATTAGGTCAGTGCAAGGCTTCTTTGGGATCAGGTATGGGGAAGAACAAGTTGTCGCACCAATCTCTTATTGTCACCATCACTACCTTGAACACATTCAGGGTACAGATTGTAGCAAGTGATCTTCCTCCGAATCTCTGCAGGTAGTAGAAAGATGGGTTGTCTCTGTTAAGGATTATCTCATTCATGAATGGGAAGGTGGAAATGGCTGCCCCAATTGTCCAAAACTGGTAGGTTTGGGTGGTGTGTGATGGTGTGAAAGTTAAACTAACCACCTCAACTTCTAATTTTCCCTGCTTTTTGGAAAATGAAGGAAAGTTATCAGCAGCTTCACTCTCATCAATTGAGTATTTTTTAATATCTGTGTTACCAATATGAGTTTGCAGTATAGATGAAAGATATTTAGTCAAATTGTATGTAGGGGAATCAGTAGTGTTTACAGAAGGTCTAAGTGGTATATAGTTTGTGAATTTTTAATAATCCATATATTCTAGGGGAAGGAATTCAGAACACCATAGGTTTAAAAAAAATCTAGACCTAAACTGGATTTTTAAATTATACCCAGTTAGCATGGGTTAACTGTATTATTAAATATGTATATGGAAATGAGAGCTGATTAATATTAACACCTTATTTGTTCCATACAGTATCAGAATTGCAACTCATTGGTTCTCAGAGCAATCAGTATCATGGGAAAGTTGAGTTAAGAAAATCCACTTTTTGTTCCATAGGCTTTTGTGTTTTCATTTTCTGGTTAATTGGCCATAACATTTGATATCATATATAGAATATAGTTTGTTTCATTGCATTCTACATTACATTCCCTTTCCTATGACATGTAACATGATGGTATTATCATTCATATATTCCCCGTTTTTCACAATTTTAGCCACTAGTGTCAAGCTCACCTTGAAGCCCCCCTAAGAGTAATAGCCCGGTGCAACTGCACCCCTGCACTCCCTTAGCCACGCCACAGGACACACACAAAGACATATATACAGCAGCAATTTTCAACCAATGTATCACAAAGGTCAGCAACTGTGCTGTAGCAGTTTGGTGTACAGCAGTTGAAAATAGCTTAAAAACTCTTTCAGAGGCTCTGTTTTTAGGATCAAAGATACAGTGGAGGAAGAGGGACAGACAATTTGTTCCTACAGACATTTGTCCTAGAAACAGAACTGCAGAACCCGGGGCAGCCTCCCGGTAGCCAGAAATTACATTACAAGAGGTGGAGACCACAGAGATCAGTGTGCTGTGAGAAGAAAAATATTGAAAACACTGACCTAGAGAGAATCCATTTTCTTAGGTGGATTTCATACCTGCCAGACTAATAAAGCAGAACAATTTACATTATCTATCTCTTGAAAAAAGCGGTTTTGACATTGTACAACATATAGGATAATTTTTTGTTCATTATTTGGGAAAACTGTTCAAATTAAGGCTTCTGCTTCTGACAAACAAACACAGAAGAGAAGCCAAGAAGTGAATATTTACATCTTTGGCAATGGATTCTCTTCCAATATCTTACTTTAATTTTTTTTAACATGCCTGCATATCATCTGCCACGGACAAGTGAGAACTTGAGCAGTAAAAGGTTTATTTTTTCAGCAGATGATGCATGAAATGGCATTTCCTTTTAGCCTACAAATGGAACTCGGCAGCTATCTTCTGATACCTGGTGGTGGGATTAAAAGGGCTCTCTCCAGTCTTTGACTTTGGCATCTTTGAACATTTTTCCTGCTTTCATGCTGGACAGAAAAATGCTACCGTTAAAAGGTGCACTTTCTTCTCATACAAGGTGCCCTGAGGAGATTTGTACAATTTCAAATCTCGCCTGCCAAGAAATCAAGAGGTTTTGTTCTCACAGGGAGAGTGAGCTGAAAGGACAAGATGTCAGCGAGGATTCTGGAGAGAGAAAAAACTTAGTAAATATCCAAGGGATGTCGCAAGAGAGCTTTGCCAGAAAAAAAATGTCTGCCTTGCCAGTTACCTCATTTCACACAGATGTAATTTGTCCTCGACTTGCTTCCAGTGCACCTTTCTTTTAGCCACCTGCTGCTCAGTACTCCCAATGTTCCAGCATGCTTGTCCTGGTTATTTTATTTTCCTATTAACCTGTCTTCCCCAACAGGCAGCACCGTGAGTTGTCCATAGAATTCAGAGGTCACTATATTCAATTACTTTGGCTTTTAAACAGATTAATTACTGTAACTTATTTCAATAGAACTGAATGTTGGGGGAAATCCTGATGACTGTCCCTTTTTAGGAGCATCCTGGAGAAAGGCAATTTCTCTTAAGTAAGATAATCTATTCCAAAAACCAAGAATACCACTCACTGCCAGGAGGAAAGATCACCTTAAACTATTGCCTTTAATTGTTTTCATTAATTCCTTTAATTTCTATCCTTTTAATTGATTCTTTTAATAAATTCCTTTTAATAAATTCTATCAAGGTTAAAGCAGAAATGATGTTAAATCCACGTTTGCTTTCCAAGCTCAGTTATATGCTTTTTCTTTTTGTTAGTTCTTCTCCTTTTAATGCCGCAAGCTCAGTTATTTGTTTTTTTGTTGTTCTTTTTTGTTGTTCTTTTCCTTTTACTGAAAGCTCCTTTCAATACCAAATGTTGGGAACGCAACTTTTGACTTGGATTAGAGTTGCAAAAATGCCCAGTTTTAGGTATCCTAATCAAGTCCAGCTCAACGTATCAGTCTTCCTATTCCCATTGTGATATATGGAGGAAAGCATATGCCTGTGTATTGGCCTAACCCTCCTCCGAGAGTGGTGAAAAATGCCTTACAGCACTTTTGTGACACTCCCAGGCCATCATGGAACTTTGATGGGGCTTATGCCAGCCTAACTGGGGTTTAAGATTGTATCCTCAATGACTTGTGGAGTCACAAGCATGGAAGACCCTGAAAAAATACAAGTTATTCAGATCGGGCAAGCAGTGGGCAGTTCCATCCACAAGGTAGGGAAAAGTTAATGTTCTTCTTTTGAGTTAGTTTGGAGGGGGAAGACAGGAGTGAGCTATTTTCCCCATCTCTGATAGGAAGGAACAAAATATCTGGAACAGAACAGTCAATGAAAACTTCCTATGTCTTGCAGCTGCTTCTTGTGACTGTCCTCCCTCCTGCCACTTCTGTTCCCTCTCTCAGGCAGTCCCTCATGCTCTGTTTAGATGAGACAGGGCAGTAGGGTTGTGGTTAAAGTGAACTCCAATAACAATACAGGCCTGCAGCAGCCCTGTTTTTTTCCACAGCTGGCCTTTTAATGGAGGGAGGACTTGATGTGAGTCTTTTAGAGTCACAAAAGGGTGACTTTGTAATTCAAAAGTTCCACGGTTATTACACTTTTTTGAGATGAGTCAGGGGCAGATGGTGATTCAAGCTTCAACTTGAGTCAAGCTGCACTGGATTTTCCCATCTTTCCCAAAAGCCGTTCTGTTCTTTCATCAGATGTGATGAAATTCAGGTTCCTTTCTGACCCTTCAAGCTATTAAATGTGAATAAATTAATCCAAGACTTTACTGAAATCATTAGCATAGTTTGGAGGGGGAACATTAGTACAGCAAGTGCTACATAGTGCCATGTAAGGGACCCCTCCCACTCATTGTTGGAACCACTCTGTGCAGTGACAACAAAAAACAGGAGAAGCCATTTGGTTCTGTGAGTGCCTGCGCATAGCCATCAAAATGGTTCCAACAGTAGTGGGAGGAGGAATTTGCATGTTGTGGCTTCTGCAGTACTACTGCAGCTATGCTACTGAGGGCACAATCCAGAGTAAGGGCAGTGAGGAGTGTGCTAGCTAGGTTGTCCCAACTATTCCATATCCAGAGCAGAGAGTTATGCTGCATCCAGAGAAGCAGGAACCTAGGGCTGCCCATAGCTGCTCCAGAGCAGTGACCAGCACAAGGCTGCTCTTCCAGGCATGCTCCGTAGGCACCCAGTACATAGCACCTGAGTTGTTGTTGACAAGGTGACCTTCCCTCACATCACCCAGAACCACAAACACCTGTATTGCCCCCACCCTCTTGATCACATGGGCAAGCCAGGAGTCTTAGCAGCCAGCTGTCATGATGGACAGCAGGGCTGTCAGGAGGCAAGGCACAGCCTCCCCAAACAAGCAAGGTGGCCCAGGAAAAACCCAGACACCAGTGGAGACAGGAGTGCAAAGATACATTCATTGTCAATAAAGTATAAAATCAGTCATGAGTGTCCTGTGCTCTGTGGCATCATTACAGCATTCAGGCAAGAACCCCAGAACTGAAAGGGACAGTACAGCAGACCCAGGAAGACAACTCCACTAGGAGGCCATGGGGTTCACATGCACAAGGACTGAGCAGAGAACAAAGACCCCATCCAGGGGGCACCAGCCCAGGAAAAAGGACCCCCTTGTTGGCAAATCATTTTTGCAAGTCGTCACATCTGTGTGGTCTGTACAGCACAGCATTGTACTGGAGCCCTGATGCTTAATCTCAGTCTATCAGTAAATGTGAAGTTGGCAGACAAAAAAGTAAGTGCAATTCATATGCCTGTCTATTCAAAAAAGGTCCAGTTCAGCAGAATTTCCTCCCAGGTAAGCATGGACAGCCTTAACTGATCAGTTGCTGAAATTATACTAATGGAGGGATTTTTTCTGAGTAAACAAGCATCAGCTTTGCAGCTTGGAAAATCAATGAAATTATATAATATATCCACCAAAATAGATTATTATTTTTAAAAATCTGCTTGGCTGCTTGATCATACTTATCAAAAGGCAGTGGAAACAAGGAAGATATACAAGGTTTCACAAAGATGTCCAAGGTCAGCCTTGCAAGAGAAAGTAGTTTCTCTCCTGCTGTTCAGATTTGGCTTTTAATTGGCCTGAGATGGAGGCTTGATCTCATGCACCACACTGGAAGACCCATATAGTGCTCAAGACTTTTTTTAAAAAAGCAAAACTGATTGTTTCACAATATATCAAAAGGATAGGGCTGTTTCTCCTAATACGCATTTCCCACTTTCTGCTCTCTTCTCTACTTATTTAATCAGATATGAGTCACAACAAATTATCAGTCACAACAGATCAATATCCAGATTTCAATATACAGTGGCGCCTCATGTAACAAATTTAATTTGTTCCAGAGGCATGTTCTTTACATGAAACATTCTTTACATGAAGCGGATTTTCCCATAGGAAATAATGGAAACTCACGATAGGTTCCACAACCCCAAAAATATTCATGCAAAAATATTAACTGGCTGTAAAAATGATGACAGAACACTGGGATTGAATTCAAAATATGCATTCAATGTGCATGATCTTATGAAGTCTACTTAGGCTGCAGTCCTAAAGACACTTTCTTGGGAGTAAGCCCAATTTAACACAATGGGGCTTACATCTGGGTGGACATGGTTAGGAGGCTGCAATCCAAGACACCTTCAAAGTGTCTCCCCACTTTCTCCTTCTCTCCATCCTGAGCCTCTCTCTCCCCTGCTCCCTCCTGGCTAGCCCTGAGCTGCTTCCCTCTTCTCCACTGCTGTTCTCTCCCTCTGCCCAGTGGACATCCGGCCATAGGAGGAACAGCATGGAAGTGTTGCTTTCACTATGGGCAGGTGCGCTAGGCAGCCCTGATGCTTTTTAAACAGGCTGCCGGCCAGCACGTCTGCCCCAACTGCCAACAAATGTGTTCTTTACATGAAGCATGTTCTTTATGTGAAGCAGAATCCTAGAGAAATTTTTGTTTGTTACGTGAAACACTTTACGTGAGGCATTCTTTACGTGAGGCGCCACTGTAAATTGTTAATGCCTGTTTTAATTAAAAGGAAAATCCCTCTTTCCCATAACTTCCAGCTGACCAGTCAGGAGCTAGTGAAGCTAGATTGAATGAACACACAGCTTTCCAGTACAGTTTGCAAACTGAGAACAGAAATACACTTATAACTCTCATTAGTTTATCACGATACTGTGTATACCATATATGTCTTCAGGAATCAGAAGTATGTTGTTACAAAACCCTTCAAAAATTCTGAGTTGTGGAATCTTTCTGACCAGAATAAGGCCAGAAATTTTCCAGTCTTATTATGAGTATAATTCTTCTGGGTATCCTCTTTGGGGACAATGTTTTCCATGAGAGGAGCAAGGTTCAATCATTTACGTCTTCAAGTAGGGGTAAGAAAGATCTCTAACTGGAACTGTGGAGAGTCAGTGCCAAAACTTGATAAGAGTTTGATAGCCTTCATGGTTTGGATCTTCTAATTTAGCTTATCGAGCTGACCCATTCTACTTTTGCTACCTTTAAGCTCCATATTAGCTTCTTCATGATATTCTATCCTCTCCTCCCCTAACCACATAGCCATTTCTTTCTCATCAGGTCGGCAACCCCAACAAGAGTAGAAGTTTATCTCATCATTAGACTCAACACTGATGGCCACTGAAAAATAAGAAGGACCCTGCTGACACCTGGAGATGGAGGGGGGAATATCCTTTTACAAGCCCAGTCTTATAAACAGCTTTTCTGAGAATCAGAGTATTAGAACTACTATTCAGTTTTGCAGAGCGCTTTGAAAAAGTGACCTTGCCTTGGCTCAGCCAACAATGGAATGCAAAAGTGATTAATCACCAGCCATGAACCAGGGCAATGGGAGATGAGGCAATCTGAGAATAATTCAATTGAATTATAATTCAAAATGTTCCAGATCTGATTTCCTTATCTGCATATCAGAGCCAACATTATTCATACATAACTTGTAATAAATATCAGCTGTACCAACCTGCAGAGAAAGCGTATTCCGAGATTTCAAAGTGTTATCACCGTAAGTAATTAAACATTATGCAAACTGCTTTAATCTTGCTTGGAGGTTTCAAGAATACAATGCAGGGAGAGTTTCTAGAATTTTACATTTCTCTTAGTTTATGGTGATGATTACTTATAAGCTGCCAGACATTTTAATTACCATTACAGATACCTGCAGGCGTCCACTGGAAGCAAGCCAGGGTTGAATCCAACTGCTAATTAAATTTCACTATTTCCTTCACCTGAAGCCCCACGAGAAGACGGTATTTATCAAATGTCTTTTACCCAAATCACCACTTTCTTAATTTCAAACTGAATTTCTTATTCAGGCTAGGAAATGATCCTTTGTCCAGAGAGAAACACAGTAGTGGCAAAATGTTATACTGAAAAGTCATCTGGGACATTTTCCAAGTGCTTCTAGTTAGAAAGATAATTCTCTAAATAAGGGCAAGGACTGCTGGTGTTTTTGGTCATGAAGGAAAAGATCAAAGTCCAGGGAAGAAGTGAGAAGGAATGGATGTAGCAACAGTGGCACACACTGGATTGTAGACCCTATTTTAAAACTCTCCCTACACTTTGCTCCTGGCTACATCCCTGAGGCATGCAAAAAAACACAAGTGTTGAGTTTTTGGCCAGCCTACTGCAACCCCTGCCTCTCAGCTTCAGGACACAACGACAGCAGCTCACTAACCTGGGGATTAACAGCACTAACAGCAGGCCACTCAAAGAAGCCCCTTGTAGACTGTTCTGGCAGTTTCATCTGGGACTTCTTATAAGACAGGCACCACAGCTGTTCCTTGTTCAGTGTGATCTGAGGGGGGTCTCCTCAGGAGCAAGCCCTCCCCAGGTGTCACTGACTTGGTGCCTACTTAGCATGCTCTGGAGCAACTAGGACTGCCCAGGCTTCCTGACTCTCTGGATGCAGCATAACTTACTGCTCTGGATTCAGAATCGTTGGGGCAGCCCAGCTATGGCCCTAACTCTGGATTGTGCCCTTAGTTGCCTTTGGGTCTCCTCAGATATACAGCAGCCATTTGCTGTCACAAATCTGAGGAGAACCATGGAGGAGGGAGGCGAGAAAAATGGGGATATGACACAGCATACATGACCTCTCCCTTCACCACCTCTCCCGTTTTCTCCTAACCTTGCCTTGGTTCTTTGCCAATTCACCACATTGTTTCCCTTTCCATGGCCTGTCCTCATCTATAAAGGCATCCCCCTAACTTTCTGATCATTCCTCTCTTTTTAACACCTTTCAATTATACCCAGGACTCATTCATGCAACAAATGCTTCACTGTTTCAACCTCTCTCTGCTGGTCTAATGGCTAAAATTGTTTTCTTTGATGTTGATTTGTATGCAACATGGTGATCAAACTGTTTCTGACATTGCATTATGACTTTCTTCAGTAAATAACTGTCATTCAAATACAGAATATATTCATTGACCACACATACCTTTGTTGATTTACTGCAATTTGTGATGTACTTTGGCTATAGGTTAATACATATGTGTTTTTTTTTGCAAGCAATATTTACGTCTTTTTGATTATCATTTTGCATTTGCAAGCTGAAAAAGACTGGGTTCCCCTTTTCAACAGTTTTCACTTTTGGATGGTGTTCCTTTTCCCAACCTTTTCAATAAGTGAGGGATGCCAATAGTTTACAAATAATCTATTTTAGACAGCAGAATTTGTGTTCTGTCTCTCTCTCTCTCTCTCTCTCTCTCTCTCTCTCTCTCTCTCTCTCTCTCTCTCTCTGTCCCTCCCATTTTTCAGAGACAAAAGTCATCAACTTCTGAAAAGAAAATTCACTGAGGATGAAGGGAAAAAACCCCAGAATAAATAACTGTTGGCCAGACATTCACCACAGTATGTTTTTGTTTTGTTTTGTTTTTTGCTAGAGAGGCAGTTATGTCAGTCTTGGCAATCCAAAGAGGCAAACAAAGAATCTACCAGGTAATATTGTTTTAATCACTCCATTGCATATAGAAATCTACTGTATCTATAGCAAGTTGGCGCTGGACTAGTTGACTACCAGTAAAGCAAAGCAGTTTGCAAAGAAAGGCAGTGCCTAGGCTTACGGCTCAAATAAAGCTATCAGCAGTCATGACAGAATCAGAGGAGATGTGCTCATGGACTCAGAGATGTGTTTATGGACTGAGAAGTGCTGAACTGTAACACTGAATCACATCCCAACTGAAGTGGAATGGAGATCTCCAGATATTTCTGGTGAGCTCTAGAGATCTCTGTATATCTCCAGACATTCACACATAATCTGTCCTGCATGGCACCAAAAATACATGGGAAAGCAACAGTTATGCTGAATAACTGAAAAGCTCTAAAAATTCTAAGGTAGCAAATCTGTAAAAAACCTCTTGACACAAATCAGGATGTCCAGACCTCCGCCTGTCCCTGGATTTCTCCGGGTTTTAATACCTTGTCTGGGGGAGTAGGAAAATCCAAGAATGCCTCCGGAATTTACCAGCCATGCACACAGCTCAGATTTCCTAAACCTCCAGCTCTTAACCCTTTCAGTGCCTCAATTAGGGCAGAAATTGCAAGGAAGGAGCAGCAGCTCTGCCTGTCTCAGCCAACAATTCAGGCTCTGCTCCACTTCCAGACCTGCAAGGTCAATCCTGCCTGGGGATCCTGGTTTTACTCTGCTTCCTCCTTTCCCGTCCTTTACATCCTGATCCTTCTGGCTCCCTACAGTTTGCTTTTGAACGCTACACACCTTCGGGGCACTGCTGATTTCTCTTGGTGGTTCCAGATCCCACTTCCCTGATGCAGAGATATCCTTCTTTCTATCCCTTCCCTGCTTGATATCTTGCTTGTGTGTGTGTATGAGTGTGTGCTTGTGTGTGTGTGTGCTTGTGTTTATGTGTGTGTATGAGTGAGTGCTTGTGTTTATGTGTTTTTCTGAGCCTGAACCACATATGTTGGGGTCACTGGCTTGTGTTATGCGACTACAAACTGCTTCTCTGAATCATGCATTCTACAAGGTTTTCAATTTTAAAAGTGTTGAAATTAAGTATAGGAAAGCAATACGAGCATTATTGCTTTATTTTATATATTTTAACATATCCTACATTTGTCCTACATTTTTGGGGTGTCCTACAATTTTTTAATCGGGTAGGAATTTTGGCTTGGGGGGGTAGGAAGAGCAAGAGGCACTCTTTCAAGTGGGTGCTCCTCTTTTATTTAGCAGGGGGAGAGTAACTGGCCCTACACACCCCAGCAATATCTGCTCTAGTGGCTTCTGCTGGTGTTCTTTTTTCATTTTTGCATTTTAGATTGTGAGCCCTTTTGGGACAGGGACCCATTAGCTTTTAATTAGCTATTATTATTTTTCCATTTTCTTTGTAAACCGCTTTGTGAACTTGTTAGTTGAAAAACGGTATATAAATACTGTAGATAGATAGATAGATAGATAGATAGATAGATAGATAGATAGATAGATAGATAGATAGATAGATAGATAGATAGATAGGAATTTCAGCCTTGGAGGTAGGATTTTCAGCCTTAGGGGTTCAGGAATTTTGGGTTTGGCATCTGGTCACCCTGGACACAATGGAAACTTCTATCCACACCTTATACACTGAACATAGCTTAGGTTATTGAAAATCTTCATTACAGAGTGTGGACATAATGCTGATGATCAGTCAGGGAGTGCCTGAGGAAGATCCATACTTATTTGAGAGCTTATCCAATCTGGCCAATTCCTGACCCTTCAGGAATCAATGATGGTGTGTGTTGTTCAAGATTTTTGTGCACTGTAGCACCAGAATCCCCATCTATAAATGGAAACTTTTGAGCACCAATATGATTTTTAAAAAACTTTTTCTGAAAAAAATCCTAAATTGTGTTTCATGCACAAAATTATTTTTAAAAAATAACCGCGAGGTTATGTGTAAAGGTAAAAGTCCCTGGCCAGTTGCCCTGCCAGCTGTGACAGACTGCAGGTTGCTGTACAGCCTATACAGGCACCATTCACAGCTGTTGGGTATGCCGCTCATCCCTGATTCAGGTTATGTGCCAGCAATGTCCAAAAACGCCTCCATGGTCACATGGCTAGTATGAATGCACAGAACACTGTTTACCTTCTCATTGAGGTGATACCTGTTTATCTACATGCTTTTGAACTGCTTGGTTGGCTGCAGCCGGGCTACAGACGGGAGCCCACTCCCTCTTGCAGCACCTGGGTTTCAAACCCTGGCCTACCAGATGAGAGGCACAGTGCCTTAAACAGCTGAGCCACTGCAGCCCACTCAGACTATGAGTATATGGAATATATCAAACAAAAATAGCTTCTGTGTTTAGACTTGGGCTCTATCCCCCAAATCTCTCATTATGTATATGCAAGTATTCCAAAATACAAAAAATGCAAATCCAATACACTTCTGGTTTCATTTTTATAATATTCTGTGAAATAGAAGATGGTAGTTTCCAGGAAATGGTAGAACCACAAAGGGATGTGCGTTTGATTACTTTCTGCAATTAAAATCAAAAGTGCCTTTCTAATGATTCCCATTCAATAGGGCTGAAATGAAAATTATCATTAAATAGAAGTCCTCTTTTTCTGTTTCTGTTATTTTGCTGTCTTTTGAAAAGTTCAGTTGTAGTCAATTAAGTTCTTTTGTACTGCTGTAGGTTCATCCCCCACCACCACCTAAAAAAAATTTAGTGGTTTCTAAATAAGTTCCAAATCAATTTAAACTATTAAGCACAGTTAAGTAAAAATAATTAGGATATTAAAATGTTTTGTGCATTTCCAATCACTGGTTCATTACAGCCCTGGATCTTTTCCAGAGAACAATAATGACACAAATGCATTAAAATGTAGCATTCGCCCTTTAGTAAAAAGCTATTTATTCATGAAAAGATGATTGATAGCTTGCAGTAAACATAAACACAGAATTGTTGCGGCATAACAGTGGGGGAGGGGGTGGTTTGAAAGGAACAGACGAGATATAAAAAACCAACAAGAACCCCCAAAAGCAAAATTAGCCCTGCATGCAGATGTTTGGCAAGGGTGTTTAACCCAAAAATCCATATGCCCAGCTGTCCTTTGTCAACAACAAATTGTTGCTGTTTTCCGTGTTGAAAAACTTATACAGTGGCGGCTCATGTAACAAACACTTCACATAAAGTATGTTTCATGTAACAAACAAAAATTTCTCTAGGATTCTGCTTCACGTAACAAACTGTGCTTCACGTAACAAACACATGCATTGGCAGTTGGGGCAGACATTTTACATTTTTTGAGTTGTGGAACCAATCGTCTGAGTTTCCATTATTTCCTATGGGAAAATCCACTTCACATAAAGAACGTTTCACATAACAAACATGCCTCCGGAACGAATTAAATTTGTTACGTGAGGCGCCACTGTATACTATATGGTAATTTATGGACCTAATAGGTATCAAAAGCCATTTGCACATAACAAAATATGTATTTTATCAAAGTAATTGTTGAACTGAAATACAGTTAAAAAGTATATTAATAGTGAAATAATGATTAAGCTCTAACTTAAAATGAGTTTTTATTCATAACAGAGTACACTCTAACCATGTCTACTCAAAAGTAAGTCCCATTATGTTCAGTGGATCTTACTCCCAGGAAAGTGTCTTTTGGATTGCAGCCAGAATAATGCAAAGACATTGGCATTTGGCAAAAACAAAAGTTCCTTTAGAAACACCATTTACAAAGGCTCATAATCTAGTTTTTAGAAATATGCTATAACACGAAATAATAATAGGTGTAAAAATGTGATACAAACTACTAGTAATTATAAATAGCTTTATTAATATGAAATTAAGTGTTATAAACCGTACAATGCAATTGTAGTTAAACAATGCATTTATATAATATCAATACCACCACAGTAGTTCACCCTGTTCATTGGGACAGCAGACCCTGTGAGTGTAAAAGGTGGTATTTCTAGTAATATGTCACATTCATAAATAATACCAATACTATACACACCTGTACATCAAAAAATTATTTAAAAGTACTAATTAATGCATCTACCCAATATCCATTCAACTGTATAATTTTTATCATGATTCATACAAACAATACACAAACTTTCCTTCTTCCTACATTTCTTGCTAAACAATTTATAGATCTTGGCATTACTAGCATTGAGACTGTGTTCCAAGACATATACTGGTTCATCTGAAATCTGTTGGGGCTTTTAAGAATGCATTGAAACAAATTTTAAAAAAAGATTTTTTTATAATTTTCTTTTTTTGGAGGGCCCACAAGAGAGTGGGGCCCTAAGCTATAGCTTGTTTAGCATATGCATAAATCCAGCAATGGGAAGAGGGCATGATTGCTAAAGATTTATTCAGTTTCTCTGTAGCAATCCTTTACAAATCTTTATAAGAGTGAGTTTAAATTATTTTCTAAAGTCCTTTCAATGAATGACTACATAACTTTTACTGAACATCACAAAATGCGAAAAAATTAATCATCATCATCATCATCCTCCTCACAGCTGGACCATAAAATGTCTGGAGTCCATCGGGATCAACAAAAATGTTACAAATTTCATTGAAAATACAATGAAACTCTGGAAGACGGAATTATTCTTAGCCAATGAAAGTTATGGACTTGTCAACATTAGATGGGGAATCTTCCAGGGGGACTCATTGTCCCCACTGTTGTTTGTCATCATGCTGATCCCTTTGTCAGTGATCCTACAGAAAGCGAATCTGGGTTACCAAACTGCCAAAAATTCAAAGAAAATTTCACATCTATTATACATGGATGATTTGAAGCTCTACGGAAAGTCAGAAGCAGAAATCCAGTCACTCACAAATACAGTCCGAGTCTTTAGTACCAACATCAACATGGAGTTTGGCCTGGACAAATGTGCCACAGTGGCACTAAAGAAAGATCATGGAAAGTGATGGCATTGAAATGCCGAATGGTCAAACCATTAAATGCCACCAACCTGAAGCCTACAGATACCTGGGCATACTGCGGCTGGACAATATCAAGCACTGGCAAGTGAAAACTGTGGTCAGCAAAGAGTATATTCAGAGGGTTAGAAAAATTTTGAAGAGCAAATTGAATGGCGGCAACATTATAAAGGCTATAAATACCTGGGCCATACCTGTAGTTAGGTATACTGCTGGCACTGTGAACTGGACACAAAAGGAACTGGATGAGTTGGACAGGAAAACAAGGAAGTTAATGACCTTTCACTATGCTTTACATCCACGTAGTGATGTTGACAGGCTGTAGCTGCCTAGTAAATCAGGGGCAGAGGACTTTTGCAAGTGAAGCAGTTGGTGGAAGAAGAAAAACATGCCCTAGCAGATTATGTGCTAGAGAGCCAGGAAATTTGATTGAAGTCAGCAAGAGAAAGTTGTTGAAAGTGCAGCAGACCAACTATGAATATCGCAAAAGTGCAATTCAGGCTCGGACTGCCAGTTGGCAGAATAAAGTACTGCATGGCCAATTCCTTGCCAAGATCGAAGGAAAGGTTGATCAGGATAAGACCTGGTTGTGGCTCATGAGTGGAACACTGAAGAAGGAGATGGAAGGCCTGATACTTGCTGCCCAAGAACAGGCAATCAGGACAAATCCCATCAAGGTCAGAATTGAAAAATCAGCCAATGACCCAAAATGCCAGCTCTGCAAAGAAGTTCATGAAACCAGTGATGGGCCCAGCCTGGCCCAACAACCGGTTCCCTGCAAGTGGACGGGGCCAGGCTGGGTCAGGGAGTGGGGCCGGGGTCAGGGGTGGGGCCAGTAAAAAATTAAATTTAAGAAAATTTAAAAAATTACAAAATTTTAAAAAATTTAAATTGATGGTCATGGGACTTACCTCTGAGTAGTCAGGTTGGGCTCTCAGGCTGCAATGCCAGCTGCTGCAGCTGGCTGCTGGCACGGCCGTGAAAGGAGCCTCTAGCAGCCAGCCTCTGGCCAGGCATTTTTAAATTTGCCACTCCCAGCGGCAAGGCACCCCACAAGCCCCAATGGCCAGGGAAAGGACATTCTGCTGCTGGGACTTGTGGGGCACCTCGCCGCTGGGAGTGGCAAATTTAAAAATGCCCGACCGGAGGCCGGCTGCTGGAGACTCATTTCACTGCTGCGCCAGCTGAACCGGTCCTCCCGGTTATGCCCTCCCCCCACTGCTACCGGATCGCCAGCGGCAGGGAGATGGCAACAACAGGTCCTCAAGATCCAGACCGAACCGGCCTCAGCCCACCACTGGATGAAACCATCGACCACATTCTAAGTGGCTGCAAGAAGATTGGCCAGACTGACTACAAACTGAGGCATGACTCTGTTGCTCAGATGATCCACTGGAATCTATGCCAAAAGTATCATCTGCCAGTGGCAAAAAACTGGTGGGACCACAAGCCTGAAAAATGGTTGCAAATGAACGTGTTAAACTTCTGTGGGACTTCAGGATACAGACGGACAAGGTCTTGGAACACAATACTCCAGATATCACCATCATAGAAAGCAGTAAGGTGTGGCTTGTTGACATCACCATACCAGGTGACAACAGAATTGAGGAGAAACAACTGGAAAAGATCTCCCGCTACCAAGACCTAAGAATTGAATTACAGCGTATCTGGTGCAAGCCAGTGCAGGTGGTTCCAGTGGTAATTGGCACACTGGGTGCAGTGCCGAAAACTTGGCAGGCACCTGAAAACTATTGGCATTGATAAAATATCACTCTGCCAGCTGCAGAAAGCTGCTCTTCTGGGTTCAGCACGAATTATACGCCACTACATCACACAGTCCTAGACTCTTGGGAAGGGTCCAACTGGTGATGTGAATGAAACTAGCACGAAATTGTTCGCTGTGTATTTATGTTTGATTTTCAATAAAATCATCATAATAATAAGTGATAGTCGTTCAGAGTGGCATTTTTGTAGTTCTCAAATTTTCCCTCAAGTATTCTCCCCACAGGGACCTGCCACACACCTTATGGTTGGTACAGCCATGTATGTTCATCATTCATTGTCTGTAGTCCAGTGATGATCTGCATATGAATGAATTCTTCAAAGAAATCACACTAGGTAGAACTTTTGATCATTTGACATCCACTTAGATACAATATTTTAAATAAAGATCATTCACACATTTGACTGGTTGTCATCAAGGCTAATATTGATTTGGGGGAAAAAAGAAATTCCCAAAGTGCATTAGAGGATTTTTTCCCTGAGACAAACATCTGGAATGTTTCAGGGAAGCCAAATGAATTTCTAAAATGCCAAGATATATTTGGGAGGGGCGGGGAGGATTATCTATTTCCCAAGCTTTGGCAACATAACCTTGTATAAAATGCAATTCAGAGTATATTTCAGGCCACCTTCCAAGGTTAAACATCTGGGAATTTTAAGGGAAGTAATATTAGCATCTGCAAAACAAAGGCAATGAATTTATGATCCATATAATGATTTATATAATACCTATTTCATATATTTATTGATATAATAAATAATAAAGCCATCAAAAATGCTAAACACTGCACAACAGAATTTAAAAAATAACAGGTTCCTGTTCCAAAGGTTCACAATCTAAGATAATTCAAGGCAAATATAGGCAGAGAATAAGAATGGTGCCAGCATTCTGTAGATAGGGAAGAATATGTGATTATTTCATGTATGGTGCACACATATAGGAGACTTTCAGCACAATCCTAACCATGTCTGCTCAGAAGTATGCTCCATTGTGTTCAAATGATCTTACTCCCAGGAAAGTGTCTTTAGGATTTATTCACATAAAAATGATTATAATACTGTAATATAATACAAAATAATAAAGAAAATACAAAATATAAAGGAAAATAAAACAAATTAGGATGCAGTTCTAATGTATTCTAATTAGGATGCAATTCTGCACATAAGATGCAATTCTAAAGTAACTTTCCTGGGAGTAAGACCTGTTGAATATAATGGGGCTTGCTTTTGAATAGACATGGTTAGGATTTTCTCTCAAACTTACAGGCTATAACCTGCCCCCTTACACAGGAACGAGCCCCCCTGATTATGGTAGGGTGTAAAGTTGACATGCAAGCTAAGGGCACAATCCAGAGTAACTACGGGGAGTCCTTGCTCCGGTGTAAGAACAATTTGCTGTGGATTGCAGTATGAATTTCCCATAGGTTTTCATTAGATGGTGCAGCAACTACGGGTACACGTAATGTCTCTTACGTGCTCCCGTAGTTACTCTGGATTGTAGGGAAAGTCTCACAGGCTCCTTTCCATTGTCCCCATCACAGTCCCATTGACTGTAACAGGCATATTTCAGAGTAAATATGTATATGTCGGTCTCTTAGGAGACGCTGAGGGGATGGCTGATGGAGCACCAAAACCGGCCATGTTATGGCCGGGACTATGATTTTTGCTTGTTTATCAAGGTATAGCTTCTATATCAAGTTAAAATTTATTAAAAATGTTTGCTTATCTTGCAGAACACTCTCAATCCAAGTTACTCTCAATCCAAGATTTTACTGTACAGTGGTGCCTTATGTAACAAATTTAATAAGTTCCAGAGGCCATGTTTGTTACGTGAAACATTCTTTACGTGAAGCGGATTTTCCCATAGGAAATAATGGAAACTCAGATAATTGGTTCCACAACCCAAAAAATATTCATATAAAAATATTAACTGTATGTAAAAATGATGACAAAACACTGGAATTGAATTCAAAACATGCATTCAATGTACATGATCCTATGACGTCTACTTAGGTTGCAATCCTAAAGGCACAATCCTAAAGACACTTAGGAGGCTGCAATCCTTAAGACACTTTCCTGGGAGTAAGACCTGCTGAACACAATGGGGCTTACTTCTGAGTAGGCATGGTTAGGAATCTGCAATTCTAGACACTTTCCTGGGAGTAAGCCCCATTGGGGGACTGGGAGTCTTCTGGGGGGTGGGAGGGTGTTTGGAGACAATGGGGGTGGGAGATTCAGGCAGCTGGGAGTGGTGGCTGCCACTTTAAAAACCTGGCTCCCTGCAGAGCCGGCTGGAGGGAGGAGCGTCCCCTTGCACGCTCTCCAGCCTCTTCAAAAGCTCCACAGGGAGCCTGGGGTTGGAATGCAGGCTTTTAAAGTGGCAGCCACTATTTGCGGCTGCCTATATCTCCCCCCCACTGTCCCCAAACACCCTCCCACACCCCCAGTTCCCCCAAGCACCTTCCCACCTCCCTCCAGAGGAACGGACCTGCGTTACCTGACCTGTTCATTCAGGTAACAAGTGAAGGCTGGCAGCTCTTTAAACTTTAAAGAGTTGTGACATGTACCAGCATGCCTCTGGCTTCAGAGGACAACACCATCTGGTGCCTCACCCCAAGTGTGGTAAGATCTTGAACTAACATTGAATTTTTTTAGGTTGAACATTGCTGTTATTATAATGGAGCCTAAGGAGTGGACAACTGACACAGAAAGCTTCCAGAATCTGCAAACACATTTCCTTGTGGTAACAAAAGTTGCACTGACATTTCTAAAAGTTTGTTTCCTTCCACTAAATTTGACTTTATAATAGTTTTCTTTTGACTTAAAAAAATTAAAAACAACGGTTTCCATTCTAAAAAACCATGACACAATTCCATACTAATCTGCTTCATTTACATTGAATATTAACTTCATGGAAAATGGTACTAATTAATCCTGCATTAATATAATTTGGTGCCTGGGTAGCACAGCAGCATGACAATTAACATGGTAATAGGAAGCTGGGCTATCAGCTACAATTTCTGGTTTAGACCTATTATGTTATGCAGGATGGACACGGCTTACAATGAATTTAATTATACTGCCTCCCTATCAGCTTTCTCCTAAGCTGGAAAACCACCTTTTAGCCTTGTTATTTTTTTTTTCTTTGTGGATCACAGTTATTCTGTACATCTGCTTCCCCACACAGCTTGGCTTACAACTCATTGCACTTGGATCCTAATCATTGCAAACAGCTAATGATTAATGACCTTGCTTGCAGTGACTTCAGTATGCCCAGATAACACTGGAAGCCGTTTGCATTCCATAATTATCAGCAATACGGAATCCAATTGCTGTAAAAAATAATCCAGCTGTAGGTAAAGAACAACCAGTTCAACAGATTAACATAATCATTTCATCAGTTTATTTTTGGGATACATAAAGAGCCCAGCTTTACTGCCAGTCAGTGAAATCAAAGTCCATTTGGTTTTCCGGTGATAATTGTTTTCTTTTTTTGGTTTTCATGCCTACATTCACCCTTCTGTTGGTAAGGGAACCCAGCGTGTTCACATGACACTAGTCATTACTTCAGCACTGCTTAAACCCATTGCTCACTAGCTGGGATTACATGATGAAGGCTTTTACTTCCAGATCATTGATTTTAATTTACTTTATAGCTCAGTTCTACACATGGAGATTCAAAAGTCCCATTGGGTTCAATCCTAACCAATTTAGGCTGGCCTAACTCACCTTCCCGTATTGGTGTGGGGAGTTTGGCTATGCTTGTGCACTGACCTAACTTCCCCAGGACTTGGGCAGAAGTGCCCTAAGGCACTTTTGTGAAACTTCCAGGACTTATGCTGGGGCATGTGTCAGCCTAACTGGAGATTATAATTTCAGTTAGTTCTCTGAAAGTGTTTTAGGTAGGGACTGTTGCACATTCTCACAAACAAGTAGACAAGCAATGTATCAGATTCAGGATTCTTTATTCAACTCGCATGTTGGGCAAACTCCTGGACTCGTCCTGAAGCAAGAAGTGGCCCAGTTGGCTCTCGACTCTCACCTTTTATAGCAGCAAAGCTGGTTACAACAGATTGTATTAGCTTTTATATAATTGACTAAAAAGTTTCTGTATTTGGTATTATTGGTTAAAAATTGTCACAGTGTTGGACATGTGTTCTTTTGTGTGATGATACCTCTTCAGGTCATACCATACAAGATTGGGTAGTATCTTATTAACAACCATTATTCTTAATAACAATGAGCTGCCTTTGGGCTTGGGAGCAAAACTCTTTGTGGCAAACGACTGAAACAGCTATTGTTCACTTTTCAGGATTGGCACTGGATCACGGCCATGAAGAAGATCTGACAGTTTAGCTTTAGCTGACATGGTTCAGGCTATCGTTAGCAACATTTTGCTGGCAAAGACAGAATTTATCAGAGTAAGCCTGATAAAGGATAACACCTTTTCCTGACAAAAGGATCTCCTTTTTTGATCAGGTTACAAGCTTACTGGACAGTGGCAATGCTGTGGATGTCATTTATCTTGACTTCAGCAAAGCATTTGACAAAGTCCCACATGACATTTAAATTAGGAAGTTGGAAAAATATGGGCTAGACGGGGCAATTGTTAGGTGGATCTGCAACTGGCTCGATGGCCGCACTCAAAGGGTTTTAGTAAATGGTTCTGTGTCAACCTGGAGGTCCGTTTCTAGTGGGGTACCCCAAGGCTCTGTCTTGGGACCGGTTCTCTTTAACATTTTCATCAAAGACTTGGAGGAAGGGATACGGGGGAGCCTGATCAAATTTGCAGATGACACCAAACTGGGAGGAGTAGCAAACACATCAGAAGATAGGAGAAACCTCCAGGAGGATCTGGATAAACTGGAATCCTGGGCTGTAACAAACAGAATGAATTTCAACAGGGAGAAGTGCAAGTTTCTGCACTTAGGCAATAAAAACCAAAAACATAGGTATAAAATGGGGGATACTTGGCTTGGCAGCACAACATGTGAGTGAGACCTTGAAGTCGCTTTGGATCACAAGCTGAACATGAGTCAGCAGTGTGATGTGTCTGCAAAGAAGGCAAATGCCATTTTAGGTTGCATTAAGAGGACTGTAGCTTCCAAGTCACGAGAAGTTCTAGTTCCTCTTTATTCTGCATTGGTGAGACCTCACCTTGAGTACTGTGTTCAGTTCTGGGCAACTCACTTTAAGAAAGATGCAGCCAAACTGGAGCAAGTCCAGAGGAGAGCGACAAGAATGGTCAGTGGGATGGAAGGGAAGCCCTACGAGGAAGGGTTGGGGGAACTTGGGATGTTCAGCCTGGAGAAGAGGAGGCTGAGGGGAGACATGATTGCCCTCTTCAGATACCTGAAGGGCTGTCATATGGAGGAAGGGGCCAATTTGTTCATAGCTGCTTCTGAAAGCAGAACTAGAACCAATGGGTACAAACTGCAAGAAAGGAGATTCCGGCTGGAAATCCGGAAAAAATTCCTGACGGTGAGGGCGGTTCGGCAGTGGAAGAGATTGCCAAGGGAGGTGGTGGACTCTCCCTCACTGGGGATCTTCAAGCAGAGGCTCGATGAGCACCTGTTGGAGATGCTCTAGGTGGAATTCCTGCTGCAGGCAGGGGGTTGGACTAGATGACCTACTAGGTCCCTTCCAACTCTATGATTCTATGATTCTATGATTTATCAGAAAAAATATACTTGCATTTTGCAGGTCCCTAGTTATAGGTAGGTGTTTGAAAACTGCTATTTGCTTTACTCAAAGGTAAGCCAATTCAGAAATGTGTACAGAAAGACTTAACAACCCAAGCATAACAATTGTACTTAGTATAATGTCCCATTATAGTCAATGGGGCTTACTTTCAGGTAAGTGTGGATAAAATTGCAATCTTAGGCTATACAGAGGTCACATGTTCTTCACTAGGGTTCCATTTCAGAACTTCCCATCATGGAGGAAAAAATTAGTGGATTAAAAAATAGCGGAAAAGTAGAAAAAGACCCACTTCCAGGTTTCCTGCTCCTCCATTGTGCCTAATGAAATAAAACTGTGCCTCCAGTATCTGCTGGGGTTTAAGTCTGGGACTCCTGATACAAAAATGTGTTAAATAAAAGCAGTTTAAAAATAAAAGTGTCCCTTTATAATTGTTTAAAAACAGCTTTTCTTACTGTTGTAGAGAAGCAGTCAGCAATTAGAAATGCAAAGGACCCCCTGCCTTTGCCTGGCTCAAAGAATGGAATGATTGGTTGTATGACTGCATCTCTACAAAGGTAGAAAAACAGTTTTTAAAACTGATTTTCAGTGGCCATTTGTGTTGAATAAAATTCAAGGCTGTCTAGTCAAATCCCTTTAAAATACTGATATTTATTTATAATTTTTAGAAGAAATTGATACGAGAAGAAATTAAAATAGTACATCTATAGGTGTGACACATAGGTTAGCAGTTCAGAAAGTAACTTTAAACCAGGAATCACGTCAACTGATTTCACCAGGAATGTCTAGCCACGTTTATAGGGCTTCCAAATTCCAAACAAAATAATCAATCTGAAACCAAACAGATTAACTTTACAGATTACATTCTCATACATTATAGATCAAACACAAAAAAATTGTGACAAAAATTACCATAAATAAATTTATAAGTAGGTATTTTTTAAAAAGGGAGTTACTTTTCAATCACCCTGTATATCCTCAAGTTCTGATATTAGGAGATATTTTTTGAGATGGTTTTGACTGCTTCTCACAAGTGATGCTTACAGCACTGACCATATGAGTATATTTTCTACACCATTTATGAGTAAGTACAACAGTAGACTATCTCATCATCAGTTATCAGCACCATTGTATTTTTTACCAGGAGACTGAATAACATTTTTTCCCTATTTTTAAAAGTACTCTTTTTGAATGAGCATGTCTTGGATGAATACTACATTTTTCTAGTTGATGCCAATTCATTGATTGAAAGTATCAGAGTGCAATCCTCTACGTATCTACCCAGAGGAATATTGCATTCTAATCAGTTAGGATAGGATTGCCGCCCGAGAGTTAGTACTAAGTTTGAGGGGTCCTACAGCAAAGTGCCTGCTATTTGGACAGCCATGGCCGGTCCCCTAAGGTTCAACTGGTTTATTTGTTTATTACAGTGGTGGTTTAAATCTCTCAAATATCTCAGACTGAAGGTTGCCACATTTTCCATTAGACTTCAATGAAAGCATTGTTCTAAGAAATTATGGAACAAATGGTAGCTTCCATTCAAGACCATAATTTCTTTTCAGAATATTCCAGAATGATGTTTTGTTGGGACATTATAGGGAAACAATGACAGCTACCAGGTTACCCAATGGTAGGTGTTAGCAGTGGATTCCGGGAAACCCATTAGTGGATGTTAGCAGCAGAGACCTGGCAGTGTCTCAAGTGTATACAGAGTGATGTGTTAATGCTGTGCCTGGTCAGCAGAAGGGATACATAAGTAATGATTTTAGTAAAATAAGACTGGCATTGTGTATCATAAACCATTGTTCAGTTACAAACTGAAATTCGATTTATTCTGGTTGGAACAATGCTGTCATATTGAAGGACCAATTCAGTTTGATTCTTCTATATTCAACATGTATTTTTCTTTCCAGCTTTCTGTGACCCTTCAATGCATATATGAGTGGCATTGCATTTATCTCATTTTCTTGTCACTACAATTGTTTTTATGTAATTACACTACCAGAACATTACATTTTCTTCAGTTTGAAACAGCTTCTTTATATGTCATCATGGCAGCCATCTTCGGATTCAAAGGAAATTAGGTGGCATGTCTATTAATGTGCATTTCTGTGCAAGTCAAGTGGCAATTCAAACTTAATTTGTGTGCCAATTTTTTCTCTCAATAAGAATTAGTGGTTTACAACAGCAAGTTATCCAGAACCAAAAGATACTGGTGCAATAATGCCCAGTCCCACCAAAAAGCATGAGATATATTCAATAGTGGTGGAGGAGAGGATAGAATAGAGCAGGAAGCTTTGGTAGGAAAAGCAGATTTTAATTCCCATTGCTCTTCATCAGCCTTCTGCCCTAGTGCCCCATAATGTATCTCCTTGGACCTGTGCTGGCTCTTTACCAGTCCATGAAGAGAAAGTGGGGGAGGAGGCTGTGGAAACAGAGGATCCAGCAGGGCCATCAGTACCTTTGCTGCCTCCCTGCCCTATTTTTCCCCCTCTGTGCCCAGTTTCACCCCCTTCCAGCCACAGTTCCTGTATCTACCATATATACTTGAGTATAAGCCGAGTTTTTTTTAACTATGCCACTGACTGAGTCTCTCCTACTTGTGCCAACCTTGTGACTGACATAATATTTTTCTATCACTGGAGGGTATTTTCATTGTCCTATGACCTCAATCTCCACTACGTTTTGGTCTCTCCACTTGTTGGAGATTCTGCTGGCATCCAAGTCTGAGCTACAGCTGTACAATGTTTTTTCTGACATGGCACCAGTGTCCTTATTGCATTGACTGGTGGGAATCTACATCATCTACATCTACAGTATTTATATACCGCTTTTCAACTGAAAAGTTCACAAAGCGGTTTACAAGAAAATGAAAAAAATTAATAACTAATTAATAGCTAATGAGTCCCTGTCCCAAAAGGGCTCACAATCTAAAGTGCAAAAAGAACACCAGCAGAAGCCACTAGAACAGACATTGCTGGGGTGTGGAGGGCCAGTTACTCTGCCCCTGCTAAAGAAAAGAGGAACACCCACTTGAAAGAGTGTCTCTTGACCAGTAAGCAGGGGTATGCAGGAATGTTTTTACACTTGAAGGGTTGTCATTGTGCCAGTGTACTTGGACATAAGGATTGGACCTTGTGTTAAACAGAGCTCACTCTGGAGAAAATATATTGTTTATTCTGCATCAAAATTCTAACTTCCCTGCTCTACCATGTCTCACTATTTCAAGATACCAAATCATAGCAATTTGTGACCAAAGAAAAACATTTTTTTTTTTGGGGGGGGGGGACACGACCAAAATCACGACAGTACTTAAGCAGAGAGAGAGAGAGAGAGAGAGAGAGAGAGAGAGAGAGAGAGAGAGTGTTCTGGAGCCTTGCCTTGTTTTCCATATTTATATCTCCCCAATACTGTAACAACAGATTCCCTCCTTGTATTATGCAGTTAATTTCAAGCTTTCATAATGATCCAGGCCTCCAGTGTGAAATAGTTTGGCACACACATCAGCTTGTAATGTATTTTGAAGTCTTACTTGTAATTTCTGAGTTTATTTAATAGTCATGTTGGTGAAATGGTATCATTAACCATCATCTGGATGACTTCTACAGCTCCCTCTCTCTCTCTTTCTTATTCCAGTGCAGGTTAGTATTGAGTTGTTACTTTTGTGTATGATCAGTAATGACTTCCACAAAATCACTCAATAGTGATACTATTTTGATATCTGCCTTATATACATCAGAGAGAGAGAGAGAGAGAGAGAGAGAGAGAGAGAGAGAGAGAGAGAGAGCATTTGGCTGCTGTCCCTAAGTACTCCAGTTTCTAGGTCCTGCCCAAATTATGAATTGCAGTCAAATTTTACAGTCGTTATATAACTAATGGAGCAGATGTTGATCGGGAGGCTTCTGGCTAATATGATTAGTCCTCCATTGGATCAAAGCAAATTAGTGCGATCTAGTCATCCCTTAGATGCCTTGTTTCCATTCTAAAATCTTTTTGTTGTTGATTGCAATCCTAGCTTTGGCATCCAAATCATATTCGTTAATAATACCACTCAAATATATTCTGCAATATTAAAAGGTATATTAAGTTTTAAAAACTAATTTCAAAGTCTTATTTTTTTCTCTTTCCATTTATGTTTGAAGTTATTTTAATCGTCACTCAATCTTGCTATTCCCCCAGCTGCCAACTCCTCCCCCTACCCACCCAAATTCCTGGACTCATCTAATTTGCCTTATTTCAAAGTCATTAGGGTATTCTCTAGATATCACTTCATAAATTCTTCCTGTTGAATTGTTCATTAAAATCTAATTTTTGCTATCTAGTTCTGGCTTTTTAAGCTGCTGAAATCTGGAGTAATTATATGTATCCATCTTGCAACAGTATATATTGACATCTGAATATGCCTTAGTTCACAATAAAATCTTTAGTACAGTCCGACGTGACTGTTCTCTATAGCTTCATTTTAGGCCTATTTCAATATTTTTACATGCCATTAAGATTAGTTAGAATGTTAATCAGAAGGGACCATCTCTTTTCAGCAGCCTGACATGAGAAATATTTGCTTTCCTCAGATCCATTATTTAAAGCCAAGATCTGAAGTGCAAAGGAAGGAAGGTATAATATTGTTGTGTTTGATCCAAGGTTCCAGGAAAACTTTAGTGCCTTCCTGAACATCTCAGAAGCAATTCTGATCAAGGAAAAAGAAATCATTTATGAGACTTCACACAACTCACTTCCAGAATTAACTGGCTTTAACAAGTATGGGTGGGTACAGCTTGACTTTGATTTATTTTTATTTAAATTTGTTTCCTGCTGCTTTCCAAGGACTCAAGTTTCCCAAAATAGCGTTTGTTATTCATCTCATCTGGTGAGATGAGCTATGCAGATAGTCATTTGACCAGCGTCATACATAATTTGTTCATGGCCAAGGAGGGCTATGAATCTGTATTTCTGATGACTAACAATGCTATGCCCATTATATGGCAAAATGATATTCTAGTAATATACAACGTGAATTATTTGACAAAGTTATTTCAACCACATACCCAACTAAGTATAATGTTCTGTGTGAGAAAATAGATATATTTATGTCGCCTTCTGCTTTGAAACAAGTGGTTTACATTACAGTAGTAAAATGCTCACCAGTCTTGCATACAAGTTCCCCCTGCATGTCCCAGTATTCCCCAGCAAACATACAGGCAGGCAGGGAGGCAGACAGACAAAAATTGGGTTATACTTGAACCATTTTCTGAACCAAACTGCAGTTGAGTAAATGAGCCTTTATCTCTGTCAGCCTTCTCTGTAAACCTTTCTATCACCAAAACACTCTCCCTGGCCAAACAGGTCCCCTGTGTGTTTTTTAAACAGAAAATTGGGGAAAACCTGATGGCGACTCCTCAGCAGTCCATCACCCATTTGCTCTGCTAGTGGTATAAATAAGGCACCTATTTGCTCTCTGGAGTCGAAGAAGTTTTTGTCATTGTTCCATGGAGAGTTGACCATAATAAAGGTTTGAGGAAGTTTGTCGTTTCAGGATATAATGAAAAGGAGGCTGTAACTCTGAATGTTCAGGTCAAAACCTGAGGCACTGGAAAGTTTGGTTTGGAAACGAACCTAGATATTTGGAATTTTTTAATGGTTTTTTTAATTAAAAAGGCACATCTGACAAATGTTCAGAGTTTCCTGAAGTCACAAGCAAGCTTTCATGTTTTCAGAAATTCCAGTGAGGATCCAGAACAAAAGGGAATCATTTTTGAAAGGCAATGAGCTCCCATAATGTAATTAGCATTAAAAAAATGAAAGCCAATATTTGGTTAAAAAAAGAAATTATAGTTGTCCACAAACTAGGATTGCCAGCAAAAAACAAAAAGCTTACTGAGGTGGGACCTGGTTATGTCTCAGGGTAAAGACAGATGGTGCTACAAGGCTGCCAATCCTTGAAAAATAAGTGAGGGGCAAAAAGATGATATCTGAACAATTGTAAAGTAAGAATGCAACAACTGAGTAAAATAGGGGATGAGATCAAAAGAGGCCTCAAAAAGTTCTTCAATCCGAATAAATTTAGGCAGGCCTAACTCACCTGGCCTATCTTACTGTGATGGTGTAAAGAGGTTGGTGTATGCCTGTGCTTTGGCCTAAGCCTCCAGGAGTGGGGCAGAAGTATCTTACTGTACTTTTGTGACATCCCCAGGTCAGCACAGGACTTATGCCAGGGCTTAGGCCAGCCTAAGTAGAGATTAGGATTGCAGTTTTAGGGTGCAATTGTAACCTAAACAGGCTCAACTCATTGGTCTTCCTGTTCGCGTGGTGATGCAGGGAGTCAAGCACATATTTGTGCATTAACTTAACCAGGGTGACCATAAAGAATGGAAGAAAAAGTGCCTGTACCTTTAACCATTGTATAGAAGAGGGAATTTATGCAGGTTTATCTCAACCGAAGAGTGTTTAAAAAAACAGCACATGCCTAAATTCCCTTTTCTATGCAACGGTTAAAGGTACAGGCACACTGTCCTCCATTCTATATGGTCACCCTGGGCCTAACCCTCTACAAGAGTGTCACAGATGTGTCTTACAGCAATTTGGTAAGACACCCCCCCCCCAGTCAGCATAGGACTTAGGTTGGCTTAACTGGAGGTTAGGATTGCAGCCTAAACCTTGTTTCCCATCCGTCCAAGAAAAAAGAAAGAAACAACAGGAGAAAATGGACATTTTTGAAAAAATGGTCTCCCACTCAGACCCATTCAATTGAATACTTAAAATCTCTGCAATAACAAAGAACCCTTTTCCTGAGTAGCAGTAATCCTGACATATCTTAGACTTTCCCTGGTCCGTTGCTCATCTGCAAGTGGTGTGCTTGTGTCTGGTTCAATATGGGCACAGTGACAGCAGGAGGGAAAGAAGTCCTTCTCAGACACACAGCACGGGAGGACTGGCACTTCCACTGTATGTTCTTATTGTAAGTTTCTATAGCACAGAATGGAGCCAAGATCTGTCAACAGTAAAGATCATTGGGAATTAGGTTAAAAACTGACTGTTTTGTTCTGGCTGAAAAACAAGCCTCTTTCTTCAGTGCCCATTATTTTGATGAAGGCAATCTGCCCCAGAGGGAAGTGTTAGAAGAAAAGCTCTCACAATGTAAAAGTAATTTGATTATGATAGCTATATTGTTAAAATGTGCTCACTTAAATCAAGAGCTTCAGCTTCAGCTAGTCTGATACCTTTTGGCAAAGATTTTACATTTGGTACGTTATCCGTAAGATCGGAAAAAAGCCGTTAAAGGGAGGCCAATAGTCCAAGCCTGACAACAATTTCGGAAAAGCACTCATCACTTTTATAGCCTTTAGAACTCTGATTCAGAAAAAACGACAGCCATGTCAGAAGCTACTGAACTCTCTAATGTGTCCTAACAAGAAACACTAATATTGTGCTATCACCATTTGGTCTGATTCATCCAAAGAGCCCTTCAGATTGGTAAACCTGTAGATGCCCAACGTGGTCCATTGGACATTTTCAGGTTAGTTTTTTTAATGGAATCTATTATTATTATTTGACAACAACCTATGGCTTTTTACTGCTAGTTAATTATAAAACCAGAAGCATGAATGTTTTGTATTTACAGTTCTTCTGTAAATTCAAATTGAACCATCTAATCCAGCATGGTCCATTGGACTTTTCATTGGTTATTCCATAGAAAGGTCCATTGGACCTTGGGGGTCTTAGGTGAGAAAAAAAACGAGATTCATAGGTTCAATATTTTGCTAGTTAAAATTATAATCAAAATTCATAATTTTACAATATTTATTCATCACAACATTTATTTATTGTATGTACCAAACTATAGTACATATAATACTATAGTACATACCAAACTATAGTACAGGGTAGTACAGGGTCCATTTATTGGCCTCAAGGTCCATTGGACCTTTGTGGTCTTAGGTGATAAAAAAGCCGGGTTTCTAAGGGTAAAAGAAGAATACTGAAGAAGAGTACAGATAAAGAAGAGTACTGTCATTTACAAAACATATCAGATACTCAGATAGAAAAGTACTCAGATAAAAAAGAGTACTCAGTACTCAGATAGAAAAGAGTACTGTCATTTACAAAACTGTCATTTACAAAACATATTTGCAGGACATATTCTGCAAATAAGTACTTGGTAGATCTGAGCAATATATCTCCTGCCAGATGCCCCTCTGCTCTGTAAGATCTGCAGGGAAAAAAATCAGACATGAGTGAGAAGGAAACTGACATTTGAAGAAGTCCTCTGAGACGCTGATTGTTTGGGGCTAAAAGGTTTTCTTCTCTCTCTCCACCTCAGTATTCCATCTAAACTCAAAACAACACAGTATTACTATGTATTTTGTGGGCAGGGAATAAGAACTGTGATTCTCCTTTTCTTGACAGCATCTTAACTGAAAACTGTCAGCATGTTCCTCTGTATATCTTCATGGTCCACCTTCTTCAACCTTTTTCCACCTTCTGAGCATTTTTCTCATCTTACAAAAAGAGCACTCCAAGACAAGAGCTTTAAAACAACCTGACAGCATTTTGAGTATGAGCAAAGGCATCAGATGCAAGGGAGGGCACCAGCATACAGGTCACTTGTCTTATGTACTCCCTGAGAAGTCTGGTGGGCCACTGTGAGGTACCTGAAGCTGGACTAGATGGGCCTTTGGCCTGATCCAGTGGGGCTTGTCTTTTGTTCTTTTTTGCTTAAGCGTGATGAACTTGGACGCACTTCTGAACAAGGCAGAACACCCCAATTCAAGGCAGCATCAAACTTCCCATTTTCATGCTATTTTTACATTGTGCTTGCACTCCACTTTTACTGCTCTGTGTCCTCCCTGATGGTTCTTCCTTGCCTTCTCAAAGCTCCCAAAGTCCTACTTTGCAAGTAGAGTTCTAACAGGAGAGCATTAACACAGTGGGGCATTTTTCCTTGATGGCAAATTATGCGCAGAGTATCTTTTCCAGCCTATGATCCTTAGCCTATGATTGGCTACAAGCCTCATGATGCTCATTAGGAATTGACTTTCCATGTGTTGGTACTGAAATGGTTTTGCAAGACCAATATTGATGGACCTATACTATTCTTTTGCTACTCTTTTTCTTTCCCCAGGCAATTTTTTAGCACATGAAAACATTTGTTAAATTTTACTTGTTTTATAAAAACCCATTTGGGTACACAAATGTATCATAGCATTGGAAGAGACACAAGCAGCATTCCTAAAGACACTTTCCTGGGAATAAGACCCATTGACCACAATGGGGCTTCCTTTTGAGTAGACCTGGTTAGGATTGTGCTCTTAATAGGTCAGCAACCCTACAATCCAGAGTAACTACGGGAACATATCAGAGACACCACTTAGACCTACTGTAAACACTACTGATTCACTTGCATACAATTTGGCTAAGGGTGAAATCCAGAGTCCTTGTTCCAGTGTAAGAACAACTTACTCTGGATTCCAATATGAATTTCCCATAGGTTTTCACTAGGTCGTGCAGTAACTGCGTGTGCACGTAAAGTCTCTTACATGCTCCCGTAGTTACTCTGGATTTGGGGGCTACTCTGGATTTCTCTATACATTTCCCATAGGTTTCCCATAGGTAGCATCATAACTACGTTGGTGTAAAAGATCCCGTAGTTACTCTGGATTGTAGCCCTAGTCCAGCTCTCTGCCTGTAGAAAAGCACTGGGTGTTTGTGCACACAAATAATAAATATTATACATTATAAATCAGTAAATAACCTATACATCATTCTTAACTAAAACCATTATTCCACAACATGTATTGAGGTATGTGCTGCTTTGAAATTTTATCATTAAGCCAGGTGTTCAAGTCACTGAGATAACTGTGAATTGTAGTCTATCATCATGAATTATAGTCCATTCTCAAAAGAAAGTCTCTGTGGTCTCTTTGTATTTTTAGATTTTCAATTAGAAGTACATCTCTGAGATATATTTTATGTATAAGAAGAGGTTTATTTTTAGTTTTCCTAGGATTTTCACTAACTCTAAAGATAGAACTTTGTTTACTTACAATAAAATAAAAGCCATGTGACAAATCCACAACGGTAAACTGTGTTACTTTTCTTCAGTTCTTTGTTTATTAGGATATCAAAATGATGATGGTTGTTTCAGTTATAATAAGCTTATTAGAATGTTAATTGACAACACAAGTGTACTCATGTTACATTCCATTTGTTCCAGCAACTCTAATACAAGTGGTGTGTTGTGTTTTAGGCAAGAGGGGCTGCTAATCAAAGCATAAATGACTTTCTAATTAGTTGTCTTCGACTGATTCCCTGGACTAAAATAAAGTTGTATTTAGCAGCCTGGCAGACTGGACTAAACTCTATTTGGTACCTCTTCAGTTTTCCCAACAGTAGCATTATGGAAGTCAGGAAATTATTCATTTCGTTATAAAAAAATGTTCCTTCACAATTGTTGCTGTAATGGAAACACAGATATCATTACCGCTAGATATTATGGTTTCATTTTTCATTAATAATCTTAAAAATCTGTGGTTAGAGGCAATTGCTATGGATGTAAAATAGTTGCAGTGGCACAAAATGGCTACTGCTACGTTCTGTGAGACTGGGAATCAGCAATGGGTCCATTTGGGGTGAGAGAAATTAAACTTCCTTATGCCTTTGCCCAAGTAGGGATCTGCAAAAGGTGAGCTTATTTTTCCTGAAAAAGGGGGGAAAGATAGTTATCAGGAAAAACAACCTCACCTTTTGCGGGTCCCTACCAATAGGTCTTTTCAAATGTGTGCCAGTAGTGAGTGGGTGTAGATGGAAGGAGACACATTTCTGAGAGGGGATAGGATATGGTGGCAGGTCATGCCACCCTATTTGCCACCTTCTACCTCTCTCCCTCTCCAGCTATGTTTTCCCTGCTTTCAATTTTTAATGGTTTAATTTTTTTATTTTTAATTATCCAATTATTAACCTGCCCAATTCTTAATTTGTTTTATCTTGCTGCTTCTTCTACATTTGTGTCCTTTCCATTATCTTCTTTCACTGCAGTTTTTGTTCCTATTTTGGTAAGCCACTTTGTGAAAAAAGTTTATTTGTAAAAGCAGTATAGAAATAGATAAAATAAATATTCGGGACGGCTCCAGAGACCCCCAGCCCAACAAAGACACTTAGGGCACAATCCAGAGTAACTATGGGGATTCCTTGCTCCAGTGTAAGAACAATTAACTGTGGATTGCAATATGAATTTCCCATAGGTTTTCACTTGGTGGTGCCATAACTACGGGTGCACATAATGTCTCTTACGTGCTCCCGTAGTTACTCTGGATTGTAGAGTTAGAGTACTGGTCCTTCATTCTTGTTCACTTCCAGTCTTGTGTCTTCTATTCAGCCATGGTTGTCTTGCAACACTGCCCAATTCTTTGTAGCAGGCACGAAGTAATTCCCTTCATCCTTTTTCTGTTAGACCAGCATCTTTGAGAAGTAATTTCAATCACTCAGATACCACCCAAGCCATACTCATTTATCCCCCCTATTTCACTTTCTAGCATTAGAGACATTCACTGTGTCTTCCAGATAAAGGGCCCAATCTTTCTGAGGGTGAGCAGGCTACAGTTTCCACCTAATTGCCACCCACCAGTTCACAGTAGAAACATTTTTTTTCTGTTCCTGCAGGCTAAACGTGGATGATTTTCTTCCTTCCTGCACTAATGTGAGTGATCAGTTAAGTGTCAGTGTGACTTACTGAGCCCTGGCTAAATTTGACCCTCTAGCCTTCCGAGGAAGAATTGTTTGCTTTGTGGTTTAAGATGGAATGAACTTAAAGGATATATTCTTTAAAACTCTGAACTGGGCATATAAAGGCCATTGGTGTTGTGCATGAAATGACACACTTAGGACAAGGCAGGGTTACTATGTGGGCAGAACCGTGGGTCAGAACTAGTAACATCTAGTTGCTCAGTTGCACCGCAAATCTTTATATCCTAACCCTCATTATTGTGAAAAAATTATCCTGTCTGTGACCTGACTTCAACAACTAAAAGCTTTAAAAAGTTAAAATTATATATTTAACCTATAATATATGTATACTCATTGTTGCTAAGCCAAATATAAATTGTGGAGCAGTGTCTGCTTCTTCTTAGGGGTAAAATAACATTACAGGCCAGTTAGCCACAAAATGTAGGAACCATTTACATGAGAAGGTTTATGTGCACCGAAAAGTCCAATTAGTCCGTCCTGAGCCTTTTCCCAGGCAGGCGTGATCTGCCTTGAAGGAACAACACAGACTTGCTGACTGCTCAGGCATATCAAGAGCAAGGGAACAAATGTACTTCTAGTAGCCAAAAATCCATGCAGTGTTCAGTAGAAACTTTATTGGAGCTGCTGCATTGCTGTACAGGGATTTAGGAAGGACTGGGCTGAAAGTACGTCATAGATGGGCAGCCCAATGCTATCCAGGGCTTATGCTGATGCGTCTTGTTATCCATTAGCTTAAATCCCAAAATGATGGTTAAAAGATTTGTCTGTTGTCCTGAAGACCATTGCTGTTAGTGCAAGTAACCAAAAGCTGCACACAGATGACAGCAATCAATGGAACCTCTTCCTTAATGCACTTCCACCAGTAATTCAGCAAGAGATAAAGAAGGTTCATGAGTGATTTGGGGGTCGGGAGTGGGCTGAGCCGGGGCAGGAAGAGATAGGATTTGGTGGTAACAGCACATGCCAAAATTTTATCCCCATTTTCCTTTTGAGATAGAGTGTTGTGGTTGGGCTATGTGTTCCCTCAAGCCCAATCACTTCAAACTAGTCTGCTTTGAATGTTAGTTGAATGAAGCTGAAAGAACTATGACCTTTAACGAGAGTTTCATGTCGCCTTCTATGTTCATATAAAAAAAGATAACAGTATATATCAACAGTTTTACACTTAGGATTATGGTGATACTGGTGATACTGGGAATGGTGATTATGGTGATTATGGTGATACTGGGAATTGAAATTGGGCTCTGGGTGGCGCAAGTGCCTGTTAACCAGCAGGCCAGGGTTCGAGACCTGGGTCAGCCCCAAAAGACAGGGTTAGCTCCTGTCCTTAGCCCAGCTCTGCAACACCAGCTGGATCCAAATGTATTGGCTCTGCCTTTCCACTGGACTAATTCAGTGGCGTGGAGCATTCAATTTGCTGCTTGGATAACAGCCTATCCTCCATAACAATCTAACCCAGGCTTTCATGCTTCGCATCCAGCGTATGCAGTGCCGAGCACGATACCATAGTCTTTCAAGACTGACGGAGGCCTGCTTTTTTTATGGTGATACTAGCTTAAAAGCCGCACTCTGTGTGGACTTTTAAGCCAGCTCCTGTGGAGGGCTTTTGGGGACCTTTGGCCTAAAGCTAAACAAATACATTGTCTCTTGAATTCAAATGGCATGTCTGCTACTTTGGGCCAGACACAAATTCCAATGCTGGATGTTCAAGCAGCAGATGAAGGGCAGATATTCAATCTTAGGATCAACCTGATTCCAGAAAGGTATAATATGCCTATGTAGAGCAAGATTGGCCCAAGTTAGAGGGGTTTCAGACACACAGAAGGACAGATAGAATTTGCCATTTATTTATATAGATAAAGAAAAGTTTCAAACTTAGCTTGTATAGGTCTGAATGCATGCATTAAAAATATTAGCTCTTCAATGAAACAACTGCAACTCAGGTCCTGTCATCAAAGCCGTCTGTCTTAATAAGAGGTTAGGGCTTAAAGCCTCAGTTGGGCCTGAATCTGTAATTTGAAGGATGTCAGATGAGCTCTGTGACACCACCAGACAGGGTTTTAAAAATCCCCTCAAGGATCTTCTTGCATAGATGTGGACCAGGTGAGGGGGTGTACAAGGGTTCAGGTCTTTGGTCTGAGCAGAAAGAAGATTTGGCTTCTGTTCCTTGTTATTGCCCACATAGCTGTATTTTCCAACCGTCTGTTTAGCATGATGCTTCCAGATGTTTATTATTTAAATGGATCCTCACCTAACACATATGGTTATTATATTCTCATTTTAATATAGAGGAGTACCAGGACTGAATTTCTCAAATTTCATATTTTCCATTTATTCATTCTTTAAAGAATAGTAAGGGTGTAAAATCAGCACATCAACCATGAAATGAGAAAATAGGAAAGAGTCATTCCATGAGGTCTTTTCAACACTCATTGGCACTGAAAAATGTTAACTAAAGCAAAAAATTTCATGAGCAATAGAGTAGTTTATGTAGTCTTGAGAAACTTCAGCACTTTTATAATGAAAGTCTTGGGCTCCCTTTAGGCTTCAGAGTATATGGATATTTTATGACTTTGCATTCTATTTCCAAACTGGATTGCAAGTGGCAGGAAATTATACTTGCCTTTTCTTCATGTTTCTTACCCTACCCCATCACAGTGAACTGGGAGATATTCTGTTTCAGAAGAGTAGAACCCAAGCACTGCTATCTGGATTCTAAATATTCTGACTCCAACGCAAACCCAGAAGGATGGCACAATAAAGGAAATTACTACATTATAGTAAACTAGCAAAAACATACCTGCGTTAAAATTCCCCTGTATCCCATCCCCCACTGTGCAACATCCCCCTTGCATAACATCCCCATGCGCATCATCCTCCCGTGTGCAACACCCCCATGTTCATCACCCCCATGCATAACATTCCCCTATGCACAGCATCCTCCCCAGTGCAATCCCCCTGTGTGCAACACCCCTTCCCCTGACCAACATCCTCCCACATGTACCAGGCACCGAGCACCAAATTGGCTGGATGTTGGTCAGTCTTCTATGTTAAGTATAGGACAAAACACATTGTGCCCCTTTTCAGCACCTTAAGGGTTAAATTTCTCAACATTTGTTCTTGGTGGGTGTTGATGTCACAGAAGGAACAAACTCCCCAAATTTCACGCTTCTAAGGCTGGCAGTGAGTTAGTCAGTGAGTGAATTTTCAGTTTTTTAGATATATATAAATTAAATAAGATGGGGAAAAATTAAAAATGAAAAATAGATTGATAGTGCAAATTGCAAAAAAGCAAACTTGTAGCATTTCAGGATAAACTTCATGCCTGCTTAACCTGAAATAGACAAATTCAGCATGGCTTGACTTGAGTCACTAGTCTCTGTCCCCTTCAACCTGTCCTGAAAACAAATCTGAGTTTCAAGTTGCCCAGATCATTTTGGGCATTCTAAAAAAAGTCAGCCGCAGCTCCGTGGGAATAAAAAAAAAGAATTTGCTGACAGGGTATATGTTGTAGTTCTCTTTAAACTCTCTCTTGATGTTCCAACCCATCCATCTGCAACATGATGTTCCTAAACACAACCCAAAAAACCATCCCAGCTCTTGTCTCTTTCTTCCACCTGAACATAACATTACATTCATACCTTGCTACCAATTGCTGCTGTTTTTGCAGATCTGAACATCTGACTTCCATATCATTGCACAAGGACTTCTAGGTGACATGGAAGTGGCACAACATCAGAGTATGCAAGCAGCACTCACAAGCCATGTCTAGTTGCAAACAGTCAAAATTTGCGGCACTTTCTGTATCAGTAGCCTCAGGTATGAGAGTTTGCCTGAGTCTTCGACTTGCATTCCTCAAGTTTACACAAATCAGCAAAAAACTGCGATCATGGAAAGAGTCCAAACTTTGTGACTGAGTGCATGTTTTTCATGTACAAGGTTTCCAGGTTTAAAACTCAGAATCCCCAGCTAAAGTATCACAGATAGAATAGCAAATGAGGACCTTAATTAGAACTGATACACTGAAGGGATGATTGATCAGCAGCCTGACTCATCACATAACAACATCAAATGTTGCCCTGTGTTTGTTGGGAAAGGACAATCCCATTAGGATGAAGGATTCTCGATGGACTGAAAAGATCTTCTCAGGGCTGAAGCTTGGCTCTGATTTCACATAGTAATGCTTCTGTACATTTATTCAACTTTGAGCACAATCCTAACTGCACCAGCCTTGTGCCAATCCTAACTGCACAATCACTTGTGCCAGCCGAGGATTATTATAAACATGCTGTAAATGTAAATGTGTAAAGCACATTTTGCCATCTCTTGAGTATGGACGCCAGTGCAAAGAGTTCTGCTGGCACCGGATCCAGGCCCAGCGAGGTAACATTGTGCTGGCTGAGCTCAGCCAATGGAAGGTTATGGGAAGAGGATAACGTGTTCCCAGGGCAGGAGGGTGGGGAGCTGGAGGCAGGGCCAGGACCTGGCAGTTACGTCCGATCCTAGTCTCATTACCTTACTAGGCAAGGTGGAGCAGCTCCAGGCTGTTCTGTTCAGCCCAGATTTATGCCACCTCCTAAATAGACCTATTGTAACTATATGACTCTATCCAGGGTAAAGGGAAAAATTACCCATTGCCTCAGGCTGTGCTGCTGTTGGGCACAACCTTGCGCTGGCAAGCCTGCCTGTTCCAGATCAAGTTAGTATTGTGCTGCCCCTAAGACAAAAATGTCATTTAGCCCTATTTTTATACAAGCTCATGTTCAAACAATCAAAGCTTATGAAAAATTACAAGTAAAATCTTTTTGAAATGCAAAAGCATGAGAATGGAAATTTACTGTAATTCCATGCAACTCTGTTCAGGTGTGTGTATTCTTGGTTTTGATTGCCAGTTGCTACTAATTTTGGAGACACGTTATTAATAACAATGGAATAGGAAAGGTAGAAAAGGATTTGGGGATGCTGGGGAATGATTATTTCAGCATGTGGTCTAAAAGACAAGGGATACAGCAAGGCACAGATTAGCATAATATAATGAGAGTGGAATGAAAGTCTAAGATAGGCTAAGTGCTAATTGAAGAGGCAGTGTAGCTGAAAGACTGGGATGATAGTTGTGTGGCATAGAGAAAGACCTTAATGACCAGGCACAATGGTCTAGAGGATATTATGCAGAAGGCCTCATCAGAACAGCAAACTCATAAAATATCCACATACTTTTCAGAGATGTAAACACTTGAAAGCCTCTTAAAATCAGGGGCAGCTCAATAGCAGTGGTTAAGTTACATGGATACGGCATTCATTCAGCAGCGTAAAATCAAGCAGAGCCTAGTGTGACCTTGAAGAACTATGCTAGTGAGAGACAACACATACGTGTTTCTCATTATTCACTTGAGTTCCATTCCAGAACCTCCTATGGATAAAAAAAAAAATCAGTGGATTTAAAAAAAATGGAAAAATAGGTTTAAAAACCCACTACCAGGTTTCTTGCTCGTCCATTGCACTTAATGGAAAAACGGTAGTGAGTCAATATTTCCAGGGGTTTGATTCTGGGACTGAAGAATGGAATGATGGCTGGCATGCCTCTGTACAACAGTAGAAAAGCAGTTTTTAGAACTGTGATTTGCAGTGGTGGTTCGTTCTAAGTCAAATCCATGATTTTTAAAAAATCCATGTATTACAAAGTTGGAGTTGTACTGATGTAGATGTAGTTGTAGTTGTAGTGTTTGTCGCTCAATCCCTAGTTACAGAAAGAAGTTCATTTTTATGTACTCATGGTCCCATCCTATCATTTCTCCCTTCTCCTATTTCTGTTAATCATCTCCCCTCTCCCAATCCTATCAATGCTCTCACAATGCAGATGTGCCATAAATACCACTGCATTCTATGGGGGACAGTCCCACATGAAAACACAGTGGAGTGTTTTTATGGCCTTCTGAGGGTTTCATTCATTGTCTATAGTCCTGGTTCAGAGAACAAAGGCTATAGCCTTACCGAATTATTACTTTGGTGCTTTTCCACTCCTTTTTCTTTCCCCCAATCTATCTTTTCTCCATTCTGTCCCTGTACCACAACAGTGACTCTTTTTAGCTCCATTCCACTTGGGATGACCCTTCTGATTCACCCACATTCTACTCCCCTCTCTCTGCACACCATCACCTCCTTTTTCCATGTAAGGATTTTTTATTTTTCTTTCTACCTACGAGCTACAATAAAGCTATCTATTGTTGCAACTTTACAACCCCATGGAGACTTGCTGCGCAATCCAGAGTAACTATGGGAGCTCTTATGTCAACGTAAGAAAAATTTACTCTGGATTGCTCTATGAATTCCCATAGGTTTCCATTAGGTGGTGCTGTAACTATGTCAACGTAAATGTCTCTTAAGAGCTCCCGTAGTAACTTTGGGTTATGCACTTGGTGACACATCTAGCTCTCCAAACAAATGGGGAAGAAGGTGCAAGGAGAAATACAGGCCATACCATGCTATCCGCTGGGATTCTGTTCTGGGACCTCCCAATAGATAAAAATATCAGTGGATGCCAAATCAACAGAAAAGACCAACTTCCAGGAATTTTGCCCATTGTTGCCCCAGAATGCATTTGGTATAGATGCTATACAATATTCTGCCAATTGATGGGGGAATATTTAAATCTTATGGAATGAAATTATAATTAACAGTGCAAATGGGATTTTGCTACATTTTTTTCCTTGTTACAAGGTAGTTAAAGGGCAGACCCCAGTGTCAGTGGTGAGTCAAATCAGTAGATGCCAAATCAGTGGATACCTGTAGATCCCTCCCTGAAAATGGTTCAATCCCACTCATCACCCTGGCAGGGCAGGGTGATCAATCCCATATGAGTACAACCTTATTATGGAAAATGCAATTAATAATATGGAAGATGGTATTCAGCAGAATTTGACAGCAGCATTTAACTAGTCAGAATGACTTCATGATACTTCCACCATTCAGTACAAATTACAGGCAACATGGACTACTGATGACAGGTTGGGAGAGCTGAAACAATTACTTCTTAAAGAGACTAGAATTACAGCCATAATTATGACACTATTAGAAGATTAAAGACTAAAAGGCAAGGCTGAGAAACTCCTCCTCCTTACTGGAAAAGAAATGAGTTCATGGTGTTATAATTGCTGCTTTTAAAATTAAGAAGGGTCTTATTAAAATTGATTTAGGCCTACCTACTGGCTATGAGTGAGAAAATTAAAAGGCAGAATCTAAAAATTATGCAGAGTACAGGAAGATGAAATGGTTGTAAATTGGTTTTTACAGGTAAAAAGAGGCACATTTCATGGATTAAAAGAAGGCAGTGTGGTATAGCGATTGGAGGACTCAGTTTGGCTCTGGAGCATTATAATTTAAAGCTCTGCTCATTTATATCTGTTTGTCCTGGGAAAACCACTTATCACTGACCAGTGCTAATGTCAACTTGCTGTGTACCTGGGACAATGTTAGACACTACATCCTCAGGGAATATTGGACCTTGCAGCGCCCTAGCAGTGCAATCCTAATCCTGTTTAGGCCAGCACAAATCTCATCATAAGTCCCATGCTGGCCTGGAGATGTCACAAAGATGTAAGGTACATCGGCACCACTCTTGGTGGGGGGATTAGACCTATGCACAGATATGCATTGGTTTCCCCATGCCACCACGGGAATGGGAAAATGAGTGAGTTGTTCTGATCTAAATTGGCTAGGATTGCACCCTCGTTCTATTGGCAAACCTGGAAAAACAGATATGGGACAGATCCTGCTACCCTTTCCATCACCAAATGGAGTGAATTTGTGGTAATGGTAGCTGCTTGCCATCCACTGGGGATATCTTTTAGAGACCATGCCACAATTCTGTGGAAATGCTGCCATACAGCAAGAGGACAAATCTTTCAGTTGATTCATGTCACCACTACTTCTATTATGTGCAACCTCCTTATTAAAGATGCTAAATGCTGGGGAGAACACCCAGTTGCAGGTGTCAGTTGTCTTGTATGCTCCATAAGGCATCTGGTGGGCCACTCTGAGATACATCAAGCTGGACTAGATGGGCCTTTGGCCTGATCCAACAGGGCTCTTCTTATGTTCTTACTGTTATTGGGTGTTACCTGGGTTGGCCATTTGATGGGTATGGATCCTTGGTTGCTGTTGAAATTGTCTGGCCCCTGATGCCACCCTTGACTCTCAACCATAGCTTTAGAGTTTGGAATGGAAATGTCTTTTTGAATCTTATACATTGAATAGTGAACACTGACTAAAAGTAACAAGACTGGGAAGGCTTGTAATGTCTATCGACACAGGCAGAATTGAAATTAATTTGTAATCCATAACAGTAACTCATTCTTAAAATTTGTCTGTGATGATTTCAGTGTAGATTTTCTTTATACCTAGAGTGCCTGATGAATATTCAACATCCAATATTTGACATCACTATTTGATATATGAGCGGGTAACCTATTCCTATTTGACTTTCAGTATTCAGTAGATAATTCATTGATTCATATTTGCTAGTTTATATGTTCATTATTTGATACCTGACGTTTCCTATCAGTAGTTGGTTGTCTGTATTTGATGTTTACATTTAAAATCAATGCCAGTGGGATGTGCCAAAAGACTGAAATATAAATGTGTGTCTTTATGCCAGGATTTGCATTCTAACTTGTATAGAACTTGAAAGACATCTGGCAAACAGCAAAGAAAGCTGAGGGAGGATTACAGCAAAACATATAGGGAAGGAGAAATTGCTGGCTATCACCACTTGTTTACTTGAGATATTGCCCTTTGTAGTGGCTAAGTTTCTCTCTCCCCGCTCTCTCAACTGATAGGGAAAATTAGCCATTAAAAGAATAAATAATTTGAGTTAATGATCGACACAGAGGACAACTACTTCAGTTGTTTCTCCTTTCCTGTTTATTTAATTGTAACTCTGTTCTAACAGCATTCGGATGGCATGCATCAAAACTCTAAACAGGGGACACCTTCCATTTGTTTATTTACTTGCAGTCAGTTCTAGTTATCCACAAACCACAGTTTCACACAGCAGGCATGGTCTGGTGGTTGAGTACAGGGCTGCTGAAGATAGCTAAGCAGGGAAGGACATGGGCAGCTCAGCTCCTAGATGGGAGATTGCAAGCTGATAAAGCTATCATGAGTCATCAGAGCCAGAAGGTATCATCATTTACAGCAGCTTTCCCGCTGGAAGCTTGGAAGGCATTTTCCTGATACCATATGTGATCACGTCATGAAGGATCCCACATGGACTCTGGTGTGCTTATTCCTCAGCACACCTCCCATGGTGCCCCTGGTATACTCTTAACAGAAATAGTTATACAAACAATAGGACAATTAGAACAATTACCTACCTTATAGCTTGCTGTGACGATTGTCCGTGGCATGTACATGTGGCCACACTGCACTCCAGTGATTGGTTGAGTCTATCCTAAAAGTGCACCCCCAATTTCATTGTATATTCATGTATAATGACAAAGTTTCTTTCAGTTTTTCAACTACCTCTTAAACTATGGCAAAACATTACACTACAAGTACACTGTATCCAAAACTTCAACACCTGAGGTGTCTCTGAATTGACCTCTTTCTGCTTTGTGATTGATTTTTTCATCAATCCCCTTCCCCATGTTGCACGCATGTGGCAGAGCTTTAATTACAACATCTCCTGCTGCCCTCACAACAACCTGTGAGATAGGTGAGGTACAGATTTTGGAGGTACTTTGGAATGCTGATTTGTGTTGGGCTGTGTTGGTTTTCCTGCACCTCCTGCAAGGGAAAATGAGTGAAAGTTAGTGAGAGCACCCGTTTCTTCCCCTTAGAGATGTGATCCTGGGGATCACATTGCTGCTCTTGTTCCTTCTCCACAAAGACTTACTTAGTGAGTAAATCTCCCTTAAAATTTGAGAGCCACTGGGCTCTAGCATTCCTCATTCCCTTAGTCTACAATTGTATTCTCCCTTAAGTTCTTTGTTTCACTTCTGTTTGTGAATCATATTCATTCCTTTACAAAGCAGTGAGCCCAGAGTTCTTCCTTCATGTTATCTTTATATGATCCCCTTAACTGACATATTAAGTCCTCAGAATGTACAGCTCAGAAGGACAGTATCCTTTGCAGTTTGTGTGAAATTGATTGGAATTCAAACCACAGGTATTTCAAACTGTTAAGTTGGAATGAGAGCTGGGCATTTAAACTTTCAGTTTTATATTTTTAATATTTTTTTGTTCCTGTTGAGCAAAGCTCATTAGCACACCTTGGCTCATTTAATCATCCCATCAGAATTAATGCTGCTTGGTTAGTATAATATGTTCTATCACATTCATAGTCACTCTTCTCCTGGTAGTACAGAGAAGGTCATGAGGTCTCACTGTGCCTGATCAAAATTAAGTAGATACAGTTGCCAGCTTCATCTGCATTTTATATGAAAGGCACATCAAGGGACTGAGGCAAGAGGAGGATTTCAAAAGACATATTTACAACAGCAAAGATCATTTTTACTGAGCAACTTCTCCCTTTCTTTATCCACAACCTTTTCTTGAGTGTCACTATAATTACCAAGGAAAAAGAAAACCAACAAAACATTATTCTTAACATGATGGAAGCAACTGAGATTATGAAGATCAGAAGACACACCTGTGTCTTCACAGTGTGTCACACACAGGAACACTGTGAGGTATCTGCAAGATTTTCCATCTTAAGAGGGAAATCTTAAGAGGCAGAGCAACATTCAGCATTTTTATTGTTCAATGCCACATTGGAAGAAGTCGCATCAACGTAATGATGGACCAAGGACATTTTTAAATCACTTTGAAACTTTAAGAGTACCATTGGGATGGAGGCATTCTGTGACATTGCTGACCTAGAATACTTAAATACACAAAACTATTGATTAGTGTCTTTCATAAAGGCTTTGTGGTCCTCGCTCAATCTAACCTTTCAACAGGAACCATTTGCATTTGTCAATAAAGACATTGAGGTTGGAATAATGTGTTTGACTGTAACCTCATTTTCATATCGTCTTTGCTTTGCTTCTCAATTTTGAAATTGGTTTCAAGCTAAAGAAATAGCACATTGTAGAGTCTAATATTCTCCAAGCTTACAAAGAGAGTATGGCTTAATAAGAAGCTGACGGAACATACAAAGATCCAGGTCTATAGAGCTTGCGTCCTGAGCACACTCTTGTACTGCAGCGAGTCTTGGACCCTTTATGCATGGCAGGAGAGAAAGCTGAACACCTTCCATATGCGCTGTCTCCGACGTATTCTTGACATCACCTGGCGTGACAAAGTTTCAAATGACACAGTCTTGGAACGTGCTGGAATCTCTAGCATGTTCACACTTCTGAAACAGCGGCATCTACGTTGGCTTGGGCATGTCGTGAGAATGGTCATGAGCTGATGGTCAGATTCCAAAAGATCTCCTATATGGAGAATTAGTGCAGGGAAAGCACCCTAGAGGGAGACCACAGCTGCAATACAAAGACATCTGCAGGAGAGATCTAAAGGCCTTGGGAATGGACATCAACAGCTGGGAAACCTTGACCTCCGATCGTTCAGCGTGGAGGCAAAAGACCCAGCATGGCCTTCTCCAACTGGAAGAGACACTTGTTCGGCAGGCTGATGCAAAGAGACAGACCCGGAAGCAGCGAAACCTGGGGCCTGGGCAGGGGACGGAATTTATTTGTCCTCAGTGTGGAAGGGATTGCCACTCTCGAATTGGCCTCTTTAGCCACACTAGGTGTTGTTTCAGGACCTCCAATCAGAGCACGATACCATAGTCTTTCGAGACTGAAGGATGCCAATGATGATGATGAGAGTCTAACAAAAAGAACCCGTACTCTGCTTGCTGGCACAGAAAGGACAATTCAGTCATCTCTGTTCAATAGGAGTGACATTGGACATTGATCAGGTCAGGAACTGGTTGGCACTGGTTCCTATGGGAAGCACCTTATACCAAGCCAAATTATTGGTATATTTAGCAAATGGCACTGGATGTCTAAGGTTTCATTCAGTATTTTTTCTACCTTCAGCAGAACCTTAAGACATTGAGACATCAGCTCTTCTAAGACCTTCATTTGCAAGGTTATGAGACCTTCTTATGTTCATTGACCTAGAGCACAATCCTAACCATGTCTACTCAAAAGTAAGCCCCATTGTGTTCAATGGGTCTTACTCCAAGGAAAGTGTCTTTAGGATTGCAGCCCTACTTCCCTTTCTTCTTCCCCTTATTCTTTCCCTAACCTATAGCAACCTCCCAATTAAATCTGCTTAATTGTGAAACATTTTGTGCATGAAAGAGGTGGCTTGTCATCATTAATTGTTATGGATAGCTTGTCAAAAATCTGTTGCTACATCTTTCACTTTTATTCACAGCCACAAATACAAGATTTTCAAACAGAAAACTAACATCCTGGATGGTTCTTGCGTCCCTGATCAACCCGGTCTAGATTCCAGTATGGATGCACATTGATTTTGCATGCATTTGGTTTATAGTTGACCAATCTGTCATTTTTGGTGTCATTTTGTATTCTTCTTATATTTGCTAATATTCAATGTGCCTTTTATTGACTGTAGCACTGTGAGTTGACACTTCACAGACTCCTTTATACCTTTGTCATCGCTTTGGGCCTGGGGAAGGTGAGAAAGAATAGCTAATTCAAACCTCAGCTGTCTTTGGTGCTTCTTATTTTATTCATTTACCCAGATGTGGCCTAATTGATTTGTCATTGAAGACAGTGAGAATACTCCCTTTGAATGTTAAACAAAGGGGATTACTTTGGGCATCAATATCGTATTAATTAGACAACTTCAAACTCAATGCAAGCATAATCTCAATGTTAACATACTTTATAAAGCCATGGGATACATCCTACAAGAGAACTGACGGAGAAAAGAACAGAAAGATGTTGGATTTTCATATCCCCTTTGATATGAAATAGCATTTCAAAGCTACAGTACCTTAACATTTTCAAGAGTTATACAATTCTCCAAAAACCCCTCAAAACAACAAAATCTTCAGTGACTGTGATGCTGTCTTGTTCCATCTGTCAAAGAATTTTGTTAAAGGAGTCAGTTTCCTTTTCAGTTGATGTTTATCAAATTAAAGAACTTTGCATCAGGATTGGAATAGTCCAAATATGCCAAATTTGATAGATTATTAGCTTTCCGAGTTCAGTAAGACTCTGTGAAATTAAACTATTTTGGATTGATTTTAAGTTTCTCGAAAACCACCATTGATTTTTTTGGTCCTCTCTTATTCATTTGTTCTGAAGTGATTTCAAATGTCTCCTTGCAACCATTAATGCCTATCATGAGGCATCTCACCCTGAAACATACACAACATACATTAGCCAGGACTCCATAACAGTTTGTGTTTATAGAAGCAAGGGGCATTCCAAAAATGAAAATGAAGATAAAGACAGAGCCAAGATGCTTCATATCCTTCCATATAGTGCCAATGGCGTCATTTGACAAACATTTGCACACACGTCAGTTGTCTGAAAGGATGGAAATGTGACACTGCTCCTGTGATTTGGTGGCAGTTAATCTACTCCACATATGCAGCCAGGACATGACTGATTGTGACATGAACACAGGATGGAGATTTCCCAGAGAGGAATATGGTTCTTCTCACACTATCTGGGAGACCACCATACCTGTCTTCCAGGACTAGGATGTATCTTGATAGTGCATAAATGAAACTTCTTTTCTTTGTAAGAAGAAGGTAATGGTGGATTGCAACCAAACCTACAGTCTGGCTTACACCTGCACTAGATCAGTAAGTAATTTCCCAGACTTCACAAAGATGTCAAAGAATGAATCAATATTGCACTATGTAAAGTCTGTGGATTCTCTTCAGATGGTGCTTGCTTACATGCAGTCCCAATGGACTTCGAATCCATGCATGACTTCATTTCAGAGGGTTGTGAAAAGCTGTGTGTCGCCATCTTGGAATCTGGCACTGGGCACTACCATCTTGGAATGGAGCATTCTGGCTGCAGTCCATACTTTTCCTGGAAGTGAATCTCATTGAACACAATGGGGCTTACTTCTGAGCAGACATGAAGGAGCTGCGGCATCACAGTGATGACACTTTGCGTGCAATCCTAACCTAGGCTGACACAACTCATTGGTCTTCCCATCCCATAGTGACGTAAGGAGGAATGTGCCTCTCTGTGCACTGGTCCAACCCTCCCCCTGGAGTGGCATAGAAGTGTGTAACGGCACTTTGGTGACACTCCTAGTCCAGGACAGGAGTTGTGCTGGGTCTTAGGCCAGCCTAACTGGGGATTAGGATTGCAGTCACTTCTGGTTATGTTCAGGTTGATGACATCACTTAGAGGGATTCCCGGACTGACTGGCATTCTCAGAAGGGGGTCCCAGGGTGAAATGCTTGAAACCACTGCTTTAAAGGGCTTGTCCAGTTACTGCATTCCCTTTAAAAACCTAGCATGGCTCCTCAGGAAAGAAAAGGTGCTGCTGCTTGGCTATAGATACATATGTTCACTTTAATCATTCCCATCTATCAAAAAAGGGGTGGGAGAATGGGGGAAAAACGTCAAGAGGATGGAGGATAGTCAAAAGACTGTTTTGCTACCTATTGTCTCGTAATTTAAAAATATCTATCAATGCAAAGCAGGTGAGAAATTTGGAGTTCCAAAACATAGTGATTTGACTTCTAAATCTGCATTTTGTTTTAGATCTGGGATCAAACAATGATCCCACTGTTTCTTGCATTTGCCTGGAAAACCTGAAGAGGAAAGATTTGCCAGCTCTTTACCAAATGCAGTGTATCAAGCAAAGGTCCATGTTTGTGTGGAATGAAAATTATAATATGCCAGTATGTGCCCTTCTTTAGCTTATTTGTTTTTTTGTGAGACTCATGTGTCAAATGTGTGGACACCTTGCATGTATTGTGACCTTCAGTTGTCCACTGAAACTTTCATTATCCTTCAACTGAATATATATGGTGGTTTTTCACTAGAATACTACTAGTGGATTTTCTTTATCAGTCTTGACCTCTGTCACATACAAGGGAACGGGTAGAAAAGGACACCATTCTATCAGTCTTTTGGAGACTTGTCATATAAATTTTCTCTTCATCCCTCTGGTACAGCGTTATGGCAAGAGATTGCTTAGAGAGCACAGCATCCCTAATCCATTACTCTGGGGAAAGCTGCAGCTTGTCTTTATTCCCTTTATCTACACACTGACACAGAACATGGACCAAAGAGTTTGACTGGGGAACAAGTGAAAAGAGTTAATTGAAAATTATACAGGCTATGACGGAGAAGTTGCTAGATTTCATAATGAGCCTGTTTAATGCAGGTATATGGCTTCCACTTTGATAAACCAATTAGAAGAAGTAAATTGCTTTTCTGAAAAACCTACACCAAAAGAGGATTACATTTGCAGGGAAACCATGAAAAATTGTTTGACTATCAGCAAGAATTGGAAGAACAAAATGAATCAGCTTAACAGCTGCCAAAATATGAAATGCTGCATGACAGAAGAATGAGTTTGGGCTGCACAGCCTAAGAATGATTCTTTCTAGGAAGTATCTATGTTTTCTTTTTCCAGGAAAGCAAAGAGACTTTGCTCTGCAAAGTGATTTCTAGGACTGAGGTAGCAATATAAAACACATATTAAAACGATGCCAAAAATAATAAATATAGGCAATGAACTAGCTCCCCGAAAGTCTCAACTTCACTGAGAGAAGGGCTGTGGATCATATATTTGAGCAGACCAGTCAGATGCAAAATTGGTCCACTGACCAGAATATCTTATGACAACAGAGAGTTCTGTTGGTGGATATCTTGGGTTGCCACAAGAGGTGGTACAGCTTCCTATCTGTAGTTGGACTCCATCACAATCTCCAGAGCAGGTAAGAAGCAAGAGGGATGAAACTAGGTGGAGAATGGGAGAAATGGGGAAAAGGAGGGTGAATCTAGATATGACGGTGCACACCATATACGTGGAGATGAGGGCAGGGTGGGCTGATTGGACCCCAGATAGAGAAGGATCAATGGTGCTGCAGAGAGCCATTTCCTGTTTCCCTTCCTGGGCCTGATCTGCTGCTATTGGCCAAAATTTTTAGAAACTTGGTATTTTGAATAATTATATATCATTCTTTGTGTAATTTTCTGCAGAATATAATGAAAAAGCTGAAATATCTCTATTCTACCAAAATTTATAGCCAAAAATCCAATGAGGTGGGGTAATTGTACATCACACCACTTGCGGCATTGTCCTGCACACTGCATGAGAGAAGGTCCATTATGGAGTGATGTGCTGGTTCTACATACCAGGTGACACAAATCCTCCTGACATAACTCCTCAGCACACAGTGCCATGTGAAAAGCTGCTTTAAAAGTGCAACCTTTCACCAAAAATTTTAAATGATGATACACCAAAGTATTTTAATGAAATTGCAATATGCTTAGGATTCATCATTCAAATTACTCATGGCTGTGTTTCCCTCATTAAACTGCACATCAGTCATTCAAAAAAGTGATGGACCAACATTTTTAATTCCTCTCATTCATTAAGTGACAAGTTTTGTTTTCATTACTTGCCACATGATGAAGGTTCAAATGACTAGACTTGCTTGTAACATTTAATATCTTGGCCTTTTAATATCTAGGCTTTTTCAAATAGTGGTGTAATCGTTCTGGCTTTTATAGGCTTTGGCTATAAGATGCCACTGCTTTTATCTATTCTTTTATCTGTTTTTTCTATTTTGATAATTTTATGGTACTGTTTTTACTCTTTTATAATATATTGTTTTATGTATTTTAATTCTTGGATTTTATGAAATGTAATGATAAGGCTGTTTTGAATTGATTTGATGTTTTATGTGAGCCACCTCAGGTCCCCATCAGAAAGGTGGTATATGAATGAATGAAGTAATGAACGAACGAATGAACGAACGAACGAACGAATGAACGAAACTTTACAAGTTCCATCCAGTTGGGAAAAATGTGTGCTTCTTCTTTCCTTATCTCTGAAATGCAGCACAATTTTTTTAGTGGATATGGTAAAATTCCCTACAGTGTGTGGAAGTTGCTCTGAGCCTGACTAGGTTTGTGGCAGCTGTAATCGTGACAGATAGGAAGGGGAGGATGCTGAAGAATAAAAGGAAATCTTATCACCTTTGGCAGTTTGATGAAAATTAAGCCTGCAAGCAAGCCAACACATTATTAGCAATGTGAAGGGAAAAAAAGAAAACAGACGTGGCAATAGTTTATTTAAAGAAAATAAGAGAATAAGTGGAAAAATCACTTTGCCCCAAAGGAGGTCAATAAAGTCTCCATTAATAACCATCCTTTCTTTTCTGCCCACTTTGCTTGCTTCAGGTCTGAGATGACTTTGTGGAATTGTTGCAATCAGAGGAAGCATGAAAGATGCCAGGAATAATGACAGGCAATCCTCAGAGTGAGAACTGAATGAAGTGTTATTTATTGGGCTGTTATTTGTTTTACAGGCAAAGATCCATGGGCTACATCATCTTAGATGTAAGCCAGCTGAGTGTCTCCACAAATTGCCTTTTTCTCTTATGTATACAATTAAGGTGATAATGGGTGGTTATTTGGGTGGCTATTTGCTTCTTCAGGTGGTTGGCATGACAGAAATAGGTTGTGCCCAAAGATTAGAACATTTCTACAAACTTTTCCTTCCTTGCTTGCAATCCTAATCTGCAGTTTAGGTGAAGGAATGAACCTGCCTAAAACCTGGCATAAGTCCTGTGCTGACCTGGGGGTGTCACAAAAGTGCCATAAGACACTTCTGTGCCACACTGGGGTGGGGAGTTAGGCCACTGCAGAGGCATACAGAGGGTGGGATCAACAGTGGGTCCCCAGCATAGTACGTACATACGTACGTACGTACGTACGTATGTATGTATGTATGTATGTATGTATGTATGTATGTATGTATGTATGTATGTATGTATTTGGGTTCTGGCACAAAAAAGTTAGATATCACTGCTCTAGGATTTCCTTTTCCAAGTCTAGGACCAGGGTGACAATCTGTCCAGACTTCCCTGGACTCCTCCTGCAAAACCCCCCTCTCTCTGGGGGAGGGGAAAACCCCAGAGCACCTCTAGGATTCCCCCTACCTCCAGCAGCCCTTTAAACGGTTGCATGAGCACTTTAAATAGGTGTATGTGCACTTTAGACTTTTGTGACCTGTGCACACTGTGCTCGCTCCCTTGCCAGGTCTTTTGCCGCTTCTCAGTGGCACATCTCAGTGGCGCCGCCACTTCTGGCTCTCCCCCTCCCTCCCTCCTTCCTCCCAAGCCATATTGTGCCTCTGGCGGCCACTTTTCTAGCTACCGCTGGCTTGCTAGCTTCCCCTCGCACAGGACAGCCTCGCAGCTCAGCTGTTGGGGACAGTAGGGCAGCCAGAGGAACACCTAGCAGGGTAGCCATTGCAGTGGTGCAGTTAGAGGGAGGCACAGCAGCCAGCTTTGGAGGGAGCATGCTGGCTTGGCTCTCCCCCCTCCTTCCCTTCCTCCATAGCCAGGTCATTTCTCCACATCAGCCAGACCTGAAGATGAGTGTTTGTGTGTGAGTGACTTTGTGTGTCCTTGTATGTATGTGTATGAGTGTGTGTGTGTCTTTGTGTGTGTGTATGCATGAGTGTCTGTGTATGCATGCATGTGTATGCATGTGTGAGTATCTGTGTATGCATGCATGAGTATCTGTGTATGCATGCATAAGTGTGTGTGTATGCATGAGTATGTGTATGCATGCCTGAGTGTGCATGTGTATGCATAAGTAAGTGTGTGTATGCTTGAGTGTCTGTGTATGCATACATGAGTGTGAGCATGCTGTGTGTGTGTGTATTTGTGTGTGTGTGAGTGAGTGCATGTCAAAATTATGTATGTAGAACTCACTGGCATGTGGCTTGTGCTGCTTTGATGATGTCTTTCATGTCTGGGTCAGAATTATGCATGTTAAAATGTTTTAATTTTAAAGTGTTGAAATCAAGTACAGGAAAGCAACACAAGTATTTTTGCTTTATTTTAACCTGTCCTACATTTTTGGGGTGTCCTACAATTTTTTAAGCAGGTAGGAATTTTGGCTTGGGAAGGTAGGAATCTTGGCCTTGGGGTTCAGGAATTTTGGGTTTGGCATCTGGTCACCATGTCTAGGACCTATATACTAACCATATGTACATTTAAGTAAAGCGTTTTTCTTTGGCATCTTTTTACTACTTCTGCTCCTGTTTTATTTTTAGCAGAAATAGTATGAGGTTGATAGGGAACAAATAGAGAGAAAAAGATTTTTTGCTATTTTTCCTCCATAAATCCTTCCCCCCAACATCTCTAAGATACACACATGCACACAATTCCATCTCTACTTAGAGCCTGATACTCAAGTCAAACCCTTGATACTCAAGTCAAACTCAAGTCAAATCACAAGAAAAGGACAATGCTTGCAGAGTCAGTGAGTGGATGCACATCTCCCTCCACCCAGTACTTAGCTTGCTACCATCTAGTGTTAGTTGGTCAGCACATCAGAGGTGTCTGGTGTGTATTTGTGGTGGAACATAAGACTGTCTGGCCATGTTCTATTCCCACATGACAGAGGTTGAACCAGCCCTTAACCACTTTTTTATCTGGAAAACTCTTGAATGCTTTTGTGTATTGCTGGCAAAACAGCCAATAAAAGCATTTATCCATTTGATTATTTTGTTATCATGAATCAATTTGTTTGTTAATCTATCACTTAATTCTGTTGTCCTTGTTTGTATTGTTTTGGGGATAATGAGAAATATATTAAAATGAAACTTCGCTTTCTACTTCATTAGTTCAGAAGTGGTGAACTCCAAAACACAAATTTAAGCTAATGCATTTCCTCACAATCAGCAGCTGTGCACATATCCTCCAAAGTAGGTTTTTTCCTCTCTTTTTTCTATAGAACAGCCTGCTCAAAGGTAACAGCTGAATATGATTTATGCATGTGGCATTGAATCTAGGCAGATTTTTAGCCCGTACGTTTAACAATAGTATATTGTGAATGTACTCACCGTACTGTGCATTAGAAATCCATATCACCCCTGCTTTTCCTTGCTCTGCACATCTCTATTTTAACATACAAAGTAGCAGAGTAGTGAGAAAGAGGAAAGGAGACAAATGAGAATTAGGCAAGGTGGCCAATTGGTGCTGGGTGCAGCCTCTGTCAAACTGGTACCAGTCTGCTAGCCTGTGCCACTCCTGTGGCCACCAACTTGGGTTGCCCTATCTATCACTCTGGAAAAGTCACTCTGGAAAAGGCTTATGGGCAGCCTAAGGCAACATAGGCTGCCCCAAGAGAGGTGGATCTGGGCTGTCCTAACTGGGGCAGCCTAGGCAGTTCAGGAGAGCCATGTTGAGGGCATACTTAGCATTGCCTAAGACAGAGCAGTTACTTTGTGTCCAGAGCCTGTTTCCAAGGCAGAAATTCCCTCTTCTACCTCCTTAAAGTTATACCACCTCAGAAGCAGGTATAGTAATGCGTAGACCCATAGGAGTCCATGATAAGGCCTACATAAGAATGGCAGTGTTGACCAAAAATATGAGTTCTTGGCCAGCCTATCTGCAACCTCTGCCTCTCAACTTCAGGATATGGCACAACTATGGCAGCCCACTAACCTGGGGATACAGCAGGCCATTCCAAGCATCCACCCTCCACCAGAGGTACTGCTGTATTGCATTCTCATGCTGCAGCTGTAACTGGTTATCAGGAACTTCTGGGCTTCCTTATAAGGGAGGCGCCACAGTTGTTCCTTGTTCAGTGTGATCTGAGGGGGTTTCCTCAGGAGCAAGCCCTCCCCAGCTGTCACTTAACTGATGCCTACTTAGCATGCTCTGGAGCAGCTGGGGCAGCCCATGCTTCCTGAATCCCTAGATGCAGCATAACATTCTGCTCTGGATTCAGAATTGTTGGGGCAGCCCAGCTAGGGCTCTCCTCACTGCCCTTACTCTGGATTGTGCCGTGAGCTGTCAATCATGACACCTACCTACCGACCAACCGACCGACCAGCTTTTCAACTAAAAAGTTCAGAAAGCGGTTTACAAAGAAAATGAAAAAGGAATAGCTAATTAATATCTAATGAGTCCCTGTCTCAAAAGGATTCACAATCTAAAATGCAAAAAAGAACACCAGCAGAAGCCACTAGAACAGACATTGCTGGGGTGTGTAGGGCCAGTTACTCTCTCCCTGCTAAATAAAGTCAAAACACTTTCCGTCTTAATGCCTCTTGAGTCAGATCTTTGTCACGCAGTCATGAGGTAGCCTTATGGGAAAGTGGCTCTGCAATTTCCCATTCAGTGTGTAGAAAACTCAGTGGGACACAAAGCCTCCAAAGCTGACTTCAGTTCATACCGAATGTTGATTGTTGGGCTGGAATAGAAAATGGAGAGCCATAAAACAACTATACAGAACTATCAAGGTAAGGATCTTAGCTATGACTTGGAGAACCTAGCCCCTTGAAGGGAGTGTAAAGTGAATTCCACTAAGTATGTCGGATCTAAGATTCTTCTGGCCGGCTATTATCATATGCTGCATTGACATACATGGCTAGAAAACATGGAAATCAACATGCAGCAGGTTTCCACTATGATCATTTTCCAGAATGCAACTTGTCAAATGACATGTCAAATGGGAAGTTCCTAGAGACAATCAGGGAAGAAAACTTCAGTTTTGTTTCAGTAAATTCCTTTTTAAAAAATCACAGCCACTACAGTACATGTAGTCAGTGCCCTGCTGGTCCATTCCATTTCCATTTTCTTTAATTCACCCATTCCATTCTGCATGATGTCCCTAGATAGATGCCACATGCTGAGTCAAGCTGATTGCCTGGCAGTGAAAGAAAGTGCAGTGCTAAGATAAGATGTGAGTGCAGGAACTGTGTCACTTTGATTACACCACACTGTCTTTTTTTGCACCCAGATTGTTGACAGGGTGCGAGTTACTTGTCTGCTCTAGTGCCAGAGGAAAGATTTGGAAGCTGCAGGGGAGTGAGTTTGCCAGTTGTAGCTATGTCTGCCAGTATTTGGAATTGCTTCCTTGCTGATGGCATACAAAAAAGGAGAGATGATCCCAACACAACAGAGAGGCTCATAAGTGGATTCTGTTTTATGGCAATTAAAGTCTTGCTGCATCAAAGAGGAAGAGATGGAGGAAGTTTAGAGGTTCATCACTTGACTGTTGTCCTGTGATGTGAAAATAAACATGAGAAGCCTTTATTCAGAGAAGGGGTGAAAGGTTGGAAGATCAGCATACAACGGCAAGAAGACCTATTAATTTTTTTCCAGTTATGCTTTCTTGTCAAAAGATTTCAAGGTCCTGGGGTGAAACTTTCACTGAGACTGCCTCAAAAACAGAACAAAGTCTCCTTTGGAAAGATGGCTGAATATTAATCTCTGAAATATCGCTGTAACACGAAAGCACCAAAAATGTGATTCCCTTCTCTTTTTGAGCGGCTTTATGAGACTGGAGGACTCACTAAATTTCCACTTGGGGAACTGAATTCTTCTATTCTATAGTGTTGAGTAATAGTAGACATTCTGTTGTAATCTTTTGCATAGATTTGATAACTGCTTCTGAGAGGCCTATATCTAATTGTGAAGCAGGTGTAGAAAGTCTAAGGTTCAACCTCTCAAATTATAAGACACTCTCAAATGGCTCCTGTGTCACAAAAGATGGGAAATACAGAATTGTGAAGGCCTGGGATGATTGGAATGATAGAGGGTGAATCACCAAAACTCTTCATTTTTAAAAAGTTGTTGGACAAATGGCCAACACATATTCCTGCACCCAGAAATTACTGTTAACAAAAGAGGTGCCTTCTTGCTAATGGGTTGTCCACAGATGTCCTCTGCTGAAGTATTGATCTGGTGTCTGAGTAAGAAGAAGATAGTCTAAGTAATTACCCAGAGTTCAGTGCGCTTTCCCTGATTTAGATAATGGGAGCGAGTTGTTTCCCTCAATTGCACAAGTCACTTTTGTCTGGCTTTCGTTTATGTGATGTAAAAGAAACTCAAAAGACACTGAAACTTCCAAAGGCCTACAGTGATGAGCAAAGTCTCATAAGAGAGACTTGAAGATTTGAATAGAACCAGTCTTTCACTGGTTCTTGAAACCAACAAACATCACTTACTTTTTATTTCTGGAGAGTTCGAAAGTTTCAAAGTGACATTATTTCTTGTAGCGGTAGAGCCATTGCACTGTTACACATGGTGTTAATGATTCCTGTTTGCTTGACAATGGTTCAAAAGACTTTCCAGTCCCTAACCATGGCTTATAAAGGGGGCTTCCTATAGTTACTATAGCACGTCATAGATAAATGTACTTTTGAAACTAAAGTTCAATGTTGCAAGCTTTCAGGTGGAATGCTTTCTTTGTTGGCTGTGGACTGAATTGATGAAAGGTTAATTATTTATAGCTAAAGGCAAATATCCAAAAGCCAGTCCAATAGATTTTTATGATCGTTTCCTTTTGCAAGCAAGTACCTCAAATTCACACTCTAAATAGCTGGCACATCTCATGACAATTTCAGCACGTAGCTTGAACAAAACAGATGGAAAGATGCTGACCAAAATGAACAAACAGTGCTTTAAAGTCCTATAATATTATTTTCCTTGAGAATGTTTGTCCTTTTGATGTTGACTGATGGGTACAAGCTGGCATACTAGGCAACACAGTGAGTGCCAGCATTGTTCATTTACAGGAGCAGATGGTGGACTATCTAAGGAACTGTAAACAGTTCAAGTCACATCTTGGTCTTGTGGCAGACATCATTCCAGGCAACTTGGCCTCCACATTGCTGAAATCATTCTAGTCAGTATTGAAGAACTTTGGCATAACTACACACTCTATCAAAATGAGAGAGAGAGAGAGAGAGAGAGAGAGAGAGAGAGAGAGAGAGAGAGAGAGAGAGAGAGAGAGAATTTTGGTTGGATCTAGAGACTTTGGATAGGATAAAAAATACACTGAGGGTTACCCTAAGGGTATCTTCCACTCTCAAAAGTGGTTGATTTTTAAGTTTGAAAGGGGTTGCTGGGCTGAAATACCTGAGTTCCGCTATTCTACAGTTACCTACATATTTTCTATAAAGGATAGAAAGCACCTAGCTCAGCTTTCCCTGACTGCATACTTAAATTAGCCACAGAGAGCTTCTTTGCATGCAAATATGCATGAAGAAAGTCTCCTACCGGGTACAAAGTGGTGTATTTATCAAGCCAGTGCTGGATGTGGAGGAGGTCAAATTATATAAAGGTACAAATTGTTTCTCAAATTGAATCTTTCAGAGATTTCTACAAACCTTTTTTAAAGATCCTGCTCAGCATATTAAAAGGGAATAGATCCCCCACTTTAACTGAAGACGCTCAATATCCATCAAGTCCATGATTAGTTAGAAATCTTTTCTGATATAGAGAGGCTCAAATGGAACTTGAAAGGCTGCAGCACCTTTAGGAGTTAATACAGACACCAACTCTCGCTATGATGCCTAATTGAATTCAGCACAAAGCAGGTTGGAACCTTTCTTCCTGCAGCTGATGGGAAATATATTGTGCCATTGTCCTTCACTCGAGATCAAGGCACTTTCCTTTAGCTCTTGTGACTGCCGAACAAGGAACAAGGGGAAAATGAATGATGTTCCCAAAAAGTGAGCCTGAGTAATGAATTCTATTGTTACAGTTCAAAGTAATCCTCGCAAAATGTAGAAAAGCTGTGATGGCAGAGAGCAGGACTTTTGTTGATAGGAAAGTACTGTCCTGTGGCTGCAATCACCACATGAGACATGGCCTGTAATGTTAATTCCAGTGATTTCCACACAACCCAAAGAACGTTAATGTGATGCTTTTGAAGCCTTCACGTAGAGCAGGATCCTCAACCTTTTAATGACCACAGACCAACTGGGCTGCACATGCATACTTTGGGATGGGGTGAGATGGGGACTGACATGCCCAGTTTGCTCCAGGGCCAGGGCAAGCTGGGCATATGCAATCCAGCAACTGGGCCACATGTGCCTAGTTTGCTCCAGGGCAAGGGTAAGTTGGGTATGCACAGTCCAGTGACTGTGCCATGTGAGCCTAGTTCACTCTGGGGTTGGGAGCAGCAGGGCTCTGGTCTCTGGCCCCACTGCAGCATGGCCACCAAGGTGCCGCAGACCTGCAGTGGGCCATGGACTGGAGGCTGAGGACCCCTGACACAGAGGACCTGTATTCTTAGGTTTTTCATGTGTATTCAAAGATTCTTCATGGGTCCACTCCTTTGCAGCTCCAGATCAAAAATCTTAAGCTGGACTGGAAAAACTAGCTGTCAAGACCCAACTCACAGAGGTAGTACTGGGGCTAAAAAGACAATCAGTTAGTCTACAACCCATTTCTAACCTGCACCAATGCAATGGGCCCAGCAGGACTACACGGCATACCATGGTGAAAGTGAGCAGGCTGGAGGTCTTGCCCCAATGAAAGCTCCAGCCTATACTAGCAAGGCCTACTTTGGACCTGCACTTGCGAAATAGCCAGCACTAATCCGAGTTCAGCCATGTCAGGATTTCAGGCCAGGGAAGGCAGATAGGATACAGCATTATTTGAACACATGTATATGAAGCCCATTCATTACTGATTTGGCAACTGAACATTTTGAAGCTTATGCTGGAGAGCCGAAGCATGCCCTCAAATTCTTCAGGGACGTTCTTTCCTTACTGGCACAAGGTTCTTTTATTACACTATCTAAAATCACATCTCTTAAAAGCATGTGGGACAATAATGCCATGGCTTCATTTGTAGCATAAGGAAATTGTGGATAAAGAAAAATAAAGAAAAATATTCAGAATAGTGTTGTATGGAAATGGTTACATGGAAATGTATTTATTTATTACTGCTATTCTTCTGTTCCATCCCTGCAGAATGCAGGCAAATATTGGCTTACTACAAATATTCAAAAGCTAACAAGAGTACAATGAAAACACATTGTAGTAAAAAAACCTCTAAAAATAATGACATTAAGATAATTTACACCACGTCGAAAGCGATGTTTTTAAGTATCAGTAATATCTGGTGTTAAAATGAACAGCACTAGCATAATCATAATTAAGCATAATTTTAAACATAATTAAAATTAAAAGTTTTAAAATCAAAATTAAATTAAAAAGTCAAAATTAAAAATTAAAAGCATAATCAGTCTTTTACACTTTGTTTAAAAGCTCAGTGAATAATCTGTACCAGATGAGAAAGAGGACGCAGTAAGTTAGGCACCAGTACTGGAAGGTCCTAGCTTTCCTTTCTGATCCTGTGCTTCACCTTAGGTGGTACTCAAAATTATGTACCAACGGGTACAGTGCAGAGATTAAATGTGAAAAAGTTACAATTGTTTTCCATTCTCGTACCTGAAATGATACCAAAAGTTTCCTCTGCTTCCCCTTTTCCTAATTTTAAATGCAGGGATAAACAACCACACATTTTCTTCTTTTTACTTTAGCAGAAATGATTTCACAGAGAACACAATCCTGCCTCATAGAAAGACCATGGTCATTAAAGGTTAACTGAATATAATCAGATTACCCATGTTCTGTATCTCTTCTCTATGGAGCCAAACCTCAAGTGATACAGTATCTCTGATCCATGTAAAACAAGCCTATATGAAGAGAAGGAACACAATTATAGTTCGTTAAAAATGTGCTGTGAGAATAGTCTAAGGATAGGATATCTTTCAGCAGTATACTTGGCCACTCATAAGGAGAGGATGGCAAGCTGGCACAGGGTAAATGATTGAGAATGATGCCTGTGGCCTTCTGCAAAATCTGATTACAGCTCTGATGACTGATGGCTTGCCATTAGCCCTGGCAAAAATAAATAATGTGTAGGAACTGCTCAGAGTAAACGAAGAAAGGCTCTCCTAGTTCGTGGGGAACATTTTCAACAAGATTCAAAAAATGCAGTTTCAAATATTTTATTTTTGGTAAGTAAAAATGGACCAGTCAGTTCACTGGTACCACTTTGAACCACACTTTAATTTGGCCCCCAAAGGAGAAATTAGTCTTGCCTGCTCGCTAACATCCTTTGCAAGTTGCCTTCTGATTTATCTTTTAGTGACATTGGATGGCTTCAGTATCAGTTGTTGCAGATTGATTATAGAAATAACCTTCTGTATAGATACAGAGGGACCCTAAAAACTTTCAAAGGGAAAATGCACAGCAGGAAATGCTGGAAATGCTTCTGACTAATTGGAGAATATTTTTATTAATGGATTAATAACAAGCTCAGCAAGGAGTTTTCTGACGTCTGTTACCCCATCTCCCCATACTGGATGGGATGTTTCCAAGTTGTGCACCATGGTGGACTGGGGCATTACAGCAAATTCATAGGGACACCAGGATATTTTTGGACATTTTTTCTGGAAGTTCCAGCTGCATCTCTAAGACTGGACGCCCTACAATGACAAAGCTGTATGAATACCATGAAAAACAGGTTGGGTTGGGTGCCATCACTGGGATGGGGTTAGTTAGAGATGACAGTCTATCAAGGTCTGGCCCAGAAGCATGGCAAGAAGGATGAGATGGTCATGGGAAAGGGATTCCATGTCCATCTGCTTCTTCTTCTGGAGCTGCTGTTTTTCCAGAGCTTTACTGACTGACTCCCCTAAAAAAACAAGGGCAAAATCCATAGCAGTTACAGGTCCACATAGAGTTACGGGTCCATCCCCCTCTAGAGTTATCTTATAGAAAGTCATCTTAACTGCTCCGGAGCAAGGGGCTTAATTTCATTTTAGGATATAGGCCTTTGTTAGCTTCTATACTCCATTACATCTCAAGGGGTCCACCTCATCCTCAGTGAGGGCAAAACTGCTGTCTGGGCTGACAATATAAAAGGAGGTATGGGATTTTTTTATTGCTATATTCTTTTTTACAAAGGAGGCAGCAAAATTACATATCCCAAATTCATAAACCACTGCAGAGACCAACAGCCAATCCTTTCTTCCACCATCTTCTGTCTTACAGCTTAATACTTTCTGGTAGGCTGCCTGATCACCTATGGGTCTCTTCATATCCCCACCAGCTATTTTGCTGGAGTAAATCTGAGGAGTTGAAGGGGACAAAGCAGAAGGAAAAGGTTCCAGCATGCAGCATTGCTGCCAAGATCCACTTTCACCCATCTGCTCCCAACCCAGCCCTATCCCTTCCCCACCTAAAATGGTGTCTCCTTTGGTGGTTTGATGCTTTGTGTGCTTGGTGATGTGATATTAGCACTGTCAAAGGGCTGATCCAGCAGATCAAAATATCCACTGTCATAGATGGTCCATAATGAAATTATGGGCCCTATGAAATTATATAATGATTTCTATTACCCGGTCCCTAGATCCTGAATTCTATATAGCCTCTGTCAGAAATATGGACATTCAATGGAAAAACTCATTCATAGTCTACAAAGATGCTAAATGATTTTTTTCCAACCTGTGAAGAATAGAAGAATACTGCTGTAGTTCACAGAAAGAGCAAACTCATTCCTATTTGGTTTTCCAAGCTGCCAAATGCCTGCTCATCAAAAGGGAAATCATACTTGTCTTTCCTGTATCATCTTCCCTTTCTTCACTGTGCAAGTCAAAGCAAATCGACTGACTTCCAGTGGCTGTGACAGTGAAGCATCTGAAATTGGCCTAAGCTACTTTCTTTGCCTGTGCAATAGCACATTATGGCCTTCAGTTCATCTGGATTTCCTTGTAAAACTATTGTGTTGTTCTGTTGAAGACTTCGTTGTAGGATTATCTGCCCCAAGGAGTAATTGTTTTTCAATAATCTTATTTCTGTACATTTTCTAACACTCATGCATGGCCTTGAATGCATCAGAGAGCTTAAAGTGTGAAGATATATATATGTAGCTTATGGCAGAGCTGAGGATCCTGTTGAAGCCTTGAAGTTATTGAAGATCTGAGAGAGGATGTGTGGGCTGCATCATAAGGATGTGTCTCTCTTGCTGGCATATACTCCCAGGCTGCTGTTTTCCCAGATGAATCAAGCAAACACTGTTTCCTAGTGCTGTTGATATGTGAATACAGATCATGGTCATGGGTTCATCCAGTTGCCGGTGACACATTCCAGCCAAGAAACTGAATTACAAATAGGGGCTTTCCCTATCAATCAGGGGCTTTCTATAAGCTCATTAGGTGAATTTAGACAAGCTAGTTCCTTGTTGAAATGTGAAGATCATATTTCCTTACCTTATGTAGTTGTTGTAAGAATTCCTTACTGATAATGCATGTGCACTTCTTTGCAAACTGGAAAAGTGCTATACAAAAACTTTGTAAGTTCAGTAGTGCCTATTCTTTCCCAGCCTTGTCCGACAATATGCAAGATGGAACTGAGGCAGGACATTGTGCAGGAAAAACATGATCCCTGCCACAGAGCTGGAGAATAAACACAGAGAGAGGCATGTGCACGTTACAGTGTAATCCTATGTATGTCTACTAGGAATAAGTTCCATTGACTTCAATGGGAACTTACCAAGAGGGAACTGTATATTGGGTGGCAACCTTATAGCCCAGTCTATCTTTTCTTTTGCTTGAGGAATGCATGGTCTGCAGGTGAGATGAGAAGATGCAGAACTGACATTCCAATGGAAGGTAGTCACATGTGTGGACTGGCACAGAGGGCACCGTCAACCAGCACTGGTTAGTTGGCAGATGGTGCTGGATGTGGGCAAAATGGAGTGGGAGGGGGGTGGAATGGGAAGAGAGAGGACAGGAAGAAGAGGGCAGAGGTGAAAAAGGGTAAAGATGTGATTACTAACAGCATGTCCATGTGCCAATATCCTGGGCTACATCTCTCTACCTTGGTTACCTTTGTTCAGAGCCATTAAAATGGCTGGTGCAGAACTGAGGAGATCTACTGGAGAAGTAGAGGTCTTCTCCAGTATAAGAGAATGAATGTTCCCTTACTCTGAGGAGACGTTTCTGATTGCTCCTCCCCCATAAGATGCAGCTCACATTTCTGCATCGGTGGGATGGGAAGGTTACAGTAAGATGGGTCACTATGTGAAGAAGCATACCCAACCAAATATTTTCAGTCACTTTGGCTCTTTACTAGACATATTTTTGCTATGGTGCATGCGACTTGAATCTTGTAGTGCAATATAATACATTTTTTACAGAGCGTTTGTGTTCTGAACTTTATTTTGCTTCCCAAGAATAGGCCATATGACCTTAGTATTATTGCTGTTTCATGCCCCTGCAATTAGTTTTACTATGCACAAGTTGGTACACTTTCCCCAAACTCATTGTTCTAAGGAAATGCATCAAAACATTGCTAGTTCTTTAATGACCACTTCTGCATCCGGAGGCACGCACAGTTATTATGGTCTTTCAAAATAATACAGAGACCAATAGTTAATACAACACAAAAGGCCAAATAGTTTGGAATGTAGTTGACCTTTTGTATTTTTTAAATAATGACATACACCGATTTTTGAAGGATCAAGCTATTCCCAATGCACGTGTTTCGGAAGCTGTTCTTGGATTGCCTAGGAGCCATGAACTCAATTTGCCTTAATTCTCATGGGAGAGTCCTTGAAGCAAATGCACTGGCTTGGGTTTATTAAAACTATGGTTTAGTCAAAGTTGTGGGAGGAGTGTATTAAAAACACAGTCATATAATTTCAAGGAAACAAGAAGTTAAAAGGCTATTTATATTTGAATAGTACCTTTTTACAAAGTAGCCTTAACAGGATATGTTGATTCAATCTCTGAATGTAGTATATAACGCTACTGTAGTAAGAATCAATAGGATATTACAGGAGGGATTTAGGCTGTCTTGATTCAACTCTATATTAGTCATGAATTCCCTTTCACCCTCAGTTCCTTGGCCTATGTTACCTTGGGCAAGGCATTCCACATCACCCACAGTTCTCCAATTGTAAAATGAAAATATGAACTCTCTCTTGTAAAAGTTTGTTGTAAGATGAAGAAGTAAATGAAACCACATTAAGAGCCCAATCCTATGCATATCAATTCAGAAGTAAGTCCCATTATGTTCAACAGGGCTTACTCCCAGGAAAGTGTGAATAGGATTGCAGCCTAAATAAAAAATTGTTAAGGCATTTCTGTCCAAGCACAAGCAAAGACAAATAAAACATAAGAACAGGACTGCTGGATCAGGCCCACGGCCCATCTAGTCCATCTTCCCATAGCCCTCAGGGCTTCAGGGAGTGCTTCAGTGCTTCTATTTATCCTTCCATCTATGTCTTTCTATATCTCACCAGAAGCTTCAGGAAGAAGAAAAGTTAATTTGCATCTCATTGCCGTTCTATTTATCCTTGCATTTACCAACAAAGACACCAGAGTGCAGCTTGGGTTTAAGTTGGGCCATCTTATTAAACACACATAACCAATTTTTAAACATGAAACCTACTGAACACCCCATCCCTCCTTCATCACCATAGTAGGCAAAAAAAACCTGCCATCCACATCCAATTTGGGTGACAGAAAAACTTCTATCTGTCCCTCATGATGACCCACCAGCTAATTTCAGATTGTACATACAGTACTGTAATCATCATGTACTTGCCCCGAATTGCCTCCAACTTGATCCTCAGCTCTTGCTTGATCCCCAGGAGTCGCCTTGAACCAAGTTAAACCATTTGCTTCCTTTCTTAATACTGTCAAGGCAGATTCACAGTAGTTCTCCTGGATTCCAATTAAGCAGTGGCAATTTTTCTCTGCCCTACCTGGAAATAGCAGAGATCCAAACTGCATGCAGAGCAGATGTTGGTAGAAAGTGCTGCAAAACACTTTCTGGAAACACACAGAGAAGTGCATTGTATGGGTTCTTGAGAAAGTCTTCCTATGTGTGTTGGGGGATTGCTGGAAAGTAATCAAGTATTCATTACGTTCAGGGGTAGAATTGGGTATTAAGGGTAGAATAGGGGCAGAGATTGGGAAAAATGGGCAGGAAGGGGTCATCATAAGGCAGGGAGGCTGTAGGAGGTGGGAGATCCTTTGGCAGTGGTGTATGCTAGATTCTTGTTTCAGGTAAACAAACCAAAAAAATTCTTTGAAACAATGTCACTTTGCAGTTTCCAATATTATTATACAACTAATTTGAACTGGGCAATGGGAGATGGTTGTTAGAATGGACGGTAGGATGCAATGACCCTATTCTGTGAACCCCTGTAAATACATTTCCTTTTACCTATACTCAGTAAACATGCAAGAGGCAATTGCCCCTAAGGAGTTTCTGGTCTAAAAGTAATTATGGTATTGTATTGGATACATTTTAGAAGAAAGATATTCTCATATACTTGCCCTTTAAGTATGTAAATAGCTGCATCCTCCTCCTGTGTAGCAATTTACTAGGAGGTTAACTTGTCGACATGTTCTGCATAGTGATTATCTGATATTTATGCCTTGTAGACAAGACCGTTAAGAGAAAGAGTGAGAGCAAGAGAATGAGAAAGGAAATAGTTCCCACTAGCAGGACAGTATGCATCATGGAATATATAATTTCATGGCTAACAAAATGCGGTGCTCCAAGATCTAGCTTGTCTGTGCACCCCCACCAATAAATACATGATAAAACAATTTGCTTGGAATATGAAATATGAAAAACCAATCACGTGTTAGAGCAACCCTGCTGTAAGGGTTCACCCTCATAAGCCTTAGTGTGGGTATCTAGATTAGACAGTAAACCACCAACTAATCCCATTTTGGCCATTCTAAACTTTGGTGTGAAACACATGATTATTTATTTATTTACTTACTTATTTACCAGCAAAATGTACTAGCGTTGCAGGAATAAAATTTTAAGATTTGTGTACCCTTAAACCCCCACCATGCAACACCCCCTGTGAAACACCCTCTCATGCAACACTCCCCCATGAAACACCCCTTCCCCATGTAACACACCTCCTTGGTGCACCATCCTCCCTCGACCTTGGGTACCCCTGCTGGTCAGGTGCAGATTTTGGGGGCTGGGTTTTATCAGTCTTCAATGTTAAGCATAGGACAAAAATGCATTGTACTCCTTTTCAGCCTCTTAGGGATTAAATTTCTAGAAACTGGTTCTTAGTGGGTGCTCACATCACATAAGGAACACCCTCCACAAATGTCATGCTTCTAGGTCCAGGGCTTGGGGGAAGGCATTGATCAATTAGGGATTCTTCAATGGAAAGTATAGGGACAAAAATGCATTGTTCCCCTTTTCACCCTGTTCTGGTTGGAATTTCCAAAAACTGGTTCTTTGTGGGTGCCTCCATCATGGAAGGAACACCGCCCCCAAACTTCACTCTTCCGGGTCTGGCGGTTATGGATGGGTGTTAATGAGTCAGTCAGTCAGTGAGCTAAGCACCAAATAATATGCCATAATCTTCTTGACGGTGCCTTGTATGATGGAGGGGCTAGGCAAGGAGTGCCCCCTTGTGAAATGGCAACTGTAGGGTGATATTAATCATGGATAGAACAAGTCACTTTTGCAATAAGAATTCATCATAGAAATTGCAGTTTTCTTTTCTTTCCCTATAGAATGCAGGAAAAAATACAGGTATGAGCATTTGGAAGATGCATTATCAGTCTGCCATAGCTATAAGTCATTCATTGCAGAGTGCGCAGGACTCTCACTGGGTACCTACAGAACATTACATTACATTACAGAAGTTGAGGATTTGCTCATGAGTCCAGGGAGGGCCAATTAAATTAAAGACAATTGTTTATCATTTAATTATTTTTGGCAGACTCATCCCTGCTTTTCTTAGCAGCTGGTGTTATGACTTTAAAAGGACACTTGAAATTCTGTGCAGTGAAATTTATCTGAATATTTTGTAAACTCTGACAAGTGTTCAGTTCAAGGAAGAAGATGCAATAAAGAAGAGCTAATTAGAAACTAGGCTTGCTGACCAAGGTAAAATCTATTTCAGTATTTATTTGTTTCAAGTGTTTTAGTTATACCAGCAAAAGGTAGAAAACTAGATGGAGGAAAATAAAACAGGCTCATAAAAGCCTTGTAAGAATGGTGTTTTTCCCATTATCTGCCAACTCTTGCCCATTTCTTTTAGATGAGGTAGTAGGACCTTTTGCCATTTCAAATGCATCACCCTAATCAAATTGCTGTCTTTCCAAAATGATTTCTGAAGAATGCATTATACTGCTGTAGGAAACCAAGACATGAATAATACTTCTAGAAAACAGGTAAAATCACTTGGGCTAGCAGAAATCAACAGGCAAACCCTGTCTTTTACATGTCATCAGCTCCTCAAAAGGATGTCAGCAATGAAAAACATGTCTGTGATATTTCTGGCTTTAAAAGTAACTTTCTGGATTTTGTTGGCATACTTTACACAATTGCAGGAAAATGGCAATATAATTTCTCATTGTCCTGTCTATGTCACCCATATGATCAGACATTGTGAATATCATAAAAATATCAGAATATCATAAAAAAGGAATGCTCATCTTTTCACTATATATTTTTAGCCACCATCTGGCTCACATGATGGATCTGTTTATATATATGAAATTATAGAACTTTTTATTTCATAAATAATTTCTGTACTTTCAAACACTTTAATTCTGTTTTACTTCATAGGGGAAATTATTTTTGGTGTCTTTAGATTCATTGATCTTTATTTTCTCTTTGTGTTTCAAGTGTTGTCCACAAGGGATTTCAAAGGTGCTTACACATTAGAAAAACACAATAAAGCATCATCAAATATCCAGGGGTAAAACAAAACATGAATCAACAAAAATGAGTATCAGTACATTTATCATGGAAAAACAGAACAATCCTACTTATCAGAAAGCCTGGGGGAACAAAACTATGTACTGTATAGATCAGTGGTGGGCTCCAGCAGGTTCGCACCTACTCTATAGAACCGGTTGTTAACAAGAGATAGTACATATAAAGTTTAAAAATAGCCATTTAAAAGTGGCTGCCAGATGGACAGAGAACCGGTCCTTAATTTCTTTGATGCCCATCATTGGTATAGATCCTTACCAACCAAAGAGTTGGCTCAGATACCTCCAAAATCCTTTGCAACCCTATGTGATACTATGATCTCCTAATGTTTGCAGTAGAGAGGGAGGCTGGAAAAAGTCCCTAGAAGAGAATGCCACAATGCAGGTGTCATCACCCTGAAAACTCTGCTTGTAATAGAAGTTAATGTTATATTTACAATGGCTTGGGATGTGCAGGCTCCCAATCACAAGCAGCCACCCACCCACCATATCTGAGGTAGTTTCCTCACAGTGTCTCCAGAATGCCTGAGCCCTTTGGCCACAACTCCTTCCCACCACCAGGCTTACTTGAGGACAGAAGGAAGATAGTTTGCAGTGCAGGGAGTACTTTAGACTACCTCTGCTGAAACCACTCAGCACCACCAGGAAGACAAGTTAACACTTGCCTTGGGTAGTGTACTGGACTGTTACCAGAGATGGTTTGGTGTACTTCAGTCCCTGATAAAACATATTTTCTCTGCCAGGGCTGTAAAGGGATTACAGGTACCAGTAGCCCCTGAGGACGAAAAACACCCTGTACACCTTTTCTGTATACCAGCACTTGGTGACAGTGTAACATGAACCATCTGAAACCAACAGAGATTTCAGTTCATTTCTCTTGTTTGCTATTTTTTTTAAGCTTTAAAATTTTTCCCCCTGTTTTGCACTCCTTGCAAGCTGCCACCATGTCTTTGATCATGAAGTCCATAAGCTTATGTCCTAGGAAAGCAATGCACACAAACCTGGACTAGTGGGGGGGGGGAGGGAAGAGAGTAGCTATAAGTATCACACATCAAGCCGTCCAAACTGAAATAAAATTCAAGCTATGTATAATTGATGAAGGAGATCTGATGGGAGAGATTTATTAAGAGAGAATATGATGACACATCTCAGAAATGTTGCCATTTAGACTATTGATTCTTAAAGTTCGGTCTAGTGCTCCAGCTAGTTACCAAATCCCCTCAAAGGAAGCAGAGCATCTTCTTTGATGGTCTTATACAGTATTTGTTTGTAGCTCTAGCAGACAGATTAGAAATGGCGAAGGTCACTTGCTTCCAAGTCACATCAGATCAGCCAAAGTATAGAAAAAGTGGCAATGTCCAGCCACTTGAAGAGATTGTGAGATTGAAGAATTGTAATTTTCCAGATACTAGAATATCTCCATTGCTATAGCTGTCATTTTCAGACACTGATTCACTGGGGATACTCTCAGTTGTGGCAATTTCACTACAGAGCTGCAGAATGCCCTGACTGCCTTCCATAGTCACCAACAGGATGCAAAGCAGAAGTTGGAGCTGATGAGCTTGTTGAGCCCATTAATTGAGCTTTCCAGTTCACTGAGTGACAGAAATTGAAACTTTTGTGCAATATGGTTAGCTACTGTAACTTCTCTCTTTAAAAAAATAAACATTTTTATTCAGTATTGGTTTTTAGTAGCTGGGGGCATTGAGGCAATGCCCTGCACTATCCCCCTCCCCCCCCCCCGTCATATCTTCCAGCAGCGGGTGATGGGCAGGAGCAAATGTTGGCTCTTTCCTCTATGGCAGCTGATTTGGACAGGGATTTCAGGGAGTTCACCTGACTTGAAAGGTAAGGACCCTTGGCCAATGTGCAAACTGGCTGACCCATGACACTGTCATGGGTGATGGCCGATACTAAAGAATGCTGATAACTATAAACTTATCCTGGTAAGGTTATTAGCTTTTATGAAAGGTAAGGTTATTAGCTTTTAAAAGGTAAGGTTATTAGCTTTTATGAAAAGCTCTTCAAAATAAACTCTCCATTAGGACCTTAATATGGAAAATGAAACAATTCCTCTTGAAGTGCAATCCAATTTGTGGTCTCTTGTGGCACAGCTGCCACTGCATCAGCCTAGAACAAGAGCATCCAAACCCTGGCCTGGGGGCCAGATGTGGTCTGCAGCAAGGTGGCCTGCACAAAACTCCTCCATCTGGCCCACGGGAAAGCCTTGTAATCCTCTGTATACCCTCTTATATGTAAATTGATGCAAATTTATTCACATGTGAAATGTAAATATTTTTTCTGGCCCCAACACGGTGTCAGAGAGATGATGAGGCCCTCCTGCTGAAAGGTTTGGACACCCCTAGTTGTAAGGCATATTTGCAATGTCTAAGCATTGCCAACAGGAAGGCTTGCACTGTCCTACTAACACTGCATCCAAGGTCTTGGGCACCAGCAAAGGTAAGTAGATGAGAGTTTGCAAGGGTAGCAGGAGGGTGGAATGGAGGAGAAGAGGCATTTGGGGGTTGAGTATGATGCAAACCAGGTGGAGACCTCCTCTGCCATATTCTATCCTTCCTCCTGGGATTGGCAGTTTAACATGGGGATGCTTAAATGTCTGCCAACCAAATAGCTGGCAGAGATCTGAGTTGCTACACAGAGTGAAAATATCCCCTTATTCCAAGGAGACCTTCAGTCAATGAGCACTGGATATAGAGGAGGCAATGTAGCCTCACTTCATCAGTGTTATATACCACTTTTCAACAAAAGTTCACAAGCGGTTTACAGAGAAAAAAATGAAATAATGAAATAGGGTTGTTGGAGACAATGACTTCTAACCATGCAGTCTTCCATTGAAAGAATCAAAGGATTAGAAGTATGCCACAAACCTAAAATTCATGCAAAATATATTTAAACCAAGTTGCAGCCAACATTTTCCAGCTTGTGACAATGACCTCAAGACTACATTTTTCCTATGAATAATTCTGATTTTTCTTCTCTGAAATTTTTTAAGGAGAAATTGGATAAGAAACTATTTAGGTTTGATTAGATCCTGAGAAGTCTGGCAATGTAGAAAGGTAAACTTTCAATTTCATGACTTTTTAAACATTAACAAATTATAAATAGGAAGAATAACAAGCTGAGATATCAAGACATCCTTCTGCTGCTTTCCTTACCCAGTTTCAGAACTGTCTGAAGTCATAACAAAGGAAGCAATGAAAATACTAACTTAATTTTGTTTCATTTCAGTTCTGGAAAAAATTCTCAGATCCTCCTGGGATCTGGGATCTCAGGTGTAAAAGAAACGTATCAATGTACATGGTGCTTTGGAAGCATCTATGTGAGAAAGGCCAGAGGATGGAAGCTATATGAGCATTTCTAAAAAGACTGGAAGTTGTTTCTGATAATAGTATAAACATTGACTTGTTTTCTCTGTTCCTGAGGGCCAAAGAATCCCCCAGTTCTCTGGCCTATATTTTTGCTTCTGTATGTAGAAATAGATGACTTGAACATTTTCAATCCCAGCTAGGAGAGATCAGACGGAGGATACCAGAAAATGATTTTATACTCTGTGGACATATTGCTTTGATTCTGTTGTTAAGAGGGAGACCTTGGAGAAATGCAGTCAAACTTTCATTCCAAACAGATTGCTGCAGTCCAATCAGTTATGCTACACTGTCACTATTGTAAAGGGCAAGCTGACAAAATTAGCTCCCTGTGAAGAATTTAAAGAGGCAAGTCAAATACATCGCCAATGGGTTAGATCTTCTATGACTCTAAAATGATTCAACTTATTTTCTCCAACCACTTTGTCCAAACTGTTTTAAAATTTATGCAGTTCACAGTCCATAAAACAGTAAAAGGTTCTGCATACAAAGCTGCTTCAGTGTTAACAACCAGCTTGATAATCAGTTTGCCCCCCCGCCCCGCCCCCAAAAAATCTTTAAAGAAAATCCATAGGTTTTTCATCATAAACTATATCTAGCCTTTGGCTGCCACAGAATCAAAAGCCTCTATGTACTGCCAGAGGGCCATAAGAGGTTCAGGATCTGGCAGATATAGTATTGTTCCCTTACTTAAAGGAGACTTTCTGAGCTGCCACCTCCCCATCATAGGATGTAGTGGTCACCATTTTGGTGCTGTTAAATTGGCCCTTGCTCTTCTTCATTATCTTTGCATTATTCCAATTGATCATTCTGTCTTTTGTTGAACGCATTTAATACCTACTGCCAGGTTTAAAAGGTAACGGTGTCCCCCGCAGGTTGTACTGCTAGTCGTGACCAACTGTAAGGTGTGGTGCTCATTCCTGTTTTTAAGCCTTTAGAGCCAGCACTATCCAAAGACATGGAGCATGACTGAGCGCAGAATGCTTTTTTACCTTCCCAGCAAGGTGGTGCCTATTTACTTGCATTTTCATGCTCTGGAAATTGCAGTGTTGGCAGGAGCTGGGCTAAGGATGGGAATTCATGCCATCTCAAACACTGGCCTGCTGGTTAACAGGCACAATGTCTTAACCACTTGCAGCCAGGTTAGGTACCTATTTATATACTCACATTAACATGCTTTTGAACTGCTAGGCTGGCAGGAAAGGGGAGCTCACTCCATCTTGCAGTACTCTGGTTTTGAACTGGTGACCTGCCAATATTCTGGCCAACAGGCACAGTGTTCTAACCACAGCATTCAATCCACTGAGTCACTAATGCCTCACAAGGATTGGGCCGGGCCTACACTATATGAGGAAGTTTTGTAATCCTTGTTCTACATATACAGTATAAGCAAGCACAAGAACAAGCACAAGAAAAAAGAAAAAAGAACAAGCCCCCCTCCCTACTTCCAGCCCCTTCATGCCACATTTCCATCTCCAGCTTATCCACTTTTATCATCTACTGAGTTTGCATTGGACATAACTTCCTATACATTTCCTGAATGCCAAAATATAAAAAATAAAAATCTACCATCATAATATTTTTAAGTTTTAACAATCTTTAAAAAACATGAAACTGCTCCATTATTTCTAAATGTAAGTCGGAAGCTCTTAAACTATTCATCCAAAGGAAAAGAAAATGAAGTTTTTGTATAAAGTTCTAACTTTCTATCATAGCCATTTTGTATTCATCATTACCTTAAAATTAAATTGCTTTGCAGGATCAGCTGGGTTAAAGAACTGTAATCCCCTCATGATGTAGGAGCCTTCCCTGCTGTGCTTTTTCCTTTGCTGCTTCTCAGGAAGAGGCAGTACAACTTAGTTCCCTGTTGTTTGTGACAATTAATCACCAGGCATCTAGATATATGCCAAAATTAAAACTTAACCATTTAGATTAAACAAGCACCTGGATATAGACCAACAGTGGAAGACAGACTAATAGCCAAATCCTAACAAGGGTGTGAGCCAGCAAAATATGCATTCCACTGGGGTAGTTCGTCACAAAAGCAGAAAGCATATTTGTGGCTACTCAAGAGCCTGCAGCATTGTCCAAAAGGCATGCACAAGATTAACAACACCACATCCCAGCCCAGAACTGGTCAGAGCTGATAAAATTGGACTAGGCAACATAGAGGCAGGGGGAAGGCTGGCAGGGGCAATATGAAATGATGGAAGGGCTGTTTTGGGATGGGGAGGGCAGAATGGGGAAGACTGAACCGAAGAGGGATGGGATTGGCGGCAGCAGCACATGCTATATCCTAACCCTGCAATCAATCCATTGTTTCACTGGGTTTCCCAGAATTTCACCAGTCAAGTAATGCACCAGCCAAGAGATGTGCAAATCCAGTGTGGTTTGATTTGAGTCAAGTCACAAGTCTCCAACCCCTTTAATTCAAGTCACAAACTAGTATTTCCAAGTTACTCTGAGTGTTTTAAGAACCAAAAACTCACAAGTCCAAATTCTTTTCCATAAAAAAGTTAGCCGTAGAAAAAATTGGAGCTGCTACCGCTTCCCATGTGTGTGTGTCGTGTGTGCGCACCTTTGAGCAACTGTTAGATAGATGGCCCCACAAGGTCTTTAACAAAGATGCTAAAACAATAAGCAAGAACATTCAGACGCAGGTATGCGTGGGGACTCTGTGCAGTGTGAATGAGCTCAAACTCAAGTCATTGACAAATTATGTAACTTGAGTGTACATGAGTCAGGAAAAACACATGTTTTTTGACTTGGACTTGAGTCACATGACTCAAGTTCTAATCCCTGCAAATTGCTGGATTCTGACACTCCCCATGGCTGTGGTTCACATATGAACCACTGTCCCAGTGTCCACTGCCTAGCAGTGGGGCTGCCCTAAATTGACACTTTACCATGCTCCATAAAAACATTATTGAGGCTGCAATCCTAACCTCCATTAGGCTGGCCTAAGCCCTGCCACAAGTCCTAGGGATGTCACAAAAATGCCAAAAGACACTTCTGCACCACTCTTGAGGGAAGGTTAGGCCAGCGCATAGACATGTGCTTGCACTCTAAGTTAATGCCATTCTGATTAAATAAGAAATAATGAGATGCAGTGAAGGATTTCTTATTAAAATTCATCACAACAGATAACATGCAATTGTGAAGGTATCCTTTGAAGTATCAGTACTGGATATTGCCCAAGCTGAAATTCTCTCCTCTTCAATCACTACTATCAGCTCTGAACATTGTCTTGAAGTAATCATTTGAAATTGTTTTCCTTTCATTGTTGCCCTTATCATGGAACATTTAGAGCACAATCCTATCCATGTCTACTCAAAAGTAAGTTCCATTGTATTCTATAGGTCTAACTCCAGGAAAGTGTCTTTAGGATTACAGCCTAAGAAACCAAGAAGTTTGCCACTCATTATAATAGGCAAAATGATCCAAAATTTTATTGGAGCATATAGATCAGTAGAGACTCTTTTGTGAGAAGCATACACGGCTGGTGAAATATGAATGTTGTTTTCAAATTTCTTTTCTATAGCTCTTTTGAAGAAATGAATCTCACACACACTACTCAATTGCAAATTGCCTTGTAGTCTCTTGCCTCCATCCCCTTTTCAAAAATATACCCAGAGAATAAACTCTGTCACTTTCTTGTTTTCTTAAACTCTATATCTCCAAAAGTTAGAAGAAGACAGTGACAGGATTTCAATAGGCAACATGTCACATTGTTCTCCCTCCTCCCTTCAAAATGCCGGGGTTTGGGATAAACATAAAAAGAACAGAACCAGAACAATTTATTCAGCAGAACAAAACAACAGAACAAAACTCACACAAGGAACAAAACAGCTGAATAAGAAGACATTTCCCAAGAATGAGACAACATCTAGGATTGATTAGCTTGTTTTGAATGGTAATGGAGAAAGGATGTAATAGTAAAAACAATCTTGTTTTCCAAGGGACTTTCTTAGTACATTTGGAAAATAATGAGTCGAGACCATTTATATCAGGGGTATCAAACATAAGGCCCATGGGCTGGATGCAGCCTTCAGAACCAATTTATCCAGTGCCCATTATACAAGTAATAATTGGGCTCTCCCAGCATGACAAATGGACTCTCTCATATCTTGAAAATATCAAATTGCACATTTTCTCTTCTGTTCTTACAGCTAATGAATTTCTATGTGAGAACAAAGCACTTATTTTGACCATTATTATTATTATTATTATTATTATTATTATTATTATTACTATTACTATTACTACTACTGCTGCTGCTGCTGCTGCTGCTGCTGCTGCTGCTGTTACTACTACTACTACATATTTCACAGTTGCCAGTGTTTGACTGGAACTGAATAGGAATCACAAAGGTATAATCTAAATATGTGTGAAAATCAGTGGTGGGATTCAAATAAATTAACAACAGATTCTATGTCCTAATAAGCTAAATTAAGAACAGGTTCCATGTCGCATTAGTAACTGGTTCTCAGAAGCAGGCGGCAGAGGGTTCTATAGAACCTGTGAGAACCTCCTGAAGCTCACCACTATGTGAAATTCCCAGGAGCCCTGTTTTTTGTAACGGGGCAGTTGTTATCTTCTGGAGGCCCATTAAGTTTAGATGTTCCTAGAGGCTTGATGGAATTGTTCCAAGAGTGCCTATTATTATTTGAATCACTGTGACCTTCTTTTCTCAAATTCTTTGAATTTCTATTTGTAAGTCCTTATACCTCATGAACATTTCATGTTCCTTCTCTTGAAACTATCTCTGGGAAATGTGATGTCAATGATCCAGACCTGTTTTTCCTCAACCTTGGTGATGTCCGATGTATTATGCTCCAAGTGGCAGTCAGTTTGTATAGGGAAGTTCCACAGGATTTTGGTCTATTCATTCTGGACTATCTTTTCTGGGTTGTGGTCCCACCAGTTCTTGGTTGTCAGTAGATTGTACTTTTTGCAGAGATTCTAGTGTATCACGGTGGCCACTTTTTTATGTCCTTCCAGATGGTCTGTTTGGTGTGATCTTTCTGCAGCCACAGATTATGTGTTACACTGTTTCTTTGGTCTCCTCTTCCATCTCTCTTTTTGCGGTTACCATGAGCAAACGGATCCCAGCAGAAGAAGAGTATAAGAAATAAAACCATAATAATGCTAACTTTATTTTATTTAGGGACATGCATTCATTACAATTAGACTGTGATGCAAGCAGGAAAAAACACATATGAAAGGGACCCTGCTGATTCCCTACAGATATACCTGAGACACAGAAGTAAGGATTAGGGGGAATGAAACACAAAAGACAACAGATGAAGGCAAATCATTTCAAGGTATCAATAAGTCAGGCATAAATAGAAAGATCATTAGATATGAATTGCCGTGTGTGAGAGCTGCTGTAGAAAAGGTCACCCTCTCTGCACATTTTATATTGGTGCTTTTATTAATTTGAGCGTCAAATGACAGCAGAAATATTGCTATGTAAGTAAATTATATTTTCATTGCCAACCAAGTTTCTGGCTGCTACTGCAAATCCTTTCCATTCCAGTTCCAGAATGGGGAAAAGGAACTTCTAAATGCTTCAAAAAAACCTATAAGTCTACTCCGTACAAGTCTACAACCCCACTGGGGTTGCTGCAGTACTAGCTGGGGTAAGGGGAAATTTTTACCATTATTCACAGCAGCAGCCCCAATCTTGTGCTGGATGCAATGCAGGTATGGTAGCGAACTTGCTCCTGCAGAGTTAAGATTGCACTTTTAAGACCTCCTAACATGACTGTCATTCAAATTTTTTTTTAAAGTCTGTTTGATATATTACATACCACATGTCCATAAATTCACAGCCCTTACATGGGAATAAATGCTATCTGCATTATTTGTATAAATATTACAACATTCCATTTGCTGGGACATCCATTCCATAAAAATTAAGCTCAAGAATTCCTTTACTTGCAAGTATAGACACCAGCATTTTAAAAATACAATTATGACATTATAAAATGTCACCCTAATGGGTTTGATCTTTAGCAAGACTTTTAGACGATTAGAAGGTGATGGGGTGATGGAAAAAATGAGATTCATGCACAAAGGCACTTTGTAATCCTTATGGATTTATAGACACTATGACACTGGTGGCGGACCTATAGCATGCATTCCAGGGAGGGCACCCGAGCCCTCCCGGACGACACACGGCCACAGTGCTGCCCCATGTGCCCAGATGGCCAACTGCACATGCCTGGAGTTGCAGCTGTTCCTCTTCACAGCTGAGCCAAACTCACAGGGCTGGTGCCCATTGCACATGCCCAGAGCTCTGGGCATATGCAATGAGTGCAAGGCGCTCCCCACACTCTGTGCATGCCCAGAGGTTCAAACATGTGGGATAGACACCGGCCCTGTCAGTTTGGCTGAATTGTGAATAGAAGAAGCTGCTCCTCTTTGCACCTTAGCTGAACTGATGGGGTTAATGTGCCCACCTCGCTTGCCCAGAGCTTAGGGCATGCACAGTCGGTGCAGGGCACTCCCCACCCACTGCACTTGCCTGGAGTTCTGGGCATGCACTTAAGGCATCAGCATGCACGGTGGGCACCAGTGCCATCAGAGCTTCAAGAAAGGTTTCCCACCACTGAAATATGATGATAGTGGTACCTACAGGGGCAGCAAGAGCCAAGTGGAGTTTGGTCAGAAAAAAAATGCACATAAATTTGTTAGGATGAGGAATTCTTATCTAATCAATTTGCATATCCTTGAGTTTATAGTTGGCCAGCCATGTCACAAACGTAAGGTTTCACTTGAAGTTTCCCACTTTTTTCCCCTGCATCATACTGCTGATGGATATTCCATGTATTTTCCACTAAACCACCTATATTTTTTTCATGTGCTGCTGCAAAGTCCAGGGCATCCAGATGCCCAGAAACCCCCAGACAGGTCCGGAAATTTACATATTGTCCGGCCTGTCCGGGCATGGGCAGGGCTTGTTCGGGCATGGGCGGCTGTATACTGCTTTGCTCCATTTAAAATTGTTGCTTGGATTGATGTGCATATATCACGCCTTCTGAGCAGCCATATTCGGAAAAGGTAGAGCCATACTCTATCCTTACTGGCTGCATTGTGTAGAGGCTGTGTGCATGCTGTGTAGGGGGTGTGCGCATATCTTTAAGAGACTGCCTGCCTGATCTCTTAGGCAGAGCAGTCTGCGGCCATCCAGGGGCCATTGACGTGAGTGGTCTGCCTGGATTCACTTCCTGGAGCGCAGACTGCTCGCGTCAACGACCCCTGGATGGCAAGTAGTCTGCGGAGAGATGGTGCGCAGCCGCAGACCGCTCTGCCTAAGAGACCAGGAGGGCACTCTCTTAAAGATAGAGTCTGTGTCATGCGCACAACCTCTACAGAACATTGCTGGTAGGGATAGAGGCTGTGCGCATGTGCACACCTCACTCATTTCTCACCTCACCTCATTTCTCCCCACCTCACTCCACCACACTACATCAATAGGTTTGTAATAATTTATTTGCATGATCCAGAATAGAATATTGTCTAACTCACACCAATTGATGCAAGGAGACCAGAGATGAGTAGCAGGCTCTTGGAACCTGCACTGGGATGGGCATTCCTTGCCCCTTCTTGGAAAGACAGAGCAACCAGTGGGCTTAGTTCTCCCCTTGTACTGCAAAAGGGGATTGCTGACATGATTAGACCAGACGGCCTGTAGTGAGGGGTGACCACTCAGGGAACCAAAATTGAGGACATCCATTTGAAGGATAAGAGTCTGAAAAAACCAGGACAAGTTTGTGAAAAATGCTAGGAGGGGCAGGCTGCTGCCTTAGATGGGGCCAACAGTCATACTGCCCTCTCTAGGTATGACCCTGGTGCCAGCCTAACTGGGACTGCAGCCTGCAGTCTATGTCATAGGTGGTTGGAGAGGTCTAGAGCCCAACTGAATTTGCAGCCAAGGTTGATATCATTTTGTGTCTTTTTTTTTTTTTTGGGGGGGGGGGGGAGCGAAAGGCTAATCTTCTCATCCTGACTTAGCCCTCAGCCTCTGATAAAAATTATTCTCATCACAGACAAGATTAAACTGCCTATTTCAGCAAATAATGACTAATTAGGCACATTTTGACAAGTGTGTAATTTCAATCAGTAATGCTCACTGTTAAGTCAATTTCATGGTTTATGAAAACCATTGTGTAAAATTTTGATTCAAATATGGAAAAAAATGTTTTGTGTTTAGGCATCTCTCCAGTGGAAATTGCATGGTCTAATGTTCTCATTGGTAATCATTTAAATAATAAAAAGAACCACAAAAGAAGGTAAAGCAACGCTGAAAGAAAGGGTAGAGGAAATAAACATGCCTTTTCGGGATTAAATTATACATGAAGCAGCTGTCAGTAAATATGGAAGCATATAAATCTTAGTCATCCCTGTGTACAATTGACTAAGCACCCTGGACATTGCTTATGGCCTCATCTGAATGTGAATATCAATATGTTCAACACAATAATAGTATCTTAATTCACATTCACAGATAATTTGATTTTAATTCTCATTCTTATCTGCACCTGCTCAAATGCTAGCAGCATTTGTGTCTTGTGCTGTCATTGGTGGAACAAAATGAGAGTGGAAGCTGAGGTTTAGATGGAGAAAAATCAAGCTGAAGATACTGCCCTAATCCCAAAGGGAAGAGAGGGAGAGTATTATTTCACCAGACCATACAGAACAAAAGCCTCAGCACTGTGCATGTTATGTCCTCACCACAGTGATGCCTTGACTCTTCACAGAGGATCAATCAATCAATTGCTATTACTATTTGTGGCTGTATGGAATTTCCAGATTGGGAAATGTGCTTTTAAAGACCAACTGTTTGGTGGTGGTGGTGGTGGTGAATAGCAGGAAGGACCAGCTTTAGGATCTATGGGACAAATCTGAGACTTTTTCAGAGGGCATGGAGGGCATTCCCTTGCTGCATGCCCCCACTCACACTGATGAGCAGCAGGCCCAAGGCTGATGATGACATCATAGCCAACTGGAGTGCCCAATGTTGCCACTCCAATAGCTGATTACCTGGATTCTTTTCAATCTGGTTTCACGTTGGGGTTTGGACGGAGACTGCCTTGGTTGCTTTGGTGGATGACCTATGCTGGGGAATGGACAGGGGGAGTGCGTCCCTGTTAGTCCTGCTGGACCTCTCATTGCCCTTTGACACCATTGACCATGGTGTCCTTCTGGGTCAGTTAGCTGAGTTGGGGATTAGAGGCACCATCCTGTGGTGGTTCTGCTCCTTCCTGGCTGACAGATCTCAGAAGGTGGTGCTGGAGGATGCTTGTTCGGCACCCTGGCCACTTCAGTGTGGGGTGCCACAAGGCACCATTCTGTCCCCCATGCTATTCAACATCTACATGAAGCTGCTGGGAGAGGTCATCTGGAGGTTTGGAGTGAGGTGCCATCAGTATGCTGTTGACACCCAGCACTCTCTCTCCTTTCCTCCTGAGTCCAAGGAGGCAGCTGAAGGGCACAATCCAGAGTAACTACAGGGAGGCCTTGCTCCAGTGTAAGAACAATTTGCTCTGGATTGCAATATGAATTTCCCATAGGTTTTCACTAAGTGGTGCAGTAACTATGGGTACACGTAATGTCTCTTACGTGCTCCCGTACTTATTCTGGATTGTAGGGGAAGTCTTGAATCGCTGTCTGGAGGCAGTGTGGATATGGATGAGGGCAAACAGCTGCAGACAGACCTGAGTCACTCTGTTCTGGTCACAGTCAGACATCTAGTGACATCTAGTTTATACTACTGCTACTGCAACACACTCTATGTGGGACTGCTTCTGAAGACAGTCTGGAATCTCCAAGTTGTGCAGAATGTGGCAGGTCGAGTGGTTGCTAGAGCTCGGTGGTTTGTTTGCTGCTTCGGTGTCTGAACTGGCTGCTCATTTGCTTCCAGGCTGAATTCAAAGTGCTGGTCATGACCTATAGAGTCTTATATGGTTTGGATCCAGGGCATTTGTAGGACCGCTTTCTTCCATACAATCCAACCCATCACTTAAGGTCATCTTAGGGGGCCTTGTTGACTGTGCCTCCACCAAGGGAAATGAAGGGTGGCCAGAGACAGGGTCTTCTCAGTGGTTTCACCCTGACTCTGGAACTCCCTTCCTCTGAAATTAAGGAAACCTTATGGGTTTTTTGGCAGCGCCTGAAGACTTTTTTCTTTGCTAGGGCTTTTAATTGATCCAGGTAGGTTTTAATTATTGTTTTTAAATTTTTGTTTATATATGCTTTTATTATATTATGTATTATATTGCTTTTAGTATGTTGTAGCCACCTTGGGTCCGCATAGTGGAGAAAGGCAGGGAATGAATGAATGAATGAATGGATGAACGAATGAATGAATAAATGAATGAATGAATGAATGAATAAATAAATAGATATTGGGCAATTGGACCAGAAAGCTCTGCTCACCATGCTGGTCTCATAGCACCTCTGCATGGAGTGTAAACTGAAATGCAAAGTGCCAGCTGTGGCTGCTGGTGGTCTGTTCTCATCCCCAACATACCCCCTGGCATTGGACCCAAATGAGCTATGAAGTCTTGACAGTTCTTGAACTGCAGAAATTCCTGCAACTGGCTCAGCACTATCTGTTCTTAAGAGTGTCATTTTCTCAAGAAAACAAAAGGGGATGGAAATGGGCTTATTACACTCATATCTTGAACTAATTGTGTTAAGTGCTAATACGATTTGGTTATTTATGCCACTTATAAAGGAAAGCAATTGGGGAATCTTCTAATTTATATTTCAAGTGTCTCAGATTGTCCTCCGGCTTAACAAGGATTGCTATTTGTAGCTTTAAAATTTTGTTTCTGTTGAGGACTGAGAGTTTGATGTAGGGGTGAATGGCTCTCTCTCTCTCTCTCTCTCTCTCTCTCTCTCTCTCTCTCTCTTAACAAGTTGGTATCTTGAATTTCAGGTATCCTTTGATTTCATAGCTCTTGTTTCATCATCCTAGCTGGTTGGACACAAAAGACAATCCTAAGTATTTCTGCTCAGAAGTTCAGTAAGAAGTGAGTGGGCATTGCTCAGTGGTGGGATTCAAAAAAATTAACAACAGGCTCTATGTCCTAATAATCTAAATTAACAACAGATTCTATGTTCCATTAGTAACCAGTTCTCAGAACCAAGCGCTCATTAGCAAAGGGTTCTATAGAACCTGTGAGAACCCCCTGAAGCCTACCACCGGCAATACTCCCAGAAAAAAGATAAATAAGTAGAGGTGAATTTATTTGGGGGGTGGGGTGATAAAATTAAAACGTAACACCTCTTTCCACAAAATCTGCAAAAAATTCTCTAACATATATTTTTAAAAAGTAAAGATAAAGGTGTCCCCAACAAGTTGCCCTGCTGATCATGACAGGCTCTAGGGGTGATGTTCATTCTTGTTTCAAAGCAGAAACATCTAACATCTGTACTTATTCTGTAACACCCCACATGCGTGTGACTGCATAAAAAAATACATGATCCATAAAAAATAAAAGAAGAAAAAACCGAGTTAAGGGAACTGATCTAAAATCACAGGGAGGCTCCCACATCTGATATTGTAGTTCAGATTCTTCCTTTCTCAATTTTCCTCTGGATTCCAGAGGAAAAGAAGTAAATGGAATGAAAGAGGAAATGTGAAGGAAAGGGCGTGGGTATTAGAGATGCTCTAGCTCTCCATTCTACCTGGGAGTAAGCTCCATTGACTATTGGGACTTACTTCTGAGTAGACATGCATAAGCTTGGGCTTTCATTCAGCCTCATGGGTGGGCTAGTCCTGATAAATAACTCCTTGCTAATAGTTTTGGTTATGTCATTGAGAAAGTTTAGGATGTCTGAACACTATCACTGCATAACTAGTGTGTACTCAGACCAACTGTTCCGAGAGACCTAACAACACTGAGCCATACAAAACAAGTGGAGGGGACTGATAAGGATTATTGTTAGAAAATTCCACTTTGAGAACAGCAGGGTGAACAATCCTCTCACATGCTTACTAGATATTTCATTCCAGTTTTCAGTCTCTGGTTTTCAAAGCCTTGTACTATTATTTCCCAAGCTTCCTAAGACTGTAGAAGGCTAACATGAGTGAAATAATAGAAACAGGGTTTTGCAGGCAATGTGTAGGCTTTGGCTTGGTTTCTAGGGTAAGTTGTGAAAAGTGGGAATATTGTGAGAGGATGAGATTACTGGGAGTTTTGACATAAAGATGGGTGTGGAAGATGGTGACTGCTAGCTTCTCTGAAAGTCCTTAACTCTCTGAGATCAATGGGACTTAATAGTGTTCAACTTTGGCTGGATTGTGCCCTGTTTATTTGAGTGGAGCCCTCTTCATATTTCTCCCTGAAACATAGGCTTGGTGCCAGATACTGTGTGAGAGAGTTAAATTAATGACCACAGATGAACAAAACCAACCACGCATGGATGGATCAATAAAGTTGAAATGCAATAGGGCCAACAAGAAACAAATCAGACGGCATCAGTTTTTCCTCTGAAGACAGTTTATTGTATGTTTGAGGGATATTGCAAGTGGCAAACATTGATTTAGTGGTCAAGGCTTAACACAAATCTTCTGATTGTCGCTATGAAATCTGCTGGGAATAAAGTCAAACTGCTATTGCAGGAACATTAGTTGTTCCCTCCTTCCCTCCCCACCTTCCAAAACAAGAAGTGAAAACTCTATTATTTAGAAACTGGTATACCCAAAAAACCTTAGAACAGCATGTGCTTGAATTTAATAACTCTGTGGGTAACTAGTTTTCAGATTATTTAACTGTTATCTCATTGTGGTTTTAATGATAGCAAAAGGCTTTGCTATTTTTATAGAAACAAGGAGAAAATGTGAGAAATAATGTGATTTTTTGACTCATGAATGTTGCAACTGCTAGGAGAATAATGGAGTACAATCCTCATTGGAGATTTTTTTTTTCAAATTTTACTATGTGGTCCCTGTATAGTCCAATTATATGTTTTTTTTACTACCTCTTTTTATCAGACTTTATATTTCCCTTTACATTTACAGAACTTAAATTTTGAATATCTCCTACCTCTCCCAGGCTGTTTGGGAACTTGGCCTTTCATTAAGTTGACATTATTCTATGTTAATAATGCGCGGTTCAAAGAATGAACTTGATTAAATGATCAGCAAAACTTTGTTTTATGTTTTATATTGCTTTGTGCAGTCTTTCTAAACATTTATTCTGCAGAAAACCACATTTTCTACACATATAGGTACATATTTACCAGTGTTGCTATTGAATAATTTTAAACATTGTTAGATAACATGGGTGCTACTCCTCTATCTGCTGATTAAGGCAAATTCTCAGTTGGCCCTTATGGGTGGGCCCTGAATAGTTTCAGACCTCTCCCCCATGACAGTGGATGAGATTATTTATGGAAAGAAAACATATTATTTGCAAATCTGCCTGTTTGAATAAAAAAACCCTGGTTCGGTGTGACCAGATGGCTACACCTTAAAAGGAGGATTATGGGCACAATCCTGAGTAACTACGAGAGCACATAAGAGACATTACGTGCACCCATAGTTACTGAACCACCTAGTGAAAACCTATGGGAAATTCATATTGCAATCCAGAGTAACTTGTTCTTACTTCGGAGCAAGGACTCCCTGTAGTTACTCTAGATTTCACCCATGGTCTTGGATTCTTCTCAACCTGGCCTTCCTGGCAGACAATGGCATGTTTTCCTACTCACAAGTAAAGCTGCTATATTCAGGGAAAGGAATTAGCAAATGCCACCTGTGGAGATAGAAACCAGAACAGCTAAAGTATTTTGTTTTATTACAGGCCTAATGTTTCTTTAAATCATTGTATCAAGCCATCAATAAATCCCAGGTTGAGATATTTCCATTAAAAAAACCCTTAGAATATCTCAGCAAATATACTTTACATATAAATGCTACATTTTCATATCCTTTCTGTAATTGCATGACCAGAAAGTTCAAATGCATTTTTAATACAAAGCTTGAGTGTTTATTAGATTAAAGCTAGAGAAAGACCCTCTATAACTCATATCATGTAATCCGTTTCAACCTCATTACATAAAGTATTTGACTGAAAGAAAGAACTCCTTAAGTGCTTGTTTATTAACTTACTGCCAGTCTCCTGATTATTTCAAGAGATGCTACAGAAAGAGAAGATGATGAATTGAAGAGTAACCAAATGATTGATTCATTTCCTTTGGTAAAAAACATAATAATGAAACATAAACGTGTCAGATCCGATTCTACTGAATTGATATTTAATGTAACTCCTTTTGAAGCTGAAATTAAATTTCCTTAAAAGACTGTATTAAAATGGAGACAGGATGGAACCTTCCACTGAGACACCATTACTCTTATAAATCTTGCACATAAAGAAGAGGATTTTGAAGGAAAAAACTTTTTTTCTGAAGTGCGTCATTGAATTGATTTATGCAGTTCTAAGCAGTAATTATGAAATGTGTTTATCTAGACACCCTCTGTTTCTATTGATCCATGATGAAAAGCTCATAATTCATGGCATTCTGATGTTTAGGAAGGTTGGAATTATTTATGTCTCACAGTCCGAGGGGCTCTGCTAAGACAATATGGAAGTTTGAAGCTGATTTGCCATGCAGCAAGAGGAGCTGTTTTCATGGACTGAACAGAGATAGTTACGGCAGCAGAGCCTAATACTGATCGGCAGTATGCCCCAAATAGCAGAAAAAGAGAAGAACAGTTATCCGGGGGGGTCAAATAATTTGGCAAGCAGAATCTGGTATTAGGGCCATAAAAAGAACAAGTTATCTAAAGGGCTTCTAAAGCCTCTAAAGCAGGTATGGGAATGTGACATGTGGCTCAGGGTGACAATATGACCAGAAAAACCCTGGATTTGTATGGATTTTTAGCCTCCTGTCTGGGTGTCCTACATTTTGGCTTCATTGTCCTACGTTTTGGCTTCATTTTGAAACTTCGCGACAGTGCACAGTACCCCATCATGCCATGTGTCGTTGGATTCATATTGAAGAGCAGAATCCAATGCAAAAATCAGTTTTGAAATATCTCCTTCCTATCAAAAGTTATGGCAAAAAAAAACCAAAAAATAAAAACTATAAAAACAAAAAATACATTTTTTGGCAATTTTTTTAAAGTGGGTAGGAAGTTTGGCCTTGGGGTTCAGGAATTTTGGGTTTGGCATCTGGTCACCCTGCTGAGGCTTGACTTGAGTGGGGGAAAAATTGGAGCTGCTGGCATCTGTGTGTGTGTGTGTGTGTGTGATCTCTTTAACATTCTCCTGTTGCCCCATCCCATCTGTAAACAGGGCAGACCATGTGAAAGCAGAGATAGAGGTGGCAAGAGAGAGGAGGTTCACATTTACAGACTTTAAATTTTGAAGCAGTGGGAGGCTTCCTGTTGGACCCAGTCCTTTGCAGATGGACTCAGCTGTACTTTGCAGCTACTCAGAAGTAGTCTAGAAGCAGAAGCAGAAGCAGGAGGAGGAGAAGAAGAAGAAAAAGAAGAAGAAGAAGAAGAAGAAGAAGAAGAAGAAGAAGAAGAAGAAGAAGAAGATTGAAAAATGTTAGATTGGTGGAAATATTTGAACCCTCCTTTGAGTCCTGGGCCTCCTTTTTGTCCTTAGACCTTCCCCACACCCTACAGCCAAGCTCAACAGCCTTGTGGAAAGGTGGTTATTTGCCTCTTATGTGATAAGAAAAATGAAAAGGTTTCTACTTATAAATTGCAGATTTCCACAGGTTCGAATAAGGTCTGTTTTGCTAACTAGAAATAGGTAATGACAGGATGACTCCTACTTAACATGCATATCACAGGCACATTTCTGCAAGAAAATATCACTAAGCAGTTGTTTTCACCAGCAAGCTATAGGCCGGAGGGATCTGACTGTCAAATTGGCTGTTCCCACCTATAATTACTTTGAAAGATTCATGTCCCGTAATGATCTCAGGCACTCCTCTTATCTCTTCCTGACGATTGATCTGCAACATCTGTCACCAGCATTGGCACAAGCTAAGGGACTGATGTTGCTTTGGGATGCCACAGACAACAGACACTGACACAGAGGTACAGTACACTATGTACCCAGACGAAGTAAACAAAGCAAAACAAAAACCGAGGAGGGGAATGTCACACAGCATCTGCAAATGGAGGCTTTCCTGGTAAATTGGAAAACAGATGGATTTTGAGAGGTGAGGGATGAACAAGCAAAGTTATGTCATTAATCAGTTGGCTGCTACGCTTGGCCATAGCAATTCATGAGTCAGAATTTTCCAGTTTGTGTTTCATTGGATGACACCTGAATGCCACATCAGTGGCACACTAACAGGAGCAGAACAAAAAATCTATATCTCGAGGTAGAAAATTGTAAAGGCAAATGAAACCTAAAACTGTCATCATAATTTTCCTAGCATCATTTCTGCTCCTGGCAGGGTCCGCTTTAGATGACTGGAGAAAGGAGAAATCAGGCTGGCCTGTTGCAGGGGTCTGTCACCAGGATGTTGCTTCATGCAGCTCCCAGTTCTTGAACTGCTGACCTGCCTATCTTCAAATTAACAGGCACAGCATCTTTAACCACATAGCCACACAATGTCCCCTTAGCCACAAGGGGTCCCCTTGAAACCTAAAAGACTTTGGCAAACCATTATATTTATGGACAGGAAAGAATTTTCCATCAGGTGGTATGACACTGAACAAAAGAAGCTGCTTTTCATCATGCCCAACCAGTAGCGTCACTACTGAATTGTAATACGCTGTGGGCATCAGTGCCTGTGACATGATGCTATGTTGAATTTAGATTATAGAATTAACCAGTTCATGGCAAGAATCACCTTGCATGCCAGAAGACATCCAAGCCCTTGACACCCAGAAGACATGACACCTGTATTTCTGCAGTGAAACCTATTAGGCTCTGGAAATATTCCTATATCCCAAAAATCCTCATTACATATCCTCAGAACCCACTTTGAAATCCCCTATCTAACATGAAAGTTTTGCAGAATTGAATTAGCTTATGCTTGAGTCCAGTTAAACATTCTTTAACTGAGTCCTGTTAAGTCTTCAGCTGTAATCCACTGATGTGCCACTTTGAATTTTCTCTATAAAAGATGGGATATAATTTTTTATTATAATAAACCTATTTAAGTTGCATGTCTGGAGTGGAAATAAGTTGGAAGAATCTGACAGGGAACATTAACAATTCTCAATGTGGGTTTCTTTCATGAAAATTTCAGTCAATTTAGTCATCATTCAGTAACCAAAACTTGAATCCTATTTCAAATGAGATAGTTGTGTCGAACTTGCAGCTCCCATTGGGATGCACATTGACAGATGTTTGAAACAAATGAGGACTTTTATACCCAGTCCCTGAAAGCAAAAGTAAACTTCCAGTGTTTCTTCTGCACAGCTGGCTACAGATCAATCCGTTCTTTGAAACCTTAAAAGGATCCCTAACTGAGCAACAACCTTTCATCATCCCTAAATGACAGATCTGCATCAGAAGCAGCTATTCCACTCCCAAAAGCCAGTCTTCTCACTTACTCCTGCTAGCCTGTGGTATGAATCAATAGGCTTCAAAAGAATATACTCCTGATTGGAACCAGGAAAAGTGAAGGAGGACACAGGCTCATGGGACATGTGTTACCTAACTGGCAATAGTGTTCCATATGGAATTGTGCAGGCTAACCTGCTGAACCCCAGGTCTTTTCCTTGTCTAAAATAATTGTGGAGGAAAATTTTGCAGGAGGAAATCTTGATTTGTTTGGGGTGGGGCAAACATTTAAAGTACAGGTGTTTATCTAATGGAACACTTATGCTTGAATGCCAGCGTGCAGAAGTGATGTGCAAGCCCTTGTCTTGAATCTACTTGCTCTGCTGCTTAATGTTCACTATTCTCAAGGCATTCCCTTGGGAAAGCTACAAAGGGTAAGAGACAGCACTAGCACAAACCAATGCAGTGAACATAAGAACAGCCTTCGCTGGATCAGGCCAAAGGCCCACACTTTCACAATGATTTCATAATGTGCTGAGAATCATTTTCCAATGAGGTCCTGAGATTGGAATACAAATCCCAGAATTCTTCATGACAAATGATGTGGCAAACACAGTTTCCCACAAAAGAGGAAGCTTCCCTCTATGGAATCAAAGCACAGGGAGCTAGCTAGCAAGCAAGCAAAGTAGGAGGAGTAAACCTGTATTATTTTATTCGACAGCTAGTTTGGAGATTTGCATGTGCGAGCATTATATTCCAGTGTCTCCAACTGATCCATAAATTTATTTAATTTTCTTTTGGTTTCCCTATAAATTAATCCTTTTGTGTACATTCATCCACAGTGACAGCTGATTAGGGCAAGTTTGGTGCCAAGGCCCCTCTTCTGGGTGCTGACAGTCTCAGCAGCTGCCCAAGATTGTCGATTCCTAATGCCAGCCTTGGCAGTTTCTCTCCAGAAGTTGTACATATACTTATAAATGTATTATCCAGGACAACTGTAGTGTTGTCAATGTATTCAGAGTAATCACATGCTCTTGCAGCATCCAGTGAAAGAGGGTGAGAGACTGAGGAGGGAAACAACTGGAATGAGCAGTTACCATCTGCTGTCATTTCATTTCAGCTTTCATTGTACTCCGTTGGAGTGAATGGAGAAGTGAATTGAAATGGAACTGCTTCACCTTTTTTAATTCGTTGCCTGCTTTCTTATTCTTGGCCACCGAGCAACGTGGACTTTATTGATGAGATATGAAACTCTTGAGTGTGCAGAAGAACTTGTAGCCACTGATGGCTGTGTGGTTAAACAATTTAGCAACTTTGCACATACAGTACAACAGAGATGATCAAAGTGGGGGTTGGGACCCCCTTGGGTCACTACTTCATTTCAGGTGGGTCACAAAAAGCTGGATGTCGCCATTTTGGAACCAGGCACTGGGCAACACCATCTTGGAATGGGGCACTCAAAACTGCAATCCATACTTTCCTGGGTGTAAGTCTCATTGAACACAATGGGACTTACTTATGAGATGTGGAGGAATTCTGGCATAGCAGTGATGTCACTTCTTGTTCAATGTCACTTCCAGCTAAAAATGCTCGAGAACCACTGCAGTATGAGATTTCACACCATTATTCTTACCAGTATTTCTATTCATTGGTGAAAGGTCTGTTTTCCACCAAATAACTTCAAGCACAGCAGCACAGCATAGCAGCCCTTACAGCAGAGTAGCATTTGCCTCTAGCTATTCTTTAGAACTATAGAGATTGAGAGAGAAGGGAATGAATGAACCCAAATCCATGGAGTGAGCAAGTGATTCAAGGCCTGTCAGAGGTACTGATACTGTTTTCATGACTTTAGTGCTGAAGAGACTCTATGCTCAGCACTTCATACAGTCAGCTGGATCTGAAGAACACCAACAGCATCCAAGTGACTTCTTCCTAGGGATGGGATTTTTTTAAATATTTAAATTTTAAATAAAATATTCCTGTGTCAATCTCTCCCTGTCAAATGAGGACAGATGCTTATGGCTGATCGGCCTTTGATCTCTGCTGAGGACAGCTGATCAGAAAAAAGGCACGTCATGGATGTCAAACCTGGCACTGATCATTTGACTTTGGTTCCCTTTACTTCTTGGATTAACTTCACCTGGTAACTTTGATAGATCAGTATTAAATGAAATAAGCCTCCAGAGACTTCTAAGACATCATTCATACTCTTATCACATTGAAGGTTTAGCTTAAAATAGAAAGACTGAATAAAGAATCTAGGTAACAGGGAGGCTGGTGAAGGGTCTGGCATAGGTGAGCAAGAAGGAGACAGCAGGGAAGTGTTCTGGAGTGGGGGAGGGTATGCAGTTGGCAAGACTGTGGGTGGGGAGGTGCACAAGGATCCAGCAATTATGCTGGATCCTGTCCCCATGGCTAGGCAGCCAGGGGCAGACCTGGTCTATTCAGATTTGCACCACTGATTTAGGTGGCACAAAGTGAAGTAGCCCTATTGGGGCTATTGCGATGTTACCTGGAGAAAGGGAAAAGGTTTCCCCTTGCCTTGATCTGGTGCAGCAGCACCCTCAAACTTGCATATTCAACCAGCTTGCCTGTTTAAGTATAAGTTATGTTGATGCAATTAATTTTGCCTCCAGCCCCCATAGGTGGAAGCTGGAGCATACCAGTGACAGTGCTGACTTATATGCTGCAATGTTTTGGCCTTGCAAGAAGCGGGTTGGATAATCAAAAGGAAAAATGGGAATCAAGAAAATGTTCTCAATGGGAATTGTCAGGGCACTGCTGTAACTGGAGAATTCTTGGAGGGGCCTGGGCTTTTAAAAAGGGGGAAACACGCATTGAGTTGCAACCTCAAGGCTTACATTTATACAACTGCAAAGAGCCTGGAAAATAAACAAGATGAGCTTGAACTTCTAGCAAGTAAAGGGAACTTTGCAGTGATGGGATTCAAAGAAATTAACAACCGGTTCTATGCCCATCTGGCAGCCACTTTTAAATGGCTGTTTTTAAACTTTATACGTCCTATCTCTTAACAACCGGTTCTACAGAGAAGGTTTGAACCTGCTTGAGCCCACCACTGGAACTTTGACTTGATAGGAATAATTAAAACTTGGTGGGATGACTCCCATGAACGGAACGCACAAATGGAAAGCTATCAGCTGTTCAGGAGGAACAAAAATAGCAATAGAGGAGGCGGAGTAGCATTATATGTCAAGAACATATATACCTGCTCTGAAATCCAAGAAACTGGTCTGGATATCTCTGTGGAGTGCATTTGGGTAAAAGATAGGGGGAAAAAACAAAACATTGAGGTGGGTGTCTACTATAGACCACCAGGCCAAGGAGAAGAAGTTTCTGATGTCTTCTTGAAGCAACTGGCAGACATTGCAAGGAAATATGAGGTATTTTTAATGGGGAACTCTATCTATCCAGACATTTGTTGGGAGACAAATTCAGACAAGCATGGAAGCTCCAATAAATTCCTGATGGGCCTGGAAGATGACTTCATGGTCCAGAAAATGGAGGAAGAGATGAAGGGAGGGGCCATCCTTTTCCTGATCTTAACAAATCATGAAGAAAAGATTGACCGGGTCAACATAACGGAAACGTTAGGAGAAAGCAATCATGAACATAGAATATTGCCCCTAGCACACTATATAATTTTTTTCTGGAAATATACTGTATAGCAGAGAAACCAGAACAGAAGGCCAAGCGACTTAATTGATTTTCCTATATAAGGTTTCTCTTCCTGTAAGAAAAAAAATTAACTGGATGTGAGCCTAGTGAATGAAAAAGGGGAAAGCAAAAGTTTCTTTGAAAACCCAAATGTATACACATGTTCCTAATTAAAGTCAAAATGCAATGACATAAAGGAATGTCAACGCATCTTATGTAGCACAATGGATTACTGTATAGCTTAACCTATAAGGAGGTTCCACTGAGATCATTGGGGCTCAGGTCAGAATGGTTAGATTTGGAGATGCATAGCACTATTCTGTACATGCTTATCTTAAAAATATGCATTGTGTTTGATGGGGAGTATTTCAGGTAATTATATATAGAATTACAGTCTGCTTTTGATGCATATGCTAATTTTTTTAATGTTTCATCATAATATGTCCTTCCTTTTTATGAAAACCACCCATCCTACCAGCATTCTCTTTGTTCTATACCTGTATATATTATAGAATAGTATTTTTTTATTATTTATGCATTTACTTATTATGTGAATTTCCATTCTGTCATTAAATAATGCCTTGGATGACTAAAAGAACCAAATATAATGGTAAATAAGTCATAAAAATTTTATGCTTTTTAAAAAACTAGCAAAAATGCACCCGCATTGCAGGAATAAAATTCCCCTATATGCCATCCCCCCACTGTGCATCAACTCCCATGCTCATCAACCCCCCCATGCGCATCAATCACCCATGTGCATCAAACCCCCATGGGCAACAATCCCTCATGGGCAACAACACCCACGCGCATCAACCCCCATGTACATCCACCCCACATGCGCATCAACCTCCGTGAGCATCAATCCCCATGCACATCAACTCCCCATGTGTTTCAACCCTCCATGCGCATCATCCCCCCATTCACAACACCCCCATGTGCAACAGCCCTCATGTGCAACATCCTCCCCAGTGCAACCCCTCCCTTCGAACAACATCCCCCTTGTAAACCAGGCACCAGGCACCAAATTGGCTGGAAGTTAGTTGGTCTTCCATGTTAAGTATATGACAGAAACACATAGCACCCCTTTTCAGCCCCTTAAGGGATAAATTTCTCAGCATCGGTTCTTAGTGGGTGTTGATGTCACAGAATGAACATCCACCCCAAGTTTCACGCTTCTATTTCCAGCAGTTTTGGCAAGGCGTTTATGCATGAGTGAGTCAGTGAGTGAGTCAGTGAGTGACTTTTCAATTTTATGTACTGTATATAGATAGCAGTAGACATGGCAGTTCATAAAGACAACAAATAAAATATCCAGGATAAGTCTTATTTTGCTGTCTTCTTTAGGTTCTATCTCAAAAGATTCCCTGCTGTTGTTACCATATGCCTGTGCAAAGTTTATACAGCACACTATTATTTATTTATTTATTTATTTATTTATTTATTTATTTATTTATTTGGGTATCTTCCCTTCCCAAGGAGGATAACCAAAGCAGCTAATTACATTTTAAATAAAGAATAAAATACAATTAAAAGCTAGATAAAAACATTAAAAAACCAAACAGTAAAATACAAAGTGAAGACGATATAAAAACAATAAAACCCCGTTGCTATACTATAAGACTGCATTTGGCCTTTTACCAAATAAATAATATTGGAAGAATAGCCACTAGGGCTAGCTTAACAATACAATCCTATGTATGTCTACCAAGACGTAAATCCCATTCTAGTAAATGAGGCTTACTCCATGGTATGTGTGGATAGTTTGCAGCCTTAGAAGGTTGGGCTGACTTTATCAATTGAGGAGGCATCATACTGATAAGAGCAGGTTAATTTTTCTCAGGATGGCATTTGGTGATAAAATTGAGATTAATTACTGGTAAAAACAGTATACAGAAAGTCCTCAGCTCGGGTATTGGAATATCATCCTGTTCTAGATGGGGTTGCACTCCCTCTGAAGGAGCAGGTCCACAGCTTAGGGGTTCTCCTGGATTCGCAGCTGCTTCTGGAGTCCCAGGTGGCGGCTGTGGCCAGGGGAGCCTTTGCTCAGCTTCAGCTGATTCGCCAGCTGCAACCATACCTGAGTCGCTCGGATCTGGCCACGGAGACCCACGCCCTAGTGACACTGAGACTGGATTATTGTAACGCGCTCTACGTGGGGCTGCCTCTGAAGATGGTCCGGAAGCTTCAATTAGTTCAGAATGCGGCGGCCTGTGTGGTTGCTGGGGCTCGTCGGTTTGACTCTTTCGGGCCACTGCTTCAGCGACTACACTGGCTGCCCATTCTTTTCCAGGCTGAATTCAACTGCTGGTCCTGACCTTTAAAGCCCTAAATGGCTTGGGTCCAGGGTACCTGAGGGACCGCCTTCTTCTGTACAAGCCGACCCATCACCTAAGGTCATCTGAGGGGGCCCTTCTGACTATGCCGCCACTAAGAGACGTGAGAGGTGTGGCGGCCAGACATAGGGCCTTCTTGGTGGTGGCACCCGGGCTTTGGAACTCCCTCCCCTGAGAACTGAGGAAAGCTCCCTCAACACAGAGCTTCAGGCGGAGCCTTAAAACCTTTTATTTTATAAAAGTTTTTTAGGGGGCAGAGGTTGAGGGGCTCTTGTATTGTTTTTAATCTATGTTGTTTTTAGCTGTATGATTTAATTGTTTTTATCAAATTGTTCTATTTATGGTTTTAATTATGTTTTATGGCAGCCACCTTGAGTCGGGCTAATTTGCCCGAGAAAGGCGGGATATAAATTTTTAAAATAAATAAATAAAATAAATATTGAAGGTTGAATGTATTACATCCTGTCTCAAAGATAGCAAACACTTCCAGCATGCATTTCACTGGAAGGAACTCTGGGCCCTTAAAGGACTGGCTATACAGATCTGCTGTTTCCATTGAAGCGACTGGGGAACCATGTGGACTATGTATTCGGCATAGCCCACATCCAGTACATCTACAGCTAATTGCTAGACCTGGATCAAAGTTGGCAGTCTTGAATCATTCAGGAAATCTGTTTTTTTAATGGAGTCTGCATATGAAATCTTCTTGGTGAATTGTGCCCCGTGGGACAAGTGTTAGGCTTCACTAGAATTTAGATTCTAGCACATGCCAGGAGACTGATTTTTTCACATTTTCTTATTTTCAGTGTATAGGATGCAGGGTCCCAATGGGAAGCTTGTTCTTACGGCAGAAAAAGAATTTTCTTGCTTAACACAATTCTTTATTGCAAGGTCAATCCATATATCATTTTTCTATTTATCACAGCATCATTTATGGCTCTGAATACATTTGAAAGTTCATTTAGCTGAAGATGATCAATATCTCCTGGTTTTATGTCTGAAATTGACTCTGCAGGAAAAAATACACCTTTTGGAAGGGTTCTCTGGAGTTTGTTCCAGTCTTTATATTTATTTTTGTAGCCCAGCTTTGTAACTCAAAGGCATTTGAAATAAGCACAGCAGATACAAATTACAGATTGTGCCTAGTTTTGTCCCTTGGAAGCGACAGAAATTCATGTGATCTGAAAATTAAATCTTCCATGCTTTGTGTCTGCCCTCTGCCACCTTCACGCGTGCAAACTTAGGTGTTATTGATGAGGCTCTGATCTTTTATGCACAACTGCGGCTGAAAAATTATTCATATTGACGTCTGATAAAGAGCATATCACTTGGGAAGGTGGAGGGAAGCAAGAAAGGGAGGAAAATGCAAATGGAAGCCTGGCAATGTATTCTGGTGTGTTTCTGATTTTATTCGCTCCCACATTAGTTGTTTTCTTATATTGAGTGAATGCAACACGGAGTACTTTATTTCTTGCATGATAAAGCAGTCACAGTTGGGAAGATGAAGGAATTACTGACTGAAGAGATTGTGATTTGTCAGGTTTAAGAGGGTACAAAGCTAGTTCTGTCCTTGTACGCTCTGATGAAGAAATATCAGTTAGTTTGGAATGATTATAACATGAATGTTGTTTTTCTTGTCTCAGTTAACGTTTCCGCATCTTGTTTTTCTTGTCTCAGTTAACGTTGGGGGAATGCACTGGCACAGACTGTAGGCTATAAAGGCATATGGGTTTTTCAGTTTGACCACAGAGGAGCTAGAGGGATAGTTTTCTATCTAGGTACATAGTACGTTGACACACCAATCAAATGAAAAAGAGATTCTTGAACAAAGACTAAAAGTAGCTCATCTGTGACAATGTACTAAAAGACAGCATTTAGAAATACAATATAGTACTTAGAATTTACTTAGCAATTTTGAGTGTTCATAATGCTTTATATGTGTTGCACTGGTCTATAGCGCCTATTGGTGTGGTTGAATTGTGTATGTTGGAAGGGAGATAGGATTGAGGCATAAGTTTAGAAAGCATATTTTTCAACAAAGCCAGAATTTTCCAGCATATGAAATCCTATTAAAGAAAAAAAAGTTGAACTTTGAACAGTTTGGGTAGAAGATGGAATGCCATAGACTATGAAAAAACAACTTCAGCATCTTTCATAACTTATGAAAGAAATAAAAGAATAAAAAAAGAAAGAACATGGTTGATCAGATTGTAGCATGAAGAGAAGAAAGAAGATTAAATCAAAGGGGGAAGAAAACAGCTGACAAAGGAAAATGACTGTCTTGTTTGCACAGTACTTTTGCTATACTAAAATTTAATTTTCAAACAGGAATTTTTGGCACAGGACACTAACAGTACAATCCTAGGATGTTTACTTGGAAGTAAGTCACTCAGCTCAGTAAGACTTGTTTCAAAGTAAGTGTGCATTTAATTACAATTTTAATTCATCCTGGGAACCTGTCCTATTCAATTTCCAGCACCAATGCAGCCGCAAGGCTAACCCAAAATAAGGAAATGAAATGAAGATTATGTTATCTTGAGGAGACATCTGTGATTGCTCCAATATCACAGGATGCAGCACCATTATCAAATATGCGTCAGTGTTAGAAAATTGGATAGTATTTGGTCCACGACATCATTGTTTGTGCCATTCATAAGAACACTGTCTAGATGGCTGCATTAGGAATGTTCCAAATCATGCCTTTTTGGAGATTGTCCTTCTTGTTCTTTTGCTTTTGGAGTTATGTAAAAGTAATCTCAAATCTTCCCAAACATACACCAAAAAAATTTGCTGCAAAATGTTATGAAAAAAAAAACATTGGCCAGGGATAGAATTTGTAGTGGTGCAGTAGAAATGGAAGCTGCAGAGATAATATCAAGATTGCATCGGAGAGACTTGAATAGATTTTCAGGGGTCTAAGGCAGAGTAGTGATAATTTCTACATCTGCTTGATTCAGAAAGCACAGATGAGCCGGCTGAGAGGAATAAGCGAACATTTAAAGATCACAAATTAAATTACAAGATTTCAAAACCAATGTTGCAGATTCTGAAGAAATTGAAATTATGATGTTATTTCTCCAGAATAAATACATGTTGCCAAACTATGCAAGGTCTTGCAAAGGAGGAAAAAGAAGCCAGTGATACATTTCTGGTTATAAGCTATTGAAAATATAACCAGGAAAAATGCTCTTAGTATCCTGTAGGAGCTTTAAAACAATTTAAACTTGAGTCTCTATAAGAGCAGGGCTTTGAACATTGCTGTGAATCTCCACCTACTAAAACGTTTTCACATCCTTTCTAGCAAAATGTGAAATCTGACACTCACATGATAATTCACCGGCCAACTCACAGAATCCTATTTTTGCCAATTGCACCCTGCCGTTTGTAAATATTTATTTAAATTTCCCATGAACAGAACTTCAGCACTCCAAAATATTTAGTTCTTTGAAAAGTAAAAACAATTTACATATAGTTCTTTGAAAAGGAAAAACAAATAGAATGTTGTTTCACATATTAGCATTTGGATATTCTCAGTGTTATTTTTCTGGAAAATAGGTGCTGGTACTCACAGGTACTATGTTTGTTTTTGTGTATTTGTGTTCATGTGTGTGTGCCGGTACTTACCCAAAGAGGTGCTAGTACTCACGCAGAGATGTCTGTACTACTGTACATATGGGTACGTACACCCTGAAAAAGACCCCTGGATATTCTCATAGTCAAAGCCTTTGGGTCTTTTGCAAGAGCAGAACGAGCACTTTGCTATCATACGTAAAAGGCCTAGTAACAGAGTAAATACACTGCAGCTGGGCCAATCTCAGCTTTTTTCATCATTCAGTCACTCTTGGCACCTCATACCTCCAGAGTAGTAAGAAACAGTGTGAGAGATAGGCAAATCCTGACCTTGGAGTCACTGCTCAGGCTCCCCCCAACTGAGATTTAGGATTCAATCCTAACCCACTCCTCATTTCTGTGGTAGTGTAGGGAGGCTGGCACATGTCTGTGCATTGGCCTAAACCCCTAGGAGTGGCGCAGAAGTGCCTTATGGCACTCTGGGACACCCCTAGGCTGCCATGGGATTTATGCTGGCCTGACCGGAGGTTAGGATTGCAGCCTTAGAAAGTAAAGCCCTTGCAAAGTTTGAGAATGACTGGGCTTTCCTGGAAATGAACTTACTCCCAAGTATGGCTGAAATCCTAACCTCAAGTTAGGACCTAAGCCCCAGCCTGAGTCCTGTGCAGACTTGGGGATGTCACAAAAGTGCTGTAAGGCACTTCTTCACCACTCCTGAGGTGGTGGAACAGAAACACCTCTCTGTTTCTGCAAGCTGAGAAATTTCAGAATATATTATGTAAATATGACACTTTAACCTAAGAGAAATGAGGAAGCAGTCCTTTATAATCTGCAGAATCGGCCCATTGCCATTAGTATGAACTTAGAGCAAAAAAAAAAAAGACTTGCTTTTTATAACTTTTTTGGTTGGTATTTAACTCCACCTTACAAACATTAGCATAATCTCCACCTGTTTAGGTTACATCAACCAGGTTTGGATAAATCTCATTAATATGGTATTGCTTTGTGTGCTCTTTAGTAATTAGATGCATCAAGTTACTATTTGCTTATTACTTTTGAGCTGTTTTACATGGGACACTCTGATCATGATGTTTCCTATGGCAATATAGGGCCTTGCTTCTCACTGGCAGGTGTTTACCAGACAACTTACCTGCTTTGGCACAAGAAGCAAAACTTCTAGTTTGGAAGATGCACTGCTATCTTTGTATGGAATGCATGCTCTCTTTGTCTGTATTTCTGCATGTGGGGTGTTGCATATGGGTAGGATGACCAGATGCTGAATCCAAAATTCCCCCCAAGCTCCCCAAAATTCCTATCCCCCAAGCCAAAATTTCTACCTGGTTAAAAAAAAGTAGGACACCCAAAAAGGTAGGGCAAATGTTAAAATATAGCAAAAATGCTTGTATTGCTTTCATGTACTTAATTTCAACAATTTAAAAAATGAAAACCTTTTAACATGCTTGATTGTGACCCAGACATGTAAGACACCCTCCAAGCAGTTTGCAGCAACATAACCCACACAAGTGACTTCAACATGCATGATTTGGATGCACACGTGTAAGACGCCCGCAAAGCAGTTTGCAGCAACACAACCACGCAAGTTACTTTAACATAGATGATTGTGACACATACATGTAAGACACCCATAAAGCATCCCTTGGGGACTGGCAGGAGAGTGGGGGGGCCTTGTAGGAGCCTCCAGCAGTGACGGCTTGGCTCTGGAGGCCTGTGGGGGCTGCAGAGGGGGCAGGGGGGTGGAACGTGGGTGGAGCTGCCTGTATCCTCCTGGTCCTGCCTGTCCAGGCTTCCCACGGGAGCCCAATAGTTGCATGCTGCTGCTGCTGCATGCCAAAATCAAAATGGGGACTGGGAAATGCCCAGAACCCAGACAGAAGCAGGGTTTTTCCTGCTTGCTTTTCCCACCTTTGTCCGGAGACCAATAAGCACCTTGCTCATGGGGGTATTGTGCTTGAGGGGATGTTGCACAGGGGAATGGCACAAAGGCGAGTGGCATGAGGGAATGGCACATGGGGGTTATTTTACTTCTGAAACATGGGTACATTTTGCTATTATATAATACTGTACATATGTTAACTTCATTTTTTATATAGAAATACTGTTAGAAAACCTATGAGAAAACCTGTGGAATCAGAGACTTCCCTGCAATCAACCTAATTCAAATTGTATGGCACCTAGCCTGAGTCATGCTCAGCTGGTATGCACTCAGTACTTCATTCTTGCATATCAACAGTGTGAACAGCAGCAAATAAATAATTTTCCCCCACATATAAGGCAGCATTTTTGCATTCCCTTCCCCATCTCCAGTTTTCTCCCATTTCTTTTAAGGTATTGAATTATCTGCTTCCCAAATTCCCTCTGCCATCATTTGGCTCATTCAGAGAAAAGCAAGTGCTACTGAACTTCTCATTATGGACTCTGGATCCATTTACAAATTTGAGGGCACGGGAATGAATAGTGACAAGGGGCAATTATGGTACTTGAACATGCAATCCTTAATTGAAATAAATCAATGGTAGAGAGCAAGCTAGAGGAGTGGGCTGATTGAAGAGGTTTGAAATGGAAAATAACAGGCTGAACTGCACACTGAAACATTCCAAATAGACTAAGAACAGAGTGTTTTATCTTGGGGGGGGGGGGGAAACTGACATACTAATCAACTCTGTATTTTCTCATTCTTCTAAATTTCCCACTGTACTCATTTAACCTTAAGAATCAATCCCACAGTTGTATGCATAGTCTCAAAAATGGTCCCGTCCTTTGTTCAGTGTTTTATCAGAGACTGTAGGTTTCAAGTAGGAAACATATCTGCAGATACAAAAAGTGAGTCCCATTGGAAATGTTGGCAAGGCACTAGTTGCAGTATTCAGGTATTTTCTTATTTTAAGCTTGCCACTTTATTGATTATAAATAAAGCAGCAGGGAAAATAGAGTACAGCAAAATTGACCCCATCTCCAAATATGCGGGGACCTACTCAGTTATCTCCCTCTCCTGATTCATTTTGAGGGCATACCACCCAATACAAGGTCACCTTTGGGCATGACACTGACATCTCATTTTCATCACCCCTGAAGGGCCAAGGCACCTAAATGGCTCAGCTCAAAAAACCTTGGCTCAAAAATGGCTGGACTCAAGCCTTCTGAGTCCAGCCAGGGACTTTGAGACAAACAACTATCATCTATGCTGTACCAACTAAACCATGGACCTTTCTGCCTTGGATGGGCACTGGGACATACCCCACCTACTTGTACCCCACCTACTGCATACCCCACCTACTGCATACTTCATGCCAAACGACCAGGGAAACTCAAATTATAACAGGGGAACACTGTCCCTAAAATCAGCCTGGGGTAGGCAAAAAATCCCGCAGTGATGATCAGTCAGAGTGACAGAAAAAAAAAATTCCTACCTGGCACAGACAATGTGTCCAGCAACTGTGAATTACACACAGAGAAGACCTTGTCCTCCCCCACACATACTTACTCCTTGCAGTAGTTTGGGAAGCACTTCTTGATTCAAGTGATTCAAGTGATGGTGCACAATCTATTTTACAACTGTTTTTTTCTTATCGCTGCATAGAAATGCCTTTATATCATTCCAGGACCAATTGAGCCTTCTACTTGGTCTTTAAAAAAAAGTACTTAAATCCACTCCAAAACTTACTTTCTTTCATCTCTACATATTTCATGCATTATCCTCAAACCAAACTGTCTCCCCCCAGAAGATTTTCACTAAACTAATTTTCTTTCTGGCTTCAAAATCCTCTTTAAGCTCACTAAGATACAGAGGAACAAATAAATCTGTTTTCTGGAAGGTGGACCTTAAGCTTAATTTCCTACCAAGAAGAGTCAGTTTGAAAGATAAAAAAGGTGAAGAGGGCAAGAATTGAATTGCAGCCATTTTCTTCCTCCCTTACTTCCATGACATATAAAACTTCCATCAAACAACAAAGTCTACTGGCAGCTTAAAGACTAACATTTTTTTTGTAAAATAAGCTAGGACTAGAGCACTTCATCTGATGCAGGAAAAGCTATCCTTGGCTGGCAGCTGCAAGCGCAACAATACCTTGGATAGTGCAGGGGATAGAGGACCCAATCCTATATTTCCAGCACTAATATCACAGTGCAGCTCCAATGTAAGGGGACATTTGATCTCTTACTTTGAGGAGGCCTCTGTAATTGCCCCTCCACTGCAGAATACAGTAAGCACCCTATTGGCACAGACATGCCAGTATGCAACCTATTGGCACAGAAATGGCACAGCTACATTGGCACTGGAAAGTTAGATAAGAACAATTCTAAGCATGTTTACTAAGAAATAAGCCTCACTGAGTTTAGAAAGACTTTCTCACATCAGCGTGCATATTTAAACCTTAGGCGCCCCCCCCCCTCCACACACACACATATTTCAACCTTAAAGGTGTGCCCCACAGACAGCCCTGCTGGGTATTGTTGACTGATTCTAAGGATGGTGCTCATCCCCGTTGCAAGACCCAGTGTTGTCCAAAGCCACTTCCATGGTCAAGTGGCTGTCATGACGAAACACCTAAGGTGCACAAAACGCTATTAGCTTCATACCAAAGTGGTATCTATTTATTTACTTGTATTTCCATGCTTTTGAACTGCTAAGTTGGCAGGAATAGAGCAAGTAACTAGATCTCACTCCATCATGCAGTACTCAGGTTTCGAACCACCAACCTGCTGACCTTCAGGTTGACAAGCGCAGCAACTTTAACCACTGAGCCATTTAAACCTTAACATTTTAAACCTTTAAATCTTAAAATTTAAATCATACCCTCCCCCTAATAACCAACATTATATATGAGGTTATATTTGGAAACTTGTTTATCTCTTGCATTTTATCCTGCTCTTTGGAAATACAGAGGTCAGCTATCAAATCAGCTCATCTGGGCTTACAAGCATTTTGATTAATATCCCTTGTCTAATTCCCTGAGAAATGTATTGTAACTCTCTGGGTAATGAAGACAAGGCTGAGTTATTTAGGTACTTGTTAGTGAAGCTGATTTGCATATAATTAACTGCACAGATTCATTTGGTTACATGCCGCATTGCATGCCTCACCCTTTCTATGTGTTTTGTGTCAACTTGATGACTAATTAAGAAAGCATGAAGTGATTTCCAGGTTCGGGCGATTCAGATGGGTAGTTAGGTATTGTTCGGAAGATTGATAAGCACTTAAGGACCTTACGGAAAACAAATTGCTTCTCCAGCTTAGTCCTATTTATATCCTCTGTATTTCTTGCTGTTTTTTAAAAGTCCAATTAAGATATAAGCAATTAAAAATAACAGGTTATTTCAGTAAGCCTGGAAATGATTTCTTCTGACCTACTTTTAGAGAAATTATGTACTATTTCACAATCGCCAGGAATTGACTGGAATTGACTCTATTGCGATCCAAGGAACTAGGAATCACAAAGGTATAATCTCAATATGTGTGAAGTTCCCAGGAGTGCTGCTTTTTGTAACTGGGCAGTTGTGATCTTCTGGAGGCCCATTAAGATTAGATGTTCCTGGAGACTTAATGGAATCGCTCCAAGAGCACCTATTATTATTGGAATCACAGTGGCTTTTTTTCCCAGATTCTCTGAATTTCTATTTGTAGGTCCTTATACCACAATCTTTGGGTATTGCAATGCCAATTATCCAGACCTGTTTTTCCTCAACCATGGTGATGTCTGGTGTATTATGTTCCAAGTGGTGGTCGGTTTGAATACGGAAATCCCATAGGATTTTGGCCTGTTCATTCTGGACTATCTTTTCAGGTTTGTGGTCCCACCAATTTTATTATTATTATTATTATTATTATTATTATTATTATTATTATTATTATTATTATTATTATTATTATTATTATTATTTAAGTTATTATTTAATTAATCAATCAATCAATCAATTTATATCCCGCCTTTCCTCCCCCACAAGGAGGGATAATTATTATTATTATTATTATCCATAAATACACAGCAAACAATTTCGTGCTGGTTTCATTCACATCACCAGTCGGACCCTTCTCAAGAGTCTAGGACTGTGTGATGTAGCGGCGTATAATTCGTGCTGATCCCAGAAGAGCAGCTTTCTGCAGTTGGCAGAGTGATATTTTGTCAATGCCAATAGTTTTCTGGTGCCTGCCAAGGTCTTTGGGCACTGCTCCCAGTGTGCCAATTACCACTGGAACCACCTGCACTGGCTTACACCAGATACGCTGCAATTCGATTCTTAGGTCTTGGTAGCGGGAGATCTTTTCCAGTTGTTTCTCCTCAATTCTGCTGTCACCTGGTATGGTGATGTCAACGAGCCACACCTTACTGCTTTCTATGATGGTGATATCTGGAGTATTGTGTTCCAAGACCTTGTCCGTCTATATCCTGAAGTCCCACAGAAGCTTGACCTGCTCATTTGCAACCACTTTTTCAGGCTTGTGGTCCCACCAGTTTTTTGCCACTGGCAGATGATACTTTTGGCATAGATTCCAGTGGATCATCTGGGCGACAGAGTTGTGCCTCAGTTTGTAGTCAGTCTGTGTGATCTTCTTGCAGCCACTTAGAATGTGGTCGATGGTTTCATCCACTTCTTTGCAGAGCCGGCATTTTGGGTCATGGGCTGATTTTTCAATTCTGACCTTGATGGCATTTGTCCTGATTGCCTGTTCTTGGGCAGCAAGTATCAGGCCTTCCGTCTCCTTCTTCAGTGTTCCACTCGTGAGCCACAACCAGGTCTTATCCTGATCCACTTTTCCTTCGATCTTGGCAAGGAATTGGCCATGCAATACTTTATTCTGCCAACTGGCAGTCCGAGCCTGAATTGCACTTTTGCGATATTCATAGTTGGTCTGCTGCACTTTCAACAACTTTCTCTTGCTGACTTCAATCAAATTTCCTGGCTCTCTCGCACATAATCTGCTAGGGCATGTTTTTCTTCTTCCTCCGACTGCTTCACTTGCAAAAGTCCTCTGCCCCCTGATCTTCTAGGCAGGTACAGCCTGTCAACATCACTACGTGGATGTAAAGCATAGTGAATGGCCATTAATTTCCTTGTTTTCCTGTCCAAGTCATCCAGTTCCTTATGTGTCCAGTTCACAATGCCAGCAGTATACCTAACTACAGGTATGGCCTAGGTATTTATAGCCTTTATAATGTTGTTGCCATTCAATTTGCTCTTCAAAATTTTTCTCTTTGTATGTATTCTTTGCTGACTACTGTTTTTACATGCCCATGCTTGATATTGTCCAGCTGCAGTATGCCCAGATATTTGTAGGCTTCAGGCTGGTGGCATTTAATGGTTTGACCATTTGGCATTTCAATGCCATCACTTTCCGTGATCTTCCCTTTATTTAGTGCCACTTTATTATTATTATTATTATTATTATTATTATTATTATTATTATTATTATTATTATTATTATTATTATTATTATTATTATTATTGCTGTTCTGCTGTTCACTTTGCCTGGTTGTGTTGATCTATCTATATCACACATGGAAGCTCTTGATATTCTCAAGAAAGTTGCAACCAGAGCATATTAATGCCACCTTGGAGTCTATATTTTTTTAAAAAATGCAACAAAATGTAATTTTTTAAGCTTAGCAGTGCAATCCTAAGCGTGTCTAATCAGAAGTAAGTAGGTCTGAGTTCATTGTGTTAAATAGTACTTATTCCCAGGAAAGTGTGGTTAGGATTACAGCCCCCAAGTCTATTAAATTTAGGGAATCACACAGATTTATTTTTCATTATTGCTATTATTGCTCTTGGTGCCACATTTATGAAAACTGGGTTACAGGCAATTAATGGGTCAATCAAGGAAAAGCTATACAAGCGAAAGGTCCCTAGAAATCAATGGAATGTAATTTTGGCTACAGTCCTAACCTCCACTTAGGCTGACCTGGGAATGTCACAAAAATGGTGCAGAGATACTTCTGCACCACTTCTTAGGGATGGTTAGGCCAGTGCACAAAGATGTGCTTTCCTTCCTACATAGAGTTGCCATATGTCCTGAAAAACAGGGACACTCCTGATTTTGGGGGATTGTGTTCCCAAATGGCAAATGGGACAGAGGGTGCTGTCCCAATTTTGTGGAAGAGAATTATTGCAACCCTATTCCTACATCAACATGGGAAGAGGAAGACTGAGAAGTTGTGCCAGCCTAGGTTAGTACTGAACCCTTTATATGATATTTCACTGAGTGGTTTGTGTTGGCTCCACTGGTTTATTTTTAATGAAGGGAGGGACTGCTCTCTATGTGTGCCAGCCGGGTGCATAGAGATGGTTGTTTGCACAACAATTTGGCTGACACTGAGAGAGAACTCTGCACATGCATCCAGCTGCTGCATGTGCAGGTGGCAGTTGGTGGCATGTGCAGAGCTTCCCCAGCTTCAAGTCAGGTTGCCCCAGCACTGCCAGATCCTAGGTTCATGGGTCATAATTCTGGAACTCAAGTGCCATCTGTTTTTTTTCTGTAGAAATGGCAACCCTATGATTGCCCTTGTTATGTTTGGGCTGTATCACTTCAATCCTATATTCAGTTACCTGAGAGTTAGTACCACTGAACTCAGTGCGGTTTACATCTGAGTTAACATATACAAGTTTCCATTGCAAGCCTTGTTCAGGAACCTCCAGCATTGTTCTTCATACCTAAGATTTTTCCAACTTTCTGGTGGGAAGTATATAGGACAAAAAAAGATCTACTATTGCAAAATTAAGCAACCAGGTAATGCAATTCATTAATCAAAATGAAATGTGCACAATGGTTGCATTGTACATCATGTTCTGATTAAAATATTCACATATGGCTATAGCAGTATAAATCACAAAGTTACAAACAGTTGAACTTTGTCCTCTGCCAACCTGGTTCCCAATACTGACAAACCTCATGAACTCAACTAATAATCAGAGCAATGTTCACAAGAGAGAGATCAGAGTGACTAACGATACTCATTAATCATTGTAAGGTTTCAATGACATTTCCAGGAGTGACAATGAATTGAAACTCAACCAAACAGCCTGTCGGTGATTGTAAGCATCAATGCTGAAATACGGAGGCTAAAGATCAAAGTAGGAAAAAAAGAAGAACGTCAAGTAGCTTGTCCTCTGTCAAGTTGAATCAGAGAAAAGTGATAGGGGACAGAGGTGCCTATTCATAGCTATAGTGTAGCCACATGCATAATGAAGCCTGCGCGCCTCCAGCGCAGGCTTCCTTTGCCCCTCTGCAGACGCTGCAGAGCTTGGGCAGAAGTGTTTTGCAGCCATTGGCTGCAAGAGGGCAAAAGGGGACGGAGCTGGTCCTTTTCCCGGGCGAGTTTGCCCGGGGAAGGCAGTCGGGCTTGACAAGCGTCCCCATCGTCCCTCCCTGTAGTTCAGCTCAAGATTAGCTGGTCGCTTTGGGGCCGGGTAGGAATTTTTTGGATGCCACCTGATTGGCCTTTGGTGGCATTCTTTTTCGCCTACCCTGAGCTGAGCGAGGGGAGAGAGTTAAAATACATATCAATTGGTTGTCTTAACCCGGTCACTTGGCAGGAGTCGTGCGGATATAGGCAGGATAGGTCCCGGTGTGCAGCCTTAGGTAGCAAGGGTTTGGGGTGAGGAAGCCTCCCTGTGATGCTGCGCCGGCTCCGGGGGAGGGTCTGACGAGCCCCTTACCTGGATGGGAAACCTAGGCGCAGTGTCAGACCGGTCAGCCGGTGGCTGCGCGTCCGGCTACCTTGACCTTTGGGTTGGCAAAGACGGGCACTCTTGAACTCCGTTCAAGGAATGCCCTGAGCCAGGCTGGTAACGCCCTTTACCAGGTTTAACATCTGGCCGGAGAACTATGCGGAGAGCCGCATCCCCTTAGACCGCACGGCTATTGTTAGAGCAGTCCCTGTTTAATTTTATGTTTAAATAGTTAATAAAAGTGGCCCTTAATCCAGCACTTGTGTCCGGCTCTTTATTGCGTCTGTCTGGGGTAATGTGAAATCTTATATGCAATTTTGAAATTTTATAAGAAATCTTTAAAATTGTACCCAATTACATTAATAATAAGTAATTCATGCTTCTATGTGTATAGTTTGCTAACACATCACTTCAGTGTTTCTAAAACTTTAAAGGAACTTTACTGCCTTAGTAAGTTTTTGTGGTGAAAGGGGCTACTTCAAACATAAGAGAGGTCCTGCCAGGGTCTGGGAACTTTGGGAAGCCCTGGGGAGCCATATAGAGCGCTTGCCAGATTTACTGAGGATTAGACTTCGTGAAGGTGAGATCACATTTAAACCAAAAGTTTGATATATATTTGTCATACAGTACATATACACTGCAAATCATGAAATTAATTGCCACAAGTTGTTTTGATGGTCACAACTTCATGTGGTGGTTTCCTATTATACATATAATAATTAATTCATGAGAAATATGCTAATGGCATTGTGTGCTTAAAATTAAAATACACCTCTGATTACCAGTTGCTGATAAGGAACCTCAATCAATAGGAGCTATTTCCTGATATCAATGTCCACAGATTTTTGTAGGACATTTGGCCCACTTCTGCTCAAAACCATGTTATAGATAGATCTTCAATATGATCCAGGTCTTTTTTCTCTGAATTTGAAGCTAACAGGGCCACTTCAAGTTCTAATTAGAATATTCAAATAGATCCAGATCTAATTTCTCATGAATATGTGTAAAAATAAACCAGCATATAAGGTGGTGAACTTCAGAACTTCTTGTGGCAATCAATTTCATGGTTCATTCATTACATTCAGCTCATGTGAACTCTTATCCTTCAACAAAACATACGAATATGTGATCAGGGCTATCTCTCACAAGCACCAATATATCTATACCAGTATTTGTACTGATATTTATCTCTTATCCTTCCATAAGATTCTGAGCATGATTGTTCATATATCTTTTTGAACTTGCACTAGCTCTTTAGTTGGCAGAAAAGAGCATGGGTGCAATCCAGAGTAACTACGGTGAATCCTTGCTCCAATGTAAGAACAATTTACTCTGGATTGCAATATGAATTTCCCATAGGTTATCACTAGGTGGTGTCATAACCACGGGTGCACGTAGTGTCTTTTACGTGCTCCCGTAGTTACTCTGGATTGTAGGGTATGTTGGCTAACTCTGGAGGAGATTCCATCTGATGCACATCACTCACATTAAGTGCAACCTCCACTTACCTTTGATATGCCTATGGCCTTCTCCAGATCTGCCCTGATTCTCCAAATCTCTGCCCCATTCCACCCAATTCTACCAGCATTGATTGGACTTTGCCCAGCAGAATGCAGAAAGACATGGTGTATAAGTCCTCATAAGTTTGGGCTGCCCTTTATCTCAGACCTGGTCAGAAAACGTTCACATTCTATTAATTGATTCAAAACAGGTAAGTTAGCTTTACCTCCTTCAATCATTTTAAATAACGTCTTTCCTAGATAAGGCCTGATCTGTGCAGCCAGAAACCTGCATGCTCATCTCAAACTCAAACCACTAAAGTTTTAATTAAAAGCTAGAATCCTTCACGATTGCATGCTATAAACTTTACTATCTGTTTCCCGTCAAAGGTGGAGGGTAAATTACAACTTCTTCTTCATTTTATTTTAATTAAAAATTGTTAGATGGCCATGATCGCCTTTCTTCCACTTTTGTTATTTAATGGCCATTAAAGTAGCAGAATTGAAGAGCTATTTAGTATTCCATGAAATCTCTGGTGGTTAAGCACAGCAATGGAAGGCTTTGCTTCCAGGGATGGATCTGATTAATTAATTTAATGTATTTAGGAAATTGCCCTCCATCCAGGTTAAAAGCATATTGCCAAAGGACAGCTAGGGGGGCTATCTTTGTACAAAGGTCTCTGTTTTCTAATTTTATTATTTCTCCTGTCAAAGGAAACTGGACAAATTCAATTAATGTTTCAACAGTTTGCAATACACCTTTTAATTAGCAGGCCTGTCATTCCTCATCTGGGAGACAACAGTGACACCATGGAGTTTATCTTACCAGCTGAGCATGAGGAGGACCAGCTATATTTCATACACACTGTTACCACAGCCCCAATCCCATTATAAAAAGGTAACATATTAATATAGTTTAATGTTAAAACATGTTCTATTTACTTCCTGCAGGCTCTCTGATTGCCCCTCCAACAAAGTATACAGAGTTGGCTCTATTGGCACATTTGCATGTTATAATGTGGTGGGTGATGGGATTGGGCAGCTAGACATTTGTATTGAAATACTACTGTACAATTATTAAGCAGTAGGAGTTGCCAGTATTGCAACCTGGAGGCCTGGGGGACCAAAGTGGCAGGATCCTCATGCACCACACCTAAGGGCATTATGGACCCAGCACCACCGTGGCTGCCACCTCTGCCCAGTACGCCACTTCCATCTACCCCCCAGAGCCCTTTTATGGGCAGGCAAAGCACCATGCAGTGTTCTGCTCTGAAAGCCTTCTAAGGCTTCCAGTGTGCTTAAACAGCTCTTCCAGTTTTACTCTTAAAGTACTGTTTAAGATCACTCCAGAAACCTTAAAGGCTTTCAGAGTGGTCAGTTCCACTGCACAAAGCTATGTGCAGCTAGGTAAATATCCCCAAGGGGAACAGCATGAAGTGGGAGGAGGGCGGCATATTGCAGTCCTGCACCCTAGGTTGGCACAGGGGTTAAGATCATAACTGCATACTGGGCCACCAAATACAAGAAGTCTCCACTTAATATTGTTTCCTTCAGAGTTGTTTCATTATTATGTATAACCCTCCGTTCGCCATCCACTCTGTGCCATTCCCCCCATTGCACCATCCCCCTGGTGCAACCCCCTATGCATGACACACCTCCATGTGCGACATGCGCAACACACCCCCATGCTCATCATCCCCCCATGCACCACAACCCACCATGGGCTACACCTCCCCATTCACCTCCCCATTCACCACAACTCCCCCATGCGCCACAACCAGTGAGTGAGTCAGTCAGTCACTTTTCAGTTTTATATATGTAGATTTTGAGGTTGTGAAACAAATGAGTTTCCATTATTTCTTATGGGAAAATTTGCTTTGATATATAAGCATTTTGGATTACAAGCATGATTCCAGAACGAAGGTAAACCAAGGTAACATTGTAGTAAAAATTAGCTCCAATTTCCTTTGAAGTGGCAGTTTCCAAGAACCTCTCAACAACGCTAAGTGGCGACTTGCTCTAATTAAAAGTAGGTCTGGCAAACTGCAACCAGGAGCAAAAGAGTCGGCAGAGCATTCCTGGCAGTCTACCAGTGGTCCTTTTCCTGGTCAAAATATAGAAAGAGATCTTTTTTTCCCAATCGGCAATTTTGAGCAGAAAATGAGCCCTAGGGAAAAACTCAGCAAAGCTGTTAAGCATGCCATTGTCCCAACTGCTCTTTGACCTGCATGAAACATTTACTTTGACCTTTAGCCTCTGCATTTTAATTAACAATGAATGCTGGGCTTTAATATGTCACATTGGTCTTTACATTTGTACATTCTGCTCTAGGCTATATGTTCTGTTTTATGCCTGCTTACTTACAGGTACAGATAACCAGTTTTAGTGACTCTTTATTGCCATATGGTTTGCACAGTACCTTTGAAACACAGGCCGACTGGGCAGGATTCATAGACTTGTTTGCACTCTCTACTGCTCCACTTCCCATTACTGCAACTATGCATAAAATGTTTCAATTCCTGCACATAATATCAGTACAAATAGCCCTACCAGCAATATTATTGTTGCCAAGTATTACTGCCTGGTGTGGATCAGGTGACTCAGATCCCATTTTTCCTAAATTTCTTTGGCTTTGAAAACAATCAAATGTGTACTTTTTTCTCTTGTTGATTGAACACTGCTGGGTTTAATAGGCTTCTTAAGATGTTTAATTAAATCCTCCTTCTAACAGTTGCTGTCTTCAGTTCATACCACCATAAAACACTGAATTCCTGGGTGGATATGTTGCCCTGCCATTGTGCCCAATGGATCTGTGAAGCAACTCATGACACTGTGAGAGAGTGGAGCAGTGATGTGAATCCACCCTTTCAGATGCTATGGCTCTCCTCCCCCATAGTCTGCCTAGACCCCATAGCTATCCCCCAGAGGATAGGAACCTGAGAACCTCTCTTAGCTGGTGTCTGAAGCTGAGACCAAGCCCAATGGTCCATGCTTTTTAGTTGAAAAAGATGGTTTCACTAAATAAATACAGTAAGAAGTACAGCCATTTTTGGCTGCTTCTTAAACCACTGTTCCAAGAAACCAAGGAAATGTCTTTCTCTGCTGCCCCATCAGAACTGGGAGTCAGGTGATCTTGGAGTGCTGTATTGAAGGTGTAGTGGCAGGCTATCAAATCTCTGATATCTTTAGGACTATGTTGAGGGCAGGTGACAATCACTTTTTCCCAGTGGTGGGATTCAAATACATTAACAACAGGTTCTATGTCCTAATAACCTAAATTAACAACAGGGTCTATGTCCCATTAGTAACCAGGTGCTCATTAGCAAAAGTTTCTATAGAACCTGCAAAACCCTCTGAAGCCCACCTCTGCTTATTCTCCTTTCTTCTATTTGCCATCTTTAGGAGTGCTTAAGTTACCTGGAGCCATGGCAGTTTAAAGGAACAGAGCACATTGCTGAGTATTGTATGGGAGTCATTTGGAAACACATGCAGTCAAATGGGCTGTGGTGGTTGTGATGTAGAAGGACTGGGTGAGGTTGTGACAGTGGTTGATATAAAAAGAAAGTATCCCTTTCTCTTGATCCTCTTCTAACACTCCCTCCCCAGCCGTCATGATAGATGGGGGAAAGAAAATATCTTCTCCAAAGCAAAAGCTTGCACTTAAAGGGTTTGGCATGTTAAGATAGCTAGGACCCATTGTGGTATGTGCTGTCAAAAGCAGTTGTGGCTCTTTAAAAAAGAATATAAGAAGAACCTCCTCTAAATTAGGCCAAAAGCCCATCTGGTCCAGCTTTCTATATCTCACAGTGGCCCACCAGGTCACTCTGAGCACACAGTGCACACAAGGACACTTGTTGCAACTCCAGTTGCCCTCCCCTGTTTCTGGCATTTAGAGGTTACATCTATCTATACACAGACACACATATGCATATACATGAACACTCAACATGGTCTGTAAGCTCTGATGGTCCTTTAGGAATTTGTCCAATCCCTTTGAGTTGACCACATCCTATGGCAAGGCGTTCCACAGACTAATTACCCCTACTAACAGGGCAAGAGGCACTCTTTCAAGTGGGTGTTTCTCTTTTATTTAGCAGGGGGAGAGTAACTGGCCCTACACACCCCAGAAATGTCTGTTATAGTGGCTTCTGCTGGTGTTCTTTTGCATTTTAAATTGTGAGCTCTTTGGGGACAGAGACCCTTTAACTATTAATTAGCTTTTTTCATTTTCTTGTAAACCACTTTGTGAACTTTTCAGTTGAAAAGTGGTATATAAATACTGTAGATAGATAGATAGATAGATAGATAGATAGATAGATAGATAGATAGATAGATAGATAGATAGATAGATAGATAGATAACACACTGGCTAAAGAAATATTTTCTTTTGTCTCTCCTAACTCTCCCAACATTCAATTTTAGTGGATTCTCCCAGTTCTGGTGTTATCTGAGAGAGAAAACAGCATTTCTCTATCCACTTTACCCACATCTCGCATAATTTTGTCTTAATCATGCGCCCATCAGGCATCTCTTTTCTAGATTGAAGAGCCCTAAACACTCTTCATAATCAGCATTTGTTCGTGCCTTCACATGGTGTATGTAGTCACAGGTTCTTCTTGCATTCAGGTTTTGCAAATCAAGACAGCAAATAAGGATTATGGAACCAATAGCAACATTATAAATAATGTAGCCCCACATCACTCTCACTAACAAAGGATTGCTCTTCAGTCCTCCCGCTGGATAGAGAGATATGAGAGGTGGAAAAGACCTGTCGGAAATGATTAAAGAAGGTATTCTATAAATATTCCTGGCAGCGAACATGGTCACTCATATTTAAGCCCATGTTATTTTCATTTTCCTGTCTTTTTGTTTTTCTCTGAGCTGCTCTTATTTATCTCAGCAAGATTACAGAGAGCAGAGAGCACCTGAATAAACCAGAAAAATCAGCCTGTGAAGAGAAACATGATCACAGCACATTGTGTCCTCCCAAAACGTTCCCAAGATTGTAAGAATTTGCAAGCCTCATCCCTTTGGGTGGGGGGAGAGAAAAATCCTATCTAGAACAGAATGAATAGCATCCCCAGTCAGACAAACCACCCACCAACACCTTCCTTTTTTGGGGATTGAGCATCTGTTAATGGACCTGGGTTCACTGATTGGAGACACTGATTCATGGATGTCATGTGGCTACTGATGGCACATACTCTAAAACACTGCATTCTAGCCCCATGAATCCTGCTATACTGTGCACACTAAACAGTATTACTGAACAGCCTTACCAACAACTTAGAAAATCTTTATTTTCTTGTCTCACATTCAAACTAGAGAGTGCTTCAATTCAAGGCTGGCACATGAATGTGGCATTCACATCAGGTAGTGGCTTGGTCCAAATAATCCACCACCTTTCTGTATCTCACAGTAGCCCACCAGATACTTCAGGGAGCACACAAGACAACAAGAGACCTCAATCCTGTTGCCCTCTTGCGCATCTGAGTGGTACAGACTGGCACTTTAGGTAAAGTAGCAACATGTGGCATCAGGAGGAGGACTTGGGTCAGACTTGCTCCCATCTTATCCACTTTATGTGTGTGAGTTTGATTTCAGGATTTATCTTTCTAAACTACTTGTGCAACAGCAAAAAGCAGATTAAAATCTTCTGTAAAGCTTCTTAAATTTCTCTCTTTAAGACTCAGTATTGCCAAGGATCATATTATTACCGTAATTAACTTTAAATCCTGCAACTGAATTTAGATCTTTGTAACTGCTTCTTCTTTCTCCATTTTGCTGGCTGTGAAGACAGCCTGCCTTTGCAACAAGGCAACAATCTAATTCTGATATTAATAATATCAGAATTAGATTGAACAGTTTAATGGGATGTCGGGGTAAGTGAGGGGGTGGCAGAGGAAGAAGCAAGTGAATTCTCTGAAATAATTATACAAATAGAGTGCTCCTTATTCTTAAGGTATACTTTTATTGCTTTAATTAACACATTTTCTTATCAAACCTTTTAAAATTATACTTTTCTATTACTCCTTAAAGATAATGGCAGGTATTTTAAAAAGCTTTTTGCCGTTGCTGGGAATAGTGTGTTAGCCCGAGGTATGATGCCTGACCTTATTGGCTCCTAATGTTGAGTTACAGGGGAATGTTCTTGGAAGGCAATACAGAGACAGAATCATGTTATCTGAGCATGTTTCATGTCAGGCAGACCATCACATCTTACCAAAATGCGAGTTGACCTCAGATAGAAAGTGTCATATATCAATCAGAAGGAGTGTGCAACAGAAAAAAATGAGGTTTTAGAAAATCTTGATAGAACTTTCATTAAAAAATCAAGATCAAATCCTCCTTCTTCTGGAGCTCCCAGTAATTTGCTAAGGATTAGGATTTTAAAATTGGGATTAGGATATAAAATCTTTAGGATTTTAAACTGCAGATCATACTGGATCCCCAGAACTCAAAAACAACATGATCATTACCTAAAGCAACTATTTAATGCGGCAAATTTGTGCACTCTTGTTTAGGAATAATGGCCCATCACTATTCCTCATTAGTGTATACTAAGTAGATATGCTGCCAGAATACACACTACATGCTATGGTGGATGAGGTGATGAGACAATCTGGGAGAAATAAGTATTTTTTAAAAAAAAAATTACCTCCATTGTTATTTGGCTAACAAAGGGTCTCCTGAGATAAATGCCAGGAATTGAGGTGATGTAAGTCAAAGTAGCCCAGGGCATCGTGGGCTGGAAAACAGGGACAGGATCTTTGTATGTGCCACTGCTGCCTAGATCCTCGCTCTCTAGTCCCCAGTTCAATACAATCCTGCCCTGAGCTTCTTCTTGCCACCCCAAACCATCCACCTCTGCCATCTTACCTGCTCCTTTGGGCAATCTGGGAGCACCTACAGCCTGCATGGAGCATTTGGCAACAGGCAAGGTACCTGCAGCAGGAAGATAGTGCAGTATCGGTACTGCCACACCAACATGGCAGCAGATTGTGAAATCTATCACCTTCTATGCACAAGAGTACTGTATTATGCTGTCTCACTGAGTTCAATGAGACTTTTTTCCAAGTAAACATACAAAGGATGTACATCTTGTTAAACGGAATTTTTTTAAAAAAATCATATTAGTATCTGTGTAGTGTTTGATGGTCTGCTGCTAACTAGGCAAGAGGCATTCTTTCAAGTGGGTGTACTTTTATTTAGCAGGAGAAGAGTAACTCGTCACCCCAGCAGTTTTTTATTGTGGCTTTTTCTGGTGCTCTTGGCATCTTTTTAGATTGTGAGCCCTTCTGGAAAAAGGAACCATTAGCCATTAGTTATTTCACGTTTTCCTGTAAACTGCTTTGTGAATTTTTCATTCAAAAGCAGTATATACTGATTGATTAATTATATACAAAAGCAGTACATAATGATTGATTAATTGATTGATTGATTAGTGTGCAGTGGAAAGATGTTCATGTGTACTGTCTTGATAAGAATAATTAGACTGACAGGTTGTAGTTGCTCTTCTTATTGTGTTGCTATCATTATAGCAAAGCTCAAAATAGGAAGCGACTGATTTTTAAAGTAGGACTGATACAGTACAGAAGGATTCCTTTCTAACTCCATTCAGTCCCATACTGAGCCATTTGCTGGTGTAGTTCTGTTCATCCGTGATTTAACATCTTTAACATCCTTGGGTCATCTGCACAGTGGCAGAGGGCCAGTGGACATCTATCCTATGATAAAAGGCTGGCATGCAGGTTAACTGGCTTTGGGAATTTACAGCCAAGCCACAAAGAAAGATAGGTGTTCTACAGCTAAGTACAGTGTTGCCTCACGTAACAAATTTAATTAATTCTGGAGGCATGTTTGTTATGTGAAACATTCTTTACGTGAAACGGATTTTCCCATAGGAAATAATGGAAACTCAGACGATTGGTTCCACAACCCCAAAAATATTCATATAAAAATATTAACTGCATGTAAAAATGATGACAAAACACTGAAATTGAATTCAAAACATGCATTCAATGTGCATGATCCTATGAAGCCTACTTAGGCTGCAGTTCTAAAGGCACTTTCCTGGGAGTAAGCCCCATTGAACACAATGGGGCTTAATTCTGGGTAGAACATGGTTATGAGGATGCAATCAAAGAAACTTTCCAAGTGTCTCCCCACTTTCTCCTTCTCTCCATCCTGAGCCTCTCTCTCCCCTGCTCCCTTCTGGCTAGCCCTGAGCTGCTTCCCTCTTCTCCACTGCTGTTCTCTCCCTCTGACCAGCGGACGCCCGTCCACAGGAGGAACAGTGTGGAAGTGTTGCTTTTGCTATGGGCAGGCTCGCTAGGTAGCCCTGATGCTTTTTAAAAGGAGTGCTGGCCAGCGTGTCTGCCCCAACTGCCAATGAGTTTGTTTGTTACGTGAAGCACAGTTTGTAATGTGAAGCAGAATCCTAGAGAAATTTTTGTTTGTTACGTGAAACATACTTTATGTGAGGCATTTGTTACATGAAGGCGCCTCTGTAATTTATAAATGTCAGGATATCTTTCTTGCACTGTGAATGCACTTTCTTGCACTTCCAAGGTATAAGCACCGTTCAGTTTTAAAATTTATTTAGTATCCTGAGGATGTTGAATTTTTGCAGAAAACAGGTGCCAAAGACAATCTGAGTTTATTTTTAATCTTTGTTAATAGTTTGTGTGGTTGTCTTGAAACGGTATGAAGTATGCAAACAATTGGCAATTTCTGCAAAATAATCTGCAGTTCAGTAATCTGCAGTTCAAAACTCTGCAGCCCAACGATGCATGTGTGTGGTGTGTAGTGTGTGTGAAATTAATTTATTTTGAGCTGGTGCTTTCAGAAAAGACCTGTGTATTTAACTGAAGGTTAAGTGATCTGTGGCAGGCAACTGATTTAGTCTCTCTAGGATATAGGTTTTTGTGTTCTATATCTTTAAAAAGCATACAAATTTGTTGGGGTGCCAAGAACAGGGAGTCCTGTCTTGCTATCTTTGAGTGAAGCTGGTACAAGTCCCTTGACCCAGCCCAAAAATGTTGCAAAAGTGCTGAAAAGCACATTCATACTATTCCAAGAGAAGTTAGCCTGGTGCACTGACAAGTGCTGGCCTTCCTGCCCTGCCACATGCACTGGGGAAGCGTAGGTTTCATTGGATAAGCTTGGCCAATGGAGGCATTGGGGGCATTGGGAGGGTGGGGATAAGTGGTAGGGAGGTGTTCTGGGGTAGAGGAAGGGATAGCAGGTGTTCTCAGGGGACGATGCATGGAGAGCAAGGGGTAGGGCTGATCCTAACCCCTTTTGTGCCACATATGCCTGATCCTAACCGAATTTCTGCCACAGATTTTTGTGCTGCATATCCAAGGTAGCCACACTGAGGCTGCAGTGGCTCTCTCTGGGGTAAGGGGAAGCAATTCTCCTTGTCCCTAGTTGAGTCACAGGGCTGTGGGTGGCACAAGTGGTTAAGACACTGTGCCTGTTAACCAGCAGGCCAGGGTTTGAGACCCGGGTTGGCCCCACAAGACAGGGTGAGCTCCTGTCCTTAGCCCAGCTCTGTGACGCCAGCTGGATCCTATCGTATCGGCTCTGCCTTTCCATTGGACTAATTCAGTGGCATGAAGAGGGGGGATTTGCTGCTTGGGGAACAGCCTATCCTCCATAATAATCCAACCCAGGCTTTCGTGCTTTGCATGCAGCGTATATAGAGCTGAGCATGATACCATAGTCTTTCAAGACTGACGGAGGCCTGCTTTAGTTGAGTCACTCACTGCCTTAACCTTGTCTGGACATGCTGGCTTACCTTTTACAGGGTTGTGCTGTAACTGCAATTCTTCCTTTTGAGAATGATGTAAAAAAGGCATGCTATTTGCAGAAAATTTAAATACATGGTATTGATTTTGTTTTGTCTGTCTGTTCTCTCAGTAGGTGTGTATAATCTGATTAGTGATCAGTTTCATGAAATCCCAACAATGAACAAGCAGAGGATGACCCACAATTTCTAATCCCTAAACCACCCACACCCACTTCCAACTCATCAGATCACTAGATGGTGTTCTCTCTGCTGGCCTGCACATGTGACTACCAGCCATTGTGCTGGCAGCACCAACAGAACATCACATCCAAACCAGTGGAATACATGTTCCAATGCCGTGTCAGCAGATAGGATTAGGCAGAGGAACTAGGTTCTTACTGTTCCACCAAACTTTGATACTGAAGTCTGGATGAAATGTCAGTCATTATTAGGAAAACAGGACAGTACATATGTCTGCAGTTATAGGAGTACTGGGTGTTAGAGCTGTGGTTTTTTTTCCTTCCAAAGTCTCACCAACTGGTTTAATTTAAAAAGAAAGAAAGAACTGGGAGAAATAAACTAGGGATGGTTACAGAATTCTCCTCTGCCGCATTACTCCTGGATTAGGTGTTCCACTTTACTAAACATGTTTACCAGAGCAGAACCAATTAAATGGTTTTTCTAGGGATGTACCGTATTTCTGGAATGTAGCAATATTTATTGCTATATTGGGTGGATGGGTATGTAAAGATATACATGCACAGAAATCCCAGGTGGGTATCAGCAATTAAAAATAAATTAAGGCAATATATCTATTCAGGCAAACCCACCTAGAATCATTGCTTTTAAAATTTATTTTTTCTTCCTTTAAATGCAGAACTGCACAATTGTATACATGCCGTTTTATTTTCAGTATAAATGATATACTTCTATAAAAAGGTATAAGAAGTATTTATATAGAAGTATAAATGATATACTTCTATAATAGCATACCAGTGGAAATTTTAAATTATCTGATTTAGAAGCAACAATAATGTTTTTCTTTTTAAATTTTTAATATTACTAGATCAACATTCCCACATCCCCAGTTTGTTCTGGAAGAAAAGCAGAACAGAATCTAGAGAGCATTAGAATTGCAGAAGAATAGCAGAGCAAAACAAGGACAGATTCGGATATTCTTCTCCCTGGCATAAAATAGTCAAACCAGCTACAAAAAAGTTCAAAATACCAGAAAGAACAAAATTTAATCTTGAAGTGTTATCTATAAGCATCTTCCATGTAACCACCACCTATAGGCCAATCTTGATTACTGGGAAAAATAAAAAAGCATATAATAACTTGAATAAATATATTTAGAAGAAAGTCAGCCATGAAAACTTTACTCTGTCATCTCATCCCCATGAAAGTGTTCTTATTATTTCTAAAGGTCAGTCCAAGTACTTTCCTTGCCACATGGCAGGATTTGATGTAAATAGGAATCCAGACTAACCCTGAGACTCCTCTAGAAGCACAACATTTTGAGTAATTTTTTTTGCTCCGTTTGGCTTTTATTTAATCAATTCAAACATCTAAATTTTTGAAATTCAGAAATCTTCATTGCCTTTGTGGGACATTGCAATCTGACTACATTTCCCACTGGAATGGGATGGACAGACCTTAAAATTATATAGATAAATAGCTCATGGTATCTGCAGTAATCTGATCATTTCTTCTCCTTCCCTCTCCCCCTTTCAATGTGGGAATTATAAGAGAGCAAGAATGCTCTCATCTCGTTTTTGTTCTTGTAGGTGATCCCTGTGTCACTCCAAACAGTAGATCAGTCACAGTTTGAGCCTTGCTCCTTCCCCCAACCCTTCCACTGTGAGGCTATCAGTGCTACCAGTGCCTAAGTGAGATCTGTTCCCAGCTCCAATCCTGCCTGTCTACCACATGGGGATCTCCTCTTTTAAATGACACAATAATACAGGATGCTCACAAGAAAAAAAAACCAACCAAACTAACAAACTTAAGCCTATAAATGGACTTAACCTTACCCCAATATGCAGAAATGTGAACTAGGTAAAGAAGTTCCCTGCCATGGGCAGTCTAGAGGAAAGTAAAAATGTATATTCAATCTCCAAATGATAATTGACTGGTTTCATGCTGTTCCTTTTCAACCATGAGGAGCAAGTATGGATAAAGTAGCCTTAAGAAGCCACTTTCTCACTCTTCTCCCTGCAGATCAGTATGACATTTCCCTTCCTTGTCTTCTGCCTCTTCTTGAGAGCAGGGAGGGCAAAGCAATGTCTTCCCTGAGTTCAGGTAATGGTAGGGTTGCCATAATTATCTTCCACAAAACCAAGACAGGACCCTCTTTGCCATTTGCAAAGTATGTGAACACTATTTATTTATTTATTTATTAGATTTATATCCCGCCTTTCTTCCCTAACGAAAGGGAATTCAAGGCGGCTAACAGCAATTAAAAGAACAATAATGCAATACAATCCCCCCCCCAAATTGGGATTGTCCCTTTTTGGGGAGATATATGGCAACCCTAGGTTATGGCTATACCATCAGTGACTCGTGATAGTGTACAAAATAAAAACTATAAAGATCTGAGCAGATGTGTGTGGATATTCTTGCTCATGGCCTCCCATTATATCTCTGGAGAGTATCTTAAACTTAATGGAAGGGGGTCAACAACTCTCAGTAGGTTTCAGACTGCAATATTTGAACTGAAAATTGATTGAGCCTCAAGCTATCTGTTGTAATTGCACTGAATTCTGCTTGTCCCTCACTTTCTATGTATCTCTCAGAAGATTTGTGCTCTGTGGCATCTGATGAGACATTCCCAAATAATACTGTAAATTGTCCTGAGCTCATTTAAATTAGAGAGTCTTCTCTGCACATATTCAGAAAAATCAATTAGGCATGAGAACTAATGACGATTTTCTCAGATCACCTTTTCCTCCCTTTCTCTATTTTGCCACTGAAGCTGTATATAAATTAGCTACCCAACACCTAAATGTTCATTTTCAAATTACCTATTGATCTCTGCACTAGAGATTAAACAAAAAAAGAAAAACCATTGTGTGTAAGATTGGTACGATTTAGCATAAGCAGAATTCTGTGACCCTGAATAATCATGTTATTACTTTGACCCACTGATTCCTCGCCACTCATATGTTAGTGGAGTTTGCAAAATCATCAATTTTCTATGATCAGGACCTCTTGCTTTTTTTCACTTGAGGTTAATGGTCATAAAGCTTTCTGATGGCACAATATAAGTAGTATCCTGTCCGTGACTCATCACTCCCCTCCGTCACCCACCACATTGCCACATCTCATGGCTTAATGCAATACTCATTGCTAGTCTTTGAGCTGTGGCAATCCGTGAGGAGCATCTGGTAAGTAAAAACTGCCCTAGGGCAAAATCCAGAGTAACTACAGGGAGCCCTTGCGTAGGTGTAAGAAAAACTTGCTCTGGATTCCAATATGAATTTCCCATAGGTTTTCACTAGGAGTTGCAGTAACTATGGGTGCATGAAATGTCTCCTATGTGCTCCCGTGGTTACTCTGGATTTGGGGGCTAGTCATTATGGATAAAATCCAGAGTAACTATGGCGAGTCCTTGCTCTGATATAAGAACAACTTTCTCAGGATTCCAATATGAATTTCGCATAGGTTTTCACTAGGTGGTGCAGTAACTACAGGTGCACCTAAAGACTCTTACGTGCTCCTGTAGTTACTATGGATTTGGGGGTAAGTGTTGATCAAAGGTGGGGTGGGGGGAGGGAGAAGTGAATTCCACTCTTACATCTCTGGACATGGTTTTGGTAGAGGTGATGCTGTAGTCAGTGTACCATTGCTAACTGCAAGTACATCCCCTAACTGGGGGTGCACCAATGTAAACTGCAAAGTAAGTGGTTTTCATCCTCCATTTTGCAGCACATTGGTATTCCATGAGTTGTCTGCAGGGGTGTGATGGGTGTTTGAAGGAAAAATATGTACTACTACAGCTGTTGGGTGATGTGAGCCTCTGTTCAGCAGTATGGTGTGCCTTGTCAATTGTCAATAAACTTTTCCAAATTTTCCAAAATGAAAATGCAAATTTTCTTTTAAGTCATTCAGCTTGATTGGGGAGGGGGGACTGCATTGCTCTGGGGATCCAGAGTAAGTCCAGTGAACCAAAGTCAAACCCTAAGGCCTATGAGAGCTGATGCTTCCTTGCAGACCACACAAAATATCATGAGAATGGCCCAGGTCATGCTGGCACAGTTACACATATAAATGAATGTATTAAGGAAATGCTAAGGCCACTCAGTGAACGTATGGATAATCTAGGTAATTCGTTCATATGAGATCAACCGTCACTTAAATCATCAGTCCATGTTGCTAGCCTGCAATTTTATTTTGCATTTCCTTTTACGCAGTTAGTTTGAGCCTTGAAAACCAATGTTTCCCCAAGTGGTGAAAAACTATAATACATAATGGAACAAATCCATTTGATGATGGTACATTATCCTTAGAAGAATCTGATCTCCGTAAAATAAGATACTAGAGTTCCTTGCTGAAAGAAAAATCTATTAAAATAAAGTAATTGTCTGCAAGCCATTTCAAAACTGCCAGCAAATTTTAATTGGAACTGCATAATAATTCCATTGTAACATTTAATAAATTTAAATGTGCCAAATGGCTTTCTAAATTTAAAAAAGATAATTAATAGAAGATGTTGTTATTTGGAGAATGTTAGATGTTCATTGTAGATGCAGATTTAATTTTGCCTGGCAAAATCAAGAGATGGAGATAGTTTATAAAAACTGTCATCAAGTTGATCTGAATCATGATGGAAACTGTGGAGGAAATTTACCACAGTAATAAGATGTTTTACTAGGATAAGCTGAAGGAAAGCTGAAAACATAAACATAAACTCAAGGAGAATAATTCTGACTTCCAAACGGTATTATACCCAGTTATTTATTGGGTTTTACCATACAAAACTCCACCCCTAGATTAATCTTCCAATTTATAGGAAAGTCTTGTTCACCTTCTAATACATTTGTATACTGTCTAAGTTCACTTATCTGGTCGCTTCAGGAAGAATCTATCTTTCCTCAGTCCAATGAAGGATTCTGAACTGCTAGCGTCATTTTCTTCTTGGTGGGACTGGCTACTGGACTCTTACTAGATCCAGAATCAAGTGCTTCAAAATCTCTTTTAACAGGCTAAAGTTAATTAGCTTTGCAAGAATCGGAAGAGCTAATTTAGACATCTTACTCATTTTGTCAGATATATTATTCTGTTATCCCATAGAGCACACGCTCTATGTCACTCTAATGTCATATGTGATATCCATGATAAAATATTTGCACTATTTCTTTCCCCAGTAAATGGTATCCCTTAATCAATTTGTGTCCCACTCTCTTCACAATTTGTGCCCAACTTTAATGTCAAGCACTTCAGAATCAATTTATTTTATTTTATTTTATTTCCTTATATAATTTCTTCACAATACTATGTTAGTAGGCTCATGCCAGATTCCTACATTTCAACCATGCTTTTTTCTTATGAGAATCTTGTAACTGAAATGTATGTAAGATGTGATCTAAAGATTTGTGATATAGGCTGCAATCCTAAAGACACTTTCCTGGGAGTAAGGCCCATTGAACAAAATGGTTCTTACTTTTGAGAAGCCATGGTTAAGATTGTGCCCATAGTTGGCAAGATATGGTCAACAATTGATTGCTACTCAGTTTTCAAATGCAGTGAATACACAATGCTATCTCCCATTGGATCGTGCTACATGTAGAGCATGTGACAAAATCTTGGCTGCTTCTTTTAAAAATATCATATATCAAAAATGCATTCAAAATTCTCAAAAAAAAGAAAATACAAAGAAAATATTAATCATCAAAATACACAATTTGTGGGAACTTTTTTGAGGAAGGAGTGGGATGACTTGAGGCCAAATGTTACTTGACATAGGGTGCAATCCAGAGCAAGTTCAGCCTGCTCTGCGCTAACTGCTCTCTCCTAACTATTCTGTATCCAGAACATAAAGTTATGCTGCATCCAGAGAGTCAGGAAGCCTGGGCTGCCCTAACTGCTCCAGAGCATGCTAAGTAATTGACACATGGGGAGGACTTGCTCCTGAGGAGACCCCCCTCAGATCACACTGAACAAGGAACAGCTGTGGTGTCTGCCTTATAAGAAAGCCCAGAAGTTCCTGACAACCAGTTACAGCTGCAGTTCCTCTAGTGGAGGGTGGATGTTTGGAGTGGCCTGCTGTATCCCCAGGTTAGTGGGCAGCCGTAGTTGTTCCATATCCTGAGGTTGAGAGGCACCTAGGATGGCCAAGAACTCAGATTTTGGTCAACACTGCCATTCTTACTCAGGCTTTATCATGGACCCCTATGGGTCTACTCATCACTATACCTGCTCTTGAGGTGGTATAACTCTGAGGGCTGGAAGAGGGCATTTTTGCCTTGGAAACAGGCTTTGGATACAGAGTAACTGCTCTGCCCTAGGCAATGCTAAACATGCCCTCAACATGCCTCTCCTGAACTGCTTAGGGCAGAGCAGTTAGGGCAGAGCAGGTCCACCTCTCTTAGGGCACCCTATGTTGCCTTGCTCTGCCCTAAGCATCTTCCAGAGTAACTGGGGTGGAGCATCTTGCAGTTGCTCCACCCTAGTGATAGATAGGGCAACCCAAGGGCTCTTATGTGAACAGATTAGTTGCTCTGGATTGTGCTGATAAGCACAAATTCTGCTGCCGTTACCACATGTGCCTAGTACCATTACAAGACAGTGCCAGATTTGCGGTGAGGGACATCTCCAATTAGATTCCTGAAACTTCTCTGGTTCCTGGGAAACCATTGATCAACCTGAATCACATTGTCCACTTCATGTATTGGTTTGATGAGGAGGGATTGATATCAGTTTTAATTGTCACATCAGAGGGAGTAAAGAAAGGTATATTAATGATCCAGTTACTCATATTTTGCCCATCAGGTATGTTGTGTGTCCTGAGTGATTCCTAAGAAAGTAATTTATAGCTAACATTCAGGGAACAAAATACAAAAGAATCCAAGTTCTGCGCTCTGCTATCCAATCATAATATTTTGCATGATAGAGACAAGCAGCTGGTCAAACATATAAATATATACACTGGTAAATAAATAATTCAAAAAATGTCATTTTTTAAACATTGCTATAATTATAGAAGGGAATAGATTTGCTGATATCTGTCAATGAGATGCTGACCCATATATATATAAAAAAATTTCCATACTAATGAAAATCTAAGATCAGATTACCAGCACTATTCATGTAACTGTCACAGTGCAAACAACAGGAAAATGAACTGCTAAGTCGAGCATCATAGACTCTAATCTCTGGGTAATAAACCTTTGGACACAGTGCACAGTGACATGAAATTAAGGTTTTCAGTTAAAGCTTGGTTCACTTCTTCATCCATGTCCAATCAGTAGCCCTGAAATATTTATTTATTCTTTCCTTGCTCTTCCTTTGCATACTGGAGACTATCCTCATTACATTTATCAACAACATATCTTTACATGGATATCGTTTCTGGTAAAATAATGTAATTGAACAGAGTAAACAGGAGAAAAAGTCTTAAGTCAGCTTCCCCACTTCTTATTTTTATTGAAGGAAATGCTTCCACAATCCAGTCCTGTGGGAAGGTTTATAGCACAGGGATGATTTACCCTTATAGCAGCTACCAACTGAGAATCTGATGAGGTAAAAGAATTATGGAAACATTGTGTGGATATCTGAATTGGTTTCTATTTGTGCCACATTCTCCCAATGACTGACTTCTTTAGCATTCACAGTAGCTAGCATCCTCAGCCCATAAGGTAAAGGTGTCCTGTGCTGTTTGACCTGCTAGTTGTGACTGACCCTAAAGGTGGTGCTCTTCATCATTATGAGACTGAAGAGTCAGCATACTCCAAAGACATCACCATGGTCATGTGGCTGGCAAGGCTCACATAACACTCTTACCTTCCCAGTGAAGTATTACCTATTTATTTACTTGCGTTTTGTGGTTGTTTCGTTTTTAAGTCGTGTCCATGGACCACAGCATGCCAGGCTACCCTATCCTCTACTAGCGTCCGAAGTCTGTCCAAATTCATATTCATTGCCTCAGTGACACTACCTAACCACCTCATCCTCTGTTGTCCCCTTCTCCTTTTGCTTTCAGATTTCCCCGGGGTCAGGGTCTTTTCTAAGGAGCCTATCCTGCTTATGATGTAACCAAAATATTTGAGTTTCAGCTTCAATATCTGTCCTTCCAGTGAACCGTCAGGGTTGATTTCCTGCAGGATGGACTGATTTGATCTCCTTGCAGTCCAAGGGACTCTCAAGAGCAGTGGCATAGCTAAGAGGGGTGCAGTTGCAACAATCATAATATATTCGGGGGAGCACAAGCTGAAATTGACACTCGTGAATAAAACTTTGAAAAATAGGGTATGTATGAAAGATAATACCATCATGTTATATATCGTTGGGAAGGTAATTTTATGCACAATGCAATAAAACAAACTGCATTAGAATATCTATATTCTATCAAAAGATATGTCCAATTAACCAGAAAATGAAATTACAAAAGCCTATGGAACAAAAAGTGGATTAAAAAAAAAATCTAATGTCCCCATGATACTGATTGCTCTGAGAGCCAATGAGATGTAATTCTGATACTGTATGGAAATAATAAGATGTTAATATGAATCAGCTCTCTTTTCCATATACAGTGGTGCCTCACATAACAAGTTTAATTCGTTCCAGAAACATGCTTGTCATGTTAAATGCTCTTTATGTGAAGCAGATTTTTCCATAGGAAATAATGGAAACTCAAACGATTGGTTCCACAATCCAAAAAATATTCATATGGAAATATTAACTGTATGTAAAAATGATGACAAAATACTGGAATTGAATTCAAAACATGCATTCATTGTGCATGATCCTATGAAGTCTACTTAGGCTGCAATCTTAAAGACACTTTCCTGGGAGTAAGACCCATTGAACACAACGGGGCTTACTTCTGGGTAGACTTGATTAGGAGGCTGCAATCAAAGACACTTTCCTCTGCAATCCAAGACACTTTTGACGCTCCCCACTTTCTCCTTCTCTTCATCCTGAGCCTCTCTCTCCCCTGCTCGCTTCTGGCTAGACTTGAGCTGCTTCCCTCTTCTCCACTGCTGTTCTCTCCCTCTGAAGCCCGACCACAGGAGGAACAGTTGCTTTCGCTATGGGCAGGCGCGCTAGGCAGCCCTGACGCCTTTTAAAAGGGCTGCCAGCCAGCACGTCTGCCCCAACTGCCAACAAGTGTGCTTGTTAAGTGAAACAACACTTGTTATGTGAAGCAGAATCCTAGATAAATTTTTGTTTGTTATGTGGATTACTTGTTAAGCGAGGTACCACTGTACACATATCATAATACAGTTACTAACTGAGTGCACTAATTGTGTTCTAACTATGTGTACAGGCACTTCTAAGTGATGCTCCTCTTACATTTAGCAAGGAAAGAAGAACAATTCCTCTTTCCTCCGACACAGTATCCCAACAAATAAGGGACACAATCTTCATTTTTTTTACTTAATTAAATTTGATTTTGTTCTTTTAGGGGAATTTTTTTTAAAGTACCCCAGGATAACATCACTCCCGGTTGTGACATTACTTCCAGGGCAACATTTTGAGCTTTGCACCAGGCTACATGTTCATTAGCTATGACACTGCTCAAGAGTCTTCTCCAGCACCATAATTCAAAGGCATCCATTCTTCAGTAGAAGAATGGCCTTCCTTATCGTCAAGCTCTCACAGACATGTGTTACCACAGGGTTACCATAGATTTAACTAGACAGATCTTTATCGGCAACATGATATCTCCACTTTTAAGTTGTCTAGACCTGCTATAGCTTTCCTCCCCAGAAGGAGAAGTCTTTTAATTTCATGGCTGCAATTGCCATCTGCAGTGAACTTAGAGCCCCCAGAAATAAACTCTTTCATGACCCCTATTTCTTTCCTTTCTATATGCCATAAATTGATGTGAGCAGAAGCCAAAATCTTGGCTCACTACACTATGTTTAGTTTTAAGCCACTTTTGCACTTTCTTCTTTTACCCTCATCAAGAAGTTCCTTAGCTCCTCCTCACTTTCTGCCATTAGAGTGCTATCGTCAGCATATCTGAGGTTATTGATATTTCTCCCAGAAATCTTAATTCTGGCTTGTGATTCATCCAGCCCAGACTTTCACACAGTGTATTCTCCATATAAATTAAATAAACAAGATGACAATATACAACCTTGTCATACTTTAGGAGCTGAATGTTCTGCCTAGTGCCTGGAGAAACTAGAGCAGTTTTATAACTGATGACACTGATTGCTTCTCTCAGGGTAACTGGCTTCTGATTCCCACCAGTATCTGCCAGATGATCACAGTTCTTCCCCTTGGTCCAGATGAGTAGGGTGGGCTACTTCTGCTCCCCATGGCTCCACCAAATGCTTCAGTGCCAAAGAAAAATGGAACACTTTGGAGAAGCACTCAATTCCTCTACTCTGTGGGCACTCAATTCCTCTACTCTAAGCTCTCAATTGAGTGCACTCAATTCCTCTTCTCTAAGATCTACCTTGGATCTTAGACTGTTTCTCTGTTTGTCTGACTCATCACAGATAATGGACGGGCTTTGAAACCCACCTGAGCTTCTGCATTTGAAACCCACCTGCATTCATTAAGAGGATCAGAAGCAATTACACAAGCACATGGTGTATGTAAGAAAGAAAGAGAACACAGATGAATCTCTGAAATGTGATTAGATTTTTGCAGTATGGTACAGTGGTACCTCGCTTAACAAACATCTTGCGTAACAAACATTTCACATTATAAGAAAAAATTTCCAAGAAATCTTACTTCACATAACAAGTTCTGCTTCACTTAACAAGCAAGCGTGCTATGGGCACGCGTGCTATGCACCCCTGACGCTCCGCATGGAGGCTCTTTAAAAGGGCTGCCGGCCAGCGCTGCTGCCTCTAACTGCCCCCAGCTTGGGGGCAGTTGCCTGGAGGTGCCAGAAGCAGCTGTCCCTAAGTTCCCCCAAATGCCCCCACCGACCACCTTGATCCTCCAGCAGCAGCCCAGGTAAGCCTCCCAGGAAAGTGTCTTTTGATTGCAGTCTCCTACCTATATCTACTCAGAAGTAAGCCACATTGTGTTAAATGGGGCTTACTCCCAGGAAAGTGTCTTAACCATGTAGCCTCTTAACCATGCAGCCTCTCCCAGGAAAGTGTCTTTAGGATTGCAGCCTAAGTAGTCTTCATAGGATCATGCACATTCAATGCATGTTTTGAATTCAATTCCAGTGTTTTGTCATCATTTTTACATCCAGTTAATATTTTTATACGAATATTTTGGGGGTTGTGGAACCAATTGTTTGAGTTTCCATTATTTCCTATGGAAAAATCTGCTTCACTTAAAGAGCGTTTCATTTAAAGAGCATGCCTCTGGAACGAATTAAGCTCTTTAAATTAACGAATTTAAGCTCGAATTAAGCTCTGGAACGAATTAGGCACCACTGTATTTCCTAAATTTGTCATTAGTGCCACATTCAAAGATAACGAGAAATGGGGAAAAACAGGACTATAGGGATATTTACCAACTTTTTTAAAAGCCTATTTTTGTCTTGCGAAGTGCCTAATACTGTGTTTTTCACATAATACTGTGCGGGTATGCATTCAGCATACTAGTGCAAATGCAAGTTCATGCTGTGACTATGCAGTTGGTCAGTGCTTTTGACAACATGCCATTTTCTGGAAGATCATGAAAGGCCACAAATCATCTTTTCAAATTCATCTATGGAATCTTAAAACAAAAACACAACAGCATGCCAAGGCTAATTGACACATCAAATTATCTGGACATTCAGTAAGCCGGGATATTAATTAGCCTACGACCTGTCATGCCAAAGGATGTAACATTCTAACAGCCATTTCATAGTTATTACAAGACAATTAAAGCACTTATGTCCCCATGGCCTAAAAAATATGGTGTCAACAGGCAATCTTTTCATCAGCTTGACATAAGAGCTGAGGTCAGTGCCCCATTATGAGTTACCCTTCTGAACCTAGAGATACCCTTGGTTTTGAGAGTCATTATGAAGAAAGTGAAAAATATTTGGTGCAAATATTGCTCAGAATAATTAAGTTGAGGTTCTTTCAGTGACATGGGAAATTAGAATTCAGATTCCTTCTGCAAGCCCAATAAAGTTCAATTAGGCTTAGATAATATCCAAATCTCCCACAATCTCCCACCATGACAATAGGTCTCTTTGGTGTAAGGGAACATTTGTTCCCTTGTGCAGTGATGAGTGCTTTCTGAACTTTGCCTGGTCTCAGTCCATACTCACATTTTGGGGTGCTGCCTTTGGCAAGTTGCCTTCTGCAAGAGCTGGAATGCAGGTAAATAGGTAAATTCAGCGGGATGATCATTTCAATATGCCCCATTTACAATATGCAGATTAAGCCTGATGGTCATTTGGTGTAAGAGGAACCCAGCATAATTTGCTTTCTTATCTTTTGATTGCCGAATTAGTAGAGGTCCATTCAAACTGGGTTTAGGAGGGTATGCTTTGTGTTGAGAGTACAAGGCTTGGTCTGCAGGCCCTGAGCGCGCATTAAGATCCACGCTAATAGAAAACTTAGGGCGCAATACTAAGAAATTTAAATTGGCCTAACTCACATGGCCTAGCGCACAGTGATGGTGTGGGAAGATTGGTGTATGCGTGTGCAATGATCGAATCCCCCCAGGAGTGGGGCAGAAGTGCCTTACTGCACTTTTGTGACATCCCTAGGTCAGCACAGGACTTATGCCAGGGCTTAGACCGGCCTAAATGGAAGTTAGGATTGCAGCCTTATTTTGGTAGCATTACGCCACAGGTCTGTATATGACTTGTGCCCGCCATTTAGATTAAATAGTGATGCAGTGTGTGTACCTATGCAGGATACATTCTAGAAAAGAAAGACAGAGAGTGATAAAAGCAATAAAAGTAAAAAATAAAAATAGCATTTTGTAGATTCACAACTTCAGGTTTAATCACATGAATTCATTCATATTGAAGAGTGTAAAGAGTAGATTGTAAGCTTTTGAATGTTTTCCTTCCAAATATTTGAAAGAATAGTGAAGAAGAAAACCCAAAATGTCCGGCATGATACGTAATTAACTGAATTCAAAATGATGGTAGAGATTGAGCATTTTATTATATTTTAAGAAATCTTCATCACCCTGTAGAAACGAAAGGCTCACTGATTTATTGAGCTAAATTATTGAAAGCCAGAGGAACAGATCAGCAAAATATGGATTAATTGCAAAATCAAAATCAATATTTTATTACAGTGGCTCATGAAATATTTACCAGGCACACTGGGGTAATTAAGATGAAGTAACCCCTGGGTTAACATGTCATTCCTTAGATCCGTGTTTATGAACCAAATGAGTTAAAATAAATCAGTTCGATGATCAGGAATAGATCTTTTTCTAACATGCAATAACTTCGGCATTTCTCCTCAGTTTGAGACTAGCTAGGAGCAAGAAAATGTTGGGACCTCCAAATCTGTTATATCTAATACAATAATAATTTTTTCATCAATAGTTAATATTATTACAGTGCAAACCTCTCCATGTCTACTCTGAAGTAAGTTCCAGTAAGTTCTCTGGGGCTTACTCCCAGGAAAGTGCTTTTAGGATTTCAGCCCTAGATAATTTGAATTAGATGTTGTTAGATGATAGTATCAGAATTTTCTTGTTTAGACAAATAATAACAACAATAATATTTGATTTAAACAAATTTGCAGCTTGGCTCCAGAAAATAAAGTTGCATGAAACAGCAAGAATTCTAAAGCAAACTACTATTGTCTAACTTATTTAGTTGGGGAGAGGCAGGTACACATTTAAATGTTTTCTGAAAAGATGCTAATGTGGTTGATCTGCAATCCTGCATTTGCAAACCATTTTTACTGAAAAGGAAAACCTAACTACCCAGTCCTAAGCAGGCTACCACCATTGGGACAGGTGTGCACACTATTGCAGATGTGCCATAAAGCACGTTGCAGCAGCATGGGGGATTCTATTGCCAGCAGAAAAGCCTGCACTAGTCTGCTGATGCCAGTCAGAGGCCAGCACCTGCAGGAACATATGGGTGCTCTGTGGGCTAGCAGAGGAGTGGGAAAAAGGTGGAATGGAAGCAGGGAGAAGTTTATTGGGTTAGGGGAAGGCCAGAAAGGCGTCAGATCAGCCCCAAGAGGGGGTAGGAACTATGGCCCCATATCCCATCTCCTATTCTGTACTCTGTCATATCTTATCTCTGTTATTGGGTCTCATTTCTCAAAATGGGGCTGCTCGGACTTGGGCCAATGATTTTGTTGGTATAAAACCTAATATTGGCTGCTGGGGCTTATCTGGGGGAAGGATGTATGTTGTCTTGTGGAGTCTCCTTATGGAGTCTCTCAGCAGCCTCTGTTCTTGTGCTGGATGCAGCAGAGGTAGCACTGCCACCACTGAATCACAGCATATAACTTTTGTTGGGATCAGTAGCATCACTGGTGCAGGAGGCCAGTGAATCACCACCAATAATGCTAGTTGTGTACTTGGGAAGAGGCAGCAATTGCTCCATGGTAAAAATGAAGGAATTTATTTCAAAGGCACTTTATTACCTAACATTTATGCTCAATAATTCCATACCATGGTTTCTCACCTATGGAGAGCAAGGAATGTGAGAAGTTAAATTGCATATACAGGTCCAAACTTGTATTTGACTCAATATACGGATTTTACTCAATATACAGATTTGACTCAAAATGAATGGCCACTGAAAATCACACTTTAAAAAAACTGCTTTTCTGTTGTTGTAGATAGGTAGTCATGTAAGCAGTCATTCTATTTTTTATTCCCAGAATCAAACACCTGACAGATATTGTGCCTTATTCAATTAGGCACAACAGAGGAGTAAGTAACCTGAAAGTGGGTCTCTAAACCTATTTTCCATTGTTTTCTTTATACATAGACTTTTTATCCCCAGGAGCTTCCAGAACAGAACCCTAGTGGATAACGGGGGGCATTTGTACTTTGCAACCCTGCATCAGATCTTTGCTTTGATTCCCCATTGTTCTGCCTTCCTAAGGGGCAAAAGTGTACTTTTCTACCTATGGTTAATCTTTCTTTCTTGCAGACGAAGAACTGCCTTCCTTCTTAGAAACAAAAGTGCATGTCTCATCCTTGCCCTAAATTCTGAAACAAATGATGTCATTAAGTCAATTTTGCAGGCACAGGTCCTATAAAATGACACCAAGTCCTGTGCTAAAGCCTTACAGCTGAAGTGAGCAAGAAACCATGCTCTGGGGAATTCATGCTGCATCTTCTACCAGGAGAGCAGTGAGGAAGGTTTCTGCTTTCTATTCAGAATCTACTGAACAGTGCAATAGAGGTTTCTGGTGTAATATAAATGCAATCTCCTTACGCAACCTATTTGGGCAAGTGATAGAAAATTGATCCCAATTTTTCCTGTATTTATTTCTGTGATGTTAATTCCATTACCGTGTGTATTGTTAATTTCTGTAGTTATCGTCCATTCCATAAATGGCATGAGATAAGATTTTGGGGACTGGGGAGAGGGTCATAAAATGGGCTATGTTTATTGATTAATTGACATGCAGAAGAAACTGAATGTTAATTAATAGGCATCAATAGGCAATTCTTCCCCTATAGTGCAGCAGCACCTACCTCGTTTGTAAACAGGAGATAAGACATTTACTTGCAGGATGTTAATACCCTAGGGTCATCTCCAGGCAACCCCCACTTTTCCAATAACCCCTGGAAAGGCTCTTGAAGCCAACCAAAATGCTGTGCCTATCCTAAGCCTGGTCAGTTTCATTATTCAAGCAAGCCCAATGATGACACTTGCCAGTGTCCCTGAGCCAGGTAGCTTCTTAAAACCAATTCTTGTTCCACCTCTGACTCTCCTTACTTCAGAGTATACACTTCAATCTCACACCCTGTTCAAAAGGCTTTGTGATGCTGGTGCGGGCAGGCTCCCCCAGGTGTGATGGGATCAACACAACATAGCCTTGGGTGCACCATCACTTCCTCCACTTCCATCATCACCACATTGTCAGTTGTAAGATGTATTTTGCTAATCTCAACCTAGGTAAATCAACATAGGTAAATTAAAAATTACTAATTTTAATTAGAAATTCTCACCGATGTGTGATTTTAGTATTTTGTTATTGATAGGGTAGGGTAGTACCACTCTTAGCAGTGCAGACACCTCTCAATGTCTCAGAGAATTGGCTAATAGTTTTTATTACTAGGTTTACCCTTGATATTTGTTGCCCTTCTAATATGAAGAGAGACGAAGTGATCTTGATTCCCTTTAATTCTATTCTTTCCCACTAGGTGGCACTCTGTTAATGTTTCTAAATTAGTTGTTCCTTTATTCCTTTTTATTTAAAGCCATCAAATTAGAGACTTCTCTGCAAACCTCCATTGTTTATAGCTTGCCAGAAAAGTCAAGTGAATTAGACAGAGCCATTTGGAAAATTAGCATTGTTAAACGTGTCACATATATCACTAATAAAGTTTCATTATTTACACCGCCAACCAGAAAAGCACTTATTTCCCAATCAATCAATTCACAACTAAATAAACAGGCATACAGGCATGCAACATGGAACGATATTGTTCCCAAATCAGATTTGCTTGAGCTTACAAAAGAAAAACAAAAGTTTGTTGCAGAGAGAGAAAGAGAATCAAAGGACGGCTATGTACTTATTTTTCCGTCAGCATTTGACGAGCCTGATATACTGTAAGGCCTGATATACTGTAAATACTGATGTGCAATATTTCAATCTTCTCTCCCATTTCTGAAAGCATAATCATGCCTGTGTATGCAGGAAACGCTAGTATTTCAAATACAATCAAGATGGTGACAAAGATTTTCAACGTTAGAAAAATAAAAGGCAACTTCTGCAGCATTTGTTCTGTGTGAGATGGTGTCCACTTGTTGTGGATTGGAGTTGCCTCCAATCCATGATGGATGCGACATGGGGATAGCTGGCTAGCATGTTGCAGGGGCCTGTCACCAGGACATTGCCTTTCCCACCGAAATGGTGCCAATTTTCTGCTTGCATTTGCATGCTTTCGAACTGCTGGATTGGCAGAAACTGGGCTATGGATGGGAGCTCACTTCTTCTGGCAGAACTCGGGAAACATTGGAAAAATGTTTAATATTAATAACCACCTTTGAAGCTGGCCATGGAAACTCAAGGGAATGCTTATGAAATTAAAAGCTCTTTGTGTTAAGATTGCTTTAAAGGCAGCCACAGGGAGTAGCAGTCAAAAGGCACAGCTATCTTTTTTTCATCTCTGTACTTCAAGGGAAAACTACCTAACTTCCCTACCTATTATGAACACTAAATTATGGGTAGCAAAATCTGTTACACATCTTTGTTAGTTAATAAAATCCAGACTGATATTCATTATATTCATTTTGGGATGAATGGAACCCAAATAGAATGTGTCCCACTCTGTGTAGATTTCATGTGTTCTGAAAACAAATGCATATTCTCAGAGGTGTACCTAGGCAAAATTTTGTCCTTGGTAAGGACTGAAATTTCACCCCATCAAAACAGTTAGAAGGTATCTCAGGAGGTTATCTGGTACAACCCCCTGCTTGTAGCAGGAGAGATCTCTGCAAAGGACTAGATTTTTGCTCTAGTATATTTACACACTCACACACACACACACACACACACACACACACACACACACACGTGTGTGTGTGTTTGTGTGATATAACGCCAGTGAGCTCTACACACATGATTCCACCAGAGGAGTATATGTGGTGCCCCCGGCGCCCTGGCTCCCATGGCAGATCACATCTCGTGCTATATTCTTGTTACGCCTCTGCACGCCTCTTCTCTAGTGGTGGACTAATGCTGACAGCAGACTTGTAAAGGCTAATGAAAACTTGTAAAGGCTAATGAAAACAGCTCAGACAGCTCATGCTTCTCATTTTTGCCTTCAGTTCTACAGATGGTATGGTATGGATCTTCTGGCTCAGGTTCTGCTCTCACTATACAGTAACTGCTTTCTTCCCATGTTCCAAAAACAAATCATGATTCTTCTGTTATGCATTTTGCTTCAACTTAATTTTGTCCCTCAGAACAAAATATTCTTGGTTCTGCTAGGAATCTGTATTTTGAAACTGTCCCACTTATAGAATTTTTGTTCACTATTAAAATGCTTCCAAAATGGGAGAGAGATGAGATGTTGGGCAGTATGTGAACTAGGTAGTGAGATCAATGGCAGAGTATTGTTCTCAGAAAAGCTATTGCCTTATTTCCAAATTGGCACCTGTGTTCGTTACTTCTGGTACAGCATAAAAGAGAATTGTTTTGCTTTATGTCTTGCTGTGTTCTTCCAGCTTCAACAAAATAGCAGAATCCATCCATATTTGCAGTTTAAGGGAAATTCAGTAGGTGCCAAATTTGTCTTAAAATTCTTTACCCAGCAGTTGGTTTCTGTCACTCGAATCTGAGGAATAAGCTGTGGCTCCAATTCCATAAGGGCAATGCTAGGCTGGATGTGCTTAAAGATGTAAAATGGAATCAATGATCTATGAAACAAAAGCTTTTGGGTTTATAAAGGATTTACAATGGGACGGCTTTTGTGCTGGCAAGATCTGGCAACCAATTGCAGTTCAGAACAAATAGATGAGTTTACTTGGAGTAGGAGAGCCAAACTGCTGATGAAACACAGACACTTATATATGTGGATGGACTGCTAATATTTTATACAAGGGAATATTGAATTTAGGGAAAGACTTATTCACTCATTAGGCTTTTTAACTTTCTAAAGTGATTTATTGACTGATTTTGTTTGTGGTAGCTAAGATTACGGTTACTATAACAATATTTTTTCTTCATGTACTTTCCTGAGCAAAAGTTGCTGCAGGAGTTATTTTATTTTTTCACAATAACATGCCATTTTTTTAAAAAGGCAAAAAAATAGTATATGTTTGGACCTACCACTGAATATATACAGTGAAAACTTACTCAGCAGAGTAATGACCACATTTAAGTTCCCTTCTGTGGGCCTTTCCGCCTAACACCTTGGTTGTTTGCTAAAATTCAGGCACACACAAAAATTAGGCTGAGACTAGCATCAAGTTTCAGGAAGGTTTACTCAGAATTCAGTCCATGTCTGCTTTGAACCACTTCATATGTAAAGGCTGGTGGAAAGAGCTTTTGGAGAGAGTGGGGTGTCTGGGGTAGGATCGTGTCTGCTTTGAGCCACTTTCATGTGAATAGGTGCTGAAAACAGGTATTGGAGAGACGGGTGTCTGGCGTAGGATCATATCTGCTTTGAGCCACTTAAAAGTGCATAGTTGGTGAAAACAAGTCTTGCAAAGAGGTTTTCAGTTTTCAATTTAAAAACAAGTAATATAGTGTTGAAATTAAGTACAGGAAAGCAATATGAGTGTTTTTAGCTTTTATTTTAACGTGTCTTACATTTGTCCTACATTTTTTTTAACATGTCAGGAATTTTTGCTTGGATGTCAGGAATTTTGGGGGACCTTTCATTTAGCTATCTGGTTCATATCATAAAAGTTCCACTCCTTGGCCAGCCAGTTTCTAACTTTGGCCATGCACCTTTGTTTCCACCTTTTGAATGCCCAGTAATCCTTCCCCATCTCACAAACATATTCCCTACTGGCATTTCAGCAGGAATTTGTTTGTGAGAACACATTTCACCCATTTTGGTTTTATTTCAGACCTACAATTCAGTACCTTTCAGAATTCTGCCTTCTCTGCTTTGCTCCAGTGGGACTCAAACCCACCTTTGAAGCAAGTTTAGCAGACACTTTTGCTCTAGTGGGATTCAAAACCATCTTTAGAGCAGACTTCTGGTCCTTACACCTCAGCTCCTTTCAGAGCTGCCCAAGACCAGACACAGAGTTCTAGATATTACCTCTGGCCTCTGCACCTCTGCTCCCTTCAGAGCTAGTTAAAACAGGGCAATGAGTGAGCCCACAATGAGTCTTTTTCAGCTCATGTTCCCTATACCCAGCAGATAGTCATACACACAATTGTTCCCAGTATACTCTGTTCTTGGCACCCTTCGGTTAAACGATCTTAGCTCCCCCAGCTATTATTTTTCCAGGCCTCTGCCCAACAGAGTTAAACACAAGGTACAGCCTGACTACTTAAGGAATGACACTGACATGGGCTTAGTATGCCTTCATTCACTCATGTTTTATTCATTTGCTTTAGCTTCCGCTTGCCCTTAAAAGGTAAGTATTCTCAGCTCTTTATAACCTAGGGATATAAGGGAGAAAAAGGATTCCAGTTCCACTTGCGTTTGGGCACTCTCTGGTCACAGAGTTTCCCCTCATAGAGCAGTTTGGCTCACCCTACCTGGTATGGCTCCGAAGGACAGGGATGCCTTCACACCTCCCTCCAAGACTAACTCCTCCACCCCCTTGAGCTATGCCACTGGGTTTCAAAATGACTAAAGAGTGAAAAAAGAATAGTGCTTCTGGTTCCCAGGGCAGCTTTTCCAGGCCTCCTAATAAAAATTAATTAATTAACTAAATTGTCACTGGCTTTCCAGCCTTATGCTAGCCTTTCAGCCTCATAACATGGATGAGCACTACCCCCTAGGGCTGCTCACGACTAGCAGAGCAACCTGCGAGGGACACCTTTAATTTTACCTTTACAGCCTATATTCATACCTTACAATACAGAGGTATGATCAAAGTCTCAGCTTTGATCAGTACACTGATACCATGACATTTCAACCAGTTGACTCTTAGTTTGGCACACATGTTGGCATTCTATCCTCTTGAGTGGGATCTGTGCCACTATTGCAGATGGGCATAAATATAGTTGCCAGGAGGAGAATACATATATAAATATATATGTTATGAGTCTCAAATGGGTTTGTGAGAGGCAGATTTCCAAGTTCCAGTAAAACAGCTGTCAATGCTGAGCATTTACATTTAGGATTAGTGTTAGCATATCAGTGTTCTAGTGTCAGCCAAACAACTCTGGTTATGATCTTTTTAATTTCTGTGCTCTCAGTATCCCATCTGCATTGTAGCACACTGCTTCACTTGAAAATAGATATATGGAATAGTCTACATTTGATTCTGTCAACTAGGGTTGCCATAATTATTTTCCACAAAACCGGGACAGGACCCCCCTTTCCAACTTGCCAGTGGATGAACGCAATCTGCGAAAACCAGGACATATGCAATCCCTGGTTTTCCAGGACATATACAACCCTACTGTAAACACCAAATAATGAGTTATTATTTCCAGAATAATTGCCCACTGCTGGCTTTTAGGCTATATTCTTTGATTGAGTATAGAGATATTTCAATGTGGTTTGTTTCCTTGCATTCTGAATGAAATTACAAATCCAATGGGCAGGAGGTCTGGACTAGATGGTAGAGCCTCCGTTTGCCTGAAGATAACAGCAGAAGATCATCAGTTCAAGATCACTGTAAATTTCCGTGCACCAGCAAGACTTTGCCAAGTTGAGTTTTTCCAACTGCTTTTTGGTGTAAATTATCTCCAGTAAGTTATCTCAAATGCCCTTCAAGTGAGATATGAAGCAGCTGTCTGTCACCCAGCATGGCAGGCACCTGGGGGCAAGTATTGAAACCTGACTGTGAAAGAGCCATCTCCAGTGTGGCCAGCTCTTGAAAGATAGAACCTCTCTTATTGTAAATATCTCTTTGTGATATAGGCAAAGACAGCAATCCAATGACCAGTAAGTATATAAATATCTATCATTATTATTGTTAAATGACATGTAACATGATGGTATTATTTGAAAATACAAAAATTTAAAATTTTTAGCCAGTAGTGGTTGTCCCTCCTTGTGCACGTCACCTGGTGCAGTCTCCAGCCCTACTTCTCTAGTTATGTCACTCTAGTTATGTCACATAACATCTCAAGTTATGTCACTGGGGCTGAGTTGTAATTGGGTAGCGGCAAGCATTGAGATTCAGTTGAGCTGCTTGGTTATCCCTTATGAAATTGTTAGTTGTGGTTGATGCTGTTTCTTTGCTTAAGTTGGTGATTTGTATCATTTCTGATTTTACTGTTCTATGGTTTGTTCTTTTACTTCTCTTGTAAGATTCCTTAAACCTCCTCTGCATAGAAGGACAGCACAGAACTTGCTACATACATACATACATACATACATACATACATACATACATACATACATACATAACACATGTGGTATTTATTGACACAATGTATGGCATCCTGACTAATGCCATTGAGAGTTTTCTCTGCCAATGGAAGCTTCCACCATGACTGAAAGGAGTATTCTGCTCATACAAAGACTTCTGTTTGTGTAAACCCTTTTTCATGGTATAACTCTACTTCCATACACAGAAGAAGCTTTCATTTGCAGAAGGAGCTGCTGAGGCCAGAACCAAGTCAAAAAGCCACCCAAGGTATTCCATTAAATGTGATACTTCAAAGAATAGAGAGGGAAAGGATGGTGGTAGCTGCAAGTTTGTTTTTGTCCCTACAGTACTCTCATTTGATGAAATCATGGCCTTGTCCTTTTGTGACCCTTCACAGACTTATTCAATTTACAAAATTCACATTTAATTCACATATATATTTAATTTCCCAACACCAGATCTCTGTCATGACTTAAACTCTGGAATAGGATCAGAAAGAGAAGGCAGGTATCAAACAGCACAATAGCTATAATAGGTATCCAAGAAGAACAACAGTATCTACAGGTAGGCAAAGGTAGGTACAGATAGGCCACTTGCATACCCATTCAATTTCCCTACTTATTGTTCACGGATAGGCTAACACATTGCAGAAAGACAATTTCTTTTGCAGCTGTGAGGCCTATGGGATGTTCTCCCTTTTCACGCTATGTTCTCCCTGTTCTTCTTATGATGTGAAGTATTTTCAAGAGCAAACATTTGCCTGGTACAAGCATTTTCCACAACAAACATTGCCCTTTCCTGGATACGCAAAATGTTGAAGAGCCCATATTAAGAATCTGTGGCCTGTTAGGCAGCTTCCTATTAATTATCAAACAACAGCAGTTAATTAATAATAACTAGGCAGCATTTATAAATCTTCCCCATCCCTTCTGGGAACCAGGTGGAAAAGAAATCAGTGATTAGCAGCTTGAAGTAGCAGCTTATTTTTCTTTTCATTCTTTTTTCCCCTCCATTGGTCCCAGGCACACTATAGAAGCTACACAAATATTTATATTCCCAATTAAGAATGATTCATTATGCCTTAAAAACAATAACCACTGTTGGATTGACAATGACTACCACTAGTGACTGCTCCAAGCTTGCCTCCAGCTCAGAACTTAAAAAGCAAGTTACCAATCCCTAATTACTTGCTTTATGGTGACTCTCTGTTTTGCATTTTTTTTTTTTTTTTTGGGGGGGGGGGAGATGTTTCTAGAGTTCCAATATTCACTTTTTAAGGGTTTATCCACAGGTCTGACGGAAAGGCTAATTCTAAAACACTTGTGTTTCCATACAATTTCAAATTACAAAAGTATATAGGAGGTGTATTAATTCATGTTTCACCGGCAATGGGATTGCAGTAGCAGGGGCAAGGTTCAAAGGCCTGCTTTAGAACATATTACCAATTTAACTCACAAAAAAACACTCAAAACATTCAATATAAATCATTTTCTGTGGTTATTTTTATATTCAGCTTAAGAACTACACATTCATCATATTCAACTAGTACACAGGGTACTCCTCAACCCTCCTATAGGGCATCCGTGAAATGCAGTAATAACATGTATCATGTACCTGGCAGACACAATGATCCTATGGCCAGTATGAATCTGTTCAGATTGTTTGAAATCAATGGTTTTAAAAGCGGGGTTTTGTTTTTAAAGCAGTAGCATAAAATGGAATCAGATCAGTGAATATTTTTGAGACTTGATCAGTTAAGTACCTAATCCCTGCCCTCCCTACCCTAAGATGAGGGGCTAAATTCCTGGGGTGTGGGTTTCCGAGAGGAAAGCCCATGACCTGGCCCAGGACCAGGGGGACCATACACAATGGAAAACAGAATGACTAACCATTGCATAGAAAATATAATTTAGGCATGTTCACCTCAACATGGAAGAGTTTAAAAAGCAGCACCTGCCAAATTTCCTCTTCTATATAATACTTAAAGGTAGAGGCACTCTGTCCTCCATCATGGATCACCCTGCCCATGACAAAAAAAAATAAAAAAACAAAATTATTACAAAATAAATTTGGGTACCTCATTCTTAGCATTTCTAATAGGTATGCATATCCATTACAGCTTTAATTCACTTTCAGTGTATTTCAGTGTATTACACTTTCAGTGTATCTCTATTACCCCAATGCACTTAGGAAGGATGGGAACAATCAGGTATCTTCCCCTGAGCCCAATGCCAGCTCTCATGGTTTGATGAAAACAGTAGAATATTCCACTGCTTAAACTCACACAGAAAGTTCAATGTGGAGAGAATTTGGCCATAAAAAATGAATAAGCATTCATGACTTATGGCTCAGTCTTAAGACCGTAAAGCAATCAGTTCCAGCCATAAAAGGTATGTTGGCAGGAAAGCGGATGTCTACCTGCCCTTATCAGTGGATCCCCATATGCTTGCTGAGGAAGTTAAGGTGTCAGGGAATTGGGGAGGAGGCAAGTAAGGGGTGGAACTGGACAAAGGAGGGAAGAAACTAGTGGCAAGGAGGCTGGAAGAGGGGTGGATTCTGCCTTGATGATACTGCCAGATGCACGGTGATCATACAGAATGGAGGACAGAGTGCCTCTACCTTTAAGCATTGCATAGAGGAGGGAATTTAGGCAGGTTTAGCTCAACACAGAAGGGTTTAAAAAGGAGCACCAGCCTAAATGCCAACACTGTCTTCCACTATTGGAAGTCTATTGGATGTCTATTTGGTCATCCTGGTCATTCTATCTTCCCTTTCTGTAGTCTCCTTTCTCTCTCCTCATACTTGCACTAACAAAATTGCTATGTCAGGTTTTGAGGAGACTCTTTCCGGGGTGTTTCTACCCTTGTGTAGGGTAGGATTAGGCTGTCACAGTGCTATAGAGGGTTCCATTGAGTTGGAAGGAGCTAATAAGATTACTGAGTCCAATCCCTGCCAGTGTAGGATGTTCACAACTCCAGCAGCCCTAAAATATAGAATCTCACTCTGCTGCCCCTCTTGTTATGGGGACTGCAGTACTGATTTATATTTTAATTCATCCAGCAAATTACTGATTGCTGCATAACTCATAAGCATGCCAGTCTTGATTTCTGAGCACCACAGTCAGCCCTAGAATCATGGTTAAGTGGAATATCAAGTAAGTAGAACAATATTTTCCATCACAACTGTGTTGCAACTATTAATAACAAAACATGTTTGGGGACTGTTAAGAATTGAGATGTAGTCTTGCCAAAGGACACTGAGATTGTTTATTCAACACAATGTGTGCTATGTGATTATTATGAATTTTTTTTATGATGGCCATTTCATTTTCCCTGTGAATATTTTACTATACTTGAACAACTGAGAAAATGAATTTTACACCAGATAATTATGAATCGATATGAATTACAGCTCATCCATATGGATGATGTTCTGTTTTGTGGACTGGAAACAATGGAGATTATAAATGTAGCCAGGGAATGGTTTTATTTAAAGGTCCAGATACCTACACTAACACCCAAAGACTCCTTAATGTAAATTCCAGTACAGCAGCAAAAAAAAGTTGGAGCTGGGACTTTGGAAGTACTTACTTCTACCTTCTTCAGACTCGGATTACTTTGCTTTGATTGAAGGGGAACAGGGTAATGACCGTCCTGGGGCAGAAGACATATTGCGTTTGAACCTCTCAATGCAATCCTAAGCATGTCTGTTCAGAGGTCAGTCCCATTGTGTTCAATAGTAATTAATCCCAGAAAAGTGTGGTTAGGATTGCAGCCTCTGTGGCTTATTTGATTGGTCATAATGGACTCCAATTTTGGCATCCACTTTCAAGACTTTGTGTTCAAACCAACTGCTTGACAGGCTTCAGCACTTGCAGGAATCTGCTTGGAAGATGCAAAAAACCTGACCCCCATTTCAAGGCAAAAACTGAATGCTTATGCACCTCTCACATAGACAACAGTGAGTGGACCAAGGATCTGAAAACAGGTTTATATGTAAATACATTCCTGCAGTTTGGTTGATCACTGTCTTTGATTGACACATATTGCAACAGACGTTGTAAAGCTAAATTGGATTGCATTTTGTATGATGAAAAGTGCTACAGAAAGGTAAAATAATGCAGGGTGACCAGATGACTGGAAAAAATCCAGATTTTTAGCCTCCTGTCTGGGTGTCCTACATTTTGGCATCATTGTCCTACATTTTGGCTTCATTTTGAAACTTTGTGATAGTGCACAGTACCCCATCATGCCATATGTCGTTGGATTCGTATTGAAGAGCAGAATCCAGTGCAAAAATCAGTTTTGAGATATCGCCTTCATATCAAATGTTACGGTAAAAAAAATACATTTTTTGGCAATTTTTTTCAGCGGGTAGGAATTTTGGCCTGGGATTAGGAATTTTGGCCTTGGGGTTCAGGAATTTTGGGTTTGGAATCTGGTCACCCTGAATAATGGGAATGTTTTTATCCACTTTTCTATTCATGATCATATATTCTTCATAAATGTTCACCTTCGAATAGTAAAAGTGAATTTCTAAATTAGGAGATACATGGTTCTTACAAAATTTAAAATCTCTCCCTTTTCTAATCATTTCACTGTTCTGAATGCCTCTTGTTGACTTTTGTATACTGTCATGATCAAAGCTCTCAGAACAGTTTATACTGGGTTTTTATATAAACTTATAACATTATATAACCTGACTGTAGTTGCCATCACTTTTTTTAGAGCCATGAAGAATTTGGAATAGATAGAGATTTTGAAATTCAGAGCAAAAACACATGATATTATAAATGGTTAACATTGCTGTAAGCTGGAAAAATATGCCAGCAGACCAAAACTGTTTTCAGTGGCTTTATCTGTAATGCAGCACACCAGGTTATATGTCAGTGCAAATATCAAATGCATTGAAATTTCAGACACAGAGTAATAATAATTTGTTTCTATTTGAATATAACCATTACATTAATTCTGTTAAAGAATTCCTTCAGTGATACATTTTAAAGAAGTATTGCAAGAAAACAGTTTAAAAATGGGATGAAGAAAATTTAAATCATGGTAGTGAAGAAGGATGCAAAACAAATCCTGGACACTGTATGGAAAGCACTGGTGGAGCAAAAGTTATGGACAAATTGAGATGACTTGGAAGTAGCTACCATGTTTGGCATAGGTATACATGTTTCCTTTTCTATCTTTCCCCTTCATTGTGGGAATCTGCCAAGAGGCCCTATCTGAACCTCTAGGCCTACTCTGATAATTGCAACAGATCAAGAGGACTATGTGTGAAAAAAGATAGAAGTGTGAGATATGGTTTACTTGTGCCAATTTTTTTTAGTTCTATTATTATATCTATCTATATATTTTTAGTTCTATTATTATATTCAATTGGGGATTTTAATTTGGTCCAGCTGTGGGGGTCAGTTGGAAATATTTTTTTACACAGCCACAGTCTATAGCAGTAACCACTGCTATACCACTGTAACATGGCATATTGGTTTACTGAGGATGGTCTTCAGGTGTGTTGGGGGTCATAATGTATATTAATAGGATCATAATGGGTCATAATGGGTCATAAAGGATCATAATAGGATAATTGGAGGATTTGAGACCCCTTTCAGCAGCATGGTGTGCTTTGTCAAACATTTGGTGGTGTGCCTTGTCAGTGTGCCGTGAGATGAAAATGGTTGAAAATCTCTGGTCTATAGAATCCTAGATACTTATCCATTATCTCTACAGTAAAATGGTAAGCAATCACATTGTGTGCTTAAAATGTGTGCTTATTGTGCTTATTGTGTGCTTAAAATGTGTATGAGAATTAATGGAACAAATGCATCAAAGCATAATTTAATATAAAATTGCACGCTAGACAAGGGTAGATATATTCCTAGGATATAAGACAGCCCTTTCAGGTATTGTGCTATATTGTCCCCTCTCAGCCTTCTTTTAAGTTGGCTAAACATACCTATTTCCCTCAAAATTTTCTCATTGGGCGTATTCTCCAGCCCTCTCTCATCATTCTTGTCACTCTTCTTTGAACTTGCTCTAGTTTGTCTGAGAATTGGGATGCCCAAAATTGGAAACCTGCGTGAGTTCTGACCGTCCCTGGAATAAAGCAGAATCACTGGAGGTGACATTTTTACAAATGCAGGCAAATGATTTGAATAAGACTTCTTTGCAACCACATCACACTACCATCAGTAAATCATAATTGCCAGAGAGCCCTTTCAGGATATGGAGATGTTTAATTATTTGACTTTTTTCCTTTGAAATGTGATCTGCAAATATTCTTAATAATTTTGGTGAGCAGGTTGAGCTTGAAATCAATACCCTTCTCTTAGTGGAGCACTGATTCAATTGTCAGGTCTTATACAATCAGCCCTCATTTCCATGATCACTTAATGGTATAATAACTGCTCTCATACATTTAGGGTAATGTTCTAAGTGCCCTGAATTACACAATGTTTTGTAAAAGAAGCTCTTCAGTGGTCTGGACTAGTCTCTTCTTTGGAAGTCCTCTGACTGCCTTCAGGTTTAGCTCGTTGCTAAAATGCTGTTTAAAAAGCAGCACCTGCCTCAATTCCCTCTTCTATGCAATGGTTAAAGGTAGAGGCACTTTGTCCTCCATTCTACATGGTCACCCTGATTCAACTAGACCAATTGCTTCCAACTGATCTCTGCACCTAAGGGGGCTCCACACACTGGAATCATCTCCTTGACTATCTCTAGAACTGGAAGAATTTGATAAACTGGGTGGAAGAGAAGATTTTCTGGTTGCACATTACAATGGTAAGTGTGGTTTAGCAGTGGAAGAGATTACAGAGGGAAGTGGTCAGTTCTCCCTCCCTCCTGTGTGATCTTCAAACACAGACATAACCGACTTCTGCTGGAAACGTTTTAGGTCCTACTGCAGTCCTCACACTATTCATATGTGGTCCAAAACCCACCACAGAAGAACTAATTTTTGCTAGTGTCCAAAGTGGACAGTGCAGATTAGTGCACCAAGGGCTAAACAAACCACCAGAGGGAGAGAGGGGGGAAGAGCATTCAGCTCTTGGATTTTATAAATCAGTCTACAACCTCCACGGCTTCTAAAGAATTTGAGAAATTTGAGAACCATTGCTCTTGGACAGTGATTTTCAATTAGTGTACCATGGCACACTGGTGTGCTGCAAAAGAACAGCACTGCTTCTCATGCAAATACTGATGTCCATCGTTATTAAGCAGTTAACAAAATCCTCAACATTATCCTAAAGTTGTTGCTGTCATGTTGGATTTTTTTTCCTCTTTCTTCTTATCAGCTGTCTTGTTCAGCCTTTAATTGTACTATGCCATGAGCTTGCCTTGATATAAAGGGCCATGTTGACTCACCCTGCATCTCTGCTGGGCAAGATCTGCCATCCTGTATTACTTTTCTCCCCATCACTCTTTCCTGAAAGGTCACAAGCACCATTTTGTCCTCGGCTGAAAAGCTCCCGTCTGTTAAATCACCCTCAGAGCTGTCCATTAGCTGAGCAGACATCTGTGAAAATTTGTCGTTTCTTATTATTACTGAATAGATCAGTGCACCACACATCAGTGCGCTGATGTATGATGGATCCAAAACACACATTTAAATATGGAAGGATTTTTATAATCTTGGTGCAGGACCATAATCTGAGTCCCACACCATCAACAAATTCTTGAGAAGGAGTGGCAGGAAGTAGAAATGAGGAGGTAGAAAAGAATTATTTGAAACAAACTATCCTGGAGAGCAGAATGTTTGCCTTTTAAACAAGACCACACTGTTTCTTTAGTACATTCCTCAGAATATTGTGGAAGAAACATAGCTTGGGACTACAGAACATAAGTGAAATGCCAAAGGCACATAGTTCAACTGGTTACATGGATACAGATTTGGGAAAGACCTCTTCCCTGAAAAGCTGTAGTCACTCAAAGTTAATAGGATTAGGCCAGACCATTGTCTGGCTTGGTTTGAAGCAGTCCTCAGAGGAGTCCCCCCCCCCCCACATACACACATAATATTTCTATGCCACTATTTTTACCTGCTGAATGTCTAAAACTTTTATAATAGTTTTGAAGTTTCTCCCTTCAAAAGAGATTGGTAGGTAAGAGGCTTGGCTCTAGCATATACTGTATTTACTCAACTATAACGCTCACCTTTTTCAGCTGAATTCAGTCTCCAAAATCAGGGTGCGCATTAGATTTGATGTTAATTAGAATTGAGTAAATACAGAATTTTGATTATAGGTATAAGGTACACATTATATTTGATGGCACATTATATTCGGGTAAATGCGGTAATTCAGTCCCATAAAACAGTGGGACTTTTGTCATCCCTGAAGACATGTCAGAATCTTTCAAAAGTGTCAATAAAAAAGCAAATGGCATTCCATTGAGCTTACAGCACTAATTCTAAAAGAGAAGCCATCAAACATCCTAGATCAGTGTTTCACAAGCTATGGCAGGGTCTCAGAACATGGGTCAAGAGCCAATTTCTAGTGGATCCTCATTCCTTTCAATGTGTAATGTGAGCAGGTGTGTGGGTATAACTATTAGTAGTGGTTATTAATTTTTTTACGACCCTTGTTGCTGTTCACTCTGCTTGAAACTGATTCCTACATTTAGATCCTGCCAGTTTAGTATTATTGCCATAGATCAGTCACTAAGCTAGAAGACAATTTAATAATAAAGATATAACAACAGCAAACACAGGAACTCCAGAAAGAGATTTATATTGCTCTCACAGTTAACTAGAGAAAATCAACATGTTCATTGGCTGTTTTTTACTGATTGGCCCAATCCTATCAGACCATTGCACTGTCAGAACTATGCACTATCGGACAATGTAAAGCTCTCTATGGAGTATAAAAGCAGACCGTTGTGCATGCTTCTGGGTTATTGCAGCCTCTGTTCGCTCTGGTAATTTGGTGACAGGGGTTTGTCTCAGGCAATGAGGGGGAAGTCAGGGAGAGTCTGGGGGAAGATCAGATCAGGGGATCATGGATGAGAAGGGGAGGACCTAATTCATCCATCCATTCATTCTTAGTATTTGTATCCAACTTTTCTCCAATACCATAGAGGACTCAAGGCAGCTGTTTTGGAAGCAACGGCATGCAGCATCTCATACTTCTTTCCCAGGCTGCCCCACTCTTTCTATCAGATGTACAGCAGAAAAATGGGTAGCATAGATCTGAGATCCATAGACAATCAGGCAGCCTACTGGGGAAAGTATAATAATTTTATTTTCCTCCTGCTGGGTGTCTAATCACTGCTGCAGCCACCAACCTCCACACACAATGGTGGGAGGTAAGATTGGGCCATTAGATTCATGGAAAGGACCTTGAACATTCCATCAAGTAACTCAGATTGATATGCACAGAGTATCCCTTTATAACTTTCAGCAATTCTCTGAAGTAGGCTAGGTTGGTACCTGGGGATTATTAACCAATCTATATTTATAAAACTGAAAAGTCACTGGCTGACTGACTCACTCACTCACCCATCCACCCACTCACTGAATCATCAATGCCTCACCAAAACCGCTGGTCCTAGAAGTGTGAAATTTGGGGAGGCTGTTCCTTCTGTAATGGAGGCACCCACTAAGAACTGGATGATGCGCACGCGGAGATGATGCAAATGTGGGAATGATGTGCGTGGTAGGACGATGCACATGGGGAAGATGAGCATTGGTGGTATTGCACATGGGGGGATGATGCGCATGGGGGATGGTGCACATGGGGGATGGTGTGCTTGGGGGATGTTGTATGGGGGTATTGCGCATGGGTAGATGATGCATATGGAGGTGCTGCACATGGGAGGATGATGCGCATAGGGTGTTGCATGTGATGTGCATGGGGGACAGTGTGCATGGGTGGACGGTGGCATGGGTGGACATTGTGCAGTGGGGGATTACGTACAGGGGAAATTTTACTCCTGCAATGTGGTACGTTTTCACTAGTTTACAGTAAAACCTTGGATAGAGAGTAAGTTTGATTGAGAGCATTTTGCTAGACAAGCAAACATTTCTAATACATTTTGAGTTGATAGACAAGCAATGTCTTAGAAGTAAGTGAAAAAATAGTCCTGGCCAGGATACGGCTGGTTTTGGTGTTCTGCCAGTACCTCCTCAGCTCTCTGAGAGACAAGACTATGCATGTCTACTCTGATGTAAGCCTATTATAGTCAGAGGGGCTCACTCCTATGTAAAGGGGCAATGGAAAGGAGCCTGAAAGACCAAGCCTTGCATGTCTACTCTAAAGTAAGCCCTACTATAATCAGTGAGACTCACTCCTGTGTAAGGGAGGCAGATTGCAGCCTGAGACACTAAGTTCAAGTTAGTTTTATTTTTCTTTATATTTTGTATTTTCTTCATTATTTTGTATTATACGACAGCATTATAATCACTTGTATATGAATATTTTGGGGTTGTAAAATGGTCTGAATTTCCATTATTTTTTACGGGAAAATTCACTTTGATATACAAGCATTGTGGATTAAAAGCATGCTTCCAGAATGAATTATGCTTATAAACCAAGGCACAAGTAACAGTGGAGATAGAATTTGGAATGGAGTTGGGAAATTGAAGGTAGGGCAGAGGATACCCTGTTAGCAGGTAGGGGAATCTCAGGTTCAGGGTTGGCTTTAGGCCAATTTGACCAAGCAGACACAGCTGTCTGGTGTGGGCTTACCATAGAGTAGAGCTACAAATGTTCAATTGCCCCTTTTAGGGCCTGAAACTTTTAGGGTGTCCAGAGACTGAAACTCCCAGTTTGTGCTTCCGGGGCCTGAACACAATTTACAGTACAATGCTTGCCCCATATACATGACTCCATTGCAGTAAGAAGAGTTGTGTTGAATTGGGCTGTTAATTCCAAATATGAATAATTCTAAATCCCTGCCTAGCTTTCTAAAGGTTGCTTGAATTAGCTCCCTTCTGTTACTCTGAAGTCCATTTTATAACACAACTTCCATAACACACATTTTGCTATTCAGACTGTGTAAATGAACTGTGGAGGAGCACATTAAAAAGCTTTTATAGCATACTCTAAATACTGTTTATGGATTGCAAGTGCAACCTAAACTGGCTACCACCCAAATCATTATAAGCTGTGCCAGGATACATTTTGTTGACAAATAACCTATGAAAGGTCTGTTGCCATTTATATCTTTGAACTAAACTACCTGTTCAGTAGACAGGCAAGCTGTCCAGTGGTATCACAATGTTACTGCTCATGAAATTACATGCACTACTATGGAGTATTTTTTCCCAATATGTTTCTGCTGATTTAGCAACTCTGTAGCACCATCTGATCATGTTAGGAAAACCCTTGGGGTGACTTTTTCCCAACACCTGGCCAAAAGTAAATGTCGTTGTTTAATGTTCACTTCTACTGACCTTCCTAGAATTGCTAGAGTGTAGACATGCTTAATCCCTCGTAGCTGTTGATACAGTATAGTAGATACTGGTTTGACTGGAGAGATTAACTATTTCTTTTTTTCTTTTTCTTTTATTTTCTTTCTTTTCTAGAATGTCACTTCAAACACCATTAGCTTTATAAGGGTACAATCCAATTTAGCTCAGCACAACTCACGCACTCCGTGTTTCCATGATGGTGTGTGAAGTCAGCTGTATGTCTGTGCACTGGCCTAACCTCCCCAGAAGCAGTACAGAAGTGCTTGGCACTTTTGTGATGGAATGTGTCAGGACTTAAGACAGCCTAACTGGGATTAGGATTGTAACGTATAGGATTATAGTCTGGAGATACCCTGATGATGTCTGAACGCCCTTGGTAACCTCAGCTATTTCTTCCTCCCTCCTGTTGCGTTACCATTTTCCTCTTGGAATCCCTATCTTATCTTCTGCTGGAACAAGCAGGCCAACTGTTCTGCATGGTATCTAGCAAAGGCCAGTAAGATATTTAGCCCCTTACCCTGTACTGCATGCTATCCATCTCTATTGTTGGTGCAAATCTGAGTAGCCCAATAGATCACTGGGCTGGCTATGAGGGGGTTAGAATCCAGCCTAACCCTACAATCCAGAGTAACTACGGGAGCACGTAAGAGACATTACGTGTACCCTTAGTTACTGCACTACCTAGTGAAAACCTATGGGAAATTCTTATTGCAATCCAGAGCAAAGTGTTCTTACACCGGAGCAAGGACTCCACGTAGTTACTCTGGATTGCGCCCTAGGTCAGAAGACTGCTGTCACCCTCACCCAAGCTCAGATCATCCACTAGCACATCCTGCCCCTGCCCAAAATGTCCCTGTTCTAGCCTCCCATGCCTCTCGCCAATCCTCTGACCAGCCTCCCTTGGTAAATAATTTTCCCCTTTGTTGGCCTGGATCTGGGTTTTAGGGGTCCATGGATAACAAGATCTGTGGACATTGGATTTGCAGATACCAGAGGGACATCTGTACAGAGGTTAATCTGGAAGTATTACCCTCAGAACATGATTGGCAATCCACTGACAAGGAGTTCTAAGAATTTCAAGCTGAAAATTCACTCAAAATAAAAAAGGAAGCATCTTGCCAGGGAAGCTTCACCAATTGAACTTCCTGGTTTGAATGTTTTGGGAGTAGTATCAAAGCAAGCACAAATATAATAAAAAAAGAAAATGAGCTTCATGCTAAGGGTCTAGCTTCTTCATGTATATTTGAGCCTCTGTGCGTAGCAGTTCACAAATGCTCAGGGTTTTGCAGATATTCATGAACTAAAGCTGTGCTCAATGTGACCCATGCTAACTGGGCAGAGGCACTTTTTCAAGTGGTACTCCTTTGTATTTAACAGGTGGGCAGTATGTTTGTATGTTCACCCAGTATGCTGTCTTTTTAGTGGCTGTTTCCTGATATTTTTTCCTTCAGCATCACTTTAGACTTTGGCCTTTTTATGGGGACAGAGAACCCCATAATTTTTATTAAAAATTCTCTGTAAACTGCTTTGTTAACTTTAATTGTATAATACAATTAATATTACTTCAGTTCAGAGATTCTTATATAGTCCTGGTTGATAATCTATATATATATAAGAGAAAAGTCATTCACTGACTGACTCACTCACTGACTCATCACCGCCCTGCCAAAACCGGTGGGCCTAGAAGCGTGAAAACTGGGGTGGGTGTTCCTTCCGTGACGGAGGCGTGCACTAAGAATCGGTTTTCGGAAATTCCAACGGGAAGGGGGTGAAAAGGGGCGCAATGTGTTTTCCTCCCTATACTTTGCATTGAGAATTGCTGACTCAGCAACATTCCTCCCCAACTGCTGGGCCTGAAGCATGGAATTCTGGGAGTTCCTTCTGTCACCTGAACACCCACCAAGAACCATCTGGAGAACTTTAACCCTTCAGGAGCTGAAAAGGGGGCAACGTGTTTCTGTCCTATACTTAAGATGGGAGACTGAATAACATCCAGCCAGTTTGATGCTCAGTGCCTGGTGAACTGGGGGATGTTTTCCAGAGGAAGAGGTTGCACTGGCAAGGATGCTGCGCATGGGGGGAAGTTGCGCATGGAGGAAAGTTGCGCACAGGAGGATGATGCGCATGGGGGGAAGTTGCACATGGGAGAAAGTTGAGCATGAGGGGATGATGTGCATGGGGGATGCTGCGCATGGGGGGAAGTTGCGCATGGGGGGAAGTTGTGCATGGGGAAAAGTTGCGCATTGGCGGATGATGCACATGGGGGGATGATGCGCATGGAGGAAAGTTGAGCATGGGGGAAAGTTGCGCATGCAGGAAAGTTGTGCATGGGGGTTGATGTGCATGGGGGTTGATGCGCATGGTGGAAAGTTGCGCATGGGAAAAGTTGCGCATGGGAATGATGCGCATGGGGGAAGTTGCGCATTGGAAGAACTTGCACATGGGGAAAGTTGCATTGGCAGATGATGCGCATGGGGGAAAGTTGCGCATGGGGGAAGTTGCGAATCGGCGGATGATGTGCATGGGGGAAAGTTGCACATGAGGGGAAGTTGCGCCAGGGGAAAAGTTGCACCAGGGGAAAAGTTGCGCATCGGTGGATGATATGCATGGGGGAAGTTGCGCATGGGTGGAAGTTGCACATGAGGGACGATGCACATGGGGAAAGTTCCGCATGGGGGAAAGTTGCGCATGGGGGAAAGTTGTGCATTGGCGGATGATGTGCATGGGGGAAATTTGCGCATGAGGGGATGATGCGCATGGGTGGAAGTTATGCATGGGAGATGATGCGTATGGGGGGATGATGTGCACGGGGGATAATGCACACAGGGGGAAGTTGCACATGGGGAAAGTTGCACATGGGGAAATGATGCATGTGGGGACATGATGCTTTTCGCTAGTATATCTATAATTCTCATGCAGTCTTAATCATCTTTTGTAGGGTCTCGCCCCCCTCACCCCTTCAGAAAAAGACAAAAACAAATTTGTGATTGACAAAGTGGGAATTTATTCTGATTTATTGCTATCATCAATATCATCATCAGTATCATCTTTCATGCCTGTTGAACTATAAGCAGTGATGATGATGATGATGATTGCTTGGCACATGTGCTATTTCAATGCAATTTGAATATATATGTGACAATTCTTGGTCAGTACAGATTGATGTAGTTCAGTCAGGTATGATATGGTGAACCTAGGCAGATATTATGGCTGTTGAGAAACTGTCCTATGACTACTTACATTTTAACGTTTATGTCCACCAGAAGTTTTTTTTTCAGAAATGGCAACCAAGCAATGCACAGGGATACATTTCAGAGTGTTTTTTATTAGCTCCTTGGAATATATTACCGGCTGATGCTCCCAGAATTGTGTTGCAGATCTTGCTTAAAACCTAGACTTCCTGAGTCCATAGTCCCAAGGTGTATGTATTGTCAGAAGCTGCTGGTTTGTACTAAAATTGCTGAGACTGTCTGACCTCATCTCAATAAGCTCTTGCTGTGAGCTCATCAATCATGTATACTGTTCTCCTAGTAAGACTGCTTGTTGCTCTGTCTCTTTTAGAATACTATAACATCATCACACGTGCCAGTAGCAAGAAAGAGGTCATCTTTCATTTCCCAAGTTCTGCAGACAGGACGTTTTGAAGCAGAGATGTGTTATGGTAATAAACTCATATGCATATAGATATGTTGTGTGAAAATAGAATATGTGGCTGTTAGGAAGCTTTTTCCACTGCTGATTCAATACTGTCATAACCTGTAAGGCAGTGGAAGTGAAACCACTACTTGAAATTTTGAAATTATCTACATTAATGCTGAATTCCATATCAACTTTGGAAGAAACCTACCATCAAGTAATTTTTGAGGTCAGGCATTTAATGTGGAATTTTTGCCACCTAATAAATTATGCTCCCAAACCTGAAATAGTGATGTTGAGCTTACCCTTTCAACCCTCATTGACCCAAGAGTGTAACCATTAAAACAATGATGTGAAAATACTGGTTCTCAAGAATTTCACATAACCTCCTTTACTGTTTCTGCAGATAACTTTTGTCCTGGGAGGTTTCTGCAGATCTGCCCCTTATACATTTCAGGTCACTTCTGGCTTAATGCTGTCTCTTCCTGCTCTCAGAATATGCATGATTGTTATTTGGCCACTGTATTTAATTCCCCTGATTAAGGCTGAAATCCTTAGAGCAGTTTCCTGGGAGTACGTTCCATTGAACTCAGTGGAACTTACTTCTGAGTAGACATGAATAGGATTGCACTGTTAGACATAAGTATTCTCTTTTTGGGGTTTTTTAACAGAGCAGATGGCAGCTTTAGGGGGCTTTGATCAAACTCATCTTTAACCCTCCAATTTATCTTTTTGTTACTTGGTTGTGGTATTAGGGCTGTGGGTGGCGCAAGTGGCTAAGACACTGTGCTTGTTAACCGGCAGGCCAGGGTTTGAGACCCAGGTCGGTCCCACAAGACAGGATGAGCTCCTGTCCTTAGCCCAGCTCTGCGACGCCAGCTGGATCCAATCGTATTGGCTCTGCCTTTCCATTGGACTAATTCAGTGGCGTGGAGAGGGGGGATTTGCTGCTTGGGTAATAGCCTATCCTCCATAACAATCCAACCCAGGTTTTCATGCTTTGCATGCAGCGTATGCAGCGCTGAGCACAATACCATAGTCTTTCAAGACTGACAGAGGCCTGCTTTGTGGTAAAGGGTGGATGTGTTTCATTATTCTGTTGTTGGAGTTGCCTCATTCAGGGCCCACCTTTTCTCACACAGTAGTAATATCTTTCTACAATATTTATATATCACTTTTCAACTAAAAAGTTCACAAAGTGATTTACAAGAAAATGAAAAATTAATAGCTAATGGGTCCCTGTCTCAAAAGGGCTAACAATCTAAAATGCAAAAGAGCACCAGCAGAAACCACTTGAACAGACATTGCTGGGGTGTGTAGTGCCAGTTACTCTCCCCCTGCTAAATAAAAGAGGAACACCCATTTGAAGAAGTGCCTCTTATCCTATTAGCAGGGTTTCTTTCTGATGCCTCACAAAATCTCAGTTCTCCTGTGTACAATCAGCCCTGACCATACTGACTGCTTCCTTCAACCTCTCCCCAACTTCTATCCCCAGGTATCCCCAGATTTTCAGTATTATTCTGTGCTATTGAGCTGTTGTTTTTCTCTGTTGTCACAGCAAGGGGACACTATTTGCAAAGCAGTTGAGCTGCTCTGGTGTCCCCAAGTGATGCCATCACAGGTTTGCCTGTTAGCAAAGCTAAGCCCTGACCTAGTCCATTCATAATTTGGATGTTTGTAACTCAAACATATATAAGTCAGTGATGTTCTATATTGGGCTCATCTTCTGTACTGAGCACACAAACATCTAAAAGTTGTTGATCTTCTGTACTTTTAGGGCAAAATCCATAGCACTTATGGATCCATGCAGTTACGTCACCCTCTAGTGTTATCTTATGGAAAGTCATCCCAACAGCTCCAGAGCAAGGGGTTTAATTTCACTTTAGGATATAGGCCTAAACATGCTTTCCATGTTTGTTTTGGAAATGAAAATAGCATGTTTAGGGAGCTTAGACTAAAGCAGGCCAGCAACATGAGAAAAGAGATTTTAATTCTTCCTCCTTGTTCCATACTAGAACTCTCCTCTGTACACCCAATTCACCCCAAAGAAGAAAAGTTGGCACCAATAAGAACTTTCTGAAGCAAATGGTACATAGCAAACTGGGACTAGCATGTGGAAAGAATTAAATCTCCTCTCCCACACTTCAGTCTAGTTACTAGTTCCAGGTAAGATGGTGGAAAGTCTCATTAAAGTTAAAATTGTAAAACACATAGAAGAGCAGCCTTGTGAGGGAGTGGGAGGATCAGCATAGGTTTTGTAAAGGTAAGTCTTGCCTCACAAAGTCTTGCCTTTTGGAATTCTTTGAAAAGGTCCACAGGCATGTGGTTGCAGAAGAACCTGTGGACATCACATATCTGGACTTTCAGAAGGCGTTTGATATGGTCCCTCACCAAAGACTTCTGAAGAAGCTCCACAGTCAGGAAATTAGAGGTCAGATCCACTCATGGATAAGGAACTAGTTGAGGGACACGACACAGAGAGTAGATGTCAATGGGAAATTTTTCACAGTAGAAAGAGGTGAAACATGGGGTGCCCCAGGGGTTTTCTTGGGACCAGTCTTTTCAACCTGTTCATAAAAGATGTAGAAACAGGGTTAAGCAGCGAGGTAGACAAGTTTGCGGTTGACACCAAACTATTCGGAGTGGTGAAGACTAGGCAATGTGAAGCGCTCCAGAGGGATCTCTCTGTACGAGAAGAATGGGCAACAAAATGATAGATACATTTTAATCTGAGTAAATGTAGAGTTAGGCACAAAGAATCCTAACTTTACATATAGGTTATTGGGCTCCGAGCTATCTGTGACAGAGCAGGAAAGAGGTCTAGGGGTGCTGGGGGATAGCTCGATGAAGGTGTAAGTCATTGGACTTACAGTGGATACTACAGTGCAGTGGCAGTAAAAAAAGGCAAATTCTGTGCTTTGGATCATTAGGAAAGGGATTGAGAATAAAATGGCAAAAATTATAATGCCATTGTACAAATTGATGGTGAGGTCACATTTGGAGTACTGTGTCTAGTTCTGGTCACCAAATCTCAAAAAGGATATAGAGGAAATAAAGAAGGTTCAGAGGAGAGCAACCAACATGATTGATGGTATGGGACACCTTCCATAGGAGGAAAGACTACAGCATTTGGGGCTCTTCAGTCTAGAAAAGAAGCACTTGAGGGGGACATGATTGAGACATACAAAATTATGCAAGGGAGGGGTAGAGTGGATAGAGAGATGCTCTTTTCCCTTTCATATAACACCAGAACCAGGGAATATCCACTAAAATTGAATGTTGGGGAGAGTCAGGACAGACAAAAAAATTCTTTAACCAGTGTATTGTTGGTCGGTAGAACTCCATCACAGCATGTGGTGGTGGCATCTAGCTTTAATGCCTTTAAGAAGTGTTTGGACCAGTGGTGGGCTGAGACCGGTTCAGACTGGATCGGCCGATCTGGTAGTTACCGGGAGGCCGCCGGTCACGATCCGGTTGTTAGAGGGGCTAGCGATCCAGTTTGCCCCCCTTTCTGGGTTTTTTTTTGGGGGGGGGGCAGTTCTGGGGAGTTGGAGGGTGACCTGGGGGCAGTTGTGGGCAGGGGGGGCTGTTTACATACAGTTCCGGGGGCTGGGGGGTCACTGGAGGTTCCCTCTTTTCAGTAGCGGCAGCCGCGGCTGAGCGCTACTGAAAAATGCTTAAAAATTAACTGCGCATGACAACACAGCTAATTAGAAAGCAGGGAGAGTTCCTGGAGAGGACCTGCATAGGTGGGTCCTCAGTTGAACTCTTCTGGCAAGTGAAAGTCCCCGCGGCTGCTGCTACTGAAGAGAGGGAACCTCCAGTGACCCCCTCAGCCCCCAGAAGTGTATGTAAACAGCCCCCCTTCCCACAACTGCCCCTCAGGTCACCCTCCAACCCCCACAATGCAGAGCCCAATCCTGACTACTCAGAAGTAAGTCCCATGACAGGCAATGGGACTTACTTCCAGGAAAGTGGCTGGCTCTGCAGCCTGGATCCCAATCTGACTACTCAGAAGTAAGTCCCATGACAGTCAATGGGACTTACTCCCAGGAAACTGTGCCTGATTGCAGCCTGAGATCCCAACCTGACTACACAGAAGTAAGCCTCATGCCAGTCAATGGGGCTTACTCCCAGGACAGTGTGGAAAGGACAGCAGCCTCAGACCACCATCCTATGCAGGTCTACTCAGAGGTAAGCCACATGCTTAATTTTTTTTGAATATTTTTAATTTTAAAAAAATTCTTGCTGGCCCCGCCCCTGGCCCTGACCCCTGACCTCAGCCCCGCCCCCTAACCTGGCCTGGCCCCACCCACTTCCGGAGAACCGGTTGTTGGGGCCAGGCCTGCCCATCACTGGTTGGACAGATTTCTGGAGGAGCGGGCCATCACAGATTACAAGCTATGATAGGAGTATGACTATGGGCAAAATCCAGAGTAACTATGGGGAGTCCTTGCTCCGGTGTAAGAACAACTTACTCTGGATTCCAATATGAATTTCCCATAGGTTTTCATTAGGCGGTGCAGTAACTATGGGTGCACGTAAAGTCTCTTACGTGCTCCCGTATTTACTCTGGATTTGGGGGTATGTCTGTGTTCATAGATAGATGTTGGGAGGTCACCTGGATGCAGGTGTCTTGTGTGCTCCCTGAGGAATCTGGTAGGCCACTGTGGATATAGGAAGCTGTACTAGATGGGCCATTGGACTGATCCAGTGGAGGTTCTTCTTATGTTCTTTTGTATCTAGGGTATTGGACACCAGGGTAGGCCTTTTGAAGCCAGGGGTAGGCATGGCCTCAGCCTCAAGGTCTCCTGGTGGCAGCTAGGTCTATCCTTAAGTGAGAGCAACCAGCAGACATGACCTATTTCCCTATGCATATTATGCTTGCTCTGAAAACAAGCACTGAACATACATTCTATGTATTTGTAGCTTGACCTGAAATTTTTCTACATAAGCTAAATGCAAGAAAGCTAAAAGGTCTGCACATATTCCTTCTCATAGTTTAGCCAACTTCAAGCTACAGTATATGAATAAACAGACTAATAGCTTAGACTAGAAACTACATCATTTCAGTTCCCAAAATTATGCCTGTGTCCATTTTTCTTTTAAACGTGAAAAACTTTGTGATAGCTGACACCATATTCTCAGCCTATATAATCATTACTCTTGTATGTGACAACCTTCTTTTATTTATAGTTAAGGTAGAGCAACTAAAAAGTGTATAACTTTCTGTTTGCTTGTTAATAAGCATTGTGGTTTGACCTGAATCAACCTTTGCAAACATACTGTAAAAATTTGAGAAATTATTACATTTAACTGAGAATAATGTCAGATTGCACCTTGGTCCATGCATATAAACCCCTCTGTACTGACTGGTCCTGTCTTTGCAGTCAAGTGAGGGAAATATTATATTCTCCAATTTGATGCACAACACTCCAGATGCCCACTCAGCTTACTGGTATTTCTCTTCTTCAGAAAGATATAAAGGTTGGAAATTTTGTAATAGCCCTTCCCAGGGTTTGAACATCAGCACGGATGTTTCCAGCAAAACCCCCCTCGTCCCCATGCAGCTATGATGATGGGATGTCCATTTAGATTTGTAGCCACAATGCATGATTCGTAACTTTTTGTAAATTTATACTTAAGGTGGGATCAAAGCAATTTTGTTTTGTTTTATTAAAATCACTTTGTTTTAATTGAGTTACATTTCTATCCAGATTTATTTACTGCAGTTCTAGGAGCCAAGTTCCACTATAAGGGCAGAATCCCTGGGAAAATGCTGGGGAGTCATCATCCATCATACTCCACCAAGATGATGACAATTGTGTCCTCAAGCTTTGATGTAGTATGAGTTAGCTTTATTCCTATCTCTTTGGTGTTTTCTTAGGCACAGGGCCTCATTCTGTGTCCCCCACCACTCCATAGTTTGTAGGGTTGCCAATGGACAATGCACTGCATGAGATGTGGGGAGGTACAAAGCCTAGGAAAGGAAAGTAATTTTTATTTACTTCTTCATAGGTTGTCTGGCCATCAATGGGTCTCCTCAAACTTAAGGCTGAGGAGACTTCTTGGGGAGGGGGCAGTCCATGCCAGAGAAAAGGGGATAAAATCTTGTGTGAGCTGCTCCTGCTGAGGTCTATCCCTTCAATCCCTTGTCCTCCTTTTCGCTTCTGTAGAACTGCCCACAAATACTGCCTTCTCCGTAATCTTATCTATTCGGCATCAAGGAGCCAGTGCCATAAATGGAGGTGTCTGGCTGTTTACGCCAGTGGCCCTGTAGGACCTAGCAGCAGCACACCTTTTATGCTATTGCAGTGTAACCATAAGCGATCAGGCACCATAAGCGCTCTATAAGAATTATCTTGCTGTTTTTTCTGACAAGGCTTTGAGCAGTGGCTCACAACAAACACAAGTACGTTATTATTCGTAATATCTGAAAGTATGGAATTAGCAGAGACAAGAACATTTGTTTGAAGAGTCAGCAAAACAATGTGGCCTAACAAAGTTTTTGAATATCCTAAGGTCAAGCTCAGAATCTTCCAAGACAGGGAGAAGGAAGCAGCACAATGTAGTATATTAAAAAGTTTTCAGATCATGGTTTCATGGCATCTCTATACACCTATTTTTATATTCTGGGAAAATGCATTTACAAGTATAATTTATAATTAATATCCATGTTTCCTTCGAAACTCTGGAGCTGAAGAATATATATCACAATATAAAGCAATCAAAATCTTGCGGTTACCAATATTTTAAGAGTATTCATGTTTCTACAGTGTGTGGCTGCACATATATTTTGATAGGATTAAAGAAACATTATAAATTATCAGTAGCTGAAGAATTTGTCAACAGACAAAGGAAAAAAAATGTTAAGCCTGGCAGTGCAAGATGGAAAGCAAAATAAGATAATTAGAGTAAAAGCAGGATTTAGTGCAATCACCAAGTGTCAAGGGATAATGGAATTAAGGCAGCAGTAGTTTCGGAGATAGTATTAAAAATTAACAGGACTTTAGGTATGTGATATTGCAGTAAAACTAAGAATGGAGAAAAGTCTTTAATTCCTATAATACATTCTTCAAGACAATGGGTAATATTACTTAAACATGACATTGGGTATTAAATAGTTGCCAGTTTTCAAATAGTCTATAAAAATGTTTTTCCTGTTCTGAATTGAAATTAATTGACTCAATTATTTCTTTTTCTCACAGTATCATAATGGATTAATATGTAACAACTGAAAATATATTTGGCAAAAAAGGAAAACTGTACACATCTGAAAAAATTAAAGGGAGAAGTAACCTTAAATAAGGTTGTGCAGAAATGAAGGCTCAAATAATAATGGGAAAAGGAGATTACAATTTGTTTATAAATTGTTGTGGAGGACATGCATCCACATCTTTAGACACTTCTAAAATACTATCTACTCACTATTTGGTTCAGATTGCCTGGTCAGAAAGTAGATAAAATGGTTTACTAGGGCAGGGGTTCATATAACAGTCTAATGCAGCAATCCTAAAGACACTTTACTGGGAGTAGGACCCATTGAACACAATGGGGCTTGCATTTGAGTAGACATGGTTAGGCTTGTGCTCTAAAGCATTCACAAAACCTGCTGAAGACAGGAGGTGTTGTCATTAAGCAGGAAGTTATATCATTAACCAGGTCATTTCATGAAATAAGCACTTTTTTCTCAATTAGGTACTAAATTAGCTGCAAATGGCAAAAGAGAAAATGCACAAATCTTGATCACATAGATATTTTCAAGAACTGGAGAGCCCAGTTATCATGCATGCCCCCTTTCATTTGTGACACATCCACTCCACTCAGCATCAGAGAGTAGCTAATAGTGCTACTAGGAGAGTCTGAGGACAAGATAAAGAACCCATGGGCCTGATGTTTGATATACAGTGCTTAGAAACTGACCATTTACTATGCATTTAAGTGCCAAATTTGGTTTACCTCTTACAGGACAGTCAGACAACATTGATAGGAAATCACTGTTTTTTTTCAATTCTTTTGCTCCTTTTGAAACTTCACTCACTGTTGCATAAGGGAAAAATTAAAGAGTAATGAAACCCCAGTGGATGTTAACCACTTGATTACTTTGATTCCATCCCTTTGATTCCATTCCCATCCCATTACATATACATATACATATACATTACATCCCATTACATATACAGTCTCCCATCCCATTACATATACTGCCTCTGAAATGTATTCTGATTGTTTTGTTGCCCAGCTGGGAGACATTAGGCCTTCCCTGCCTCCTGTCTGGAACTCCCAGCTGCTTGCCCTGAATGATGGCTTCCCAAGATTATTTCACACCAAGCACAAGCCCCCAGAGATAGGAATTTGACTTGCTAATAAAAAAAGAAAAAAAAATCCTTAACTTGGAGGACTCCTCACTTGAGTCTTTTCCAGTTTCAAAATTTCATGTGATGGTAGAGTTATCACTCCCAAGCTGAAGGTCCCAACACTTGTTTGCATGGCATGTAGCTAACAGAACCACGTAGGAACTTTGGAAGCAGCAGGGAATTAATTGGCTTGACTTTTCTCCATCAGCTACGCTTAACATGCAAGATATTCCAAGCATACAAGTTCATTCTGAGTCTTCACAGCCCAGCTTGACAACTTCCTTCCTTTTAGCAATACTGTCTCACCCAGAATTCAATTCTTGCAGCTGATTCTGGAAAAGCCACATTTCAGTCCTAACATAGAGCTTTAATATTGAAGCACACCCTGACTAATCTCAAAATTGATTATGTAACAGAAGGCTTGAACAGTTCGCATTATTGATAAGCACTTTATGTGACAGGGACTTGCATAGACCTGTTCCACATGGCTTCTAGAGGATGGTGATGTTGAAAAAAAAATCAGTATGTATAACAAGATTGGATCTGTATACAGGAAACTTCTCTACTGCACTGTTCTCCTCCCCTTTTACTTCCTCAGTGTCTCTGTCCTTTCTTACTCAATGCCCATGCTGTCTCTGTCTTCTGAAGCCTTGGCCCCAGCCATTACTGTTTCACTCTGCTCAGACTTTTCAGGCTGTTGGCCATGTTGTAGGGGCTCTGCAGAATCACCAAAGGGCCACCAATCAGGAGGGAAATCACTGCCCTGGGATGTCTTCAACCATTCGGGTGCCCAGCGAGTACCCAAATATACTGGTTCTGAAACGTTTTCATCTTGCTTCCCTTGACATACTGGGCCAGTCTTATGCAGATTTTTGCAAGAATTAGGGATACAGAGTGGCAGGTTCTTGCAAGAATTCCACAGTTCCTTGGCTGGTTTCTGCAACTCCCTGGGGAGTTATGGTTCATAATTTGGGAACCAGTGCCCATATGGGTGTCCTGCAAAGCATTGATTATATTGGTACATTTTTAGCTAACTCCACTCTGGTAAATTTTTAGAATCATTAAGTTGCTCATTCTCAGGAAAAAAAAAATATATAGGTTGGTTTTCAAGAGGTGTAAATGTAGCTTTCCTTCTTGTCATATAAAAATCACCCAAGATCACACAATGTGTAATAATATAAATTGCTGGGTGTAAATAGCCAGTAATTGTTTACCTGAAGCGTAATGGCTGTCCATATATTTGTAGAGTAATTTACATTACATTATCATTTACTAGTAGCTATTTCTTCAATAGTTGCTTATCATTAGAAGTTAAGTGCACAGCTATTACTGGTATAGCAACTGTATCTACAGTGGGTAATGATACAAGTAGTAACATAGGAGAAAAGAAAAAGGTGTGATTTGTTGACATTGCTATTCCAGGTGATGCACAAATTGAGGACAAGCAGCTGGAGAAGATAATAAGGTACTGGGACTTGCAAATTGAAATTGAATGCCTATGGAGAAAAAAATAAGTCATGGTTCCAATTGTGATTGGAGCTGTTGGGGCAAAACTTAAAACAATGATTTTCAACCAGTATGTCATGGCACACTGGTGTGCCACAGATAGTCCTCAGGTGTGTCATGGAAATTTGAGGATTGACAATACCTCAACAGCTCTTAGATCCTTGGTTAGGATTTGAACTGTTAAGTTTTTACCAGTCATTGGCTGTGTATCAAATTAAAGATTAACTAATCATCATCATCATCATCACCATCATAATATATCATCACTACCACCGTCATCATCGCTTTATTCTGGATTATGAGTCATCTCTGGTCAGCCAGTCGAAGATGGGTTGTATTTGAATCTGGGTATTCTTGGTTCCATAGTTGGCACATGCTCTTCTGATAGCCACGTTTTTGAGGTTCTGAGTTGTAGTAGCATTTCATGATGATACAATTCTCTAAGGTTGAGTATTTCTGCTGCTTTTGTGGTTGTTCATTTGATGGTGTTCTGTGATCCAGTAGCCCATTTGTCACAGATGTTGACATCTGTCAAAAACATCTTCCATGGACCTTTTTATCCTGGGTGATGACCGAGCCAGTATGGACTTCAGATTCTTTTGTTTCACCATATTGTTTTATGGGTGTGGGTGCAGCACTGGATGTTGTTTCTCAATGGCTCCCTCTTCTCTTCTTGACAATATCAAGCATGGGCATGTAAAAACTGTGGTCAGTAAAGAATATATTCAAAGGATCAGAAAAATTTTGAAGAGCAAATTGAATGGTGGCAACATTATAAAGGCTATAAATGCCTGGGCCATACCTGTAGTTAGATATAATGTCATGAATTGGACACAGGCGGAGCTGGATGACTTGGACAGGAAAACAATGAAATTAATGACCATTCACTATGCTTTACATTCATGTAGTGATGTTGACAGGCTGTACCTGCGTAGAAAATCAGGGGGCAGAGGACTTTTGCAAGTGAAGCAGACGTTTGAAGAAGAAAAATAATGCCCTGGCAGATGATGTGCGAGAGAGCCAGGAATGTGCTCTGATTGAAGTTAACAAGAAAAAGTTGCTGAAAGTGCAGAAAACTAACTATGAATATCGCAAAAGTGCAATTCAGGCTCGGACTGGCAGTTTGCAGAATAAAGTATTGCATGGCCAATTCCTTGCCAAGATCGAAGGAAAAGTGGATCAGGATAAGACCTGGTTGTGGCTCACAAGTGGAACACTGAAGAAGGAGACGGAAGGCCTGATACTTGCTGCCCAAGAACAGGCAATCAGGACAAATACCATCAAGGTCAGAATTGAAAAATCAGCCAATGACCCAAAATGCTGGCTCTGCAAAGAAGTGCATGAAACCATCGACCACATTCTAAGTGGCTGCAAGAAGATCGCAGACTGACTAGAAACAACAGCACATTTCTATAGCTCAAATAATCCACTGGAATTTACGTCAAAACTATCATCTGCTGGTGGCAAAAAAAATTGGTGGGATCATAAACCTGAAAAAGTGGTCAGAAATGCACATGTCAAGCTTCTGTGGGACTTCAGGATACAGACTAACAAGATCTTGGAACACAAGACTCCAGATATCATGATTATAGAAAAGACTAAAGTGTGGCTCATTGACATTGCCATAACTGATGACAATAGAATTGAATAAAAACAACTGGAAAAAAATTCCCTATACCAAGATCTAAAAATTGAATTGCAGCAACGCTGGTATATATCTGGTGGTTCCAGTGATAATTGGCATGCTAGGTGCAGTGCCGAAAGATCTTAGTAGGCACTCGAAAACAATTGCCATCAACAAAAAATCAATCTGTCAACTGCAAAAGGCCACTCTACTATGCTCTGCATGCATTATACACAGCTACATCACACAGTCCTAGACACTTGGAAAGGGTCTGACTTGTGATGTTACAGAAACCAGCGTGGAGAAATTATTTGCTGTGTATTATTGTTGATTTTTAATAATAATAATAATAATAATAATAATAATAATAATAATAAGTGGCTGCAAGAAGATCACGCAGACTGACTACAAACTGAGGCTCAACTCTGTTTCCCAGATGATCCACTGGAATCTATGCCAAAAGTATCATCTGCTAGTGGCGAAAAACTGGTGGGACCACAAGCCTGAAAAAGTGGTTGCAAATGAGCAGGTCAAGCTTCTGTGGGACTTCAGGATACAGACGGACAAGGTCTTGGAACACAATACTCCAGATATCACCATCATAGAAAACAGTAAGGTGTGGCTTGTTGACATCACCATACCAGGTGACAGCAGAATTGAGAAACGATTGGAAAAGATCTCCCGCTACCAAGACCTAAGAATCGAATTACAGCGTTACTGGTGCATGCCAGTGCAGGTGGTTCCAGTGGTAATTGGCACACTGGGTGCAGTGCCCAAAGATCTTGGCAGGCACCTGAAAACTATTGGCATTGACAAAATATCACTCTGCCAACTGCAGAAAGCAGCTCTTCTGGGATCAGCACGAATTATACGCCGCTACATCACACAATCCTAGACTCTTAGGAAGTGTCCGACTGGTGATGTGAATTAAACCAGCACAAAATTGTTCGCTGTGAATTTATGGATAATAATAATAATAATAATAATAATAATAATAATAATAATAATAATAATAATAATAATAATAATAATAAGACTCAAACTGTTTTAGAGAACTTGGATAGGAAAACCTCAAAAAATGTCCATCACCCATGCACTACACTCACAAAGTGATGTAGACACGTGGTAAATTATATTTACTACGTAAGGAAGGAGGACAGGGCATGATTCAAGTCCAAAAGTCAGTGGAAGAGGAAAAATGATCCCTAGAAAAGTTTTAAGGGGAAGTCAAGAACACCTAAAAGATGCTCACAAAGAAGGCATCCTAAAGTGTAATGAAATGAAGTGGGATTACAAAGTGCAGATGGTTACGAACAGAAGAGACAGGAGGTGAAATGAGGCAATGCATGGGCAATACCTGAGCAACATTCAAGAGAATACTACTCTAACAAAGCAACATGGCAATAGCTGAGGAAAGGAATAATAAAGAAAGAAACAGAGGCCTGATACTAGCAGCACAAGAACAAGCATAGCGAACAAATGAGATAAATGCCAAAATAGACAAGAGCCAGAAAGACAGCAATTGCCAGCTGTGCAAGGAGGCTGAACAGTGGAACACATCATCTGTGGCTGCAGAAAAAATTGCCCAAATGGACTATCTGGAAAGACACAACAAAGTGGCTGCCATGATACATTGGAAACTGTGCCAAAAGTACAACCTAATCACAACCAAGAACTGGTGAGACCATAAACCAGAAAAGATAGTCCAGAATGAACAGGCCAAAATCCTGTGGGACTTCGGTATTCAAACCTACCGCCACCTGGAATATAATATACCAGACATCACTGTGGTTGAGGAAAAACAGGTCTGGATAATTGACATTGCAATACTCAGAGATAGTCCGTGTCAAGAGAAAGAACATGAGAAGATTACACGGTATAAGGACCTACAGATAGAAATTCAGAGAATCTGGGAAAAGAAAGCCACTGTGATTCCAATAATAATAGGTGCTCTTGGAGTGATTCCATTAAGTCTCCAGGAACATCTAAACTTAACGGGTTTACCTTTTTTGCTAGCGCCTCTGTGCTTGGGCTAACCTCTACTCATTCAGTGATACAAACATGCCTTACGCCACAATTGCATCACTTCTGTGATGGTGCAAGGGTCTTGTGCATGCCAAGCTCCGTTTCCTGGATTGAACCCCATGGAAATTGGATGCTTCAGATAGAACACTTAGGGTGCAATTGTAACCTAGGCTGTCACAACTTACCAGTCTTCTCATTCCCGTGGTGATGTAGGGAGACAAGTGAATGTCTATGCACTGGCCTAACGCTCCCCCAGGAGTACTGCAGTAGTGCCTTACAGCACTTCTGTGACATTCTCAAACCAACACAGGATTTGTGCCAAGGCTTAGGTCAGTCTAAATGGGGCTTAGGATTGGAGCCTAAATAAACCCTCCCGAACAGTTATTTGTTTTTAAAAATTCCCAAAATATCCCACAAGATGCAATTCTATCCACTATTAAAGTAAAAATATACACAGAAGCCTGTTAAAAGTACAAATCAGTAACATTTCTGTAAATGCAGTCAAATATTATGGAAGCATCAAGTGCAATATACTCAAAATATCTGAGAATATTTTGAAATGAGTGAGGATCCTTCTGAAATTGACTCATGACTCAGCTGGTGGGTCCTGACCCACTATTTGAGAAACACTGATGCAGAAGATAGATGACAAGTCCCCTGCACTTATAGTTAAATTCTATAAATGTAAGTTGGAAATGGAATTGTGATTGGTGCAGTTTGTCATATCAAAGTGCTGCAGAGGTGAAAAAGCTGCAAATTTATAAATTTATACATTTAAAATTCTCTCCTTTATCCCTGGCCTCCTCTGCATCTGATTACTGCTCTGAAAAACACTTCAGTGTGATAGGGGGAAAAATGGCACGAAGCCTCTGCCAAATTCTTACAAACTCTGATTGATTCCTCCTTTGTGAAATAAAATGAAACATAGATACAGTACTTTAGATGAAAGAAAGAAAAAAGGCAGCGGGTGGTCAATAAAAGCCTGGATATTTTAATGTGACTCCAGTATGTGGAGCATTTTCCAGATGAAGTTGTATCTTCCCATTTTTCATTTAATTTTTGAATGATAATGGAAAACATGGTTTTTTATTCTGCAGGATGAAGACTTTCATTTATCTTTCAGGTCACACTGCTTTGTTGCCTTGATGAAATTGCTCATTATAAATCTCATTTGTTTTGAGGAAAAAAAGAAAAAAAAATCAAAACCATTTCCCTTTGGATATAAAGGGTCTAAAAGCTCCAACCCTAATGGAGCCAGAGGCACACCACATGTTTCCCGTGCACCGGTTAAAATGCCAGCAGCAGAACAGCAGATTGTCAGGTTTTATTTGCAGTTAAATGAAATAGGTGCAATAAATGTGAATTGTGACAAAAAGGGATTAAGTAATAAAATATAACAAATTATTAGTTCTTCAAAAAAGAGTCACACACATCCCTTGTGCTTGCACTTGCTAGGGGAGAGTAATTTACAATCAGTCATGACACCAATGGTTTGCAGCCTTAGGCATTCTCATTGCTGTGCCACAGGGTAATAGACATGTGGATCCTGTTAAAACATGCAGGACATTGATCATGAGCTTGGCTGGCTGGAAGGGATACCAAAAACATTCATCTAGATTCCCCAATGCCTTAAATTTCAGGTGTGTTGAGAGGCAATTGGAGACAAACACTGCTGGCAAACACTTTCAATTAAAATCCATCTGCTTGTTCAACATTATAAAATGAAAAGCTTTTCCACTGCCTATAGTATGGATCATTCCTACACTAAGAGAAAGAGAAGGAGGAAGATAAAGAATGAAGATTTACATATGTGAGGAAATTGTTGTGACTTGAAATGAAATTGATGAATATGCCATATTCAGCACAGATTCTTCTAGCTCTTATTAATTATTAAATATAGGGATATCATGTATTTAATTTTTTCTTTCCTTTTGTGGTGGCCAGAGAAGGGGATGACCAAGGTATTGGTAGATCCCCTGCTTTCCCTCATTTGCCATTAGTTCAGAATCTTCATCAGTAGATTTTGTGGACAACACAGAATTACAGCAAAAACGTCCTCAAAAAACTTTTTGCTGTATTATCATTGTATTATCATTTGCTGTATTATCATTTTTGCTGTATTATCATTGCTGTATTATCATATGATTGCAAATTATCAGTGTCACAGAGCACTATATGGGAATGGGCAGATCTTACTAAAACAACAGGGTGGTAAGCTCCAGTGTTAATTTTTAAACAAGCCTGTGAGCAACTAGATCCATATATTGGCAGATCTGCTCAAAGTTGAACCAACCCAAATATGGAGTGCCCAGAATGTGATAGGACTGTGTCTGTGGGCATGCTGCCACTAGAACATGGTGAACTGTGTCTGTTCACCATGCTGCCACTAGAGTACTCTGTGCATGTGGCCTTTGCCTACTTTGTTGCTGCATTTTCTGATTTTGTGGACCCCACCACACAGAAGCCTCCCATTCCTTCTTATGCTGTATGAGACCACATGACATCATCACTGTTTGATGTTATATATATGTAGAGCACTGGGTTTCAAAAGTTGACTGTGAGATGAAAGGTATCGCAACAGGATATAGGTGTCTTGTTGTCTTAAGTGGTTCCTGAGGAATCTGGTGGACCACTGTTACTCCAAATCACATGGAAAGTTGCGCATGGGGGAAAGTTGCGCATGGAGGAAAGTTGTGCACGGGGGGAAGTTGCGCCTGGGGGGAAGTTGCGCCTGGGGGAAGTTGTGTATGGGGGAAGTTGTGTATGGGGGGAAGTTGCGCATGGGGAGAAGTTGCGCATGGGGAGAAGTTGCGCATGGGGGGAAGTTGTGCATGGAGTGAAGTTGCGCATGGGGAGAAGTTGCACATGGGGGAAGTTGCGCATGGAGGAAGTTGTGCATGGGGTTTGATGCATATGGGGAAGTTGCGCATGGGGGATTGATGCGCATGGGGGAAGTTGTGCATGGGGGGTTGATGTGCATGGGGGGAAGTTGCACATGGGGTAACTTGTGCGTGCTGGGTTGATGCACATGGGTGAAGTTGCGCTTGGGGGGGTTGATGTGTATGGGGGAAGTTGCGCATGGGGGGTTGTTACGCCTGGGGGAAAGTTATCCATGGGGGGTTGATGCATATGGGGAGATGGCATACGGGGAAATTTTACTCCCGCAACGCGGGTACGCCTTTCGCTAGTCTTTTACATAAATCCAGTACTCCTTTTGATACGTTTTAATAAACCTTTTGAACTCATTGTACATTACAAGTTGTATACTGTAATTGTACATCGTTCATTACAGACCTAGAAAAGGGGCTCCTAATTTCAGTTCATTTCAGATCACTTGACACCTGCCATGCCAAAGATTCTTTCAGTTGAATGTTGATTAAAACTGATTGGGACAAAAGAGCTAACGAAGACCACTAATTATCTGGATAATTCGTGTTTGCCCATGTTACATAAGGCATGAATTAACTTCTAATGAGATCAAGTACAAAAGAATTTTCAACCACTGTGCCATGACACACTGGTGTGCTGCAGATTGTCTGCAGGTATGCCATGGGACTTTGAGGAGCATCATTTTATTATTAGTAGGGCAATTGGGAGATTTGAGTCCTCTACCAGAAGCATGGTGTGTCTTGACAATGGTAAAACAAATTAATTCTGTGCCTTGACATTTTTAGTGTCTTATCAGCATGCCATGAGATGAAAAAGGTTGAAAATCACTGGCCTAGTGTCTTCTTGGGTGGTTACATGGGCAAAACCTTCTGAGTTATGAGAACCAACTGAAACACATATGGTAATTTCACAAGCATAAATGGGAAGAAGCCATCCTCGATTCCAGAAAGGGAAATACTGGTACAGGAGGCTATTGTTTGGTTTGGTGAACTTTGTAATGAAAAATACGTGGTGAAACTTTTTGAAACAGAATTACTCATTTCAGGTAGATATCAAGAAGCAGTTTAGGGAAGCTGTAAAGGATGGACAAGTTAGATTTTGACAGTCTTCACGTTGCCCAAGTAAAGTTAGCAAACTGATTTGTGGGAGATAAAACCATTGATCGTTTTTCTGCTGAAGTCTGAACCTCACAAAGCACTGTCAAATCTTGAATCTATGTGACTCCTGGCTTCGTACAAGTGTTTGAAAAGTGAGCCTGTAACTGGTAGGTCACTGAGTTGTATTTGCTTTCAAAGCATCACTTTATGTGTCGGCGCATCAATCACAGCTATTCTTTCCTGCAATCACAGAAAGGAACTTCTTCAATGAGCAAAAAAAGATGCCCTAAAAGGCAAAAGATAAGAGACAAGTTATTTTATATACCAGACTTCTAGATAGTGGCCACAGTGTTATTATTGCAATGGGGTTATAAATATCATCTGAGATAAGTGGTCTTGCTCATACTCTCTGATGATGGAATTCCATAGAGATAAACATGGAAGTGACTTTGTATTTGCCCCTAATTTCCCAAGCCTATTTATCCTGAATCAAGCCACTGCCCAATCTAGTCCAATACTGTTCACATTGACTGTCCAAGGTTTCATCTGGCTTACCTACAGGTTGAACCTGAGACCATCTGCATGCAAAGAAGTTCTTTGGCTGAGCTGATTCTACTGATTTTGTGCAGCAGAATCACAAAACTATGAAAATAGGCTATTCTCCTTTATCAATGCATCTGGTATCAGAATCATTACTTATCTCATTCTCATAACAAGTTTAAAAATGATGGCCTGAGGGGAAACATGATTGAGACATATAATTATGCAAAGGATTGATAGAGTGGCTATAGGGATATTCTTTTGTCACTAGAACCAGAAGACACTGCTATTATCAATCAACATGGGTGTTGCAATTTAGAAAGGACATATAAGTTTACCAGATACACTGGAAATTATTTTAGGTCTCACCTTCACCTTGTTCAGTTAATGCGGAGCTAATGCCCTGATGAAACTGCTTAATAAAAACTGGTCATACATGATGTATTGAGTTTGCTTCACATATTTTGATTTGTGACTGAAAGCAAGCCTTGCTACACGATAGTGCAAAGTGAGATAAAGCAAGGATGTGACTGAGCAGAAGGCAGTTTCTTGTACTTCTGCCTACTTAAAAGTGAATAAACAGTTACTTTGTTGGCAATCCTTTACTAAGAATGTGAAATAATATGGCTTTTGACGTTCATGCCAACTTCTAGGGAAGAGCCCTTTTCATAATTTTATTTTATTTATTTTATTCATTTATACCCCGCCTTTCTTCCCAAAGGAAATCAAGGCGGCTTGCAACGTTTAATAATTACAATCGCAATACAATTTTAAAATGCAAAAAACAAATACATAAAAATCATTAAAAATCTACATAATTGGATTATCCATTCATTCAAATGGACAAAGTATGACTGAGTTGCCATTACTAAAACAGGATCAAGCATTCTTCTGGGTGAGATGGGAATTCTTATCTAATAAACAACACAATCCTATGCATTTATTCAAAACTAACATAAGAAGAGCACTGTTGGAACAAACCAAAAGCTTATTTAGACCAGATTTTTGTTGGAAGCTGAATCAACTCAGCAGAGTGATGACCACATAGCAATCCCTTCTGTTGTCCAGAAGCTTTTCCCTCCATCCTGGATATTTGCTTAGGCGCATTCAAAAAAATCAAGATAAACCCTAGAATCCAGAGTAACTATGGGAGCACATAAGAGACATTTACATCATCATAGTTAAGGAACCATCTAGTGAAAACCTATGGTAAATTCATATTGCAATCCAGAGTAAATTTTCTTACGTTGGAGCAAGGACTCCCCATAGTTACTGTGGATTGCGCCCTAAGACCAGAATCAAACTTTAGAACAGGTTTACTTACAGATCATGAAAGCTCATATTTAAAGCATCTGGTGAAGAACAGAGTTTCCTAACATTTGAATGGACCCAGGCTGACCACCTGACAGGAATTACCCGGAGAGCTCCGGTAAAAGGCAGGGAGGTCCAGGCCACAGGAAAAACCCCATCTTTACTGAAGAAATGGCTATTCCAGGGGCAGCTGTTTTTAAATTGCACATGCATACAGCTGCGTGCAGTGCTCTGGGTCTTCCCAGAATGGAAAAAGTGGCGTGGGCCAGGTGGAAGCTCCTCCCTCCTCCCACAGCATGAAGATTACAGAGTGCCTGAGCAGCAGCAGCAGCCTGAGCAGCACTCCCTTGCTGCTCAATTGTCTGCTCCGTTCCCACCTGCCCAGAGCCTGGCCAGCCCAGCAGCACAGCCTTGCTCCAGGAGGTGCTGCGCTGCCTGCTGCCTGCTCCGCCACCTGCCCACAGCCCAGCCACTTTGGCAGCCTTGCTTTGGATTTTTGGGAGCTGCTGCCTCTCTTCCGCCTGCTGCCCAGCCAGCCCAGCAGGCTTGCTCCTCTCTGGGAGCCACTGCACCATCACCTGGCCAGCCTTTTTGGAGCCTTTTTCCTCTCCGGGAACAAAAATTGCCTCACGCACATGCGGCAGCTCCAGGTACATGCTGCCTCCTCACCCCCTTCCCCCAGAAATCCCACCCCACCAGCCACCCCTGAATGCATCCACTCCCTTTCTCCCAAGAAACCCCCCACCAGGCAGAATATATACACAGTGGTACCTTGCAAGACAAATGCCCTGTAGAATGAATGCTTTGAATAATGAACTGAAATTTCTCTGGGATTCTGCTTTGTGAGATGAATGTGCTTTGTAAAACAAATCCCATTGGCTGGACTCCCTCTCCTCCTGCCTGCAGTACCAGTGAACAGGCCAGCAGAGGGAGCAGCAGAAGCGTCCTCCTGCATGTCAGAGCTTCCCAGCCTCCTGCACTCTCCAGCAAGCATGTGGCCTCAATCCAGGCAGCACAGCCCAGCCCCTGGAGCAGAGCAGCCACATTCAGGCAGGAGGGAAACCCCTCTTGGACCTCCCTCTAGTCTGGATCCCCCTCAATAGAAACCCCCTCCCTGCCTGGACCCCACTACAATTTCTCCTCACCTCACCACCTTTCTTGTCTGGACCCACTCCTGCATCCAGCTCCTGCTGCTGCAAACTTGAAAGAGTCAGGCTGGCAATCTGTGCACTTTCCTGTGAGTAAGCTGCAGAGGAGTCAATGGGCCTTGATTCTGAGGAGACCATAGGATTTAGCCCCTTATACTTCAAGGGAAAAGCCATTGCTGTTGGTCCTGCTACAAACTGCCCATCTGGTTTGCATAGACAGATATCACACACAGAGAGATGGTTTCCTTGTTAAAGTTGCTCCAAAAGACCCCAATGACTCTTTTAATGAAAATTAGATATCCTTGGCCATAAAGCATTTTCTTTTCAGTTTTACTGTACAGAATATTACAGTAATTGTGTTCTGTATTATATTATAGTGTTTTGAATTTGATTACAGTGTTTTGTCATCATTTTTACATACAGTTAATATTTTTATATGAATATTTTTGAGTTGTGGAACCAATTGTCTGAGTTCTCATTATTTCCTATGGGAAAATCCAGTTTGTAAGAAGTATGCTTTGTAAGACAAACATGCTTCCAGAACGAATTAAATTTGTCTTACAAGGCACCACTGTGTGTGTGTGTGTGTGTCAATATATAGATTCTGTAACATATATATATATATATATATATATATATATATATATATATATATATATATATATATATATATATATATATATATATATTCTGTATATACTGTGTGTATTTATAGGACGAAGGTGGGGGAGAGGAAGCGATGGGGGCTGAACTCTCAGGAGCCCAGAAGTTTGCTAAGGATGCTCAGACTGTTGTTGGCCTACCTTGCATGGCTGCTGTGGGACAAAGGAGGGGAAAAGCAAAATAACTCTGAATGGGTGCATAAGTGTGCTAAGGATGCTCAGAGGCTTTCCTGCTACATGCAGTGGGTTGGACTAGATGACCTGCTGGGGCTCCTTCCTACTCTATGACTCTATGTTTACTGCTAAAGCCTGCATCTAGTACTTTGCAAAGATCATTCCTGTTACATGCAGGGGGTTGGACTAGATGACCTACTGGCACCCCTTCAAACTCTATGCTACTATGCATCTGGTCCTTTGACTGCAAAGATTGGTGCAAAAGTCTGTGGTCCTTTGCCAAGCTGTTTCCTGGGAATTGGACTACTGCAAAAGTCTGCATCTGACTGATTGCAAAGATTGGTGCAAAAGCCTTGGTGTCTGGTCACTAAAAGAAATATCTGCTGTTTTATTTTACAGGATGCCAAAACAAAACTGCCAATTCTCCTCCAATTTGGCAAGCCGTTTCAAGTCATTCAAACCTGGATGGAACTCACACCAAACTGAATGCCTCATTAGGCAAAGTCATGGTCAACCAGACTGTAATATAGTGTTGAAATTAAGTACAGGAAAGCAATACGAGTGTTTTTAGCTTATTTTAACATGTCCTGTATTTGTCCTACATTTGTTTAACCAGGTAAGAATTTTGGCTTGGTGGGTAGGGATTTTGGCAAGCTTGGAAGGGGGGAATTTTGGGTTCGGCATCTGGTCACCCTGGAATGGACCAGAAGCACTAAAGCTGCTCCTGCTTGCATGTAGGTTTGGGACCTGATGAAGAGCTATGTGCTCACATCTCAAGAGAGGAAGAGATAGAGAGAAGAAGAGGAAGAGGAAGAGGAAAAGGGTCCCAGCCATACCTTCTTCAATGGTAACTTAGAAGGGACAGGTAGAGAGGTCAGTCAGGGCAGAAGTTGGTTCACTGTCCCCTTCTGACACGTGCAGGTCGGTGTTGTCTCTTTTTGAATTGAACCCATTCCTTACCCTTTCATTAACACCTTGTTCCCATCTCATTCTTCTGCATGTGTAGACCAGGATTTAGATTTACATCAGAAGGGTTTGATATATACTACAATCAATCTTTTACATAGTGTAAAAGACAGGTCCCTGCCACCAAAGCTATACAATCTAGAAACTGACACAAAAGAAACAACAGAGGGAAGGTTTTGAATAGCAGCTGTTGGAACACATTTGGTTCAGGATCACAGGAGTTGCAAAAGTTGTAAGAGTTGCAGGAGTTCTACTGTGATCCCAATCCAGATCAATACCTCTTGCCAGCGCATACAATTTTAAAGACCATATAGACTTTCCTAATCATATGTTTAGGATGACATTTTGTTTGCTTCCCATTATAAGAAACTGCTTGGGAAAGCAGAAGGCTAAATTATCTCTCTGCAACAAACTGCCTTGAAACAATAACATCCCTAGTTTGTGCTGAAAAGGATGCAAACCATGTTACAGCAATTCAATAACCAGCATGTTAAGTTGCACAGATAGTCAAAATTTAGCACTGTGAAAGTGCTACATTAAAAATCAGATATATAAAATAGCAATTGGGAAAACAGTTGGGGAGAAAAGAATTGAAGAGATTTCTTTGTACAAGGACTTCAGTCTGAATGCTGCATCTTGCAAGGTCATGTTGAATTACAGTGCAGAGATGTGTTCATTTCATGGGACTCTGTCTCCTCTGCCTAAATGGAAGCTGTAAATGATCGACACGATGGTTCAGCATGCCTTTGTTAGCCACGGCAGCAGAAGCATCCTTGGCAGGAAAATGCCCAAACTCATAAACATTATTCACTGAATTAGGCCAAGGAGGGATCGTATTTAAAAATGAAGCGCCTGTCTAAGTCATTATTGATTTAAAGGTGATGGGAGCAAATCTGGCTTTTAATTCTTGCAGACTTGAGCCCACAACTACCTGCAAGGGCAGCTCAAGGTAGAAGGAAGAATTTCACTGCATCTTTTTTGCTCAGCTGGCTTCCTGTCCATGTGAAATCTTCATTTAAGAAATACAGAAGTATTTCCAGTTCATTATGCTTGCCTTCTCCAGCAGCTGGAGAATGATGATTGCAGAATTTATTAGAAACTGCCTTCTGCTGAGTCTGACCTATAATCTTTTGAGCTCAGTATTGTTGACACTGACTGGTAGTATCCCTACAAGTTTTCAAGAAGGAATATTTCTCTTGCCATGCAGTTAGTTCCTCATCATCAGCTCCCAACCTTTTACAATCTGTATTTTTGACTCTCAGATTTATCATGTTAAAATTCAGTCAGGAAGGTTAGTTTTGGGCAGGGGTTTCCAAACCCCAGCCCAGAGGCCAGATGCAAGATCCCCCAATCTGGGTAAAATAATCAGCTGGATTACATACTCTTATATGTAAATTTATTCAAATTTTAAATTTAAATCATTTTTCTGGCCCCCAACAGTATCAGAGAGATGATGTGGCCCTTCTGCCAAAATGTTTGGACACCCCTGGTAAGGGGGTATAGATATTGCATGACTTGACAGTATTCAATAATATTGTTTCATAGTTGTTTCAAAGAGGGGTCCTTTCAACTGTCTAACATCTAATTAAATTCTTAAAAGAAATTAAAATAAATCCAAATACTTTGGATTTGTTTTAATACTTAATGTGTGCATATATCTATTTTTAAACATAATCACTGTGAAATTATATGCCCCAGAGAGTCCACTGCTACATATCTGTAAACATTCTTGATTGTTAAACATCATTAAAATTAGTAATTAATTGTTATGAATTATATGATCAATTTTTTTCTTATCAAGTAGCCTTTTGTTAGGTTTGTACCTGTTCCCAATATTGTTTCTTGCAAATATTTCATATTTACGAGCTACCCATAGCCAAAAATGTGTGTGCAAGGAGATAAAAACCCATGGATTTCTTTCCAAATGATCACCAGAACACTCATAAGAACCAAGCCAAAGCCAAACTGAGCTGAGACTTGTTCATACATCAATGTTGGGCCAGGAGCCAAAGATCAGCATCATTTATTTTAGCAATTCCTTTTTGGGTCGATATCATACTGGAAGCATTTAAGACATGTGGAGCTGTTTACTTTCATCCGCCTAATTCTATTACAAGAGGTGCTTCAGCAATGCAAACACAGAAATCCATCTCTTGCCTTATCAACAGCTGTCTGCTGCACTCCACCAAATATCAAGCCAAACAGTTCCAAGAACATAATTAGGGCGATTAATCATTCATAGTGTAGTAGCACCTACAGTTTGCCAACAATGATGTGGAGCCTCATTCCGTTAGTTCTTGCTTCAGAGACTTCACATATTATACCGACAGCAAGCCAAAATGCCACAGGCCAGTGAAATCAAAGAGAAGACAAAACTAATGAAAACGTTATGTAGATGTATGCTCTCATGTCCTCATTGATGGCGTGTTCCTACTCTTCTGTAAATGATGGAGAAAAATCTATCCAAGAACTGTTGCTAGCTAGAGGAACAATCTACATTTTTTGCTGTGGTGAACATATCTTCATTCTATATCGTGCGGTTTTCATAGAAAGTGCTGTTTTAGAATTTGTGTTTTCTTTTCCTTTTGTGGGTGCAATCCAATTTTCCAACACCATGTAGCGCAACTTTGAGGTAAAGGAACAAACATTACATTGGGGAGAACTATGGGATGCAGCGCCACCCCACCAGTACAACTATGACAGTGCTGGAAATTTGGTTAAGATTGCACCGTTTGTGATATTTCAGAAATAGTAATTGTCCCGGTGGCTAGTCAATAACATTCTCCCTACTCAACCATATTGTATTTCTAGAGAAATCTAATGTATTTTGGAAAATTGTGCTGGGGCACCAATAATGGAGAGTGATTGAGAACAATGGAGAGTGATTGAGACAAAACTGTTTTCCAAGCATCCTCAGAACAGAGGCACAAAAGTTGAGGCAGCCCATTTGTCTGCCTGATCAATCAGAGGTTGTGACAAGGCCTATTGCTGAAGCCAGGGATGTCTCTTCAGCTTTAGTCCAGGTGGATTGCATGCTAAGATAAGCAAGATTGGGATGAGCCAGAACCATTCTGATAATACCTGTCTGGATTGTGATGCTTCCTGGCAAGCCTCCTGCAAGGGCCCAACTCTTAGCCTGTGCCAGTCAGTGCAGACCAACTTCCTCAAGCCTATGGGGTTAGCAAATTCTGAGTGACATCTGGAGTCAAGATGTCACATCCATGGGGTTGTGGGGAGGTAAACAATAGTGCTTTTCCCCCCATCTTAATGGGCCAACACACTTTTAAGGTTTTTACTAACTTAATTTTCCCTGCTGCAGGTTATTGTTAATTCAATAAATTACAATAATCTGAAGCCTCTATTTCATGTTCTTCTGGGGGTGGGCAGGCTAGTAGGTTATTCACCACCATCCATGTCTCAACCCAATTCATTTTATGTCTGACACAAACACTGGACTTCTTTCCTTGAACTGCAAAGGGAGCCAGTCAAGACTATAGTTCAAGCAAAAGTTGTGTTTCAATTGATATTCTTTTTTAAAAAAAACCAAAAACCAATCCATTACAGCCATTTGTATCAATACCAGAACTTATTGTCCACTAGTAGTACTGTCTATGATGACTATACTGCAAACCATTATTCCATACAAAGAGAACAATGGAGAGTGACTGAGACAAAACTGAAAACAAAAAGATAGCAATCCAATTCCTACAATGGCCTTAAAAGTGATGTGACCCTCTGGGGATGAATTGGGATCAAGTCTATTTCTACTGGGCTGTTTTTGCTGTAGAATTGTGATGAGTAAGTGAGTGAAGATCTTTTGCCCCCCAAAGTCACTCCACAACCAAAATGTGTTGGTCATTCTTTTTAAAACAAATTGCCTCTTTTAGTATCAGATTGAGTGTCAAAATCAACTTGACTCTTCTTTTTCTCTTCTGTTCAATTGGGATCATCATGTTTCTATTTTCTTTTATTTTCCCCTTGTTTCCTGAACTCAGTTCTGGACTTTGTTTAGAACTGGATGATTTGTACCACTTTGGTGGGAAGGTAACAACATTCTAGGTGCTTTAGTCATTTAGTCATGCTGACCACATGACAACACTGCCTCTTCCGCCTTGTGGTGGGGATGAATGCTACTCCTACGAGTCAGACATTACTTGCAGGGCAATCTGTGGGAGACATCTTCACCTTTATAACTCAAGGGGACTTATTTCTGTATAATCTTCATGAGGCTCAGGATATTAGCAAGCACATTTGATTATATTGGGGTTTATTTCAACAAGGAGACTGTAGATTTGTGATGAGATTCTTCATATATTGTGTTACTCTTATTAAAATATGACCAGGCTGTGAGTGGCGCAAGAGGTAAAGACGCTGTGCCTATTAACCAGAAGGCCAGGGTTCGATTCCCGGGTTGGCCCCACAAGACAGGGTGATCTCCTGTCCTTAGCCCAGCTCTGCGACACCAGCTGGATCCAATCGTATTGGTTCTGCCTTTCCATTGGACTAATTCAGTGGCATGGAGAGGGGGGATTTGCTGCTTGGGTAACAACCTATCCTCCATAAAAAAATTCAACCCAGGCTTTCGTGCTTCGCATGTAGCATATGCAGCGCCGAGCACGATACCATAGTCTTTCAAGACTGACGGAGGCCTGCTTAATAATAACAACAAAGCACATATTAATTCTTAATACTTGTAGAGGAACAAAAACTCTGAGACTTTGGCAAGAGTCAATGGCAAGATCCAAGATCTAGGCCAGATGCCATCACCACATCCTGTGGCAAGGAGTTCCATAGACTAATTGCATGCTGGGTAAATAAATATTTTGTTTGGTTTTGCTCCACCTTGGATCTTCCATTCCAGTGCATGTATTTTAAAAAAATAAACACAACACTGTAAAAGCTGTCACGACATGTTTTCCCTATAAACGTGGGGAGAATCCTTTGAATATTCATACCCATATGGTTGCAAATGGAGATTTAGCATGGGAATGTTGTATCCTATCCATCTGAAAACAAGAGAGAGCAACATCTCATTTTTCATACTTTAGCCTTATCCACTCAGTTCCGCAACCAAAAGAACCACTTAATCTTAATTACATCCCTTAATTTCTTGTAGCTTTGTCGGCTCTGTTGGCGAAGGAGGATGTAGCCTACAGGGAGGCATCCACTTCTAAGTCTGTGTTTGAACAAATAAAGCTTTTGCAATGTTTTATTGGTGCTTAAAAACCAGCATTTAATGACACATAAGAAGCCTTGTCTCCTTATCAGACTTTATCCTCAAGGTTAGGCGGAACTGTCGCACAGCAAGTAAAGATCCACAAAAGCAATTTGTGCCTTGGATGGAAAGAAGGATTTATTTGCAGTATCTTCACAGCGAACCATCTGGGGAATGCTGGAGGCAGATGTTGCTTTTTGAAAACGCACAAACGGGGCTGATTAGGAAAGGTCGCTGGACTTAAAGAGCAAGTATTGCCCATGAGAAGGATTGAGATTCAGCTAGTTTGACCACAAGCATGAGAGTGAGTGAGAAGAAATACCTCAGAATGAGGGGCAGTGAGGGACAGATTGCTTGCTTCTAGGCAAGCTCACTTTGGCTTTCAAGTTTTCCTTTATTTAGGGCAGGGATTAACTGACGTTCCAAGGATCCTTCATTTGGCCCTGGGTGACTCCACTAACTTTTCATCATGGGTCTGATAAAATGTTTGTCCATAATTTCACTGCCAAGGACAGGAAAAAATATTTTTTAAATTGTAAGAGATGTAGTCCATACAATGCAGCTCAATACAAAGTAAATTTGCTAGAAAAAAGGAACGAAATCCAGAGCTCTCAGCATCAGACCTACACCACTGCCATAAGACAAGCCTGTAAACTGGACAAGAGACAATCTTTCAAGTGGGTGTTCCTCTTTATTTCACAGGGGGAGAGTAACTGGCCCTACAAACCTCAGCAATGTCTGTTTTAGTGGCGTCTGCTGGTGCTCTTTTGCATTTTAGATTGTGAGCCCTTTTGGGACAGGGACCCATTAGCTATTAATTTTTTTAATTTTCTTGTAAACCGCTTTGTGAACTTTTCAGTTGAAAAGCAGTATATAAATACTGCAGACAGATAGATAAACTGAGCAAGTCAGCACCTGTCCATGCTAAGTCCAGCACCAGCTGGAGGTCTCTGGGCAGCAGAAAGCTCAGTCAGGTCAGGGGAGTGGTCTTATGGGAATATGGAGGGCAGAGGAGAATAGAAAAGAGGAGAGGAACAGGGTGAGAAGAGTTCAGGAGAAGAGAACAGGATTGGCAGAGTTCTGCTGCACTGTATCTTACTCCCTGTTCCAGGCCTTTCAGTCAAATATAGGAACTTGCTACTTTGGGCAGGCAAAAAAGACAGTGCATAGTAACCTGGGCGAAGGGAACGATGCACAGTGTGCCATGGTAGACATTTGGCACCACTGCACTTCTGGGCTTTGGGCAGCTCAGATTTGGGCTATAATTCACCATGGGTGCAATCCAGAGTAACTACAGGGAGTCCTTGCTCTGACGTAAGAACAATTTATTCAGGATTGCAGTATGAATTTCCCATACGTTTTCACTCGGTGGTGTCATAACTACGTCAACATAAATGTTTCTTATGTGCTCCCGTAGTTACTCTGGATTGATTATGCAGATGTTGCCCGTTCCTGAAGGGACAGCAAGAAAAAATATGAATGTTTCCTTTTCCCTGGCTTAAATCAGCTCCATGTCAGAGTGTTCTCTTTTGCATTTAGTTGCAAATAGTAAATGATTATCACTCTGTACTGAAACCCTGAGAAGGGAGGTGTCTTCCTTCCAGCTGAAACCTGCTACTTACTGAACCCACTCTCATCCCCTGACTGGAAGATTAATTGCCTATCCCTTTACCATAGTAAGCAGGTTGTTTTTAACCCATTAACTGCTCCTTAAGAGATATTAATCTTTTAATTTAAAGAGCCAACCTAATTTAAAGAGCCAACCCAGACAAAATAGCTGATAAATGAAACACTGATAATTAGATTGTACCAGAATACTGTAATTACCTACAAAAATTGTTGCAAGGATGGTAAAATACTTCAGAAATTAAAATAAATAATAGTTACTTTTCAGCAACCTCTTTTATAATGCCCTACATTAAAATCCTTCTCTCACTGAATAGTTTGTTGACCAGCTGTTCACTCCCATTATCTCTTTAGATAGATGGTGCTCAAAACCAGCAATACCACTCTATACCCATTGAGACTCCCATTCAACACAAGTAGCTGTTGAATAACTAATGATTTAAAGGGTGCAGAAGGATATCAGAAGTTAAGTGGTTTTGTGCAGACCAATTTAAAACTAAGGAGACTGTGCATATTGTGCATATAGGAAGGGTGAAATTCAGAGAAGAGCAATGATCTGGAAATTATGAATTGATTTTTTAACTTGTGCAAGTGGGTCACAGTGGAGCAATAGGGGCACAGCATAAAAGCACTGGTGTGTATGCTAACTGGAAGAATTTTCTGTGGATGTTCTGTATATGATATCTCAGCAGAAATGTCTGTCACCTTCATTTCCATTTCTTTGAGTTCAGTAGTGCTTAATCATGATTAATTTTTTGTCCATAATGTTTGCTGGCTGCATGAAAGTTAAATGAAAGCACCACTCTTTCTCCCCCTTTAGTGAAGCGATCCTGGGATCATGTTGTTGCCTAAAGTCCTTCCCCTGCAAAGACTTTCTTAGGGAGTAAATCTCCCTAAAGGGCTGCGGATGGCACAGGTGGTTAAGTCACTGTGCCTGTTAACCAGCAGGCCAGGGTTCAAGACCCGGGTCGGCCCCACAAGACAGGGTGAGCTCCTGTCCTGAGCCCAGCTCTGCTATGCCAGCTGGATCTAATCGTATTGGCTCTGCCTTTCCATTGGACTAATTCAGTGGCGTGGAGTGGGGGGATTTCCTGCTTGCGTAACAGCCTATCCTCCATAACAATTTAACCCAGGCTTTCATGCTTCGTATGCAGTGCCGAGCATGATACCATACTCTTTCAAGACTGACGGAGGCCTGCTTTTTTAAAATCTCCCTAAATGTTTGAAAACTATTGTTAATTAGATACTCACATTCATATAGATGCATACAGTGTTACACATATTTATACTCATTTTCATAAGAAAAAACCAAGGCAAATGAAATATGTTCCAGTGATGTGGAGGGAAGGGGATAATCTCAGTGAATGAAGGGATGAATCAATGAGGAAAATAGTGTTGCACTGAGGAGCACAAAATTCACATACTTGGTTCTTCTCTAGTTCCGAAACATTAATCTTAGAGTGGTTCATGGTACGTGATCAACAGAAACATCACATGGTTACATACATAGGCAACATGCTGCTTGCTACCAGTCCATCTCTATAATACTGATCTCCACTGATATTACAAGAACAGCATGCATCAAAACATTATGATCCCATTTAGAACCCTTTAAAGAGTTTTTTTAATCATTCATGTAATTGGGTATCCAAATACAATCCAAATGGAGGAAGGATCATTCAGACATCTGATTTTCTAAATGACATTTTATGATTTGTATTAGAAGTCAGTAGCAGGTTTAGCAGCTCTTCCACCCCTTATAGGTTTGCATGCCCTAAATGCCTGTCACGCCATAAGAGCTTCTGTCTGATAAAACTTAAATGCACAATCCTAACCATTTCTACTAAGAAGTAGGCCCCATTTTGTTCATTGAGACTTATTCCCAGGAAAGAGTGTTAAGGATTGCAGCCAAAAGCCTACCATCGTATCAAACCCATTAAATATAAACATATAAGAAACAAACAGCAGTGTCCTCACGGCACCATGTGAATTTGCTACAACTACAGCGTACTTTAGCACATTTCTTTACCTCTTTAGAAGAGCTTGAATTGTAGTGACAGCAGCTTTTATCAGACTTTCCTGAGCAAGACTCTGGTGTTGATGGGATTCACCACTGGGCTTCCTTCGGTCCATGTGGAATTGTGATCTTCAAAAGATAAATAAATAGCAATAGTGAGTCACGTTTTTGGGCATCACCCACTTGTCTCTGGACCAGAAGTTCTCACTGTAATGGTAGCTGCTTTTGCACCAATTAACACTGGTGTTTGCTGCTTTTTCTCCGTGCCTTAAGACCAGTGCTGTGCTATATGTCATATCTTGTCATCCTCCCTTGACATGGCAGGATGAAATGCAGCAGAGCACAGATCACATTCTTTCTCCTATCGGGAGACATGCTGCATTTGGAGGTTGAATTGCTGGCATTTTAGGCACGAGCTCGAAATGTGTACTTGTCAACTGGATAGAATGTTGTCACAGAATTCTGGTCTCCCACAGCTCCTTAAATGCTACAGGCTTTCTTGCAGACAGATGCATTGATTCTGTACTAATGTTCTCACTCTCATGACTTTGTTACTTTTGACTTTTGGAAAGTCACAGATGGTGCCACTGCATCACAAAACCCTTCAGGGGGATTGTGTTATTTTCTGAATGTGTCAGTGACTATTAGTCCTTCGCATAACCACGAACATACTAACATCAGAGGTTGCCACACGTTTCATATGACTGTCATCAGTGGTGGGCTCCAGCAGGTTTGCACCTACTCTACAGAACTGGTTGTAATTGAGAGATAGGACATATAAAGTTTAAAAATAGCCATTTAAAAGTGGCTGCCAGGTGGGCAGAGAACCGGTTGTTAATTTCTTTGAAGCCCATCACTGACTGTCATCGTATACTTTTGATAGATTGGCAAGGTAGTGTCACTATTTCCATCATGCTTGAAATGTCATTATGGGTTTTGTACTTGTTTATTATCCTGACTTTAAATTTGCTATGAGAATACCAATCAGGCATGGGCACTGTAAGGATGGTTTCAGACATTTTCCAGCAGCAACAGTCGTTGCAGGGGTGTGCACCTCTTCTGAAATCCCTACAGCAGATCCCTACAGAAACCCACCCATATATACACACAGCTATCCAGTTATACATTTTTACCCTTCAGAATTTTTTAGATTATTGAATTATTCTATGGATTCTAAGAGGGGTTGTGACAGCAGCTGGGTGTGTTAAATATGCCATAAGGTTCATTTGTGAGCCCTACCACCAAGCCAGCGCTGGAGCGATGGCAGGGAACCATTGCCAAAAATGTTGTATTTCCTGTTGTGGGGCACACATAGGAGAATTTCTTATGTACTGTATGTTGATGGTAGTGCTGGGAGATGATGGGACAGCATATATTTAAAGACAAATTGAAACATCTGGTGTGAAAAATAGCCAGATAAGTCCACCAAACTCAAAGAGCTCATTTCAGCTGAAACAATTTATACTAGGAATAAAAATGCTCAAATACCTTGTTAATATGTGATGCATTGCCTTCTTACTTATTTCTTCCTGTCATAAGCCTATGCACAATTTATTATAGAAGTGTTAGCCTTTTCATTGGGAGAAGAAGTTCTTGTAATTGGCTCTACATAGTTGCTTCAGGCATTCATTAAGCTCATTAGCATACAACATTCTAAAATACAAGTTTTATTTTGTAGTATAAACACACCCAGAATTAAAGCTTCTCATTTTTTAAAGTTAATAAGTGTCTTGCAAACCCCCTTTTGATTCATCCTTCTTCTTGCTAAAGCGCTCACACAATTTGATTACTAAATTTTAATTTTGCAGCAGCTTATAACAGAATGAGCATTTTAATTGGCAGTTCAACATTTTAAGGATAATAAACTAATCTCTGTGAATCAGCACAAGTCGTGTCTTCAGGAGATGTGTGAGCCTGTATGACTGCAAGGAATTCATAGAGTATGGAAAGGAACTCGCTGTAGGAAAATAATAGCCCAATCCTATGCATTCCTGCGCTCCCCATACAGATACAAGAGTGCCAAAATGGCTACATACGTATTCTGTTGGGGAGGGCAGTTTCAGTGCCTTCTGAACCTGTTTTTGAGAGTTGGATCTTGAGTGTAGAATGGATACCTGAAGAAAGAAATTGTTTCATCCTTGTTGCACAGAAACAGGAACATGCAACAAATTGTAGCAAAGATTCAGAAAAGTGGTGACAACAGCAAATGCCAAATTTGTAAAATGAAGAATGAGACAGTTCAACCTTCTGAGTACCTGTAGTAAGATTTCCCAATTTGCCTATAAACTGACTATACAGAATGTCATGATACACTTGCAGCCATAGTTCACTGGAATCTGGAAACTGGATAATTTACCTTCCCACTGAAATTCCTGGGATCATAAACCTGAGAAAATCACTGGGAACAACTAAGCAGTGATTATTTAGGACTTCAGACTGCAAACAGATAAAATATCTAGGACACAGATAAAATATCTAGGTTTGGATCATTTGCTGTTGGAATCCCAGCTGAGATTAGAACTGAAGATAAAGAACATGAGAAGATCACAAGATATCAAGACCTGAGAGTAGAACTTGGGTGTTTATAGAAGAGGAAGGTCAATATTCTGCCAGTTGTCATTGGCTTCCTTGGAGTAGTACCAAGAAGACAGAAGAAACAACTGGACATTCTTGGCCTTGAGAAAATTACACTAGCTCAGCTCCAGAAAACAACATTGCTTGGAACAGCAAGAATCCTATAAAGATATCTCTATGGTTTTACAGGATCTTTGCCTAGATCAGCCTAGGGTGTAATGTATAATGATAAGGATGCAATGCATGGAGGTGCATTCAATCTTGAGATTCCCCAATCTATATTCAGAGGCAGGGGGACTGTATGACCAGAAAAACCCGGATTTGTCCGGATTTTTAGCCTCATGTCCCGGTGTCCTACATTTTGTCATAATTGTCCTACATTTTGGCTTCATTTCGAAACTTCACGATAGTGCACAGTACCCCATCATGCCATATGTCGTTGGATTTGTATTGAAGAGTAGAATCCAATGCAAAAATCAGTTTGGAGATATCTCCTTCTTATCAAAAGTTATGATCAAAAAACGAAAGAACAAAAACAAAAAAATTACACTTTTTGGCATTTTTTTTAAGCTGGTAGGAATTTTGGCCTGGGATTAGGAATTTTGGACCTGGGGTTCAGGAATTTTGGCCCAGGGGTTCAGGAATAATCTGGGCACCCTGTTCAGAGGTGATACAGCTTAGGCTCAGGTTTACTATTTCAGTAAGACCTAGCTTGTCTCCATAAGTGAGCTTGCTTAATTGTTTGTTCCATCGTTATTAGATGGCTTACATCACATGAAATGGCTTCAATACTGTGCAACAATGTAGAAAGTGATAGCTTACAAAAATGAGTCTGTATGTGTGGTATGTGTGCATGCATGTGTGACTGCCAGAAAGACGCCAGGCCAAGTGTAATTGTGGCATATCTCCTGCTTGAAATAATCAAGGAAGAAATTAAATGTGGGAAAAAATAATTAAGCTAAGCCTCAGACTATTTTTACATGCACCATGCATCACTACCCCTGATGCATTATTTAGCCCATTCAGTATGTAAAACCTAGCTAAAGTTGTTGATTTAAATGGTTTTTGCTGTACATTTCACCCTCAATTGTTTACTCAATGTAGCTGAATTTGAACATCTGATATCTCCATTCTGTGTAATAAAATTATGCATTCATTTACACATTAGATATGTGCCCATATGCTTGGAATCTCACTACTGAGTATATTTACAGTATAATGTTACATTTTTGCATTATATAATGTCAATGAATTTCCAATGATTTGCTTAACTCTATTCTCTAAGCATTCTATAAAGTGCAGATACTATATCTATATTAATTTATCTTACATTTACAAAGTTAGCAAACTTTGGTTCTTTGGGGGAGAGTAGAGATAATCCACAGTGCAATCCAAATAGGGTTTTATGAGAGTGGAGATGTGGTTCATAAATTAGGGGAACAACTACACAAAACCATAGTAGAACTGTGGTTTATAAATATCATAAATGGCCAAATGGCATGGTCTTAATGGTGAGCTGCAGCTGGCTACAAACAGGCCATAGGTAAGCTGGCATCATAAGTGTGCTGCAGATGGTTCGGGCCGGTTCTGCAGAACCGGTTGTTAATTTTGGCCCCTCCACTGAACCATTGGTTAACGTGGGGAGCCTCCCCATCCCAGGCTGCACTTAGAATCGGAAGCAGCGCTTCCTGAAAGTGAGGATACTCAGCCACTCCTCCTTCAGTAAGCGCAGCTATTCAAACTGCAGCCTGGCTCATGGGTGGAGCATCCAGCCCTGGCTTCCCTTGTTGGAGGCATCCACAGCCAGGCTGGGTCTCAGGAGCAGATGCTTCCAGCATGGCCCCACCGCCTCCAGAGCCAAAGAGCCCCACATGCCTTTTCTGTGCCACAGGGGTCTCTTCTGGAGGCACAAGCAGCAGGTGAAGTACTAGCGGCAGCATAGGCAACTCCTACTCCTTCTCACTTCCCACTCCCATTTTCCTTGTGAGCAGGCAGCATGGAGCCAGGGAAAAAGGAGGACAAGGGAGTTTTTTTCCCCCATGGCTAATAAAGTCCTGCATCTTAAAGTCACTTGCATGCTCCTGTGCAATCTATGCATTACTCAGAAGTAAGCCTATTGAGTTCAGTGTGATTTATTCCTGTGCATTGCTCCTGTGCAATCCTATGCATTACTCAGAAGTAAGCCTATTGAATTCAGTGTGGTAATGCATAGGATTGCACAGGAGTAATGCATATTAATAAATTATACTGAACGCAGGGGCTTAATACTGATTGATGCGGTCACATGTGATACAAAAAAATTTAGTAAACCAAGGGTTAAAATAGTCATTAGACTATTTTATTTAAATAGTCATAAGACATAAAGAACTTATGACATAAGACATAAAGACATAAAGACATAAGACATAAAGAACTTAAAATAGTCATAAGACATAAAGAACTGTTTGTTAAAATATTTGAAGCCCACCATTCCCTTCCCTCATCCCCACACCAATACTTGCTGACTTCCAAGCAATTTAATGGCATGTTAAAGGACACCTTAGGTCAGGAAACTGCATTTCCATTTTATTATATGCTTGAAAGTTATGTGCCAAGGCTCAATGTTCCCTATATAGAAATAACCATTAGATATCATTTGTGGATGAATTATGTCAATAGGCAGCATAAGGTCAGGAGTATTCATTTTGAAAGACACAACTGTAATGTTTTTTAGAGTGGCCTTATATGAATATACCTCTTTCTACCTCAGGTTTGCTGTGAATCACCTCCACATCAGGGATCTCCATCCCTGTGGATGTTTTTCTTCTCCTAAACTTTAGGACCTTCAGTCTTTTAAAGCTGGAGTGAAAAAAAAAATATGCTATCATCAAGGGCTAAGGGACCAGACTCCTCCTGTACCAAGCTTGCACTTTCGTTTTATGTACAACTTGTCAATACATATTTTCCTTGCAAACCAGAGTATTTTACTGAATTCTCCCAGCAATCAGGACCATGAATACAGCGAGGGGGTAGTAAATTTTCCCACCATGTTATATTCCCAAATATGTGCTGCTAGCTCCAGGAAGGAAACTTTCACTAAGGCTGAAATCCTAAAGACATTTTCTTGGGAGTAAGAACCATTGAACACAATGGGGCTTACTTTTGTGTAGACATGGTTAGGATTGTGCTCTAAGACTAATGGAAACTTGCATGATATATAAATTTGCAGGGAGCACTTCTGATCAGAAATACAGCCAGGTGAGTCAACCTGTTTCTAAATGACAAAGTTACGATGGTAATCCCCATCTATCTCTGGTTCTTATTTAACTTTGGGATCTCCCAACTTTTCAACCAAAGGGACACATTAAATATCTTGTACAATGTCAAGGGCCAGAAAAAATTAAATACAAAATTTAAATAAATACACCAGAGATGGAATTTGAATGAACAGGCTCAAATTTCCAGATTTCTCCAAGCAACAACACATATCATAGAAATAAGGCACGCACTCACAAGGACCCCCACCTCCCAAATATGCAAATTACTTAAATATGCAAAATATTTTAGAACCAGCAACACAAAACGAGAAACACCAAGAATATGTTTTGATCTTCCCATCTCTCAGAAGGCACAAAAAATTACTTTTGGATTTGTTTTGTTTGTTTTTTGGGTTTTTTTGTTTGGGGGGAACCATGAAGATACACATTTCAAAGAGGGTCTGAGGGCCAGACTGTCGAATAGAAAATATTCTTTTGTAAGTATCAGTAAGACGATCCCATTATAATAAACAGTACATCTAGCAGTTCCAAGAAAGGCTGCACTTAAGATGAACTTTGACTGAATGGTGTAAATATATATTTAGAAAGGGCTAAGTTGATGTTTGATCACAGTGAGTGGAAGAATGACACTTTGTATGTCCCTTAGGATGCACGCTAATCTCTGTACACATGTGAAAGTAAAAGATGAGCTTATTTTGACCATTGCCTTTGAATGGCTGAAAGGCCATCAGATATAAATTGCCTTTGCAAAGTCTAAACATAGTCATTTTACTTACTTGGCATCCATCAGTCTCAAAAGACTATGGTATCGTGCTTGACTCTGTATGTGAAGCACGAAGGCCTGGGTAGATTAATATGGAGGATAGGCTGTTATCCAAGCAGCAAATCCCCCCTCTCCATGCAAATAGTCCAATGGAATGGCGGAGCCGATAATGGTTGCAGCTGCGTTGCAGAGCTGGGCTAAGGACAGGAACTCACCCTGTCTTGTGGGGACCTGGGTCTCGAACCCTGGCCTACTGGGTAACAGGCATACTGCACAATCCAGAGTAACTACAGGAGCTCTTAAGAGACCTTTATGTTGACATAGTTATGGCACCACCTAGTTGAAACCTATGAGAAATTCATAGAGCAATCCAGAGTAAATTTTTCTTACATTGACGTAAGAGCTCCCATAGTTACTCTGGATTGTGCAGATAGTGTCTTAACCACTTGCACCACCCACAGCACCACACCGTAGTCATTAGAACATGGGAAAAGAGGGTGTTGCAACAATAGCTGTGATAATAAAAACTTCTGTGGGATTTTAGATTTTAAAAATGTAACTTATGAACTTTTGTCAACTAGCTTACAATATATTGTGTGCAGAGTGCAGACCTTTAGAATTCCATCTCCCACCTTAATGGGGGGTGATCTGATTCTCTCTTGTCCAAAGCTAAATAAAATCTTGCTAATGTGACACACTTTTCAACGCAGCCTTCTTCATATTGTCTTCTTCACTGTGCAGCTAAAGGACTTTACACTTTTCTGCAGCAAGAGAAGCTGCATGCAGCCTTCTTGGCCCTCAGAGCACCCTCAAGATGTGACTAGAGCTCAGCTCTGGCTATGTTCAGTCAAGAGGGCCATAGGCTGCACCTGGTCCCCAGGCTTGGATTGGGAGACCCCTGATTTAACTGTAGGTCAAAATACACATTCAGTGTAACATGAAGTTTGGCTTGATGATGTCCCAGAGATGTGTTTTTTTTTTAAATGGCTTCCTCATCACTGCAGCCATACATCTCATTTGAGTCCAATGAACATGACAGACCAATCTTATGTCTATCTTTTTAGAGGTAAGTCTAAATTATAGTCGGCAAGGCTATGCAAGACTGTAGCTTTAAGCTTGCAAGATTGTTTCTTAAAAGTCATAATCAGCTTTTTTCAAAAACACTGGAAACTCACAGGGAAATTGGTCTGTAGTAACTGAGATATTGTACTTCCCAACAGGGACATCAACTGGAGCATCTCTGAGGAAGAAAAACAACATCAATACACTCATGTCATAGCAGCAGATATTACAGTTTTTGCCTTCCCAGAGTGGATAGTTTATGGGGGTTGCCTTCCTATTCCTTCCCTCATCTAGCACTACAAGTGCCTAGTTAGGAGGATAGGCTTAGATGTATGACAGCTGGTTAAGGAAGGACACAAATTACCGGCCATCACATAGCAGCACACAGATGTGACAGATGTGAGGGAAGGATTTCAGACCCTGCCACCTCCTCCCTCCGTCTGTAAGAGGTATTGATCATGGGTTTCAGAGCAGGCAAATAATGATGCAAGAGCTCTAGGTTTAATATCAGTTGTAATTATCCCAGAGGATATATGGGTGAATGCAAAGCCAGGCCATTTCTCTTTGCCTTCTTTCCAGTACCGATTGCTCTAATGGAAATATTATTTATTAGGCAGTTCTGCCCATTCTGGACTTAACATTCTTTCCCTAGTGGGCTCAGTGAAGGGAATGGAGTCTTTTGTTCCATCCTTCACAGAATTTCTATTTCCTCAGAAAAAGGATCCGTAAGACTTTCGTGAGTATGCAAGAAAAAAGGGGGGTAGGTAGACAGAATCATGTCTGTCTTTCCAAATAATTTTAAGGAGATGGTTTGTCTGAACAAGGGTGCTGACACATTGAAAAGGATCCGCATGAAAGGGAATGGGAGTAGATTTAAATTCCCATTCTCCAATACGGCTCTCTCTCCGCAATGCATCTCCTTGGATCAGTAACAACAATTTTTTCTGGCACAGATCCAAGGAAAGAAAGGTGGTGAGGAGACTGTGGATAAGAATAGAATGATGGAATGCACCATCATCACCAGATCTACCCCATTTCTGCCCCATTCTTCTCTGTCTCTGGCCTTCCTGCTGGCACTCCAGCAATACTTGCATGCTTAACAGCGGCCTAATGGCAGCTTCCCTACTACTAAGAAGGGAAAGTAGTAGGAAAAGGAAAACAATTGCCTATTGAATTTAAATGATAGAAAGTTCTAATATCACAAAATAGAACAATTTAGTAGATGTCATGGAAAAAATGATTAACTTGTAACAGCTTTAATTTAACCCTTAACTATAGCTCTGTATTCTTGAGGCATGCCCCTCTCTGAATTCCATAATAAGCCATGTTTAACAGAATGCCCACTGTTGCAACATTTATGAGTTTTTGCTGGGGTTTTTAATGCCATTAATCTATTATTTACACCATCTAGCATCTTTTATAAACCAGAGAGCAAACTGTATGGACAGCTTCTATTATTTTCTTTTGGCTGGAAGGCAAAGCTCTCACTTTCTTTAGTGAAATGTTACTTCCGTTGATTTATAGCTTTGCAGATCTTTCTGTGTGTGATTGCTGAATTTGCCATCCAACAGGGACTAGGTAATCTGTATGTCTTGGCAAGGGCTATTCATCTTACACGCTTCAGTCCCTCTCCTACATTATTCTTATGTTTATGAACTACAGTAACAGTGATTACTGTAGCTGAACATGACACTGAGATTAGGGCTTCTCCTCTACTTAAGACAGAAAATTTGCCACTGTTCCATTTTTTAAAAAACTGGGTTTTTTTTAGGATCTGAAACAATCAAGAGAAAGGAGCCTAATTCCAGGATACATATGTTTTGCAAAGTGGAGAGGAACTGCCATTTGGGAGACAGATCTAGCATTTCAAATCAGATTTAACTTTGGCTTCTGTAACTTGATTTCACTGGAGCAGTTCAAGAGCTTTGTAGATTGTAAGCAAAATAGTTTAAGGTGCACCAGGAAAAAAAATAAGGTGCATTATTGCATAAGAGGTACATAAGAGGAAATCAGTGCTTCGGCTGCTTCCCATTTAGCTTTTTTTTTTAAATGCACACAATATTGTCCAAGTAGGAGGAAAATGTGTATGCAATTTTGTACATGGCTGTATTTAAAGAAAGCATGAGTGTTTTGCCAGAAGCTGATGTGGCGGAAAGCTGAATGTTATAGCTGAATCAATATATAGGCCTTTGCCCAGCCAATAGGATTCTCCTGTGACTTTAATGCTAAATAAGAGTTATGTCTGTGTGATAGGCAAGGAACATACTACAGCAAGAAACATTACTAATTAGTGTAGTACTGTTTGGCTCTGATACTTGCATTGATCTTTCGAGTACCTGGGACAGGAGTAGTCAGCATGACAATGATATGAGGAAGTCACCAATAAGTTTTTATTGCAGTATCTAACAGAAAAGATGGGAAAAAATCTTATCCAATTCCACTCATTCCCACACAAATATGACACAAAATAAATGAAATTAGTGTGGATTGAATTGTCTTGAAATCTACATCCACTGATGCCGCTGATCTTTTTCCAGTAAGCACTATACGGAAGCCTCGGAGTTCAGTGCTTGTAAGGATCAAAGATATCAACGAACTGCAATTTCTGTTTTGCTGTAAATATTTTTGACACTTCAGATTAGTGTCTCTATTTATTATTCAGGCTTGGGGGAAATATAACATTTGGATATCGTGTACTGCACTTTCACAAGTGAATAAGACAAATTGAATGAGACTAGGAAGAGAGCAACAAAAATTGATATATAGAAGTTTAAGGAAAGAGAATCTGCATGGAGAGATAAAGATGTTGGTATACTGAATTTGGAAGAGAGTACCTGTCTACAGGTACATAAATGAAAATTATAAAGAAGAAAGGGACTCATTCAATTTGAATCAGAAAAGACAAGAAAAGGACAAATGGACTTCAGACACACTTAGGATCATCTATTTAACATTAGCAAATAATTTAATGGCTATTGAAAATAATTAGGATAGTAGATGGCACTTTGAAGAACAAGTGTAACATTTATATCACCACGAGTTCTCATTCTATATACCTAAGCTTGACCTAATGGATAGGCTGCCTCTGTGCACAGGGTCGTTTCAGAGAACATGTAGACAATATCTAGATTGTGTTGCTACCGTTGAGAAATTCTATCTTGCTTTGAATCAAAGAAAGCAAGAAAATAAAGGAAAATGTTATCAGAATCCTATCACCAGTGTCATAAGTCCCAATGAGGCCTCTAGAGCAGGGGTCTTTAACCTTTTTGCCCCCAGGAACTGGTTCTGTGCAAACCAGCCCAAGCATGGTGCGAGAGTTTTGCCTCTGGTGACCTGGAGGGAGGGCTTCCCCACCTAGAGTTCAGCATAGCTGCCTCCAGCTGTAAATCCCATTATAACAAATTAATAAATAGAGCTATTACTAGGTTACTGTGGACAGCATTGCAGGTGACAGCCCAATGTCTCAATGCACGTTTACTTCAGCACTAGAAAACAAAGGATGTTTATTAGTTAATGCAGCAGTGGTGCAATCCGGAATACACCCAATGCTGCCTTGTGTCCACTATCTTTACTCATTTTATAAAAGATGCAGCCATTTACTCGATCCATTAACTTTTTTTCAAACACAGAAGGGTAGGATTTCCACATTCGATTTAAACAGTGCCCGTAAAAATGAAAGATCACCTTCAAACCAGCAGTGCCATATTTCTGCGAGAAGAAACCATGCAATGAGCAAGATTAAGGTGGGATTGGGATAAGATCCACTATTTCCTTGCCTTATCAGGTAGAGAATGGATCAGTGTGGCTTGCATTCTGTGAAAGGCTAGGGTGGTAATGCTGTTGGCAGATTTGGGGTGAAGGGCTGCTGCCAATACCACCACCACCCTCTAGCATTTCAACCTTTTCCAATGCAGGATGCATTGAAAATGCACAAAGTCAACCTAGTCACTCTTATTTGAAACTAAGGTTACAATCCAGAGTAACTATGGGACCTTTTACACTGATGTAGTTACTGTGCCACCTATGGGAAACCTATGGGAAATGCATAGAGCAATCCAGAGTAAGTGTCTCTTATGTCTTCCCGTAGTTACTCTGGATTGTAGGGTAAGTCTCATTGACTATAATGGGATTTCCGAATAGACAAGCATTGGATTGGACTCTGAGGCTGCAATCTTAACCATGCTTTCCTGGGAGTATGCTCCACTAACTACAATGGGACTTACTACTGAGTAGACAGGCATAGGATTGGGCTCTGAGGCTACAATCCTCTGACAGAGCCCTCCTGCTGTGAGGAGGGGAAGAGGCACTTAGAGGAGTCCTCTTGGGGACCAGTCAGGCAGCTGCCAAGGACCACTGGTAGTCCTTGGCCCGGGGGTTGAGAAACCCTGCTCTAGAGTGTATTTTCTGTAATTTCAGGCCTGTAGTTTTTAAACCTGGTCACAGCAAGTTGGAAATGTAGCTTATATTTTTTTTTTACAACCCTTTTCTCAATGTGCTATTTTATCCTGTTGTGATATCCAGAATTATACAACTGTAACTGACTGAGAAAACAAGAGATAACAATCCAAAACATTTATAACCTCCCACCGTCCCCCAAGTTAAATTCTAGTGCTTTAGGGCTCTCTCTGTAACACTTTTTTTCTCATGTTGCTGACAAAATTGTGGTTTTGAAACTGAAATTCATAGGATGACATGAGTTAATAAAGTACAGCAAAGGATCAAACTATATGAAACATGAACGGCATGGTTTAACATTTGCATGCCATATCCTCCATAGCAGCCTCAAAAAGGGCTGATCCAGATGAGAATTGTGGCATGTGAAGAAAACTTTAACCCATTGCTATCACCTTAGTCTTCAACTAGAGTGCTCCCAACAGGGTTACTATTTGCATTGGTATTTGGCTTAGTGTTGCCTTGCTACTTGCAAGAATTGCTCTCCCTAGGCAAATAGCCTACAATCTCAATCCATATTGAGATCTTTTAATCCATATTAAGAGAACTGTAGCTTCCAAGTTGAAGAAGTTATAATTCCTCTTTATTCTGCATTGGTTAGACCTCACCTGGAGTACAGGTCTGGGCACCTCATTTTAAAAAAGATGCAGCTAAACTAGAGCAAGTTCAGAGGAGAAAGACAAGGATAATCAGTGGGCTGGAGGACAAACTCAGTCAGCCAAGAAAGGTTGAGAGAACTTGGTCTATTCATCCTGGAGAAGGCCAAGAGGAGATCTGATCACACTCTTGATATCTGATGAGCTGTCATATGGAAGAAGGGACACATTTGTTCTCAGTGGCTTCTCAGAGCAGAACTAGAACCAACAGGTACAAACTGCAAGAAAAGAGATTCCAGTTAGATATCAGGAAAAATATTCCTGATGGTGACAGCAGTTTGGCAGTGGAATAGATTGCCACAGGAGGTGGTGGACTCTCTCTCAATGGGGATCTTCATGCAGACGCTCAACAAGCACCTTACAGGCAGGGTGTTGGACTTGATGATCTATTTGGTCCCTTCCAACTCTATAATTCTATGGTATCACCTCCCTCCAACACAGAAACAGAAAAAGGCTAGGCACACCTGCTCAGCATGCAATAAACATTTCTTTGATCCCAAAAAGATAAGAAAACCAAACACTTGAGAACTCAGCATGATATAACCAGTGATAAAATTACTGCTTAATCCTGTGAAGCAGACTAGATTGGTTGATCTAACCCCAGTCTAATTAGGAGAAAAAGTGATTGTCTCCATTATCAAATGTAACTAGGTAGGGTCTGTTAACTTGATGCCCCGAATAGGTTCTTTTTACTTTTATTGGGCCATAGCATAGTTGATATCTTTTTCACTGTGGTTATCAGGATATTAATCTATTTTGGATGAATTCTAATCTTCTTGCCCCGAAGTCACAGACCATTTTTTTTCCTGAAGTCATACATTTCAAGGAGACCTTTAGGTTTATTTTATATCATATTATTTTCAACCAAGATTCACAGTACCCTTTTGTTCCCAAAAATAAGTTACCTGTTGCAGGTGACTGGAAGGGAAAAAAACCATCAGAAAATTGAGTAAGTGGTCTTTGTCAGTTTTCTGCAAATGGACAATTTTAAATATATTCTCATTTAGAATTCATTTTTAACTTATAAAATTCCAATCATTCTGTGTAGACTAACTGCAGAGGACTGTGAGGTGGAGGAACTGATGCCCACTGAGGAGCTGAACATGGACCTACTACATCTGTCTCTCTCAGACGATGGTGAGGACAAAGGGGGATCTTATCCAGTGATGGGATTCAAAGAAATTAACAACCAGTTCTATGCCCATCTGGCAACCACTTTTAAATGGCTATTTTTAAACTTTATACAGTGACGCCTCACGTAAAGAATGCCTCACGTAAAGTATGTTTCACGTAACAAACAAAAATTTCTCTAGGATTCTGCTTCACGTAAAGAAAGTGCCTCACGTAAAGAACACATTCGTTGGCAGTTGGGGCAGATGCACTGGCCGGCAGCCTGTTTAAAAAGCATCAGGGCTGCCTTGCGCACCTGCCCATAGTGAAAGCAACACTACTGCGCTGTTCCTCCTGTGGCCAGGTGTCTGCTGGGCAGATGGAGGAAGAGCAGTGGAGAAGAGGGAAGAAGCTCAGGGCTAGCCAGAAGGGAGCAGGGGAGAGAGAGGCTCAGGATGGAGAGAAGGAGAAAGTGGGGAGACCCTTTGAAGGTGTCTTGGATTGCAGCCTCCTAACCATGTCTACCCAGAAGTAAGCCCCATTGGGTTAAATAGGTCTTACTCCCAGGAAAGTGTCTTTAGGACTGCAGCCTAAGTAGACTTCATAAGATCATGCACATTGAATGCATGTTTTGAATTCAATCCCAGTGTTCTGTCATTATTTTTACATCCAGTTAATATTTTTATATGAATATTTTTGGGGTTGTGGAACCAATCATCTGAGTTTCCATTATTTCCTATGGGAAAATCTGCTTCACGTAAAGAATGTTTCACATAAAGGACATGCCTCCGGAACGAATTAAATTTGTTACGTGAGGCGCCACTGTATGTCCTATCTCTCGTTAACAACTGGTTCTGTAGAGTAAGTGCAAACCTCCTGGAGCCCACCACTGATCTTATCCCAGGCAGATGGTGAGACCTGGTGAGGGAGCAGCGAGAGACCAGGGAAGCAGAGGGAACTGACTGGGAGGAGAGTTGATTGTCATAGGACTTACTTCTGAGTAGCCAGGGAAGCTGCAGCACAGCCCCCCCATCCAAGCCCCTGGCCGTCCAGGGAAGGTCTGGATGGGGCGCTGCAGCCCCGCGGCCCTCATCCAATCCCCCTGGCCGGCCAGGAAAGCGGTGGATGGGGCGCTGCAGCCCCGCGGCCCCCATCCAAGCCCCCTGGCCTGCCAGGGAAGCAGTGGATGGGGCGCTGCAGCTGCGCGGCCCTCATCCAATCCCCCTGGCCAGCCAGGGAAGCAGTGGATGGGGCACTGCAGCCCCGTGGCCCCATCCAAGCCCCCTGGCAGGCCAGGGAAGAGGTGGATGGGGTGCTGCAGCCCCGTGGCCCCCATCCAAGCCCCTTGGCCGGCCAGGGAAGCTTGGAGCCGCAGGGGCAGCCAGCTGGGTATTTTTTAATTTGCCGCTCCAGCGGCAGTCCGGTGAAGTGCCCCAGAAGCCTCAGTGACCAGAGAAAGAACACAGCTGAGGCTCCTGGGGCGATCTGCCAGACTGCCACTAAAGGCGGCAAATTTAAAAATTTAAAGTTGCCTGGCAGGCTGCTGCTGTGCGCCGTGCCAGCGAACCGGTTCGGCTGGTTTGGGAGGGGGGGCACAGCTCCTGGTTTGGTAGCGGCGGGGAAATGGGAACTACCAGTTCCCAAGAACCGGACTGAACTGGTCTGAGCCCACCTGTGCTCTCAACCTTTGCTTTTCTTTGGAGAAGAGCACTGGAGAGTCTCCTGTAACATTTGCTTTTATTCAAATTAACACATAAAGCACAAGTAGAGACAAAATGCAGGTGCACACACCCTACATCACGTTACCAAAGAGTTACCCTGTTACTTCCAAGATGCCTTCAGCTTTCAAGTCATTCATAGGTGCTCTCTATCTCTATCCAACATGTATAATAACACATGCTGGCTCAGCCCCCTCTCCCAGTTCTGATAGGTCATAAAGGAGGTCATAAAAAAGATTGAGTTATAAAGGAGAGATTCCCAAATATCTGTGCTCCATTACCATCCATTGAGAAAACATCAACCTGTCACTATGGGCAATTACCCAGCAAATCCACTTAACAAAATAATGGTCAGACACTGATGATCTGGGAAGGAAGTGTGCTGTCGATCTCCTTCCTTAAGGCCCAGGGCTTATCTTTGGGATGCAGGAAAATGGTCGATGTAGCTGTACAGAGAAACCTGGGTTCTTTTTTCAAGGAAGAAAGGCAGGATATAAATCAAATACATAAAAATAAACTTCAAAGGTTGCCATTAGATTTGAAGTTGCCCTTAGATTTAACTGATGCCAATCAGACCTGATTTTGCTTATTAGCATTTTACATAGAATGGGACTCAATAGACTATGGCAGAAGAAGTCAGCTGCAGTGGTCATATTTTGAATGGCTTGCTTCCATAGGAGGCAGCTTTATACTTATGGTCAGTATGGAGTTCATCGGTCCATCTAGCTTAGGATTGTCAATGACTGGGCAGTAGTTCTTCAGGTTATCACTCTTCACAAACATTACCTAGATGTCAAGATATGAATCCGGGATCTTTTGCATGCAAGCAGGTGCTTTGGCAGGTCTTTTTTTCAGTGGGATCATAGCACATATGAAAGGTGGTTGACTCTGATGCAGTAGTTTACTACAAAAAAGGAATTTTCTGAATGGGAAAGAATTCATATATGTGCTCTTCCACCAGCAGACTGAATTGGTATTGTCCGGAATTATATCATCTCACAGCCCTTGCATATTCACTTCACCATTCATGATTTTGAACTGCACGTTTTTGAGTACTCTGTGTATTTAAATTATGGGAATATGGTTCTCTGTTTTCACACAGTGTAGCTCCTTTGGATTTGCTTTGGATCTGCATACGGAATGACAGAAAATAACACAATGCTAAGGACAATGCTAGAGAACAATGTAAAGTTCTGCCTACCTTTCAGAGTGCTGCAGAAATCAGTGAATGCTTCACAATGACGGCACTGTTTCTTGGAACTAAAGTGATGATACTTAAGATTAATAGCCACTTGACTTTATTAATCCACCTGAAGAAGTTAACTACCAAGATATCCTTGGGAAGACTTCAGATTCTTACAAATTTGGTGCTTGCTGAAAACATACCATCACTTTGACGCAACTTGATGGTTTTTTTTCTCATCAGATTTTATGTCTCATCAGGATATAGCTACCTGGCATTCATGTGACAATGTAAATTGTGAACAATCTTCTGCTGCCTAATCTGTTGTGACATTTATGGCTGAATCCTATCCTGGCAAGACTTATGCAGCAGTTGCTGCAACGTATGGGCTGGGTTACAACTTGGGGAATGTAAGTAAAGAAAAATATTCCTTTTTGATCTGGTCATTCTGTGGTTTCCTATGATCCTATTCAAATCTATACAAGCTCTTTTTTCCAGCATAGATCTATTAAGCAGAAGGAGGAGTGCCAGGTCCTGGATGGATTTCATAACTACCCTGGGATAATAAGATCTATCCTGTCCCTGTTCTGGCTCAGTCTCTATTATGATCTCACTGTCTCCAACCACACTAATGGAAATTCTGCTCTCATACAGACTACCAGCCTTCAAGCATCAGCAGTCCACAGAAAAATAGAGACGCTACCCCAATGGCAGACCACATTGTATGCTGGTGGACCTTGGGATCTACCAATATAACTTGTGGATAGGATTGGGTCATTAGTGTGGTTTTTTTCCTGCCTCACAGTTGTTGAAAGGTTTCTTACGATAAGATATCAAACCTATCACTTTTAAAATCTCATATCAAGGTTTTGTTTTTGTCATGTAAGGATGCCCCCATCTTAGGGCTGATTTCCATAGTACGATCCAGAGAACCATGGTTTCACAGTTTCACTTATCAACTTTGTTGTTGAAATTATGTTCACATAATCTAAGTTCACATAAACAACTGATTACTCACCAAATATTACATATGGAGTAATGAAAAGTCCAACACTGAACATGCATATTTAAAACTGCAAGGAAAGAAAACTCAAAAGAACTTTTAGAATGACCAAAGTTGGAGGACTTTTTAAAAAAAAATGTGATTTCCAGGAAAGAGACAACCTTTAGACTGTAGCTTCAGCAAGATGCCCATGGGCAAGAGAAAAACTTGATGCTTGTTGATATAGACTCAACTAATGACTTATAAAGAATATTCTCAGTACAAGCAGAAAAAGAAAATCAGGACAGCCTAATTTAATTCTTTCCCTGACAGTTATTAATGAGCCCATACATATACAGAGACATAAGTATTGATGAGATATGGTAATCTCAATAGAGATAAGAATGAACTTGCAGGTCGGATTCATTTATAGAACTATCAGCAGTATACATTTGTCATTGATACATATCTAGTAAAGTATGTAGAGACATCCTGATGACTCGATTCTACTAAAAGTTTTTTGGTCTTTTTTTGCAACAATAGCATAATACATCAACTTATTCTCACTGTATTTTTCATAATTTATAACCATAGGGATCTAACCTGAAAAATACTGAATAGAGATGATGATGTAATGAATAGAAAGCTATCATTATACAAAAAAGAAACACCCACTGTTCCTTTCCTTTTTCCTTTTAGTTTTTCAGACTTTCCTCTTGAGTTTGTTTATTTTATACTAGGGCAGGGGCAATCCGCAGTGCATCACTTCAGTCAGTTTCAGAAGTGACACTGCGCATGCGCCAACTTTGACATATATGCACTCTTCTCTGAAGCTGGTTGGCTTCAGAGGAGACTTCCACCTCTCCTAAGAGGAACCGCCATCTCCTCCTTAGAGAAGACGAGGTCCACGCCTCTGCGTGGGCATTTGGCCTTGCTAGAGAGGCTAAGAGGCAGCCAGAAGCTGCTGCTCTGTCTCAGAGCTGGCCGGAATGGCACAGTGTGCAAAGACGCTCTGCGCAGCCATAGGAATCATAGAATCATAGAGTTGGGAGGGACCTAGTAGGTCATCTAGTCCAACCCCCTGCCTGCAGCAGGAATTCCCCCTAGAGCATCTCCAACAGGTGCTCATCGAGCCTCTGCTTGAAGACCCCCAGTGAGGGAGAGTCCACCACCTCCCTTGGCAATCTGTTCCACTGCCGAACCGCCCGCACCGTCAGGAATTTTTTCCGGATTTCCAGCCGGAATCTCCTTTCTTGCAGTTTGTACCCATTGGTTCTAGTTCTGCTTTCAGAAGCAGCTATGAACAAATTGGCCCCTTCCTCCCTATGACAGCCCTTCAGGTATCTGAAGAGGGCAATCATGTCTCCCCTCAGCCTCCTCTTCTCCAGGCTGAACATCCCAAGTCCCCCCAACCTTTCCTCGCAGGGCTTCCCTTCCATCCCACTGACCATTCTTGTCGCTCTCCTCTGGACTTGCTCCAGTTTGGCTGCATCTTTCATAAAGTGAGGTGCCCAGAACTGAACACAGTACTCAAGGTGAGGTCTGACCAATGCAGAATAAAGAGGAACTAGAACTTCTCGTGACTTGGAAGCTACAGTCCTCTTAATGCAACCTAAAATGGCATTTGCCTTCTTTGCAGACACATCACACTGCTGACTCATGTTCAGCTTGTGATCCACGGCGACTCCAAGATCCCGCTCACATGTTGTGCTGCCAAGCCAAGTATCCCCCATTTTATACCTATGTTTTTGGTTTTTATTGCCTAAGTGCAGAACCTTGCACTTCTCCCTGTTGAAATTCAGTCTGTTTGTTACAGACCTTGCTTCAGTGACAGAGCAGCTGGCTGGCTGCTGCTCTGCCTCAGAGAGGGCTCAATGGGGGGGGGGGCTGTCAAACTCCTCTGTGTTAAACTCTGTGTCAAATGGGAATGTCAAACTCCTCTGGCATGTTACCCACCTGCGGAGCATCACCTGGTGTGGACCGCATCAACTGCACCACCCTGATGGCGTGGCTGTACTAGGGGACTGTGTTTTGTTGCAGATCATATTCTCTCTCTCTCTCTCTCTCTCTCTCTCTCTCTCTCTCTGTGTGTGTGTGTGTGTGTGTGTGTGTGTGTGTGAGAGAGAGAGAGAGAGAGAGAGAGATGGGTTGCTATATGTCCCTGAAAACTGGGTTTTGAGGGGTTGCATTCACATACTGCCAAGTTTGCATTCACAAACAGGCAAACCTAGATGGGCAGCACAATCCTAAGTTATGCTGGAGCAGGAAGACCACTCTGTATGCTCTGCATCCAGCATGCATTTGAAACTGTTCCGCATTTTTTTCCTATTTTTCATGGAAAGCTCCATGAACCCTATTCTCAGTTTGTTTATCACCTGGATTGTGGATTATGCCTCTAACATGTGGACGATGGAAGCAGGGGCCAACACCAGAAAGGAAATGTCAGAGGTCTTCTTGAGCCAGTCTGGAAGGTAGAGCAACTTTGATAAAAAGCCCTAAAACATGTAAGATGCTGTATAGATGTCAGAGCATATTGCTGTGTTGAGGGAAGTCTGTCCAGGAGGAGCAGTAGAACATATGGGATGGCAAACCAGGGCAATTATTGCTGCTGAGACTGGGAATGTAGTACCCCTAAGTCACAGGAATGGCCCTGATCCAGACAGAGGTGTGCCAGTGAACCTTTGTTAATTCTGGCAGGTATAGTGAGGCATTTAAAGTAGGATTGAAAATTGAAGTGAGATCTGCAGTGCATTTGAAAGTATGCAAAGGTTAAATGGGAAGCCTATCTTGATCTTTTGGTTTTGGCTGGACATTGATGTCAGTCAGTCAGTCAGTGACCTTTCAATTATATACCATAGCAAAAACCTATACTGTACATTAATTGCTCTGAATACTAACAGAAATCTAACATTAAATATATATGCATGTACATGCAGAGTGTGAGGAACGAATGCATGCTTTATGGGGACATAGTGTCCATGCCCTCCTTAGAAATTGCTATAGCACATCTTGTGCTACTGAACCAACCATTTTATCCACCTTTGACATAATCTGACAGTGGTAATTCTTTCACTTTATGAAGCAACCTTGTGAAAGGCAGACAAGATTCTATGTATGTATGTATACAATTCTGGCTGCGATAGTTGTATACCTTTTGGATGAATTGCAGTGGCAAAGGGTGATCACCTCCTTGCAACTTAAGAGATTGATGATGTGAGAAACTTGTGTACCATCTAAGATGGTGGGTGCTTACTCAAAAAAGGAAGGTGTAAGATGTGAGGCTAGGAGCTTTCAATGATCTAGGACAGAGACGTAAGGAAAGGACCAGCCTCATCCCAGCAACAGAATGAGAAAGCAATATTATTCTAGCAAGGATTTTCTTCACCAGCATATTAAGAAAAGAAAATCTTCCCCTTCTCCATTTTTAAGTATAAAATAAATCAATAATGGAATTATCACAAGCAAACAACAGCTTTTAAAGCCTGTTCATACATTTTTAAATAATTTGGATGGAGCTTGGAGGCATGGAATAGAAAGGGTCATAGCATTAGTCTTTGGGGTCTGGTGCTGGTAATGAGTTTGCAGATGGTGCAGCAAATAATCTCAAATCTACAAACCATTAATGCTCTACAAACATTGCAAGATTATTATTTTTTCATGAATGAGAGCTGCAGCTGGAGTAATGAAATCTGTACAGGCATCTCATTGAATTATGTGCAAGCACATTAAAGCATGAACTGAAATTTTAGTTAAATGTGAAAGAAACAGCTGACATTTTCTATTAAATATGATTACTTGGATAACCGGTCTCTCAGACCGCTATGCCAATCACAACCAACCGTAGTGAATGATTTATGACTTGGGGACTGGTAATATGTCATTAAAAGGGCTACCAACTAATTCCTCTCTGAGTATATCACACCACAATGAGATCACCAAAACCCTAGAACTTCACAGGGTATGATTAATGAGAGTACATCTTCTTTGTCCCAACCATACTTTCAATCTTCTCTCAAAACTTTTAAAATTTTGTTGCTGGCTTTCTGCTCCATTTTTGCCCCTCAAAAGTTTTTGCCCCTACTTTCTTTCCTCCTCTTTCTTTCAATCTTTCTCAAGCCTTGCCAAGATTAATCTGAGTTCTACACATACACATATACACAGTATATTTTTCCAGATTCCTCATCAAGACCTTCTGCAGCATTTAATCTAATACATCTCAAGATGCATGTCCCTTCCATCTATCAACCTTTGAACCCTTTGACCTATTATTTTTGCAAGTCAGCCTGATCCTTTCCCGCTAATGATGTAAGTGACCTCGCTGTTTCAGTTCCTAAATACTGCACTGGAATTGTGGAGGCACCCCACTCCAGGAAAATGGGCACACATGGGTGGAAAGAACCCTTTTCAATAAACCTTGAAGGAAATCATGCCACAGATTAATGGTTCAACTCTGCATACTCAACAGGCATAGAAAATGACACAACCATCTTACCTTATCTTACATGTTCCACATATTAAGAGCATGCCAAGAAAATCTTCACTATGCAGTTCATGCAGTTCAGATACCAGAAATTCCCCTGTCAGTCCAGGTCCAAGTCATGAAACAGGCATAGAAAATGACACAACCATCTTACCTTATCTTACATGTTCCACATATTAAGAGCATGCCAAGAAAATCTTCACTGTGCAGTTCATGCAGTTCAGATACCAGAAATTCCCCTGTCAGTCCAGGTCCAGCTCATGAAACATCCTGAGAGTAGGAGGTTTGTATGCTTTGACAACAGTGATTCCATACCTAGAGGCAAGACTGAAACTCTAAAAGTGTGCCAAAGGTTTGTAACAGCACAATCCTAAGCGGGTCAGTTCAGAAGTAAGATACATTGAGTTCAATGGGACTTACTCCCAGGTAAGTGTGCATAGGATTGCAGCCTGAGCTTCACACTCTCACACAGTGTCCAGTTCTCCAGTGTCTTAGTTATTGAAGACCAGATGAAGCCAGCTGTATAAAGACCCAATTATCTAGCAAGAGCAGCAAGGATGAGTCCAGGAGGAAGAGTGAAGGGAACCTAAAGTGAGGCAGAGATAGCAATTTACTGAGTTGTTGCCAATACTCTTTGGCTGCTTGTGTTTCAAGATGGGTATAAAAGGCTGGCTGCACTCAGCTGAACTTTCCACATGATCTGAGGCACCACCTCAATGCTGCCTTGCTTTGGTGCAAGCAATAAACAAGCAATTTTCTGTTACACCTTCCCTTGATGTGGCCAGTTTGAGAGACCAGAGCACACCAGTCAACAAACTTCACACTGCCTTTGGGGTTCAAGGGCAACAAGTACTTCATAGCAGCAAGTTCAAAACTGAAAGTACATCAGCAGACTCTCCCAACCATAAGAAACAGAGAGAGCATCCAAAACTTCCAAATGCTTCTTAAACTTTAAATTAAGCTTAATTTGAAGGGCCTTCAAGAGATTGGGTTCAAATACCCTCCATGGAAAATATATAGCCATTTGATTTTCCACTGTGTGGAGGAAGGTCCATGTAGCCAGTCTTTCATGTAGAGCAGCTCCCAGGTTTGTTCTGGCAATTTTCACAATACCAGCAAGAAACTCTTTTCAATTTGCAGTAACAATTATTGGAACTGGATGGTGTTTGGAAAAGGTCGCTCCTACAAACTGCCTGCACGTAGCTCCATTCCAACCTACACAGTTATTGCATGTGACAGTCGGGCTTTCTGTGACACTCGTGGGATATCAAGTGATTTATAAGTAGCCAATTTTTCATCACGGCCTACTCATTATTTTCCATTAGGACAGAAGTGGGAGTCTGAAGGAGATTTGTACAAGAACACACCAAGTCCCTCACCGATTTTCTCCATATACACAAGATGCTCATGTTGTCTAATGTGCTCTCCACAAGCTATACCACCACAGTGTCACAATGTTGGCATTATAGTATCGCTGGGTACCAGTGCACTCCTAGCAGCGAAGCTGAAAGGATAATGAGAACACTTTAAACAGCACATGACGTTCTGACTTAGACTTTGTTTTCAGAGCAGAACCCAAAACAGAAATTGCTATAGTAAAATCTGGTCCTGTTGCTGTGGATAGCTTTTGGCCTGCTTCTCCTTGAGACCAGTCACCGTCATGATTGACCCTCATTGATTAGAGGTGATACCGACTGACCACTTAGAGGTGGTCAATAGTTCACTGTGGGGAAATATAGTCCCTGCATCTTTATGGTGAGGCAACCCCTAAGAAATAAATAAAAGCTGGATCTGGGCACTGGGAACGATTATCTTTGTCAAATTTTCCTTACTTGGGCAAGCTGTTTTAATATGCAGCGACATCTCAATACCAGGTATTCCTGGAAGAATATCCGAATGTCATAGCTACACATAGCAATCAACTAGTCACTATACTGGGAAAGAAGGGCCGTCAGCTCAACATAACTAGTTGTAGCCGTTGAGACCACAAAACTTCCTCTGGCCATAGCATCTGAACATATGTTGGGTTCTAACATGTTTCAAGCAAGGAAGAAGGGCCAAAAAGACTTCTTTGTGTCTGCCTTTAGGGCGCAATGCTAACCATGTCTACTCAGAAGTAAGTCCCATTGTGTTCAACGGTTTTACTCCCAGGATAGTGTGCTTAGGATTGCAGCCTTAGTTGTCCACATTTTAGTCCCACCACTGCTTGCCACAAAGACAGTTTTGATGTCAACAATACACTCTTACCAACCTGGCAACACTAGAAAGTTCTATACTTCCATTGCATGGTTATCTTTGCCCACTAAGACCTCAGTTACTTGCTACTGCCTACAGCTCCAAGTATTCAACTGCTAGATATACAAGTGTAATCTAATTATATGCAATTTATTTATATGTGATTTATGAGCACAGTCTTATCCATGTCTACTCAAAAGTAAGCCTCATTGTGTTCAATGGGTCTTACTCCCTGGAAAGTGTATTTAGGATTGCAGCCTTTCTCTCAAATTGAATGAGGTTGGCTCTTTAAATGGAAAGATAAACATTCCATAAGTAGCCGTTAATGGCTTAAAGCAGGGGCCTCCTAAGTTTTTGGCATCTCTCTGACACTGTGTCAGGGGTCAGAAAACTAATTTACATTTCAAATTTGAATACATTTACATAAATTTACATATAAGAATATATTGGAGTGGATTACAAGGCTTGCCCAAGGGCTGGATAGATGGGTCTTGCAAGGGGCCACACTGAGATTCGGTAAAAGCCACATCTGGCCCCAGGGCTGGGGTTTGGAGACCCCTGATTTAAAAGAAGCTTGTTTACCATGGAATTAAGAAGGTTACACAAATGAATCAAAATGAGAATCACTTCTGCAGGGGTGTCACTAGGATGCATGTCACCCGGTGCGGAAGGCCAGCGTGTCACTCCCTTACATTTTTTTGGGGGGGGGGCAACAATATAAATGGTGGGTGTGGTTATGTGCCATTGTCCCGCCTCCACTGGTTTTTTTAGCCATACATTTTAATAAAGTGGTTTGTTTCACTGCATTCTACTGTAAATTGTGCATTCAAAGGTGTATAACATGGTGGGGTTATATCCACAAACCATGATTTTAGTCATTTAGGTCACAAGTGCTGCCACCCCTTCAGGAGTGCCCCCTTTCTAGGAACGTCTCTGATGGGGACCATTTTGGAAGTCTTGTCCTCTCCTGGACTGACCTTCCACTCCAGCCAAGTCATGCTTGCTTACTTTGCCAGTAAACACAGCAGTGCAGTTCACATACATTTTCAATGAATTTCAGTGCAATCATTAGGGACCTCCTTCTGGGTGATTTGTGGGGGCTGTGTTCATTGGATCAGGACAATTCTGTTGTCTTTAAATTCCTCTCAGCCTACCCTTTCCAATGAACTATGGCATGTTTGCCTACTCATGGGTAAAGCCATGATATGGGTCACTTTCACTTTCCATAGAGTTCAATGCTTATTTTTAATTTTTAGTTTTTTGGCCATAACTTTTGATAGTACGGAGCTATTTCAAAACCGTTTTTTGCATTGGATTTTGCTCTTCAATACAAATCCAATGGTATATGACTTGATGGGATTGGGCACACCATAACAAAGATATGTGCGTTTTTAAGTTTACGCACCTCCTTGGGTGCGTAACCGGGTGTGCACCGCACCACCTGCACTACCCTGATGACACCACTGCACTTCTGAATTGCCTCGGAGCTGAAACTAAGCCATTTTAAGCCTCTTGAAAGGGAACTTCATTCATCTAGTTTCATTGCCTGCCTTTTAACCATGGTAAACAATTGCTTTTGTATAATGCAAAAATGGGTAATCATGGAGGTTCCTGGAACCAAATGTCGTGAATGGGGAAGTTCAACCTTTATAACCTATGCTTTTGATATGAGCTTGATGTGTGCGGCTTCTTCAGGTGCTTTTTTCCAGTTCTTGTGGCACCAAAAAACTAGCATTCATTAGCATTCCACACAACCTTCAAAGGATATTGGTCATTAGCCTTATACAGAAGGTCTGAAGGTAAACATAGAAAAATATCACTGAGCAGAACTGACAGGTTTGACACACCAGATGTCACGGGTTTTCCTGTCAGATAAGCATTGTCCATGAGAAGAGTCAGGGGAAGCTCTTTTGTCAATGGGAAAAGCAGCTCTTCCCAGGAGAATAGTCCGAAACCATCTTGTCATATTTGCAAATTGGCTAGGAATTTTTGCTAGGGTAAAAAGTGTACAGCGGAGATTAAGAATGAGGGTTGTTGCGCCTCCTAAAGGAAGCTAATTGGTCAAAGTGGGCCCATATCACATCTCATGTGGCAGCTTGGCTTGCAGATGCTGGCTGGGAACCCAGAAAAGTTCGGGGCAAGGACTGTAAAGTCAACTTCAAAATCTGTTGGGCTTTGGGGAGGCATTGCAGTTCATATCTTCCTCAAAGCCTGGCAGGACTGAATTGGTATCTGATGATCTACAACTCAATGAGGATGAGAGGGAACCTTCAAGAAGCAAAATAGACAATAAAAGAAAAAGAAAATAGCTGCTATTATTAGGTTATGCAGAAAATGAACAAATATAAATATTTAAGTGTATATTTCCCACCTTCTTGCTAAATACAATAACTGGAGATTCAGCAGATGGTCAGGTAATTTTTATTTCCTCCTTCTGCTTCTTATAAATCTGGATGTGTGTCTATATATGTACATGTGAATGAGATACTGGAGACTCATTTAAAAAAATAAAATCTCTGACTGCTACAGCACCAATTACCTTGTTTCAGAAGTTCTCCATTAGTTTCAAATGTTATTGTTGCTTCAGTGTCTTTCAGAGCAAATTGACATTTTAAAAGGGAAATATGCATTTTTTGCTAACCTTTAGAAGCAACATTACATTCAGACACTTCTGTCTCTTTGGCTTTCCTTCTCTGTGCGTTTTTTCCCTCCCTTGTTCAGTCAGCTCTTGCGCTTTCCTTTTCTTTTTTTTTGGCCACTCTCTTATTTTTCTCTATTTTTTTCAGTTAAAAGCCAAGTTGGACTTAGCATATTGGATAGAAATCATGATAAGAGAGATAAACAACATAAGAAATATTTGATATTGATTATTGGAATGTGACAGGGAAAGTTTTTTTGAGCTGGAACTTAGTCCTGTGATTCCTGTAGGAATTTGTACCAGCATTTGTCCCAGACTTCTCGGTCCTAGAATATGTTATATATATATTAAACATGTGTAAAGTCATGGCCTTTGATAAATTAATAACAGTAAAAATTGTCTGGTCAGGAATGCAGAGGATGTCAATTTTAACCTATTCGCCCTCACATGTCTATAGAGTAAGAAAAAACATTTTAATAAAGATGCATTTTTAGTTATTAATATTAAATAATCAAAGGAGCAAAAATGAAGGATAGAACTGCAGATGAAGCTTCATATGTTTTTGGTTGCTTTTCATCTTTAAGGTAACAGCCTGCCCCAGGAAGTCTCACCAAGCTAAACATTTACTTGTAAAACTGCTTCTCTAATGAGATGTAAATTCTTTCATGTTGTTTGCCAAGGGAATGAGTAGATTCATTAATCAGCAGTTGAACCTTTTTATTAGTATTGTAAGCACTTTTTCATTGCTAATAGGATCTTGGGATATGTTTATGTACTTTCTTATTATATTTCCATTTCTTATTATACTTCCATTAATGAGTGATCCAGGAGATGCAAGGTCAGATTTATGCTGAGAAGAAAATGGTGAATGACTAATTTTTAGGAGAATGAAAAAAAAAAATCAAATGCACTATTCTTATCACAGACTTGGGGTGCAGATAACCATACTTTATTTCAGAAATGTGGAAAAGGCCAAATGTTATCATTTCATGAAAAGACTATAGCTTGACAGATCATGGAACACCAGTTCTGGCAATGCAAGACCTCAACAGGAATAGGGGTGGGAAGCCCCATTCTATCCCCAGTGGCATCACAGAGACCAAAATCCAGCAGCACTGCCAGCTGAATCCAGCAGCACTGCCAGGGTCACTGCAGAGATGCTGCAGGAAGGGAACTTTTCAGTCCAACAAGGAGGATACATTGGATCAGGGCTCTGCCAGTATCAGCCCCTCTTGCCCTGGTTCCTCCTCCTGCCTCACTCTCCAACCACCCCAAAAACCTTACCATTGCTCTTGCTCCAGATGGTTTCTTTTTCAATTTTTTTAAAGATTTTATTAATTTTTAGATGCAGGTAAAGGGAAAAATAAGAACACAAAAAGGAGAGGGGATATACAAGAGGACCTCCATTGTACAACACTTATCTTCTTTTTAGCCTAAACTTCTCACAGGTCAATAAATCTACATTCCATCCACTTATAACCATCATATTATCTATACTATATGCTTAACATTTCTTCTTTTCATCCTTAACGCACTCATGAATACCTTCAAACTTCAAACTTCTCCAGTTTTGGAGAAATGGGTCCCTCAGACACCACAGGAGAAGGGGTGAAGGGCAGGAGTTGCTGTTGGCTTGGTCAGTGGCTAGGGCCATTATCTAGCTCAGTGTGTGAGAACATAGTGGTGCAGGAACGGTGACTAGCCGTGCCCGGATTCCTTGCCCCCCCCCCCCCTTGTTGTGCATCAAAGATTTACAACAGAATTTCTAAGAAGAATAAGAAGCTGACAACTGAAATTTTTACAAATCTATCCTAACATAGTGAGAAAAGGTATGGACTTAATTTAACGAAATTATGACACTTAGTAGCTGATTTATGTTTGAACTCTGTTATGGAACAGATAAACATGTTAACAGCTAATGACGCAGCTGTGGGGAGAACTAAATATCCAAAGAAATGCAAAATCCAGAGTTAGGGCAGTGAGGAGTGCCCTAGCTGGGCTGCCCCAACTATTCTGTATCCAGAACAAAGAGTTATGCTGGATCCAGAGAGTCAGGAAGCCTGGGCTGCCCAAACTGATCCTGAGCATGCCCAGTAGGCATCAAGAAAGTGACACCTGGGGAGGGCTTGCTCCGGAGGAGACCCCCTCAGATCATGCTGAACAAAGTACAGCTGTGGTGTCTGCCTAATAAGGAAGCCCAGAATTCCTGACAACGGTAACAGCTGCAGCAGGTGCAACAGCCCAGCTCCATCTGTCTTGAGGCAGCCTAACTCTACAATCCAGAGTAACTACGGGAGCACGTAAGAGACTTTACGTGCACCCGTAGTTACTGCAGCACCTAGTGAAAACCTATGGGAAATTCATATTGCAATCCAGAGCAAATTGTTCTTACACTGGAGCAAGGACTCCCCATAGTTACTCAGGATTGCGCCCTATGTCACCTTAGGCTACCCCAAGCCTTTTCCAGAGTAACTAGTGTGGAGCATCTTGCAGTTGGTCAGCCCAGTGAGAGATAGTGTAAACCAAGTGCACTTCTGGATTGTGCAAGAATTCCCACAGCTTATCACAACAGATGTAAATGAAGATTATTACAGCTTCAATTATGAAATCAGAGTTATTTGCTTTTCTTTCCTGTTAATTGTTAAAGTAAAGCAAATATATGTGTGTGGGAATGAAAATATGGAAGCAAATATGAAAATATGTAAGTGCATCATGAAGCTGGATAGAAAAAGCTTTGAGGGGTGATTTTTGCAAGCGGGGCCATGCTGGATTTTGTTTATAAAGAAACTCCATAGTTAAGAGAAGCGGGAACAACAAGACTGACTTTAGATTCCAGACTGACGTTAATATTGAACCACCAGAAGATATAGGAGATCATAAGGCTCACCTAATTATTATACAGCTGTATTTTTGCTTCTCATTTTCACTTTCGTTTTCATAGCCGAAGGGCAGATAAATAAAATAGGCTTGTTTTTATTAAAGCGGTAGGTTGTAAAGTGTGGAGTGGATAACAGAATTATTATTTAAAGATTAAGATCAGAAGATTGAGAAATTAGAAAGTAAATAGTCCAGTTTTTGTAAGGAAGGCTGGGAAGCAGGAATGAGGAACTTTGATTAGCCATAAGAAGAAATGAGAGCCTTTGTTGTATAATCCTAAAGGGAAGATAAAATAATTGATTACTGTAAACAAAAGTCTGGAAGTGGGGATTAAATAATCTGTTGTGCCAGAGGAGCCTTTGAAATGTTGTTGCATAAGTATAAAGAAAAGAAGAAAAATAATCAAACCAGGTTAGATATATATTAGTGAAAAGTGTACCTGCGTTACAGGAGTAAAATTCCCCCATACGCCATCCCCACATGGCGCAACATCCCCCATGCACATCAGTCCCCCAAGAGCAACTATCCCCCATGCACAACAACATGTATTAGCTCAGGAAGGACCTGAGGTTTGAAACCCCCAGCCATCTACCATGGCTCCAGGCTCTGCCCCAGATGGTTTCTGATGGTCGGCCAGCATTGGCGCTCCTTCCTGTCTGGGTGTCATGGATGTGCCTTACAACTCATTTGCAACACATATTGCCAGTGCTGGAGTTCAACACAGGTGCTTGAGGCTCATAGGATTGGGTCATTAATCAATAAACATGGCCTTATTTATAACAAAGTTAATTTTTGTCTCATCTCTTTTTTTGAGGGGGTGGGGGACCACCTGGACAGTCAATGTCATCAATAGTGGCAGCTCCTTGCCCTCTAATAACCTGCATTTCCAGCCCCCCCCCTCAATATTTCCAGCTTCTCAAAGGACATACCCAACTTTTCCAGTTGACCTAAGCTGCTTACCCCACCAACTCTAATACTTTATGAGTTAATAACCAGTCTGCTGGCAACTGCTGGGTAACTGTAGAACAGTAATTACTCTGACAGTGTTATATTATCTGTGAGATAGGGAAACGCTGTAGATAATGTTTGTTTTTGATCAAGTATTAGACGTAATTGCCTTTAATTATTGTGGCAAATGTTCTGCGTTAGATAATTACATGTTGACCCTTCTCCATAGCTTCAAAGTTGGGGCAGCTATTGTTATAGAAGGCAAGCTATTTCACAGCAATTATTATAAGCATCAACTCCTGAAAATATTTTTCATTTCTTTGTCTGCTTTTTCATAATTCTGGTGTCATGATAGCCCATTCCCATGACAAAGCTAACACATGGCATACAACCATACTGGAAAAGTATATGGCAGCGTTGGTGTGGATGTGGGGATGGAATAGGGTGCAGCAATTTCCATATCCAAAGAGCAGACAGCTTCAGACTTTTCAACTTACACTAGCAAGAGCTAGAAGGACATTGTGTCCTTCTGTTCCTTCTTCCCTACCCCAACCTTAAAACTATGAGCACCGTCTAGATCTTGAACTGTTAAGGCAGCATTTCAGATCCCTGAAAAAGAAAACTACATATTCCAGAGATTCTTCTCCCCAAATTGCCAGAAGAAGGACCTGTGATTGGTGTTGGAGGTGGAAAGTTAGAGTCATAGTAATGATATAACGTTTTGAATTGGAAGGAAATTTGCTGTAATTCTGACATAATGGCTTGGATGAAATCTTTGTCAAAGGAGTCCATCCACTTTCAAGGTCATTGTCACTGTCATTTTACTGTCCTTGAACAGCAACTCAATCTCACTTTCAGCTCATGCTTGGATATCTTCTCTCCATAGTTGGTTTTCTTCTTTCCCACGCCACACCACATCTGTAATTATATTTCAGTGCATTTTTCGACCTTTTACTGTCAAAAAAACATTAAAAAACAAAGCACCCAACACCATATACACAAATAAATGTGTTTTCCTTGCATGACTAGTTAATAGGACAGGGAGTGATCTCAAAGGAGAGCAATGGACATTCTGAATCATGATCAAACACATTAATTTGTTAGCTGATATAGTCCAACACTTCTCTAAACTCAGTTGACTATTAGCAAGTTCTCCCAAAGCAATAAATGGTAGGAAAGGGGAGGGAGGGGAGTTTGGGGGTGTATTGGAAAAGGGCAAGGGGGTAAGGGGGGAGGGAGGAGTGGATCTCAGCGACACCATAGTGCACCAGTCCCTATCGCTTTTTTCAGAGTTTCCCTGCCATTTCCCCAAGATTATATCAGAATAGGTCAAATCTCACAGTCACGGGGCAAGTAAAAATGTATTTTACTCACCTTCTGTTGGCTGCCTGTTTGCCTTCCCCACCATCATTGGATGGAGCACTTGTTCCATCAGCACGGCTACATCAGTCCCAATAGTGGGGCAAGAATTGTTTTGGGCAATACGAATATTTAAAAGTTATCTCTATTCATTAAACAGAAGCAACCATGATTAATGAAACTTGTTCACTTTGTGTTTCTGGCAGAGGTGGGATAGCTTGTCAAAGGTAGACAACAGGACTCCATCCAGATTTCTCACTGAGCATTTCATGGTGTTTAATGGCATCTGTAAACTACATCACAGTCACCTTTTTTTACACATTGCTGATAAAATACTGTATTAAATGGCAATGTCATAAATTTAGTCTGAGTATTTGAGCACTTCATAGCATGTGCATGCATATATTCTAACTGCCTGCAATTTAGTTGCTGCAATAGTGCGTCTGTGTGTCTGCACACACACGCCTGGGCAACTACCAGTATATTTACTGTGACAGCATCTACAATACAAGATTTTTATCAGTAGGCATCTGGGGGAGGGAGGATTGCAGGAATTGTTAATCCATCTCTGGTTATTAGAGTACAAATCATACATACTTATGTGCAAGGAGGGTGAGATATGGGCACACAGGGAATGTTAAGATTGATTTTCTAGCCTCATTGTGCAACAAAGATTTTTTTTTGCATGAATTGCTATGAATTCCAATTCGTTTTCTTCTACTTCAGTAGCACCCTATCACCAGCTCATTTCCTTACCCAGCTTCATGCACATCTTCCCATGATTCAATAGTCTATTGAAGATAGTTTTCTTTCCAGCAGAGTTTCTTTTACATCGTTAGACTCCCCCACCCCCTGTTATTCAAATCTCTGTTTGTGGATTATGTCCTTCAAATGACTGGATTTAATCCATTCAGATTAATCTTTTCTTAAATAAGCAAGTTCCATTCTGGCATGATGGGTTTTAATCATTTAGTTTTGTACATTTATCCTTTTTTGGGGGGTGGGGAGGCACTTATCTATGGAGCAAGAAATAGCTAGTTGCATAACCAATATATAAAAAGTGCTGCAAATTAACTATTATAAATATATAATATATAAAAAGAGCTGCAAATTAACTACTACCTTTAAGCCATTCACAAGCCTTGCATCATATCAGACCTTCCATCAAATATAGATCTTAAGGCCTCAATCCTATCTCCCACCACTAGCACTGAATCCGTTGTCCCCGCAAAAGTTGCAAGCCACATTCTATGGAAGCAGTAGGGGAATCTGACAACATGCAAGAGGTAAATATAAAATATTTTGTAAGCTCTTTCTGGTAGGCTGTCCAAGTGATAATGAGCCTCCTTGGGCATATAGTACCTATTTTGGTGGTATTTGTCTATAGGGAAGCAAAAGGCAAGGAAGTTTTACAAGGGGAGAGGGATAAAATCCAGCATGTGGCAATGCTGCCAGATCCCTTCCCACACCCCCTCTCTACCCACATTCCTCTCCCTTTTCTGCTCAGGAAATACCTCCATATTCCTCCCACACCCTCCTTAAACCCTCTCACCACCTGTCCCTCAAACTAGTTCATCTGCCACAGATTGATGGTGTCTTTGCTGTCAATCCAGTGACTGGGCTGGTGTCCTTGTTTGTTGGCTGGGGGCATCGACAATCACAATGAGCCTGCATAATGCACTTCCGGTTCCATGCACTACTTCCAATGGATAGCATTAGGCTCCAACACAATTAGTTCTGCTCAGTACTTCTTTTCTGGGGAAAAAGGTGCCGGTACTTACCACAGATTTTATATGACATAGGCCCATGTCCTAAAGTCAAATTAAGCCCTTTGTGATGGAGCAGTTAAGGTGACTTTCCATAAGATAACACTAGAGGGTGACATAACAGCGTGGACCCATAACTGCTCTGGATTTTGCCCTTAGCTGGATGGTGTGTTTGTGTGTGTGTGTGTGTGTGTGTAAAAACGTGCTGGTACTCTGTACCGATAAGTAGTCCCAGAAAAAAGCCCTGGTTTTGCTGTGTTACATCCAGGATTAGCTTAACCTTTAGGCATATAAATGTCTGCCTACGTGATGTTCTTTATCACAAAGCACATTTTTTTCAGATTTTTTTCTCCAGTGGTAATACTAATCTTTGGTTCTCTGTGGATGCTACAAAGGTTCTTATTACCTGAGAAGTGAATTGTTTTCACATTTTGCAAGATATGAGTTTTGTCAGTCAACTGCAACAGACATGTGCATGAAGAGCAATAATGGTATTTTTATTTGTGTGTAAGGCTGCAAGCAATATGAAGCTTTGTGATTACTATGAGTAGCTGCTCACCTCCAGCCGTGGTTTCTGAAAACCTACATAATAGCTGTCAGTGGTGTAGCTAATGATTATGTAGCTCAGTGCAAAGCTCAAAATGTGACCCTGAAGTGATGTCATAACTGGAAGTCATGTCATCCCAGGTTTGTTTTGTTATTATTAATTTTAAATTGGGGATAAACCTGCCACCAAGTCACCACCAGGCTGACCATATGTCCTCTTTTTCCAGGACCTGACCTGGATTTTAGCCTTGTGTCCTGAAACTACTTCAATGTTTTCTTTTCCTTGTAAGCAGGCAACATGTAGCCTTCCTGTAATTAATAAATAATATGCAATGTATTATATGTAATAATTTTAAATTTAATAATATATATTATTATTTTAGCTTTTATTTTGTCATGTGTTACATATTTCTTGTGTGTCCTACATTTTGGGGGGCCTTGTCCTCTTTTTTTCTTTATGGCATATGGTCACCTTACTCACCACCCATGTGCTCTGATGCCTCCATCAAGTGGCTTAGCCAAGTCATCTATCTGTTATCTGGAGTCAAGTAAGATTTTGTAGCACTACCCCCAACAACAATTTCAATTAATTATTAAATTAAATTAAATAAGTAAGTAGGGCTAAAATGATAAATACACGTTCATGGGTGTAAGACCCATTGAACACAATGGGGGTTACTTTTGAGTAGACATGGTTAGGATTGCGCTCTAGGTAAATAAATAAATAAATAAATAAATAAATAAATAATGTGACCCTCATTGATTAGAGAAAATGTGCTGAGACAAAGACGGATGGTTAATCTATCCCTACTAAATATAAAAGGAGCATCAATTAAAAGCGTCCTTTAGTCAGGATTATTCAATGTAAAGTATAGGGAGGAAAATGCGTTGTGCCCCATTTCACCCCCTTCTGGTTGAAATTTCCGAAAAGTGGTTCTTAGTGGATCCCTTCATCACAGAAGGAACACCCTCCTGAATTTTCATGCTTTTAGGGAGGGTTTTGGCTGGGCGCTGATGAGTGAGTGAGTTAGAGAGTCAGTTAGTCGGTGAGTAACTTTTCAATTATATATATGTATATATAGATGATGGTATTATTATTCATACCATGTGTTTCACAATTTTAGCCACCTGTGTCAAGCTCAGTTTGTTGCCCCCTAAAGCCTGCTACTCAGTACAACTGCCACACCCTGCACCCCCGTAGCTATGCCACTGAGGGCTGTAGACAAGATACTGACTGTTGAAGAAATGGCAGCTGAATTGTGGAAACTAGAACCTTGTTGACCTTTGTTTCACAAAAAAATTGGGAGTGCTGGTTGAGGACTTTATTTTAGGATATGGTTTATATATACACACAGTAATGCACATGGTTTATGTTTGATGCCAGAGTTTTAGTACAAGCCTTCTCTCAGCTTTCAGTATGCTGCAGCTTTTCATTCTGCCTCCTGGTGGCTCATCCTTTTGGTAAACCTGGGCATCATTTTGGGACACTTTGGGCATTTGTATCTGTTGTCTGTTGCCTAAGAAGACTTTGTGACAGGGCAGATGTGACTGTCCAAAGTAACCCTGTACCCAGGTCTACTAAAAGAGGTGAAATGGTAAAGTCCACTCACTGGTAAGGTCTGCTCATCTGAACCTCAAAGCTGGCTCCTGGGCTGGAACTCAAGCAGTACTGCTGTAAAGCAGTATTCAATTTTAGATTTCTATAACCCAAGCTTAATGTAGTCAATTCACAATTATCTAATGTCTTCATCTTTCAAAAACTATTGGTTTCCAGTCTCTAGTATGGTTTTTTAAAAGTTAATTTAACTCCATATGCTTGTCCTAGGCATTTAAGAAACCAGTACTTAATGAAGCACAAACTGAAATACCCCTGGGACATTTGTTCCTGAACTTTGGCACCAAAAATCCTGAGGATGGTTTCTTACTCCATATATTGGAAACTCAGTGTCTTGTAATTGGCCAATTAGTTCAGCAGCTTTTCTGTGAAATTAAACACATTAAATGGCTTTTGAACAAGTTCCATCCACTATTAGTAAGAACTAGCACAGTAACTAAGGCATGTTTTCAGGTACTGTAGATACGAAATCCATTTGTTTTCAGGCAGACAAATTGCTCCAGAAAATGATGTTCCAGTTGAAGACTCCAAAATAGACATTAAATATATGTAAAGGTATTTACATCAAATAATACTTATGTAATTAACAAAAGCATAACACCTGGAATATGTAACAGTTGATATCTGAGTTTGCCACAGTGAATCACCATTTCAGCAAAGGAAGGAACGGTCCATTCATGGAAAGTCTTCTTTAGCTTGCACAAATATTATCTGCATAAACATAATTCTCCATCCATTCATGGAAGGACATATAAAATTGAAAAGTCACTGAATGACTGACTCACAGCACAATCCAGAGTAACTACGGGAGCTCTTACATTAGCGTAAGAAAAATTTACTCTGGATTGCTCTATGAATTTCCCATAGGTTTCCACTAGGTGGCGCTGTAACTACCTTGACATAAATGTCTCTTATGTCAACGTAAGAGCTCCTGTAGTTACTCTGGATTGTGCGACGCCAGCTGGATCCAATCGTATTGGCTCTGCCTTTCCATTGGACTTGTTCAGTGGCGTGGAGAGCAGGGATTTGCTGCTTGGGTAACAGCCTATCCTCCATAACAATCTAACGCAGGCTTTCGTGCTTCGCATGCAGCATATGCAGCACCGAGCATGATACCATAGTCTTCCAAAACTGATGGAGGCCTGCTGTCACTCACTCATTAGGGGGGATGAAAAGGAGCACAAGGTTTTTCCTCCCTATACCTGACATTGAAGAATTGCTGACTGATCAGCGCTCTGCCACAATCCCTGGACCTAGAAGCATGGATCATGATTCTGTATCATTCCAGGGGCTGCCACAGAACCAAGTAGTCCCATTGCAGGCTACTCATCCAGGGGAAAGGGCTTGAATGTACTCTTGAGGAGCTGCTGGTGGCTGCTCACAGAGTGCTGGATACCATGACAGCCATTTTGGCATCATGGCTGGCCAGGCACACCAGGGAGCTTATTTATTTATTTTTTATTTATTTAACTCAATTTATACCCCACCTTTCCTCCCCCATAAGGGGGAGCCCAAGGCGGCTAACATAGAAGAATAAAACATCATTAAAATTGCTAATAAATACAAATTAAAACATCATTAAAATACAATTAAAATACAATTAGAATAATTAGACTAGGAACAATTAAAAACAAGCTAAAACATTTGTTAAAACAATAAAATAAAACAATAACACACTGCCCCCCACCCTCTGCCCCGTTTAAAACGCTTTTTTAAAATAAAAGGTTTTAAGGCTCTGCCTGAAGCTCTGTATTGAGGGAGCTTTCCTAAGTTCTATGGGGAGGGAGTTCCAAAGCCGGGGTGCCACCACCGAGAAGGCCCTATCTCTGGCCGCCACACCTCTCACATCTTTTAGTGGCGGCACAGTCAGTAGGGCCCCCTCAGATGGCCTTAGGTGACGGGTTGGATTGTACAGAAGAAGGCGGTCCCTCAGGTACCCAGGACCCGAGCCGTTTAGGGCTTTAAAGGACCAGCACTTTGAATTCGTGCCGGAAACGAATGGGCAGCCAGTGTAGTCGCTGAAGCAGTGGCCCGACAGAGTCGAACTGACGAGCCCTAAGCAACCAGCTTAGGATTTAGGATATGCACCACCCACTGAAGCCCAAACCCTTAGTGGCACCACTGGTTAGGATCCTGACCATAAAGAGAGCCATGTTGTTTCTTCATCCTCTGTCAATCTGTTTATTCATATCATTCAGGACTTGTAAGAATGTTGTTCCCAGTTAAAAACTGGAAGTTCTTAGCATTTTGTGTGTAAGGATGATGATGATTGGTTACATGACTGGGCCAGGGATGACTGGGGCTTGAGAGCACTTGGATTTTCTGCAAAAGGGACCTAACAAAACCTATCAGAAACAATCCATTTTTTTCTCTCCATTGGCAGGCAGCACTATACAGCTTTTGCTATCAAGTATCCCTGACTTGAACATACCTGTTGAAGCTCGCCTTATCTCACATCACTCACGGATGCCCCCTCTTGAAACTGGTGATGAATGGTCTCAACAAATAAAAGAAAAACAGGAACACTGCTTGAACATCAATAGCCTTGTATCTTAGAAGAATTCATTCTTGCCCACATTAAGATTGATGGCAAAATTAGCATAATTAAATCCTGGAGCGTACAGCTTTCTTTTCCTAATCAGCAATTATTAATGATTTTTCCTCCATTCTGCCTGTGCTTTCCCGGAGACATTTATTTTGTGCCAAGTTGAAAGGCCATTTTTAAAGCCAGAGCAGATCAGCTGTCAGTTTCATGTGTTTTGTATGCTTCTCTCTCAGCCTCACCTGACAATAGACTAAAGATGAACATGTCTCCTCTGGGTCACTCTGTTCGTGAAAGAGAGAACCTAAAGTGTATGGATCTACTGTCTTCTTATATATTTGAGATTCAACAACTGCCAAATGGTGGTCAGGAGGCCTTTCAACACCTTTCAGAAACATTTTTTTAAAAGGAGATAAAGAGGCTTCAGACTTGAATATCATCAACTGATTTAAAATATTCTATTATAGCATAAACATAAGAGTCAATATTATAAATAAATAATAAAATACAGGTTGAATATTCATTATCTGAAATGCTTAGAATGGGGAGTTGTTTAGATTTCAGATTTGTCTGGATTTTGGAATAATTACATAAATAAAATGAGAAATACTTCCTCTTGCTCTTTTCACTGTTACTCATTCAGGTGTTTGTTGGCCTCTCTGACATTTTTCAGTGGTGTCTGAATAGCAGAGAGTAAAATTTTCACAAAGCAGAAAGTAAAATTTACAGCCTATACTTAAATTGTACATGGGAATGAACACAAGACCTGAAAAAAAATCCTGAATGAATTGCTTCCTTGGCTCCCCATTTGACTGCTTTTGACACACTTTCTGTATGTCTTGGACCAAAATACCTGGATTTCAGAATAGTCTGGATATATCATAAGTGATTTATTTTCTAAGTCCAGAGTTTTTCTGGTGGTGGAAGGATTTAGTCTCTGGTATAATTTCCCAGGATTGCCCAGGACATACCTGACCTCTGGAAATGTCATTTCCCCAGGAATGGCACAGAAGTATCTTAACGGCATCTTTGTGACACTCCCAGATCAACACAGGGCTTATGCCGGGGCTTGGTCCAGCCTATCTGATGATTAGGATTGCAGCCTAAGTTCATGTTTTCCTTCCCTATTTACATGGATGTACAAGTAGCTTGTCATGCCTGTGGCTATTGCCAGACAGATGAAATTGTTTACTACAGATTTGCTTAGAGTCTCGGAAATATCCTTGGAAATATTGTTATACTGTATACTGGAATACAAACTTGTTTGGTTTGGCACTTGACTCTCTGTGTTTGCCTTAGTCATTTATCTGCGCTAGCACATCCCTGAGTTTTGTACACATCACCCACCACACTGATCAAGCCTGGAATCTGCTGTCATTTGGGGATCACCCTGCTGTCACCCTAGATATTCTGGTCTGGACACACGCACACACCGACATATCCCATTTATCATAAAGCTTTAACTTCACACAGGCTGGTATAGTCTGTCTCATGGTATTTGTGGATTGGTGCAAATGTGAAAGGGAATACTCCCACTTCTTTTAGAATAGATTTTCACGAGGACATCACAATGAAAAATAAATTTTCTTGCCATTGTGGCTTATGTAGTGTCATCAAGTAATAGTGCAAGGAAAAACAAAATGAGAATTTGTATTATAGGAGAAGTGCACTGAAGTTTTTCATTGCCAGCTATTTGTGCATAGAAATGGGGCCTTGCTAGGGAGAATAATCATGGTGTACCAATTTCCTATATATCAGTGATTTTCAATCTTTTCATCTCATGACACACTGACAAGACACTAAAATTGTCAAGGCACACCTTCAGTCTTTTGACACTTGAGGAGGCACCCCAGGCTGCTGATGGATGGTTCACATCCCACAATGGCCCTATTAATAAATGATATTATCTAATAAATAAGTAAATTTTCCAAACTCCCATGGTCCACCCTTGGAGCACTTGCAGCACACCAGTGTGCCATGGCTGTTGTATATTTTTGGCAGAGAGGTCTATTTCTGATCTGCATTTCAAATCCCATCCCCATTAAGTCATTTCAGTCATAAATGTCACATGATCCCAAAACTCCTTGTGGAGATGATATCCTGTATATTTAATTATGGACAGCTCAATCTCTGGGTTTATATGAATGAGCTGTGAGTAGGGCTAACCTGGGGATAATAGCTCTTTTACGAGGTTGTCAATGACACAGGCTGGATGTCAAAGCCTTTCCATTAATTATTCTTGACATGCAATATATTTGACTAAACACATGATTAGATTTAAGTGCTAAGGATCAGAACTGGAGGGGAGGATGAGTAGACCTCCATCAGGAGTAAAAGACTTGATGATAATCAAGTCCTAATTGTTTTGACTGGAAGGCTTATGAGGAAAGTGGAGGCTTCTTATAGATCTGAAAAGTGAAGTCAAATGGTTTATCCATGTTATCACTTACAGAGAAGAGACTTCAGGCTAATTGTTAAGAATTATAAAAGGTCTTCAGATCAATAATAAAAGCAGACCTCCGACAGTCTTAAGAGACTATGGTATTGTGCCCAGCGCAGCATACGCTGCATGAGAAGCACGAACGCCTGGGTTAGATTGTTATGGAGGATAGGCTGTTACCCAAGCAGCAAATCCTCCCTCTCCACGCCACTGAATTAGTCCAATGGAAAGGCAGAGCCGATACGATTGGATCCAGCTGGCATCTCAGAGCTGGGCTAAGGACAGGAGCTCACCCTGTCTTGTGGGGCCGACCCGGGTCTCAAACCCTAGCCTGCTGGTTAACAGGCACAGTGTCTTAACCACTTGCACCACCCACAGCTTCAGATCAATATAACTTTGGTTTTTAACTTAATATTGATGATCCCACCCTTGGGAGAGCAAGTTGTTCTGATCTAGATTCTAATTAGGGTAAAAGTGAATGCTTGTGTGGATAAGAAAATGAAAATCTGATGCACGGAAGATATAAAAATCAGAAAAAGTAAATACATATAGGTCACCTTAACAGCGATTAGGATTGCTGCCTAAGGCTATAGTTCTTATCTCCAGCTACAGGTCCTACATGGTTCCTACATAGCAGGAGAAACTATATAGTGTAGCGGTTCTGGTGCTGGACCTTAAATATTCCAGTTCAAATGTCTGCTCAGCTATGAAGCTTCCTATGTAGATCACATTGGGTCAGTCACTATCTCTCAGCCTAACCTTTGTTAAATCATCATTGTGAAGGAAGGCGGCAAATATACTATATGAGCTTCTTGAAGTAAGAGCAGTATAAAAATGTGAAATAAATAAATAATATACCAAATAACACCCAACTATCAATTCACTTGAAACATGTTTTGTTTTCCACTCAGGTAAATACCTAACTGGCATGTTCACTCATTTATTCAAAACTAGTGAAAATGTACCCATATTTTGGGAGTAAAATTCCCCCTGTACTCCATCCTCCAATGCACTTCAATCCCCAAAATGCATCAACTCCCAGTGCACATCAACCTTAGTGCACACCACACTCTGTATGCCATCCCCCCACTACAAAAACAACTCCCCAGTGCCAGTGATGGGCTCCAAAGAAATTAACAACTGGTTCTCTGCCCATCTGGCAGCCATTTTTAAATGGCTATTTTTAAACTTTATATGGCCTATCTCTCGTTAACAACCGGTTCTGTAGAGTAGGTGCGAACCTGCTGGAGCCCACCACTGCCCAGTGCTCATGAGGCCCTGCCATGCACATTAGCCCCCTACACATTGGCTCCCCTGAACATCAGCCCCCCATTGAGCACCAACCCTGTGCACCAACCCCCCATGTGCACCTTCACCCTCTGTGCTCCCTCTCTCCCAGTGCATCAGCTAGATGTTCATCAGTCTTCAGTTTTAAGTATAGGCTGAAAATGCATTGCACCCATTTTCAGACCCTTAGGGGTTAAATTTCTAGAAATAGGTTCTTGATGGGTGCTCCCCTCATGGAAGGAACACGCTCCACAAATTTCATGTTTCTGGGTCCAAGTATTGGGGCAGAGCACCTACCAGTCAGGGATTCTTCAATGTAAAGCATAGGGAGGAAAATGTGTTGTGCCCCATTTCACCCCCTTCCAGTTGAAATTTCCAAAAACTGGTTCTTAGTGGGTCCTCCATCATGGAAGGAACTCCCTCCCCAAATTTCACAATTCTAGACCTAGAGGTTTTGGCTGGGCATTGATGAGTGAGTGAGTGACTTTTCAGTTATATATATATAGACTAGCTGAACTTACTCATTGGGAGTAAAATTTAAAGAATATTTAGGCAGCAGGCACTGGCAGTTAATGGTGCCAGCCACAGCAGACACCATTGACCGGTGGGCACTGGCATACACTTGCAGGCGCCAGGCACTGCTAGGAACTGGGCACCAGGTGGCAGGCACTGGTGGGCCAAGGACACCAGATGCACCAGCAGGCACTGACCACTAATGAGCACCAACAGGCCAAGGCACCAGAAGCCACCAGTGGCCACTAGTGGGCAATGAGCACCTGCAAGCATCAGCCACTGGAGCCTACCAAAGGATTTTACTCTCAGCGGGTACTGATTCCTATACATATACACTTCATCTGAAGAACAAAATTGGTAAAATATTGGAACCCAGTTGTATAAGATAGTGAAATTTAAAACAAACCTGGAAAAAATAGAGTACAGTTCACACAGTTAACAGAACAGGTCTTGCAATACAGTGGTAAGATGGCATTCAATAAGTGTGCTAACTTGTAGGAGTCAGGATTATAGAAGTGAAATTAGAAGTCAGACTTCTAAAAGTTATCAAGCATCCACTGGGAGAAAATACCCAACTAGCCCTTACTTTCAGATAATTCTCTAAGAACAATATGCCTTCCTAGAAGAGACACGGAAGACAACAATCCTTTCCAAAGGCAAAGAGCCTCTTAGGCATCCTCTGCCACCCTTCGGAAGGAAAGTCCATCCCTGGACAATCCCATGATGCTACAACAGGAAATAGGTAGGGTGCTTTGGTGCTCTTGTAGGCTCTCTCCTCAGTTGGTCCATAGAATCTCTACACAAGCTGTAAAAATAGGCACTAACGGGGTTAAAACTGTTAGTGATCAGGGTTGGGAAACCACCATGTTTTCTGTTGCATTATTCTCCCCACTGTTCTTTCTGACTGTTAAGTAAGGGAGCACCACCATGGTGTGCAGCCTGTCCAGTGTCATGCTGTGCCTCTGGCCATCTCACCCACAATCTCTTCAGGGCAGAACTGCCCTCAGGCAGAAGGAGGAAACTGCCATGGTCTTAGCCTGACATAATTGTCATGGCCTGATATAATGTAAGGATGGAGAGCAAAGGTGTAACTATGATGTAGCAGGGGATGCTTTTTGCCTGGGCTCCGCAAATGGTTGTGGCGCTGGAAGGGTTGATATCTTCAAGGGGTGGAAGAGGAACTGCAAATAGTGTGTGCACTCACTGCAGTTTAATGAAAAGTTGAAAGGCTTGACTTGTAGTTTAATATCATTTGATATTACAATCGTTTGATATTATTGACTAGTAACATTAGCTAAAAGCTGGGTTTCAGGTGTGTTGATAGGAGTAAATTTCAGCCCTTGCTGCGGGTGCCATTTTGTCCCGATATGCTTCTGATGGAAAGATAACAGTTTAGAAGCACCAGATGGTGCAAGGAGATCCTCACTGCACTATGGCATATGGTCTCTCCTTATGTGTGCAAGATTTTTCTTGCTTTTCTTAAGATCCATAGGAAGCTGTAGTTCTTCTGAACTCCCTGCTGTACTGCTTCCTCATGTGAAAAGAGGGAGCTGGAAGTTTATGTTTAGGCACATGACATAATGTTTCTGGCTTAATTAAGCCATTTGAATTTTAGGGGGTTTTAAGAACAAGGCAATTTGAATGCATAATTCAGTCATCCCGCCAACTTGCCTTGTGTTTCCCTCGTTTGGCATGGGAACAGATTGTGAAGGAGGAAGACAGCTGTGATAATATCCTGCAGACTCTGCCAGAGCCTGTTTCTCATTTACATTTGGGGCTTTGGAGAGGAATTAATGAGTTTTTCCCAGCCTGGCATAGATCTCACAAAAAAAAATAATGTAAACCCAATTGGGGGGACCCTTGACCCAAAGCAACATATAGTTTTGTTCAAGGAGAATATCTCTAGTCCATTTTTGCAGGACAATATTGCCTGTACAAATTAACCCATGGGAAGTCTCAGATATGAATTCAGGATGATAATCTGAAGGTACAAGCAAATGTCCAAGATGTAGGACATCATGGGAAATTCCAGTAGGCCCCTTTAGGACTGAAGATGATGCCTTTCTTGTATTAGACGAGCTTCCCATAGAGGATGTTCCTTGACTTTCAAACGGCGGAGCAGAAGAGTCCTTATCTCATCAACTTTCTAAGCTTTTCTAGTTATGCAAAAACTCAATAATTTAATATGCAGATTTAATTCTACTAATTTTACACCTTGCAGTTGCCTTCCATTACCACTGCCCAGTTTCTTCTTACAGAATTTCAGAAAACTGATTGCAGATCTCATTCCTGATGTCTGATCAGCAATAGCTGGCTTCTGCTTCTCATTGGGATACCTTATCCCAATTATTATTCTCATTGGGATACCTTATCTTTGCTACAGATTGTAATTCCAATGACCACCCCCCTATTTCTCTCAGTAAGTGTAAAAGTCCAAACCTTTGACAGTCCAGCCCTATTGGACATTAAAGTAGATGAAACAGGGCGGTGATGGAGAAGAAGAGGGTGGATTGGTTCTGGAAAGGGGGCTGGTTCAGCAGCAGTTGCTAACTCCAAACTCACTTCTTGGTCTTGCACTGCTCTGTAGGTGGAATTGCTAGCCAAGTCCACACAGACTCACACTGGAGATTTCAATGACTCAGGTCCGATTAAACCTACTCGTGTTACAAATGTTCCGTTTCCCAATGAATAGGTCTAGAATTGTGCCCCACTTTTGTACAGAGGAGTGCAAGTCTCTAATCTCAGAGACCATTATTTTTCCAGTGTCCTTTATTTTGTCCTTTTCTTAATAAGCTCTTTTTATGTTTACAAGTTATTTGCTTGCTTCTGATCAGTGATTCCTGACAAGGTTGAATAGCACTCGCAGTACAAAGGGTATGGATGCAGAGGAATGGGGTCAGTCCACTTAGCTGGATTCACAGGTCTATAGCCAGTGTCCATGCTGCTTAAACACAATTGAGTTCTTCCCCGGATGAGAGATGTAGAAGGCACTTCTCACTTTGTGTCTTTGTTTTGCCTTTCATGGTAACACTAACCGTCTTTTGGTGACTTTTAGCCTGTGAAATATATGATGGTACATGGGACGGTCAAGTGCATCAGCTATGTGTCATGGCTCCCCTCCCATCACCACACCTTAGAATTCAGCGTCTTTATTGAACTGTCATTCATATGGTCATGAACTGACTGTAGAAATGGTCAAGACTATTTTTCACATCAGAATATATTTTGGCACATTACAGCTCTTGCAATAAGGCTTTTTGTTTGCCTCCTTGTTTCTGTGTTTTAGTTTCATTGGTTATAAGTATTTATATAAAAACACTGAGCAAAGGAGAGAAAAACAAAATCCTTCCCATGATTGAATATAGCAATGTATGATGAGGCTGGTAAGTGTAACAAATTTAGAGAAAGGGCAACCAGAGCTATGAAGGCTGCCAATGACATTTTGATGGGGCAGGAAATGTACCTATTGCGGCATTTTAGTGTTATTCTTCCCAGGAACTTTATTTTCTTAATAACCAAGTTACAGGTACTGCAAACAATCTTTTCAGTGAGGCCTCTGAGGAATTGTTTGTCTGCTTAGGCATTCACCCACACACCGTAACTAGCACATGCTTGTCCAGGACAATCTGTCACAGAAATATGAGTCTAGCTCTTGATGAGAACTGGAAAGCACAGAGCATTTGCGTTTTGTTTGAGAATGTGTTCAAATACACAAGCTGTTGCAAATAGGTATAGCGATGATATGGCCACTCATTTGACTGCATCTTTCAAACTTCTGAACTGTAATCCTGGGTTTCTTCCCACCACCGCAATACATAAACAAAGCTGTGGAAATAAACTTGCTATAAATTAAAAACGAATTTGTTTTTTGAATATTTTCTTTTCCCCTTTAAATTTCAATTTAGAATCCAGATTTTGAGTTTTTTGTGATCATGGCAAAATTTGCTACACTTTGTCCAACACAAAGCTATTTTTTCCTGCCACACTTTCAGCAGGTCACCTTGCAAAATGTGCATTTTCTAGTTTGCTGTTTTTTAAAAAATGAATATACGGTGTAATGGCTGTGAAATTGACTACTCCCTACATCGTATTCTGTGCAGATGTTACAAGCCATATGAAGAGTGACAACAAACATCTGTGGCAGAACATACTGTCCTTATACAAGCTTGTCATAGGATCTGGGTGTTTTTTATGCACTGTATTGTGTGTATTTATGGCTAGACGATCACATTCCAGGTTCATTTTTTCAACAGTTTCACTTTCACCCAATAGTTCTCCAATAGTTACAGTGCTGTTACTAAAAGCCAACAACTCCCTTCAAGTTGCACTGCATTTTTGTGCAAAAAAATTGCACAAGGCATTTTTTAACCCACACTCTTTTGTTGAGCCAGGTAATCCTTAGCTAGGTGGGTGTCAGCATAAATACATTGTTGGAGCAGGTCACATCTGCAAGGTCAGCACAGTAGGAGGATACAGGAATGAGAAAATGCTGATAGGTACCCTGCAGCATCAATAAGAGAGTGGTCACTAGCTTGAGGCTATTGGTCTCAGGAGACGGGCACATCGGTCTTGAGCACATCGGTCTTGCCCATCTGAAGTTAGTAAATCTGGAATGAAAGCTTATTGATTGATTGATTGATTGATTGATTGATTGTATGACAGACAATACATGGACTTATGGTAAATCAGATGTTAGATGTCAGTGTCCAGTCCATCCAGCCATAAAAGGACAGAGTAGTCTACATTGAAAAAAGTCAGACACTGGGCTGGTATAAGCACTCAAATTAGAGTTGAACACAATGTGATTAATAGTTTGTTGAGGAGCATCACAGTCACACTGAGAGATAGATATAAGATCCCATTTAAACAGTAAGTCCTGGCAGACACCGTGATGTCTACAGGTCCTGTTCAGAGTTGACCAAAGCTGGTGAGGTAGGTCAAAACTGGCACCTTTCGTCCACTCTACATATCTGCCTATATCAGAGTGTTTAGCAGCCCATTTAGTTATCCACTGGACATTGATATTAAAGTTGTTAAATAGTTGTTGTGTGAGTGCCAGAGAGGGCCTCCTAGATTTAAGCCTACCAATAGATAGTTGAGGAAGAGCCATGTGCACAGATAGAATTGGGTTGCTCATAATTTTATTACATTCTTTCACTTTGTATTACATTCTTTCACTACATCTTGCCTTTGTAGAGCTGCTGGTGTTATATAGCCAGGGTGACCAGAGCCAGAGGACAAGGGACCCCAAAATGTAGGACACCCAAGAAAAAATGTAGGACATTACAGAATAAAAGCTAAAAACACTCAAATATATTGATTTCATGTACTTAAACAGTCTATTACTTATTAAATTTCAATTACTATAATTTATTACATATAGAGCACAATTCTAAACATGTCTACTCAAAAGTCAGCCTCACTGTGTTAAATGGGTCTTACTCCCAGGAAAGTGACTTTAGGATTGCAGCCATCTGATGCTATCCTATGTGTGTCTTTAGGATTGCAGCCATCTGATGCTATCCTATGTGTGCCTACTCAGAAGTATGGGCTGTGGGTGGCGCAAGCAGCTAAGGCACTGTGCCTGTTAACCAGCAGGCCAGGGTTTGAGACCCAGGTCGGCCCTACAAGACAGGGTGAGCTCCCGTCCTTAGCCCAGCTCTGCAACGCCAGTCTGGATCCAATCATATTGGCTCTTCCTTTCCATTGGAGTAATTCAGTGGCGTGGAGAGGGGGGATTTGCTGCTTGGGTAACAGCCTATCCTCCATAACAATCTAACCCAGGCTTTCATGCTTCGCATGCAGCGTATGCAGCGCCGAGCACGATACCATAGTCTTTCAAGACTGACAGAGGCCTGCTACTCAGAAGTATGTCTAATTACATTCAAAGGGGTTTATTCCCAAGAAAGTGTGTTTAGGATGGCAGGCATAATTTATTAATTCCAAGTAGGCTGCGTAGTGCCTGCACACAAGGAAAAAGAGGACGATGAAGATTTTTTTCCAGGAAAAACAGTTGAAAAAGAAGACATGTCTAGGAAAAAGAGGACATATGGTCATCCTGTTGGTTGACTTCCCTGGGACCTAGCTAGGCATGGTGATTCTTGGGTTGCATCCGGAGTGAGGATGTTTCATATAAAACTGATAGCTCAATGAACAAGAAAACTTGCAGATATACGAGGCCCATGGCTCGCTTTTGTATACTACTGTTACCCACTGAATCATATGAAACCCTCATTTGGTTAAGATGGCCCTTGAGACTTATCCCCAGCCCTAAATGGGTGTTTTTATTGTTTTGCACTCTACCATGGGTGTAGCAGCTGCTTCTGGACTAGCTCTGGATTAGCTTGGACTCCTTGATGAAGTTTAGCCATGACGTTGGTGAGGGCACTGTGTTGGGAGCCCTTCTTTTGTGTGGCTAATGACATCATTTATTCCAAGTCAGGATGTTCCCAGAGCTTTTTGTTCATGGGTTGAATCGTGATGTGATAGCTAGGTGTTGCCTCTCTCAAGCCAGTCTGCAAGAGTGGGATGTGTTTGTGGATGTGAGTGCCCTGACAAATTGAAAATGTGGCCTTCTGCATGACTCCTTTGTTAGCAGTCCAGCTTTAACATCACATTACTGGCCTAGGTCATGCTCTCCTGGCAAATACCCAGTACAAGTGTATTCAAATGTGGCGTGCATTATGCATCCAAATAAAGAAAGTGCTTGTCAAGCAACAATACCTTAAGTGCGAGGCAGTGAAATGGAGGGAGCAATTAGGCAACTTCTCTTTGGTTTTCTTGGAACTGAAATGGGGATGAGGCATATATGCAAACTGAAATGCATTGTGCGTCGTTGAAGTGTTTTGCCTGGCTGAATGCAACACAGTGATAATTCATGCCTCTGCTGAAACAGGCATTTCAGAGATGAACCCCAGAAGACCTAATTCTCTATTCAGTGCTAATTCAGACTATTAGCACTGCTGTAGGTCAAAAGTCAGGCCAGTAAAATGAGCCAGGTCTATTGCTATAATCCTCTGGAAATAAGACAGGGAGGTCCACTGAATAACAATAATCTGATTTTTAATGTATCAAATACTAAGAACAAGGAAGTGTGTGTGTATGTGTGTGTGCGTGTGTGAGAGAGAGACAAAGATTGAAAACAAATAAATAATAACCAAGTTATAGTTAGAGTCTCCTCATTCAAAATCAGTTATGGTTCAGGTTATCAATATTTTTCTGCTTTGAAGAGAACTTTTATAGATGTTCAAATTCCAGAAGCAGGCCTCCGTCAGTCTTGAAAGACTACGGTATTGTGCTCAGCGCTGCATACTCTGCATGCAAAGCACGAAAGCCTGGGTTGGATTGTTATGGAGGATAGGCTGTTACCCAAGCAGCAAATCCCCCCTCTCCACGCCACTGAATTAGTCCAATGGAAAGGCAGAGCCAATATGATTGGATCCAGCTGGCATTGCAGAGCTGGGCTAAGGACAGGAGCTCACCCTGTCTTGTGGGGCTGATCCGAGAATCAAACCCTGGCCTGCTGGTAAACAGGCACAGTGTCTTAATCACTTGCGCCACCCACAGCCTTTTCACAAACAGGACACATACTCTAACTGAAATCCCAAGAAAGGCTAGAGCAGTAGGCTGACATGCCAGCGCTGCATCCAGCAGTTTGTTGGATGCACAAAGCATCAGTTCCCATCACAAAGCATCAGTTCCCATCAAAGCCTGTCCAAAAGTCAGTGATGGCCAGTGTTCACCATCATATGCCATTCTAAAGAAAAATGTCTTAATGGTCTGTGTGCACATACATTTCTACACACAGTACAGGTACATAAACCATTGTTTCACTTATCCCATCTCAGTTTTTCCTGCAAGAGTAACAACCTTCTTGCCTTAAATTCTCATCTATGCCTTGCAATTCTATTGATTGCTTCCTAATTGTTTCTTTCTGCCTACTCATAAAACATTGACTGGGATGTTTTTTGTCATTCTTTGGTGTGTATATGAAGTGTTTGATAATATTTTTCTTCAATATGTTCTTAAACACTGAGGAACTGGTTCTAATTTCACAACAAAAATGTTTATGACTGACAGGAAAATTTTTACTCTTCAATAAAATGTAGAGCAATCTATAACAATTTTTTCACTATCCTTCACTCCCATATTCTGCCTTTATAAGGGAACTTCATTGTGCAGTGCTTCCCAAAGAGGTGTGTCACAATTCTGGCTTGTGATTCATCCATCCCAGCCTTTCTCATAATATACCCTCCATATAAAAAAATAAACAAAGTGATAATATACAGCTTTGTTGCACACCTTTCTCAATTTTAAACCACTCTGTTGTTCCATGTTTGGTTCTGACTGTTGCTTCTTGGTCCACATACAAGTTTCTCAGGAGCCCAATATCAGTTACTGATAGCCACAGACTTCGGATTTTCAAGTGAAAACCTTCAGGTAAGGAAAAAATCCTATCGATCCACACAGCAGCACAATCACTTTGGGACAACATTTGGGACAATATTTCCTTTGGGACACTTTGGGACAATATTTCCAGCCTCAGGACTCACCTCCACCCTCACCCAGGCATAGCACGTTCCTAGCGTTCAAGTAGGACTTTGGGAACCACTGTTTCCTGTCTACCAAGAAGTAAGCCTGTTGAGTTAAATGAGAACTACTTACAGAAAAGTTTATAGAGGAGTGCAGTTGAAGGAGTGCAGTATAGAGGAGTGCAGTTAAAGCAATCATGAGCATACTTACAAGGGAGTAACAAGCTTAGTAAACATGGTTGCACGTAACAGACTTTATGTGCACCCATCGTTATTGCACCACCTAGTGAAAACCTATGGAAATTCATGTTGGAATCCAAAGTAAGTTGTTCTTACACCTTCAGGACTCCCTGAAGGATTCTCTGCAGTACTCCCTGCAAGGACTCTGGATTTTGCCCATAGACTGCACTGTTATTGTGCTAAAGAGATCATTTCATTTCTTAAGAAAAATTGAGCACTTTCTCACAAGGTTGCATGATTGAAATCTGGAGAGATTTAAAGAGGACATATTCTACCACAAAATTGAAATGAACTCCAGGAAAACTCTAACATTTGAAGAAGGCTAAAGCCTTATGCCCGCTGTCTTCTAAACATATGCTAAACAATTTATTTTGAAATTAATTTTCCATGAAACAGTTTTGTTGAACTTTTCCAAGCTCTTCCATAATGATGAAAACATTATGCCTTCAGAATACAGATTGCATCTGTCTTCAGATGCAATGAGTTCCCCATTCCGAATTAGATTGATTCACTACTTCCTACTCAGTTTCCGTCAAGTTATAATAATGTTATTCATGATTGTTAAGACATTTTTTCTGCAGAAGGTGATTCAGTTTTTGATCAAAACTGAGACAGGCATTTCAGTGCCTATAAATGAATAAGGGCAGAAATTGTGTCGTTTTTTCCCCCTATAAGTGGATAGTCAAAAAGTATATAGTTGAACTCAACAGGTTCAAAATGTCCCTTTGCTGTACTGATATTTTCTTATGCACTAGAGACTAACAGCCCAATCCAGAGCAACTATTCCTTGCACATAAGAGGCCTTAGGGTGCCCTATCTATCACTAGGATGGAGCAACTGCAAGATGCTCCAGCCCAGTTACTCTGGAAGAGGCTTAGGGCAGAGCAAGGCAAGATAGGGTGCCCTAAGAGAGGTGGACTTGCTCTGCCCTAACTGGGGCAGCCTAAGCAGCTCAGGAGAGGCAAGTTGAGGGCATGTTTAGCATTGCCTAGGGCAGAGCAGTTACTCTGTATCCAAAGCCTGTTTCAAGGCAGAAATGCCCTCTTCCAGTTCCTCAGAGATATACCACCTCAGGAGCAGATATAGTAATGAGTAGACCCATAGGGGTCCATGATAAGGCCTGAGTAAGAATGGCAGTGTTGACCAAAAATCTGAGTTCTTGGCCAGCCTAGCTGCAACCCCTGCCTCTCAACCTCAGGATATGGCACAACTACAGCAGCCCACTAACCTCAGGATACAGCAGGCCACTCCAAGCATCCATCTTGCACTAGAAGAACTGCAACTGTAACTGGTTGTCAGGAACTGCTGGGCTTCCTTATAATGTAGGCACCACAGCTGTTCCTTCTTCAGTGTGATCTGAGGGGGGCCTACTCAGGAGCAAGCCCTCCCCAGCTGTCACAGACTTAGCATGCTCTGGAGCAGTTAGGGCAGCCCAGGCTTCCTGACTCTCTGGATGCAGCATAACTTTCTGCTCTGGATACAGAATAGTTAGGAGAGAGTAGTTAGGGCAGAGCAAGTTGAATTTGCTCTGGATTGCGCCCTAAGGGTGCAGTCCTAACAAATTTAGGCCAGCCCAACTCACATGGCATATCTTTCCATGGTGATGTGGAGAAGTCAGTGTATCTCTGTGCACTGGCCTAACCCCCCTACAAATGGGACAGAAGTACCTTATGACACTTTTGTGACCCCTCTAGGCAGGGTGACCAGATGCCCAAACCTCAAAAGGAGGACAAAGTCTTGGGTTCCTTTTAGCCTGGCCATTTTAAGTTAAATTATGTAACACTTTTTGTTACATAAGGCAGCTGTATTTTCCTTTCTGGTTATTTAGTCATAGCATTTGGTGTTTACAGTGTTTATTTGACTGCGGTTATTTAGTCATAGCATTTGAATTACAGTGTTTATTTGACTGCGGCCTGCATTAAATTACACATAAAATGATTAATAACATGATGGTATTATTGGAAAATACCATGATTTTTACTACTTCGGCAGTACTACTTTTACTACTTTGGCAGAAGTGTTGTCTTCAGTTCAAGGTGTCACCATTGTGGTTTATAACCTTGTCCCCTCCTAGCAATGCCACTATCAGCACAATCCAGAGCAACTAATCTGTCCACATAAGAGCCCTTAGGTTGCCTTATCTAACACTAGGTTGGAGCAACTGCAAGATGCTCCAGCCCAGTTACTCTGAAGGAGGCTTAGGGCAGAGCAAGGCAAGATAGGGTGCCCTAAGAGAGGTGGACCTGCTCTGTTACCAAGAGACCAGTAAAAATGGGGAAATTAGCTTGTGCTTCTCTTTGGTTACTACAGGATCTAGGCAGGACTTGAAAACAGCATCATGCAGAGAAGATACCCCTTGTTAGGAAGTGAACCATTAAGGAATACTTGTCACAAAGATGCAGATTTTATTGTCATAAAGCATGAACCAACATACATTCAATAGCCTAAAATGAGATGTACTTGTTCAATGCCTAGTGTGTGCCAAGGAGAAGGGGGAGACAAGGGAAAGGGAAGAGGGAAAAAAACCATAGCTACCTTCTTCAAACCATGCCAGGATTCAGGAGGAAGAGGGTCCAAGCAGCAAGAGAGTCCAAACAGAAAAAGCGAGGGAACAATAGGATGCATGGCTTTTTATAACCTAGGTCCAGGAAGGCTGTTTACCTTACAGGAAGGGGAAGGCTGGCAGACGCCATCTGAGACTATCACCCAATCAGCAAATAAAGAAGAACCAGCTAAGTGTGGTCAAGGTTTGAAAAGAGAAAGAAGGGGGAAGTGACCATGTGGCTGGCAAGAACAATAGAAGACCATGCTTCACATTAGCATATAAATGACAGTGGCAGAGTAGTTAAAGAATTACTTGCTTGTAAGCTCCAAAGGTGTGTTTAGGAGTGAAAGAGGGGGAAGGGAAGTGGGACTTTGCCAACACATTTATAATATTAAATTGATAAAATGTATTAATATAATAAGGGAGCAATTCTTGTAACAGCTCTGCCCTAGTTGGGGCAGCGTAAGCAGCTCAGGAGAGGCAAGTTGAGGGCATGTTTAGCATTGCCTAGGGCAGAGCAGTTACTCTGTATCCAAAGCCTGTTTCAAGGCAGAAATGCCCTCTTCCAGTTCCTCAGAGACATACCACCTCAGGAGCAGATATAGTAATGAGTAGACCCATAGGGGTCCATGATAAGGCCCGAGTAAGAATGGCAGTGCTGACCACAAATCTGAGTTCTTGGCCAGCCTAGCTGCAACCCCTGCCTCTCAACCTCAGGATATGGAACAAACTACGGCTGCCCACAAACCTCAGGATACAGCAGGCCACTCCAAGAAGCCCCTTGTATTCACTGTAGAATGTACTGGCATCTCATCAGGGACTCCTTATGAGGCAGGCACCCAGTGGCGTCACCAGACTGGTGCGGCTGGTGTGGGCTGCATTGGGGATGTGCTCCATATGGGGTGATGTGCCGGAGGAGTTTGACTGTCCTTTGGCAGGCCCCGGGTGTCAGCACCCCCATTCAGGCCTGCTCCAAGGCGGAGAATCAGCCAGAAGCTGACACTTGTCTGAGGAGCTGGCCTGAACTGCCATCTGAGGTGCACTGCGCAGAAACACACTGAGCATAGCGAACAGCTTCAGAGGAGACTTCCTTAGAGCAGAGAAAGTCCGCGCCTCTGCACAGCCATTCGGCCTCACTCAGGAGGCGGAGCGGCAGCCGAATGGCTTCAGAAAGAGTACTGCACAGGCACCAACTCTGACACCTGCACAGTCTCCCCCGAAGCCAAAAGGCTTCAGAAAAGTACTGCGCAGGTGTCAGAGATGGTGCCTGCGCAGTACTCTTTCTGAAGCCAGTTGGCTTCAGAAACAACTGCGCAGGCGCCAACTTTGGTGACTGCGCAGTCCAGATGGAGGGGGCGCGCATCCCAGGGATGACGCACAGACTTCCGCACCAGGTGATGTGCAGAGTCATGTCACCACTGTAGGCACCACAGCTGTTCCTTGTTCAGTGTGATCTGAGGGGTGTCTCCTCAGGAGCAAGTCTTCCCCTTGTGTCAATTACTTAGCATGCTCTGGAGCAGTTAGGGCAGCCCAGGCTTCCTGACTCTCTGGATTCAGCATAACTTTCTGCTCTGGATACAGAATAGTTAGGAGAGTGCAGTTGGCTGAATTTGCTCTGGATTGTGTCCTATATTGACCTTATCAAAGGTAATGTGGGATTATCTTAAAGGGCATCATTAGCCTGCCTTTTGCCAAAGGAGTTTGGTTCTTTGCCATATTGTATTTGTAACTTCCAGCCCCTCTTTTCCACAAGCAAGATAAAAGCACCAGTGATGATTAGCAGCACAAACAAAAAGCAACAGTGGAAAAGGTTTGGGTGCAAAGATCACAGCTTGACTCCAAATGACATAAAACAAAAAAGTAATCGGTTTCATCTACTACAGCAACATGGCTTGAAAGAATGCCCGAGGGAGGGAGACAACCTGATAGTCAACACAGCATAACTACCTCCATCCTGTGTTCTTGGGCGGGTGGGGAGTTTCCTCATTTTGATTTTCACATTAACTTCCATGTGCTATGATGTTCAGCAGGGAATGTTTAATTAGGTGAGGCTTCCAAAGAAATAGCAAGTAATTTATTAGTGAACAGTATTTCTCAAAGACCTGCTGTGTGCAGAAGATACTGTACAAGTTCAGAGGCATGAGGCAAAACAATATTGATCTGGGTTGCTTGGCAGAGGGTCTCTTTAATGACATGAAATCCAAAGCACTCAAATGCAGCCTTTTGTTTACAGGCCTCTTTCATCCTCATTTACTGTAAATGTTTCTGGGGTCTGTACACTTGGTTAAATGGCATTTAGCTTTGCCAATGATCTCCTCTTTTCCCGGCAATGCAGCCTCACCACTGCGCTGAGCACAGCAGGGGGTATCTTTGTCTGGTTCTGCCATACATAAGACAAGAATGGGTATGGCAGGCACTTATTTCAGGCCTTGGGCCATCCAGGGATGGAGCAAGGATAGCATTTGTATGGCAAGCTTTGTCCTGGCATTCTGCTTCTGGGGGTCTTATCAATCCATTCCACTATTTTATATAATGCCTGCCTTGCAGTATAGTGCAGGTTAGTGAAGGGAGAGACAGGACATTGGGTAAATGGCTCAGTGTGCATATTTAGGTAGACAAGAGATGGAAGGAAAAACAACCAATTTCAAGAGGTTGTCCGGCATGTGGAGGCAGGCTAGTGATACCTCAGGCTTTCAAAGTCCATCTCAAAGGCTGTCAAGCATGGAATGGTGAACCAATTTGGCTGCCTTGACTCCCTTTCCAAGAGTTGGTGTTGAAAACATGAGTTTGTCAAAAGGCAAACTTAGGTAGGAGCCAGGGGAGTCATGTCCAAGGGGGAAGCAACATCAGTGATTCCTCCAAGTTAGGTTCCTTCGCTAAAGGCAAGTAGATTTGTACTGCATTAGGATCCACAGCAGGATTACGGCACTGTTAATTGTAATCAATAAAGTGGCCCAGTTCATCCGTTCTTATTTCTGAAGGGATACCCCTCAATGCTTTTGCCACCACAAGTGTCTTGATGTTATTTGAACTATTAGGCAATGGTGATCCTGGCCCTAGTATGCTCCCTACCCACTGGCTGAGCTCACCCTGCACACTGCAGGTTGCCGCCACCTGGTTCTCTTCTGTAGGCTCATAGAAACCCTGGATGAACCCTGTTGTAAAGGTCTTAGAGAGATGAAAAATAAAGGCCTGCAGAATAAGATACAGGTATCCCCCACTTATTGGATGGGTTACGGACTGGAGCATCATCCAAAAAGTAAAAACCATTAAAAGTGAAACCCTGTCTTTTTCAGCTTGCAAAAGCAAAATGGCCACTGAAAAAAGTCATAAACATCACTCGCAAAAACTAAATAACACATATTTATTAATATGCAGCCAAAATACACAAATTACAGTAAAATGAACAAAGGCATGTCTCGGCAATGAATATTGTACATATTTGAATGATGGTTATTTACTGATGAAAGTCATAAGGAAATGCCAAAAACAGTTTATCATGTCACCTGTAAATCAACATCAAGGAATACAATTTTAGCCTTTATACCAACAGAGAGAGGTAGAAATAGTGAAGCATGTGATGAAGGAATAAGTCCTCAGTATCATTGAAAGGTTTTGAAAGTGTGGAACCATCAGAAAACAAACCGACAGAAAGTGAGTGATGCTTTCTGATGTTGAAGGGTCTATACTAAGAATTGTGGACTTCTTTATTCAATGAAGTTTCCCTCACTACATTAGGTGAGGGAGACTTTGCTTTGGTCTCTAAATAGTATCATTTAGTTAGGAAATTACAGACTACATCATATCATGAGGAACATCCAAATTGAATTTCTTATTGTGCTGAGAATTCTTGTTAATCCTTATAGATTTTTCCCAATGGGAAGTTGCTCCTTTCCAGCCAATCCTTCCAAGCTGAAGATTGACATAAAGGGAAAATTCACATTATAATACCATTCAGGTAAATAAATACATTTTTTTTCCCTAATTACACAAGAGCACTAGGAGATTACGAATATGTGTGGTAGAGCCATGGAGAAGAGCATAATCCTTAAACTTACGGGACTCTTTTATCTTAAAACAACCCCTCTCCTCATAGAACTGCTGCCATCATCTTACCAGGGGAATCTGAAATATTAAACTCCTCTGCTTGAATGTCTGCAAGTAGAATCAAAATGAGCACAAATGTGTCCATTGAAGCACAAACATCTCCAAACAAATCAACCACTAATAAAGGTTTCATTTGCAACTTTGTGACACACTGTGAGCCATTTGGTTATTTGTGGCACAATTGAGCTTTTTTTGAGAGATCAAAGTGACGGCCTGAACTCACTTCAGTTTCAGGTCAAATACCAAGATGTCTGTGGATCTCAATCTCATGCTGCTTCTACTTTTTCACTGATTCTAGGTGCATGTCACATAGCGTTGTCATAATTTTGTTCTACCAAATTCAGACAGGACCCCTGTCAAACTTGCTGGGATGTGAACATGATGTCATGACCGGAAGTGACATCATGATTAGAAGTGCCATCGCTGTCACATCCTGGCAAGTGTGACATTGTCAGCGCCACCTCCATGTCTACTTTGAAGTAAGTCCTGTTGTATTCATGAAACTGTGAGGCTTAAATCCTATCCATACTTTTTAGGAGTAAGCTCTATGAACTATAATAGGACTTACTTCTGAGTAGGTATGCACAGTTTTGGTTTTTCAGGTGCCTTTCCTTTTTCTGCCTTACACAGGAGTAAGTTCCAATTATTATAATGGGCTTATTTCTTGGTAGGCATGCATATGCTTGGTCTTTCAGGCTATTTTCCTTTTTTCCCCTTTACACAGGATGGTATCCTGCCAGGGCTGCGGGTGACGCAAGTGGCTAAGACACTGTGCCTGTTAACCAGCAGGCCAGGGTTCGAGACCTGGGTTGGCCCCACAAGACAGGGTGAGCTCCTGTCCTTAGCCCAGCTCTGCAACGCCAGCTGGATCCAATCGTATTGGCTCTGCCTTTCCATTGGACTAATTCAGTGGCGTGGAGAGGGGGGATTTGCTGCTTGGGTAACAGACTATCCTCCATAACAATCTAACCCAGGCTTTTGTGCTTTGCATGCAGCATATGCAGCGCCGAGCACGATAACATAGTCTTCCAAGACTGACGGAGGCCTGCTTATCCTGCCATCCTATTTACACAGTAAGTCATTATGGGACTTACTTCTGAGTAGATCTAGAGTCTTCAAAGGAGGAGGGCCAGCAGAGAGCAATGGAGCCAAGCACTCTAAATGCAGGAAGGAGGAAAGGGGCTCTGCCACTGCTGTGGCTCAAAAAAGCAGTGGCTGGCAAGAGTAGAGGCTGTCTGCCTTGATGCGCATCCCCCACCGGCTGTCCATGTGGCCAGCACAGCCGCAATGATTGCAAATTTAAAAAAGAGGAGGAGGGAGGGAGGGTGCTCAGCCGCAGTAGTAGCTGCCTGGCCACCCACATGTTCAGTGGTGCCGGTGGGCTGATGAGCCGGCTGTGCTATGGCCAGAAGCACCCTGACCATGTGATTGGCCAGTAGGGAGAGAGGCACAGCATGGTGGCCAGCCCCAAGCCTTGCTACTGCAGAAGAGTGCCCTTTCTTCCCTCCCACCTCTTTTGATCTAGTGGCCACACTTGGGATTTGTGGGCTCCTAAATAGGATCACTGTTTGGGGATCCCCAAATTGGGATTGTCTTGATTATTCGGGATGGATGGCATCTCTAATGTCACACCCTGGAAGTGGTGACTCCAAATCTAAACAGCCAGTGGAGGAAACCAGGGCTTAGGCCAGCCTGAGGTTACAAGTGCAGCCTTAGTAAATTACAGTGCTCTCCTGACAGGCACTGGACCAGGCAAACTAGCTCAGTCTGAGTTGAAACCAGCACAAGGATTTGGGCTATTTCTGTGTGACTATAGGGAAGGAGAAACTTTCCCTTTCACTGGGTAAGCTCAGAACAGTTCCATTGGGCCTACTCTCATACTGCCAGCCATGTCACTAGGGTGGTGCGGTTGGTGCGGTCTGCACGGGGTGACATGCTGCAGGGGAGTGACGCGCTGGAGGAGTTTGACACTCCTCCAGCTGACCCTGGGCATCAGCCCCCCTATTCCGGCCAGCTCTGAGGCAGAGCAGTAGCCAGAAGCTGTGCTGGCACTGTGCTCAAAGACCCTGGACATGTGCAATATGTCTCTGTGCATCTATTGGGCCTTGCTCCAGTGGCGGAGCCAGCTGCATGCTCTTGGACATGCACAGTGCATCTCTCTGCGTGGGCATTCGGCCTCACTACAGTTGGTTGGCTTCAGAAGCGACACTGCGCATGCGCAGCTTCCCCGGAGTGCGCACATGTCCCTGGGGTGACAACCTGTGCCCTGCACCAGGTGAGGCATAGGGGAAGATCGCCCCTGCATGCTATTCTAAATTCAAGTGGACAGCTGCCCAGAGATTGAGGCTTGGATACAGCATAACTATCCCCACTCCCCACCTGCCTGCCAATGCCCTTCTCATCCCTTCAGATTCACTGTCTCCTGCATCATTCACACTGTCCTTCTCCCCTCTCCCCACCCAGTTTCACACTACCCTGTTCCACCAATATATTGTCTTCTTTAGCAGCAGGGTTTAACAACATCCAGGAAGCATGAACAGCTCTTGTGGTAGTGCTACTGAAATGGATCCTAGCGGAACCTGCACACTATGTCGGCAGCCATTTTTCAACAGAGGTAGTATCTTCTATTGTAATAGCGTCCTACACTCAACAGTGCCAGAATAGGATCCGGAGTAGGATTGGTATAGATCCAGAATAGAACTGGGTTCAGTGCGCAGCTAAGGCAGGGTTAAAATGCTAGTTTTCATGCTCCTGAACCCATATGAAACAGTTTTTGCCCCTTGCTGGAATCATTGTAGCAGTGAATATAAAACAGAGGAGACGTCTCTGCCTTGCTCCCTCTGCCCATATGGCTCTGGCAGTGAGGGGGAGAAGCTGCTTTACATGGGAGTTCAGGAGATTGAAAATACTTAATGCTTGATCTCTTCTCTAGCTATGCCACTGATTCGGCTGTTAATGTTCATCAAAATCCAAATTCTTCCCAATAATAATACAGGGTAATTCTGTATAATACAGAATCCTAAGAGAATTCTGACATCCAGACAGTTGCATATCCACACTTGTGGATAACAATCCCAAACATTTCTCAATGCATTTCTGATGAAGCAAAAAAACAGTTGTGGAAATAATTGGTGAGATTTCTCTCTAGCTCTGTTATACTTGCCAACCATACTATATTTGTGCTGTTGCTAAGACAGATTGAAAGCAAACCCTTAGGTTAAGGCCACCCATCTTCCTCCAGACTGGTAGAATCCAAATGGAGTCATTGCAAATATAATATTGAACTTGGCTGTCTGCTCAAACTTTTTGGCTCACAAAGCTGGAAAAGTTTGCTAATGAATGTAAGTGTGAGAGAAACATTCTGTTGTTGATGCTCCAAAGTGTTAAACGAATGGAATTGTATGCCAGAAATTGAAATATTATATATTTAAAAATGGAAAAATGGTTGAATTCTGGACATGGCATTCATGAGTTTCAGTGGAATTGGCCCAGCTTCTCTACTGCTCTGCTGTTTCCTGTACCTCTACTGTGGGTCAGGGCTCAGACATAGGATCATGTCCTCAAAATCCAAAAGGAAGGGCACAGATACCTGCCATGGCAGTGGTTTTCAAGCATTTCAGCCTGGGACCTTTTTCTGACAATGACAATCAGTCCAGGACTCCCCAGAAGTGATGTCAGGAGCAGAAGTGTCATCCCTGTGATGGCAGAGCTCCTTCATGTCTACTCAGAAGTAAGTCCCATTGTGATCAATGAGACTTACATCCAGGAAAGCAGCCAGCATGCCCCATTCTCAGATGGCAGCGCGCAATGTCAAATTCCAAGATGGCACTGCCCAGCTTTTCGCAACCCCCTTGAAATGAAGTCATGACACGCCAAGGGGATCCTGACCCCACTTTGACAACCACTGTGCTTTGGGGTCAAGGAATGAGGGCAATTCCTTGTCATCAACTTCTTTGTGCTCATGCAACTCTAGTTACAATTCATGATGCCTAATGAAACATAATTCCTTACCAGCTTACTTTTAATTCACTATCACTTTAATCAGTGAGTGTCTTTATGTAACAATTTGGTTGTTTTTTATGCTTTATGGTATGGATTTTTTCATGAGCTTAGAAACAGGACATGGCCTATAATCTACCCTTCCATTCCAGCATGTAGTTGATTGTCAAGAGAAAGAAAAAAATCAATATATAATAAAGATGCAACATATTAAGTCTAAATTGGATTGATGAATTTCCCCCCAGATGAGTTCAGTTGACCTGAACTTCCACGCCAAATCTTTATGTCTGGCTATGGAGAGATATTTACTCGCCAATTTAGGTTTTACGGTGTGGTAAAAAACATAGGAATGATAAAATCCTAGGGCATGCATACATCCCGTTCTATTTTCCTGTCTCCCAGAGGACAGCTGCTCTTTCAAAAAGAGACAGGCAAAAGCTTTTTAACCTAGCCATTCATTAAGGACTAGATTTTGAATGGGTCAGATGCTTCTAGTTGTGAATACTGTTGTTGAACTGAGAGAGGAAGAATCAAATGCCTAGTGGTAATATCAATCTGGATACTGATGTGGTAAACCCTTGGATGTCATTATGGCATGTAAGCTAGCAAGCCAGCAATCCTTATATTCCATCTATGAAATGGGGCATCTGAGTATCATCACACAACAAAGCTATAGTGACTCTGCATTAATTAATATTGGTATATTACAACAGGAGAAAGGGGTTTTCATGTTTCCCAGAAGAGGGATAATAGTCCAGTACTAAGACAGAACACCCACTGTGCATGGCACAACATGAGAGAGAATGTATTTTGATTGTTTAATGATAATTAGCTGATTGGATAGTTAGCATGGCTGGCAGGCCTCTGTTAATATTACCCATTTGCAAACCGTAAGTACTTTACTGCATGCAAGAAGACTTAATTAAAATATGTCAGGAAAGGCAGTCTTCTGAAGTCAGATTCCTGGATGCTTTGTAAAATGTTGTGAAATACATGCTAATTGATTAGTAATGAAATTGTCCCCGGAAGTGGAAAATGATTGTTCACTGCGGGAGTGCCCAGATCGTGAACTGAGAAGAAAAAAAGGCAGCTAATTACTACTATATGAATTAAATACAAGTGGCTAAGATATAGAAATATAAATGAAAGAGGAGGGGAGGTATACACTCACCTTTTTGGTCCAATAGGTTGGCCCCTTCCCCCAAGGAGACTTCCAGCTCCTTCCCAGCACATACTAGATATGGTAGCAGCTTTAGCACCAGTGGGCACCAGGAAGCTCAGGGCTGGACTGCAAGTCTTGTGTGCTATCTTTACTGGAGGTTCTGGTGTCAGCCTATGACTTCTTGTGTACATTGGCCAGTTTGGCCAACCCCTGCCCCTGTGTTCCAATTCACACTTCCACATTCAATAATTTGTACAGGGGTAGACTTTATTCACATGATATAGCAAATTTTGGTTGGCTGGTAGGGGAAAAGCTAAGCTCTTTGAAGTCAATTCGTCAAACTTTTTGAAATGTCATAGAAAGCCGAGGCTGCCTCAGGGTACTAGGTCAATATTTTGGTATGATTTCACAGATCTCAGTAAAGATCCTCATTAGGCAGGAAGAGCCCTTCTGAGTTCCTATAATTACAATTCTCAATCCTTAAGGTTCCAAGAATGAGGTCACTATGTAGTACTTATTTGTCAATATTAATAACAGTGGAATTGCTGTACAGCAATGAGACATTTTCATGGGTTCTCATTAGTTTGATCAATTTCCTTCTTTACTCGAAAAGAAAAAGTGTAATTTCTACACATTCCTTCCTAACTACATGTGTCTTTGTGAATGATGCATACTGATGTTTAAAAAAATGGTAGTGTCAATTGCATCGTTCAGGAAAAATAGTATAATCAATGTGTCAGTTGTGAAATAGCAGGAGAAATACCTTAAAAATAGAATAAGGAATTTCCACTTCATTGTGATTTGATTCTAATAGTGGCAGAAGAACCTGCGTATCAGTTCTTAAACATGAATTATAGTTTCTTTTTTTAAAAGGGATTGCATACCACCCCAGCTTGAGGGCTTCATCTGTGATCAGATTCCTCCTGCAAGGGATTGCTGTACTCTTGCAAGAGGTGTTCCTTATTATCCACTAGGGTTCCCTTCTGGATTCTCTCATGGTTTAAAAAAAAATCTGTATATAAAGAAAACCATGGAAAAATAGGTTTGAAGTCCACTTCCAGGTTTCTTGCTCCTCTATTGTGCCTAATTGAATAACGTAGTGTGGCAAAAACTCCAGGGGTTTGATTCTGGGATTGAAAAATGGAATGATTGCTTGCATGTTACCTATCCACAATGTTAGAAATTTTTTTTAAGACTGTGATTTGCTGTGGCCATTCATGTTGAGTCAAATCCCTGTATAAAAAAAATCAGTGTATAACAAGGTCGTATCTGTATATATCATTTTTTATCACTCCCTTTTGGAAATCAGTTTGTGAATGGTCACATTGGTAAATATTAGAACAGAATAATTCTAATTTTTGACATCTTCTGTTCTGGATTCCAAGATTCAAGTTACGTAGAGGCACATGGGAGATGTGCCTGAAAATGTTCCCAGATTCTGTTTATTATATAGAAACTATACAGAGGCCCATATCCTAAAGTCAAATTAAGCCCTTTGCGATGGAGCAGTTAAGGTGGCTTTTCATAACACTAGAGGGTGACGTAACTGCGTGCATCCATAACTGCTCTGGATTTCATATTTCATTTACCATTACATAATTAGCTTCAAGACCATTTGATCTTTAATAGCCAGGTCCCATCATTCCTCACTGTTGATGCCTTTCATTTGACACTGTCACCCATCACAGAGTGATAGATTCACATGAAAATGTTCTGATGCCCTATGGTGAAAACTGATTCTTGGTAGGAGGAAGGTGAGTGTGTTGGACGCATCCTTAGGAAGGTTCACTCATCATTTATCACCTGTTAAATCTGCTTCAGATCTCAGTCAGCCACCTGTTATTTTCAGCATCATTTTTAAAGATTACATGGACTCTCTGCAGGCTTGTAATTTTACACCTCCTGCTCAGCATAGTTAATATTCTGGCCATAAAGTATAAATGTCAATTACTGAACTAAAGCCTTTTTGAGTTTCAAGTTGTTGTTGTTGTGTATGCGTGCACGTGTGGGTGCATGTGCATGCACATGCACATATCACTCTCCAAAACTCAGTTTTTCTTTGAAGACTTTGGCACAACCCTCTAGTCCCCTCTGCTTTCTGTATCAAATAGTCCAATTCTAAAAAATGTCTAACTTCTGCTGCCAGAACAAATGTTCCAGAGGAACTAGATGTTTTGCAGTGGTCATAAAATCTGGACTATTCAAAATGGCTGCTGAGACTTGCTGCTAGTGAGTAGCTCTACATGGCAGTGCATGCTTGTTGACTCAGTTAGGATCATATAGTGGGAGGAAGGTGGGGAACAAGCACAATAGGCCAGGGCATGTGTGGAACTGGACATCAACAGAGACAGGAGAAGGGGATTGGGAAAGGGAAGGGTGGCAGTAACTTTCCCAAAATTTGAACCCCTTTCCTGGGCTCATTCCACCTGCATAGGTCCATGTGAACTTGCACTAGCAATATAGTTGGTGCAGGTACAAGTATACCCACCAAGCTGGCACACACACAACAACAAAACTTGGTGTTTTGCCCTCTCCCAATGAATGCCACTGCTCTCTCATATTTATTTGTTGAATTTTTTAGCCCATTGGAGTAGGCCATGGGTATTTCCCTTCTATTGCAAGGCATTGCTTATATTGATGGTGTGATGATGATGGTGATGGCGATGTTGATGTTGCATATATGTGCTTGTCTGCATGCTTGCCTGTGCTTAAGTGCATGATGTTTGGATAGATATCAAATGAAAATGTTCATTTGAGCCTATTCTTTAATTGTAATCACCCATGGAATAATAGAGAATTAGTTGATGCTCCTAAATTACTGAAAAATAATGAAGGTGTCCATGGGTTTTTTATTTTTATTTATTTATTACAAATTCTGCTTCTTTCTGGCAGGTTTTATTAACAACAAACAAAGAAAAAAGGCACGTCTGCTCCTTTTCCACAACAAATAAGAGGAATTTGAATGATAGTTGCTGACAGAACAGACATCAAGCACTTTCTACCCTAATAGAGATAAAACAAAATATAGTAAAGCCAGTCTATTACATGCAAGTGTCATTATCAGGCTATATATAGCCATTTGAAGTTTTCAGGTACTGTATATACTCGTGTATAAGCCTAGTTTTCCAGCACATTTTTATGCTGACAAAGCCCCCCTCGGCTTATACTCGGATCAGCTTATGCTTGTCATAAGATGGGCAAAGAAGTGAATTTCTGTGGTAAAATTAGGTGCCTCGGCTTATACTCGGGTCGGCTTATACTTGAGTATGTATGGTGCATTAAAGACAATGAATGCCTTTCTTTCTATTCAATTTGAAATCACAAGGCCAGCCATAGCATGACAGTTTTGTACATGGTCCTTTCCACTGTAAGTGAACACAGATTCAGTGATGCTTCAGTGATTCATAAGCTTGATGGACATGAGGTGTCACAGCAGGCCCAAAGGGCTGATGTCTACTCTGTCTGCATGAAAAACTAAAAAGTATTAGTCCTTTCCTTTCTTGTATACACCATAGACTGCTCTTGGGACGAACTTTTCTGCCCTCGGCTTTTGAAAGTAAATCTTTAGGGAGATTGCTCTACACAATTTCTGTACAGTATCGCTGTACATGATGTGTAGTAACACAGTTGCTGTAACAAATTTCAAACAGAAAGTTGTTTTTAAAAATCCAGGCAAAATCATATTAATGCCTTAACAAATTATTAAGGCAAATTGTTAATGCCTTCTTTGTCTGTGAAAAAATAATTTGTTAGGGATTGTCAACCTTGTCATTTCCTTCTGAAAGAATGTTGATGGGATTGTGCTAAGGCAATATAGTCCAAACCCCAGCCAAAGGGCCAGATATACCCTACAATCCAGAGTAACTACGGGAGCACGTAAGAGATATTTATGCTGACGTAGTTATGGCATGACCTAGTGAAAACCTATGGGAAATTCATATTGCAATCCAGAGCAACTTGTTCTTACACCGGAGCAAGGACTCCCCGTAGTTACTCTGGATTGCACCCTTAGTGTCTCAAGATTACCTGTCTGCCACAACAGTAGCAGAGGCTTTCCATTCTGTTCCTTCAGCTTCCCCTTTCTGCAACCTGTGGTATCATTAATGATCATGTAGCCAGGTGCAAAGCTCAAAATATTGCCTGGAAATGATGTCATCCTGGGATATATTTTTTTAAAATATTTTTTTAAACATTTTCCCCTGCAACAACAAAAACCAAATTTATTTAAGTAAATGTAGGAAAATTGTGTTCCTTACTGGTTATGGAAACTGTGCTGGGCCAAAGAGGAATGGTTATTTTTTCCCTGCTAAATATAAGGAGAGCCACTTAGAATTACTTGTACACCTAGTTAGCATGGGTAACTGTATTATATGTATATTGAAATGAGATCTGATCCATATTAACACAGTATTTGTTCCATGTGATATCAGAATTGCATCTCATTGGCTCTCAGAGCAATCAGTATCATGGGAAAGTTGAGTTAAGAAAATCCACTTTTTGTTCCTTTGGTTTTTGTGTTTCCATTTTCTGATTAATTGGCCATAACTTTTGATAGAATATAGATATCCCAATGCAGTTTGTTTCATTGCATTCTGCATTAAATTACCTTTCCAATGATCTATAAGATGCTTTAAATTACCTTTCCAACGATCTATAATATGATGGTATTATCATTCATATATAGCCTGTTTCTCACAATTTTAGCCACTAGTGCCAAGCTCAGCTTGTAGCCCCCTTAAAGCTTGTAGCCCAGTGCAACTGCACCCCCTGGACCCTCCTAGCTATGACATTGTCTGAAGCCAATCTTCATCGAAATGTTTGCTGTGAACCACCTCAAAAGATCAACAAAAACAACACCTTAAATTCCATCTTCAAATAGAAAGAGAACCAGTAAAAGCACCAATAACAATACTATAAGTTTTCAAGAGCTTCAAAAAAATTAAAAAGAGTATAAATTTTTACCCAAGCCATGGGTGAGGAAATCATATCAAACTCAAAGGATAATAAATATTTAATAAATGCTGTTTATAAACTCAAAGGATATTTATAAATAAATAAATAAATAAATAATTTCAAAGGATAACAAATCATGACAAGCTCAAAGGATAATAAATGGTAATAAATGTTTGATTAACAGAGACAGCTACAGTCATGTGCTGTTTCTGGGAAAGAGATGGGAAACAGGAATGTTGAAAAGCAATGTAGTGGCGCAAGTGGTTAAGACACTGTCCCTGTCAACTGGGTTTGAGACCCAGGTCCTTCAAGATGGAGTGAGCTCCCAACCTTAGCCCAACCTAGCAGTTTGAAAGCATGTAAATGCAAGTAGATAAATAGAAAGCACTTCAGTGGGAAGGTAAAACTGCATTCCATGTGCCTTGGCATATAGTCATGCTGGGTCCCTGACCACCAAAGTGTCTTCGGATAATACTGGCTCTAATAGCTTAGAAATGGGGATATCACCACACCCTACAGTTGTTCACTGCTACCAGTACAACCTGCAGATGACACCTTTACCTTACAAGGTCTTTACTTTGGTCTGAAGCAATGCAATGAAGCAATGGTAGCCAACAAATAATGATATATGTGCATCCCATCTCTAGACCTCAGATATAGTATCATGACTATGGGCACAATCCAGAGTAACTACGGGGAGTCTCTGGATTGCAGTATCAATTTCCCATAGGTTTTCACTAAGTGGTGCCGTAACTACGTTGACGTAAATGTCTCTTATGTGCTCCTGTTGTTACTCTGGATTGTAGGGTATATCTCTGATATGGTACAAGTTCAGATTCCAACCAGGCTCACAGCCAGGATTCAAGAAATAGGGGGCAACACATTTTTCAGGGGAGGGGATTATGTCAGGTATCTATACTGGTTTGCAAAATGAAAGGATAAGTATGGAGAAACAAAGACATGTAATTCAAGGGGGGGCAACTACTGGTTGGGGGGGGAGTGGCAAAACCCCCTGCTACCTCCAGCTGCAGCCCTGCTTCCAACCCAACAGAAAAGCCAGAGTGGAATAAATTGAATAAATTTTATAGGTCTCAGTGAAACCATGAAACGATCCAGAAAAAAAATGTTGTCCAGACCTTCAGTTAATCTCCACAAGAATAGCTCCTTTTGAGAACTGCGGAGCTTTAGCACACCATGAAATTCAAATGAATAGGAGAGGGAGATAAAGAGATCTTAAGAAAATGCCATGTTGTGACAGAGCTGGGATTGTAATACAAATATGGTATAGATATGGTACCTTGGACCTTCAGTGCCTTAGTACTCCCATGTAACCAGTGAAACCCTAAGAATGATTATCACTGTACAGTACGAATATGTCTGATTTGGAGTAAATTTACCAACAGAGGTTGATGTTAATAGGAGCCTGTTACAACCACTAGAGGGTGGCAAAGGGCTGCAATGCTATTGTGACCTTTCAAAAAATAATTTATTTGTTTGATTGCAGAACCATCATATGTCACTGTGAAGAGGATCACATCTTTGTGTCCCCAATGTTCCCCCAAACCTCCACCCGATATTCTAATGAAGTCCATCCTTTTGCTTTAACCAGTCCTTAAGGCACTCCAGTCTCTCCAATGCAGTTTCAGTACATCTTGCTTTCAGGTAAGCTTGCCTATGATTCCAGCCTTATGGCCCAATCCTATTGAAGACTTGTGCTAGCGTAATGCGAAGCACCAGTGAAATGAATGCATGTGTTGTCACAAAAGTACCAGAAAGCACATTGCAACAGCTCAGATATTCCTGTATTGCAGTACAGAGTTAGGATTGTGCTTTTTGGGGGTTCAAATAACTCAAGGCATTCTTACATAACTTTTAGCTTTACTTATCCAGATATCTTGTATTCCTAAGTTAATTTGTTGCACTTTCTATGCATCCTTGTTCCAATGTGACACATTTTCAGTGTTAACACCATGAACTTTTGCTTATCATCATCTCTGATTTACTGAGTGCTTTGAAATACTCCTGGGAGGGACCACACAAATTATGATCAAGTCCTATTTTTCTGCCTCTGTTATTTATTTGTTGCTGCTTCCCAAACTCCTTTCTCAAGGACACAAGGTTTTAAAATCATATCAAACTACTGAGATGCCTCAGAGGAATTTGGATAACTTTTATCATTCATGATCTGGATTTGTCTCCTGCCTTATGTTTAATTTAACACTGCAGCATCAACATAAATGAGAACGAAAGTAAGGTGGAGAGAGGAACATTTTTTAGAGTTACTGTATGTAATTGACTCAGTTAAGAAGTTTGAGGTGTCTAGAAGTTATTTTAGGCATGAAAACCCCCAGGGGAAATTATCTTATGATAATCCCTAGTACAGTGTGGGCTATCAATGGCATTTGATATTACAACTCAAAATGGTTTACAGTACATTGATAAGAGTGAGCATGAGCATGATGTATCTGAATGATTTGCTTGAGCATGATTTATCTGAATGATTTATATAAATAAGGAGTTTGACCAATGGATGCAATGTTACTTATGGGAAATGCACTTCCAAGTACAGATATCCCTCACTTTCTGACCTTTTGTTTTCTGATGAGTTACTTTTTCAACACCTTTCAGTTATAAGCAGAACTCATTCATTCAAAGCATGTTCCACTCTTTCAACCTCTCTCTGCTGTTTCAAAGGCTAAAATTGTCCTTCATGTTGATTTGCCCATGACATGGTGAATTGAACTGTTTTGGCATGAATGTGTGAGAGAGATTGAGAAATCACTCATGGTCACTTTAGCTTCTGGTCTATTCCCATTCTCAAAGGAATTAATGGGAACCCATTTGCAGAAATCTTTGTGTGACAGCAGGAATTTACAAGATAAAAAAGGGTATTTGCAATTTGCTACCTTAAAAAGCATCAGAAACAACATCTGTAAACTTAAAAAAGATCTTTTCACCACAACTCAAGTCCCTGTGTCAGATAAGCGAGGGATACCTATACTAGAATAAATGTGTCAGATAAGCGAGGGATACCTATACTAGAAAAGAAAACCAATAGGTGTTTAAAAAGCAGGCTCCCAATATAGATTTTGCATACATTTCATTTTTCTAAAATTGGATTACACAGCTTAAGCATATAACATATGCTGGATCTAAATCATCAGTGTAAATGGATATCACTATGTTAGGGCACTGAAACTATCCCTACAATCCAGCACTTAAGAGACATTTATGTTGACATAGTTATGGCACCACCTAGTGAAAACCTATGGGAAATTCATATTGCGATCCAGAGTAAATTGTTCTTATGTCAGAGCAAGGACTCTCCATAGTCACTATGGATTGCGCCCTATGTCAGTTTGCTGAAGAAGAAGATTAAAACTGATACAACCATACAGTGGTGTAGCTAATGATCATGTAGCCCAGTGCAAAGCTCAAAATGTTTCCCCACAAGTGATGTCATAAATCTTGGACCAACTGTGTGTTGGTTTCATTGATGTGTGTTGCAGGACTGGAAAGGAAGCAGGCTGGCTGGTAGCAGAGATGGGAACACCTCAGTAGCAGCCATGCACACTGAGATCCTATTTGTCTTTCCACTTTTGAGCTGCAATCCTAATCACCAGTTAGTCTGGCCATACGGCAAGGTATACCATAAGACCTGTGCTGATCTGTGGGTGTCATTAAAATGCTGTTAAGGTACTTCTGTGCCACTCCTCGGGGAGGGTTAGTCCAGTGCACAAGACATGTGGTTGCCTGCCTATATCACCATGGGAAAGGAAGACCAATGAGTTGTACCGGCCTAAGGTAGGATTGCACCTTTGGTCTCATTTCCTGTGACTTATTGGAAATCTATAGTTGTCCTGGGAGCTTTTGAGAAGGTATGTATGGGGTTGATGTGTTGCCACCTGCCTCACAGCATGCAGCATATGCTCCAATAGTGGAATTGAGTGATATGCAGCAGCAGGGGGATAGGATTGGGCCCTTAGGCTGCAATCCCAATCCCCAGTTTGGCTGGCACAAGTCCAGGTGTGGGCCTATGGGTGTCACAAAAGTGCCATAATGCACTTTTGCACCACACCTGGGAGTGTATCAGCCTCCCCACACTATTATGGGAACAGGGAGCATGTTAGTATTGCTTCCTAAATGGGTTAGGATTGCACCCTCAGTTTCATTCGAGAAATAGTGAGAAAGAATGAAGTTTTTTATCCAAATTTCTGTCACTGTTTCTATAATGTATCTTAGGTTCCAGAATTGCTGTTCTGGATTCCAATTTTGATTTACTTCTTTATCACCAGGGCATGACCCATGACCCAGGGCTGAGAAAACTTTTCAGAACAATGCTTTATCCAACCTTGTTATAAATTGGTATTTTTATACACAGATTTGACTCAACAAGAATGACCACTGGAAATCACAGTTTAAAAAACTGCTTTTCTGCTGTAGTTGAGAGGTTGTAATACAAGCAATCACTCCATTTTGCAATACCAGAATCAAACTCCTGCAGATATTGAGGCACTGCCTTATTTCATTAGGTGCAATGTAGGAGCAAGCAATCTGGAAGTGTGTCTACCTATTTTTCGATTATTTTCTTTATGCACAATTTTTAAAAAATCCATGGGAGTTTCCAGGACAGAACCCTCATGGATAACAAGGGACAACCGTACTTCTTTTTTTCCTTTTATCATCACCGGCCTCAATCATATCATTTCCTGCCAAATAGTGACCACTATTTCTTTTTCTTACAGTGTCCTCAAAACTGTGTTGTTTGGAGACAAACGGGAGACCACTGTTATTTGGAGATCACTATTAAATGGTACATCCTGTGATGGGCTTCAGGAGGTTTTCACAGGTTCTATAGAACCCTTTGCTAACGAGCACCTGGTTCTGAAAACCAGTTACTAATGGGACATAGACCCTGTTGTTCTACGGACTATCCCCCAAATCCAGAGCAACTACGGGAGCACGTGAGAGACTTTACATGCACCCGTAGTTACTGCACCACGTAGTGAAAACCTATGGGAAATTCATATTGGAATCCAGAGCAAGTTGTTCTTACACCGGAGCAAGGACTCTCTGTAGTTACTCTGGATTGTGCCCATAGAATCTGTTAATTTAGGTTATTAAGACATATAACCTGTTGTTAATCTATCTGAATCTCACCACTCGGTGCATCTATATTTTTTCTGACAGTAGCCATTTTTTCCTTCCTTAATACTTTTGGAAATACATGAGCTGGAGCATTATCAGAAATCAAAACCTGCAGCTACTACTTGCCTGGCACAAAGTTTAACTTAGAAATATACTGACGGCAGGTGTCCGCTATGTCCCTGGGGCCTGACTAGCTACCTCTAGATGTTGTATGCTGATACAATGGTATCTCGCTTAACAAGTGCCTTGCTTAACAAGCATTTCACATAACAAGCAAAATTTTCCAAGAAATCTTGCTTCACACAACAAGTTCCGCTTCACTTAACAAGCAAGCATGCTGTGGCCACGCGTGCCTTGCAGCCCTGACGCTCCGCACGGAGGCTCTTTAAAAGGGCTGCCAGCCAGCGCTGCTGCCTCTAACTTCCCCCAATTTGGGGGCAGTGGACTGGGAGTGCCTGATTGCAGCTGTCCCTAACTGCCCCGAAGTGACCCCACCAACCACCTTGAACCTCCAGCAGCAGCCCAGGTAAGTCTCCCAGGAAAGTGCCTTTGATTGCAGCCTCCTAACCATGTCTACCTCCTAACCATGTCTACCATGTGTTAAATGGGACTAACTCCCAGGAAAGTGTCTTTAGGATTGCAGCCTAAGTAGACTTCATAGGATCATGCACACTGAATTCAATTTTGAATTCAAAATTCAAAATTTGAATTTTTGAATTCAATTACAGTGTTTTGTCATCATTTTTACATCCAGTTAATATTTTAATATGAATATTTTGCAGGTTGTGCAACCAATCGTCTGAGTTCCCATTATTTCCTATGGAAAAATCTGCTTCACTTAAAGAGCGTTTCACTTAAACAGCTGGCCTCCAGAACGTATTAAGCTCTTTATGTGAGGCACCACTGTATGCTGATTGCATATTCAAAGTCTAGAAAGCCTCAAGGCATATGCCACAGTTGTTAGTATGGCAAGAATATCTTCTAGAACCAAACAGAACTTTGGCTGAATTCTGTTCAGTTCATACTGGCTGGAATTCAATGGAATTCCCAAAGCAGAACTCAGAATCTACTGCTGAATATTTTTTTATTCAAAATTCAGTAGTGTTTCACATACTAGCATAAGTTTGCTCAGCAGCATGACTCCTGAGTAAAGTTAAATCATCAATGCACGATTTGACTCACTAGTATTGATTTTCTTAATGAAGCCCATATATTCCCCAAAGGTATTACAAAACCAAAACAAAATGAATTCTATTACTCCATTTTTTCAGCCAAACAGGGAAAGGGTAAAAACAAAAGCAATTTATTCAAATTTCAGATCTATCTATGGATGATGAATCCTTTAGTTACAATGAGCTCACCCTGATAAACCTTTTTTTGAAATTGGTGTATATGCAAACATTTTGTAAAGTCACCCTGGAGCTGATTCCTCATTGTGTAAATGCAGAGAGACAATGTATGAACTGCAGCTTAGAAGGCAGTTGCTCAGTGTTACGCCAGGCAAAATGTGATTATTAATTATCTAAGACCATCATTAATAAGCCAGAGGTCAGCCTTAGTCAACTGTCTAGACTTTACCAAACCCCTAAGCACTAATAATCTCAAGTCATTTATCAGCACTTCCTGACAGAGAGATTAAGAGAAAAATCTGCCTACTGGGCTTTGTGCCACTGTGGATGAAAATGGAATACTTTTTTTCTCTGTGTCTAAGACACCTACCCAGTAATATAAACAGAAAACAACTCCAAATTCCCATAACAAAGCCTTTCTACAAGATAGAGAGGAAAGGTGATTACAGGCATAAGGAGCATCATGTTCTAAGCTTTATACTGTTCACTGTGAGTGCATTTTGAATTAGTCTGAAGCTGTTTTCATGTGAAAATTGCAATCACACTTCAGCTCAGCAATGAGAGAATGTATCCATGAGCAATGTTAGGACTCAAATGACTTGGACTTGAGTTGCAAAAAAAAGTGCATTTTTCACTGACTCACAAGTCACACATGTGGGAAGAATCTGAAAAACACATAAGTTAGGGCCCAACGGCCCGTGTCTCATAATCAAGTCACTAAGTCAAGTCTGCTTACTGTTTTTGTAGTGTAAAAATGCCAAGTGTTGGGTCTTGGGTCTGTCAAGGCTGCTAGTAACTCTCCTTCTCCCTCTCTAGCTAAACCTCCCACACCTCCTGCCCTCTTCACAGATGGGTGGAACATCAGGTAGTGTTTAAAGAGAGCTGCTACATACATAGAGCTTGGAAGCTGTGATGTTCTTTTCCCCACAGCAGGTTTTTTAAAGGGGTTGGGTGTCTTGACTTGAGTCCTATAGTGTCACAATGTGGTGACTTGAGTACTTGTAAGGTGTATGACTTTTTAAGTCAAGTCATAAGGGGCTATGACTCTAGACCCAACCTGAGTCAAGCCCCATAGGACTTTCCCCAACTCTGCCCATAAGTCTGTTCAAACCACACTGCTTTGAATAGCTTATGACCCAATCCCATCTTTCAGCACAAAGCCACTGGGGCAAGCAGTGCAAAGAACTAGAGGCTCCAGGCATGTCAACAGAGTCCTTACCAGACCAGGTTTTGATAGAAGGACCTTCCAAGGGGGGATATAATGGGGATCCAGACTAGCTTGGAGGCTTGTCGAGAATAAGCTGGGGGCAGATATCAACTGAGGTAGCAGCACTCCTATGCCCTATCTCACTGCACATGAGAGTACTTGTGGAACAAAGAAATGTCAGCCTAATCTGAGCCAGTAAGTGAATTTGTTGCAAGGGGGGATAGATAAGCAGAAAGGGCTATGGACAGGCACCACCCATTTGATGTCACCCTTCTCCATGAATGATGGTGTCTACAGTGACAGAGGCTTCAGAGAGACAAAATTATATCTCTATTTTTTTTCCTTTTAAAAACGTGCTCCAGTACTTTGAATAACATGTCATCTCTCACTAGTCCTAGTTGATGGCATTAAGAGTGATAGTTGTACTTACACGCAAATTCTTGTAAATATAACAAGAACAAAATACATTTTATTCACCTCTATTGGCCTTGATGCTGCCAAGGTGGAACACTGGATCTTTTTCAGTAAAACATGAGTAAATTGGTTTTATTTCTTCCATTTTCAGGGAAGGCAAACATAGATTTCATGACTACATTGTGTTGAATTTACAGTGTTGGCGGCAGGCACAGAGATTTTAGAGCTACAGCTATTCTGGTGGGATATCTGTTCTCTTTTACTGTATTTGTCTGATACCATATTTAGTGCACTTCTGTAAATATGTATTAACTGGTGGATTGCTATATACATAACTGTAAAAAAACAAGAATTTTTATATTAAAAATACTCATTCCATGTTTGTTTCAGAAAATCACCTCTTTTTCGTGGTTTGTACTTCATGTTCCCTCTATTGTTATTAGCAGTACTTTTTTCTCAATGGTTCTCAAGGATAATCTGTACCGGCACCTTTTATTTATTTGATTTATATCCCACCCTTCTTCCTTAAAAAGGAAACCCAGTGTGATGCGGGTCCTCTAAGGAAGTGATATACGTGGATGGGACAGAGCTTCCCGCAACATCCCCCATGCCCCCAGCCATGTCCTCACTAAAATAAGTCCATGGAGACATGGGTGGGATGTCCAACATGATGCTTTTACTTGCTTCCATTATGGAGGTGCCAACCTTAAACGTTACACACAACTTGATAAATGCAAGTCCACAACAGGATCCTTGACAGGACAGGTAGGTACATCAGTATAACCAATAACAGGTAAGTACAAACCCTCACAACCTCAACAGGTAAGTACAAAGTCACCAAGCACTACATAGTCCCATCACCATGTCCGACGTCTCCTTTTCCCACCTGCTCCTTCCCACCTGTTCCTCTCTTTTATCCCAGCCAAGGGCCCCTCCCCTGAGGTGGCTTCTACCATTCAGGCCGGGGTGGAGGCGGGATCTTACTCCACCAGGCTGGCACCATGTCCATACCTGGCCTCCTGAGGGTAAAACCCCTTAACCCGTACCTCCCTTTTTCCCTCAGCCTCCACTCCGTTTGGATCTCTCTAGCCCGCTCAAGTTCCTTTAGTTCTTCCTGCCTCCTCCAGTACTCCTCCATCTGACATTCAGCTTCCACGGGGTCAGTTTCCTCAGCCCAGGCTATCTCCAGCTCTTTCTCTCTTGCTTCTCACTCCCAGGGAGGGGTGCGTTGGGGAGTGTACCGGGTGACCTTTTGATGACAGTGACAGTTCGTGTCCCCTTCTTCGTAGGACATATCTAGGAACATCATGTCTTCCCGGTACTCCTCTTCCGGTGTCTCCCTGCATCCCTCACACCCAGGATGGCTTTTTCCATATGTCCCCCCCCCCAGCAGCTAATTAATAATATGGGGGGGGGTTATTAGCTACACCGCTGTGGTATGACATCTTTTTCCCCAGAAAAAGCAATCGATACTAGTGCTTTAAAAGTACAGTGGAGTTCCTGGATAGGGTCAAAACACTAAGTGCCAAATCCTATTCAACTTTGCAGTGCAGTTATGCCAATAGGGTGTGTAATACATCCTTTTGTCAGGGTTTAGAGTCCTCCTCAAGGTAACATAACATTTACTTCTGTTCCCTTACCATGGGGCTGCAATGCAGCTGTATCAATACTGAAAATTTTGATAGGATTGGGCTCTTATTTTTTTTAATGCCATCATTGTCAGCCATGGAGTCAGACATAGACGTTCAAATATTAATACCTTCATTTGGAACTGAACTTTGATTTAAAGGCAATAAGCAAAAACATATTCTGTGAAGAATTCTATACCTTTTAGAGCCCAGATGTCAAAATAAAAATTCAATATCATGAAATGTGAATGCAGAACAGGGAGAGTTTCAGCAATATATGAATATATTTGAATCTATGGGTATTGATATTAATAGGCCCTAGCTCCATCTTCAGTGCCAATCAAATCGGATTGAATATTTTTGCCTCTGCTCCTAGTACAGTCTGAGGCCCTCTTACAATAATATGAGTTCTATATGATCTTGCAGCAGAAAGTGGTTTGAGAATGATATTTTTGTATTTTGCTTTCTGTTAATAGTTTGAGAGGAAACTGTTCTCTGGTTTAGGTTTATTACCAACCAATGCACCCTTCCATTTTCTCTGCACATTTACACTGTACACAGACTTGGCAATATCTCTTCCTCACATTATTGTGCATGTAATTATTTACTTGACAGATTGCCTGCACGCCCCCAATAAATATATAAAGCAAGGTTTGAGGGTAAACCTGGACAATATTTACTAGAAAGCATACTAATTATAATTAGCAGGCTGCTGACAGTTCTGAAATGCGTTCTATCTCCTCCCACTCTTCCTACCTTTATTGTGGGCACCAGACTTAAATGCATAAATCATCAGTTAAGTATCACAATTCTGTACTAGACCCTTGAAAGCCCTGGGAACTTCCAGCACAGACCCTGTATGGTAGCACTTTTGGAGCAGTGAATACTCTGCAAAGCTCTCCAGATTCCTCTTCTAGGGCAGTGATTTTCAACCAGTGTGCCATGGCACACTGGTGTGCCATGGGTAGTCCTCAGGTGTGTCACGGGAATTGGGGATTGCCAGTAATTAACAGGAAAATTGAGGGATTTGAACAGTCTGGTGTGTCTTGTCAAAGGTAAAAACAATTGATAGTGTGCCCTGACAAGTGTGCCGTGAGATGCCTTTTTAAGTGCCTTTTTAAGTGTGCCGTGAGATGAAAAAGGTTGAAAATCACTGTTCTAGGCTGACAGAATGGACTTGGATTGTTGTCCATCTCTCAGCCCTCGTGTCCATGAGGTGTCAGATGAGGCTCCTATTGTATGGTTCTTCCAACTAGTTGTAGCAACCTGTAGTGATGGCCCAGTGGTCAAGCAGATGACAGTGGCTATGGTCAAATGGAAATGGCTGATCTGTTTGCCAGATCCATCCAAAGGTCACAAAGGGTGCTGTTCCACAAGACTATTTCAGATTACTTCATGGTAAGGTTGGCCCAAAAACAAAATTCACCACACCAACAGCCGATCAGGTGAGAAGCGAAAATATATATTCTAGCTTCACAATATCCCAAGGGTGGGGCAGGGAGGTAGGCGCCTGAAAACATTCTGAACCAAAGGGGTTCAGTTGCTAACCAGGGCCCACCCTCAATACAGCAACATGCAGTCAGATGCCATCAGACTCCCGTTCTGGCTCATGTGAGAGAGGGATGGTGCATAGATGCTCCCACCAATATAGCAGAGGCAGAGAGGCAATATTCACCCTCTTCCTTTCAGGGTGGCTTACACTACAATTGCAGAAATAATAATTTTGTAATACTTTCTGGTTGTGCTCCTACCATCTTGCATTCAGAACATTTTATATTAGAGTAAAGTGAGCCCAGCTACAAAAAAGGACACAACCATTTCTTTTGCTTGGGACAATTTTAACAGTAGCTCAAGTTACTGTAATTCTTCATATCTGCACCTTCACATAAATTTACAGATACTCAAAAGGTTATGCTGAAATGAAATCTGAAGTCGATTCATGATTTCCCTTCTCATCCTATGCATTATTAAAGTGCCATTTTGAGTTTCTTCAGTAGCTCACATACGTGGGAAGCACAAACGAGATGTTTGTGACAAATTAAAGGAAAAAACTGTAATGCAAAAGCTAGGCCCTGCAAAGATTTTATTCTGTTTCCAAGCCAACCACTTTTGATCAGGGACCGGCTCTTTCCAAAAGACTACACAAAGAAAGGATGGACAACAAATACAAATAAATAAGTTAATAAATCTTGTCAGGGCTTTGTGACATTTCATTTCAGAAATCGTGAAAATGCCATGAGCACATTCAGATGTGGTAAAGCTGTGCTAATTTATGTTGCATTTCAGGGCCCAGTGAAGTCACATGGCAATCTTACGGGGAAACAAAGTCAATGACAAGTGAATCCATGTTCGACATTGCAAAGTCCGCAAAGCAAGCCAGACAAACTGGTTGCCTGATGTTTACGTAATCTATATATAGTTATACATGTATACAGTAATTATGTTGAGCACTGCCATGTTTCTCTAAATGAACAGGGATAATTAAAAGACAATTATATATTAAAGCAAAGGAAATATGCAACTAAATATGACCTCGGGCCAAAGGCACAGCGTAAATGACTACTGTCATTTAACTGAGTGCATTTTCAGTTATGGGATTATGAGATGATAATGAAGGCACATGCAGAATGTCAAGTGGTAATAGCTCATGTAAATCATCTAGCACAAAATGTTTAGTGTGAATACTGTATGTGTACCATGTTCTCTATCAATTTTTTTTAAAAAAGAAACCATGAGAGCAACAGCACCTAGTTTAAATACCTATATATGAGGGATCAAATGTATGCCAGTTTGGACAATAGTCTGATTATGTGGCATTATCACATGGGGAAGGTCCACATGCAGATTCATTCTCCCTCTTCCCAAGGCATTTTTCCACTTTTTGTACTCCTCTGTTTCTTAAACTCTAGGTTGGAAGCTAGTAGTTGGGCCATGAGCCAATTTCAAGTGGATCCCAACTCATTTTGTGGGAAAAACTGCCTCCTCCCCCCCGCCCCCAGCAGCTCAGCACCCATTTGCTCTGCTGCCTTTCCCTAGCTAGTGGCATGGATATCACCTATCTGCTATCCAAAGCCAAACAAGATTTTGCAGCACTCCTCCCCAACAACAACATCCATTTTTTAATTAAGTAAATGAATAAAAAGTGTGCCCTCATTTTTTAGAAAACCTGTGCTGGGGCAAACAGGGATAGCTGATCTTTCCCTGCTAAATATAAAAGTAGCACCATGTAGAAGTGCCTCTTTACTTAGTTAATATGGTTAACTGTAATATGATATATGGAAATGAGAGCTGACTCATATTAACACCTTATTATCATAATTCCATCTCATTGGCTCTCAGGGCAATCAGTCTCATGGGAAGGTTTTGAGTTAAAAAAAATTCCAGTTCTTTTTCCATAGTATGCTTTTGTGTTTTCATTTTCTGGTTAAATAACCATAACTTTTGATAGAATACAGATATTTCAGTGCAGTTTGATTCATTGCATTCTGCATTAAATGACCTTTCCAACCATATATAACATAATAGTATTATTATTATTCATATAAACCACTTTTTCACAATGTTAGCCAGTGGTGTCAAGCTCAGCTTGTTAGTGCTGCTACCCCTTGCACACCTAGCTATGCTAGGTGTTACTGTTACTTACTGGCATCACTAGGGTGGTGCGGGGGGGGGGGTGCAGCCCGCATAGGGTAATGTGCCTTGGGGGATGACATGCAGTGGGGGCTGTGGCACCCCAAAAAAGCAACTTCACAATGGTGCACACTACCCCATCATGCTATATGTCGTTGGATTTTTCTTGGAGAGTGGAGTCCAAAGCAACAATCTGTTTTGAGAAAGCACCTTCCTAGGCAAAGTAATGGTCAAAATTTTTTTTAAAGGCCCAAAATTGGCATATTGTGGCTTTACTTGCAAGTACGCAAACACACAATCTGCTAGAAAGGGCAGGTTGAGAGGAAGCTGAGGACAATGGAAGGGTCCTCATCCAAGAACTACAGCCCCCACAAATCACCCCTCCTAAAGAGCTCCCCTTTGCATTATTTATTCACAAGTAACCAGACTGGCTGGTGCTCAAGGAAGTCCAAGAGGGTGCAGTCCAGAAGGTGCAAGGCTTGCAGAATGGTCCTGATCCCTGGTACCTGGAGTTTGAAAGGGTTCCAGAAGAAACCCCCCAAACACTGAAACTGGCCCAGCAGGTAAAGGAAATTTTCTAAAAAACTTTATTTGTAAAGTCCAAACTTCTCTTCTCCCTCCACTCAAGCCTCAACTGGATCTCCAGTCCTCTTCCCTCTCAGGTTTTAACACCTTTTTTGGAGTGGGGGATCAAGGTAGTTTTGACTTAAAAAATATTTCTTACCAGTTGTAAAAAAAAAATATGGAAAAAAATACATAAATGTTTCCCTCAGATCATGTCCTCTTTTTTAGCCTGGTGTTCAGGAAAATCTTTCCTTGTCCTCTATTTCCTTGTGAGCAGGCAGCACGTAGTGTGCATGTAATTCATAAATTGTATGTATTAAATTATATTTAATAATTTTGAATTTAATAATAAACAATAAACAGTGCAATCCTATCCATGTCTCCTCAAACGTTAGCCCCATTGTGTTCAGTGGGTCTCATTCCAAGGAATGTGTCTTTAGAATTGCATCGCTAGTGTTTAAGAATCACTAGTGTTAAGTATAGCCTACTTGGAATTAATAAACTATGGCTCCAATCCTGTCACTCTGGTGTAGAAAAAATAAGAAAAACTTGCTGAGTTTAAAATTTATTTAATCCCAAATCATACTGAACCTGTTTAAATATAAGAATTTAAAAATTGAACTGGGTGTTGAAAATCTTACTGAATATTTTTTAGTGTGTGGGGGGGGGGGAGGGGGGTTTGAGATTATTTATTTGATTAACTTTAAAGTATTACAATTATTTATTTGTTTTAATTTGCTTGATGATGTCACTTTCAGCCATGACATCACTTTAAGTGGATACTGGATAAATTCACCCTCTAAAAAGTGAGTCCCAATCTAAAAGGTTAGAGAACCACTGCAATAAGCTGTTAGAAACGTGGTACCAGTGAGGGAATGACACCACTAGTCAACAAAATGGCTAAAAATCATGGTTTTTAGGAATAATCCCATCATGTTAAATACTGTTGGATGTGTAATTTGCAGCAGAATGCAGTGAAACAAACCACTCTGAAATATATTTATTCTGTCAAAACCTGTGGCCATAAAACAAATGGAGGCAGAGCAATGGCATATAACCAAGCCCACCATCCAGGTTGTTGCCCGCCCACTGCATGGGGGTGACACACTGGCCTCCCACACCGGGTGACGCATACCCTAGTGACACCCCTGCTGTCACTGACTTCAGTGTGGAAGTGGATTACTCTGTGATTCTAAATATATGTCAGCATTTCTCCAGCAAACTGGAAATAAGATAAATATTTCTTCCACTGATAGGGCTTGATAATTCATTAATCTTTATTTAGATACCTCAGAAGACATCACTAGAGAATGTTCAATTTATTCTTCTGCATCTCAGTGGAATGCAGATTTGTACTTTGTTGGTACATAGCATATAAAAAATGACTTGAGCAGGCTAAATATTTGTGGAACAGACACATCTATTAGATTTTTTTAATACGTTTGGGGACCAACACTATAACAGAGAGAGCATGCAATTCACAACTTTCCAAATGAGATTATATCATTTTCAGAAATTCCCAACACAGTGGACACTTGTGCAGTGAATTAACCTACAAAATGTGTCAATTACCCATGGAGAGATGAAGTTTTTTTCCAAGAAATACAATAAATAAAGCTAACTGAAGAAATAAATTAAAAATGACTACAGCCAAACAATCTGTGGACTTCAAATGTATTTTTATTGTGGAAATCTGCTAACCAGTTATTTCATTACTAGGGAAATATACCTGTCATTGGGGGCGTAAAATTTGAAGAATATTTGTGGACCCCGGAATGGTGGGCACTGGCAGGCACTGCCGGGCACTGGTGTGCACCACTGGTTGCCAAGAAATGATACCAGGTATTGGGTGCTGGTGGACACTGGGACACTCTGGGCACCAACAGGCATCAGGCACCAGAGTGTACCAGGAGACAATGGAAGGCACCAGCACACACAGGTGAGCATTTGTGGGCTCCAGGCATCCCTACCTATCACCAGGCACCATCAGGCAGTGGGCAACTTCACTGGGTACCTCAGGCACCACTGGGCACCAGGCACCTCTGCTGGGCACTGGGCATCCCTACTTGGTATCATCAGGCAGCAAGCCTGTTGGGCAGCAAGCTGCCTGGCCCTTCCCTCCTGCCCCTCCTGCAGTGAGCCTCACAACCAGCAAGCCCCGCAGCCACTCTGCAGTTGCCCAACTTACTGAGGCTCAGGGCAGCAAGGCTGCAGGTGGCAGCAACAAGAGTGAAGAGCACATGATTCTGCTCCTTAGCATTCTGCTCTTCCATGAGGCGGGGGAGGAGCTTCCTCACCTGCCTCAACTTGCACGCACACAGAGGTGCACACATAAAATTTAAAAATACTGTAGCCTGGAGCATGTTTTGACTAACGAGCCAGTGCTCATTCATCAAAACTTGCTTGTTATGTAAGGCATAACATAACTGTATGTGTGTTATGCAGGGCCCTGCATAACTGTATGCATGTTATGCAGAACATACGTTATGCGGGGCACTTGTTGTGCAAGGTACCACTATACTGGAATGGGCACTAGTATTTCAATGAACAATAGTTCCTTTTGAGTGATGATGGAGGCAATTTTCATTCTTTTGCCTCTTCCATCTGAAGCTCTTTGGGTCCATTATAGGAGGCTACCTTGGATGTATGCAGGCCCACAGGCCTGCCTGCTTCAGTACAGATTAGGGTTGGGCAAAGAGTAAAGCAAATAACATCTACTGAAATAAGAAATGATAGTAAATTCATCCACTTTGTGCCCAAGTATGAAAGATGGAAAAACAACTCTGAATATTTCCCGTTCTGCTGCAGGAAGCTGTACTGGTCTGTTCTGCATCCATTGGGCTGCTGCCACTTCGCCTGGGGTTGTTTTGCTAGCCTTGATTGACTGTAGGGTGCAATGCTCATCCCCATTACAGGGTCAAAGAGCCAATGTTGTTCAAAGATGCCTCTATGTTCATGTGGCCAGCATGACTAATTGCCAAAACACAAGGAATGCTGTTACCTTCCCACCTAAGTTGTACCTATATATCTACTCACATATACATGTTTTTGAATGACTGGGTTGGTAGGAGCTGGGCAAGAGATTCACTCCAACTTGCAGTATTTGGTTACCTGAGTTAAGGTGAATACTTTCAGTCCCACCTTACCACAAAGACCTACCTTGGATGTATGCAAGCCCACAGGCCTGCCTGCTTCAGTACAGATTAGGGTTGGGCTGCCGTGCTTTACAGCAAAGAGTAAAGCAAATAACATCTACTGAAATAAGAAATGATAGTAAATTCATCCACTTTGTGCCCAAGTATGAAAGATGGAAAAACAACCCTGAATATTTCCCGTTCTGCTGCAGGAAGCTGCACTGGTCTGCTCTGCATCCGAGGTTTTTCAAAGGAAGAGTCAATCCTGGAAATCCTAATGTGTGCAGCCCCATCTCAGTGTTAACATTTCATTTCCAATTTCCATTGGTAATACCTTCTCTATGTCTTTGAAGTGTATGATCAAAAAGGTGTCACTGGGCTCTGTAGATCTTTGCAAAGCAACTGATTTAAAAACAATTCTCCTTTCATGTACTTTAACAAATAATACACTTAGATACAAATGTCTCTAAGGCAGCGAGGCTTAGAAAAAAATGTTTAAAAGCAACATGTTTCTGAATGCAGAAACATTCTGGCATTCCTTATTCCTGAGCTTAAGGATCAGGGCATGCGACGGTGATTGAACTGCAGAATGATCTAATCAGGTTCATCAACTAACCACAAGACCATTAGTGAGAAGGGAGCTGTTATCACACTGTTAGTAGTAGAAGCCGCCTCAGGGGGCTCCCAATAGGGCACTGTGATGCTACAAGAAGCATCACATAGTGGTACAGTGTACATGGAGTCATGACTCACCACACATCAAGTCACTTGATTAACTGTGATCAACAATTTGGGAAATACTGTTAGACTTGGAACAGTAAAAGGAAGTTGCTAAATGCAGTTCAAGGAAATTGCACCATAACATGAGTACCCACTCCTATCCCCAGCAATCTACGTTAATATTTTTGTAATTGCGCTTTTCCGCAATGATACCATTCATGAGTTTGATCAGTACTACAGATCACTTATAGCACTGTAGGTCATTTATAGTACAATCCTATGAAAGTATATGAAGAAGTAAATGCCATTGTAACCTTTGGGGCATATTCTGAAATACATTGTAACCCCATTCCCTTTCATGTTTTATCTAATAACATATAAGATCTTTGGGCAGAGTATTAACATTCATATTTCCTTAAAGTTTGTGGGAATTATGATTAAGCCAATAAAACATAATCTTAGGTTTGCTGAATAATGCAAGGAAAACATCAGCGCCATCTGGTTATTTCAGTCCCACTTATAGTGTGGAGCAGATGTTGCAATTAATGTACCAACAGACAATTTGGACAAGACTTAACTCCTTCTATGCCCTATAATTTGGTTGATTAGTGATGCTGTATATAAAATATGCAAATGTATGTGAACTAAAGGCTTTGGTAGTCCCAAGTATCAAGGCTGGTTTTACGATGAAGGATGATGAAACACTCTTAGGGGGACTGCAGTGGCTCAGTGGTTACAATGATGGAGTTAGAACCCTGCTTGACCAGAATTCCGATCAGCTGGTCAGCAGTTCAAGACCCGAGTATTGCAAGATGGGGTGAGCTCCCATCCTTAGTTCAGCTCCTGCCAACCTAGCAGTTTGAAAGCATGCAAATGCAAGTAGATAAATAGGTATCACTTTGGTGTGAAAAGCAACATCCTGGCAATAGGCCCCTGCAACAGGCCAGCCAGGTTCCCCATGTCGTACCATCATGGATTTGATGACTCCAGTCCACAACAAATGGATTCTGTCACCACACAGGACAAATGCTGAAGAGGTTGCCAAGATGAAACACTCTTGCCAGTGGTGAAATCTCCTAAGGGGCAAATTAAGCCTTTTGGATACACACTTTTTAATTCCATTGCTTCTGGTGGCCAGAAATTCCTCTGTGTTCCAAGCAGTGTATTTGTGGCACTGACCTGTGCTAGGAAACAGAAACCAGCTTCCATGTCTACTTACATATAGCTTCGTATGAACATTGGATGGTAGCAGAGCAGAATCTGGCATTATGTTTGCTGAAAAATTTGCATGATAGCAGCTTCTCATTTAAACCTCCAAGAAGGAGTTTTTCACTTTCAAACTGATGTGGAGGCTCTCTGAATGATTTAGGCTGCAATCCTAACTTCCAGTTAGGCCAGCATAAGCCCCAGCAAAAGTCCTGTGATGACCTGGGGTCAGTCTATCTATCTATCTATCTATCTATCTATCTATCTATCTATCTATCTATCTATCTATCTATCTATCTATCTATCTATCTACAGTATTTATATACCGCTTTTCAACTAAAAAGTTCACAACGGATATCACAAGGGTTACAAAGGGGTATCACAAAAATGCAATAGGACACTTCTGTACCACTTGTTGGGGGACTGGACTACTACACAAGCATGCACCAACTTTCCCACACTACTACAGAAAGATATGCCATGTGAGTTAGGCAAGTGTAAATTTGTTAGGATTGTGCCCTAAGAGAGGAAGGAGTGGCATAGCTAAGCCAAGTGGGTGTACATTCCCCCAGTGGCAGAGTGGCAGTTTCTACCATCTCTGCTGGGGGTGGGATGTGACAGCTCTTTCCTGAAGCACACACCAAAGAGCTGTGAAATCTGCCAACCATCTGTATGGCTCCAAATGTAGCCAGGGCAGTGCATATATGGGGGAGAGAGTGACAGCACAGGCTTGGGGGTGACATGATGATGTGGGGGCATTATAATGTCATGCAGCCCTGGCCACTCCTATGTTACTGGGTGAAGGGAAGGCAAAGCATCTGTCAACCTTCTTTTCTAGTCCTTTCCTGAAATATCTCCTTTGTAGTGACTGAGTGAAATCAAAGGGTAATAGGCTGAGGAGGGGGGCATCCAGAGTATGAAAACCATAAAAGAGAAAAAAAACATGCAGATAAACCCTTGCTATTTATTCTCTTTGTTGTGACCACCTTGAGCCACCACTGTGGAAAGAGCTGATGATTTCAGATCAGTCCCTGAGCAGAACTCTGCCTGTCCTGTCAACTGCAGGAGGCTGAACATACTTGTGACTGAGAGAGGTTGGAACTGTTTTGCGTATCAAAGCCTCCCAGTAGGAAATTGATTGTTCTTCAATTGCAGGAAGGAGAGGTGCTGAGGTAGCTTTTCTGTTGCTTAGCAGGAAGGCAATGGGTAAAATCCTAACCACAACTCATCAGTCCTCCCATTCCTGTGATGATGTAGGGAGGCAAGCACATGTCTGTGCATTGGTCTAACTCTCCCCAGGAGTGGTGCAGAAGTGCCCGACAGCACTTTTGCGACACCTCCAGGTCAGCACAGGACTTATGCTGGGACTTAGGCCAGCCTAACTGGTGGTTTGGATTGCAGCCTTACAGAGCTATCCTCTACTCATCTACTCAGAAGCAAGTACGATAATGTTCAATGGGGCTTGCTCCCAGGAAAGACTGTAAAGGACCTTAGCCTTATATGCACACAAGTAAGATTCTCTACAGGTACAGTTGTAGTACACCTACACGTCTTGTAAGGAAATGGACCAAAGAGACAAAATTATACTAGGGACACAATCCAGAACAAATTCAGCCTGCTCTGACCTAACTGCACTCTCCTAACTATTCTGTATCCAGAGCAGAAAGTTATGCTGAATCCAGAGAGTCAGGAAGCCTGGGCTGCCCTAACTGCTCCAGAGCATGCTAAGTAATTGACACAAGAGGAAGACTTGCTCCTGAGGAGACACCCCTCAGATCACCCTGAACAAGGAACAGCTGTGGTGCCTACAGTGGTGACATGACTCTGCACATCACCTGGTGAGGAAGTCTGTGCGTCATCCCTGGGATGCGCGCCCCCCCCTACCTGGACTGCACAGTCACCAAAGTTGGCGCCTGCGCAGTTGTTTCTGAAGCCAACTGGCTTCAGAAAGAGTACTGCGCAGGCACCATCTCTGACACCTGCGCAGTACTTTTCTGAAGCCTTTTGGCTTCGGGGGAGACTGTGCAGGCGTCAGAGTTGGTGCCTGTGCAGTACTCTTTCTGAAGCCATTCGGCTGCTGCTCTGCCTCCTGAGTGAGGCCGAATGGCTGTGCAGAGGCGCGGACTTTCTCTGCTCTAAGGAAGTCTCCTCTGAAGCTGTTCGGCATGCTCAGTGTGTTTCTGCGCAGTGCACCTCAGATGGCCGTTCAGGCCAGCTCCTCAGACAAGTGGCAGCTTCTGGCTGCTGCTCCGCCTTGGAGCAGGCCTGAATGGGGGTGCTGATGCCCGGGGCCTGCCAAAGGACAGTCAAACTCCTCTGGCACATCACGCCATACGGAGCGCATCACCCACACCAGCCGCACCAGTCTGCTGACGCCACTGGGTGCCTGCCTTATAAGGAGTCCCTGATGAGATGCCAGGACATTCTACAGTGAATACAAGGGGCTTCTTGGAGTGGCCTGCTGTATCCTGAGGTTTGTGGGCAGCCGTAGTTTGTTCCATATCCTGAGGTTGAGAGGAAGGGGTTGCAGCTAGGATGGCCAAGAACTCAGATTTTTGGTCAGCGCTGCCATTCTTACTCGGGCCTTATCATGGACCCTTATGGGTCTACTCATTACTATACCTGCTCCTGAGGTGGTATAACTCTGAGGGCTGGAAGAGGGCATTTCTGCCTTGGAAACAGGCTCTGGATTCAAAGTAACTGCTCTGCCCTAGGCAATGCTAAACATGCCCTCAACTTGCCTCTCCTGAGCTGCTTAGGCTGCCCCAGCTAGGGCAGAGCAGGTCCACCTCTCTTAGGGCACCCTATCTTGCCTTGCTCTGCCCTAAGCCTCTTCCAGAGTAACTGGGCTGGAGCATCTTGCAGTTGCTCCAACCTAGTGTTAGATAGGGCAACCTAAGGGCTCTTATGTGGACAGATTAGTTGCTCTGGATTGTCGTGTAGGTCTCTCCCCTCTCTGTGCCTCTCCTTCAGCCATGTCTCAAACCTTTCCATCATGGAGCTTCTTTTCATGAAAAGTCATCATTTCCTTAGTTCTTTTCATCAAATGGCTATATCTTTCAGTCTCCTGTTTACTCTCTCTGATTATATTTAAAGTCAATATCTTTGCAAAAATGGGATTCATTTTCTGGAAAAAAATTATGCTGGGAAATGCAGAGGTTTATAGAAGCACTGAAACTTCATAAGGGACTTTAAAGTCAGGTAGCTAAAGGAGCTGACATGGAAGCAGTAAAATACACTCCCAATGTCTGATGCTCATGCCTGGTGCCCAGTGGTGCCCTGTGCCCAATGGTGCCTTGTAGGGATACCTAGTTCCCGGTGGTGAACGGTGCACAGTGTGCCCAGTGCACAGTGCCTGGTAGGAATACCTACTGCCCTCTGCTCACTGGTGCCTGGTGATGCCAACTGCCTGCTGATGTCTGCTGGCCACTAGTGCCCACAGATGCCCACTGGTGCCTGCTGCTAGATGCTTGTTGGGCAGCATGGGAAGGGCCAGGCAGCTTGCTGCCCAACAAGTGGTGGCCTCCCGGCAGAGGCAGGCTGGCTAGCAGCCTTCAACTGCTGCCCCTGGAGAGGTGCCAGAGCCCCTCTGCAGCGCCCCCAATCCTGTGCGGGTCTCCCTGTAAGGGAGTGGGTGAGGGGGCCAGATGTCCCTTCCCAGTCCTGGGCTTTAGAAGTCATCCCCTTCACCCTGCCCACCTCAGAGGCACCCTCCTTCTAAAGCCCAGAACCTGCACCTCCATGATCCCTTCCACCATACAAGGCTACATAAAAGCTATTTGCTCACAAGGAAAAGGAGGACAAGGAAGATTTTTTCCCAGGACATGTCCTCTTTATTAGCCTTGTATCCTGGAAAGAGATTTTGATTGTCCTCCTTTTCCTTGAGCAAGCAGCTTGTAGCTTTCTTGGAATTGTCGCCTTACTCCCAGGAAAGTGTCTTTGATTGCAGCCTCCTCACAACATCTACTCAGAAGTAAGCCTCATTGTGTTCAATGGGGCGTACTCCCAGGAAAGTGTCTTTAGGATTGCAACCTAAGTAGACTTCATAGATCAAGCACATCACACCCTTCCATGCAGGGGATCCCCAGTCCAGAGGGCATAAATTGGGACCTGACTCTGAAAGCACAATCCTAACCATGTCTATTCAGAAGTAAGCCTCATTGTATTCAATGGGTTCTACTCCCAGGAAAGTGTCTTTAGGATTGCAGCCTCCTAAGCATGTCTACTCAGAAGTAAGCCCCATTATGTCTTTGATTGCAGCCTACTAACCATGTCTACTCAGAGGTAAGCCCCTTTGTGTTCAATTGGGCTTACTCCTAGGAAAGTGTCTTTGACTGCAGCCTCAAAAGGAGGCAAAAGCAAGTGTTATTAAATAGGGTCCTTGTTCAAGCTGCTAAAAAAGACACCACTGACTTTGAAAATTCGTTATCCTTTTATATTCTGTTTTATTGTACATACATTTAATTTAATAACAGTGTTTTATTACAGTTAATTGTGTTATAGTACAGTGTTTTGAATTCATTTACAGTGTTTTGTCATCATTTTTACAGAGTTAATATTTTGATATGAATATTTTTTTGGTTGTGGAACCAGTCGTCTGAGTTTCCATTATTCCCTATGGGAAAATCCGCTTTGCATAAAGAGCATTTCACATAACAAGCATGCCTCTAGAACGAATTAAACATGTTATGTGAGGCACCACTGTATTAATACTTCTCTGTCCCACCCTGCATGTGAGTGAATTTGCTTCCAGACAAGCAGTGTTTTCTAAAGCTCTTCTCTGGCATTCCCCATCCCCTTTTTTTTTCCTCCAGCTCCCGCTTCGCTCCTCCCTGTGTTCCCATCGATATGACTGAATACCTTAATTTATCCTCCGTGGAGTGCCTTTGCCTCATTCTTTCTGTAATTCATATCATACTCTGCCTGCTGTCTCCTATTATTTAATTCTGTAATGCTTTCTGGGGTACACACCATGCTATACCACATTGTATTGTATCTATACCATGTATCTTCAATAAAGTTGTGCTCAAATAACATTCAAATGTATGGAACATACTTGCTGCAGTGTGATCAACGTGACAGGTGGTGAACTGTAAAGGAACATAAGGGTCAGAGAGAGATTTGTGGGATTCCTCAGAAATAGCTACTTCTTCTTATGCCCACACATGCCATTTCACCCATCCACCCCATAAGCATCTGGTGTTTGTGCCTTTCTTTGTTTTGTGTGATCCTTGGTGAAATTGTCAAATTATATGACTCATATAATTATTTACAACACATCTCTGGAAAGGTAGAAAGACTAATTCTGCAAGAAGCTGTCAGAAAGGTAATATGTGGCATGCAAGAAAAGCCCAGAAGAATTCTATTTAGTGTGAGTGAGATTTATCGGGGAAAATTTGAGGAAAATTCAACAAACTGAAAACCGAATGAAAGCTAGGAGGATGTAGCACAAAAGTGAGTGTTTGTATCACAAAGTGAATGTTTGTATCACAAAGTGGATACACATATACAAGGAGTACAGAACCAAAACCAGACCCTGTTATTTTGAGCAAAAATAAAAATACATACATACTTACTTACATACATACATACATACATACATACATACATACATACATACATACATACATAACTTTCTTTGTGCAAGGAGTGCAAACAATGTTATGTTTTAATGGGGCAGGCACTATTTTTTTGTTTTTGCCATGTGGGATGGAAAGCGGAGGACAATTTTGCCATGTGGGATGGAAAGCGGAGGACAATTATCCTTCAAAAATCAAGAGTGACTTATTTCTTGTGAAGACCTTTTATGTTTTGTTGGACCCAGAAGCAAATTCTAAACTGATCAAAGTATCAACTGCAGTTGTTGGCTTCCGGACAACTGATTACTGCAGTGCTAAAATGGAATATCTCATTACAGAGGAGCAGCAAAGTTAGATAATTCTACCCATCTGCTCCATTCTGGTGGCTTTGGAAACAGTATTTCTGAGTGTAGCTGCACAGGTTAGGCAAAAATGAGAGACTGAGGTATCGAATTCTGACTGCACCACTGCAAATGAGGTGTCAGTTTTTCAGTAAGCACATCAGGGGGTGATTGGCTGAACCTTTATCTTTGATGTGCCAGTTTTCAGCATGAAGTGAAGGTTGTTTTATTTTTCATGGGGAAACATTAAAAAGAAATGATGCTACTCTCAATACTCTGAACCAGTAACATCCCCATATTTTAATTCTAGCATCTACTGCCACATGCGGAAAACATGCAGGCCTGCCTAAACATGTGGTTAGAAGCAAGGACACAAGCATCCCTCACACCCCATACATCTGCTCTCCATTCATATGGGAAGGATGGCATCCAAACTCTCCTAATGCCAAGGTCCTACTAGTACTAAATATAAGAAGAGCTTTGCTGGATCAGGCCAAATGCCCATCTACTCCACTTTCTGTATCTCACGGTGGCTCACAAGATGCCACAGCATATAAGACAATACGATCTACATTGTGGTGGCACCTTTATCCTGGTGCTCCTTGCATCTGGCATTCTGAGGTAGCCTACATTTAAAACTAGGGGGTTATCCATTCACCTCTTGGTGAATGGCTTATGGCTTGGCATGCCCTCATCATGTCTTTTTCCTCCAGAAATCTGTTCAAATCTCTTAAAGGTATCCAGGTCAGGTGCCATCACCACATCCCGTGGCAAGGAGTTCCACAGATCATTCACCAGCTGCATAATTATTATATTTGGTCTGCTCCAATTTTCCTGACACTCAATTTTAGTGGATGTTTCCAAACATGAAACTGCACGTTAGTGATTGAAAGGATGTTCCACCCCAATTCAGAACATATCATAAAGCAGAACAGTGCTGTACACACCCTTCCTTCTCCTTGCACAATGGTTGGGTGCCCCAAAACTCACTGTCTTGGTTGCCCCAGGACTCTGCATCTTCTTTTCCAGATACTTCAAGCATTTTTCAGAAACACCTAACTTTTAATTTGGTGAACAGCTTCAGTTTGGAACATGCTGGTGGGGTTTTTGAAGCACTAATTTTACTGTCTTTATTATCATGACTACTTTGCATGCTTTTTGTATATTTTAATCTATCCAGAGCCTCTGGGCGAAATAAAAATGTGTTCTAACTGGAGAAAGGAGGACAAAGAATATACCATAAAAATATCATGCATAAGTTGTTGTTTCCATTGCTAAAACAGCTGCAGTGTGGTGGTCCATTAGTATTTGTGCGTGCATATGTGCATGCACGTGCATGTGTGAAGTCATTACACTTGGCTGGAGCTGTCCAGACTCTTAATCCCCAAGATTGCATCAAGGACTGACTGTGAAATGACACGTTGCATTTGCTTTAGCTTTGCTCTATTACTTTTGGTCACCGGAGACATTTTGCATAATCTCCTCCAGCCGTTCCTTGTCAGATACCTTTGGGTGTTCCTGCTGCGTATGCTTTGTGCACCTCTGTGATGTTGCTCAGGGTGTTTTGGATCCCTTTCAGATTGCTTAACGCTGCACCTTGGTGATAAAGCCTTTGGAAGTTTAGCGCAGCGGATAACACTCGGAGACACAGCCGAGATAATCGTCTCTGCTGCGAAGGGGGTTGATTTGGGAGGAAAGCAGGAATGGAGTTTAATTTCCAGCTCTAATAAAATATTCAGCCCTGCTGCCTGCATTACCTGCAACTCACTTTTATTTTTATTTTGGAAAGGGAAGTAGAAAGGAAAGAGTGATTAATATTATGCTTCTGGAGGGATTTGAGTGATCCATTCCTGGCAACAACAATTTCCAAGATGCAGCATAAAATTAGAGCCAGCGGAAAGTTCTGTCACCCACTATTAAATCACTTTGACTGATTAAAACCTACCTTGCTTTCCTCACTTTTCTATTAATTGGAGTGCGGTCCTCTGCAAAGCAAGTGGTTATTGCAAGGCTGGGGATGGTTGATGGGCTGTGGAAATCAGTCCTGTTCAGCAATCCCAAATACTGTTTTTCTTCTTGATCCCCCCTCCACTGTTATGGCCAACTTGAACTGCCCTGGCTTAACCTCCCCTTGTTCCCATCCCACTCCCCAGATGTATTCTGTTTTCCTACATCTGAACTCCGACACAGCATCGACTGCCTTGAATTATGTAGATAGTCCCTCCCAGACCACAAATGAGCACATGGATATACAGATACATCCATTATTTACTGGCAACATTGCTTATTCATTTTGATTGAGTCACCACATTAAATGCCACCATTTTCTCTTCAAACAGCTACATTTGTTAACCTTACAATAATATTTAGAGGCTTCTCAGAGGAGTCTAAATTCACCTAGTGTGTTCATGGACTAGGCAACATTCAGGGAATTCTTCACAGCACAGTTTCTATATTATACCAGCTATTCATCCTAGGAATAATATATTTCAATGGGAAAATCTGTGGTTTGAAGTCCTCCCTTCCTTATATTGTTGAGCTCTGATATTTTTCTCATTGCTTGTTAAGGAGATTCAGATTTTGTTTAGCTTTTGCTCGTCCTCAGAAAAACCCAGCTCTTTTTATACTTTCTCCCAGGCAGTGATAAGAGTCTTTACATAATAAAAAGGTAAATATGTGCAACTGTCACTTGTGTGGTGGATAAGCCATGCCACAAATTTTTGAGGCTGATTAGCCAGGGCAAAAACAGTCCTAACCAACTTCCCAGCATTGCGGTAAAGGTGTTGAAGCTCTGAGGTAAGGGAACAAATATTCTGTTTACTTGAAAAAACCCTCCAAGATTGCCACCCAATTCCAAGATGCAGCATGTGCCCCACTGTTATAGCTTTGTCAGTGCTGGAAAGTTGGATAGGATTTGGGCTTAGGTTTTGTTGGCTACACTATCTGACCATTGTCTAAAATGTGGTTGTTGTATGAATCACCAAAAGCAGTCCTGCATTTATGAGCACAAGGCAGCCAGCAGCAAAAGCTGCTTGTGGCTATCAGCATGTATTGATGGCCTCCTTGAAACATCAAGGTAAGACCAATGATGGGGCAGCATATAATGAGTGGGGATGGGAACAGGTAGGGACCAGGATGAATAGAGGTGCATATCAAGGACAGAAAAAAACAGGCCTCCGTCAGTTTTGGAAGACGATGGTATCGTGCTCGGTGCTGCATACGTTGCATGTGAAGCACAAAAGCCTGGGTTAGATTGTTATGGAGGATTGGCTGTTACCCAAGCAGCAAATTCCCCCATCTTCACGCCACTGAATTAGTCCAATGAAAAGGCAGAGCCAATACAATTGGGTCCAGCTGGCGTTGCAGAGGTGGGCTAAGGACAGGAGCTCACCCTGTCTTGTGGGGCCAACCCAGGTCTTGAACCCTGGTCTGCTGGTTAACAGGCACAGTATCTTAACCACTTGCGCCACCCACAGCCCAGGTGCTGATAATAGCACAGGACAGAAGAGAAAAGGACAGAACGGGTGCAGATAATAGCACCCAAGGAGGTGGTGCTGGTCTGAGTAGAACCAGGTGGGATACAGGGGTATATCCTAAAAAGTAAGGTAACAAGGTTTCCTCTGGGACCACTCACCCCTGCAAGATGCAGTGTGCACTCTGATGCTATGCCTGCACTAGTTAGAAATGGGCTGTCCATCAGATTGCAGTAGAATGCATTCTTTCTGCTCCTGCCAACCACAATTTATACCGATTCTAATAATTATCTATATATTGATACAGTACACAGATTAATATAGCTTGTTGCTACTGAGAGTCTAAATGATCCCAAATATGGAGTACAGTATTTAATGATGCCAAGACATAGCTTTGTTCCTCACTGGCAGGTTTCAATAAACAAAGTTGGCTACACAGTTTGTTTCTTTTTTCCAGGAATCTGAAATGTAATTGAATGAGTGGCATTTTGCCCATCTGTTCTCTTATCCCTTGACATCAGCATATGTACCACACTGCAAAGCAAGACAAATGGGTGAGTGTGTCTCAATTATCCAGGCAGAGAGAAACCAAAATATGGATGTTGTTTAGATATTACTCATTGGATAATGGATCGGTTACCTATCAATCAAAATTACTTCAGTGTAAAGACTCATAGTGGTATAAGCATACTGGTTATCAACATGGGCCCTTGGGAGGGCTCATCATGCAATACACCCCTTCTGTGCAACAACCCCTGATGCAACATTCCCCTTCATGCCACATCTTCCCTCAACTGTGGGCACACCTACTGGGCAATTACAGGGTTTGGGGCTGGGTTTTATTAGTCTTCAGTGTTAGGTATAGGATGAAAATGCATTGCACCTATTTTCATAGGGGTTAAATGTCTAGAAATTGGTTCTTAGTGGGTGCTCACATCATGTAAGAAATACCCTTCCTAGGTCTTAGGGTTGGGGAAGAGCATCCATCAGTCAGGGATTCTTCAATGTAGAGTATAGGGATGAAAAACACATTGTGTCCCCTTTCACCGTCTTCTGGTTGGAATTTCCAAAACTTAGTGGGTGCCATCCCCAAATTTCACACTTCTAGATCCTGCAGTTTGGCCTGGGCTTTGATGAGTGAGTGAGTGAGTGAGTGAGTCAGGACTCCAAGTAGTTACCCTGGATTGCGCCCAAAATGTCATTATATATACTATATATAGCATAGTACAACACGTTATTATATATAACATGATTTATTCTTATATCCAGTTCATTCATCTTTACCTTTCTCTCACTAATGATACTGAAGAAAGTTGGTGATCATAAAAACATACTTAAGCCATTTTTAAAGAAATAAATCCTCTTTGAGAAAGGAAGAAATCTTCCTTTTGGTCATTATTTTTACCTTGCACAAATTAAGAGGATGTGTACTAAGCCAGACGATTCTTTCTTTGGGCCTTCAATGTGAAATCTGATTAACTAGAGATATTGAGACTTTATGCATACCAATCCATGTTAGACTAACAGTGAGCTGTGATACTTTAAGGAGTTCTTAGGAAGTTCTTTTTTAAAAAAAAATCTTGGTTTGAATTACACAACGGAGACCATTTTTATAAAATGTAACATATTTGATGCTCCTTAGAAATATTTTGTCCCATTATGATCTCTGCAATCCAAAAAGCTTTCTCTTCATGAAGACGACCTGTCATATTTAAACAGCAAGAACCTGAAGAAAGATATTCTCAGCAGCTGCTTCCTACATATGGAACTCCAGAAACTCCCCAAAACAGTGAAAGTTTGGGGAAACTGAAAACTCACTACACTCATCAAAATTTTGGGAATTTTGTAGTGATAGTAGTGTGTATCACTAGTATCACTAGTTTGTATCACTAGTAGTGATAGTGAGAGGCAGGGTGATCAGTTCTGAGATTGAGTCACATGCAAAACAAAACCTACCAACAACACAGTTCTAAGGACCTCCTGAGCTGGCAGAGCACATGCTGTGCCAGTGCTTTCACAAAATGCCTGAGATGCTATAGGTTTTAATGGTGCTGATGTCACACCTACACTATCACACAGGCACCAATGCAATTTGAAATGTTTGCTGGACCAGATAAACCCCACACCAGGAAGAAGGGGGGATATTGGGGAGGAGGAAGTGGTAGTGGATCAGGTCCGGAAGAGTTGTGGAATTGGTGCAGCTGGTGCATAGTGCATAATGTCCCTTTACCTGATCCGTTTACATACTATCCCTATACTGTCCCTATACACTGTAGTGCATACTATCCCTTTAATATCCCTTTACAGCTCCAAACTTGGATCTACATGGACTGGGAAATTAGCAGGTGCAGGTCCAAACTGACCTCTTGCAATGGTTGTGGCTTTCACTGAAGGAAGGGGTCCAAACTTTCCTTACCCCAAGGAGATCTCCAGGCCATTAAATTCCACCTATAGGATATAGTGCAAGCCATGCTGGCTCTGCTGCATTGGCACAGTAGGATTTCCATAGGACTGAACTCAATCCAAATCAGTTTTCCAGCACTGGCATAGCCATGCCATTGGGGCATTTGCTTCTTCCTGCAGTTTGGAAGCAGTCACGGAAGCCTCCTCAAGATAAGGGAATCTTTGTTCTCTTTCCCTAGAATTGCACTGCCCTTACACCAGAGCTGAAAAACTGGTTAGGATTATGTCCTGAGTTATGCAAGTGACAAATTCCAGTATATAGCTGTGCAGTGTGAATGTTTCTTCCTACCTCTAGGAATCCATAATTTATAGTAAATCTGGTGTTTTGTTTACTACAGACTCTTCAACAAACAAAACACCAGAGAATAACTGAAGCCAAAGGAACAACTTGAGAGACTGACTACTACTTACTTTAATTTTAGAATCCAAGGAGTGAATACAGAGAACTAGATTTTGGTAAATTTCCAAGCGGTGACTACACAGCTTTTTATTTGTTTATGTTTTACTATACAGGAAGAAAAATTCACCTGCTTAGAACTGCTGTTGACAGTTATGACCTGAATTAACCCCTCTAGAGGGAAATATGAAGTTACCGTCTACATGCTTACTGGGCATGAAATAACTCAGCAATGACATTTCCAAGTCAGAACTGTTTAGATGGTTTACATCTAAGAAGTAAAGGAACACTTTTCATTATATTTTCCTGCTCCCTCCTCTGGTCATTGTGGACATACCTGTGCTATAACTTTCAGCACATTTCTACCCACAGTTGACATGGTAGAAAGTCCCATTGTTTTCAACATGTATAGGACTGATTTTTTTTTATATACCTAAAGTATTGGTCTAATGGTTTCCATTGTGTCATAGGCTGCAATCCTAAAGACAGATTCCTGGGAGTAAGACCTATTGAACACAATGGGGCTTACTTTTGAGTAGACATGGTTAGGATTGTGCTCTTAGTTTCCAAAATGGTAATGAGCAATTCTTTCACAGTTATTAGAATATAGTCTCAGTACTTTCATCAAATTGCATGCCATTTGCATTGCCTAAAGTTCAACATATAAATAGTTAATAAATTGACCAGAATTTCTGGATATGAGTTGAAAAACCATCTGATATCTACATAAACTTCTTACAACTTGAGAGTGGTGAGAACATACATGTGTGAATGTCTCCCAGTTGTCTGATGGTCTAAAATTCACATGGAACATATAGTAGGGTCACGGGAAAATTTAAATCATGCATGTCTCTCATATCACAGTTTCACAGTGCAGGGTAGTGGGCGATAGGATTGGGGCAAAAGCACGAGTTTATGTCTGTGACTCCAACCACAAGACAAAATTTGAAATGTACCCACATTGTGGGAGTACAATAAGCTCCATATGCCATCCCCCCATTGTGCAAAACTCTCCCATGTGCTTCAACTCCCATGCACATCAAACCCCCATGCACATCAAACCCCCATGCGATACACCTATGTGCATCAAACTCCCCATATGCATCAAAGCCCCATGCACAACCTTCCCCCATGTACAACATCCCCCATGTGGAACACCCCCCATGCGCCACCACCCCCATGCAACATCACCCCATGCGCAATATCCCCCACGTGCATGAACCAATCCATGTGCAACATCCTGACATGGGCATCAACCTTCCATAAGGAACATCCCCCATGCTCATCAATCCCCCCATGTGCATCAACCCTCCGTGCACATCATCGCCCATGCGCAACATCCCCCCATGCGGAACATCCCGCCATGCAGAACATCCTGCCATGCACAACATCCAGTGATGGGCTTCAAAAAATTTAAGAACCGGTTCTCTGCCCATCTGGCAGCCACTTTTAAATGGCTATTTTTAAACTTTATATGTCCAATCTCTTGTTAAGAACCTGTTCTATAGAGTAGGTGCGAACCTGCTAGAGCCCACCACTGACAACATCCCACCATGTGCAATATCCCGCCATGCACAACATCCCCCATGTTCAACATCCCCCATGTGCTATATCCTTTCATATGCAACATCCCTCATGTACACCATTCCCTCAGCACATCCTCCTTCCCAGTGCATCAGGCACTAAATTGCTGGATGTTAATCTTCAGTGTTAAGTATAAGACAAAAACATGTTAGAGTCCCTCACTCATTGACTCTTCAATGTAAAGTATAGGGAGGAAAATGCATTGCACCCCATTTCACCCCCTTCCAGTTGGAATTTCTGAAAACTGGTTCATAATGGGTGCCTCCGTCATGGAAGGAACACTCTCCCCAAATTTCATGCTTCTAGGCCCAGCGGTTTTGGCTGGGTGTTGATGAGTCAGTAAGTCAGTCAGTGAGTGACTTTTCATTTTTATATATATATAGAAGTAGTTTGCTTGTCTTGCAAAATGCTCTCAATCCAAGGTTTTACTGTAGTTTGAACCATAAGGTTATGCTTCTAATTAGAATACAGTAAATTATATTTTTTGTTCCTTGATAACAATGAGAACCATTTTGCTCATTCTTTCATAGTCTTCTGCTTCTTCATAGTTTGTATTATTTCAGGAACAGAATTTTGTGCTTCATTTAATTTAGAAAAGCAGCAGCTTTCAAGCCTATAGAAATGCTGCCATCTCAATGATTTCCTCCTGCTTTCAACTCCCATGCTAGCTTCCCCCTTAAATTTCATATTGATTTTAAGAAGGAAAAGTGAGTCCTTGATACCCAAAGGTTTGGAACAAATATTGTAGCATGAACCATATTAAACTGAGAAGTATCTGGAGCCAATCCATATATTGGGTGAATATATCCATATATATTCCCATCCAAGTGGAAAAAGATTTGTTCATAATGTTATTAGGGTTGGGGGGAAGGATATTAAATCCAAATTCTTATGTGCAATATGTTACTGAATTAATAATAAGTTTCATAAGTTTGTGAATGTTGGGGTTTCAGTTATTTCTCCTCTTCCCTGAGGTACATCATCCCACTTCAGTGCATAGTGTTGATAAACTATGCCGATCAAGTGGTACTATGAAATCAATATGTGTGCATTAAGGCTCAGAGTAGGTATGTTGAATGGGCTTCAACTGTCCATATGTAGAATACAGACACTCTCTCTCTCTCTCTCTCTCTCTCTCTCTCACACACACACACACACACACACACATGCACACACACGAACACATGTACATGAACACATGCATAAAGAAAGGTAACCTTTCCCCAGAGGCATAACGAGGGTATAGCATGGGATGCAATCTGCCATGGGTGACAGGGCGCAAGGGGTGCACTTATACTCCCTGATGGCCCCCTGGTCGGCCCCTACTGCGCTCCTCCTCGGGCGCATCCTGGGCAGCCATTTTTGAATTGCGTATTGCTCTGGGTGTTCTCAGAGCTGTTAAAAATGACGGGGTCCTGGAATAAGCTTCTCCCCTGCCCCGCAGCCAGTCAGAGTGCTCCTAGCAGCTTCAGCAGCAGCTTCATATATATACAGTGGCACCTCACTTAACAGATTTAATTCATTTCAGAGGCATGTTTGTTACATGAAACATTCTTTATGTGAAGCGGATTTTCCCATAGGAAATAATGGAAATTCAGACAATTGGTTCCACAACCTCAAAAATATTCATATAAAAATATTAACTAGATGTAAAAATGATGACAAAACATTGGAATTGAATTCAAAATATGCATTCAATGTGCATGAGCCTATGAAGTCTCCTCAGGTTGTAATCCTAAAGACTGTTTTCTGGGAGTAAGACCCAAAACACATATAGACATGGGTAGACATGGTTAGGAGGCTGCAATCAAAGACACTTTCTTCTGTAATCCAAGACACTTTCCAAGTGTCTCCCCACTCTCTCCTTCTCTTTATCCTGAGCCTCTCTCTCCCCTGCTCCCTTCTGCCTGGCCCTGAGCTGCTTCCCTCTTCTCCACTGCTCTTCTCTCCCTCTGCCCAGCAGATGCCCGGCCACAGGAGAAACAGTAGGGAAGTGTTGCTTTCACTATGGGCAGGTGCGCTAGGCAGCCCTGATGCTTTGTAAAAGGGCTGCTGGCCAGCAACTGCCCCAACTGCCGAGTTTGTTTGTTATGTGAAGCACAGTTTGTTACAGGAAGCAGAATCCTAGAAAAAGGGTGTGTGTGTGTGTGCATGTGTGCGTGTGTGTAAATATATTAGTGCAAAATTTTAGTCCTTTGCAAAGATCTCAATTGCTACAAGCAAGGGATTGGACTAGATGACCTCCTGGGATCCCTTCTGTTTTGATAGGGGCAAAATTTCAGACCTTGCCACAGGTGTCATTTGGCCGAGGTGTGCCTCTGCCTTTCCCCCTTTCCTAATGTTTCCCAACCTTACCAACTTTCCCAGTGTACCAGGGCCATTTCATTTCTGCTTGCATGAGTAAGTTTTGAGTAAGAATTGTATATGGGTTGGAGAGTCAACATTGTTAGAATCCTGAATCTTACGGTTGCTTCTAGGTAAACTGAACTGAATAGAACGTTCAGATTTGAACATCTGCCAGTTGGTTGGTGACAGTTGGAGAACTGTTTGGCAGTTGGAGCTCAGCTGTTCATCAGAGCAGAAGCAGACTGGTTAGCTCTAGACTGAAGGACTTAATTCACATGTATGACCCAGATTGTGTTAGAATACTCTAAACTTGACATACTTGTAAATAGCTAATCTTCTCCACTGTGTCTGTCTTCACTCTTGTGGCACACATCCAGTCACAGGACACAACTATAAGCCAACATCCTGACAAGCATAGTAGAGAAAAATAAGGAAACCTAGCAGGGAAGAACCAACAATAACTGGAATTTCCAAGCCTAGAATAAGTCTATTTGCTCCTAGCCCTTGATTAAAGTCAGCCATTTAGGCTGAAATCCTAAAGATACTTTCCTGGGAGTAAGACCCATTGAACACAATGGAGCTTACTTTTGAGTAGACATGGTTAGGATTGTGCTAGTCAAAGAACCAAACAGTAACATCTATAACTGACAGTGGTGATTTTCAACCTTTTTCATCTCATTGTAGGCTGAGAAGGCTCTAAAATTTTCAGAGCACACTATTGGTCTATATGACATTGCATAGCCAGTAGGGGACTCATATCCCTCAATGGTCCTCCACCAAATTTTCATGACCCATTTGTAGGCCATTCATGGCACATCAATGTGCAATGGCTCAGTGATTGAAAATCACTAATCCAGAGGATTGTTTGGAGGCATATCTCCAGTATACAAATTTGGATAGGTTACCTTTCACTTACCAGGTATGTTGTCAATGGCATATGATGGAATGAACAAATCTAGAAATTCCATGACATGCGCTGTCATGTGTATGCATTCCCATTTTCACAATGAATCTTTTGGAATGGGAGGTCTTCTTTGGTCCTTAGCTGGCAATTGGGGAAAGGGTTGTCCTCTCAACCAGTATGCTGCTGTAAGATGCTGCTGGATTTTATGCATCATTCAAAATATGCTTCCATTCTTTGCTACTTATGGCAATGTTTTTAGCCTCATCAATGGTCAGTCATGGTTCTTTAGGTCTTCCTCAACCAGTCTGAGGAAGTTAGTGGGAGCAATATGAGTTAACCAGTTTTATATCCCTGATGTTTTCTTTTCTCACTGTGAGGTTGTATATCATCCATACATTGTTATATATCACACAAACAAACCCCAGCTTTCATGCTATTTCCATTCTTCTTTGTTTGCATCACCAACATCAGTAACTAATGCAAAGAAGCAGTTACACCAGATAATTGCTCTGCTATTTCCATGCCAACTGGATTTTCTTTTTTTAGTATTTTATTTTTTCATTATGAACTTAATTAACATAAAATACGTACTGTACCAAAATACAAAATAAAATGAAACAGATGTTTGTCTTTACACTTCAATAGACACCAGCATTAAATACAACTGTAAGGACATTACTGATGGCAGCTCACACTGGGATAGTCCCATTAATGTCAGTGGGATTATTCCAACACAATGGATGTCTGATTCTCTCCCTAAGTGTCAGTCTGTCTAGATTCTGGCCATCAAAGGGTATATATTTAGTTTTCTAAAAGCTGATACTCTTATGTAATTTTGATTATTTTATTTTCTCTTAATTAGGTGTGTGTGTGTGCACACGCGTGAGAGAGAAAAACATAATCCAGGTTCTCAATAATCTAGGAGGTTCTTTATCTTCTTTATTTTATGATGTTAAATATTTTTTGTCTATTTTCCTGCTCCAAAATATCAGTTATTTTCAAACTAGGCCTTCTCCACTCTATAAATTCTTCAAATTCCATTATTAATATGCTGTGTTTTCTAACAGCCCAATCCCTTCCCTTGTAAGCTCATGGCACCAATAGAGTATGAGTGGTATATTATTGTGGAGCCTAGGGGAAGAGATCTGGCATAACCTGAAGCCCCTGAGATCTTCTCTGTCCTACTTCCGAACTATCATACTTCTACCCCAAACCACACATAACCCACCTTGCTGCCATCCTATCTGCTCTGCTGAAGACTTGGGAGGATGCTGGCAAACAATATGGTGTGCCTTTCAGACCACTATCGCTTGACTCATGAAAGCGGACCATGAGATCTGCTGCTATTGGCCCAGAATAGGATTGGGCCAGAACTTGTTAACATTTTGTCCCAATATCTAATTAGCATTTCCTGCCTCATCTTAAAATCTTTCTTGCTCCACCTCCTTCTGGTCTGCCCAACAGAATACTTCACTTGTTTCCTTTAATGAAAATCCTTATCTTTAACTTATTGGATTTGTACCATTGCTTGAGGGAATAACCAATTCTAATTGGTCTGCCTACCAGTGGAATTTGAGTTCTGCCATTCTAAATTTTGGCCCACCAGTGGAAATGATGTTGTTCCAATACATCACTTCTGAAGGCAAGCACAAAATGAACTTGTTGGCAGAAGGGTTCATTCACCAGAGGCAATGATGTCTTCTGCCGGATCTGATAAGGGAGTAGAGGGCAGAATGTGATAGAAAGGGGGAAATCTGGGTGAAGATTTGGGTCTTATGGAGCATGACCAGGACAGATGATGGTGGTGGAGATGGCTCCACTGAGATCTTCCATTCTATTTCACCACCAACATGTCTCCTTGCCTGTGCTCTGACATGTAGCAGCTAAAGAGCTGGCTATATACACCTAGGGTGACCCACACGGGAGCAGACTCAGGTATGTAAAAGATAGGTTTGCTTAGCTTCCTCCCCCCATGACCTCTGATAACTCACAGGATACCGCAGAGCTTGTTCTAGTACAGTCCACTCTACTGGCAGCCTTTAGTTAGAATTTAGTTAGCCATTAGTTCGAATTAAGTACTCTTAGGCTGCAATCCTAAACTTCAGTTAGGCCAGCATAAGCCCTGGTTTAAGTCCTGTGCTGACCTGGGGAGTCACAAAAGTGTGGTAAGGAACTTTTGTCCTACTCCTGGGGGGGTTAGGTCACTGCACAGACATGCACTGACATTCCCACACCACCACTGAAAGATATGCCAGGTGAGTTAGGCTGGCTTAAATTGGTTAGGATTGTGCCCTTAGTTACTTTGTTAAAATATGTCACTATATTTCCTTGTTCTCATGCATAACCTGTCTCTTTCCCTATGCCATCCATTCGCTGGAACAAGCTAAAGGCTTCACCTCTGCAAAGTTCATGCTATTCCAGAGCACCTCCATATGCATTTCATTATCCTTTTCAGATAAATATTAATTTAACCAACTACTGGTGGAAGGAAAAAAGGCTTGAGAGGTTAGAAAATGAAAAGAAATGAGACAGGAAAGCAAATATACTGTACACTGAAAGTCACATCTGGTTTGATCCTAATGTGACAAAGAGTCCAGTCCTATTTCCCACCATTATACTGATGCAGCCATGCTGAATGAGCATGTGCTGCATCCAGTATTGGAAGAAGACCAGCAGGTAACCAAAGGTATGTAGAAAACATATATATATATAAATATATAGCTTGGGGACGAATTTTGGGTTTGGCATCTGGTCACTCTGATAGTAATGCTAAGTAATTAGTAAAGAATAGATTGGAAAGTTGCTCACTAAACATATCCTAATACTGCCTTTTTCTTTCTTGCAGCAAAATATATTGCTGGTTCATACTGAATTTAAAATCTTTGCAAATTGAATTTACAAATACAAAAAACTAGATTCTCCTTAGAGTTGAACAACCATATTCTAGGTTGCATTGATTTTCTTGGACACAGAAAACCTCAAATGTATCAATGCCTTCTACAGAAAGACTAACACAGAGCAAAGAATAGAATGTTATTAAGACACCAGTGATTAGAGCACACAAACAATGTGCAGAGACATCAAGATTTTTCTTTTCAAGGAAAAGAAAATAAGGTTTACTTTCTCTCATGCTGTGTGATTTCATCTGAGATTCTGACAGAAATAACTAGTTAGTAGGACATTTAAAATAATAAGCATTCACTCAAAAGAACATCGATAGTTCTTTTATGTATTCATGCACTTGTGAAAAATTTTGAACAGTTGGTATGACTTTGGCAATTGCTACTCATCAAGAAAGAGCTTCTCCGAGTGCAATCCTAACTCCCAGTTAGGTTGGCACAAATCTCATACTGGTTTGGGGGTGTTGCAATAGTTCTATAAGGTATTTCTGTACCACTGGGGGGAAGGTTAGACAAGTGCACAGAAATGCACCAGCCTCCCAATGCTACCATGGGATCAAGGAGAAGAGTGCGTTGCGCTGGCCTAAAATGTAAGGATTGTGCCCTCAGTGATGTAAAGTTTGAGAGGATAGGGCCAACTGTAATTGTTCAGTTATTATTTAGATTTAAATCTCTGCCTGCATTTCACCAAGTAAGGTGCTGATGTTGGGCAGCCCAGTATAACTTCCCCTGTAGTGATGCAGCCATGCAGATGGAGCTCATGCAGTATCCCATGAAGGCATTTCATGCCATGGAGGCTCTTTGGGGTAAAGAAAAAATAGAGACAGCTGAGGATGAGCTGAGGATGGGACAAGACAACTATTTTTTATGTTCTGTAGTTGGATCTCGGTCTATTTGGATCTGTGCCACCATGAACCCAAGCTGGGAAGGGAAACAGGATATTGGTGCCACTGCTTCCACTATCATCTCCTTTCTGGTTTTGTTCTATCCTTCTTCCTCATTTGTTCAATGCCCTCTTCTTCCTTCTCCCTGATGCAAAATTGTGTGTGCCTGGAAGCCACCAGTATCTCCACAGGGAGACATGTTTTTCCCTTTCACCCATGTAACAGGGAAAGTTCTGCAATGGAGCTACTCAAGTCTTTGATTACTCTTTTGCAGGTGCAGAGTTGAGAGTCCCCATACCAGACCATAAGGCCCAGTGTGGGGTTCAGAATGCAGTGAAGCATGCCATACCAGGCATTAATAACATAATTTCCAACTTCTCCATGAAACTGAAAATCTTTCAGCTCCTGAGCTCAGTTTGAGTTTGGCAGAGGACAGGGATAGAAGCTTCCAGCTTCTGCTGAGCCTTCCTTTGCCTCTGGAGGGGATGTGCATAGAGGTGTACATGCTGTGGACCTCACCCAGTCCATGGATAAGTGAATTTACATATATGGGATCTGGGAATATGCCCCCTCTCCATATTTGTGCAGTTGATGGACATAATAACCAGTTTTTTGTGGAGTGCTGGAAATGAATGAATATTTTGGGCTCACTATCCAAAGCCTTTAATCATTATTTTAAACCTTCAGCTCTTATTTGTAATTCAGATTCCAATGTTTCCATATTTTTCACTTAGCCTAAACTCCAGCCGTTACTCTTAATCCATATCCCAACGTCTTGTCTGGAACCTTGCCCCATAAGCAGTCCAAGTTTCTCAATTAACAGAAATTGGACTACTGAACAGCTGTTTGTGGATCCTTAACATAAGCATCCTTTTGCAACTAAATATGTTTATGAAATATCAAAGTATGAAGGCAACAGCCCTCCCTGGTTATTCCTTGTTTTTTGACTAACCCAGTCTCAAATCTATCTACAACAATGACAAACACTACTGTGACAATTCAGTTAATTATTAATTATGTGTTGTATGGAAAATATTTTGTAATGTCAGAATTATAATTTATAATTATAATTTAGTATTGTCAGCTGTTGCTGTTTCTATATTATCAACTTGGATCTAAATGCTGGATCCAGCTTTGACCCTGGATCTAGTTCACCACACTAAACCATCTGCCCAGATCAGACCAAATGTAAATAGCCAGGTAAAGGGGTAATATGAACACACTAGTTAGAACATCACTGCATGATCCTAATCCCAATAACTTCTGAACAGGGCTTAGGTTTTGTGGATGTTTCCGTGAATTTGTCCCCAAAGCTGTATTCTTGTCAGACCCTTACCCTGCAGAGATGGTTCATCTTCCTTGATCACCTATGCAATTTCTGTTTATAAAACAGAAATTTCAGTGCAACAGATTTGTGAGCCAGCATGATATGGGGGTGTTTGCTGACCCAGCAACTCTTCAGCTTGCATCAGATCTGAAGCAAACACTTTGTAAATGACAAACACTACTGTGTAAATGTCTTCTTTGAGAAAAGCCATTTTAAAGGTAACTTGTAACTTGAGCACCAGAAATCAGCTGCAAAGGCAAATACTTTAAGGGACAGGAGAAGCAAGGTATAGATTTGCACTGACAGCCTGTACATTAAAAAAAGTGTGAAACAGGAATCTAAATAGCAGTGTCATTTTATGTCTGAATGATACATTCCTAAACAACCACAAAACAATGTTGAGGATCTGTGACATGAGCACCAGTATCAGCGCTGGGTGTCATGAACATGGCATAAGCACAGTACCCAGAGAGGCTTCTGGTGCAGTGCCAGCACTAATCAGCACAATTGGTTAGTCCATTTATTTCAGCATATCCTTTTGTAGAATAGAGACAATGTCATCAGTTGCATAAAGTGATGTCCTCAGTTGGCAGTTATAAATACATGCATGGATACAAAGGAAAAGAAAATGTAAACATTGGGGAGAGAGGTCATAGGCAGTGGCATAGCTCGGGGGTGCAGTTGCACTGGGTTATAAGCTTGAGGCGGACACAAGGTGCTTGAGGTCTATAAGCTGAGCTGGACACAAGGGACTAAAATTGTGAAAAATCGGGGGGGGGGGGTGTGTGCGTGATAATACCATCATGTTATATATCATTAGAAAGGTAATTTAATGCAGAATGCAATGAAACAAACTGCATTGGAATATCTATATTCTCTCAAAAGCTATGGCCAATTAACCAGAGAATGAAAACACAACAGCTGAAGGAACAAAAAGTGGTTTTCTTTAACTCAAACTTTCCCATGATACTGATACTTAGAACCAATGAAATGTAATTCTGATACTATATTGAATGAATAAGGTGTTAATATGAATCAGCTCTCATTTCCATATACATACTGTATATCATTATACAATTATCCATGCTAACGGGGTATACAGACCCCATGGTACTCCTCTTATATTTAGCAAGGAAAGAATAATGGTTCTGTGGGATTGGGCGGGCTCAGGCTGCTGGCTCCTCTCTAGACATACCACCTCTGTGGGGTAAAGAAGCTGTCCACTGACTCTCCCATACAGGGTTTGCAGTCCAGGGTAGCAAGAAGCCTCAGTGGCAACAGGGTGGGGGGTTATAACCCCAAGGCCTCACTCCCTGGAGCATTCTCCCACATGGGTCCCAGCCAGTGATTGGCCCAGCCTAGCCCAAGAACCAGTTCCCTGGAAGTGGGTGGGGCCAGGCTGGGTCAGGGGGCATGGCCAGGGTCAGGGGGCGTGGCTGGGGAGAATTTAAAAGGGAATTTTTTAAAAAAAAATCTTAAAATTTTAAATTTTAAATTTTAATTGAAAATTAATTTTAATTTATTTATTTATTTATTTATGGCTTAATTATTAATTTATTAATTATTAATTTATTATTAATTATTAATTTATTATTATTATATAATTTATTATTAATAATAATAATTATTAATTAATTAATTAATTAGTTAATTAATTAATTAATTAGTTAATTAATTAATTAACTAGTTAATTAATTAATTAATTAGTTAATTAATTAATTAATTAATGGCTGCACGGGCAGCCAGCCAGGCACTTTTAAATTTGCCGTCCAGCCCGGCAAGGTGCCCCACAAGCTCCAGCAGCTGCGAACCGGTCCCCTGGTTATACCCCCCCCCCGCCCCTGTTGCTACTTGATCGCCATTGCCAGGAAATTTTAACAGCCAGTTCTATAGAGTAGGTGCGAACCTGCTGGAGCCCACCAGTGGTCCCGGCCTCTTGGACCTGGGATGCTCCACCTCATCCTTGGCATCTCTTGCTCCTTTTGAATGTTTAACCCCTCCCTGGGTGGATACCTCCAGCCTCCCCTGTGCCTGTAACCCCTGACATCCCATATCCCTCCTCCAGCACGCTCCCTTCTTCCTATCACCCCTTATTTTGGCTCCGCCATGCCCCTCCCTGGGCCAGTGTGCCCTCCACAGATCCCCTGAATTAGTAGGCCACTCTTCCTGGGAGTGCCCAAGTCATCCCAACTCCCCCCGGCTCTCCCTCGCCTGTCAGGGGGCCGGTGCAGGGAACTTGCAGGCTCCTCTGTCCCCTCCTCTTGGCCACGCCGGGCAAGCGCTTACTCCGGCAGGCCTGGAGCGCGGGAGCGCTCTGAAACCAGCTGCCCTCGCCTCTGGCCAGGAGCAGGCTCCCGCCGGCTCTGCCATGCATCCGTGGGTGTCTGCTTCCCCCTCTGGGGGTTCCCCCATGGGGCTCCCTTCCAGCTCCTCCACGGCCTCTCGGCCCACCCTCTCCGCCCCTCCTTGGACTTGGCCCGGCCAGGTAAGGAGCGGAGCACTCCCCTGACAGGTTCCTTTTTCCCCAGCACAGTTTTCCTAACCAGTAAGAAACACAATTTTCATTTTTTACTTAAATTAAATTTGATTTTGTTGTTGCGGTGTGGGGGGAACACAATCTTCAATTCAGGATAGCAAACAGGTGCTTTGCTGTCAGAACAAATGGGTAATGAACTCCTGAAGAGCAGGCAGGTTCACTTCTGGTTGTGAGATCACTTCCAGTGCAACATTTTGAGCCTTGCACTGGGCTACATGATCATTAGCTCCGCCAGTGGTCATAGGAATCTTCTTCCAGTCCACATTAACTTTCTTTTCATCTTATCCATATTTTTTTCTGGATTGTTCCAGAGGTTGTTACATGTGTATCATCAAAAATTATAGAAGTAAGCCATTCCTTAACTGATTGACAATACTCTTTTCTACCATTAAAAAATAAACCAAAACAAAAATCCCCAAATGCCATTCATGTTAAAACAGAATTCTTCAAACATGCTGGATGAATTTTAAAGAGGTATGTTTCACTTGCAGCCTTAGCACAGTTGAAAATAAACTACTATCAAGACAAAAAGGGAAAAATAACAAAAATATCAAGGACAAGTGTTCTGTTTCCAGCAGAATGACTTTGTGCTTCGGGATGGCTGAATTGATTCATTCATATGAAAAAGTATGAAGTGACTCAGAGCTTTGACCCAAATTCATAATGAAACAAATTAGCAAAAAGGATTTGCTGGATAAACCCCCCCCCCCCCCCCACACACACACACATAAATACATTGCATTTCAATCTATGGCTGTTTTTCGAATTTAACTTTTAGTGATCTGTGCTATCCAGTTTCTGAGCTGGAACAGGATGTAGCACAAGACAGAAATGGAGTGTTGCCCTAATGTAAATTGGTGTACCATGCAATGATTTCAGTTTGCAAAATGGGTCACTTTCACTTAAGACAAACTGGCCACAAGGGGTAGTAATTTAATTTGATTGTATGTTCTTATATGTTGTTCTGTATTTATTGTTTGTTGTTTGTGAGTCGGTGTTGGTATGTACGCAGCCATTGCTGAAGCCAAATTTCAGGTATGGCGTTCATACTTGGCCAATAAATCTAAATCTAGTATACTATTCAGACCTGCTGACAACTTTGGGAACTTTCAGGATCTAAAATCAAAATACCACTTGAGGTCACAAAAGATATGCCACTGACCCTGGCTTTCCCTTCCCAAATTAATTCACAGTCTGAAGCAGGAGTGTCAAACATTGGAAGAGGGCTGAATAGTACACATGGTGCATACTGAAAGGCAGAAATGTCATCACTACGCAGCAAGTGACAATATTAAGCAAATTGTGACTAGAAATAAACACTTTTTCTCAAGTAGAAACTCATTAGCTGAAAATGACAAATCTTGTTTATAATTTCAAGATAGGTGTGTAGCTTGAGTTTAGGACTACTTTGTAGAAAGGATGACCATAACAATACAACTATGAAGGCTTTGTATAAGGCTTTGTATACATTTGTTTTGTCTGAAAGATCAACCTTTGGACTTGACATCTACCTTTGAAGAAGAGTAGTGTTCTTCAAATTTGTTATGAATAATATATCATCCCCTAAGGCTGTTGTTCCTAAACTGTGAGCTGTGGGTCCCCACGGGAGCCATAGAAACCAGCCAAAGGAACCACTAAATCCTTGCCAAAAAATCTCACCATCCTATACCATGTGTAGGATTATGAGAGTAGCCCTAATTAGGACCTATAGCCAAAGACTCAGTAGGTCATTCCAGCACAAGTTAAGATTGGGATGATAGCCTGATTGCATTTTATAACCATGCATTTTTTTCCTCTGTTACCAAGCTATTTTTAGAAGATTTTTTTCTGAGTTTTTATAATTCTGATTTTTTTTGAATAAATCTGAAACACTGAAACTTTTCTTAATGAGATGAACGGAACTGAATTACTACTGAATTGTTTTTAGATACTGCATATATATAGCAACACATTGAAACCAGCTTGTTTGAAAGTGAAAGGTAGATACCATAAATAAATGAAGTTTTGTTGAATTGTATTTGCATCTTGGTTCAGTGTCTTTACAATGTACTTCTATCCTAGTCTTGTTACTATTTATTTCAGCACAGTATGCCCTCATATCTGTGGGGGATCCCACAGGGGAACACAGTATAACAAGTGTCTCCAGGGGAAAGCTATATGACTAGCAGAACGCTATATAAATAGCAACCCCACAACTCCTGGATCTGTGGATAATTGAAACCAGGATCCATGGATCCTGTATACAGTTTAGAAAAGTGGCATACAAATAAATGGATGGTGATGATGATAACAAAGACAATCCAGGAGATTTTTTTTTGTCAGTGTGAAAAGCATGAATTGCATAACCTAACTTTTTTTTCTTCCAAACTTTTAAGGCTGCAATCCTGAAATGCACGTGGGCTAGCCTATATGTTACTTGGCTGAACCAATTCCAAGATGGACCAGCCCAGCTACAGCAGAAAGGCTTGGGCTAGTATAAGCCTACATAAACTGGACCAAGACAGATGTATCTGGGTTGACCAGGCTGTGCCAGCTTAGGCAGTCCAGGAGAGGCATGTTAAGGGCATGTATCTGTATCCAGAGACCGTTTCCAGAACAGACATGCCCCCTCACAGCTCCTCAGAGTTAGATCACCTAAGGAGCAGGAATAAATCTGAGTAGACCCATAGGGGTCCATGATAAGCCAGAGTAAAAATGGAAGTGATGGCAAACATTTCTGAGTGTTAGACCAACCCCTGCCTCTCAATCTCAGGATACATCACAACTACACCAGCCCACCTCAGAATACAGTACAACTACACCAGCCGAGTGAGCATACTGCCCTTGTGCTGCTACCTCTCCAGCAGAAGTGGGCCAGCCAGTCTTTCTTGCCCTGTGGATTTGGCCTAACTTTTCAGTTCAGGATATGGCCTACTTAGGCTAGCTTAGCTGGGCCGTTTTTTTGGCCTAAAGTCAGGATTGCAGCCCATGTCTCCTTGGGTATCTTTTTTTAGATAGAAAGGTGGGGTATAAATCCAATAAATAAGAAGCTTGCTTTCTTCCCCAGTATCTACACTCAAATGGAGACAGCTGGACCATTTTTGGCACTATTTTATTCTGTTTATATGGAATAAAGCAATATTTTGAACAGTGGTCAAACAGTTACCACCAGGCAGAGAGATCTTCAGATTGCCATGGAAGCTTCAGATTGTTCATCTGAATAAGAGACAATGAGTAGTGTTAAGATTCTAGTCCTTTGTGGACATGCCCTATTCCTTTCCAACTTTGTCTTCCTGTTTCATACATGACATGTTATTTGCAGGCTAATCTTAACCCCTACTGCACCAGAACATGTGGTTGAACCAATGCAGGCTGTGCTGCATGTAAGGGAAAGCCAAAGGGCAAACAGGAGATAAGTCAAAAACCTTTTCCTTACCTCCGTGGAAGCTTTCTGGCTATCTATGGTTCTCCTTGGACCCATATATGGGGAACAAGATGGGGGTATTCTGAGGCAGGTTTATAGAAATAGGATCAGAGGTGTGTGTGACTGTTGCCAAATACTTCCCTCCCCCTGGTACTTACCAGTACCAGCAGGGAGTCCAGTCAAATCTGGTATGTGAGCAGAACAACTGGCTGTTTCCATCACCAGCTCCATCCTCATGCCTTTTGCATCAGTAGATTGTAAGATCCAGTGTCACTGAAGGCCCTTAGAACTGGGATGTAAGAAGATGGGAAATTTCCCAAAGCAACTGCCTTGCCTGCTGGGGATTAAAGGAGCCTTTACATATAATAACCTTATCCCCGTAATTGTGCAAAAAGCAGACAGTCACATCAGCTTAAGGGACTGTTTACACCCTGACATGCTACATAATTTATTGACTGACTGCCCTTTATTATGGCCCTTTGCAAAGAAAGTAGAAAATAAGCACTGCTGAAGACCAGGATTACACAGTGCTAGTCTAGACTGCCAGTGCTAGTCTAGTGCTGAAAGATGCTCATGCCCTCAGTTGCCTGGACAAGAGCAAACCTCTTAGCTATAGTTCAGTATGCTTAAATATTTAAAACCCAGCTGTACAAACTAAAGTCCTGAACTCCAAGCCAATGACTCATACAGTTGCCTTCAGGCTGTTAAATTTGCAAGAAAAAGGTATCCTGCTAGCCACGTGGTGGCACCCTATAAGCCCTTGCTCACTCTTAGGAAGGAGATCTAAAAACAATGTTTTTTTTTAAAAAAACACCTCAAAAACATTCTCCTTATGTACTGCAAATGAAACCAACACAACAAAACAGAAAGGATCCTAGAAAACATACAACCAGATTCTTTAATCTGAGGAAGATATAAAGAAGTATTGACTGTTTGAATAGAAATCAGAACACACTTACCATATTTGATATAGAGGCCTAGAACCATCATAGGCAACATAGGAAGCAATCCTAAACACACTTTCCTGGGAGTAAGACCCATTAAGCACAATGGGGCTTACTTCTGAGTAGACATGGTTAGGATTATGCTCATATAGTCCATGTAACTTCAGTTTATCAGAATGTTAATGAGTGACAAGCTTGAGCACTTTACCATCTCCTGCGTCTTCCCTCCTCCCACTGCATGTTCAGCTTCATAGAACACATCATGATTAATTAAATCATAGTTAAATGACATTAAATCACAGTTAAAATCCACACAGCCTTCAAGATTAATCCAATTTTTATATCCAACCAAGCTTATAAGGAGCACTGGCCATCCATGGCTCTCTTCAGACCCCCATCAACTATGTAGCCGGTGTAGGTCTAAGTAGAAGAAAGGGATGGTCTGGTCTGAGAAAGTCGAGATAGCAGCCAAAACAAATCCCACCCCTCTCCAAATTACTCTTTCCTCTCATTCCACCCCACCTGAAACTCTTTTGAACCTTCCAATCCTCACTCATGGCATGCCTTTCCACTGACTTGACTGGGGTAAGTGTAGTTTGGGCTCCACAGTAGTGGGTATGTGAGTTGGGTGGCTCTAAAATTACCATAAATGTTGCAGTATTTGCACCATCACTGGGCCTTTTATGGAAGAAATGCTGTTTTCAAGACACATCAGATTGGTTGTAAATTTCTGATGTGTTGTGGACAATATTTTGGTGATGTGATCCTAAAAAAACAACATTGGAACACCAGTGACTGACAAATGTGTCAAGAGATGCAGCTTTGGGTTAGTAAATATAGTCCATGAGTTGACCACTTAGAGAACAATCCTAACCATGCCTACTCAAAAGTAAGTCCCATTATTTTCAATAGGTCTTAATCCCAGGAAAGTGTCTTTAGGATTGCAGCCTGAACCTATCTTTGCGAAACAAAATACACACACACACACAGAGAGAGAGAGAGAGAGAGAGAGAGAGAGAGAGAGAGGATGGGGTGGAGCTGGGAATAGGAGGGAGGGTGATTCAAATAAAATAAAAATAAACTAATAATTAATTTTTAAAATACTTCAATTGTATTTTATTAATTACACAATATGTAAGAGATAAAATTCTGAGAACTCAAGATACTAAAGTCTTGGGATTCTGAAGCCACCTTTCATACCTGAGTTTGACTGGTAAACAGTGGCTGCAATCCTAAAGACACTTTCCTGGGAGTAAGACCTATTGGACACAATGGGGCTTACATCTGAGTAGACATGGTTAGGATTGTGCTCAGTATCTGATTACACAGCAGAATGTGGAAATGCCACTCCCTAAAATGGCACACATAGATGGGATGGGTAAGGGTGAAAATAGACTTGACCATGTGATTTACTGCTCCTTAAAGTCTTGAAGATAAGTCTAAGTAACCTAGTCTGAAAACGAATTACTCTTTGTTGTTCTCTTAGCACAGCAATAGAGCCCTAGCAGGTGGCAGTCTTTATATGAGCTCTCCTGTGCCTGTCTTCTTTGTCAGCTTTGACCCTCAGACAACTCTCAACATTCAGCACCTGGATAGCTCTGAACTTGCCAGCCAGACTCACATGAACGCAGCCTCACTGGTCTTGACGTACCCAGATGGTTTGGCTCATAACCACAGATAAAGGTAATTACAGACATCCTGCCTGCTTGCTTTCTTGCAGAAGTGCCAAATGTTTATTGTAAATCAAATGTGCTCATGTCATCATATGCATTTGGGTACTTTTCCACACCTTTTTTTATAACCATTTTCAAAAGAGCCTCTGTTAACTTCAGGAAGCACAGACAGAGGCTTAATGAGGATTAAAGATCCTGCAGTTATTAAAGGCAGAACATAACAAAAAATCACACACACACACACATGCATAAATATACGTGCATGCAGTCAGACACAAAACATGAAAAAGCAAGGTTGTCAAGTATCTAACAAGTATAGAATGAGGATTCACTCTCTGGTTCCAAATGGCCAGATGTTCACATCATAAGAACCACCATCTGAATAGTCACTTAACTGATATCCTTCAGGACATTCAATATTTTCACCTAGGAGTGAACAGGACCAGTAGGGTGAGCTAAAGCATTTTGGCAGGGAAAATAGCATGGAGAAGGCTACCATCCAAGACAGCAAGGTTTGTTTGGTTGCTCGTGTCCAGGAGAATGCTATTCACATTCTCATCACTCAGCCCATTTTATGTTACTATATTCTCAGCCACTTTGGGTCTCCAAAAGGAAAGCAGGAAATAAATAAATAAATCCCATCTTCCATTGTGGAATTATTTAGCGCTGAGAAAACAACTGGTGTCCATGAATATACGAAAATGTGAACTTGTCCAAATGTGTGGCACCAACAATGATAAGCAGTTGGGATGTGACATAACAGGTTTCTACATTTATTGCCCTCAAACACATTTTTTAACATTCCATCCTTTCACATTTCATCATCCTTTTCCCAACCTCATATTCATGTGTTGTTTTAAATACTTCCCATCGTCTCAATGACAGATAGACAGGTATCATCACTAATCATGGAATCAGCTTGAATTATAACAAGATTAGACAATGAAAATAGTGAGGAGTTGGTGGAACTTGGGTGAGGGGACAGCGTCATGGGCCAAGTCATGGGCAAAGCAGAAAACATAGTGTTACTATCGATCTACAGTATTTATATACTGCTTTTCAACTAGAAAGTTCACGAAGTGGTTTACAAAAATAATGAAAAAATTAATAGCTAATGGGTCCCTTTCCCAAAAGGGCTCACAATCTAAAACACAAATAAATAAATAAATATGCAAATAAGAACACCAGCAGAAGCCACTAGAACAGACATTGCTGGGGTGAGGAGGGCCACGTGGCAAAGATGGTAGCCATGTGGTTTTCAAAGAAGCATAACAATATTCTTATCTTTCTGGATGTGCACAGATGTAGGCATGATGCGAAGGAAGAGATGGTGAGGTGCCCAAAGCCGCAGCTACCACCTTGCTCTGTAGAGTTAATGCTCCAGCATGGTATCTTCCATACTGAGGTATCATGAGGAGAGCATGTCAAATGGAGAATTGCAGCTGAATTCCATCCCTCCATACAGTTCCTGGGTTCAAAAGGCCTAAGGTCCCATCCACAGTTGATGGTGATACTGCTGCTGGTCTCCTCGTCACAACTGCTCATCCTTGTGTAGAGGGGAGCCATGGGTTGGGCCACCCCACAAACATCTTTTGCACTCCGTCAGTGCTCCATCAGTGGACCCCACAATTCCTAAGTCCAGCCCTAAACAATAAATTAAGTTCTTATACCATTCCCTTCATACAAACATGGTTGAAGCCTCGGTGACTATGTAGAGCTAATGATCTCCTTCTCTATTTTTCCATCTGACTCCCGCAACCTCCTCTATTTCACATCTTGTAGTTGCTAAGCAACCTTGCATAGGGTGGCGGAGTGAGCAAGATCTGTCAAATTCATTATATGGAGGCCTTAAAGAGGCAACCTCTGAAGTACTGGGGAAAAAAACTTCATCTAAATTATAATTATTATCTCAATTAAGTTATTTTCTCCTGACTAATCCTGAACTCCTGCATATTTTAGAAGACCTGGGAAAGATCACGGGCTGATCCCAGAAGAGAAGTTGTGAAAACCCAAAGCTCTTGCAGCTGTGCTGGAACAAAGCAATACCCACAGTGTCCCCATCACCTTGGAGGAATGGGGAAGAGATGAATGTTGGTTCTGCCCAGGGGGTAAGATCAATGGCAGCGCAGTGGGGGCAAGAGAGAAAACTATGGTCACTTCTTGACTGTTTTATGCTATTTTTCTTTCTCTGATTGGAAATTTATGCAAAATTTAAAAATGAATCTAAAGCAGCCATAAAAATTCAAATTAGAACACCAACTCCAAATTCTTTTCATCCATACCAGAAAGACTTTAGTGTCCTCTTAACTGCTTACATAGGAGAGCAAAAACTGAATCTCCACATATTTTCATTTTTCCTCTAATGCTGCTAGGTACTAGGAAATAAGGAATTTCACTCTTCTTCAAGTCCCCTTGTAAGCAACAGTGACTGTGAGAATCCAGTAATATCCAACTTTCCAATCCGGATGCAACCATGCCAAAGAGGAATGTGCAACATCCTGGGTGGAAGAGAGAGGCATGTTTGCTCCCTACCTCAAGGCAGGACTGCCAAATATCCCGAAAAACACAGACCTGATTTGGGGGGATTGTGTTCACATACTGGCAAATGGGACAGAGAGTCCTGTCCTGTTTTTGTGGAAGAGGACTATGGAAACCCTATATCAAGGTCACATTGTTATTGCATCAGTGTTAACAGTCAGCTATAATAGACTCAGCACTTGCAGCCCCATTCCTAACTACCTAGGAATAAACTAACTCAAAGAAGCTTGCTTTGACATAGCTTCTGGTTTTAGAAATGGTGGGGGGTTTGAAGAAAAGTCTTAACTACTATTATCATGATAATTTTAAAATAGTACTATGACCATGATCTAGGTGGAGGTTTGGATGAACTTCACATGGGTGAAGTTGTATAAATTAATTATTTTTTAAATTAGAAATCCTGGTTCAAGCCCCATCCCCATTTTTTTGTGACTGCCCTCCTTTTCAAGACTTTTAACTGTATGAAGGGGAACACAGTTAGAGCTGTGCAGTATGAGCTGCACTATGAAAAGGATAACATCTTTCACAGTAATCAGAGCAAACAGTTTCTAGTAGTTATTAGCTATTCTAATCTAGAAAGCAATTATTATAGTAATAATGGCAATGGGACAGAGAATTCCTCTGTGGATCATATAGCCCGCCTGCCACTTTTGATTGAATGTTTGGTTAGTGGCAACTTGGTGAGTGTTTGTCAGCGTTAATGGCTATATATTCCCATCTTCCTGTAAACAGTGTTTTAGAAGGAGCATGACATGATGGCACACTTGAAAAACGTGAAACTGACAACCCAGTTCTATCAAGAACTTAGTGCAGCAAATCCAGAGATTGCTGCTGCAGGTACCTTTGTGATGACACCAAAGCCTTGCTTCTGTTGGGTATGATGGAGCTGCTGGTAGGAATAGTCAGCGGTGCCACACATACATCAGTCGTTCCCAGATGTGCTTCCACAGCTGTGTCACTAGACAGGTTCTGGTTGCACTTGATGATATGCAATGAGGATTTCACCACTACTTGCCAAAATTTTACAAATCTTGGTATCTTTTAACAATATAATCAAGTTATATTTCAGTCTATGTGCACTTCAAGCAGGATATGAAGAAATAGTCAAAATATCTTTGTTCTATAGAAAGATATAGCTAAAAATAAAAAGGGAGGTGCATAACCATGCCTATCACACCAGGCATTTCCTCACCCACTGTGGGGAAGGAGGTTAACAAATTAGCTACTGCTTAGTAGAGTTATAGTGTTCTTCTTTATTTTAAATACATTGTTTAATTTATATTTATTGTAAACTTTTAATTAATTGATTAGATTTTATCGCATGATGATGTAAAAATTTTCCTACATCACCTGCTTACTTTACCAGGCTCAGTGACATCACTACCACTGGGTCCAAACAGACAGTGAGCACAATCCAGAGTAAAGGCAGTGAGGAGAGCCCTAGCTGGGGTGCCCCAACTATTCTGTATCCAAAGAAGAGAGTTATGCTGGATCCCAAGAATCAGGAAGCCTGGTCTGCCCATGCTGCTCCAGAGAATGCTACGTAGCAGTGGCATCACCAGAGTAGTGTGGGTGGTGCAGTCCTGACTGAATGACATGCCCAAAGGGGGTGATGTGCACTGGGGGACCGAAAAATTGCAACTTCATGATGGAGCTTCAAACCCCTTTGTGTCATATAGTGTTGGATTTATATTGAAGAGCAGAATCCAATGCAAAAAATTGGTTTTGAAATATCTCCTTCCTATCAAACATTATGGCCAAAAGCTAAAAATTAAAAATATGATTTTTGGAAAGTGCTTTTTGGAAACTCTATAGAAAGTGAAAATGACCCATATCGCGGCTTTACCCGTGAGTAGGCAAATGGGCCATAATTCATTGGAAAGGGTAGGCTGAGAGGAATGTAAGGACACCAGAATTGTCCTGATCCAACAAACATAGTCCTCACAAATCACCCCAGAAGGAGGTTCCTGATGATTGCATTGAAATTAATTGAAAATGGATGTGAACTGCACAGCTGTGTTTACTGGCAAGTAAGCAGGCATGCCTTGGCTGCAGTGGAAGTTCAGTCCAGGAGAGTACAAGACTTCCAAAATGGTCCCCATCAGGGACGTTACTAGGGGGTTAGAAAGGGAACAGCCTTGAAAGGGTGGCAGCACTTGTGACCTATATGGCTAAAATCACGGTTTGTAGAAATAACCCCATCATGTTATACACCTTTGAATGCGCAATTTGCAGCAGAATGCAGAGGAACAAACCACTTTATTAAAATGTATGGCTAAAAAAACCAGTGGAGGTGTGGTAATGGCACATAACCACACTTAGCATTCATATTATTGCCTGGCCTAATGTATGGGGGTGGCATTGGCTGGGTGATGCCTCCTGCACCGGGTGACATGAACCCTGCTAGTTAGACATCAAGTCAGTGACACCTGACCTCCAGAGGAGACCCCCCCCCCTCAGTTCACACTGAACAAGGTGTGATGCCAGATGTCAGATGTGGTGCCTGCCTTATAAGGAAGCCCAGAAGTTCCTGACAACCTGTAGCAGCTGCAGCATGAGACTCCAGTTCAGCAAAACCTCTAGTTGAGGATGGATGCAAGGGGCTTGTTGGAGTGGCCTGCTGTATCCTGAGGTGAGTGGGCTGCTGTAGTTGTTCCACATCCTGAGGTTGAGAGGCAGGGTTTCATTGAACACAAGAGGGCTTTCTTTTGAGTTGATATGGTTAGGATTGTGCTCAAAAAGTGGGTCTTAGTCAGTGTTGGGATTCAAATAAATTAACAACAGGTTTTATGCCCTAATAACCTAAATCTATCTATCTCTCTACAGTATTTATATACCGCTTTTCAACTGAAAAGTTCACAAAGCGGTTTACAAGAAAATGAAAAAAGTAATAGCTAATTAATAGCTAATGGGTCCCTGTCCCAAAAGGGCTCACAATCTCAAGTGCAAAAAGAACACCAGCAGAAGCCACTAGAACAGACATTGCTGGGGTGTGGAGGGCCAGTTACTCTCCCCCTGCTAAATAAAAGAGGAACACCCACTTGAAAAAGTGTCTCTTGCCCAGTAAGCAATTAACAACAGGTTCTATGTCCCATTAATAACCAGTTCTCAGAATCAGGCACTCATTAGCAAAGGGTTCTATAAAACCTGTGAGAACCCCCTGAAGCCACCACTGGTATTAGTGCTAAAAGGTTTGAGAACCATTGCTGTACGCATCTAGGAGTTAGTCCCATTGAACTAAATGGGATTGATTTGTCAAGAGATATACTTAATATTGCACTATAAAAGAGTTTTCATGTCAGAATGCCTTTGGAGAATGTTGGACTTCTCTCATACCCATCATAACAGACTTTTTAGCTGGTTTCTATTCCCTCTTTTTAGTGGATGATAAGAAGTTTAGAAACAAAACTATTTCCATATCTTCCATTCCTGGCAGAAGTCTTCTTCTTAACGGTGATAAGCATTGGAAAGTACTTGCATTTTATGCTATTAAGTACATCCAAACTGGAGTGTGCCCAAAGCACCTGTTCAACAAAGCAAGTGACAAGACATTTCAGAGGATAAATATAGTTTTGTTTCTCATAAAGAAAGCATTTAGTGATTATTCCATCTTGACTGTAATAATTTGGCAAATCAGACTTGGAACAGATTTGGCTGTAGTTATTTAACACTCCATGCTTCCTCATGAGTTTTCCACCAGTCTTCAGATTTTGAAAGTATAATGAATTTTTTTTTGCTTTTTTGTCTTGCTAATGTTTATGAAATGTATAAGAATAACCCAGTAGAGGATACATACAAATCATCCCAACTGTGCTTTTGTGGCAGATAATGTTCCCTTGGTGCAACTTAAGTGGAGGCACATGAAAATACTCCTAACAAGCCTCTAAAAATAATAGGTTATTAGTATTCCAAATATTACCTTGCCACAATAATGAGGTTAGAACTTATACAGAACTTTCCCTAGGTTCTCAAGGCATTTCCTATATAATATTTATTATTGTGGACATTTCTATGCCATTATCCTCCAGGGAACTCAGGTCCTTGGAGCCATCATTTGGTGTGAGCCAGTGTTGTGAAGAGGTCAGAGTATCAGACTGGACTCAAGCCGTGTGAGCAGGTCAACCTTGGGTCAGTGTTTCCTCAGCTTAGCCTAACCCGTCACAGAGTTGTCATGAAGCCTGATGAAGAACTCTGTAATATACTCTGAGCAATTTGGAGGAAGGATGATGGGATAAAAATAGCCTCTGAGATAGCTCCAATGTCATATGGAGCTGTTATATGGGGCTGGTGTGAGGAATGTGATAGGTTAAGCTGAGATATGGTGGCTAGATTAGGGTTACCTTGTTGCAGACCAATACCTGTACCAACATTTATCAAGCCTTGAAAAAAATTGACATAGACCAGTGTTGTTGTCATCCTTCTACTACAAATGGTGGGGTAGGAGTGGTTCCCAAACTGTTTCAGCTGGTGGCTCCCTTGTCCCACAGGGCCTTTGGCTACAACTCCTCCTTGGGACAACAATCTTCTAATACATTGTATTTAGTGTTTAAAAATTTAGGGTTTAGTGATTTGCCTGACGGCATCCTTCCAGGGAGTTTATGGCTGAAATGATATTCAAACCCCAAACTTCCTGCTTCAGGTATTTAAATATTCTTAAACACAAGTTCTGTTGAATTATAGTCAGTTATTGTGTCTGTTATTACAAGTATATATCTTTAATGTACCTGATCAGTCACTTCTTAAGAGAGAATTTCCATCTGTACTTTCAGAAACTATCTGAAGAAAACAACAGGGGTTTGCTTGTATTTTCTTAGATTTAAATGGCCTGCTGGGTACTACATTTAACTTTGAAGCATTTTTTTAAAAAAACCTTCAAAATAATGTATTGATATAGGTTTTAGTTCATGCATCTCTAAAATGCATCCACCAAATGGAATAGAACATAGAAGCTCTTTCACAAGAAGCGATACATGGAAAACAATGGGATATTGTTTAAAGAAGAGGTCTGTGTGTATTGTCCTTACTTGGCTCAGTGTTTCTGAATATTTGTATATATTGATTACTTCTGAATATTTGTATTTAATGATCTCTTGCATAGAAAAAGACTGGGCTGAAAGGAGGAATGGGGAGTTAATAAAGGACATGTGTGAGGGCTTCTCTTTCTTTTCTTTCTTTCAATTCAAATGATTGTAAGTCAAACGGGATGAGACTGGCTCTAGAAGCAGTAGTATCTAGGGTGCAAGAGATGTGGATGAGGTGCAAGAGGTGCAAGAGTGGGTGATGTGCAGAGGAGGGTGGCACGTCTACCGGCCTAAATTATAATAATGATTGTTTGATTTATACCTTAAATTTAAATTAACTTCACTGAACATTTATTTGCAGTGAGATGGAAGTGTGTGATCTGGAATAGCTCATTCACATGGAGAAATCATCAACTGATTCCAAAGTAGTAATCAAGTAATAACTATGTAATCTAGCCCAGAACCATTCTGTATAATTGACTGATTGACTGACTGACTGGCAGGCAGGCAGTTTTTGGCTATATTATTTCTACTAATGTTGCCACAGTGTAGCACTGCAAGTCAATGAATTAAGGTAATTATCACCTCAAATGAATCCTCAAATGAATATTTTCATCCTCAAAAATATAATAAGTTTCCATCTACTTTTCCTCAAGCAATGAGAGGTTTTGTCGCTCTCCAAAGGAAAGCATCACCTTCTCCTCTCAGTCTTTGTCTATCTAGATGGTATAACTTACCAAAATGGATTCTCAGGTAGAGTTAGGCATGAAAGATGAGACCTGTCAATTCTGGCTCGACAAGATCAATGCATCACCTGTTTCTACCAAGATAAATCAGATTATAAGCATAGATAGCTGCTGCTCAGCACATATCTTCAATGCTCTTGACAGCCTATAACAAGTAAGAAGATAACATCCCCTTTGCCTCTGACGACACATTGATGTCCTTGACCTGGGCAAAACATAAATCAAGAATATACTCCTTTTATGTGCAAGTTTGCACTTGATATTTTGAAGTTGATATTTTGAAGTTGTTGAAGTTTTCTTTCAATATCCAGAAAGGTAAAATTTTGCTACAACTGCTATTGTCACCTAATTGGATATGAAATGAGCAAAGATTGCAAAAGTATTAGTTATTGAAAATAGCATTTTCTGCTGAGTCTCTTTCAGTCAAAAGATTAAGAGGAAACATGCTCAGGAACACAAATTTCTTCTTTTGGAATTTTCCACATTTATCATTTGGAAACAATATTTTACAAATTTTAATAATTAAGAACTGCATATTAAAGCAAGTGCTATTTTTGTTAGATGACACTTGGGCAAAGAGAAACCAAGAGTGAACTAGTAATGTCAAAATGGAAATTCTGTACAGTATTAGGAAACACAGTATTTGGACTGTCAAACAGATGCTTTTTAAATAGAACAGATCATAGCATAAGTTAAAAAAAGAACCTACTAAAAACAGATTGAGATGAAAAATAAATTTCAAAACGCTGACTTAACCTGAGATAACTTTCCAATGAATAAATATTGTCTCCTTATGTTTGGGAGTAAGTTCAAGGAAATGCAATAGAAATTCACCTACATTCCAAATCACAGCATGATATGAATGTGAAATGTGTCTGCAGTTGAGGTAAATCAGGAACAGATGGGCACATAAAGAATATAGGTACCATTTTGGCTGTATAAAGAAAAGGCATTAATAGTGACACCTCAGATGGCCACCATGGTTTAAAGGAATGGTGAGATCAGCATCCTGACCTGAGACCTTGGCCATAGGTATGTTGAAACTAAAAGTTCAGTCAAGTTCTGTTGTAGTGTATGAACAAGGTTTGCAGATTGCTTCTGACATTAATTTACATGAATTGCAATGAACCTATCATTGGGCTTCATGCCCCAATGTATGGCTTTGCAAAGTCACATTCTTTAAGGCACAATCAGGCCATCTTTGGAAATGGTGAGCAACAGCATCTATATAGCAACAGCCTCCATTAAGCCTCTGGTGCTAGTAATCTGGAACCTAGTGTGAGCCATAGAAAGGGGGGAGAGGGAGGATTTGGGGTCTTTCTGAGCGGGGAGAAGAATTCAGATACAGGGAGAAAGTGAGATCTGCCACCATAAACCCAACATAGGATCAGGCTCTACATTTCCTCTTGTTTGCTTTGAATTTGCACAACCTCCATTCATTTTCCCCCTGTGGTCTTTAGGCAAAAGAGCTGTCCCATTATCATCCATGAACATCTCCACCATTTTGCTTCTTTCTGCTCCATGAATATTCTACATCAGTAACTCCTGGCAAAGCACACTGCCATGAAAGTTAGATTTGAGCTGTAACTAAGTGCAGCATCCTGTTGAACAAATTTCATTAAAGATGGACATATTATGCATTTCAATATTTTCACAGAAGACAGTAAATTAAACGAAGATTTAGAGCACAATCCTAAACATGTCTGCTGAAAAATAAGTCCCATTGTATTTAAGGATACAATGGATTGCATTGTAGGATTGCACTGTTCAGCCTTATTTCCCCATTCCTGGTTGCTTTTTTGTAGACTGTCAACAAATGCCTCCTGGTTATTCATATATATATATATATATATATATATATATATATATATATATATATATATATATATATATATATATATATATTGAAAAATCAAAGTATCCTAGCTCAAGCTGGCTGCTTGCCAAGTTCAGTGTGACTTTGGGTATTTTAAATCTCAGAGATTTTTTTTTTTTTTTGCTGCTTTCAACTGCAAGAGAAGAAGCAATCACACTTGTACATTTTAATTGTATGCAGATATTTGTCTTTTTGTGTTAACATAATTCAGGGATATGTTCCAGGCATTACATTCTGGGTATGAATATTTTCTTTCTCTCCAGCTTGAATAGAATACCCTTCAAGACATTTAAATGTTATTGCAGCATCGCTAAGCATTGCATGTTTAACAAGATATGCCAGCAAGAGCAGCATATTTTACAGGAGGAAGTCGAGTGTTCAGGACATCAGTTTAATCATCAGAAACGCCCCGGTTCAGCAAGGGCAATCTTATCTGTCCTGGAAAAATCCGTGTGTGCAGATGGTCCAATATAAGATATCTTTCTCCACGGCTTACCCATGCTCCAACTGCACATGCAACCAGGTGTGAAACCTCTGAGATATGCTGCTAATCTAATATTTCCATTTGTGAAGTGAGCTTGCCATAATGGTCTGTAGTGCTCATATGCCTCACAGCGCTGGGAATGGAACATGTTAAATCGTAGGCATTTTAGAGGGTATGCATACCCTATAGCTGACCTTTGTTTCACCCAGACTTCCTGCTTTCCTTCCAAGCACAATTGTAGATAAAGAAATGATGTACCACAGCATCTCAGATACTGGAAAATAGTGGCTTTGCCATTTTGACCCCATTTAATGGAAAGCAAGCAAGCAAACCTAAGGCAAACAAAAGCTGCAGCTTTTGATGCTTCCATTACTGTTGGCACGGAGATCTCTAGCTTCAGCTGATTTAAATAAACCTTTTCTATATTTTGATCTCTTTATATTTCAGAGGTACCGCTCTCTGTGGAGGCTGGAAGGCTTTGGAATGTTTCAATTTGTCACCCTTGGCTAGGAAACTTTCCCCCATGTGCTCACACAGCACTTCTCCTCCCTAAACTATCACAGGGCACAGCAGACCTTGATTAGGGCCTTTGTATCGCATGTTCTGCAAAACCAGCACAGCAAGTACTCTGCATTCAAAATACGGTTGGTTATTTCAATAAAAAGAACCATATGGAAAAGCCAGGGTAGATTTCAAAAGCAAAATTTTATGCTCAAAATCTCTTCTGTAGTTAACTGATATGGCGAAATGCTCACCCTGCCAGGTTACAGAGGTGTTAGAGAAACACCAGAAGGACCCAGACAGGTCAACATATTACATGTTAAATGCCAAATGGAGAATGATTGCAGTGTCATCTGAAAAGCAACGGTGTCAGGAGCCATTTGGATCACATAGACAAGACTGCATTTTTTTATCATTTACCCTTATGCTTCCCTGTCACAAATTTAACAGTCTCTCTGCTTTTCATCTCTTATATTCAGGATCTCACAGAAAATTACACACATAGCTGTCTGGTTGTCAAAAAATATCCTGAGCTGATGCACCCAGTAATAAGAATGAAAAGATCTGCAAATTCATTGCCAAGTCTCAGATTCCCTGGGCTTAATCCTCATACCGAGAAGGGAGCTCAAGTTACTTAAGAAGGTGTTGGGCAGGATGTTATCCTTGTGCTTTATCCACCTTTGAATTTGTTTATCCTGTTTGTGGGCTCAGTGTTTAATGCCTCACGGGAGCTGGAACTGAAATGTACAAGAGAGTAGAAACAATTTAGTACCTTCCCTCCCCAGCCCGTCTAACTTTGCTACATTCAACTCGCAGAAGGGAATCAGTGATGAATGTTAGATATATTTATACATAAAAAAGAAAAAAATGTACTGCACTAGACACAAAAATGTGATCTCCCCAGAGGTGGGAATTGCTAAAGTAGGGGAAAACTTGGCTGAATTACGTACATGCTTGATATATAGACGCCTATATTGTTTCTCAGAATTCTTTTTTTATTTCTCAGTACCTATGCCTGTGACTTTTAAACAGAAATGGTTCTTGACAAAATAATGCACATTTGCTTATAAAACTAATAATAATAGAAATCATGTTGTACATCACAATGCATATCAGTTTTCCAATCATTCCACTTAAGAGAAATACATGCAATGATATCAGAATGTTGGTAAGAGAGTCTGCTAGAAAGTAGCATCCCTTTCTGTAAATGTGCATTCAGATGTGAATGCCATATTATTTTTAAATACATTGCATTCCCTACAGCATAAAATGTAGGAAATTCTAGAGAGAAGTCTTTTAGTTTACTCAGTAGTAGCAGGCCTCCGTCAGTCTTGAAAGACTATGGTATCATGCTCGGTGCTGCATATGCTGCATGTGAAGCATGAAAGCTTGGGTTAGATTGTTATGGAGGATAGGCTGTTACCCAAGCAGGAAATCCCCCCCTTTCCACACCACTGAATTAGTCCAATGGAAAGGCAGAGCCAATACGATTGGATCCCGCTGGAGTCGAGAGCTGGGCTAAGGACAGGAGCTCACCCTGTCTTGTGGGGCTGACCTGGGTCTCGAACCCTGGCCTGCTGGTTAACAGGCACAGTGTCTTAACCATTTGCACCACCCACAGCCCTCATTTACTAATGACATAGCCCTCATTTACTCATAGCTCATTTACTAGCCCTTTACTAGTGACATACATTAATATCCTATTAAAATATACAATATATACAAATTCTGCAGTGTTGTAAATCAACACTGTAAAAAGGCAGATGTTGTAAATCAACCTTTGCTGGTGAATGTAGTGGCCCTGCTGGCAAGGAAGCTACAGTGGCTTGCCAAGCACAGTTGAACCCATGGTTACACACTGTAGTGGGTAAGGAGGCAATCCTAATCTAGGTCGGCCCAACTCACTGGTCATCACATTTCCATTTTGGTGTAGGGAGGCAAGCGCATGTCTGTGCACTGGCCTAATCCTCCCCTAAGAGTGGTCTCTGTGCACTGGCCTAATGCACCCCCAGAGATGCCTTATGGCACTTTTGTGATACCCCAAGGTCAACTCAGGACTTGTGCCAGGGCTTAGAAATCCTAAGGATTTCTAAGATCCTAAGATAGGATTGCAGCCTAAAACTTTGAGGTTTGTTCTGCATTCTTCTAGGGCCAGTCCTTCTTGCAGTAGCATAGCTAGAGGGGTACATGGCGCTACAATTTGTGAGAAGGTTCACTGCAGCATGCATTAGCCCCCCTCCCTCTTCTTCAGAGCCATTCCACGCAGTGGGAGCAAAACAAGAGGCAAATGTTTCAAAGTTATTGCACAGTGTGGTGAGGCTCCCTGCAAAACTGAGTGCTTTGCACCCCCTCTAGTTATGTCACTGCCTTCATGTATCTTTGTTCTTATTGTCTCCTTTTTCTGTTCCACTTATAGCTATATCTTTGTCTGTTGCTACCTGCATCAGCTCTGACACACACACCCCAGCCCATCATACTGCAAAGCCTTAAAAAAATAGGCCGCCTGCTAGTCCTTACCTCAAAACAAATTTAAAACTGGTCTGTTCTATGAATTTTATGTAACGTTGCCTCATCTGATGGCGTTAAATATCTGACACTTGGATCAATCTGATGCAGCACTGCTGTGAAACCCTTTATTTTGTCAGTGTCAGCTTTAAGCCTATCCAGTTCCCTGAGTTAATGGATTTTTTAAAAGCTTATCTGAACCTTCAAGTTTATAGAATCAATGCACCTCGTCTTGAAGACTAAAGAATTAGAGACAGGTTTGTATGTCAGAGATTAATCTAAATACCCAACACTTTGTACATAAGCTTGTAAGTGGTTAGAACACCCATCTGGCTAACAGCTATTAATTCTTCTGTGGAGTTGTAAGGTGTTCTACGTTGTGGTGAAAATTCCTTATTTCCCTGTTTTTTCTATTTTTTTCTTTTAGAAATATTTTTTGAGCCATCCATTACTCAGCAGGCCCTGTGATGTCTCAGAATCTTGGAAAAGCTGTTAAATCATCCAGATGCAGTGGCCATTGCATTGCTTTTATTACTTATTTTTGAGAGCCTTCTCCACCCCCAACTTATGAGTAAGCAACGGATCTGGCTTCGAGCCAACATATTGGACAATGAAACTCACCTAATTTCCAGGAATGAGAAATTCAAGTATCCCATTCCTTGAGCTAACTAAACCTTTGTCCCAATGATGTTGCGAAGGTTGTTTGGGCAACACCATGTGAAGCACAATAACAGGATGACAACAATACTGTCCAAAAATTTTTTTAAAAATACTGGTGTTTTCAAATACTGTAATATCATGCTATAACATGATCATGTTACGGCTATGATCATGTTATGATCATAGCAACATGATCATGTTATGCAATTACATAATTGCTATGTAATTTCATGCAGAATGTAATGACACAAACCAGAGGTATATCTGATATACCTCTGGTTTGTGCCAAAATATATCAGAGGTTTTTGCCAAAAAACAGTGGTGAATAGGGCAGTGAGTGGTTCATCACTTTAACCATCCTCCTGCACTAGATAATGAAAATTCTAGTGCTGCCACTTCTTGGTCCAATGCATGCATTCACTCTTTCCCGCTTTGTTGTTTGTTGTTGTTTGTTGTTGCCACTAATTAATGTAATGGCTTGGAGGCTACAACAGGAATGCTGGGTGCTATATTTTCCAAGTTCCTGATCTCCTCACAAAAAGTGCCTGCAGCAGAGGCAAGTATGGAACTTCTCCCATTAATGATATGAATCACTGCAGAGGTCTGCTGTACCAACTCCTTGGAGGCCTTGTGAGGGCTGAAGTCCAGATGGAGCCTAACAATTCCCAGCAAGAGTAGCAAAATGAATGCAACAGTGAAAAATAAGCTAGCTTTGATTTTCACACAGAAGGTGATTTTCTTGTACAATACTGGGGGGAAAAACAGAGAAAATCTATGTTGGTTGAAAGCTAATAAAATTTCCAAGCCCTTGTTCCAAAAAATTTGCATCCTTATTGGAGTTGTGATGAGGTTTTCAAGCACTCAAACAATGTTAAGGTCAAATTCAGCAATTTCCGTATTGTGTAATCTTTTTCAGTTTTATTATCTACTAGCAAAATGTACCTGTGTTGCAGGAGTAAAATACCACCATATGTCATTCCCCCATTGCGCAACACCCCCATTGCACAATAAACCCCCTGTGTGCATCATCATCTCCCCCCATGCACAATACCCCCATGCATATCATCCCTGTGCACATCATCCCCCCATGCACATCACCTCCCATGTGCAACATCCCCCCAGTGCACTCAGTTGGCTGGATGTTGATCAGTCTTCAATGTGAAGTATAGAACAGAAACACGTTGCACCTCTTTTGACCTTTAAGGGTTAAATTTATCAACATCAGTTCTTGGTGGGTGTTGATGTCACAGAAGTAACACTCTCCTCAAATTTCACGCTTCTCAGTGCAGGGGTTGGGGCAGGACCTTGATCAGTCAGGGATTCCTAATGGAAAGTATAGGGAGGAAAATGTGTTGTGCCCCTTTACCCCCTTCTGGTTGGAATTTTTGAAAACCAATTATTAGTGGGTGCCTCCATCACAGAAGGAACACCCTTCCCAAATTTCACACTTCTAGGCCTAGCGGTGTTGGCTGGGCGTTGATGAGTCAGTGAGTGAGTGACTTTTCAGTTTTTATATATAGAGATATATTTTTTCAGCATTTTAATAGAGAAATCATCTTAAGTGTTGGATGAAAATGCATTGCACCCCTTTTCAGTTCCTTATGGGTAAAATTTCTAAAAAGTGGCTCTTATGGGTGCTCACATCAAGTAAGGAATATGCTCCACAAAGTCATGTTTCTGTGTCAAGGGGTTAGGGCTAGGCATTGATGAGTTAGCCATTCTTCAATCTAGAGGGAGAAAAATGTGCCCTTTTTCTCCCCCTTCCAGTCTGAATATCCCAAAACTGGTTCTTAGTGGGTGCCTCCTTCGCAGAAGGAACACCCTCCCTAAATTTCACACTTCAAAGTCCAGCAGTTATGGCTGGGAGTGGATGAGTGAGTGAGTGAGTCAGTCAGTCAGTCAGTCAGTCAGTCAAGGCACAATCCAGAGTAACTGTGGGGAGTCCTTGCTCCAACGTAACAACAATTAACTCTGAATTGCAATATGAATTTCCCATAGGTTTTCACTTGGTGGTTACATTATATCAATGTAAATGTCTCTTACATGCTTTTGTAGTTACCAACTAACAACCAATGGCATACTGAAGGCATGTTCAGTTCTGGGCACCTCACTTTAAGAAAGATGCAGCCAAACTGGAGCAAGTCCAGAGGAGAGCGACAAGAATGATCAGTGGGATGGAAGGGAAGCCCTACCAGGAAAGGTTGGGGGAACTTGGGATGTTCAGCCTGGAGGAGGCTAAGGGGAGACATGATTGCCCTCTTCAGATACCTGAAGGGCTGTCATAATGAGGAAGGGGCCAATTTGTTCATAGCTGCTTCTGAAAGCAGAACTAGAACCAATGGGTACAAACTGCAAGAGGGTGAGGGCGGTTCGGCAGTGGAACAAATTGCCAAGGGAGGTGGTGGATTCTCCCTCACTGGGGATCTTCAAGCAGAGGCTCGATGAGCACCTGTTGGAGATGCTCTAGGGGGAATTCCTGCTGCAGGCAGGGGGTTGGACTAGGTGACCTACTAGGTCCCTTCCAACTCTAGGATTCTATGATTCTATGATTCTATGATCTGTTACCTGGGTGAATCAGCAAAAAATGTGAATTTTTCAACTTGAGTCCATGTCATTCAACTTGAGTGCAAGTCACAGATATTCCAATATTGTTTATTCTTTGCAATCTTCAGTAGACCAATGATATTACGGTAATTGTATTTAACAAGGTTTTCACAATTTAAGCCACATGTGGAAAACTCAGCTTTTTGCCCCCTAAAACTTGCCACCCTTTCACTCTCTTTAGTTAGCTATGCCACTGCTAAAAGCTCTTGCAAAATATAATTGCCTGATACAAATTTCTATGCCAAGTATAAGCGCACCATGAAGACTGTCAAACACATCATATGGGTTACAATTGCCAGTATTAGTATGAAACATTCTGTTTTGCCTTTACTGACAAATGTGTACAGGTGAACAAAGCTGCATTTTGAAGCCTTCCAGAGACACAAAACCTCACAATTTCCCTGTAAGTTGCTGTGATCTTGGCTTCATTAATTATGGTACTTGTGGTTGAATTGCAAGCTGCTTTTTTTTTTAAGTAAAGCACCTGTTTCCCATTATATAGGTTTCCTGGCGTCAGATCTAGATTTTCAACTGTGAAGTTTAGCATTACAATAATTAGTTCAATATTTCATCAAGAGCTGGAATTGAAGTAAAGGTGAAATAGAGCTATATTTGGATAAACTTCAAATTTACCTTGTATTGTCTCAGTCATAAACAGGGACCATAAATCAGTGGTCAATAATATACTTTCCATGTAGAAAGTGTAGCATTGCCAAAAACCTGGACAGCCCCAATTTTGGAGGATTGCATTAACATACTGGCAAATGTGATCGAATCCTGTCCTGGTTTTTAGGAAGAGAATTATGGCAACCCTAAAAAAGTGCCATTGTATTGTGTACCTCCAGTTACACCTTGAAAAGAACATTGTCTAAAGTTCTAGAGAGCTACTGCCAGGTAGTTTATATACTGCTGAGCTAAGTGGTCCAATGAACTGAGTCAACATAAGGCAACATTGTATGAATTTTGGGATTCTTTGCAATCCCAGTGAAACTTCATGCTGGAAAAGAGAATAATAACAAATTTTAATTGACCTTGTCTTTTGTTGTTAGTAGTTAGTGGGAGGGAATAGTAAAAACTCCAGTGCCACAATGTGCCATGTAAGGGCCACTCTGACTTACTGTTGAACCATTGGTAATATGTGATGGTAATATGCAGACTCTGGCTGAACTTAATAGCATTTACTGCTCAGTTCTGTTGCAGCTAGCAGAAAGTGGGTGAGATCTCTTACATGATCTGGTGCAGTGCCTGCAATACTTACTGTCTCTCCCCCCCCCCCAGCTACACTAAAAAGCAGGCCTCCATCAGTCTTGGAAGACTATGGTATCGTGCTTGGCGCTGCATACGCTGCATGCGAAGCACGAAAGCCTGGGTTGGATTATTATGGAGGATAGGCTGTTACCCAAGCAGCAAATCCCCCCTCTCCACGCCACTGAATTAGTCCAATGGAAAGGCAGAGCCGATACGATTGGATCTAGCTGGCGTCGCAGAGCTGGGCTAAGAACAGGAGCTCACCCTGTCTTGTGGGGCTGACCTGGGTCTCGAATCCTGGCCTTCTGGTTAACAGGCACAGCATCTTAGCCACTTGCACCACCCACAGCCCTACTCTTGGTAATAAAAAACTATCAATTAAATTTGGTTGATATTCTGTGTAATCTTAAAAAAATAATACACTAGATGAATCAGTCATGATTCTTGAGGCATTTGGTCTTCATTTTCCCTTCCTTTATTGACCTCTCGTCCATTACAGATATGTACAATATTTGTCTTGAGTTACTTCTTGGCAGAAAGCTATTGCTAAGTAACAAGCTGTGGTTATTAATTCATTTAAATTAAAGGTGGGAATATTAGCTTCAACTGAAGTATTTCAGAATATCAGAGGAAGATTAGCTGGAGAAAGATGGACACTCCCATCAATCTGTTCACTCACTGATAACACAAATCATAAACAGCTGACCTTGTAGTGAAATACTACAATGATGCCTTGGGGTGTGATAATGAGAGGCTGCACATCTGAAAGAAATTACCTATTAGTTTTTTTTATCTGCATTATTTTGAAGGAATAGACCTTTATAATGATGAAAATGTATTGTCCCAGTCCCTCATTTTGGAAGGAGTACTTAAAATTAATTCCAGTTAACTTTGTTGGACCTAAGTGGAAGAGCTACTTATCTTACAAGGCTCTTAAGGCTTTAAGGGAGTGCATATCTCACAAACTCTTGCGCCAGAAAGGTTGTTAACAACAAGACTGTAAACCTAAGGTTCCTGTTGAAGCCAAGCTTTTCTTCAATGAGAACTTGTGAACGGGATAACTGAAATAAAATCCTAAGCTGCTTTGGACTTTACGGATCATAAAACAAAGATTATAAACAGCAATGGGCCTGAGATGGGTTGTAAACGCTCCCCCTTCTGATTCCTTTTCTGTTAATAAACCAGGAGATTAATTAGCACTAGTACATCATTCACATCGTATGTTGCCTGTGAGGATTTCACCATGAAGCTGGACTTCCCACTCTTTGTATTGACACATGGAGAGTTTTTGTTTCACTTCTCTCTGAAAAACGTTCTTGGATGGAATTGACTACACATCTGTAGGTTGACATCAGCCAGGTTGATTTCACAACAGAGGTCAAGAAAGAATGATCATTTCTTCATGGCCAGATAAATTAACCTACATATAAATATAAAATTGAAAGGTTACTGATTGACTGACTGACTGTTGCCCAGCAGTGTCCAACTGTGCCCAATCCCACAAATATTCTTGAAATTTTACTCCCGCAATGGTGGGTATATTTTGCTAGTAATTTATTAAATGCGACCTTGGAATAAAAAAAGTAACATCACAATTTGCTATTTTGATCAATATTTTTTTGGGGGGATCACCAAAATTCACACCCCAGCAATGAGCAATATAATTGTGGACTGTGAACCCATACAATTGTGTACTGAGGACTGTGGACACATACAACAGTATCACCCACCTTCTCCTGCCATATGTCCTCAACTATGAGCACAAAGAATATCGTGGCATCTTAACAATGCACACATTCATTTCAACATCAGCTTCTATTGACTGTAGCCCAAATGCAGCAATTTGTTAGTCCCTGAGGTGCTACAAGACAGTTTGTTGTGTTTGTGCAGTCTAACGTTTTACAGAAGCAAGAACCTGAATATCCATGAAAAGAGCAACTTAAGGAAAATTGCATTTCTTTTCATTCTTTTCAAAAATTGTTTGCTGTGTTCTGTCTGATAAACTAAAAAGTGACAGTTTGTCACAGTTAATCTCAGAAGTATTCATACTAAACCAAAACAGAATGATTTAAGAAAAAGTATAAGATTGATTTACCTTCCTGTGTTTCAAAAGTTGTTTGTATGATTTTTCTTGATTTTTTTATGGCCCAATCCTATTTTGGAGAGTGAGCCAATCACACACTGATGGACCTCCTCTCATGCGGCAAGCAGGGCAACACTCTGGGGGATGGTTGAAGTGATGAACCACTGCCCTATCTAGAAATGTATTCCAAACCTGTCCAAAGAATGCCTCACTCTTTAACCAGGAAAAAAACACTTTTTGCAATGTACGTGTCACAAAGAGATCTCAGGAGACAAAGATTCTATGTATGTTTTATCTTCACCTTTTCAACTAAAATAAGGGGCTGCGATGTCTCAGTGGTTAGAACACCATTGGTAGAATGCTATACTTGCCAACCGGAATTTGGCAAGAAGTTGGCAGGTTGGCAGTTGAAGATCTGAGTTCAAGACTCCTGAGTACTGCAAGAAAGAGTGAGCTCCTATCTCTTACCCAGCTCCTGCCAACCTAGCACTTCAAAAGCATGTACGTTTGAGTAGATAAATAGGTACCTGGCAGTAGGTATAAAATGTCTTTAGTGACAGATGGAGCAATGCATCGGTTGAAGTATATCTCAGTTTTGAGAATGGCTATGTCTAGCCAAGTAAGTGGACCCTGCCTAAGCAGGAATAACACTTAACATTAAAGACTTATAAAACCCTGTCCGTTTGTAACTTTGTAATTGTCCAGTGTGGTTGCCCATAGTTGAGGAAGGATGGTGCATGGGGGGAATAGTGGATGGGGAGGGGGAATTGGTGCACAGGGGGTTAAGGGACCACTACTGCATGGTGGTACACAGTGGTCCCCACTGCGCAATGATGTCCAGTAGGAATGTCCAGTGCTTGCTGCTGCCCACCAGTGATGCCTGACACCCTTCAATGCCCAGTGCCTGTTGGTGCTCAGCAGCGTCCATTGCTTGCCAGTGCCCATCGCCTGGTGCCCGCCACTGCCCAGCCGTGCCCAGGACCACAAATATTCTTAAAATTTTACACCCACAATTTGGGTACATTTTGCTAGTCCATATAATATAATGGCTATTGTATCTTACTTCCAAAAATTATTATAAAATTCACGAGCAGGCTAACACAAGAATTTTGTCAGCAGATGTTAAGTTTGTTTAACTTTGGCAGAGTAAGCACTGCCTTTTGGGCCTGGATTGTTTGACTCAGAAGTCAAGCCATGCTATGCAGGATACATGCTCACATAGCTAATTGCCTTGTTCTGACTGCGATCCATAGATAATCCAAATAATACCATCTCTAGGGTTTCTCAAATTGGTCTCTGCTTCCCCACTGGAGAGCTCTATGAACTGGTGACTGCGTACATCAAATCCTTGCCTTTCTTTCGGGTTCATTTGTTCCCCTCACTGTTAAGGGATATAACTGGGGAATTTCCCCTAAATAACCTTGGAAGGCAAAATCCTGCAATCACAAAATTGCACAACTCATTCAAGAATGCAAGAACAGATTCCTTTGTAAGTCCTTATTCTGCTGTTAATGTCCAACCTGACAGGCTGCCATCAAAATAAGAAGCTGTGGTGTTTATCCTAAGCAACACAGCAGACTCCATTAAAGGAGAACTTGTTTCATGTTATCTTGCTCCAATTGCATGTCAGAGATTAGTAAACACTAATTCAAATTACCTTATTATCTGAAACACAAATTACTGATAATTTCTTGATGAGGATTTTCTGTCTTCATTTCATAAGGCTCAGGGAAATATATGCAAATGAATATAAAAGCCAGGCTCTTTATCAACAAAACTCAAGGCACAAAATCAAGGGACCCAATTTCATTTTTATATGTATCTTGGGACCATGTTCTCACTTTCATTAGATGGATATTAGATCATCCCAAACAGAGGTCAATTAGAGAGCAAAGAGACTAGATTTTCAACTTTCCATTGTTTCTGAAGCAAAATATAAATCTGATAATGCAAAAGTAAAGGCGTCCCCCAAAGGTTGTACTGCTAGTTGTGACCGACTATAAGGTGCTCTTTCCCAGTTCCTAAGCCAGAGTCAGTATCCAAAAAATGATTCTGTGGTCATGTGGCAGGCATGACTATATGTCAAGGTGCATAGAATGCTGTTACCTTCCCATTGAGGTTGTTCCCATTTATCTACCTGCATTTTCATGTTTTTGAACTGCTAGGTTGGCAGGAGCTGGGCAAGGGATGGGAGCTCCATCTTGTAGCTCACTCCATCTTGTAGCACCTGTGACTCAAACCCTGGCCTGCTGGTTGACAGGAACAGTGTCTTAACCACTATTTTATTTAGTTTATTTATTTACTGAGTCCAGAACATCATACATTAAAATTTTTAACAATTAATAATTAAAAGATTAAAAATTAGAAATTATCAATTGAGGTTGAAACTAAACAATACATTTTAAGACTATAACAAATTTAGGTTTCACACAGAAACACTTTTAATTCCCTTTGAGGTCTAGAAGTTAGCAGTCTGAATGGCTTTTTCATTGGCCTGGAACAAATCTGCATGGAGCATTAAGATTAAAGCATTTCAATAAATGTTCAGTGCTCTGCAGTTCCCCACATTCACACTTTCCATCTCCTGTTTGTAGCCCAAGTCTTTAAGTTTCAAGATTTAATCTATTGTTCTTAATCTATTCAGTGTTTTCCACATTTCATAAGGGAGATGTGCTATACCCTGTGCTGAGTCAGCACCAGTGCCAGCTCAACTTCAGTCAGCACTGATCCAGGCTTGGGTTCTTCCCTGGAGCTGGTCCAGCTTTCACTGTGATACATGATGTGCCATAATTCCAGTTGGCAGATTTCTGGAGTTGATGGAATTTGTTCCGTCAAAAGTAGAAAGCACTTTCTTGATTTCAGTTGTGGGGGATGGGGCTTATGCTGTAGATAGATGCCCATACATAGGATGCCAGGGGTCTGCTTGCTGTTTATATATTTCTTTTTCTGCCTCCACTCATCTCATATCTGGGGGTACAATACCTGAAACCTGATAAAGTTTATCAGTTGGCATTGGCTTTAAACATCCTATAACAATTCATGTTGTTTCATTAAGAGCAGTATTGACATGCTTGACATGAGAAGACTTCCACTAGACTGGCGCTGCATATTCTGCTGCAGAGAAACTTAAGGCAAGAGCTGAGGTCCGTAAGATTTCAGGTTGTGCTCTCCATGTGGTGTTGGTCAATTTCCTAATGAGGTTATTCCTGGTACATACTTTCTGTTTTGCATCTTGACAGTGGGTCTTGAAAGTGAGTGTTTAGTCTAGCTTTACTCCCAGATATTTAGGATTGTCACAGTGTTGAATTGGTTGCTCTTAACCACTGAGCCATTACAATCCTGCTATAAAATTGGAGTAACCCATAATTATGTCATTCAGCATTTCTCAAACATTGGATTGAGACCCATTAGAGGGGTGTTGGATTAGAAACCCATTAGACTTAGAGCGCAATCCAGAGTAACTACCAGGAGTCCTTGCTCCGGTGTAAGAACAATTTGCTCTGGATTGCTGTATTTGAATTTCCCATAGGTTTTCACTAGGTGATGCTGTAACTATGGTTGCACGTAATGTGTCTTACGTGCTCCCATAGTTACTCTGGACTGGAGAGCCTATGCTAACTTAGTATGTGACTGTAGTTGTGGAAAAGTTACAGATGTCCACATTGACAAGCTACTCTAAATATATTTTTAACAGTCAATGGGTCTTACCTAAAGCCCTGACATCTTTAGAGGCAGCAGTATGAACATAATACCTGCTATACCCTGTGCTGAGTCAGCACCAGTGCCAGCTCAACTTCAGTCAGCACTGATCCCAGCACTGGCTGGACACTGCATGGAGATAGATAAGAACTCTGGGTGGTAGTGAGTGTCTTTGGAGTAGGGAGTGGCATTCCAGAGCAGGAGGAGGACAGGACAGGGAATGAACTGGAGAAAACCCTCTTATTTATCAAAGCTTTTCATTAATGTCCAGCTGGTTGTTTTTACCTCGTTTCCTGTTTTTAACTGGTTTTTAGGTGGTCTGATCACAGCTATGTTTTTTAAAATGTTTTTTAGTATGTTTATGTATATTTTACTGAATTCTGTAAGGATTCTGACTTACCTATTTTTATTATCTATTTTTAATTTGTATATGCATTATTGTATTTTTTTAATGTTGTAAGCCACCTTGAATTTCCTTTTGGGAAGAAAGGCAGGTTATAAATCAATGAGACTATAAATCAATGAGAGACAGACAGACAGACAGACAGACAGACAGACAGACAGACAGGAAGGAAGGAAGGAAGGAAGGAAGGAGTGGTACAGGTGGTCCTTCAATTCTGAACGCCAAGTCAGGTTGAAAGGCCTGATATGGAGTCTCTCAACACTGTGCTACAAAATAGTTGCCGCAGACAGTGGAGAAACCCCATTGCAGGATGTGAGGACTACAAGAGTCCTATCCCCCAAGGAGCCCTCTGTTGGCTGCTTGGGGCCACAGGATACAGCAGGAGGTGCTTTGATACTGGTGCTTCTGGTAGTGATTGTGCTTTTACATTGATTTAAATTAAATCAAATTTGGGGGTGTTAAAATTTTCCTGCTTGATGATATTACCTCTAAGAATGACATCAATTGCAGGTTAATGACATCATTTCTGGTGAGTCCCAACAGGTTGTCATTCTAAAATGTAGATTTTTAGAACCACATTTAAGAACCAATGAAGTTAATATTAACAATTTAAAAATTGTTGCATTAATATCCCCAATAACCACACCTCCAATATCTATTGTGTAGAACATCATCTGCGCATTTGTCCATCATCACCACTTTCCCTGGGTAAAAAAGAGTATTTAGTTTTTAGTGCCAGTTTATCAGATTCTATGCATTGTTTAGAATGCACTTGTATATACTGTATTTACTCAAAACATCACCTTTTCCAGCTGAATTACCCCCAAATCCAGAGTAACTATGAGAGCACACAAGAGACATAACGTGCACCCATAGTTACTGCACCATTCAGTGAAAACCTATGGGAAATTCATATTGGTATCCAGAGTAAATTGTTTTTACACCAGAGCAAGGACTCCCCATAGTTACTCTGGATTTTGCTCTTAGTCTCCAAATTCAGGGTGTGCATTAGATTCTTTCATTTATTGGATTTGGGTAAATGTGGTATTTTGATGATAAGTGTAGGGTGCACATTAGATTCAATGATGCATTAGATTCAAGTAAATACGGTATTTATACTTCTAAGAATAAATGTGTAAACTTTGACGGGAAATAATTTTAGAATAATAACTTTTGATTTTGCTTTGGGCTTGAGTAAAGATGCTTATCTGCATATCACTTGAAGGCTACAATTCTATCCACAATCTGGGAGCAAGCACTATTGACTATTCTCAGTAAACGTGCTTTGCCTTGGAACTGACAGGGAGTAAGTAACTGACTGCCTTGGAGTAAACATGTGTAGCACTGGGATACAATTCTATCATGAAATCTCCAGACTTACAACACATAATCCAAATTTTGGTGTGCTATACCTATGAAATGTCTACTGCAGAAACAGTACTGTAATAAAACCATCTTTTAGGGATTAAAATCCCTAAAAAATGAAGGGGGAACTCAATGCATTTGTAATTTCAGTTCTTTGGTTTACACACCATCCCTGCAGGCCATGTTTTAAAATGTGTCAACACTGATGACAAAAGACACCCTCCGATGCTTCGAATTGGCACTGACCTTTGCAGTTTGCCTCCAAGAGAGTTCTCTTGCATTGACCAAACAACAAATTAAATTGCTGAAGGATGCCATACATCTCTATCATTGTTCCAAAGAAATCCCTTTCTCGACTCCTCAACTTTCTTATTATTATAGCAGGCCTCCATTTGTCTTCTTGGCTTCCGACTTGAAGTTGCAGCACTTAATACTGGATATTTGTCGGCTAGAAACAACAGACAAAACACTCATGTCAGGAATCTTCCATCGCCTGAGACACTTTGTCTGTTGGAGGTTCTATCACAAAAATTAATGCCCAATGTTTGCACAATACAAATCTTTGCTCCCCAAGTGAGTGAGGACAAAATCCTAATCAGTTTAGTCCACCACAACCCACCCATCTCTCTGTTCCTGTGGTGGCATGGGGAGGGCGACGCATGTCTGTGCAGTGGCCTAACTCCCTAAGAGTGGTGCAGAAGTGCCTTACAGCACTTTTGCAACACATCCAAGCCAGTACTGGATTAGTGCCATGCCAACTAGGGGTTAGGATTGTGGTATGAGTAAGTGTGTGTGTGTGTGTGTGAGAGAGAGAGAGAGAGAGAGAGAGAGAGAGAGACTCAGTTAGCAGTCACCCCTGCTAACTGAGCAAGAGGCACTCTTTCAAGTGGGTGCTCCTCTTTTATTTAGCAGGGGGAGAGTAACTGGCCCTACTCACCCCTGCAATGTCTGTTCAAGTGGCTTCTGCTGGTGTTCTTTTTTGCATTTAGATTGTGAGCCCTTTTGGGACAGGGACTCATTAGCTTTTAATTAGCTATTATTATTTTTCCATTTTCTTTGTAAACCGCTTTGTGAACTTTTTAGTTGAAAAGCGGTATATAAATACTGTAGATATATATATTTAGAGAGAGAGAGAGAGAGAGAGAGAGAGAGAGAGAGAGAGAGAGAGAGATCTATCAGGTTTTTTCCTGGCCAATTAGCAATAATAGCAAAACTGGAAGCAGGTAAGGCAACCTTAAGCAAAAGGGCAGCACTTGGATAAACTGAAGATCAGGGTAGAAAAATAATCCATATGGAATCTGGAGACAGGCTTCTTCTTTTAAAGGCACCCCCAAAGGTAGGTTTTTACATAAAAAAATACTGGTGTCAAAATGCTAGCCTGAATCTGTGTCTGAATCACGGCAAAACACTTTGCAAGATGGAAGCCATTCAGTGCGTGAAAGGATTGGGCTCTTCTCCCGCCCAGCTCTGACAAATAAGGGGGAAAAAGTGAAAATGGAAACTCAACTTTGCAGGAAATATTTTCTTTTAATCAGTTTAGAGGATTCACTGAATGACGAAGAAGGGGACTGCCTTATTTGCTCAGCGAGGGGGACTCTGGAGGCTGATCAGACTTTAATTTGTTTCTATTTATTTGATATTTACATTCAGCAGGGTCAGACTCTAGAGAATCATCTACAAACTAAACATTAGTAATATGAAGGCGTGCTCATAAAATCCCTATTTGAGTACAATAAACATGAAATTGCCCAGCGCATTAAATTAAAATGTGATTAGTTAAACTAGTTTTCAGGCACTACTTATAAATAATCATCAAGCTGCTATTCCTAAGAGGCCATCATGAGCATATCAGGCAGTTTAATTCTTTGGAGTTTTAGGACCAGGAATGATCCATTTTACCTTTTATGCATATATGTTAGTGATGGGCTAATGACAATTCCTTTGTTTGCTTGATTGAAGTCTATCAATCAAGAAGTCTATGAATCAAGTCTATCAATCCATCTATTTCACCTCCCAACCAATTTTCAAGGTGGCTTATGGCAAAATGAAAAGGAAAACTAAAATTATGTTGGATTTTCAAGTCCCCCTTGGACAGAACCTTTTCTCCCAGACTGCCAATGATGTTTGCTGCAATGCTACAATTCCTGTAGAACAAGTGTCCTGGACAGGGCCAAGATTTTTATAAGCATCTTCCTAGGTCTCAGATGTTCCACTTCACTCTGTTGAAGAATCTATGATTGGTGCCCCTAAGATTTTGTAGGAAAAAAGCCCTGGTCTGAAGGTGACAGATTCCCTCCCACTGACAACACTTCCTCACCTAGGTTGCTACAAATGTCTCTTGCATTTGAGGTAGGATGCAAGAAATAAATTTCTTGTACCCGACATACTCTTTATCTTATGAACGATACCATTTTCTTCTGATTTCCAATCCTTTTTCAATTAACCACCAATCATAAATGTTGCACTTCCCACTATCCACTCTATAATCCCAGAATGCATATAAATATAAGATCCTTGTTGGATCAGGCCAAGGGTGATCTAGTCCAGCTTCATGTATCTCCACTGCATGTTAACAGGAACACATTAGAGAAAAAGAAATATGTATTCTGTTGCTACTCCCTTGTTCCTGACATTCAGAAATAGTCTACCTCTAAAATCTGAAGTTTGCATATAGTGGTTTATAATCTGGGATTGACTTTGTATCCATCAGTATTGTCCAGTACTCTTTTAAAGGATTTTTGGTTAAATACCATCACCGTTTCACTATGGCAAAGAATTCCATAGATTAATTACACACTGGAAAGACATACAAGCTTATTCTAACTGCCAGTGTGTTTTGTTGGTGTCTCCTATTTCTGTTATTGTGTGAAAGGGAAAATAAATTTCCTCTGTCGACTTTATTCAACTCATTCATAACTTTATATTTTTCAATTATGTACCCCTCTGGCACCTTCTTCCTAAAGAGCTTCAAACCTTGTAGCCTTGTAGTTAAGTGAGGTGTTCCCTCTTTGGCATGGCCTTCATACAACTGGGTGTTGATCCTCTTATTGAGATATTCAAAGCTTGTATGACAGAGATAGACAAGCATCAAAATTTCCCCTATTAAAGGAGGAAATAATCCACACACAGGTTAATTCCAGTTGGAAGGGTTAGAAAGAGCCTTTCCTATATCACTAGCATTCCTCTGTTGTTTCAAAGTGTGAGGAATCCAGACCTTCCATCTACATAGCAAGCCTCCTTATAGTCCTGAAAATCAAAGATCCTGCACTCTGTCCAAACACATATTTAAATAATTACTACTACTACTACTACTACTACTACTACTACTACTACTCATAATAAAAACTTTTTTCATCTTACCACTCAATGCAATCCTTCACACCATACAATTGTTTCTTTTCAAACTAAAATAAAAGCTTGTTATGTTCCTTGATCTAAAAATATTATTATATTAATATTTTGTCTTGATGGTGCAATCATTTTGCCCCCTGCTACAGATCATGTCCCTCGATTAATGATCTCTTTTCCACATTTCAGAATCACACTACCAAAATGAACAAAAACAAGTATAATCTCCTCTTTCCTTTATGGAAAGGTAGACAAGGTCAGAAAACAACAGTGTACATAGGCATTTACTTTAAAAATGTTGGTATGTAAAGGGAAATGGAGCAAGATGAGTCTTCCCCAACTCCTTAGGGAAATCACTCAATAGCATCTTATCAAAGGTTCATGTTGGTCTGGCTGCTTGCTGTTCATTTGCACTTATAATTTTTTTTTTTAAAAAAATCTTAATTTGAAGTATTCATTTATACCTATAGGGCTATGATATTCATGGTATAGTAGATGCAAGATAGCAAAGTCATCTCCTTGCCTGCCTGCATTATTTGCTTGCTGATATAGAAAGTTATAGTTTTGCCTATACCTTAGCTATGGGATAGGGTTGCGATATGTTCCAAAAAACAGGGCCAATCCTGTTTTGGGGGGATTGTGTTCCCATACTGGGAAATGGGACAGAGGGTCCTGTCCCGATTTTGTGGAAGAGAATTATGGCAACCCTACTATGGGATATTTAGAATTAGACATTAAAGAGTGGAGGGGGGAATGTTAGCAATTATGGATGTACAGATGTTATGTAATTCTCTGCAGAGCTCTTGGGAAATGTTCACTTTAGAAAGGGAATATCCCTGTTCTCATTGGCATTTCAGGTGAAAGTGTAGCTCATGGCACAGGCTTCCAGTATACAATGTCCACATATTGCAACAATAAGGACTGAGAAGAGACCTGGAAGATTCAGGTTCATATCTGCCCTCAGCTATGAAGCTTCCTGGGTTACCTTGAGCCAATCACTCACTCTCAGCTTCACCTACCTTACAGGGTTGTTGTGAGAATAGTAGCAGGAGAGGAACTATGGCTTTGTAAACTGCATTGGGCATGGGAAAGAAGGCAACCACTTGAACTGCAGTATTCCACTCAGGCATTCCTTACAATTAGTGTGTATCCAATGAGCAATCAGCACTATTTTCTCACTCTGTGGGAATAAACATACTCTGCTAGGTCATTACAGTGCTTCCTTATTGACATGCCTGCTTTGAATTTGTGGATTAATAATCTCTATGGGATTTCAGATAGACTTTGGTGGGCCTATTGATGCTGTTCTCAGCTAAAAGTTGCTATTGATGACTTGACAAGCTCTGTTTTTTTTTCTCCCAAGTAGCTTAATTCATTGAGGAGGTCATATTGAGCAAGAGGTTTTGTGTGGTTTTTATTGTTTCAGTTTTTCTCTTTTTCCGTCTTAGGATCAACAGTGACTTTCTCAACCTTCCTAATCAATAGCAACTGCAGAATCTCTTAAACACTGTTGTCTGGTTCAGGGACCATGAAGCAAAAGTGAAAATGAGCTTCGTAGGAAGAAGCACAAATCTATTGATCTGTTATCTTTGTTTTTTATTTCTTTGTGTGCCCCTGTTTTAAGTTTTATGGGCCACAATTGGAGAAGATAGTCACTCTTTTGTTCCAATAAAAACTCTTTTGTGAGTGGAACTGATTCTGCAATTCTCTACAGTTACAATCAGTACTAGACAGCTTACAGTAAAGAAGATAAATTTTTACATGTGGCAATTCAGCCCCTGTTAGCATACAGCTGCAGGACACTATTTTATTATAATCTGGCAGACACAAGCATGAATCCATAGAACTTAAGAATTCATTCTGAACCTGTATGTAAAATAGGCATAGCACCACTCATAGGGGCATAGCACTTAATTGTACCAATGGTGTACTGTTTTCATATAATACCATTAGAATTAATTTGGTCCCAGGAATCTAGGTAGTGTTTCTCAACCAGTGATAACACTAGTCATCTTTCAGGTATAAAATCACATATCCAGGTTCCTGCCATCTGGTAGCAAGACAAACAATGCAACATAATAAACAGTTATAGGAGGCTTGGATTGATGAGCAGGATCTAGCATTGATAGATCTAGCATTTTTACACACTCAAAAAAGTCCTCCTACCTATCTTAAACCTCTTTCTGTTGTTGCATCTGGCATCCCAATGTAGAAGTAATTGATAGTGATATCGAAACCAGTACTTCCAGTGGTACTTCCAGTGGTGAACCATGTGAAGTGATACAGCAAGGGACAAACACTGAGAAACACTGATATAGGGCTGACCAACTGGTTCATGTATTTCAGTTTGTCACCAAACCAATATGATGAACTATGAATGAATAGGAATAGATCTTGTTTATGAAGCCATTAACGACCCATTCTTAATTTATTTGGCATTCAGGGATGGGGGTTACTTTTTCCAAAAGCATCTGTATAGCCAACAGCATCCTCTGTATAGCCAGCTCCCAGTAGTTGATGTTTCTTTTAATGTCCAAGGTCAAACACTAATTTAAGGCCTTCTGGAAAAATCAAATGAGTTCTGCCACAACAACGTGGCACACTGATGGCTGACATTTTCACAGTAATGATTACCAGGCCATTGCAGGAAAATAGTTGCCTGCATAGACATCACCACAGAATGCCAAATGCAAGAGAAGTATTAGGATGCAGGTCTCTTGTTGTCTCCAGGAGCATCCAATACACCTCTTGTTGGCTACTCTGCTATATAGGAAAATGGACTAGGTGGATGTTTTGGCCTGTTTCAGAGGCCTTATGTAATTATGAGATCTACCTGCCTGCCTTAGGCATAGGGATGGACGGAATCAATAGAAACTAAGAAAACCATAGATGGGGACAAAAATAAATGCCACAAAAAACTGTACAAAATGAAAAAATAAATGAAAACATTTAAGAAATGTATAAATAACTGACAGGCATTTGTAACAGAAAAAAAGTTCATTTTTTTCTTGCTCACTGCTTAAGTAAGCATCCATTAACAATTGATTTTTTCCAGTTGGGAACCCATGCGTGCTATGCTGAGGTTCATAATGAAGACAGGTGGGAATAGAATTTAAATTGGGTGTGTGTATATATCTAGAGAGAAAAAAATATGGCATTCATTTCAAATTTCCTTGAAAAACAGTATTAAGTGTTACATTAAATAAGGCAACTAGAAACCAGGCTGTGAAGATAACTTCTAACTTGGAGCACAATCCTAACCATGTCTACTCAAAAGTAAGCCCCATTGTATTCAGTGGGTTTTACTCCCAGGAAAGTGTCTTTAGGATTGCAACCCAAGTCAAACAAAAGAAGTCCTTTGCTTTCCCCAGTATTGTAGTTGCCTCACTGAATGGATATAGGCAACCTGTTAATTCAGTTATAAAGGTATTTATTTCATTATACAGAAGTAATTTTTCCAATTGATAGCCACTCTTCTTCAAAGAAAAGCATCAAAGATTTCAGATAATTGCAGTCAGCATCAAAGTGATTTACTTTTCCAATGACCCAATCCAAATTCATATTCCATCAGCATAACAGCTTGATAGGATTGTGCCACGTCATGGACAGCAGCATAACCATCTTTGAGACTGCTGTAAAGCACATTATTGGGCGTGAGCACTACTGGAAGGAGCCAGGTTAGCAGGAACTTTCATGTCCTTCAGCACAATGTGAAGGAGCTGAAAAAAGGGGTGTCTGCCAGTGTTGCCACCATTACTGGATGATGGTGGTGCCCTGTGCCATACACTGGAGGAGTAGGGTATCTGCTTTGCTGACATCATCCTGATAGCTATGCCTGTGTCTTTAATAGCAACTTAGAGCACAATCCTAACCATGTCTACTCAAAGGTACCTCCACAATCCAGAGTAACTATGGGAGACATTACAAGCACCTGTAGTTACTGCATCACCTAGTGAGAACGTATGGGAAATTCATATTGCAATCCAGAGTAAATTGTTCTTACACTGGAGCAAGGACTCCCCGTAGTTACTCTGGTTTGCGCCCTAAGCCTCATTGTGTTCAATGGGTCTTACCCCCCAAGATAGTCTCTTTAGGATTGCAGCCTTAGTGAGGACACATTAACAGTGGCAATTTTTAGTTGGACATCATTGAAAGCTTCATTTCCCAATTCCTGCATCTCAGACCACTGTCAAAGATCTGGGAATAAACCAAGCTCTCTCTCTCTCTCTCTCTCTCTCTCTCTCTCTCTCTCTGTGTGTGTGTGTGTGTGTGTGTGTGTGTAAATAAATCCAGGCCCCTGACAATGCTTTCTCCTGCATGCATTTGCTTTCCAAACAACTATACTTCTATTTCTCATTCATTGTAAATTATGCTTCTGACAAAGTATAAACAAGACCACAAGCATGAACCTAATGAAACACTGAATAAATGACAACCTGCTTCAGAAAAAAACCATTAAAGTGGCCATATGTGCTTGCTAAAGGAATCTAAATAAGAAGTGTGTGCCGTTCAGTTCACACTTTTCCACAACATAAGGCTTCAGCATAAATCAATCTGAGTACTAAATTATCCTAAATTATTAATCTCACATGAGCAGTTGCAGTAGCATGGCTGTACAGGTAACAGCACTATGTTTTGCAAGGTACTTCAATGTGCCGTGAAAGCTGCTACTCCCTCTTGCAATTGGATCCATTCCAGCTGATGAGAACAACACAGAGGTGATGCCTTTGTGTTGTTCTTGTGCCAAGAACGTCTCAACAGCCTGCTTCCAGGCACACTGCAAAATTTACTGCTATGACACTGATGTAGCTACACTGCAGATCTGTTGCACCTGGATAATGAGCATGTGTCAGGGTGACCATATAGAATGGAGGACAGAGTACCTGTACCTTTAACAACTGCATAGAAGAGGGAATTGAGGCAGGTACTGCTTTTAAAAGCCTTCTATGATGAGCTAAACCTGCCTCATTTCCCTCTTCTATGCAGTGGTCAGTTAAAATTGGGCTGTAATGATCTGTACAAAGTTTGTCTGAACATATACCAGTAGTATATGGTGACTGTGACGCAAACTTTGAGACAAGGCTCCCTGGGGAGCAATGGAATTTTTGTGGAAATACCTGCTGTTCTATACCTGTGGTACTCAAAGTGAGAATCAGGACTGCTTTGGGGGACCACAACCTTGGGTCAGGGTCATCATGAGATGGTGGAATTCACCATCTTGGAATCTGGTACTGAGCTTTCCTGGGAGTCTCATTGAATACAATGAGACTTATTTCTGATTAGACATGGAGGAGATCTAGCATCACAGTGATGTCACATCTTGGTAAGTTTGACAGAGTCTTGGTCAGATTTTTAAGTTTGAAAGGGGGTCCCATGGGGTTCCATGCCTGAGTACTACTGCTCTGTATAATGTAAAAGTCTATAACCCTAATGGGAAGCCATGGCCAATGGCCCAATAGGTCAAGGAACCCAACAATTGAACCAACTTGAAATCACTGGGCACTGAAAACTAACATGTTTTCATTTACTTTGATGAATGTAGAATTGTTCTGGTTGAAGCCTTCCCCCCATTCCCTCTGTGTGTGTGTTCAAAATTCACACACACACAATTTTCCCCTACTTCCTGATGAAAAGAGCAGGATGCAATACAATCGGAATCCCTTTTTCCAAATACCTGTTTACAAGGATGCATGCATTCGACAACAGCAGAGATTGACTTGTTCCAACAGAATTGCTGGCTGCAGCAGATAAGATATATTGAATTTTTAATTGTGCTTCATCATGAATACAACTGTTTTGCATCAGCCACTCTATAAGAGCCATTTAACTATTCTCTGCTGGTTTCTCAACAAGAGGAACCTCAGATTTAATTAGAACGGTGAGAGGCATCCAACAAAATTCGATAACCAACTGCCATGCTGATGGAATTAAAACGGAAAAATCAAGCAAATAAACGGAAAGGTTGGATAGCAAGTGATGAGGCTTGTTTTAAAGAGATGATGGGAATACATTTTAGCTTCTGGCTCTCTGACATGGTCAAAGGTAATGCAAGCTTTATAGACAATTCCCAAGCCAAGCTACATAGTAACAGCAGCAGAAGAGGTCCAGTCGCTCTGCTCTCATCCTTTGTTTTTAAGCAGAAATAATAGCAAGAGGGTGACCAGGACCTTGATTCTCACAGGATGTGCAATCACGTCTTAACTTGAAATGCTTTGTCTATTGCTTCAATTTGTCTCAGGTCACTTGTAGTCAGATAGTGTGGGACAGACAGCCTTATGAGAAAGCTAGAAAAAACAACCTCAGAAGTACATTTTGTCATCCATATCTAGCAAGGAATTTTCTGTAAGCTGTTAATATTTGAATCACAATGCTCATTTCAAGTGAAAGGTAACAAGACTATCTTTTCAGGGCTATTCTTATGCCTCTGGCAATGGCTTGACACAGTGAAATTAAAGAGGCAACTGAACTTGTAACATATAATCATACTTTACTAGCAAAACATACCAGCATTGTGGGAGTAAAATACCCCACATTGCACATTGTCCCTGCATTGCGCAACGTCACCCTATGTGCATCAACCCTGAATTTGCATCGTTCCCCCATTGATGGGCATCGTCCCCCATGCGCATCAACCCCCATTGAAGCGCAATGTCCCCCCACATGCAACATCTCCCCAAGTGAACCCTCCCTCCCAGTGCATCAGGCACCAGGCATCAAACTGGCCAGATGTTGATCAGTTAATCTTCAGTGTTAAGTATAGGACAAAAACACACTGCAACCCTTTTCAACCCCTTAAGGGTTAATTTTCTCAACATCAGTTCTTGGTGGGTGTTGATGTCACAGAAGGAATATTCTCCCCGAATTTCATGTTTCTAGGTCAGGGTGTGGATCCACCTCCCTGTATCACAATCTCTGAACATGAACTGGAGGTTGTCCATGACTTTGTGTACCTTGTGCATCAGGGAACAGATCACAGTTCTATCCAAAAGGGACAAATGAACCAGTAAGACATGGTATACAAGGGAAGACAATCGGAAAATATTTAATTATCCTTGATGTTTATTTACTTATAGTATTTATTAAAATAGAATCAGCCTTGCTCTTCTAACCTCCATAGAGGACACCAGGGCAGTTTGAAGTAGTGTAAAGAATAGAACAATTTAAAACAAAGGCAATTTAACCCAAAACAAAAACAATTGTTTAACCCAAGGCAAAAAATAATTTAACCCAACTAAGAAAAGTAAAATCACAAGTAAAATAAAAACCAATAGTAAACTATAATTATAATCATTAATAATTATTAATTATTAATGTTATAATTATTATATTATTAATATATTATTATTACCCATAAATACACAGTGAACAATTTTATGCTGGTTTCATTCACATCACCAGTCGGACCCTTCCTAGGGTCACACAGCCTAGGACTGTGTGATGTAGCGGCGTATAATTCGTGCTGAACAAGGGTGACAGGGGTGACTGCAACAACTACCGTGGCATCTCTCTTCTTAGTGTTGTAGGGAAGCTGCTCGCCTGAGTCATACTGAAGAGGCTTCAGGTGCTTGCAGAGAGAATCTATCCTGAATCACAGTGTGAATTTCGATCCAACAGGTCCACCACTGATATGGTATTTTTCCTTCGACAGTTGCAAGAGAAATGTAGGGAACAAAGACAGCCACTCTTTGTAGCCTTCATAGATCTTACAAAGGCTTTTGGTTTGGTTAGTAGGGATGGCCTTTTTAAAATACTCCCCAAGATTGGATGCCCACCTAAGCTCCTCAACATCATCAGGTCCTTTCACGAGGACATGAAGGGCACTGTAGTTTTTGATGGCTTAACATCAGACTCCTTTCACATCCGAAGTGGAGTGAAGCAGGGCTGCGTCGTCGCACCAACTTTATTTGGGATCTTTTTTGCAGTCATGCTGAAGCATTCTTTTGGAAACGCAACACAGGGAATCTATCTCCGGACCAGATCAGACGGAAAACTATACAATCCTTCCAGGCTAAGAGCAAAGTCCAAAGTCCAGCTGAAATGCTTGTATGAGTTCCTCTTCGCCGATGACGCTGCTGTTACTGCTCACTCTGCTGAAGACCTTCAACAACTCATGGACCGTTTTAGCAAAGCCTGCCAAGACTTTGGACTAACAATCAGCTTGAAGAAAACACAAGTCATGGGTCAGGGTGTGGATCCACCTCCCTGTATCACAATCTCTGAACATGAACTGGAGGTTGTCCATGACTTTGTGTACCTTGGCTCAACTATCTCTGACACTCTCTCCTTAGATACTGAGGTGAATAAACGTATTGATAAAACGGCTACCACGTTCTCCAAGCTTACAAAGAGAGTGTGGCTTAATAAGAAGCTGACGGAACATACAAGATCCAGGTCTATAGAGCTTGTGTCCTGAGCACACTCTTGTACTGCAGCGAGTCTTGGACCCCTTATGCATGGCAGGAGAGAAAGCTGAACACCTTCCATATGCGCTGTCTCCGACGTATTCTTGGCATCACCTGGCGTGACAAAGTTTCAAATGACGCAGTCTTGGAACATGCTGGAATCTCTAGCATGTTCACACTTCTGAAACAGCGGCATCTACGCTGGCTTGGGCATGTTGTGAGAATGGCTGATGGTTGGATTCCAAAAGATCTCCTATATGGTGAATTAGTGCAGGGAAAGCGCCCTAGAGGGAGACCACAGCTGCGATACAAAGACATCTGCAGAAGGGATCTAAAGGCCTTGGGAATGGACATCAACAGCTGGGAAACCTTGACCTCCGATCTTTCAGCGTGGAGGAAAAAGACCTAGCATGGCCTTCTCCAACTGGAAGAGATACTTGTTCGGCAGGCTGAAGCAAAGAGACAGACCCGAAAGCAGCGAAACCTGGGGCCTGGGCAGGGGACGGAATTTATTTGTCCTCAGTGTGGAAGGGATTGCCACTCTTGAATTGGCCTTTTTAGCCACGCTAGGTGTTGTTTCAGGACCTCCAATCAGAGCACGATACCATAGTCTTTCGAGACTGAAGAATGCCTATTAATATTATTATTATTATTATTATTATTATTATTATTATTATTATCCATAAGTACACAGCAAACAATTTTGTGCTGGCTTCATTCACATCACCAGTCGGACCCTTCCCAAGAGTCTAGGACTGTATGATATAGCGGCGTATAATTCGTGCTGATCCCAGAAGAGCAGCTTTCTGCAGTTGGCAGAGTGATATTTTGTCAATGCCAATAGTTTTCTGGTGCCTGCCAAGGTCTTTGGGCACTGCACCCAGTGTGCCAGTTACCACTGGAACCACCTGCACTGGTTTACACCAGATACACTGTAATTCGATTCTTAGGTCTTGGTAGTGGGAGATCTTTTCCAGTTGTTTCTCCTCAATTCTGCCGTCACCTGGTATGGCGATGTCAACAAGCCACACCTTACTGCTTTCTATGATGGTGATATCTGGAGTATTGTGTTCCAAGACCTTGTCCGTCTGTATCCTGAAGTCCCACAGAAGCTTGACCTGCTCATTTGCAACCACTTTTTCAGGCTTGTGGTCCCACCAGTTTTTAGCCACTGGCAGATGATACTTTGGGCATAGATTCCAGTGGATCATCTGCACAACAGAGTTGTGCCTCAGTTTGTAGTCAGTCTCCATGGTCTTCTTGCAGCCACTTAGAATGTGGTCGATGGTTTCATCCACTTCTTTGCAGAGCCGGCATTTTGGGTCATGGGCTGATTTTTCAATTCTGACCTTGATGGCATTTGTCCTGATTGCCTGTTCTTGGGCAGCAAGTATCAGGCCTTCCGTCTCCTTCTTCAGTGTTCCACTCGTGAGCCACAACCAGGTCTTATCCTGATACACTTTTCCTTCGATCTTGGCAAGGAATTGGCCATGCAATCCTTTATTCTGCCAACTGGCAGTCCGAGCCTGAATTGCACTTTTGCGATATTCATAGTTGGTCTGCTGCACTTTCAACAACTTTCTCTTGCTGACTTCAATCAGAGCAGATTCCTGGCTCTCTCGCACATCATCTGCTAGGGCATGTTTTTCTTCTTCCACCGACTGCTTCACTTGCAAAAGTCCTCTGCCCCCTGATCTTTTAGGCAGGTACAGCCTGTCAACATCACTACATGGATGTAAAGCATAGTGAATGGTCATTATTTTCCTTGTTTTCCTGTCCAAGTCATCCAGTTCCTTTTGTGTCCAGTTCACAATGCCAGTAGTATATCTAACTACTGGTATGGCCCAGGTATTTATAGCCTTTATAATGTTGCTGCCATTCAATTTGCTCTTCAAAATTTTTCTAACCCTTTGTATGCATTCTTTGCTGACCACAGTTTTTACATGCCGGTGCTTGATATTGTCCAGCTGCAGTATGCTCAGATATTTGTAGGCTTCAGGCTGGTGGCATTTAATGGTTTGACCATTCAGCATTTCAATGCCATCACTTTCCGTGATCTTCCCTTTCTTTAGTGCCACTGTGGCACATTTGTCCAAGCCAAACTCCATGTTGATGTCGGTACTGAAGACTCGGACTGTATTGGTGAGTGACTGGATTTCTTCTTCTGACTTTCCGTAGAGCTTCAAATCATCCATGTACGATAGATGGGAAATTTTCTGTGAGTTTTTGGCAGTTTGATAACCCAGATTCGCTTTCTGTAGGATCACTGACAAAGGGATCATCGCGATGACAAACAGCAATGGGGACAATGCGTCCCCCTGGAAGATTCCCCGTCTAATCTTGACAAGTCCATAACTTTCATTGGCTATGAATAATTCTGCCTTCCAGAGTTTCATTGCATTTTCAATGAAATTTGTTACATTTTTTTCCATACCCATAAATCAATATGGTGAAAGAAAAGAATCCGAAGTCTATACTGGCTCGGTCATCACCCAGGATAAAAAGGTCCGCGGCAGATGTTGTTGATCCTGGACAGCCGCCGACAGGCTACTGGATCAGGGGGCTACTGGATCAGGGAACACCATCAAATGGACAACCACAAAAGCGGCAGAAATACTCAATGTTAGAGAATCGGATCATCATGAAGTGCTACTACACCTGAAAAGCGTGGCTACCAGAAGAGGATGTACCAACTCTGGAACCAATAATAATAATAATAATAATAATAATAATAATAATAATAATAATAATAATAATAATAATAATAATAACTATTATTATTATTATTATTATTATTATTATTATTATTATTATTATTATTATTATTATTATTATTATTGAAAATCAAACATAAATACACAGCAAACAATTTTGTGCTGGTTTCATTCATATCACCAGTCGGACCCTTCCCAAGAGTCTAGGACTGTGTGATGTAGCAGCGTATAATTCTAGCTGAACCCAGAAGAGCGGCTTTCTGCAATTGGCAGAGTGATATTTTGTCAATGCCTATTATTATTATTATTATTATTATTATTATTATTATTATTATTATTATTATTGTAGTTGTTGTTGTTGTTGTTGTTAATGTTAATGTTAATGTTAATCATTAATAATATAAATTAATTACATTAAAATGAAGCTAACCTAAGAACCAAAGGAGACACCACTGTACAACAGAAATGAGACAGGAACAGTACATTCCCATACATATCGGGCTTACTCCATGGAAACTGTGGATAGGATTGCAGGTGAAGCTTTTTCTTCCTTCAGTTGCAGTTTCCTTTTGTTACTGCCTGTTCCCAGAAATTTTCTAGTCTGCCTTTTTTTGCTCAGATCAGAATAAAGACACATCACACTCTGCGCATTGGAACACACAAATGGTGCCTAGAAAGACCCGTCATTCACTATTTACCTCCAGAGGATAAATCTATCCAAATTAAAAATTCCACTTGGAATTGTTAAAGGTATTCTTGGTCCATACTGGATCTTTAAAATACATATTTTAAACTATTTTTTTCAGCCTCGGGCTTTATGGTGCAAAACCATATCTTTAGCCTTCATCACCTTGGATTCCCGTGATCATTTACAACTATCAAGTAAGGTGGCAACCCCAAGTAGTGATCACATCATTTTGGTGATGCAAATGATACAAGCAGCCATTCTCAAAGCTTCTTTTAGGAAATGAACATGACATGTCCAATTGCTTCTTCATTTAGCTCATATTGAGTGCAGATTTGAACAGTTCCCATCTCTGATTTGCTACTTTCGTAACCAGATGAGAATGATAACTGAAGATGAATGATATTTATTTCTGCTTTAGAAATAATCTCCAGTGTATAACTGTAGGTTTCAGGGTTTCTCCCCCTCCCCACCTCCCTCCTTTCTTGAACAAGCATATGCAACCAAATGTTCCCCAAACATTGCAGGCGGTTATGCAGCAGTGCCCTGCAGGCACCTGTACAGCTGTCAGGGTTGACAAAACTTAATGGCTTTTTTGCCAGAAGCAACCTGCTTGTTACTTGAACTACAGTCTGTGAATATGATAACTTTCTGCACATTCTTTTCCTTTTCTTTTTTTCTAGGCAATAATTTCTGCTTGGTTTCCTCAGCTCCGTGTGGAACCAAATAAAAAACCCAGATAAATTGAAATATAGATTTGTTTAAACAATAAAAAAATCATCATAAACGAAATTCCTCATGCAATTTTGCCTCTAATGTCCATTGTCCTTATTTCACTGTTATTCAGTGCACAGATATGTGGCAGTAGCAGCAGACACATCCAAGAGCTTTCAAGCTGGTGACACCAGCCAGAATCCTATAAAAGTCTAACCCCCAAATCCAGAGTAACTACAGGAGTACGTAAGAGACTTTACGTGCACCTGTAGTTACTGCATCACCTAGTGCAAACCTATGGGAAATTCATATTGGAATCCAGAGTAAGTTCTTACACCGAAGCAAGGACTCCACATAATTTATCTGGATTTTGCCCTAAATCTGGTATGTATATTGGCATATATAAAGGGCCTTGGATGCTCTCAGAAAGATGAAATTAAAATGTGGTTAATTAATTAATGTATGTTCCCATCCAACAGCAATGCTTATTGGATGGATCTCCAGGGGCTCAGTAGAGGGAGATGTCTGTTTCTTCTACATGATAATCATTTAACTGGTGATCAGAGGTATAGCCCATTCATTTAGCACTCAGGCCCCATACATTTTTGACACCCCCTCCCAAAAGACAAAATTATTTTAAGTAATAGTTATGACAAGAAATGAAAAATTGTGATCCACTGTACTTGGGCTCATGACCCACGTATGGGTCATAACCCAGAGTTTGGGAAGCACTGATATAAGGTGAAATTTTCTAAAACATTAATAGTGACTTGTAATCCATCACTAAACTCCATGTAGATGACGCAGTAGGCTAAGGCGTTTGTTCCACTCATTAGCATCTAATTCCCACCCACCGCCAAACCTTTACACATTCTGTTTTGCTTATGCATCCCATCCCATAGTAGATCACATACAATCCTAAACAGTGATTTTTACTTTGATATATTAAAGAATTCTAACAAACTCTGATATAAAGAAAAAATATTTTTAGCAATCTAAATTCTGACAGCTATTGCTTCCTGCTGCCATTTCTTCTAGGATTCCTGCCAACAACACATCGTGTTCTATTTACTACCTAATTGTCTATAACCTTTGCATCACTTAACTACCTTCTGTTTTCCCCAGAGACCTTTAACTTTGCAAGGCAAATTTCATAAGAATATTCTAGTAATGGATCTAGACTTTCCAGCTAGACATACTTTTGCATGAATTTAGTCTCAAAAATTGGGGTGCGCATTAGATAAGATGGCACATTAGATTCAAATAAATACAGTATTTTGATGATAAGGATATGTCATTATTAAGTTTAACAGTACTATCTATATATATAAAACTGAAAAGTCACTGACTTACTGACTCATCAATGCCCCACCAAAACCGCAGGAGCTAGAAGTGTGAAATTTGGGGAGGATGTTCCTTCCATGAGGGAGACACCCACTAAGAACCGGTTTTTGGAAATTCCAACCAGAAAGGCATGAAAAAGGGCACAACATGTTTTCCTCCCTATAATTTATATTGAAGAATCCCTGACTGATCCAAGCCCTGCCCCAACCCCCAGACCTAGAAGCATGAAATTTGGAGAGGATGTTCCTTCTGTGACATCAACACCAACCAAGAACTGATGTTGAGAAATTTAATCCTTAAGGGGATGAAAATGGGTGCAACTTATTTTTGTCCTATACTTAACATTGAAGACCCACCAATTTTCAGTACCTTATTGTGGTGGTGGGATTGTGTGCTCCAGTGATACAAGGGTCTATGCTGGCTGTAGCGTAGCTACTAGCAGGGACTCCCATGCCAGACAGGCCTTTGTTGAGGAGTCAGACTAAACCTGTCCAAAATCCCACTTAACATGGGTTGTCTGGAGAAGGAAAACTCCCACCTCAAACCTCCACTGCCTTGTGGCTATACCCATCTATGGGAAAGGCTTCAGGAGTTAACCTCAAGGCAAAACCCGGAGCCGGAGTCCCGGAAGCAGTTTGTGACTATGTACAATCATGTTCTGGTAACTCCTGTGACACAGCTGGAACCAATTGTATTGGCTCTGCCATTCCATTGGACTGTTTCAGTGATGTGGAGAGGGGGAATTTGCTGCTTGGGTAACAATCTATCCTCCATATTAATCTACCCAGGCCATCATACTCTGGAGAGGACACACAGAACATGATACCAGTCTTTTGAGACTGAAGGATGCCAATGAATGAACATTGAAGACTGATCAACATCCAGCTGATCCACTGGGAAGGAGGGTGCACAGGAGGTAATGGTGCACATGGGGGAGATGATGCACGTGGAGGGATGGTACACATGGGAGGATGGTGTTCATGGGGGTTTTTGTATATGGTGAGCATGGGGGTGTTGCACAAGGTGGGACATTGTGCTTGGGAAATGGTGCAGATGAGGGGTTAGAATCATAGAATCCTAGAGTTGGAAGGGACCTAATAGGTCATCTAGTCCAACCCTCTGCCTGTAGCAGGAAATCCTCCTAGAGTATCTCCAACAAATGCTCATTGAGCCTCTGCTTGAAGATCCCCAGAGAGGGAGAGTCTACCACCACCCTTGGCAATCTGTTCCGCTGCTGAACCGCCCTCACCGTCAGGAATTTTTTCCTGATCTCCAACTTTGTTGCCATTTATACCCATTGGTTCTAGTCCTGCCTTCAGAGCCTGCTAAGAACAAATGAGCCCCTTCCTCCATAGCCTTCTGCTGTATTACTAACAGTAATGCTAACAGTACTAGATCAGAAAAATGGTATATAGCAGTTGTTCCCAAATTGGTGGGTTACAACTCACCAGCCTGGAGAGCATTTGTCCCTGCCCTTTAAAAGAAATTGGGGAGATGCAACCATGTAAGTTTTTTTCACTTTCCTGCAGTTAGTGCTACAGTCCTGGGGTGATCTGCAGGGCTCCCAATGATATGAATGTCTCCCACCCCCTCCCCCCCAAAATAAATAAATTGCAATGATACTGGTGGTGCCTCCACCAGTATTTTTTAGGCTTACAGTTGCTTGGAGAGCCCTGCAGAGAGTTCCCCAGGAGAGCAGCACTGGCTGCAGTTATGTGAAATTTCTCACATCTCCAACAGCAGTTTGATCTGGGGATTGCATTGCTGCCTACCTTTCTCCCTCGCGACAACTGACAAGTGTTCCCAACTCCCTTGTAGTTTGGACTCCTTTGTTTTAGAATAAAGAAATACAGTCAGCATCACTTTCATCTGATAATAATTTGGAATAGCTTGCACCTGTTTCAAGAAATGGGAGATGGATCTTCTGCATTATGCTTCGTTTGGTTGAGAATTGATAAACCAGCATATGCACAATAATCTCAGTATCATTATAATTTAACAGCAGAACAGAGATAGTTAAAGGTTGTTTTTCAGATGTTAGAAAAGCATACCTAATGTGAAGTTTTTACAATTTCATAGCTTTTCAGTCACAAAAGCATAAGTGATGCGAAGCTTCACTATCATATACATTTTTTAAAAACCCAGATTATTCATCTGATAATAAGTATTTGCATGCTCCTCTTGTAACATCTTTCTTTTCCTAGATTATTAAATACTCACTCAAACAGAACTCTTTCAGCAATCAGTTATTCACACATTAATTTGAAAGCTGGGCACATGCAAGAACAGTCTTCAAGCAAAATTACCTTACAGAGTACCAAAGTTGAACTATCAAGTTATTTATTTCCATCTGATAATTGGTTAAATCATAGACTGTGTCCAATTTATAGCATTTCATGCATATCGGTCATATCACTTATTTATTTTGGACATGAATAAAACTCCTTCCAGGAAGAGTTTTCTTCTTTAATACTTTTTTATTTACAGTTCATAGCGAAGTAAGGAGTTGATTTCAGTCCAATCACTATAATTTGTGCATTACTTAGGAGTACTTTAGATCCATAAATTTTGATTGGCTGACAACTGTAGATGTAAAGCAGATCTTAGTTTAAAACGCCGTATTGAATCTCTTCACTCAGTTGATCAATATTACATACCATTGTGATCCTTCAATGTAATAAATAAATGTTAGCCCACATGTTTGATAATACTAAATGTTCCTGTTCTGAAAGAAGAACTGCTAGTACATCACCTCATCTCCAATAATATAGCTCAGCACTACACTTAGGAGGACTATCTGCCAATAATTCTTAATCAAAATCACTATTATGTTCAGTGAACTAAGTGATACACAACACAATACTAACATGTGCTGGAACAGGCAGTCATCCCCTTCCCTGTGGTAGGGCTGCAGTTGCCTCAATGGGTCTACTCATACTTCAGCCACCTCCAGTGTGCACCATTGCCATTGGATCATCCCCCACACTTCTACCTCTCCCTTGGTCCTTCCAAACCCCTCCAGTCATTCGACTCTTTCCCACTTACTGTCCACAACCCACCCACCCCTGCTGCTAACCTACTGGACCAGGAAATCCATGTAGGCTGCTGCTGTATAGCCAGCATCACTTCCCATTTCTGGCACTGGTTTGATTGTATGTGGTATGGCATTTTGTGATAACATAGGCAGGCACAGTGGCATAGCTAGAGGGTGCTGGGGGTGTAGTTGCACCAGGCTACAAGCTTTTAGAGGAGTTACAAGCTGAGCCTAACTAAAACTAGTGACTAAAATTGTGACTAGTAACTAACTAGTCACTAGTCATTTGTGAAAAATACAGTCACTAACTCGTGACTAAAATTATGAAAAATTGGGTCAGTATGAAGGACAAAAGCCTATAGAACAAAAAGTGGATTTTCTTAACTCAAAACATTCCCATGCTACTGATTGCTTTAAGAGCCAATGAGATGTAATTCTGATACTGTGTGGAACTATAATATGTTTGTGTGTGTGTGTGTGTGTGTGTGTGTCCTCCTTGTGTGTGTGTGTGTCCAAGAGGACCCTGTCCTCCTTTTTGGGTCACCCTGTACTTAGGAGTAAGTTCCATTGACTTAATGGGCTTACTTCTGAACGCACATGTCTACTGGGCTTGCCTGGCTGCTGCTGGGGAGGTGGTTGGTGGAGGATGGTGGGGACACTTGAGGACATTTACCAGCAGCCGCAGCATGATGCGGCTAAGTTTTGGCCCACCATGGCAGCCATTCTAATCAACATGTGCTTGCAGCGTGGGGGCTGCATAGCGCGCATGCGTGCTTTGCTTCCATGACAGAAGCAACGCTTCCCATTCCTCCCTGCAGTCAGCTGTGCGTGTCTCCTGATGGAACCTGGTGATGGAATGGAAGCAATGCGTGCATGCGCACTATGCAGCCCCAACACATACTGATTAGAATGGCTGCATGCCCAATGCTGCGCACGCGCATACTAATTAGAATAGCTGCCGCAGCTGGCCAACACTTAGCCGCACTGTTGCCAGTGAGTGCCCCAAAGTGCCCCCAAGCACCCTCCCTCTCCCCAGATGGCCAGACATCTTTGCAACATCTTTCAACAATCCAGTCCAATAGGCAAAAGCAGGACGTGTCCAGCCAATTCCAGCTAAATGGGAAGCCTGCTTCTGCCAGAAGACAGAAGTAAGTCTCAGAGAGCAATTCTAGACACAAAGTGACTTGGGAATGTCACAAAGTGACACAGCTCAGCGTGTCATGGGAATGGGGCAACACATAAGTTATGATGGCTGAACTTGGTAGGAGGAGGTGTTTTGGGGTTAGGGAGAGGACAGGGAAGGGCAGTTCTGGGGTGGGCAGTGGGAAGCGGACATGGACTTTCAGTTATGCCAGATCCAAGCCTTTGTCCCCAAGCAACAAGGAGTAGACCCATCAGGGCTTTCCTGCCTTTCTCCAGGAGAAGGTAGTGCAATAGCAGCCCCGAAACTTGCACTGGATTCAGTGCAGGTTAAGCAAGCCTTCTTGTTCCAGCACAAGGTAGGATAGTGCTGTGAATGTTTAGCCTGCCCAAAATGAATTCACTCTAATGCATCTTGTGTTTCCGTGTTTGCTATCCAATTAGCATCACCCAAATCTATTTTTCTCCCAAGATGGCTGTCCAAAATATTAATTTTATTGCTCGGAAAACTTTGAACAAAATCTGATAATCAATCAAGTCAATGTATGAGCTGTTAAAGGCTACAATTACATTACTCCAAAGCTGTAATTAAAAAGTTTGATCAGGTTTCCAATTGTGCCATCGATCTCTAAAAGAAATACTTTTCCATTATGATGTATAACCCAATAAATCTCGGAGTGGTGAAGAAAATATATATGTTTAAATTTCTGACATAAAATATATACCTGGTCCCTATTGTGAGCCGGACAAGAAGGAGAAATATCAAATGAGTATAAATCTGCAATACTCCCCTTAACTGCTTGGGCTTGAAGCAAAGTATAATTTGGCATTTTATTGATATTTCCAATATTTAAAGCTGACAACCAGTACATTAAATTTTACCATGTAAATCTGGTCTGGCAATAAACAGACTTTTGTGATCTGGTTTGCAACAGTTGGAATATAATAAAATGAAAAGTGTCAGGCAGGAAACGGATTGTTCTGTCTCTCCATCCTAACCATAGGAGCAACACTTCTAAGTACTGAGAGAGCATTTGCTCAGAGAATTCATCCCGTTGTGTATCTTTTTTCCATTTTCATGATGCTTTTCCTTATCAAAAAGTGAACATTCAAAATCTGACAGTTTATTTTCTTTTTCCTCTTCAGGGCAATCACAGGGTGTTTTCTGTTGCAGATTTTCTCCATATGTACATTGCCAATCATTTATGGAATGTTACTGCTGAAAGAGAAAAAAGGAGAACTAAGAACGTCAATAAACATAATAATTAAAATTCCTTTCCTGGAACAGATTATGGGCACAATCCTAACAAATTTAGGCTGGCCTAACTCACATGACATATTTTTCTGTGATGGCATGGCAAGACTGGCCTTTGCCTGTGCGGTGGCCCAACCACCAACCTCCCATGAGAGGAACAGAAGTGTGACACTCCCAGGTCATCATAGGATTTATGCCAGATCTTATGCCAACCTAACTGCAAGTTAGGATTGCAGCCTTTGCCTAATAAGTAATTTGCCAATTACAAATTTTAATTGTAATTGCATGTAACTGTATTGTAATTAATGTGCTTGCCCGGAGCATATCCGTAAGTTCTCATCAAACCTGGATTCCAGACCTAGGGCAAAGGTTATGGAGATAGTTTATTTTGGGACTTAGGGCACAATCCCAATCTGCAGTTGGGTTGGTACAAGTCCCTTGCATCAGTTTAAGGATGTTGTAAAAATGCGTAAGATACTTATGTACCACCCTCTCTGCAGTCAGGTCAGAACATGGAGGTTTCCATTTCTACAGCACCTGGTGAACATGCAGTAATGGTTCTGGCCCTGTACCAGTCAGGTACAGGACCTAAAACTGGCAGGATGAAGATGTGCTAGGGTACGTGCAGCTACTGGGTGGTGGTGTGGCTTCTGGGGAGTGGGTGAGGGCAGAACAAAGGTGAGAAGTGGGACTGGTGGAGGTCTGTTCTGTTGTATTTTGAACTGCCATATTCCATGTTGGGTTGGAATGCTTGAAATAGAATCTCTCAAAGCGACGCTGGCACAGGCTTGGGAATCCCCATTGTGAGGTTTGAGGGTTTCCTTAGCAGAAAAGGGAATAGGTGGATGGCAGTGGCAGTGACATTGGGGGCTTTATGCTCAAGACATTATGAGTAATTGGTTCAATTGTTCAGAAGAGCTTGAACCTTTGTGGGCCTGCTGTGCTTGGATTCTACTTGCAAGCATTCAAGCATATCCAGGCCACCTGATCCTCTTGACATCTTTAGTTAAAACTAGGACCGAAGGTCAATATCATCCTACTACTTAATAGGACTCAAGAGGCTTGTATTATTCAGGCATAAATCTAGCTCAGAATTGCTGTTCTGCCTGGAGCTGGCTAGTGGCAATGGTCCATTTTTGTTTACACTTAATAAACCTTGGAATCTTTCCCCAGAGAACTGTAATATTAGATGATGGACAATTATCCTAATGCAGAACTATGCACGAGACTATGCATGAGACTGAGTGATAAAACAGAGAGACATACAGACAGCCATATGCAAATACATTACTCCTTTTATGGCCTCCCTATACCCCAGATCTCTGCAGTGGTTCCCTCTGCTGCCACAGAGGCTAGATCTGGCCTCAGTGGGCTGGCACAACTTTATATGCCAGCATGGCATATTCCTAGGAAGGCACAAACATGCTTTACATGCATTTGCAACCCTCCTGGGCCACTGGAAAGGATTTATGCCCACTTAGGGCGCAGTGATAATTGCACCCCAAGATGTATCTGTTTACAAAGGGGAAAGGAAGAGGAGTATAAACATATTTATGAAATCCATTATATTGCGTAATTCACCTGCTTTACGGAGATGTCTAGGAAAAGCATTCATAGTTATAATCTATAAGCCATTTGTTCAAAAATTGATTTGAGTCCAAAGGTCTCCAATCAACTGATGGTCAGCCCAGTTCTGAACCTCCTAGTGCCTGCTGGAGTAGTGATGCCAAAGCAGCTACCCTTATATCCAGTAGGTACTGGAAGGCAGCCAGAGGTCTCCGTGGGGAAGGGAAATTTTGTATCTGTTATATAGTGGGTTCAGTGTGAGTCAGTGAAGACAAGTAATATCAGCTCATAATATTTCTTGAAGAACTGGCAGAACAAAACTGAACAAATCTGCACCACACTCCTCCTTTTATAGGCCCTGACAAATCCCAGTCACCCCACCATTGGTTGTTTCAAATCAGTTCTCTGAGATCAAGTTGACAACTTATACCCCATCATTCTCATGCTAAAGGAAATGGGCAAAGCAGCTCACAGATCTTCAGTTGCTTCCCCCTGCTGTCCTTGCAACAACCCTGTGAAATCAGTGAGGATGTAAATGTGGTTTATTGCTTTGTGTGTATATTTGTGTGTGTTTTGCTGTGGTCCCAATCCAAGCCAGCTGTCATTTTGCTGTTATTTTTATTGAGAACAGACATATCCAGTTGGCAAAGAGCATATCATCTAGTTTGATTGGTGCTGACATTTTTGTGGAGCCGTCTACCATGACTGAAAGATTCCTCAGAGTTTGGCACCTCACAGAACCAGAAGCATCGATCAGTTTGTCTGTCTCTTCCCATGTTAATCACAGAACGTGGGGAGAATCCAGTATGCAAAAACGAAACATTCTTTTATGAATCTGCATAACATATGACTATAGCCATGGTACTTCAAACTGCATCCTCAGCACCTCCTGAAAAAGGCTGGTATCCCAAGATTTAAAAAACAATAATGCCCTGTGGACAGTAGACATTTTCTTTGCACCGAAATATGAAAAACACTGACAACTTCTTTCAGAAAGGAATATCTGATAAAGGAACATGTTTTCAAAGACTCTTAATACCTAGGAGATCAGAAAGGTCAAATATAATGGGGAAATGAATTGGGGAGAAAACTAGCTTAGCTGAAATGAAGTGCTTTTTGTTTTGTGCTCAATGCCATTTCAAAATTTCTCTTTCATATAAAACACTGAAGCCCTTTGGAATAAAATAAATGGAAGATGAAGCTAAGAAAATAGGTAGTAATCATGGTTTTTTGATCTAAAGATTGCCCTGGGCAACAGAAGTAACTTGCAGTGAAAGAGTGGGATATGGGCTTCTTTCTGAAACCTCCTATGATAAATACAGGCTTCCCTAAGAAATCCCAAACTCCTCCCTGTCTCTTTTAGACTACCAACAAAATCTTTCTTCACTCTGATACGGACACCATTGGTGCCTCTGCCTGATTTTTCCCAGTGCTGGTTGGGCTATAATAAATACACTGTAAAATATATTTGTTTACAGGAAGTAAGGATTACCAGTAGGACGACATGCACTGCCCCACTCATCCTAGGCATCACTGGAGACAAGTTAAGTGTCTAAGTAGTGACACTCAGCCTGCTCACATCCAGCACAGGATGCAGTGGGAACAGTTTGGTGCCAATGCTCCTGTGCTGGATAGGACTGGGTCCTAAATCTCTCAGTAGTGATGAGGAATTAAAATTGATTTAATTTAATGTGCATGCTTTTTCTGCTTTGTAACCTTTTACTTTCAGGTCAGTTTTAGTGGGTGAATCATTATCAATGGAGAAAAAAACCAGAACACAAATGTTGGGGGGGACACTTGTTACTGCAATACACATCTTAAACCTTTGTGAGGTAAAAGCTGCGCTGTGTTCTGCAGGGGATTTTTGGCTGCTTGAGGGCTACTCAGGGTATTTGTCCCTTTGCCCTGGAGTGTATTTCCCAGCAGCCAAAATGGGCCAACTTGGACTTGCATGTTTCTAAGCCATTTTGAATTAATGTCCAATTGCTAATATTGAATTGTTACAGCAAAGTCATCATCATTTGAGATAAGCAACACATTTTCAATCAAGCAGATGAAGATTCTACTACTACAGTACTTTACGTTGTATCCCCGTTGTATATTTGGCTGTCAACCAGCAATCAAATCAGTTCCTAGTGAAGCATTTATGTGTTTGGCACAGAAGTTGACAAGAACATTAATAAATTATAGCCACCGTTTGAATCCAGGACCACTATTTTGCATACTGATCTTTAACAACATCCCTGTTGACTGTTATTTCATATATTTAGCCAACTCCCCCACACCTATGTTGTTTTATGGGTGAAATTAATCAAACATCCTGTAGAAGATTGTTTACAAAGGTCGCTAATGGCACAGTTTAGACTTGGAACAGATGAATAACTAATTGGTACGCACAATGAGAGTGGAGACTTAAGAGATTATTAAAAGTGTTTATCTGTGTGTGAAGGTGCACTGATGTCAAAATAAGCATACATAAAGTACACATAATCTCAGAGCTTCGACAGTGGGACCTTTTATTACATAAAAATGATCTCCACTCCTGTTGTGGTGTGGGAACACAACGCATATCTGTACACTTACCTAACCACCTTGCATTGGTACAGAAGTGCATTATGGCACTTTTGTGCTGCCCCTAGGCAAGTGCAAGAGACTTTCATTAACCTAATGGTGGTTAGAATTGCCATAAGAATATAAGAAAAGGCCTTGTCAGTGTCTGAAATGTTGTCTTCCCTACCTTCAGAATTTATCATGTTCATTTAGGTACATCTATATAAATAAACGGCAAATTCTGTCTGTCCATCTGTGTATCTGAAACCTCTCTAACTCAGGCCACACTTGCTCAACATAAACACAATACAGTGGTACTCTCATAACAAGCGCCTCAAATAAAAAGCGTTTCACATAACAAGTCTAAATTTCCAAGGAATCTTGCTTCATGTAACAAGTTCCGCTTCACTTAACAAACACTTATGCAGCCTTGATGCTATGCATGGAGGCTGTTTAAAAGGGCTGCCGGCCAGGACTGCTAACTGCCCCCAACTTGGTGGCAGTTGCCTGGGAGTGCCAGAGGCAGCTGCACCTAGCTGCCTCCAAGTGTCCCCACCAGCCACCTTGAACCTCCAGCAACAGCTCAGGTTAGCCTCCCAGGAAAGTGTCTTTTATTGCAGCCTCTTAACTGTGTCTACCCAGAAGTAAGCACCATTGTGTTAAATGGGGCTTACTCCCAGGAAAGTGTTGTTAGGATTGCAGCCTAAATAGACTTCATAGGATCACGCACATTGAATGCAAGTTTCGAATTCAATTGCAGTGTTTTGTCATCATTTTAACATACAGTTAATATTTTTGGGTTTGTGGAAACAATCGTCTGAGTTTCCATTGTTTCCTATGGGAAAATCCACTTCACTTAAAGAGCGTTTCACTTAAAGAGCATGCCTCTGGAACAAATTAAGCTCTTCATGTGAGGCACCACTGTATACCTTTCTGGAATTGGAATGATCCAAAGACTAAAAATCTGCCCTCTGTCCGCTGCTTGAACATCCAGCACTGGAATTTGTTCTGGTCCAAATCGGCCGACATGCCATTTGAATTGAAGAGACAATGTCTCTTTAGTTTTGGGCCAGAGGCCCAACATGCCTCAGCAGGAGCTGGCTTAAAATCCCACACTGAGTGCGGCGTTTAAGCTAGAATATTATAAAGACAACATAGGGTGCCTTTTACTTGACATTTTCTGATTCTATCTATGTCTTTGATGACTATTGACTTTCAGATCCCCATGATAAATTTCAGATCTCATACATAGCTGTTCAGTCAGAAGAAATGTTCAGACAGTGTGAAAAAATGCTATCGTGTGTGGAGAAAAACACTGATTTTCCCTCTTTCTGTTTGCCTATTTTAACAATCTCTTGGACTCTTCTAACGCCCCAGAAATTTTTGCCTCAACATCCTTAAAAAAGTCAGGGGGAAGTGGGTTGCCGTATCATGGTCTGCTCCTCTTGATTTTAAGAGAACTTCCTGGATGTTGGGGTTCTCAGTGACCTTAAGAAAAAGGCTTTTCCAAATTAGCTTTCTTCTAGACTTCTTACCTTTTTTCTATGACAGCTCCTTCCCCATTCCACCTCCTTCCCATCCTTCCCACACCATTGTGTTGGACCTATCAGCTCTAGCAGGTGCCAGTTACAGAAGGCTCAGGCATTAGGATGGATAGAGTGGATAGGGAGATGTTCTTTTCCCTTTCACAGAACACCAGAACTAGGGGGCATCCATTAAAGTTGAATGTTGGGAGGGTTAGGATGTACAACAGAAAATATTTCTTTACCCAGCATATGGTTGGTCTGTGGAACTCCCTGCCACAGCATGTGATTATGGCGTCTAGTCTCAATGCCTTTAAGAAGGGGTTTGGACAAATTCCTAGAGGAAAGGACCATCACAAGTTTCAGTCCATGAGGGGTATGGGCCTAGTTGTGGGATGACACCTGGATGCAGGTGTCATAATGTGCTCCCTGAAGCATCTGGTGGGCCTCTGTATGATACAGGAAGCTGTACTAGGTAGGCCTTTGACCTGATCCAGTGAAGGCTCTTCTTATGTTCTTATTCCCATCAGCCAACATGCTCCTTGCACTGTCACAAAACACTTTATGGTGTTTTGCACATGCTAGTGGAATTTGTGTTCCCCTGATGCTGATTTAGGTAGAATTGGGCCATCAGTCTCCCAAAATGTTTGCTATTCCTTCCAGTTTCATGATTTCAGCAAATTTGACATGATAAGCTTTTTTTTTACTCCTCATCCAAGTGAGCACCAGGACCAGAGAGAGAGAGAGAGAGAGAGAGAGAGAGAGAGAGAGAGTGCATCCTGAGACACCCTATGCAATGTCTCTCTCCAAATTGACACTGAACCATTTATTACTTGTTGATAATTGTTCTGCCAGGTTGAACTCATCTGACAGTAATACGATGTAGCCCACATATTCACATTTTATCAACAAGGATATTGTGGAAGACTATATGATTTGTTGACAATTGAGACAATGCTTTCTTGAAATCTAGATGTGCTCTGTCATCATGCTCCCATGATCTACTTACTAGACTAGTCTATTGAAAATGAAGCTCAGATTAATCTGACATTACTTGTTCTTGACAAGTCCATGTTGATTCCTAGAAATCACATTATTATTTTTCTAAGACCACACAGATAATATTTAATAATACCTACATAATAATATGATCCAGGAACTTTCCACAAACAGCTGGTGAAAAGACTGAACCAATGACTAAATGTGAGTGAAACTCAGCAGGAATTTAGAAAGTTTTCAATCAAGGCTACAGTTTGACTGGTGATTCTAGACTCTAAGATGCATTGAGAGGGCACAATGATTATTCAGGGACTTACTTTATCATGTTTAGGTTTCATCAGTTTGGAAATTGCTTCTTTCATTTGTGCAAAACATCTGATCTTAGCATAAATGATGGGATCATGTAATCTTATCACTATCATTGGGAAATAAATTATAGCTTGTCTATTTTATTCTGCATCTGAAGAGTTTTGCTTATGCATAGTTTTACATTTGTTTACTTGTTTACTTCCATGCATATATAAATGTTCAAAAACTATAAACCCAATTCTATTTTTTAACTCATATTTGTTTCTCCATTCTATCCAACCCATATTTCTGGTAGGGAAAGGGTGGGTGGAGGGTGTACCTGGAGGCAGGTGGGAGGGGAGTCAAGGTGGAGCTTGGATCTGGTATAACAAGCCTCCATCAAGGAGCGGCACAGAGCAGCCTCTAGCCTGAGTAGACCTATTGGGATTGCTGCATCCTTACCATAGGGAAGGAGATAAGCATTCCCTTCCCACTGTAGCACAGCAGCAGTCCCAATACTTGTGTATTGGGTCAGCCCCAGCTCAAGTTAGAATTGCTCTGTCAGGCAATCTGTTTTGAACTTAAAAAAGGACATCTTATATATATAAAGGAGAAAAGTCACTGACTGACTGACTGACTGACTGACTCACTCACTCACTCACTCATCAACGCCCTGCCAAAACCATTGGGCCTAGAAGCGTGAAATTTGGAGAGGGTGTTCCTTCAGTGACAGTGGGGGGCACTAAGAACTGGTTTTCAGAAATTCCAGCCGGAAGGGGGTGAAAAGGGGTGCAAGGCGTTTTCCTCCCTATACTTTGCATTGGAGAACTGATGACTCATCAATATTCCGCCCCAACTGCTGGGCCTGAAGCATGGAATTCTGGGAGGGAGTTCCTTCTGTCACCTGAACACCCACCAAGAACTCATGTGCAGAAATTTAACCCTTCAGGGGCTGAAAAGGGGATAACATTTTTTTGTCCTATAATTAACATGGAAGACTGACCATCATATAGCCAAGTTAGTGCTTAGTGCCTGTTGCACTGGGGGGATGTTCTTCAGAGGAAGAGGTTGCACTGGGGAGGATGCTGTGCATGAAGGAGTTGCACATGGGAAGATGCACATGAGGGATGGTGCTCATGGGGAGTTGTTGCATATGGGGGTTGGTGCGCATGGAGGAATGATGCACATGGGGGGATGTTGTGCATGGGGGCTTGATGTGCATGGGCAATGTTGCGCATGGGGGTTGATGCGCATGGGGGATGTTGTGTATGGGAGACTGATGCGCATGGGGGAAGTGGCGCATGGGGGACTGATGTACATAGAGGGATGATTTGCATGGGGAAAAGTGGTACATGGGGGTTTGAAGCACATGGGGGAAAGTTGCGCATGGGGAATTTTGCGCATGGGGGTTGATGCGCATGGGGTTGATGCACATGGGGAATGTTGCGCATGGGTGATGAACATGGGGAATGTTGCGCATGGGGGTTGTTGTGCATGGGGATTTGCGCATGGGGTTGATGAGCATTGGGGTTTGATGTGCATAGGGGGATGATGCTCATGGGGTGGATGAACATGGGGGATGTTACACATGGGGGTGGATGCACATGGGGAGTTGATGTGCATGGGGAACTGATGCATAGTGGAAGGATGGCTTATGGGGGAATTTTATTTCTGCAACGCAGGTACACTTTTTGCTAGTTACAAATAAAGCCCTTAATGTATTTGCTTTCAGTCTGCTATTCAGCTGCTTGAGAACTGCACTGTCCAATGGCCTTGTTCGGCAGAGTTTGCCTCTCCTTTACTTGAGGAATTTTCTTCCTTTTCTTCAAGCAGAGGCTCGATGAGCACCAGTCAGGGATGCTCTAGGGGGATTTCCTGCTGCAGGCAGGGGGTTGGACTAGATGACCTAATAGGTCCCTTCCAACGCTATGATTCTATGATTCTGTGAACAGGGAGGACACATGATTTAGGAGCTTGCAGTTGAGCTGCCACAATTGAGTAAATTGCAGTGGTTTTATGCAAAGCTTGATGGCGCATGAAAGTGCCATACTAACCCTCATACATATGATTGAAGGGAGGAAAAAGGAAGATTTGCGCAGGGAAATGGAGAAAGGATACAGCATATGCTGTTGCTGTCAGTTTTCAGTTCCACCCACTCCCTTCCCTCAATTGTCCCTTGTATGTCTTGTTATAGAAGACATCAAAATGTCCAGGGTGACCAGATGCCAAACGCAAAATCCCTGAACGGCAAGGTCAGAATTCCTGCCCAAGGGCAAAAATTCCTAGCCCCCAAGCCAAAATTCCTGCATAAATTCCTGCAATTAAAAAAATTGTAGAACACCCCAAAAATGTAAGACAAGCAAAAATAAGCTAAAAACACTTGTGTTTCTCTCCTGTATTTAATTTCAGTACTATATTACCCCTTTTAAGATTGAAAAATGATTGAACTCTCTACTCACTGTGGCTGTGAGAGAGAGAAAAACTCCATTATACTGGCACAATTATCTGGGAGGAAGTCCCATTGTATAATGGAGTTTCCTTCTGGGTAGACACAACACAATTAGCATGGGGCTCACACATTTTCCAATTCCTCCACCTCACTTGGGGCAGCCGGGAGGTTGAAGCTGCAGTGACAGAGCGAGGCAGCAGTAGGCAGACTATCAAGGAATAGAAGGCAAGCAATGCCGGGAGGCCGGCGATAGAGCATGGAGGCAGAACTAGATTGGCAGCACACTCATGGGGTGGGCGGCTGTGGCAAAGGCGGCGGGCTACTGTGATTGCAGCCCCATGAGGAGCTGCACGCCAGAGCAGCTCCAGAGAGCATGCCAGAGGCCGTTGCCAGCTTGCTGGCTGAGAGTGATCTGAGCCACAGTGAAATGGTGAGGGGGAGGAGCTTCCTTCTCCCGCTTACTCTTTCTCCCGCATGATGGTCCGCCCAATGATCAGGACCAAAGATAACGCATGCCACAGACACAGCTAAACAAGCGTGCACAGCTGCAGCACACCAAATTTAAATGGTGGCCATTTTCCTGGAGGCTGGCCACATTTTCCCTGAGGAGGGGCTTGTTTTCCGGAGGTTTCCTGGAAATTCCGGAGGTCTGGCAACCCTGAAAATGTCATCACTTCCTATATAACCAATATATAAGTTTTTTCCCCTTCTGTTGCTTGCTTTTTAGAGGACAGATGCTTCTGCAGTTCTGCATCATGGAAATGGTGACTGAACCCTATACATGCATCCTTGGCATCCATCAGTCTTGAAAGACTATGGTATCGTGCTCGGCGCTGCATGCGAAGCACGAAGGCCTGGGTAGATTAATATGGAGGATAGGCTGCTAGCCAAGCAGCAAATCTTCCCTCTCCACGCCACTGAAATAGTCCAATGAATGGCAGAGCCAATACGATTGGTTCCAGCTGTGTTGCAGAGCTGGGCTAAGGACAGGAGCTCACCCTGTCTTGTGGGGACCCGGGTGTCAAACCCTGGCCTACTGGTTAACAGGCACAGCGTCTTAACCACTTGCGCCACCCACAGCCACATAACCATAACCATATACCCACATGCATAACAGCAGAGAAAACACTTCAGCTTTATTGCCCATTCAATTGTGGGGGGATCTTGCAGACCTCAATCTATCTTTGGAGAATAAATATTGGAGAGGAAACAAAGCCAAGCAAATGAGGTGTGTGAACTTGTTTGTCTTGTTGCTTTGATGATTAAAGGCTGCAGATGGCACATTAAGATGGTTGTGATTATGACACATAAAACAGTCCGGCTATAATGCGCATCCTGTCGTATGAAGGACTCAACTCATAGGTTCTGTGAGTTATTCTAGGCACAGGAGGAATTGCCAGCTATTGGGAAGTTTTTTAAAAATGGTGATAGGAGAGACTTTTAATGCCTTCCTAATGCAGCAGGACAGCTGCCTGGGATACACCTCATTTAGCTGGAATTGTGTCAATTACATTTACGATTTCTCCACTACTGGCCAACATTCCAGCCATCATTTATATTCTCATTTGCTTAACACACCGCTAAGATGCCCTTCTACTGAATTGTTATGTTTTTCTCTCCTCGCCTTTTGCTTTGGTTGCCATCATATCCAGAAGAGGAAAACCCATCTCTGAACAATACCAGAATGTGGATAAGAATGCATGGTGTTCAGGGATAACTTTCTGATGATTTGTTCAAAATGTTCTGCACTATTTAATAATACTCATCATATCTGAAATTAGTGGTGCTGGTTGCATTCTTTGGAAAGCTAAACAAAGAGTCTGTTTTGTGTTTACTGATGGAACCACAATCAATCCTGGCAACATCCGGTCCTCAGGGACCAGATGGATGTTGTATGAAGAAAAGTGGAAGACATTTGGTTGTTCATACTATGCAGCAGTGATGGACAACCTCTACTCATTAAGACTGGGACTATTCGCATTTCCCAGAATCATATGTACTTAAGACACATGTTTGGAAACCAGGAATGATTCAGGAGTGTTTCTTGGGAACAAATAGAGATATGGAAACTCAGAACTTTCTAAGCTTTGGCTGTAAGCTTTGGCTTACAGATGGGATGGGGATATCAGGGAGTGTTAAACTCTAATGCAGTGGTTTTCAATCAGTGTGCCATGGCACACTGGTGTGCCATGGATAGTCCTCAGGTGTGCCACATGAATTTGGGGAGGGGCATTTATTAATAGAAAAACTTGGGGATTTGAACAGCATGGTGTGCCTTATCAATGATAAAAACAACTGACGGTGTGCCATGAAATGAAAAGGTTGAAAATTACTGCTGTAATGCATGCAAGTACACCACCAGCATCTCAGTATTTTCTTTAGAGCATACCTGACTCATTCATGGAAAAGACTAGGACCTGAGTCAAACAATGTCCCAAAAAGGCTCTGAATGAATCTCTATGGCCACTCATATAGACTCAAATATGGATTGCTTGAAAATGTAGTGGAGACTCCACTTGAGTAGTCTTGCAGCAGTGGTTCAACACATTCCTGGGGTGTGGGGAAAAAGAAGTTTATTACAAGATGAAATAACACTGCCTTAGGGTGCAATCCAGAGTAACTACAGGGATTCCTTGCTCCAACATAAGAACAATTTACTCTGGATTGCAATATGAATTTCCCATAGGTTTTCAGTAGGTGGTGGTGTAACTACATCAACATAAATATCTCTTATTGCTCCCGTTATTACTCTGGATTGTAGGGTAGATCAAACACTGATAAAGATAACGTAACGATGACCAATAGCAGTTGTATGAATCAAGCATTCTCCTGAGATGACTTGAACTTTCTCTGCCTAAATGTTTTACATGTAAAATCAAGAGGAGCATGAATGAGTCTGCAAATCAACTGTGCACAAAGGTGCTTTTTCCTTTGAACTTTTGCAAACATTCAAACTTTTTGTGCATATATTTCAGTATTTTTCATGGATCCACTGAACATAATGGGGCTTACTACTGAGTAGACATGGTTAGGATTGTGCTCATAGATTGTGCTCATAAGATTGTGCTCACTGTGCTATTAGAAAACATATTAACCGTTTAACATATTACCTGGAGAAAGGAAACTGCTGCTTAAAGCTCCTTTAATGCTAATCTTTTTCACTGAAAGTTTTTCAAAGGAAGCTGGATAGGGGCATCAGATGGCATAAACTGGAAGGATAGGAAATAGTTAATCTAAAAAAAGATTGTGCACTATCCCATCCCAAACATAATTCCTGCTTTAATATTCCTGCCATTCTTCACCATTATAATACAAGGTGATAGAAATTTTTTTAATGCTAGGCGTTATTTTGCTCTATCACCCTTTCTCTTGCCTAGTTAAGGGATCTCTTGGTAACACGTTTCTGCAATCATTTCAAACCTGTCAATTAGACTTCTCCAGATATAAACCTACATGCTGTTTTTTATTTGTTTGTTTTGTTTTTTGGTGGTACCCTCTATTTCCTTTCTAAATAAATAATTTTTATTGGTTTTATCAGAAAGAAAAGTGAAAATAAAGAGAGTATAAAATAAAACAGGTAATAAAAACAGAACGTTATATGGCAATTCTAAATTTATATTTCATTGGACTCATACCAATTGCTACAACCTAATAATCTATCTTAAACATCTAGAGTCTTATTTTTAAATGAGGATCCCTCTTCTTTCAATGTATTTTAATAATTATTCAGAATTGCCCTTTACTCAGAATTTGAATTAGAAAACTACAAAAGCAATTAGATACATATTCTTACAAAAAGAATAAACCCAGTAGAAGGCAAAGCAGGCTTGGTGCTATGTCAGTAATGTGCACATCTGCACAGAAATTCAGCTGCCCTGTGGAGACAATCTGTATAAATGAATGGAAAAAGAAATAAAAACAAGTGTGCTCAGAGTCTATTATAGATAACTAGACCAAGGGGAAAATATGGATGATGCTTTTGTGAAACAACTTATATATATGTTACAAAGAAACAGAAATGGGCACTTCAACAACCTGGATATATCTTGGGAGGCTAACTGCCAACTCCTGTCCCCAACATTGGGGATCCCTCACAGCCAGTGGTGCTGTGATGGCAGAGTGTGCAAAGCAGGCCTCCGTCAGTCTTGAAAGACTATGGTATCATGCTCGGTGCTGCATTCGCTGCATGCAAAGCAAGATAGCCTGGGTTAGACTGTTATGGAGGATAGGCTGTTACCCAAGCAGCAAATCCCCCCTCTCCACGTCACTGAATTAGTCCAATGGAAAGGAAGAGCCGATACGATCGGATCCAGCTGGCGTCGCAGAGCTGGGCTAAGGACAGGAGTTCACCCTGTCTTGTGGGGCCGACTCAGGTCTCAAACCCTGGCCCACTGGTTAACAGGCACAGCGTCTTATCCAATATTGGGGGAGCAGAGAGATGACAACAAATGTCTCCTTGCCCCAAGGAGACCTCCAGCAGCCAAAATTTCTCTGCTGGAATTCCCTTGCACTGCTGTATTGGTGAGGGGGAATTTAGATAGGACTGAGCCACAAATCTCCTTATCCCTCTGAAGCCTTCTTGGCCTGGCTGCACCAGAACTGGAGAACGAAGAATAGGATTAATGTTAAACAGTACAATGAAATATCACCTCTGATCAACAGTTGCACTCATCAATGCACATTAGCATTTGGGCATCACTGTTTTTTGGCTCTTTTGAAGTGGTGCATGACTGAATAGATACAAATCTGGTTAGAGATCCAGGTTTCTTGATTCTGCAAAACCATTGGTTTTGCAAAACCATTAAGAACCAAATCTGGCAACTGACTGACATGGATAAACTTCTAGTAAATTTTAAATCAATTTAAAATCTATAAGAATTCTATTATCAAAGATTTATAGATTACTGATCCAAATAAGTGTCAGGGGAAGAGATACAATTCAAAGAATAAAACGCAGATGAAGTGATGATTGTAATGAGTAAATGGCTGAGGATAAGTGGAAAATTACCTTTCTGAACAAAATAAGTCATGCCATCTGTACAACTTTAAAGAGAAAATCAGCATAGATACTGTATATTTAAATGGGTTCTTGCCCCAGTCAGATTAAGTAAATGGGAGGGTGTCTTATCAGATACATGTTGGTGATGTTCGTTACCTAATGCTAATGACATGCATATGTAGTGGAATTATAAGATTTTGGGATTAATGGAAAGAAGTAGCCACAGTTCTTATATATTCTGTATTTGTTTCATCATTATGACATCCCATAAAGTACAGATATCATGTGGATGGAAATAACAGCAAGACATACGTTTGCCTGAATTTCCAATAAATGGAAAAATAATGCCATTTAGATAGCATTTTCTTAAATGTGCAAAAATGCTTTCTATTGCTCACGCACCCTCCACAAAATTTGACAAGCTAAATTCCCTGAAAGGGGTCCATTCCAGTGCGTGGACCTTTTCCTTTGTTGTGTGACATCACAACACAGTTGCAACCCTTTTCTGGATGCTTGGTTATGTCATATATCTTTGCCAAAATTCTAGGTTGCTGATCTCTGCATTGCATAGTTTTGGTTTTCAGCTGGGCAGCCACAGTTTAGCAGGGTGTCAATGTTTTTGGAAGAAAACATGGGACAAATTTGGAATAAAACAGCACAATGTTTGCATGTGTACTCTGAAGTAATTCGAATTATGTTCAACGGGGCTTTCATACGGGAAATGTGGCGGGGATTGCTGCCTGAATGGTATTTAATAACCTGCAGGGATCCTTATCTGCTCAACATTCCTTGGAGAAGGCAGCAAAGAACTTTCCCTTCCTCTTTAGGACATCATCACCACTCAAATTCTACCCTGAGATTTGGCTAAAATAATCCTAACGTATGTATTTATTGTTGGAAAAGAGTTTTGGAAGCGAAATTGCTCAGCCTAATCCAAGCTGGACAACCTAGGGAAAAATACTATCTTGCCATCACTAACGTCCTTACCATTATTAGGGAAAGGAAATCAAGGCTATTGTAATAGCCTACAATAAAAGTGATTTGACTTTTGCAGCTACTTGAAAAATCACCCCAAAGGGCTAACTTTTCAGAAGGGTGCAAAATGTTCACAAAAAAAGAATCCTGTGTTTTGTTTGGTTATAATTTTAAATCCCAGGTGAAAAGAATATCTAGCCATAGAATGGTTTCAATATCCCTAGATCAATTTGTAATAGCTACTTGTTTTTGGGCTAATAAAAACAAATGCCTTGGGCAGAACAGATAGATGCTTTCATGAGTGTTAATTCATTTTCAATCAATGTCTAGTGATAGGAATTTGCCTTTCATTTTAAACATTTGAACATTTGACTGGACATTTCTAATCAAAGGTTAGATCTTTCCAAAAAGAACTGATTTTTGTTCTGGATTTAGTACTGGTTGAAGTTCTTGCTGCTTTTCCCTACAGGAAAGCCAGCATCTTCCTCAAAACATTCAACTCAATTAATGTTATATTCTGTGTCCAGGTCTCCACAATAATTATATTTCCATTCCTCAGCTTGCAAGTGAAATATTCGTATGCCAAAAATAGAGTTAATCAGCTAACACAGAGATAAATTTGGGAGTTTATTTGTAGCAAAGGAGGATGACAGATATTCCTCTTTCTGGTAATTAAAATTGCAAATGTTATTTTGTGTGGTTTCATCAGTTCAGTTTTTCATCAGTTTTGTGTGGATTGACATTACTTCCCAGCAGTGACTATTAGGAGAAAAAACTGGATTATTATCTAAGAGATGCCCTTCCTATTTCTTTTTTAACCCCTTGCCTCTCTCTTTTTACCCCCTCAATTTAATGACAAAGTCTTCATCATGGATAATTCTGCTGCACTTGCTGTTTTGTGTTCTGCCATAGCTTAGCTCTGATACATCGGCATTAAATTGGAACCACAACATCTGTTCCAATTGCCTGACGGCACAGGATTATTATCTAAGAGATGCCCTTTCTATTCCCTTTTTAACTCCTTTCCTCTCTCTTTTTACCCCATCCATTTTATGTTAGGAGATACAAATGGAGGTTGCCTTCCATCTGGTATGGGGCCACATGGAGTCGTTTTGTCCTGGAATGCTTCAGTTCTTTTGGCACACTTAGCAAAGGAGCTCAGTGCCTCAGACAACCCATCATGCCAACCACAATCTTCTGCTACCAGAAGTAGAACCAACAACAGTCTGCTGGAGAGAGGGTGAAATCCAGAGTAACTATGGGGAGTCCTTGCTCCGGAATAAGAACAAGTTACTCTGGATTGCAATATGAATTTCCCATAGGTTTTCACTAGGTAGTGCAATAACTATGGGTGCACATAATGTCTCTTACGTGCTCCCGTAGTTACTCTGGATTGTGCCCTAAGTGTCTCCAACCATTTTTGCCACAGGGCCGCCTCAAATATCTGGCACATTTATAAATTAAATTTATATTTAATTTAAAAAATTAAATATAAAATTTATTAAAAATACATTAGAAATGGAACTCTAATTCTGAGGCCCTCAGCACATCTTCTGAATGCAAACAGAGCACAATTCTGGTTGAATGGGCCAAAAGGACCAGATAGAGGCATGGCTTTTGAATAGACAACCCTTTCTCAGCAGAATAATTATCTCACACAATCCCCTTCTGTGACATAGAAGTCTTTTCCTCTTACACACCCTGGCTATTTGCTAAATTTCAGGTGCACACAAAAATTAGGCTGAGACAAGAGTCAAGTTTCAGGAAGGGTTACTCAAAATTCATGTTGGTTCATATTTACAGCAATCACTCAAACTGACCGGGAGCTCTAAAGCTGCTTGCATGGGTGTCTGAGAGAGAGAGAGAGAGAGAGAGAGAATTAGAACAACTGTCATTGTTTTAACAGTCACAACTGATAGTTCTATCTGTCACAGTTTGCCCTCTCTGCTGCTCCTTCTAACTCATGCAAGTCAGTGTGGTAATTTTCCAATATGACCCAGGCTAGGGTTTGGAGACCCCCTATTCTCAGGGTGACCATATAGGACAGAATGCCTATACCTTTAATCATTGCATGGAATTTAGGCAGCTGCTACTTTTGAAACCTTTGTATGTTGAGTCAAACCTGCCTAAATTCACTCTTAAATGCAATGATTAAAGGTACAGGCACTCTGTCCTCCATTCTGTATTGTCACTCTACCTGTCCTGGAGGATCAAAGTGCTATTTACATCTCTTCTTCACCCCCCTTTAAATCCCATGCAAATAGAGGGAGAAAATAAAGCAAAAGACCCATTTTCTGTTGTTTGTTCTACTAATAAGAAAAGGGAGAGATAGCTGCCCAATCAAGCTGTAAATAAGGAAAGAATGACCTGTGGCAAAAAAACTTTGATGACAGAAAGTCTACCTACCAACCACCACCTACTATGGTTTCAAAACCCACAGATACCAAGAACCACATGCATTTTGTAAACACACATTAGAAATCCATGGAAGTATCTAAACTCATGGTATAGGAGGATGATGAATTTTTGCTTCCTATTTGATTGGCCTTTCTTTTTTTCCCTAACCAAATACCAACTGGATAGAAAGAGAACATTTCTACTTTTTCCCAATGGAGAAACCAGTTAACTGCATGTCATTGGCTCTCAGTGGTTGTAGAACTCTTGATTTTTCTCCCCATGGAGAAATGGGCTTATAAAAGCTATGTATCTTTACTCCCTGCCCAGTATCTTTAATGTCTTCTGTGTTCCCCCTACCTCTTGACTTACAGTGCAATCCTATTTCTGTCAACTCAAGGGTAAGTTCCTTTGAGTTCAGTGGGCTTACTCGCAGGGACGTGCTGTTAGAATTGCAGCCTGAGGGTGCAATCTTAAGAAATTTAGCCTGGTGTAACTCATCTGGCCTATCTTTCCATTATGGTGTGGGGAGGTCAACAGAGGCCTGTTCATTGGTTAACCCCCCATCCCAGGATTAGGGTAGAAGCAGTGGTGGGCTACAGGGGGTTGTCACAGATTCTATAGAACCCTTTGCTAATGAGCGCCTGGTTCTGAGAACCAGTTACTAATGGGACATAGAACCTGTTGTTCTATGGACATTGAACCTGTTGTTAATTTAGGTTATTAGGACATAGAACCTGTTGTTAATTTATTTAAATCCCACCACTGGGTAGCAGTGTCTTACTGCACTTTTGTGACACCCCCATGTCAGCACAGGATTTATGCCAAGGCTTAGGCCAGCCTAATTGGAGGTTAGAATTACAGCCATACCTTACAATCCAGAGTAACTATGGGAGCCCGTAAGAGACATTTACGTCAACATAGTTATGGCACCACCTAGTGAAAACCTATGGGAAATTCATATTGCAATCCAGAGTAAATTGTTCTTACCCTGGAGCAAGGACTCCCTGTAATTATTCTGGATTGCACCCTTAGTCATGTAGGGGAGACAAAGATGCCTTCCTGCAACTAGTTTGGTAACAACATGATGTTCTGACAATTTCTTCCCTTTTCCCTTAGCAGAAGAAAGTGGGAACACAGGCTTCCTTCCCTTTGGTTTTCTTTCTCAGTTTGTCAATTACACCCCATTCTTCTGTGGGAGTCAGAAAGAATGGAAAGCCCTAATATTTTGTTGTTTGCAAGATAGCAGTTTGGGAGGAAAGAGAAGTGAATCTCTCCTTCCACTTTTTCTTTTTCTTCCATGTAAGATATGAGGGACAGCTGATAGGGGGAAGCAAAAAGAAAAGCAGAAGAAACTGGGTTGGAGTTTTTCTCTGATGCTTCCAAAGGTTTTGACCACATATGGGCCCAGGCCAGTTCGGTCCGGATCTTGGGAACTGGTAGTTCCCATTTTCCCACCGCTACCGAACAGGTAGCTGTGGGGCCCCCCCAAAACAGGCTGAACCGGTTCCCTGGTGCGGCGGGCAGCAGCAGTCGGCCAGGCACCTTTCCATTTTTAAATTTGCCCCCTCTAGTGGCACTGCAATGAAGTGCCCCAGAAGCCTCAACGGTCTTCTTTCCCCGGCTGCTGAGCCTTCTGGGGTGCTTTGTCGGGCTGCCGCTAAAGGCGGCAAATTTAAAAATATAAAGTGCCCGGTGGATGCTGCTGCAGCCTCAGAGCGCCATCCTCCACCATCCTCTCCAGTCGGCCAGGGAGGCTGAGAGGGGACCCGCGCGGCACCACCGCGCTCTCCCAGCCTCTTTCCGGCTGGCCGGCCAGCCAGGAAGGCAGAGGGAGGACCCACGCAGCTCCACCGTGCTCTCCCAGCCTCTCTCCAGCCGGCCAGGGAGGCTGAGGGGGACCCGCACGGCGCCACCGCACTCTCCTAGCCTCTCTCCGGCCAGCTAGGGAGGCTGAGGGGGGACCCGCACGGCACCACAGTGCTCTTCCAGCCTCTCCCTGGCTGGCTGGGGAGGCTGAGAGCCCCATTCTCGGCCCCATGCAGGTCTACTCAGACGTAAGTCCCATGACACTTAATGGGACTTACTCCCAGGATAGTGTGGGGAGAGCCTCAGAGTAGCCTCAGAGCCCCATCCTATGCAGGTCTACTCAGAAGTAAGTCCCATGACACTCAATGGGACTTACTCCCAGGACAGTGTGGGGAGAGCCTCAGAGCAGCCTCAGAGCCCCATCCTATGCAGGTCTACTCAGAAGTAAGCCTCATGCCAGTCAATGGGGCTTACTCCCAGGACAGTGTGGAAAGGACTGCAGCCTCAGAGCACCATCCTATGCAGGTCTACTCAGAGGTAAGCCACATGCTTAAATTTTTTTGAATTTTTGTAATTTAAAAAAATTCTCCCTGGCCCCACCCCCTGACCTGGCCTGGCCCCGCCCACTTCTGGAGAACCGGTTGTTAGGGCAGGCTGGGCCCATCACTGGTTTTGACCCAAGCAAGAGGATTTTGAAATAAGGTTACACATTTATAATCTAGCAGTACTGCTGAAACTTTAGCACAATCAGATATGATTCTGTGCATAAATGTTAACACAGTGATCAAGTGTTCCCAACTTTACTCATTAAACCTACCCCATTCAGATCACTCCTGCACATAACATTGCCAAATTTGGGGAATTTACAAGGATCTTTAAAGTTTTCTTTAAGAGAAATTGCTTCTCCAATGCTAAACTTCCTCACCGCAGCATGGGGCCATGAGATTTTATTTTCTTTTTTATCTCGCTGGTATATATAATGAAGTATTTATAGGGCTTTAAATCACTGTAACGGACTGCACTCTATTACTGCTTGGGAAACAGGCAACATTGCTACCTGGGTAAGCAGCACTGAATGTATACACAAGCTCTTTAAAATAAATGAAGTGAAAATAAAATCCCAAACAACTTGTATTTATACCTGAATTCCATTCCTCTGCAAGAAACAAGTATTCACATATTAAAACCACAGAGTCATGTTGATTATTGCACTGTTTTTAAAAAAGCAGTTTAGTTTTGGGTATATATCTGAGGAGTGGGAGGGCTCAACACTGGAAAGCTTTGCAAATGTACACTATTGTGTGATCACAACAAGAGCAACAAAGGAGTTTTCTTTCTCAGAGTTAACAGGAGAACATAAAGGACCATTAGGAGAGATCAAAAGACTGCTGCTGTTTGATGCCTGCGTTCAAGAAAGGAAGGGGAAAAAATCCAGAAATATATTTTCATCTTATCCATAAACAAATCATGAAAAGGCTGAATGAAACAGAATGCTGAAAAATATTAAGCTATTTTGTTTAGATGTTCATTTTTGTTTATAAGTGCAGGTGTCCAGAAGAGATTGAAAGATTGAACTTCCCAGCTCAAATGTTCAAGAAAAATCAAGACATACACTAATATGCTTGTATGAATATGAACCTTTTCATGCAGATTAAGAAGTGCTCATAAGATTCCTTTTCATCTGAACCTTGGCAAACGTTTTTCAAACTTGGCAAACTTTTTGCAAGCAATTAATGCTTACAAAAACTCAGTCTTTTGTCTGAGTTTTTGGCAGTGATCATAGTGATGGGAGATCAAGCTTTGTTATAATACTACAAGTAAAATAAAAGGCATGGCAATGCTGATTCATGATAGCAAGAAGGAGCAAGCATCTTGCAAGAAGCAATAAGAGGGACTTCTGGGCTCAGCAGAGACTGCAGATGTCTATCCACAACCTCTGCTGGGCTCAGTTGAGCTTGGCTACTAAAAACAAATGTCTTCCACTTTCAAGAGAAACCAAAAGTGACATTTTTAATTCTTTGTACAGCATAAGGAAGCACCTGGAGAAGCCATTTAATGCTGTGGTAGGTTTTTAAAGTCATTTCTGGTTTCACCATGAAATTAAAGGTTGCATATTTTGAACTCTAGAGCTCAATCTGAGCTCAGCAGAAACCACAGACACTCAGTTGAATATCCTTACCCTCTACTTAGCTCAGAGGACCCTGACAGCCCTCCCAATGCATCTGGAGAAGACAGACAGGGGGCATGAGTAGGAGGGCTGTAGACCCAATCTGCAGGTAACTATAGATGCAGATTCTATATCCACAAATAACAATCTGTAGATACAGGATCAACAGACATGGGTTCCTCTGTATATTGATATCGATAAGATGATGGTGATGAAGACAGCAGCAAGATTTTTTAAAATAAATAAATGTCATACTATCACAGAGCACTAACATAATTTTTTTCTGGGAAAGACGGTTAAAGGACAAACTGTATGTTTGGTTACCCCAGTCTTGTCTGTGAAATTGAGCTCCATCTTCTTACTGCAATAGGTTTGTCTATGTTGACTAGATCCTGAGCATGGACAAAAAGAACAGCTGATGAATTTCCATAAACCAGACTGTCCCTCAGAACTAAAGATAGGAGAAATTGCCTTAAAAGGTTTTTCTGTGCTGAATTCTGAGGCACTATCTATTCACTTATTTTTCTGTTGCCTATATCCAGAGGTGTAATGAGAGTATAGTGTGGGATGCAATCTGCCATGGGCGACAGGGCACCAATGGGCGCCAGGGGGCACCACTACAATCCTCTGGTAGAATCATGTGTGTAGAACTCACTGGCATTATGGTATACAACATCAGCACACACACCCCTTGGAAAATGAGGCTAGAAGCTAACATCAAGGCATCTCAAAGAGAAGTCAGTCAACTGGTGGAACTACAGAAGGGAGTGAAGATCAAAAACAAGTCTTGGATACTTAGAAAATATAAGGGCCTGACTCTACCTGAACCCCTCGAGACTGCAAAACAAAGGCTCACAGCCCTGCTGCAAGATTGAAGAGATATACCAGAGAAGCAGAGGCTAGAAGGATAAATGCCCTGTTCTCCAAAGAACCATCTAAGGTATACTCTCAACTGCAGTGTAACAACAAAGTAAGAACAGAACCCCCAGTAATAGAAACTGAACAGTACTGGAAGAACATATGGGAAAACGAAATAACACATAACACCAGCGCAAAATGGCTAAAGGAACTAAAAACAAGCCATAGCAAACTCCCAGAAAAAGAGCCAGTCACCATCACAACTGAAGACGTCCAGCAACGAATCAGGAATATGAAGAGCTGGACAGCACCAGGGCCAGACATGATCCAAACTTACTGGCTAAAGAAGTTAACAGCACTGCATGAACGACTAGCAGCGCAAATGAACCAGCTGCTAGCAGCAGGCTCCCACCCAGGCTGGCTCACACAAGGGAGGACAGTCCTGATTCAGAAAGACCCCAAAAGAGGAACAACACCATCCAATTACTGGTCTATAACCTGCCTCTCTACAACATGGAAAGTCCTATCAGGCATCATAGCCACTAAATTGCAAAAGCATATGAGCCAATACATGAGCACAGCTCAAAAGGCATTGGGAAGAACACCAGGGGCTCAAAACATCAACTGCTCATAAATAGTACTGTAGCCCAAGACTCAAGAACTAGACAGACTAATCTGTGCACAGCTTGGATTGACTACAGGAAAGCCTACGACTCAATGCCACATACGTGGATCTGTGAATGCCTGGCATTATATAAAGTAAATAAGACCCTAATGACCTTCCTTAAGAACTCCATGGGGCAATGGAAAACAACATTGGAAGTCAACACAACATATATATACACATACACCATATATACCATATATATATGTGTGTGTGTTTGTGTGTGTGTGTGAGCATGTGTGTAAACATATTAGTGCAACAGTTTAGTCCTTTGCAGATATCTCTTCTGCTACAAGTAGGGGATTGGACTAGATGACCTCCTGGACCCCTTCTAGCTGTTTTGTTAGGGATGAAATTTCAGTTCTTGCCGCGGGTGAAAATTTGCTTAGGTATGCCTCTGCCTATATCTATAGCTTTTGTAGATGCTCCACTCTAGTGTTCTCCAGCATCTTCTGTCAGATTTCAAATCTTCTAAACTTGTAATGAACATTAAAACATGCTATTCTGTTCAGGCATTTGTTTTTCTTGATGTGATTGCATCTTATTTGCTGAAGAATAGAAGTCAAGCAAGTATTTATAGCCAAGAAAGATATCTGTATCTCAATCTGAAATATTTGTAATGGGGTTCTTTTTTGCTTCCTAATTGTTCTCAAGTGCCAAAACTGAATTTTCCTAGAAAATTTCTGAAAGGGCTGGAGGGAAAATTAAATAGCAAAACCAGTATTTTCTATGTCATTATAAGTTAACTGTTGCTTCAGGATATAAAAAACATAATGTAAATAAGCCACAATGAAAGCCAATATAGCCTGTGTAATTTCATTATTTTATCTTGGATACTGACAGCTGGTCCACATATATAAATTTGGGGAAAGGACACAAGAAAATGGCTACAAGTTGATATAACTCAATTCCAGTTTCCTTTCCCAATAAAGAATATACATTTAACAGACTGAACACCTAATCCTCTCCTTCACCCACATGCCCATTAACGCAATGCTGAAATAGCTTATGTAGGGATCATTTCTGCAGGGTGTTGGCAGTCACTGAAGTCTCTTTTGGTTTAGCTGTTGTGTGAAAGGATCTACTACACTAAAAAAAATTATTGGTATGTGCACCAAGTCTGTGTTGACTAGGGCCATGAGATTAGGTCTGGGAAGGAGGTATGGATTTGGTGGCTGCCTGTGAAGCCAAAGTCCCAGACTCAATCTGTCTCTGTTGCCACCCAGTCTCCTTTCTGTTTTGCCCAACTCAATTCCACCTTTTTCAGCCTCTTCCTGCCCCATTCATCTCCCTACTTTTTTACCTGGTTTAGTGGGTCCATGACAAACCTCTGGCACAGGGGTAGGCAACCTCCAGCATGACTGCCGAGCTTGGCAGGTGGAAAGGTTATGGCACACCAAGGTTCCCCTGGCGCTCACAGCCAGGAATGCTGTCACTGCCCCAATTGCCAGCAGGCGGTTGCCCGTCACTATCACCAGTGCAATGAATGGCAACAATTCCCTTCACCCTGCTCTGCCGCCATCAGAATGGAAGGCAGAATGGAGGGCAGAGACCCTGCAACCTCTTGAGCCTTCTGCAGGAGATCAGGTGTGCAGCTTGTATTTGACCAGGCTGGGGGAACAGCAACCAAGGGCCATCCTCTTTCTCTGCACTGCCTCCCTTGGCATTCCTCCCAGGGCCAGCTAAGAAGCAGCAGAGGTTTACTCACAAGGAAGCGAACATGCTTTGGCTCATGTTCAGGTCAGGCAAAAGAGGAATGCAAGGCCACCAGAATGGTCCCAATCCAGTGAAAATGGAGCTCAACAAGTACTCCAGAAGGCAGACTATTACTATCTCACAGGATTGTTGTAAGGACAAAAGAAGGGAGCGAACTATGCATACCATCCTGAGCTTCTTAGAGGAAGGATGATATAAAATAAGAAAATATTAATTATTGTACTTATTAATTGTATTAATTAATATAATAATTAAATAAAATTTGTATGGAAGTGTTAAAAAATTTATAGCCCCGGGTGCCAAATGACCTAGCTATGGCACTGAAGTCTCTAACCACTGAGCCACTGCAGCTCTTACTCCCACAGTGCACCTGTTTCTCAACTTATGTTTGGACAAAGGAATTGGCTTGTTTAATAAAATTACATGTTGCTTTTTGTAACCCATTAAGCGGCAATATTTGCAGTTGTAGATATTCATAGCAAATATATCTTATCTGATGTCATTTGTAAAGGAGACTATTCAATCTCAATGTATTATGATATGCACAGCTTACCGAGTTGCATGTTTGCTGGTTTCTTACATCAGTCACGGTAGCATAATTTTACAATTTGTTTGTATTTATTGTGAGCATCACCAATTATATTTGGGAATGTCTGGTCATATTTGAATGTCTGTGATTACACTGTTTTGCATCATAACAGTCAATTGGCTTAGTAATAAACCTGCACTTGGAGTGCTCTCTTCTATGGGAGAGAATCAGTCCAGGATATTTGTTTATGTATATATGAGGTTCTGCTATATGTCCAGCATCTGCAATCTGAAACATAAAGGAAAAGTATCCTTTAAGTGGAATATATGCGTCTCATTTTCTCCTCCTTTAAGAGGAAAAAGGAAATATATGTCCATCCATCGACTAACTATAATAAAATCCATGATGTTAAATGAAAAATTTATATTCCAACAAATTTTCAACCGTATCCAATGATCAGAACATTTTTTTTCCAGATGATAAAAGGTAGACTGACTATGAGTTGCTGTCAGAGCTGTATTTTTTCCCAAATGACAGAAACATATTTCAAAGACATTTATCCAAACTACTGTATAACTGCATCCTGACTAAACACCATTTGTTAACATATGAAAAATAATCCTATTACAAAGTGAAATACTGTAGAAGTTTCTTACTTTAAAAGAAATGTTCTCATATTCATGTGTTTTGTATTTCAGAAAATGTTATTAAATATCATTAAGGCTGCAATCCTATCCTCCACTTAGGCCAGCATAAGTACTTTCCCTTCTCGCCCCAGCAGTGTCGTTTGTAGTGGCTGTTTGCTGGTGTTCTTTTGCATGTTTAAGAAGATTGTGCGCCTTTTGGGGACAATTTGCCGTGACAGTTTTTTTCTGTAAACTACTTTGTGAACTTTTAGCTGAAAAGTGGTATATAAATATTGTTAATAATAATAATATTTTTCCATGCATGCCATCATCATTTATGGTCCCAGTGGTCATTGTGACATTTTGATCAATATAGAAGTGTTTTATCAGAAATGCATGAAGAAATTCCATAAAATAATTACAGTCTACTCTTATTGGGCTATACCACTAGTGATAGTTTTATGGCTGTTGCAAATAGCATCCTGGCAACACTTCTAAAGATTTGGCAGTATGGCCAAAGCAGTGGAATGGAATGGAATAGAATGGGGCTCTGCAGGAGGGGATGGCACCCAAAGCAGCAACTTGAGTAGGCAACTGGAAGCGATCTCTTCTGGAAGTAGTTGACATGTCCAGTGGCGGACTCCAGCAGGTTCGCACCTACTCTATAGAACCGGTTGTTAATGAGAGAGAGAACATATAAAGTTTAAAAATAGCCATTTAAAAGTGGCTGCCAGATGGGCATAGAATCGGTTGTTAATTTCTCTGAATCCCATCACTGGACATGTCCCATCATATCCTCTCCTTAGACTTGCATCAGCTAAATTGGCAATCAGGAGTGAAAAATGTCGTCGTCGTCGTCGTCGTCCCCCCCCCCCCAAAGCAAACGTGCAGCTCATTTTGCCATGGCTATCTACTATGATGGGGGAAAGATACGATTGGGACTTAAAATTTATTTTTTCTGATTAAAGAAGTCTTTTTCTTCAATATTAACATTTATACTTGATCTTGACCTATTACTGGCAGCAGTTCACAGGATCAATTAAAACTATTTCTGCATTCAGTGCACACTCACCCAATGAATATAATTTTATCAAAACCTGGAATCTGAGTGCAATAACAGATTCCCAAAGCAGTTGGCAGCCAGCAGTAAACTCTGTCTTGTTTACCAGATAACTGTCAGACTTTTGACTCTAAAAGATATACATCTCCTTCTGACCTATTTCACTAGGTATCAACCTTTGTTTGCATGCCAATTCTTTTCATACACATCTTTTTTTCTTTTTATCCTGTGTTTGTTTAGTCCCTGCACACCCTGGGGGACAAGGAAGGATAGAGAAATGAGCTGAATGCCTTTAAATCTTTGACTGCTATGAATTTTGCATAGGGGCTAAAAGACGTGCTGTCAAATGCAATATGGAGTGAAGCGATATTTGCGTAATTCTTGTTCTGCTGAACTTTTTTTTCATTCTGCTTCACCAAATCTCCAGCTCTGTGGAGCGTGTGGACTATCAAGAGGGAAAATTTTCAAGCCGGTTCCCTTAGGAAGTCTCTAAGAAAAACAAAGATTCTTCCCTCTGAGCTCACAGCAAGAACCTCAGTGATCTCTCCTGAGGATAACACAAGAAGCTCTCACGTGTTTACAGAGCTGTGTTTTCCTCTGGAACCCTTTATTAAGGGTGTTGCTTCTGCTTCCAGGATCAAGCTGGCCCTTTCAACAGTAGAACTAGTTGCGCTATGTAGCTGGAGGGGAAAAAAAAAACATTGTAGCTCTCACTCAGCTTCACTGTACAGTTGCATTTGAGCCTGAATATTTATGGTTCATACTATAGGACATGCTGCTTTAAATCCCCCATAAGTCAATTCAGGCAAACATTTATAAACATGAAATAATGTAAAGCAGCACTCAGCTAAACAACCCTCCATATACAGGTGTCCCCCACTTTCTGCCACCCTATGTTTGGTTATTTAACTCTTCCATCACTCTCAAAATAAACCCAGAAATCTGTTTTTCATCAGGGAGACTCACTGATTAATCAGTTTTTTTTAAAAAAGCTGTAATTTGCCACATATGCCTGTGTTTATTTTAGTATGATTTAATACATAACCATGTATTTTGGTTATATGTTAACAAATGTGTGTTATTTAGGCTTTTTCTAGTGATATTTATGTTTTTTGGTGGCCATTTTGCCTTTGCAAGCTGAAAAAAACTAGGTTCCACTTTTCATCAGTTTTCAGTTTTAGTTGGTGTGCCTGTACTGTATTCAATCCTTTCCCAATGCAGTTTTTTCAACAGAAAAAAATAAATATATACCATACATTTTCTTACTAATGTCATCAGAGTTGTTGGCAATGAATACACCCAGTTCATAGTGCTTGAATATGAAGACAAACCAAACTTCATTTCCCTGATCTGTTGTTCCACAGTGGTCGTTCAGAGAGTTGTACAGTATCCAAGGCCAAGCCTGATAGAGGCATTAGTCTTTGGATGGGGTACATGCAGAGGTGGGATTCAAATCAATTAACAACAGGTTCTATGTCCTAATAAACTAAATTAACAACAGGTTCTATGTCCCATTAGTAACAGGTTCTCAGAACCAGGTGCTCATTAGCAAAGGTTCTATAGAACCTGTGAGAACCCCCTGAAGCCCACCACTGGCCATACATTTACTGCAGGAGTTCAGAATGTGAGAGGAGAGAGGCTGGATGGGCTGCATTTACTACCTTACTTGGCTAACGCTTAACACCATCATCTCATCTCACCTATTGGTCCCTTTTATAATCAGACCTTTCCTTGCTCAGATTAAAATCAGATCTGGGACTATATTTTTTGCATTTGCTTAATTTCCAATTACATTTCTATTATGATAAGATGATAGCCCCAATCCTTTTTTAACTTTACATTTGGCACTAGACCAATTGAAACAATGCCCTGTTTCCACTTTTCAGCAAATGGATCTGGTCTTGAATTCTTAAAACTGCATTCATGGCTATTTATTCTTGCATTTAGAACACATCCCGCCTGTGAGCTGTGTAATTTCCTGATGAGAACATTATAAATGCCTGGAGGCTCATTAAATGCTAGGCTTTTATTTCTGGGAAAACGTTAAGTATGCGGCACATTTTTAATGCTTAATGTTTCATCACAAATCTAGAGAAAGAACTAGACATCTTGTGACTCACACAGTAGAAAATGGTTCTGCTGTGGTCCACCCGCAGCCTCAAATTTTTATATTGCATGTTAAATACTCTAGAAGGTTATATGCATACATGCATGGCAGCCATCCACATCTTCCACATTCACATACATGACTGCATGCAATCATATTCCCCAAGCATGTACAGGAGGAGCACCAGAATGGATGAAGTGAAAGAGGGGCTAAGGGCACTATCCAGAAGTGCACTTGGATTTCCTATCTATCACTGGGCTGGCCTAACTGCAAGATGGACCACCCTAGTTATTCTGGAAAAGGCTTGGGCAGCCTAAGCCCAGGTGGAGCTGGGCTGCCTTAGCTGGGGCAGCCTGGGTAGTTCAGGATGGTCATGTTGAGGGCATGTTTAGCATTGCCTAGGGCAGAGCAGTTACTCTGTATCCAGAGCCTGTTTCCAGGGTAGAAATGCCCTCTTCCAGTGCCTCAGAGTTATACCACCTCAAGAGAAGGTACAGTAATGAGTAGACCCATAGGGGTCTACTCTAAGGCAGAGTAAGAATGACAGTGCTGACCAAAAATCTGAGTTCTTGGCCAGCCTAGCTGCAACCCCTGCCTCTTAACTTCAGGATATGGCACAACTATGGCAGCCCACTAACCTGGGAATACAGCAGGCCACTCCAAGAAGCCCCTTGTATTCAATGTAGACTGTGCTGGCATCTCATCAGGGATCAGGATGACAAGATCCTAAAGAGAAAATGTAGGACCTGGTCACCCAAAAGTCTGGTCACCCAGACTTATGTAGGACAAAGTGTAGGACGTCCAACATTTTGTCCTACATTTATATATATATATATATATATATATATATATATATATATATATATATATATATATATATATATATATATATATATATATACACACACACACACACACACACACACACACACACACACACACACACAATTAAAAAGCAAGTAGACTGGCTTACTTATCATGGCATGCATGCATGCATGCATGGTGGTGATGGTGGTGATGATGACGGTGATGGTAATAGGGAAGCAGGAAGACAGGGAGGCAGGCACAGAGGCATGACGAGGCAGCACTGGGCAGGTGGTTGGGGGACTGTTTCGGGCACACTGGGTGCTGGGGGATGTTGGGGGGTGCTTTGAGGGCACTTGGGAGAACTTTAAGGCAGCCGCGGCGAAGATCTACCAGCTGCAGGAAGCCCATTGCAAAGGGAAGACTGCGCATGCACAGTCTCCCTATTTTTTCAGCTCTGACAGGGAAGCTCGAGGGCTTCTCTGTGGGCAGAGCTGACTATCCTCGGCTGACCCAAGGAAGTGAAAGTGAATTCCTCTTGTCAGCCGAGGATAGTCAGCTCCACCCATGGAGAAGCCCTGGAGCTGTCCAGTGGAGCTCAAAGAGGAAGGGAGACTGTGTGCACATGCGCACAGTCTTCCCTTTGCAAAGGGCTGCCCACAGCTGGTGGATCCTAGCTGTGGCAGCCTTAAAGTTCTCTCAAGTGCCTTCAAAGCACTCCCCAACACTCCCCAGCCTCCAGGGCCCCCCAACAGTCCCCCAACCCCCAGTGACCCCAAAGCACACACCCCAGCCCCACAGTGGCAAAGGAGCCCCAGGGATCCCTCCTTTTCCAGAGGGGCCCGGAAAAGGGTGGGGGGCCCGGACTAGGGGCCCAAATGTGGATGAGTTCAGGGGAATTCGGACGTATGGGAACTCTGTCAGATACTCCTTCTAAGGCAGGCACCACAGCTGTTCCTTCTTCAGTGTGATTTGAGAGGGGTCTCCTCAGGAGCAAGCCCTCCCCAGGTGTCACTTACTTGGTGCCTACTGAGCATGCTCTGGAGCAGCCAGGGCAACCCAGGCTTCCTGACTCTCTGGATGCAGCATAACTTTCTGCTTCGGATTCAAAATAGTTGGTGCAGTCCAGCTAGGGCACTCCTCATTGCCCTAATTCTGGATTGTGCCCTAAGAGACCATGCCTGACTGGGCACAGGCTCAGATAAGATGGTACACGGTCAGAAACCTGACCAGACCCTTTCTTATGGTGCAGCAGTGAAGGTCCACTAAGACTCTCATCACTCCCTTGTTTCCCAAATGTACCCTATCTTCAAATAGAAAGATGTGGCTTCTAGCAGACATTTCTTTTTTTTGAAGGGAAGAGAGAGAGTTCAATGCTAGGTTTAGGACTGGTCAAGGTATGATTTCTTCTTGTCTGTCATCATCAGTGTTGAACACATTCAGTTCTGGGCACCGCACTTTAAGACGCAGCCAAACTGGAGCAAGTCCAGAGGAGAGCGACAAGAATGATCAGTGGGATGGAAGGGAAGCCCTACAAGGAAAGGTTGGGGGAACTTGGGATGTTCAGCCTGGAGAAGAGGAGGCTGAGAGGAGACATGATTGCCCTCTTCAGATACCTGAAGGAAAGGGCTTCAGGTCATGAGGAAGGGGCTTATTTGTTCTTAACTGCTTCTGAAGGCATAACTAGAACCAATGGGTAAAAACTGCAAGAAAGGAGATTCCAGTTGGATATCTGGAAGAAATTCCTGACGGTGAGGGCAGTTCGGCAGTGGAACAGACTGCCAAGGGAGGTGGTAGACCCTCCCTCACTGGGGATCTTCAAGGAGGGGCTCAATGAGCACCTGTTGGAGATGCTCTAGGAGAATTTCCTGCTATCTTCTACATGATAGAATATGACAACAATGCCCCATACATAACTCAGAAATAAACATGTTAAAGGTGTTTGAATTTGAATTAAAAAAATAAACATGAAACAATGAAGGACTTATAATGTCTTGGTTCAAATTTGGAAACACATTTGAATAATTCAGAAATTCAGTATCCAAGGCAAAATTGGAGAATTTCAGAAGCAGCCCTAATGAAAATCTAACAATTTCACTTACCTTTCTCAGCGTGTGCAGTATTGCTAACAGAAAAGTGGCATAAGTAGCAGACAACCAGCACTGTTAGATTATGCTCCGGAACATGAGCTTAATCTAACAGTTACAGTTATCTAATCTACAGTTAAACGGAACATGAAAGTTCCGTTTAACTGTAAACCAATATATTTAAATTTTTCTTCAGGGTATTAAAAACAAAAAAGGGAAACGATGTAAATTAGCAATTGAAACCTTTCTATTTTTTCAGTGATTTAAATAAATAACAAATCAGTAATTGAAATTGCCTGGCTTTAAATCAGTCCATCTAGCGCTGCAACGGCAAAGAACCAATGCATGGTGGTGCAATAGGTACAGCCTAGTTAAAGGATCTGACAAATTGCTAAAATAAAGATGTTGTTAAACCACATGGAATGTGCAGATTGGGCATCTGTTTTTATGTGTCTGTCTGGGGTGATTGCTTCCCAACAACCCTTGGTTTAATGTTTTGGTGTGGTATCTGTCCTGTTGACATTCCAGCCCATTTGCTTGGAGGGCATGGTGCCCATTCACAAGTTGCTCAAAGCACTTGGCATGGCAGTTGGGCAACGATGAGAGGTTTGTTTGGGCAACTTATACATGCCAGCTATGCTGCATCTGTTCTGCAAGATGCCACACCTCTGTGTCAACTGGCGGACCAGATCAGCCACAACATGTCTCTATTTCCCACGACATCTGCTAGCATCATCAGCCAACATTTTAAAACAATACACATGGGAAGAGGCAGATTGGGCATTCGCTTGTGGCTGTGGCAGCTTTCCTGGACTATGTAAGTGGAACAGATTCAGGTTCAATAGTAGAAAAACTGCTTCTGCTGAAAAACAGGAAAAATATTTTTCTCTTGGCAATCAGTGGGAAAAAAGATAATTTCCAAGTAAAACTCAGAACATAATATGGCAGAAACTGAACTGTAGGGTTTCAAACTGGTAGCGCCTCTCTCTCTCTTACTCTCTCTCTCTCTTTCTCTATCTTAGAAAAGTCAGTGCATGATGTATCATGACTCTACTACACCTGTTCCACCCTGTTACAATTTAATATTTTTCTTTTTCACTTGGAAAGGTGGGGAATCTCACAGCACGCGGCCATCACATCCAGGAGGAGACACTACAATGGAGGAGGTGAGCTCAAGACATAAGGTCATAGCTGTGGCAGTTCCATGTTCTTTTTCATACCCTACCCACCAAACATTTACAGGTTGAACCTGTGAACCTTCGGTCACAAAAAGAATATGCATGCATGCTTGTTTGTGTGTGCAAGTACAGATACATAATCTGCACCTATCTCATTTTATCCATTGTGCTAAAATCAGCCTTAAGGATTAAAGATTTAGAGCAGAAATGTGCCAACCAAACCAAACGTTCCTTCTTCAGTGCTGGTGTATCAATACAATCTGAACTGCCACGGCCTGCTTTATTAAAATAGAATAAACTCAGAAGAGCTAATAACTGATCTCCTGCACCATGTTTGATTTGAACCTTGAATGCTATTTTGCAGTATGCTCTGAGGAATGATGCTGTGTCATTAGGTAATCTCATTCTCCAGTCACTTCCAGGGAACAAGGCTGCCAACAGAATTTGACCACAGGAAAAGCAGCAGAGCTTGATGCTTTTGCTACTATCACCCAAGAAGTAATGCATTTTCAGTTACAAGACTGAGGATACCACCTGCAATAAGGTATCCCACATCAAAGCTTTTGGTGATGCCCACAAGCCCCTTGAAATTATTTGTGTTAGTCCCTTCCATCTGAATCACAGATTTCACCCATTTGGTTCTTACTCCTGGCAAATGGATTTCAAATATTGTTAGGTGTAAGTAGATTTCTCCAGAAACATGTATGATATACAAGCTGAGTGAATCATATTGCCTTTCGAGCATCATTTTTCCTTATCGCCTTACAAAAGAGTGGCAAGCAGTGCCTTCCATTTACTCATGATGACTGTTGGAATCTAGTGCTCTCACAAAGAACCAAGCAAGTTAATGAACTCAGATTGTATAGATAGAGAGACCATCCAAGGAAGTAGGAAATTGCCAGAAAAATGAGACTCTGGTGCCTATGGACTCTGAATGATGGTGTGGCCCATTGCAGCAAGAACTGTTCATTGAAACAACAGCTTTTTCTCTAGATGACAAAAGGTTTTTTTGACAGCAGCCAAGGTGCCCTGAGTCGTCAGCGTGGATCCGGCTAGCAAGAGCTATAAACAAATGTCTGAGCTAATATGGTAGCAGAAGGTGAGGAGTACATACTTAGCGCCAGTGGGTTTCCTTCCCTTCAGATGGTTTGTTTTCCTCTCCTCTTGTTATTCCTCCAGATATTTCTCATGTGCCTCTTCTGTCAACTTCACCAAGATTCATTCAATCCCCCAGACTCAATGACAAAACTACATTGGTAGTGCTGAGGAGAATGACTGCTCTGGGCTTCCTTCCCTTTGGTTGTCTCCTTCTATATCCAATTATATATAGACTTTCTGTAATATAGTGATGCACAGTGAAGTCCAAGGCTGTACGCAGAGTTTGGTGACACAGAATATCACCAAATTTCAGAATCACCAAGCTTCCACATGTGCAATCATGGACTGGCATTAGGCCTCCACTGACCTGGGGATGTTACAAAAGTCCTCTGCTGACCTGGGGTGTTACAAAAGTGCTGTAAGGCACTTCGGAACCCACTCCTGGGGGGGGGGGTTAGGCCAGTGCACAGGTATGTGCTGGCATCCCCATGCCACCGCAGAAAGATATGCCATGTGATTTAGGACAGCCTAAATTGTTTAGGATTGTGCCCTAAGTGATTCTCTGCGCACATGCTCCACTCAGTTTCTGAAATATTGCTGGGGAAGTTGAACTCTCAGCTGCCACATTTTGGGTCTATCCTCATATGGAAACTTAGCTGCAGCAGTGAGAACTCAGCTTCACCATTGATCGCACACCCACTCAGAAACTGGGAGGGAGCATGTGCACAATAACAGGGAATGACACTGTGCATGCGCTCCACCCATTTCGGAGAGTTGCACAATCCAAGGGGAGGCTGAAACCCATAGATTTCAGAGGTATATATTGCTCAGAACTGTGCAAATGTTTTCGATCTAGTCACATTAGTTGGCATATATATATCCTCAGCTGGTATATAGCTTGCAGGAATTGTTAATAGTGTTCTTTGGGGACAGGGTAAGAAATTTTGAACTGGCTATTTAACCTGCCCTCTTTATTTTTAACACAAATAAAGCCCAAAAATGCAAAGGCAGATGTAAGCAGCTTTCAGTGCGAAAAGAATCCCCTCAGTAAAGGTGCAAAGCACATCTCAAGAAAGTCTCCTTGGAATCCTTGTTGCTTGTTTGCATTCAAGTCAGCTAATGGGGAAAAGAAATCATCCTAACACAGGCATTATAGATCCAAAAGTAGCAGACAATGAGATGAAACCTTCTGGGTCTGCTTATAATTAGAAGAGGAATGTGGTGTGGGTGGAAGGAACCTGGCCAGTTTGCAAAGGATGTGTTTGCTGACATAATGCGGTTGCACAAAGTAAATGGTTAGCCCTAAGTTTGAAGCAGGCTTACACAACCCAGGTTTCCCAAGAGGATCCTCTGTAATAGAAGAGATGAGAGCAACTGTTATTTATTAATTTACCGATTTGGTGCTGGATGTTTTTCTCTTCCATCCCATCACTCCCTCCACTCATTAATTTCAGAAGGGCTACATTAGTGTGATCTGTGGGAAACAGAAAATACGCTGGAGCATGAAAGCAGAAAGATGATAGTATGTAAGTAACAAACAAAGGGGTCATTTTTTCCTTTCCACATCAGAAGCAAAGAAAGTCTATTAATGTACCCAATCAGTAATAAAAAGAAAGAATAACACTAATAAGTGCTATTATTGCCTTATTTTGAGCAATACAGTATAAAAGCAATTGCAGTGCTATGTTAACTCAATTTCACACAGATGTTTGTGCGGGAACATCAGAGACTTAGACAGGGTTGCTATGGAGAGACACCCGGTTTGAACACCACATGGCTGAAATGATTGGTGAATTATTTTTGTTTATTCATGGTTATTTCCATTCATTTTCAAAGGTGGTGTGTGAGAGAGAGACAGAGAGAGTTGAGAAACTGAGAAACTGTGGGAGCAATCCTTACCTAAGTCAGCACAACTCATTGGTCTTCTCGTATCTGTGGTGATGGACATCATATGGCACTTTTGTGACACCCTTAGCTCAGCATAGGACTTATGCTGGGACTCAGTCCAGCCTAACCGGAGCTTCGGATTGCAGCCTCTGTAACATACCTGCCTCAGTGGATAGAGTAATCAAGCCTCTTATCACAGTCCTAACCCTAACAATACATTTGTGCATAAAAATAGTAAAGTACATCTGATATACCATGAATATACATACATTGGGAGACAAATGTCAGTGATGCAAAAAGAATGGAAGCAAATACTCAATACCAGTATGGATTTGATTGGGATATGGTTTTTTTCAGGACACAACAGTCCTGTCACTAATCTGGCTTGTTCGAAATTTGCATCCTCTTCCTCTGTCTAACTGTCTTTCTCTGAACAGACAACCAATCTCCCTTTTTTCCCAGCAATCTACGGTACTTACAGTTTAAAATTCTGGCCACAGCTGTGAGGCAAAGGATAGATAGCAAACATAATAATATGAGATAAACACAAAAACATATTTGATCATTCATCCCCTAACATTCACTCAGCTCCTGGGAAAGTGAAGTCTCCACAGTGATGCTCTTTATAATCTGCCTTGACTGTTAGGATTTATGGGCTGCCGAGGCAACCATAAGTGAAATGTCATTGTCGTTTTGATGATCTGTTTGATTAAGCTGAGCAGCTATAAGATGAAGCTGAAAACACAGAGAGAGCACTGCGTAGCCACAACCAGAAGACAGAGACGGGTTGCTTCAAGTTCTGGCTTCTGGTCCTGCTCCTTGTTTTAAATCAGCCATTTTTAAGGGTTTTTTTCTGCACGATTAACTGTACTATTTGCATTCCTAAAACTCTTTTGTAAGAGCCACTTTAAAAAATAAAAAATGTCTTACGCTACAATCCCTTCCATATTTACCTAAGAAAACATTCCATGGACTACAATGGGATTTACTTTTCAGTAGACAGGTTTGGACAGTAAGTAAACTTTAGAGTTCACAAACAAAAGGAATTTATATCTCTTTGGTGGTTGTGTCTTGGTTATGTGTGATGCTTGCCACCATTTTTATATAAGTACTAGCGAAAAGTGAACTCGTGTTGCGGGAGTAAAATTCCTCCGTATGCCATCAGCCCACTGCACATCAACCCCCCATGCATATCAACCCCCCATGCACATCCACCCCATGAGCAACATTCCCCATGCGCATCAACCCCCATGCACATCAATCCCCCATGCGCATCAACCCCCCATGCGCAACATTCCCATGCGCAACTTCCCCCATGCGCATTAATCCCCATGCGCAACATCCCCCATGTGCACCATCACCCCATGCACATCAAACCGCCATGTGCATCAGTCCTCCATGCGCATCAGTCTCCCATGTCCATCATCCCCATGCACATTATTCCCCCATGCACATCAAACCCCCATGCACAACGTTCCCCATGCACATCATTCCCTGTGCGCAACATCCCCCATGCACATCAAACCCCATGTGCAACATCCACCCATGCTCAACATCCACCCACACGCATCAACCCCCGATGCGCAACATCGCCCATGTGCATCAACCCCCCTTGCGCATCAACCCTCCATGCGCAACATCTCCTCTGTGCCATTTCCCCCATGCACAACTTCCCCCATGCACATCAATCCCTGTGCTCAACATCCCCCCCATGTGCAAGATCGCACATATATATATATATATATAAACTAGGAAAAACGTAACCAAGTTGCAGGAGTAAAATTCCCCCATACGCCATCCCCCCACTGCACATAAATCACTCTCAAACATCAAACCCCCATGCGCATCCACCCACATACGCAACATCAACCCACCATGCATATCAACCCCCATGCGCATCAAATCCCCATGTGCATCAACCCCCCTATGCCCATCAATCCCAATGTTCATCAGCCGCCATGTGCATCACCCCCATGTGCATCAACCCCCCCTATGTGCATCATTCTCCCTTGCACATCAAACCCCCACGTGCATTACCTCCCCATGAGCAAAACCCCCTCATGCGCAACACCCCTATCCACAGCATCATCCCCAGTGCAACCCCTTACTCTGAACAACATCCCCCCAGTGCATCATCACTGAGCACCAAATTGGCTGGATGTTGGTCAGTCTTCCATGTTGAGCATAGGACACAAACACATTGCACCTTTTTCAGACTCTTAAGGGTTAAATTTCTCCACATTGGTTCTTGGTGGGTATTCATGTGGCATACAGAACACCCTCCCCAAATTTCATGCTTCTAGGTCCGGGGGTTGGGGCAGAATGTCCCTCAGTCACTGATTCCTCAATGCAAAGTATAGGGAGGAAAACGTATTGCACCCCATTTCACCCTTTTCCAGTTGGAATTTCCAAAAACTGGTTCTTAGTGGATTTCTCTATCATGGAAGGAACACCCACCCCAAATGTTATAACCAACATGCATAACAAAATACATAAAGCACAATCCTAACTGTGTCTACTCAAAAGTTAGCCCCATTGTGTTCAATGGGTCTTACTCCCAGGAAAGTGTCTTTTGGATTGCAGTCACAGTTATGATTAGTTTTAAGTATGGAGTCTGTAAGCACAATGTATATATGCCCTAAATTTCAAATAAATTTTTAAAAAACCTGGATAAATGACTACATAAAGATGATTTGCCAAAATTCTTAAGACAACTGTATTTACTGCAGAAAAAAATGGGAATTGGAAAATAGTTAAAACAGTTATAATTCAGCTATAAAAATAATTATCTTCTCTGAGGGCAAAGTGGTTAAGACCTGGGACTTGAGGTGCTATCACAGGTAAACCAAAATATTAAGGCATTAGATGTTCCTGCTTAGGAGAAACATCTAAGAAATTAGATCCCCTTGGATTCCCATCTAAAAATAGCCTAATTTGCGTAAATTAAAAATGAGGGTCGAATCGACCCGCCTGGGAATCTATGCAAGGTTCTGCACTTGGGCAATAAAAACCAAAAATACAGGTATAAAATGGGGGATACTTGGCTTGGCAGCACAACATGTGAGCAGGATCTTGGAGTCACCGTGGATCACAAGCTGAACATGAGTCAGCAGTGTGATGTGTCTGCAAAGAAGGCAAATGCCATTTTAGGTTGCATTAAGACTGTAGCTTCCAAGTCACGAGAAGTTCTAGTTCCTCTTTATTCTGCATTGGTGAGACCTCACCTTGAGTACTGTGTTCAGTTCTGGGCACCTCACTTTAAGAAAGATGCAGCCAGACTGGAGCAAGTCCAGAGGAGAGCGACAAGAATGATCAGTGGGATGGAAGGGAAGCCCTACGAGGAAAGGTTGGGGGAACTTGGGATGTTCGGCCTGGAGAAGAGGAGGCTGAGGGGAGACATGATTGTCCTCTTCAGATACCTGAAGGGCTGTCATATGGAGGAAGGGGCCAATTTGTTCATAGCTGCTTCTGAAAGCAGAACTAGAACCAATGGGTACAAACTGCAAGAAAGGAGATTCCGGCTGGAAATCCGGAAAAAATTCCTGACGGTGAGGGTGGTTCGGCAGTGGAACAGATTGCCAAGGGAGGTGGTGGACTCTCCCTCACTGGGGATCTTCAAGCAGAGGCTCGATGAGCACCTGTTGGAGATGCTGTAGGGGGAATTCCTGCTGCAGGCAGGGGGTTGGACTAGATGACCTACTCGGTCCCTTCCAACTCTATGATTCTATGATTCTTCCCGATTCCAGTAAAGACAACTATTAATTATGACTGAAAAGTGTTTTGGATTGAAAGCTGGACCAACACATCCTCTTTGACAGACAAATGCAAGGAAGGCAGTGCTGAGGCAGTGGTGCCCAAATGATTTGAACATTCCTATCCCCCACAGAGGAAAGGAAGACAGTCTTCAATGCTCACTGTTAGGTCAGCGGCACTGTACTCTCTAACAGCCCATGGAGGAGAAAAATTGTCAGCTCCACCGGAATGCAAAATGAAAGCTGATTAAAAAAATATGTGTGGGAGCATAAAGGCAATAATGGTGCACTACCAGACTACATCTGATTATCCACATGCCAAACATGACTGAGTCAGGGCATGACTTCCAAAAGGCCAGGAGCAATCCAAACACTAGGCACTACATGCAGCTAAATGGGTTTCCACAAACTGGTGTCAGAGTTTATAGCGCATTAATGAGAAGAGTCATGTACCCTCTCTCCACGCCTAGCTATTATCGTTCTCTAGGACTGTCTAACCACAGAAGAACATGGGAATAAGCCTTACAGTCATTATCTAAATCAGTCTCAAGTTGCTTAAAATAATACATTATTGTGCGGTCAGTTTTCTTGCTCCTTTTCCCCTTCTCTTTTTTAAAGCTCCTGATGTTTTCTATTTCTCTTTTCTTTGGACATGCAGATCTATGCTGAGGTTTTCTTCAACAATGTTTTGTGATTGGGCTGAACTGAACGTTGTGTGAAGTGTGTGCGTGTGTGTTTCCTTCAGAGATGATTGGGATCAGGCTGAAATGCTGAACAATAACCAACCAATATCATAGTTCCATTCTTCCCTTAGCTTTTTGATATTTCTTTTTGTGAAAACTGGTTGCTATCTTCAGATTCTGTATATCTACAATATATGCAGGAATTATTTGCTCTTATTCACAATTCAGTTGCCAAACCCAAAATTATAGTGTATCCCTGCAATTTCATCCAAGGAAATCTTCCCCCCACCCCCACAGGAGAGTGGTGGTTTTCCAGAAGGAGTCTCCACCAGGGAGGAGGGACAGCTTATTTTGGAAACAGGTGGAAAATGATGCAAAATCAGCCTGCCTGTTCCCATCCCCATATGACTCCAAATGGGGCCATTTTGAGGGTCAAGAGGACCACACATTTGAAGAGAAAGAGGTGACAATGCATGCATGGGAATGAGGCAGCGATGTGGGAGCATCATTTCATCACCCGTAGGGTATCAGCTCCTACCCTGGCTATACTTCTAATTAGGAGTGGGCCTGGCCTGGCCCAAGAACCGGTTCTCCGGAAGTGGGCAGGGCCAGGGGGCGGGGCCGGGGAGGTTTTCAATTTATAAATTAAATTTTTTTAAAAAATTACTTACTTCCGAGTAGACCTACATAGGAAGGGGCTCTGAGGCTGCAGTCCTCTTCACACTTTCCTGGGAGTAAGTCCCATTGACTATACTGGGACTTACTTCTGGGTAGACCTGCATAGGAAGGGGCTCTGAGGCTGCAGTCCTCTTCACACTTTCCTGGGAGTAAGTCCCATTGACTGTACTGGGACTTACTTCTGACTAGAGCTGCATAGGATGGGGCTCTGAGGCTGCAGTCCTCTTCACACTTCCCCACCAGCAGGGAGAAGAGGGAGGTGGAGTGCAGCGGTGGTGGCGCCGCGCAGCTCTCTGTGCTCCTCCCTGCCAGCAGGGAGAAGAGGGAGGTGCCTCACAGAGGAAAAATGGCAGCTGCCGCAGTGGGCGGGTGGTAGAGGCTCAGAACCGGTCCCCACGGTTCTGGTCCCAACGCGCCCTATCGGCTCACCACCAGCGGCCAAATAACAAGATCCTGTTCAGTTGAGTAGGCCCGAACCGGAAAGTGCCCACCCCTGCTTCTAATGGAGGGAGATCTGAGGAGGCCTAGTTTCCTCTAGCAAAAAATATAGGGTTCACTACTAAATTCATTATTTACATTATATTTATTCTTGTGTTTATTTAACTTAGCACTAATGCGCCAATCCAATGCAAACCAAAGGACCCCAATTATGCTAACCATTTCTGTACTCTCCCTCTGCCACATCACACTGGAGCTTCTTTCTTGTACTGGTGTCTCCCATCACAATAATAATACTCAAAGTAAGGGTTGAATTTGTGTAAAGGTACCATGCTCCCTTTAAGGGGCAGGGGAAGTGTGAAAGCAGCAGCACAATTGCCAGAATTGCATCTCTGTCAGGGAAAGGGAGCAATTTTGAAACTTATCTGAAGTCCTGCCATGGTCTGTAGTGTGTGTGTGGAGCTATGGGGAGCCCCACAGAGCACTGCAGGGCTCCCTGAGGCTTGAAATAAGTGAAAGTGCAATTGCCATGATACCAGAAGTTGAAGTTCCAGTTTAGTCACAGCTGCAACTTTCACTTGTTTTAAGCCTAGAGATATGCTGCAATCCTAAACACACTTTCCTGGGAATAAGACCCATTGAACACAATGGGGCTTACTTTTGGGATTGTACTTACATGGGATTGTACTCATAGGATTGTACTCATAGTCATTTTTTACTGTGGCTCAGCCCCTCATTCCACCCTCTCTGTTGTTAAATGGGGTAACCTGTGGTAACTAATTGGTATGGGGGGTTCAGGTGCTCTGTTTGAATGGACAGGTCCTCTGGTGGATTTTGGACTTTTATTTGTGACTGACCTGTAACACCACCCCACAAGCATCTGCCTTGTACATCCTTCATGTGGGGAGCTCTACTGGGGTTACTCTCGAGTTAAGTGTGCACAAATTACAGTCTTAGTAACGTCCTCCAGCATTTCTCCCCCAAAGAACGCAGAAACATTTATTTTTCTTACTCCTCTGCTAACTTCCTCTCAATCAACATGTAATCAATGGGAAGCAGAGAGTGTAATGACATTCTAATCAGAGATGTTTGATGAGGAAATTAGACTACTCACTTTATTATTCTTGATTAGCAGCAAATTATTCCTGCTCACCCTTGCTATTCTCCCCCTTTATTAGGAAATGATTAGAAACAAATAACTGTTAAAACAGCAGGGTTTTAATAATAGTTTTATTTGTGCCTATAATTACATGTATAGTATATCTTTAATCAGGTAATAAACCCATCTCACCTGGTCCTCATTTTTTACAGTTTCAATTAGGCAAACAAACAAATTTCATCAGGCACAGCAGTAATTCTAGAAGGTACACTACAAATGAAAGGAAATTGCCATTGAAATTTCACCTTGGAATGTGATAATACAGGGTGATTCAAAATGAATGGGACAAAAAGAAAACATACCTGTGATTTTTAGTCCCATTCTTTTTGAATCACCCTGTAGATTCTATAGTGGGGACCAATTCTGAAAACTCTATGATATCAAGCTGGAATGAGCATGTTAAAACTGGACCCCTAGCTTACAAAATTTGCATCTGTTCCTCCCAAATTGATGTTCCTAATTATAATGCAGTAAAATTAGTTTGAACGATAGTGTTGCCATTATCACCTTCTGCTTGCCAGAAGGCTTATTCCTGTCCAGAAATGTACAGAATTTGGAGCAAGATCAAATGTTGAATTTTTTTAAAAGGGGGCAAAAACATGGCACGGCTGAATAAAGGTTTTTTTTCTTCTGAAGTTCCCCCTGCAATAACACTGCATAACATCATAACAATAATGATAGCATAACATCATTCCAGGGCATTGGTAGAGCAAAAATAGGCAGAGTGAGCAGCTATGAAGAGGCAAAAAGATGCAGCCTCCAGGGGATGGATGGGACTGAAGTTCATTGGTAAGTGGTAACATTCTGGTTTTCCATATAGAAGATCTTGGGTTCAAGACTTGTTATTTCCAAATAGACTTCTGACACGCTTGAAAAGTCCAGCTAGTATGTTTGGACACTAGTGAAGGAGATGGACTAAAATTCTGACTGGATATAATGCCATTTCCACATTTATAAATATAAATAAAAGAAAGAAAGTGGCACCAAACAACAATTAAGCCACAATCCCATACAAACTTACCTGGGAGAAATTCCCATTGATTGATACTTTCTTCTGAGTAGACATTCTTACAATTACACTGTACATCATCTTTCTCCAAATATTACAAGAATGTCTTCTGTGTTTCTGGCCAGCCAAACTGCAACCCCTGCCTCTCAACTTCAAGATATGGCACAACTCCGACAGCCCACCAACCTCAGGATAGAGCAGGTCACTCCGACGATCCCCTTGCACCCCACCTCCTGAAATTTGTCCTGCTTTGTTCTTTCCCTTGGAACCCCCACAGATATTTTGCTTGCTTCCAGGAGAGTTTTCAGCACAGTTCTACTTCACCCTCTGAAAATAAAATGCAGAGTCAGGAAAATGGCCTATGAACGCTTAAGCATGAGGCTTTGCTTCTAAGTACATTCCTGTTGCCTCACTTAATGAATGCAGAGAGAATAATGGCTGTAAAGGGCTATTGTTTTTGCTCCCTGTATAGCTGCCATCATCTATTATAATGTACAAAACATAGTTACAGCACATTTGCTGTCGAATGACATATGGTAATATCCATTACCTTAGACAGCTTAAAACACACACACACACACACACACACATACACACACACACAGAGAGAGAGAGAGAGAGAGAGAGAGAGAGAGAGATAGGATATCAGTTATTAGGGTCCAATCCTGAAGTGCACTTGGGCCAGCTTATCTAGCACTGGGTCAGCATAAATTAAGATACACCAGCCTAACTGCCCCAGAAAAGGCCTGGGCCAAGGGCCAAGTCAACTTAAACTGGCGCAAGGCAGATGGACCCTAGTCCAGCCTAGCAGAACTACCCAAGGCAGCTCAGCAGGGGTGAGCTGAGGGTATTTTGAGCATTACCTCAAACAGTGCAGGTATGCTGTATCCAGAGCCAGTTTTCAGGGCAGAAATGCCCCTTCCCAGCTCCTCAAAGTTAGACCGCAAAAATAGCAGGAATAAATCTGAGTAGATGCACGGGGTTCTATGATAAGCCAGAGTAAGAATGGCAGTGTTGACCAAAAATCTGAGTACTTGGCCAGCATAACTCCAACCCCTGCCTCTCAACTTCAGGATATGGCACAACTACGATAGCCCATCAACCTCAGGATACAGCAGGTCACTCCAACAATCCCCCTGCATCCACCCTCCACTATAGGTACTGCTGTACTGCAGTCTTATGCTGCAGCTGTTACCGATTGTCAGGGACTCTTGGGCTTCCTTGTAAGGCAGGCACCATAGCTGTTCCTTGTTCAATGTGATCTGAGGCAGGTCTCCTCAGGAACCCTCCCCTGATGCCAGTTACTTGGTGCTCAGCATCCTCCTAGACCTGTGGATTTGGCCCTCTTTCTTTTCTGGATATAGCCTACTTGGCCCAACCCAGCTGGGCCATTCTCACTGGCCTCACTTCAGGATTGCTCCCTAAGGCAATTAACAAAATAACTACTGTAATGGGAAAAGGACAAATGTGCACAAATAAGCATTTGCATTCAGAGGGGAAATGGAAGGAAAATAAGTTCAAACCTATATGTCTGCTAGAAAGCTACTTATTTGTAGATCCTTTGATCACCTCTCGGGGAAGCAGAATTATTAATTCTTGCCAGTGCTGGAACAGAATATCTTTCTATGAGCTGGTTCATAGTAGCCAGCCCCTTTTATGAATTTTTAGGCATCACAATTTCGCTTTTCTGAATGGCAAAGGCTGGAAACCCAGAATCAGCCCTTTGACCCTCTCCTTGGTCAGGTAGATGGACTTGACCAACAATTCACCTGTTAGCAAACCCAGCCATCTGCCAGTGGTTTATGCCCTTGGGATCACTAGGCAAAGACCAAGCTCTCTGGTGTGCCTAATAATAAATTCAAGGTTGAGCTGCTTCTGTGTGAATGCAGGTAAAAAAGGATGAAGGCTAAGCACACCTTCCTGGAAGTAAGATCCAGGAAGAAACAATGGTGCTAACTTCTGCGTAGACATGGTTAGGATTGAGCTCAAAATGGAGAATCTACCCAAGTTGGCCTTCATTGGGTTTTTTAATGTTTGTGATTAGAACAAAGGGTCAAGTTCATCATAGGTAATGTGAACTTGTCTTTCACAGTACAGTTCTTCATTACTGTGGGAAGGACTGAATTCTGCATTCTGTTATACTACAAGTAAGGTACTCAGATATCTTAGGATACTACTAGCACAATCCAAACTGCCCATTTGGGTAGATGCAAGTCATTTGCACCACCTCATGGTACTGCAAACAATGCTGTAAAGCCTGCCTGCAACACACATACAGCATTGTTCCAGGGCAACTCTTGAGGAAGTGGCATGTGCTTTGTTGTCAATGGGTCAAAATTAGTCAGCTGTCAGCTAGTGAGCAGTCTCCTGCTCAAAGGTAGCTGTCCCTATTTAACAGTCATCTACTCAGTGGTACTGTGTGGTTTGCTCAAGCTGCCATGACGGTGGCTCTGAAAGAAGACATGTTGTGACAGATGTAAGGTCCTTCAGCAGCAGAGAGCCAATTACTCGGGGCACTCAGCTGCGGGAGTGGATATATAAAAGGCCAACCAGTCCATCAACCTTTCATGTTCCAATCTTTTTATACCTTGCTGTGCAGAGAAAGTCTTCAGTGGCATGGAGAAGAGAGGCACATTTGCTGAGTTGCTGATCTTATTGGTAGGATTTATTCACACTTTTTTTTCCATCTGCCACTATAAAGGCATGAACCAGGCACATCAACAGCTGGTACTAGCTGCACAGAATAAAGCAGCAATGTTCAACCAGTGTGCTATGACACACTGGTTGTGCCACAAATGGTCTGCAGGTGTGCTGAAGGAGTTTAGACTCCCATTGGAAGTGAGATGTGCCTTGTCAATTATTTACAACAACCTGATAGTGTATCTTGAGAGTTTTAGCATGCTGTTACTGTGTTATGAGATATCCTAAAGTTAAATTAAGACCCTTGCTCTGGAGCAGTTAAGATGAGCTTCCATAAGATAACACTAGATGGTGATGTAACTGCGTGGACCCGTAACTGCTATGGATTTTGCCCTTAAAGTGTTAAAAACAACTGGCATAGACCAGGCTGAGGCTCAGAGTACTTCCCAAACTCCCCTCACAGTCTTTCCTTTGCAGCTCCTTTAAATAAAATTGGACACACATAATATGTTGGGATCAAACCTAGAGTATCCATCCCACATATTGTTTTATTTGAAGAGATCAGATGACAGAGATCAGAGAAGGGACGTTGGACCTGCTGCCCACTTAGTAAAAGTGAGCAGGAAATGGACTGGAGTGGCTTTGTCTATAGACGGCTGGAGGGAGACAAGGGCAACTGAATCGAGATTAAAGGGATGCCTTTAATTCTGAACTGTTTGCTGCTTCCTATAACTCTCCATTCTATACAAACTGCATCATAATATTCTCTATTGGCCAACCTTGCAATAACAAATTACTGAAAGGGGAACAAAACTTCCCTTATCCTGGGGCAAGCTGCTCCCCCAATAGGTTGCCATTTTGCTGGCCTAGATCTGAGGAGTGTAAGGAGGATGAGAGAAGAGGGTACCTCTACCATGTTCATTAAAATTATATAATGATATTTAATTAAAACAGACTTCATTGAAGGCCAGTTTGTGATATTTTTAAGATATGATGGCTGCAATCCTAACCACACTTTCCTGGGAGTAAGTACTATTGAACACAATGGGACTTACTTCTGAATAGACATGTTTAGGATTGCAATGGATGTGTCTCTTTCTGCCATTGTTATCAAAACAGGTGAAATTTGGGTTTGACACCCTGTCTATTACACTGGAAGTTATTATAGTTTTCTGTCAATAATTCAGCCAGAAAAGTTTCACAGTGTTGAGCAAAATACTTTGAAAATAAAGCAGATGGGCTTCCGACTAAATACACAGAGGTAGCTTATTAAATGAGGAGGTGCCAATTTAGAAATAGTTGCTTCGGAAGCAGCTTTATTAAAATTCAAATCCAGTGATGGAAATAAACAGCTTGACCATAGGCAATATATGTGTCTCTGTCGCTAATGATGTTTGGTTGTTGTATCAATACTTATTCAAGAGAAACTGGCAGTGGGAAGGCCATGACCACTTTCTGAGGTTGCTTTTCTGCTAGGTACCCCAACTATGCTGTCTCCTGGGTGCCATGATGTGTTCTCTGGTATGAGATAGAAGTCAAGAGTACCAAATATTCTTTAGGACTATTGTGGGGAGTTTCTGAAAACAACTCTATTATTTTAATAGCTGGGAAAGTTGGCATTTCACGTATCAGTTGCCAAACTCCAGTTTGTTTTTTTAAAGTGTCTGGGTTGACGAAGGACCTGCATCTTTTTAAGCTAATGAGTGTGAGTGGTTGCATCGCAGAGGCGTACCACGGCAAAATGGCGCCTGTAGCAAGAACTGAAATTTTGCCCATTATCAAAATCCCTTTTAGCTAATCATTATCAAAATACCTTTGAGCTAATGTTACAAGTCAAGAATATCAAACTATTATAATATCAAATAATATCAAAATACAAGTCAAACCCTTTCAACTTTTCATTAAACTTTGGTGAATTTGCAAAACTATTTGCAGTTCCTTTTCCACCCCTTGGAATATCAACTCTTCCAGGGCCACAACTATTTACTTTACCAAACATATTTTACTATTTAAAAAGTGTGGCGCAAGTGGTTGAGACACTGTGCCTGAAAGTGCCTGAAAGACACTTAAAACCAGAAGGCCAGGGTTCGACACCCGGGTCCCCACAAGACAGGATGAGCTCCTGTCCTTAGCCCAGCTCTGCGATGCAGCTGAAACCAATCATATCGGCTCTGCCATTCCATTGGACTATTTCAGTGGTGTGGAGAAGGGGGATTTGCTGCTTGGGTAACAGCCTATCCTTCATATCAATCTACCTAGGCCTTTGTGCTTCTCATGCAGCATAGAGCACAATACCATAGTCTTTCAAGACTGATGGATGCCAATACTAATGCTTACATATCATATTTTATTCCTAGCATGGGTAGTGCTGTTATTCAGAACCCCCAAATAGAATGGAGGCAGCCTGAGTCGTGGCCTGATGGAGTGCATTTGTCTCTACAGGCCACTGATGTTTAATATACAACAGGGACTGTGCAATTTTTTGTCATGGGGCGCTGGAGCCAAGTGCTAGACTGGCTCCCCATGTGGCAGGAGTCATGCAGGGGTAGGCAGGGATAGGTCTTGGTGTGCAGCCTGAGATAGCAAGCGTCAGGGGTGAACCAGAACAGGCCTATGGTGCCTATCTGGCTCTGGGTGCAGGCTGGCTAGCCCCTGGCCTGGAAATTAGGCGAAGCCAGCTAGGTATCTGGCTGCCTAAGCATCCAGCTAGCTCAACCTTTGGGTTGACAAGGATTGGCACTCTTAAGCTTCATTTAAGAACTGCCCTGAGTCAGGCTGAGTCGCCCTTCACAACAGCTGGGGAATCATATGGATAAGATAAGATAAATTTATTGTCATTGTACTCAGAGTATGAGAACAACGAAATGAGGTGTTCTCTCATAATACACAAAAAGACACTACCAAAAACATACACAACTAACCATTTAAACAAATCAAAACACACACAATTAAAAAGAAAAACCTATACAGCTTAATATATATATTACATATGTTACATCCACCAGATTTCATAATTCTGCAGTTAGCTGTGGATAGCCACACAGCTTAGTGCCGCACAGCTAATTAGCACAGTCCCTGCTTTTTTATAATTGTTATTAATAGTTAATAAAGTGGCCCTTTCATCCACACCTTTGTCTGGTCTCATTATTTTGTCTGTCAGTGGCAAACTGAAATATTTCAACAGAAGCAAAACAATTTTGTCAAGCTACAAAGCTTCTCAAGGGAAACTGTGAACTCTTATTCCCTGCTGAGTACAGCATAAGGACACAGGATCCGTGATGGCTCTGAAGCAGGTAGCTATTAAGAATGCACCTCAGTTTCAGGCAATGGAAGGTTTTTCATGCAGTATCCTGTAGTGGTGGACTGAACGGCTGAGCATTTTTTTTTTTCAGTGGATGCAGGGTGACCATATGACAAACTCAAAAGAGGACAAGACTTTCCAAAATGTAGGACACCCAAGAAAATTAGGACATAACAAAATAAAAGCCCTGTTCTTCCCGGATATCTCTAGTCCCAGATGAGATCAGGTCATGGAAGGAACAATAGAGTCATGATCCCAACTCAGCGATGAGGCTCAGGCTCATAGGACTTGCACAGAAGGCCATTTTTGTAGTGTATAGCACACTCCAAGATAAACCCCTTTCTTCTTCTTGCAGTGAAGTTGACTGCATTGTGCTTTTTGAGGCCAATATGCAGTCCAACTTACTTTTCCCCTCTCCCTTGATGTAGAACTATCCCCTTGGGAGGAGGTGGAAGGGCAAGGGATCCAACATTATGATCTAATTTAACCAACATCATAATCTGCAAGTTCCCTGTTGCAGACAGGGAACTATGGACTAAATACTGAGCATGCACCTGAAAGTGACTGTGGCTGCAATCCTAATCTTCACTTGGGCCAACATAAGCCCTAGCCTAAGTCCTGCCATGAGGTGCTTCTATGCCCCTCCAGGGTGGGGGGGTGAGTTTAGGCACAGGCATACACCAACCTTCCCACATTCACCGTGGGAAGATATGCCAGGTGAGATAGGCCAGCTTAATTTTGTTAGGATTGTGCCCTGCATCAAACACAATGTTTTTCTTCTGGTTTTTCTCTTTATTACTTGGGCATAGCAGGTTATTAAGGGATTGCATGAGCAAAATGCTGATACTTTGCTTGTGTTTCTGAACTTCAGTAAAATCCTTCCTGAGCAAATACACCTGCATGTACCAATCCCATCTTTAGTACTAGTGATGATCATCTCTGGCTAATTGCATCTCATAACTGAATAGTAAATATTTTAAATTATATTGCTTGGCATCATGGCACAGTACACTGCTTTTTATGGTGAGCAATTAACACAGTACACTGCAAAGCTGGGGAAGGTAAACATGCCATCAATAATGGGTGAAAATTATCTGGGGCTTGCAATTCTGTTCCACGTTTTGTGCAATTGGTTTTGTAAACCATTCTAGCTCTAGCTAATCATTTGTATCTGACTTGAAAGAATGCTCATTCTCCAGTTCAGTTTGTTTTGAGGGCTGTTTTGGGGAATCCCAGTCGGGTCAATGCTTAGCTTTTTCTTTATGCTGTGTACTCTTAGGCATGGTGGGCAGCAGAAATTAAACTAAACATCTAAGGACAATAAAATATGAACTCTCCTGTTGTATTAATGGCCAAAGGCAGAATTATTCATTCTTAGTATAATAGTAGCCCTGTTTTAGCTGTATGTTGCTGATGTGATAGAGCTGGGAGAGATAACTCTAGATCACACAAGGAAAATGAATTTGATATTACCACATGTGCTCTTATGCATAGATACTAACATGCATCTGCTTTGTAAGATACATGTGAAGGATCTTTGACTGTTGACCATGATCAGGGTGACCATAAGACATAATTTCAAAAGAGGGGAAGGACCCTCCAAAATGTAGGACACTCAAGAAAAATGTAGGACATGACAATAAAAGCTAAAAATACTCATATATATTGTTTTTAGGTGCTTAATTTAAACACTCTACTGCTTTTAAAATTTAAAACTATTACACATAATTTATTAATTACAAGACTACATACTATCTGCTCACAAGGAAAAGGACAGTGAAGATATTTTTTCCAGGACACAAGGCTAAAAAAGAGGAAATGTCCTGGAAAAAGAGGACATATGGCCCTGGTGCACCTGGCAATGGTGCACCCACTTCCCAGCCTGGTGTCAGAGAATAAAAATGCTGGTCCAGTTTTGTTCCTGAAGGGGGGAAACACATGTTTTGTTGAAGGAATTATTTGTAATAACACAGAAGTAGATGCACATGTTAAAAAGTAAACATAACAACATGGAATAGAAATACTACAGACAGTTGTGGATGAACTAAAATAGCTGATTGAGAAGAAGAGAGGTGGCGGTAGCTTGGTTCAAGTACTGTAGGCACACAGGGTGTAAAATAAGTACAAAAAGTAATATAAGTACAAATGTACTTATATATTATATATTACAAATGTAATATAAGTACAAAAAGTGTGGCTCTCAAATGAGAGGTATCTCTTGAGTGATATATTTATCTAGAGTTATCTTTCCAAGCTCTATCACATCAGCAACATACAGCTAAAACAGGGCTACTATTGTAACTATTACACCCTTGAAGTAGCTGATTACGAGGTAATTCTCCTTGTTACTCAGAGCTTTTGCTGGATCAAGCTCCAAGAACCTTAGAGGTAAATCTCTATAGGTAAATCTTGTAATAAATGGGTGAAAAACAGACTTGTAGCACAATCATATGCATGTTATCTCAGAAAAAAAGTCTCTTTAATGGGGCTGGTAACAGAAAATCCAAGGGAAAAGACAATCCAATCTGGGCCATATGCAAGAAATTAGAAAGATAGCAGAAAGTCCGAAGGTAAAAAATACTCTTCTTCTGCCGGTTCTTGCAAAGCTGGGAGGTGTGGTCGATTTCAGAGCCAAATGGTTAAGGTTTCAAAAATTCCTGGCTAAAAGTCAAGTAAATTGTTTCACCCATTAACTGGGGTTTGACATTACAGGTGTCCCTATTTATCCAATAGGATTCTATTCGGGAACCTCCCATGGATAAAAAAAATTGTGTAAAAAAACAATTGAAAAATGGGATTACAGACCCAATTCCATGTTCCTTTCTCCTTCATTGTGCCCAATGGAATAATGTTGTGCCTTAATATCTGCAGGGGTTTTATACTGGAAGTGAAGAATGGAATAATTGCTTGCATAACTGTCTCTCTACAACAGGAGAAAAACAGTTTTTATAACTGTGATTGTCAGTGGCCACTCATGTTGAGTCAAATCCATATATAAAAAAATTCATGTATAACAAGGCTGGATCTGTAGTATAAAGTTGGCTTATTATTTGCACAAGGCATTTCACATAAGGCTAATCCAGCACTCCTGCCCTGATGAAGCAGAACCGGTACTATTTTTCACTTGTTAATCAAGACATTGCCTATGTATCAAGACAAAAATTATTAGAAATGTTTGCTTGTCTTGCAAAATGTTCTTAATCCAAGTTACTCTAAATCCTTTACTCTAAATACAGTAAAGTTTTTACTGTATACAGTCCCTTGACACCCAAAGCGTTAACAGAGGAAGTGAAGAAGAATGATTCAGACAGTGCAGAGCTACAGAAGAAAACCAACTAGCACCAATACCATACAAGCAGATTAATAATATAACACGACATCTAATGCAGCAAAACAATGATGATAAAACAGCAGCATTAAAATAAACACAACATGATTATAATGGCTAACAAAAGTGCAACCAGGGGAACATTCCTCTTCAAAGGCTGATTAATATTATTGCTTGTTATAATTATTATTAATAATAATGTTAGTTATAATATGTGACTACCGTGACCACACACACAATTTTCTGTTTCACCCCCTCACATAAGCACAGTCAGCTATAGGTGAGCAAAACTGATAAGAATATTTCTTTGAAGCTGTTTTAACAGTAGTGGTTAACATTTCCCAAAGACTTCTCTAACCAGAAGAGCGCACAGTGACAGCCATTTTATCATTTTTAAGGCCACAACATCATCCATATTAGCCACTTTTGCTCAGTTCTGTTCCGTCATTTGATATCCAGCAAAATGAGTATGCCAAAATAAGTGCAATCAGTCAATTACCTCATCCTGCGGGCTGTTTGCAGATCATAAATCTGACTTGTTTTTTGCCATTTTTAACTAGTCTATATGTTTACTGGCCAAAATGGTAGTTTAGTGGACCAAGGGAATATAGGAAAAGCTATATGGCTTGTTAGACCAGATTACAAATGCATCACTTCAATTTGGAACTGCAAATGCAACTGTAAATTTGGAACTGGAATTTTCATGGTGACAAAGTTGTGCTTAGAAAAGTGAGTATTTGTGGCTTTTGATAAAAATTCTGAAGATCAATTTTAACAAATTCAGGTGGGATCCCATATCCATGGATCCAGTATCTGCAGTTTCACTTATTCACTGTCAGACCTGCCACACATTCCTATAGCCATTACAAGGAGCTTTGTTTAACTATACTAGTATTGCAGCGTGGGTCCATCTTGCTTGACATTCTTGCTTAAGTGAGGAATCAAATGTGCAGGCAACCACACCAGTCTGCATGATAGACAGCAACTGATAGGAAGCAGAAAGCAACATGCTGGCTCACATGACCTATCTGTACTGAAGTTTCTGTAGTTTCCCTGTAGTACGCATGATCCTTGCCACCGAATGTGATGATGGAGCCTGGCCTAGATGCCTTTAAAAGGAGATCCCACATACTTATGAAGGAAAAGTCCATCACATATTACATACTGGCATAGTCAGTATGCGCAACCTCCTGGTTTTAGAAGTAGGCTATATCTGAATGCCATTGCAATTAGATGCATGTATTTTGTTGCTTTTTGTACACCCAGAAGCATCTAGACAGCTACCCTGAGATACAGACAGTTAGGCTAGATGGGCCTTTTGCCTGATCATATGTTGTTCATATGTTCTTATGCTCAGTAGATGGGTCAGAAGAGATGAAAAGTAAAATAGAAAAAGTTGTTTAAAGTTGGATGAATTTTTCAAGTAAAGTTTTGTCAACCATTCCATCAAAGTTCCACCAATTTGAACATAACATGCAGTCACTAGTATGTTTGCCTCTGTCTTGCTTGATTTTTAATCGACAAATAGCATCTATGCAGGATTGATCGGCAGAATAGTGTCAAAATTGTTATTGCAGAATGGGTGGGAAATGGAGCGTCATTCCTTTGCTGGGAAGGAATGGGTGGGAAATGGAGCTTCATTCCTTATTCTTATTTTAATCTGTGAGCTCCTTTCCTTAGCCCAGCTCTGCGACGCCAGCTGGATCCAGTCGTATTGGCTCTGCCTTTCCATTGGACTAATTCAGTGGCGTGGAGAGGGGGGATTTGCTGCTTGGGTAACAGCCTATCCTCCATTACAATCCAACCCAGGCTTTTGTGCTTCGCATGCAGCGTATGCAGCGCCGAGCACGATACCATAGTCTTTCAAGACTGACGGAGGCCTGCTTAAGAGCTACTATAGCTACTACTGCCTAGGGAGAGAGGATGCAGTTTGTGCTATTAACTTGTGGTTTGATCTGCATCTTTGCTGCTTGCTAAAGAGCAATTGGGGAAGCATAACAAATGTAGATCAGGCACAAAGAGACACATAATGCATGGCAGCAAGTAGGTTATGTTTTGTAGATTGAGTAATTAGCACTAATTGACCTAATCATTAAGAAACCCTCTGACTCTAACAGGCTAATAACTATTGACCCAGATATTTAGCCTCAAAAATTAAGCAGCCTTAATATCCCCACGAGACTTTTTCCCCCATAGTTCTTTCCTGAACTGAGCATAACAATATTTGTGCCTTGCTTTAGTTGGAAATGATCTCATTTCTTTACACACTGAAATAATTTCAACCTTTTAATCCCAGAGTCCAAATGTCACTGTTATCATCTCAGAGAATAATCGCTTTGAGTACTCATTTATTAAAGTTTCAGAGGAATTGGTTTTATACAAGAATCATGTGGGAGCAGATAAAGGGAAAATGATGGGGGTGTTGGGAGGGAAGCAAGGTTTGGCCTTTGTTTGGCACTTCATTATCTAGCTAAGCCTGCTCTGCTACTTATAACTTCATGCTATTTTATGCAGGTGCTGGTCTCCTACATAAATGAAAAGATTAATTTAAGTGATCATCCTGACTTTTTACAAAGAAATTCAGATGTATGTATGTAAATGTAGGTGGATAAGATGCCTTAGTCCATATCTAGCTATATTTCACATTTTACCATGAGTAATAGAGAGGTAAGAATAACAATAGGGACCTTGCTATCATAGGGGAGCAGATAATTCTGCAGTGCAATGGAATCATCCATATCCATTCAAATTTTAGCAGGGAGGAGAAGCTGCAGATTGGTTTCCTTACCTATAATATCATGCTTTTGAAGCCTTGTTCATAGTTGGAAACACATTTAGGAATGTACAGTGGGGCCCAAAGTGAGTCCACCAGCAAAACTCACATCTACAAAGCACTTTCTGCTGTCTTCACCCTTTTTTGCTTGCCTTTTCCTTTTGAATCTTCTTTTACTCTCTGTTTAATATAAACTCTGGAACAGACTGTTAACTTGAGAATCACTTATGACATTCTAAGTACTGGTTTTCATTAAGGACTGGCTTAGTTACAAAGAGGAACCCTAAAATCTACATAGTGTTCCGTTGGTATCTACGAGGGATCAGTACTATGAACCCCTTCCCCTGTGGTTACCTTAAATAATGAAATCCATAAGGGAACAGCATTGCAGCCTTATTTCCTGGGAGGAACAGGACATGCCAAGCTTTCTGTAGGTTGGCTCCCAGCCTCTTCAGAAGGCCTCCCAGATGCAACTGGAACTCATTTCCAGTTGACACCAGTAACTTTTGGTTGAATTGGGAGATGTTCTGAGGCCAGGGAAGGCCTGTGGAGTGGCTGTGGAACTTTTCTGTTCATAGACAACTCCTAGATCAGTCTGCAAAATGGAAGTGGCTTCTGGCCATGTCTGGGAGGCTCAGCATTCATAGACGCTCAAATCAACTGGTGCTAATACAATGGATAAGGAGGGCCCACTATATGCTTAATATCAGGCCAGTTGTAAGGTAACGGTCCAGACCCTGTTGGGTGAGTGGCTGAAGGAAGTGCAGTTTGGCTCCAATCAAACCCCTCTGTAAAGAATCAACATAGAAAGATTGTTGCAAGCCATGCGAGTCCTACTCCTTACATGTTTCCACATGATGAGGAGATGCATGCAGGTATGTGCACAACTGTTTTTCAACTATTTTGTTATATGCCAAGCAACCCTAATTTTAAATATCATTGATGAAAAGTAGTTGAATCACTAACTTTTTTTTCTTTTGCAAAAGTTACTAGAGCAATTTGATATTTTCACCAAATAAAATCACCTAAATTGACCCTAACTGGTTGAATCTTATATAAGGAAACTTTGCTTCCCCACTGTACGTGCCCTTCAGGTGTCCATCAGCAAAAGCAAGAAGAGAGTGAAGCAGGAATCCTTGGTAAGTGAATGCAGACCTTGGCCTTCTAGTGAATTTGTTCTTTAGCTTTGTTATTGCTCCCTTCCATCTTTGCACAGAAGCGGTAGGATCGAACTGTGAGTAGGGAGATATTTCTCTTTGGGCTTCATCTTTGGGAGCTGGGAGATACATATCAATGAAATTAAATACAAATTTTGGTAAGATTCAGGGGAAGGTCATTGGCAGTGTGGGGGTGCAATCCTAACCATATCTACTCAAAGGTAATCACAATAATGCTTGTGATTATTGTGATTAATGAGTCTGACTCCCAGGAAAGTGTGTTTAGAATTGCAGCCTTAGTGGAAAGAGTCTATCTTCCACACTATAACAAAAGTTTTAATTGTCAGTTGGCACTGAGGGCTTTCTGAGAATCAGACTTTTAAAAATAAGTTTATATTACAAGTATAGCTTAATGTAACAACTTTTGGAAGATGCAAAGCTGTATTTTCAAAGCACAGCATGGTAACTTACCTCTGTGACTGAATTTAAAGAAACATTTATAATAGCGTTGCCATATCAAATAAAAAGCACTGACATTTTAGGTTTCTGTGTGGGAGAGAGCTATCTATGTGGAAGTTGCTCCCCCAACATGCTATCCTATAGGGTTGCATTATGTACTGTAAGTTAATACGGAGACCATTCAGTTGATATTTATTGCTCATTTGCAATCCAATTTCCACCAAGTCATGCCTTTGCTCTTGTTGATGTAGTTGTCCTATTCATATAATATTGTAACTTTTTGGGATGCCTCCATGAATAGGCAGACAACAAGATATATGTGTTTTGACAAAGTAAGGCTAACATCCATGATTATTCTGTTCAAAGCAGGTCCTGCGGAGCACAAGGAATACACAAGAAAAGAAATATAGTGCACGAGAAAATTGCCCCTACCAAATTCACACAACAGTAACAATAAGTTCATGAACATGGGGGAACATAAAAAGGCTCATCTTGGCTTGTAAATAACACCTATTTTACTTGTTTGCTTGCTCAATTTTTATCCTACTTCTCTCCCTGAAGGGCACCCATAATGGCCTGGTTTAAGCTTTTATTGTAACCACCAGTTGTTCAAACGTATTGGTAATTCACTAATGATTTACTGATTCACTGATGATGCACACATCTCAGAAGACAGCCAAATGAGTTTGAGAGCACAATCCTAACCATGTCTACTCAAAAGTAAGCCCTATTGTGTTCAATGGGTTTTACTTCCAGGAAAGTATCTTTAGGATTGCAGCCTCAGCCTTGTAGTCTTCTTCTGTGGTTTAGGTAATGAAAGCAGTGGTCTAGCTTCTCCACAGTTCCATCAGGAAGTATAGAATTGCATCAGTCTACAACTGTGGTATTTGGAGAACAAATGGAGAACAAATTACCTGCCAGATGGGGTAAGCTCCCATCCTTAGCCCAACTCTTCCAACCCAGCAGTTTGAAAACATGCAAATGCAGGTAGATAAATAGGGACCACTTTGATGGGAAAGGCAACGTCTTGGTGACAGGCCCCTGTGACAGGCTGACCAGATTTCCCCATGTCGCATCCATAACAAGCGGACACCATCTTACATGATACAAATGCTGAAGAAGTTGTCTATATACAGTATAGGAAAAATATTATTTTTAGGAAAGTATAGGCATATAATTATATATAGGAAAAATACACATATATATGTCATTGATTATAATTGGCCAGTTTCTTTCCATTTTCAATATGGATTGTTGCATAGAAATTGTAAATTGGTAATTTTGGTAAATCTGTAAAATTAGTAATTGGTACACATTCGTAAAATGTGTAAAACATTTACAAATGTTTTATCATTAATAAAACTTAAAATGGGCATGTGATAATAAAGCATCTGAATTACCATATTTCCCGGCTTATAAGATGCACTTTTTTCCTCCCCAAAGGGGGGGAATGTCTGTGCGTCTTATAGGCCAATCCTGGAGCACCTTACCCCATCATGTCATATGTCGTTGGATTCGTAATGAAGAGCAGCATCCAATGCAACAATCAGTTTTGAGATATCAAAAGTTATGGCCAAAAAAGTAAAAATCAAAAATATAAAAACAAAAAATACATTTTTTGGCAATTTTTTAAGCAGGTAGGAATATTGGCCTTGGGGTTCAGGAATTTTGGGTTTGGCAACTGGTCACCCTGGCACAGTTGCAATCCTAAGCAGCCTTCCTTGGCTTGGAGACTTGCTCCAAATTAGACATGCACAAGACCTGGTCCCTGCTGCTCCATGCCTGTGCCTCCCTTACTCTCCCCTATCTATCTAGATCACCTCACTTTCCCTACCTACCCCCAAAATAACCTCCCCCCAACTTACCTGCCTTCCTGGACCATTTGCAATGAGATTTGTGCAAAATGTTAGTGTCTGATCATTTGCAGTGAGATTTGTGCAAAAGTCACAAATCACTGACACTAGAGATGATGAGTTTTGGGGGTTTCCAGAAAATTAGAAGAGTGCTTGAAGTGCTTTCCTCATTTGTTAATGACAGTGATAATGGTTCTTAACACCACTGTTGACTTAACATGGTTGAAATATTATTCTGCTATATTTTATTAAATATATTAGTACACCATTTGGTTCAGAATATTTTTTTCTTGTTTTGCTCCTATAAACTTTGGTGCGTCCCATGGTCCGGTGCATATAATAAGCCGGGAAATACGGTATCTTCTACCCTAACCATTAACCAACTTTCTTGGCAATGGTCTTCTCTTTCTCAGATCTTTAAAAAATACCATTTTCAGGGTGTGTTCGTCATGTTTTTGAGTTGGTCAAAAACCTTGTTTTTGAGTTGGTCGGTGACATTAACAAAACACCAAATGAAATTAGTGTTTTCTGACAAGCTGACAGTTGTTCAAGTTAATTACTTCTTGTGTTCCATAATCAGAACCTTGTAATGCTCACAGCAGTAGTGGTCGCTGGGGATAAAAGAGACACTGAAACCATGGAATTATATAAACCCAACCTTCAACACATAGCTTACAGTTTGAAGAAGATGGAGAATGCATTAGCTAATGCACAGAGCTATACAGCAAACATAGGTAAATGACATTGCTGTTCCATATATGTGCTGCATGCTGTGATAGAGGTGATAAAGTGATTCTGCTTAGATAGCATAAAATACAATGGTTTGTATAATTTATCTATATCTATATCTATATCTAAACTGAAGACTCACTGACTGACCCAGGTTGCCCTAACCAACTTTCCAGCACTGGCATAGCTGTAGCAGTGGGGCACATGCTGCATCCTGCAGTCGGGAGGCAGCCACAGAGGCTTCCTCAAGATATGGCAATGTTTGTTCATTTATTTTGATGTTGCATTGCCTTTACCCAAAGATGGAAAATTGATGAGGATTGCACTCTCACTCACCCACTAACTCCCTGAGTGACTCATCAAAACCCAGCCAAAATCAACACACCTAAAAGCATGAAATTTGGGGAGGGTGTTCCTTCTGTGATGTAGGCACCCACTAAGAACCAATTCTGGGAAATTCAAACTGGTTTGGGGTGAAAAAGAGCACAATGTGTTTTTGTCCCTATACTTAACATTGAAGAATTGCTGGCTGATCCCATGGAATCATGGAATTGCATGGCCCAACCCATGGAAGCATGAAATTTGGAAGCATATTCATTTCTGTGATGTGAGCTCCCACTAAAAAAAACCTTTTTATAAATTTAACCCCTAAGTGCAACATGGTTGGTACTCAGCCATGCTCAGGGCCCACAAATATTCTTGAAATTTTACTCCCACAATGATGGGTAAATTCCACTAGTAAAATATAAATTTTGCTGCTTGGTTTGTTTTTGCTGCTGGATTGAGGAATCTCCATTCCTGCTTTAGTAGAGAGGTTTGGACAATATGCCCTTCATGTCTCCTTCCAGGCTTAGAATTCTATAATCCAATATATCACAGTAGTGAGTTTATCATAAATACCTAAAGTGAAAGAGTAAGGTATTTGCCAGTCAATTATGCATGCTGAGTGTATGTTGCATGAAAAAGTGTTTCCTTTTTGCTCATTGTGTTTTGTACTGTAGTAGGAAGCTTGCTAAGACATAATCCCCAGCAAAAACCAAAGGTGATATAGTTCTACAATATACATATAATTAGTCCTCTTAGAGATAATGAAACATTTTGTTAATTGATGGCACAGAATGCTATATTATCCCTCATTTCATAGCATAGCACAGGAAAAAAGAAATTCAGCTTTGGTGAGAACACCTGATTTATCTCATAGTATCTGTGTAACAGCCCAGTTTTGTCTCCCACCACTGTATTCTATGCTGCCAGACTGCTGGAGCATGTGCTGCATGCTATGATAGCGGTGATATGTCATCGTCCCATCCCCGCATCATTAGAATTGCATCATTACAAGTGCATTAGAATTGCATTAGACTAAATGTAAGTACATATGTAATTATTGCTGTTAAAACAATCAGGAACAAATACAGAAACCGTGCAAACATTGGTGAATAGCTCCCAAGGTGAGAATTCAATACATCACCCTACAATGGACCAGTGGCAAAGATATTTTCCTCCTGGTTTGGAGGAAAATTCATTCTCCTGATGAACTTGGGACCCTTTCTATTGTTTTGAAAAACCTGGCAGCTGATGGGGATACAGAGCAGTCTGGGGCTGGCTCATGGAAAAGAGATAATAACCTAGTCCTGCTAACTGGGCAAGAGAGACTCTTTCAAGTGGCTGTTCCTCTTTATTTAGGAGAGTAACTGGCCCTCCACACCCCAGCAATGCCTGCTCTAGGGGTTTCTGCTGGTGTTCTTTTTGCATTTTAGATTGTGAGCTCTTTTGGGATAGGGTTCCATTAGCTATTAATTAACTTTTACTTTTTCATGTTCTTGTAAACCGCTTTGTGAACTTTTCAGTTGAAAAGCAGTATATAAATACTGTAGTCAGTCAGTCCGTCCAGAAGCACATCTGCTCCTTCCTCATTAGAGTCTCAAAGAGGGTCTCACCTCTCATTTTACATTTCAATTAGGAGTACGATAGCACCCTGGAAACTCTGTACTAGAGACTGCTGATCAAGGTTGCCATGGCTGGCCAGCTCATTCAAATTATTGAAGTGAAAGTTGCTTAGACTAGGGTTGCTATAATTATTTTCCACAAAACCGAAACAGGACCATCTGTCAAACTTGTTAATATGTGAACACAATCCCTGAAACCCAGGTTTTCAGGGACATATGGTGCCCTACTCTTAGACATGGCAGTCTGTTTGACCCTTAGGATCCCAACCGGTTTTTCTAACACACTGTACTGCAGGGTCCATTGGACCCGATTGGAAGTTTGTGTTGTGTTTTTTACTGGAATTTATTATTATTACTTGAAAACACTTTCTGAGGTTTTTCTGCTAATGAGAGAGTTACAAATCCAAAAGCAGAAAAGTGTTTGAATTTACAATTTTTCTGTAAATTCCAATTTATACGTATCATCCCAACCGGGTCCAGTGGAAATTTGTGTTGTGTTTCTTACTGAAATTCATTATTTTTACTTGACAAGACTTTCTGAGTTTTTTTACTGCTAATGAGATAGTTACAAATCCAAAAGCAGAAAAGTGTTTGAATTTACAGTTTTTCTGTAAATTCCAATTCTCACATATCGACCCAGGTCGGGTCCATTGGACCCATTTTGCATGGATGATATTTTTAAATTGGAATTTACAGAAAAACTGTAAATTCAAACACTTTTCTTCTTTTGCATTTGTAACTGTCTCATTAGCAGTAAGAAACTCAGAAAGTCTTGTCAAGTAATAATAATGAATTCCAGTTAAAAAACACAACACAAACTTCCAATCGGGTCCAATGGACCCGATTGGGACCCTAAGGATTGATTCAATGGACAAAAAATGAGGACCATGAACTTTCAGTTGGAAAAATGGGAGAAATTATAGACAAAGCAAATAAAATTTACTTTAAATGTTAATATTAAGGAAAATGTATGTAAGATTGTTTATAGATGGTATGTGGCACCAAGCAAATTAGCAAAAATATATGAAAGGATGTCAATAGGTGTTAGAAATCTTAAAAAAGAGGGATCTTTTTATCATGTGGTGGGCATGTTCTAAAGCAGTGGTTCTCAATCTTCCTAAAGCTGTGACCCCTTTATAAGTTCCTCATGTTGTGGGGACCCCAACCATAAAATTATTTTCATTGCTACTTTATAACTGTAATTTTGCTACTGTTATGAATCATAATGTAAATATCCGATATGCAGGATGTATTTTCATTCTTACAAATGAAATGTGTGTTCTATGCACACATTGAACACAATGGGATTTATTTCAGAGTAGGCATGCATAGGATTGGGCCTGAGGCTGCAATCCTATCCACATTTACATGGGAGTAAAGGCCCCCCTGACTATAATGGGATTTATTTCAGAGTAGGCATGCATAGGATTGGGCCCTGAGGCTGTCAGTCAGCCCCAGTGAGCGCACAGCTACAGCCGGAGGTCTGGCAAGCCTGACCTGGCCTCCTGCACCAGGGGTCTTTAGGCGACCCCCAGGAAATCTCTAGGTGACCCCCAAAGGGGTCCCAGCCCCCACTTTGAGAAACGCTGTTCTAAAGCAAATAAAATTATTGGTCACAGAAACATACACAGATACAGTTGATTTTAGAAATAAATTTTCATTTGAGACCTATGTACAGTGATGCCTCACATAACAAATTTAATTCGTTCTGGAGGCATGTTTGTTACATGAAACATTCTTTACATGAAGCGGATTTTCCCATAGGAAATAATGGAAACTCAGACGATTGGTTCCACAACCCCAAAAATATTCGTATAAAAATATTAACTGG